>OZ005684.1:39152347-40429793 GCA_963930675.1 Gnaphalium uliginosum | reverse complement strand
TTTACCTTTTAGAATTTTCTCCTAAGTGGTTTGGTTGTTGTACCCTCAAATTATTTATATCATCTAAATTTTACTCTTAGCTTTTATTGTTTCTTTAAAGTTCACTTAATTAAGATTTAGTTTTCTAAAACGGTAATTTGGAGGAACGTTGGACAAATCATAATTTGTTCACAAATAAGTGTTGCGGTTGCGGTACCACTTGGAAATGTCCAATTGGTACGATTGGTAATATTTAGTTTTCTAGCTACAAACAATTCACGATTAAAGGTTAATCTAGCTTTTAATAATTAGATGTTATAATTTTTAAGAAAATTATAGACTTAAAAAAATTATACAAAAACTTTGTACAAAATGAGTTGGCATAATATGTGAACCAATCAGATAAAATTTTTATTCATTTGCTTCTCTCTCATCATCTAATTGGTCTACATAACTTTGTAAACTAAATTGTGTAAATTTTTTGCAAGCATGACCCAAATTCTAATATGCATAAACTCCTCACTTATGTAAATGATGATTAAATCGGTTGCTTACCGTCGACCGTCGTCAAGGGCAAAAAAAAAAAAAGCACTAGCTAGATTGTTTAGGTGAAAAAACTTAATTATACAATCTTTTAAGTTTTTTGTTTCAATTTTGAAAGTTTACCATAGAGGTTATGAATCTATATAGGGTTTTCTTAAATAAAAAAACAAAAAATAAAATAAGAAATGAATCATAACTTATTTTGAAAGAGTTACGACGTGAAGCGATTTTGCATGTGTTAATCTAGCTAGATCGTTTTCTAATGAACATGTGAAATTCATAATGTTAAATTACATGTGATTTAACACTCACATATGAATATATTTACAATCAAATTATAAGTTTTAAATCACTAGCTATAATCACATGTGAATAATCCAAGTTACAAATTATAAGTTTAAAATTACATAAAAATAATTTATTTGATAATTTAATAAACCTTCAGAAATTTTTTTAGTTATAATCACATATGATTAAACATTAAATTAGTAATCACATGTGAATAAAATGTAAATAAATACGAATTTCAAATAATATTTTATAATTATACATGTAAATAAATATAAAGGTGAAATCACATGTGAATTATTAGTTATTATCACATACTTTATTTGAAAAACACATGTGATTTAACGTCAAATCAACAATCACATATAATTTTGACCGTAAACGTATAAATTCTTAAAATCTTAAATATAGTTATTTATGTGAATAAATATTAAGTCGTAATCATGTGTGAGTTAACTTCCACCATTGATAAATAATTGTGTACCAATATTATATTTTTTTCATAAATCACATGTGATGATACATAAAATTACATGTGATTATATAAATCGCATTTTTTAAGACCCGACAAAAATGAAGAAAAAAAAAGTTTGTCGAAACTATAGCTTGTTGGATCTCTAATCAAAGAGTAAAAACGCTGATTTCGAATATGTAGTTTTTATAATTTTTAGTCATGCCGTTTGTGAGATATTTAATTTTAAAAATTAGAGGGGAAATTGGGTTTTAAAGAAAATGAAACATTTCTATTGGTTCTCTCATTCTTCATTTTTTTAACATTATTCATTGAATCCACTTATAAATATTGGTCATTGTAATCTCTTTTAATCGATCAATAATAAATTATTTCATTGTTTTACATATAAAAGGTCGAATGCAGGCAACCGTCAATTTACCAATGCGGCAATACCGAATCTAAGGCCGCTCCCAACGCCCCTGTCGGATACTCGTCGGTTCCAACCGACGGAACCGACACCAATGGCATCCGCCCGTCGGTTCGGTCCGTCGGTTTGGTCCGTCGGATAACCGACGTTCGTTCGGTTTGATTCATGGGTCCGGGGTCCGTTAGTTTGTAGCCGTAGAGGAGTAATTTTTTTTTTTTTTAATTTAAACTTTAAAACGACTACTTTTTCCTTTTTTTTTAAATACTATTTTATCACTATAAATAAACACTATCTTTTACCCATTATTCACACTACAATTCTTATATCTTTTACACATTCCACTACAATTCACTACTTTCAACATTTTCATACACTACAATTCACACAACTTTTACACATTTCATATACCTCCATTTCAAACACAAAAATACTACAATTCATACACTACACTATGTTTAAAAACAACAAATCCAAATCCAAAAAAACTGAACAACAAAATCTTGAAAAAGATATATGGCAAAATTTGTTAAACAATCCGATAACAAACCAACCTCCACCTACGGGATCGTTCTCCGCTCAATCAAACTACGCATCCCCCTCTCAACCTACGAAATTTGCAAGTTTCGCACCCATTGCAAATCCTTACCAACTTTCACCCGACGACCATCGAAACAACTACCAATATCAAGGGTGGTACCAAAGCCCACAATTTTCGCAAAGCCAACAATGGTCACCAAACCCACAATTTTCACCAACCACACAATTTAGCAGATCCACATCCAACCCGAACCCGAACTTTGGATTTTCACATTATTCACCAAACATACAAAACCCGAACTTTCAACCTGCTAATTTCTCCGTACCCGAAACCCAACATTTAGTAGAAAGTTCGGACGACGCCGAACCCGAACCCAAACCCGAGCCCGAACCCGAGACCCAAACCGACAAAAAGGGTAAAAGGGTTCAAATTAGGTGGACCGACGAGGAGGCAAGAATATTGGCGGAACAATGAATACGTTGTTCCGAAAATGACGTGCAAAGAAACTCTCAATCAAACGAGAGTTTTTGGAATAAAGTCTACCTGGTTTACAATTCTGTTGCAAGGGTTAAACATAACCTTAATTCACTCATTGGAAAATGGAATAAAATTTCCCACGATACAAAAGTATGCCAAGTATATACAAAAAAATTGTCGAGATTTGCCCTCAGAGCGGTGCCGGAGATGAAGACGTTTTAAATGCGGCCCGAAAAGGTTTTAAGCAACAAATGGACAACCGTAAATTCATTTACGAGTCATGTTGGGATGTACTAAAACATTACCCAAAATTCTTTGCCGAACCAGGCGTAATGGGCAACAAACGTGCATTCCAACCCAAACCTGAAGCCACCGATCTTCACGCGAACGACTTCCCGATGTTTTCATCTCTTGAAGATAATATGAGAATGTTATTCCGAGACGACCCAATATGCCGTCCACCGGGGCAAAATTCGGACAAAAGTTCGGCTTCATCAGACGCCGGTTCCTCTTCAAGAAGTAGTATACATTTCGAAAAACTTAAAACCCTTTCCGCAGTCAATAATACCACCTTAATGTCGCAAAAAGCAATAACAACAATTACCGAGAACAACATGAAAAAAAACGGCTTACAAGACTTTGAGATTTCTTTGTAAAAAAATTCAAAAGTTTGCTTCAAAAAAGGAACTCAAAATGATCAAAACGGCTCGAAAAGAAGTGGTGGAACAATATCAAAACATGCATGGAGGACAAGATTCGGACGAAGACGAGGTCAAAGACACGAACGAAGCTGACGAATCGAGCTCGGATTAGACTACTTTATTTTAATTATTTTAATGTTCTTTTTTTAATTTAATTATTGTAATGTTTTTTTATTTAATTGTAATATATTTTTATTTTAATGAAATGTATTTTATTTTAATTATTGCGTTTTAAATATTTAATTTATTAGTTGTGGGTCTCTTAAAAAAAACTGACGGAGCACTGATGGTAAAGGCCTGTCAATTTATGTCAGTTTCTGTCAGTTTTATGAAAAAGCTTACGTCGCGCTTACGTAACCCATCGATTTCTGTAAATTTCTTTCTGTAGTTGTTGAAGGAGTCTAACAAATAGCTTTTCAAAAATGGACTTTGATCATCATGAATTAGTTGTACCTTCTTTGACCAAGCATAAATTTCATTAGTCATTGGTGGCGGATCAATTAGTTACCTACCTTCGCGTAGATACCTCACTAACCACCGCGGATTAACTTTCAGGATCCTACTATCAGAAAATTTTGCAATATTTTACTATTTTCGTTCCCTTATAAGTGTCCACTTGAAAAATGCACGCAGTTTTTAGAAACTCCACTAACTTCATTCTCCACCAATAAAATATCATTTATACCCACTAAAGTCTGAAAAACAAAATGGGCACTTAATTTGGGACAACACAAAATAGAATTGTGAACATTTGTAATGGGATTTGGGACAACACAAAATAGAATCGTGAACATTTGTAATGGGACGGAGGTAGTATGACATATATTCAGTTAACCTACTAAGCCTAATCTCTTCAATGTACAGTAGATATAGGCTCCACTTACCTTGAGATAAATGACATAAAATGAATAATCGCATCCTTTTGAAGAACTTTTCTATCTATAATAATTGTAAGTAACTAGGGTTGTTCACCTGCTTTGATGGGTGTATGTACGCTATCAATGATATAGGTTTATGACATCTTAATCAAGATACATAATTAGTATGTTAAAAACATAGAAGATAACAAGAAGTTCATATCAAGCATTTTTCTTTGATTTGAGAAGGAAAAAAGTGGAAAAAATGATAAGATCACAGATATTAGAACCACGTTATATAGATTACCTTAACATTTTAAGTTAATTATAAAACGAAATGAAAAGATCAATTGCGGGAAATATAAATAATGTAAGGAATAAGATTTGAATTCAAGCATTCAGCTATAACACAGTTGTTTTTCAATTCATAATAATAAGGATACATAACATATGCCATATGATTAAGTTGAAAGCAAACAACTATAAAATGAAGTTGAAAGCAAACAACTATAAACTGGCACTCAGCCCGATAAGTGCTAAGTAAACGGCCTCTTATGTTTTCAAGTGAGATAAACCCTTTGTCAATAGTTTAGCCATTAAAATAGGCATTTGATGTTAAATATTTCTCGAAACTTGTAACTTTAACTCATAGTTGTTGACAGTTGAAAAAAATCGAATGAAAGTGAAAGTGAAAGTGAATGTGAATGTGTGAAATTTCTGTTTCTCCGCTATGTAAAATAATACAATGTATTTATAGAGAATGAACTAGAAAATCCTAAGCCCAATTAACTAACGGGCCAAGCCTACTAATGCTATACATATATTAATATGCTCCCACAGTTAGAGCGAGAGAAGGCCGAACGCTCAAACTGGATCTGAAGTCGTTGAATAGGATAGCGGGGAGCCCTTTGGTAAAGATATATGCATATTGGGAGCTAGATGCACATGAAGCACAAGAACCTGACCTGTAGCTATCTTTTTCCGAACAAAGTGAATGTCAATCTCTATGTCTTTAGTTCGCTGATGTTGAACCGGGTTCGTGAAAAGGTAAACAACACTAATATTATCACAGTAAACAATGGTTTCCCGATTGTCAGGGCAATGAAGTTCAAGAAGAAAAGTTGCGCAACCAACTAGTCTCACGCCACAACATTGGCGATGCCACGATATTCTGCCTCAGCACTCGAGCGTGAAATAGTATGCTGACGCTTGGAGGACCATGAAACCAAGTTGTCCCCCGAGAATACACAATATCCAGATGTCGATCGATCACTACTAAAAATCATGGCAGTACCAACAATTTTTTATCAATGACTATATAATCGTTGGTAAATTATCACTTTACCAACGACTTTATCAACGACTTTTGATAAAATCGGTTCTCTAATTTAGCCACGACAATTTCGTTGGTAAATTCGTGGGAGTGTTGCAGATTGTTGGAGGGAAGCTTCCCGCTACTTTTACAAACGACTTTTTCATACATATTCGTGGGTAAACTTGAAGTAAATAATTACCAACAACAAAGGTTCGTTAGAGAATTAACTCACCAACGTTATGTACCCACAACCTAACCATCATTAGTAAATTGGTATATTTACCAACGATTTTTCATAATATAATTGTAAATATTTTAATTGGAAAATTTTTTATCTTGGAGGGAAAAATACCGCCTTTTTTAGCAATGACAAATTCGTGGCAAAAGGCGTTGGAAATTTTTTAGTTTGGAGGGAAAAGTTCCGCCTTTTTCAGCAACGACAAAATCATGGCAAATTTTGTTGGACATTCTTTTCCATTTTGGAGGGAAAGTTCCCGCTTCTTTTACATACTATTTTTTTTTCAGAATACAGCCACGACAATAGGTCGTTGGTAATATATATACTTATATTACACACAAGTATATGTATGCACTATATATTATACATCAATGTGATGATAGTAAATCCTTAAAAATTTATACATTCAAAATTGTCAATATATCACAATTTAACTACACATTCAATAACATATGTTAATAAATTTAATATTTAACTAAGCTTAAATGATTTATAAGAAGCTTAAATGATTTATAAGTATAGACAAATGAGTAAACAAATTCTGATGACGTGTAGCTCATTTGGTAATTAGTGGAGGCATATTTACTACAAATAGCACAAGCTCACGGGTTTAAGCCATGACACCCTAATTCCCTAAACCGTCGAGTAATTCAGGTATGCCCCTCACATTATGGATAGGCAGGCGACTATGGGCTGGTTTGGGTTGTCGGTTATCAATCTTTTACCACAAATAAAGTAAACATGTACAATACTTGTATATACTAGGCGTTATACATTATTACATAAGCATACATCATCCGTGTTAAAATTTCATACGAATACATAGATACGGTAACCAATTGAACATCCAGTATTATTGAAATTGAACATCAAGTCATATTTTTGTGCAAGATGATCTTTGGTTCCTCGTATTGAGCTTGTTTGAATCTTATGTTAACTTTATTTTGACAACAACCTGATTTTATAACTATGATTTTTTTTCTTAAATATTTAAACTGCTTCTCCAAAGTATGAATTGGAGGATTGAACATATGATTCATGTTTACTCAGCTACACACATATACACATGCTAAGGGTGTTATTTATAGGTGTAATCGAGTCGAGTCGAGACAAGACAATGCCAAACTCATGGTCGATTCAATAAGAAAACTCAAAGCTTGAAAATCGATTGGAGCTTGAATGTGCTTGTGTTTTCAAGGTCGACTCGAATAATTAACTGATGCGTTCGATCTCGGCTCGACTTGACTCGGATATCAATATTAAATAAATTATAAGTAATTTTAATCGACTCGATCCTTTCTTGCTTGACTCAACACGGTACTTTCAAGATTAACTCGACTCAATACTTTTAGGCTCGACTCAACTCGATACTTTCATAGCTAGAGCTCAACTTGACTTGTACTAAGTTGATTTCGGGTATTTATTTTGTCGATCTCGGGTAGCTTGTGAGTTGTCTCGGGTAGTAACGAGAAGCGTAACACACCTTTATTTTTATTAGATGTGATACGGGTTACAGGTCAGTAGCATATTATCATGGTCAGAAACGTCATGTTTATATAGAAAGAGGAAGCTAGCAATGGGCAAAAATGGGTCTCAACCGAGTATGACATAAACTATGAAGTGTGATCATCTTTTCTACCCTTTGATGCTGCTAGAATGCTATTTGAAAATGTTGTGTATGTTGCCTAAATGAACCATAAAAATAAGCACAGTTCTATATATAATAATTTATATACAATTAAGTTACATGCTGCTAGCATAATCACGATTAACTGGTCACACTAGTCACTACTGATTGATGCATTCTTAATTATACAGGAGACTGAATTAAGAAGAAGTCCAACAGGACTTGAAGCTTTTGAGGGGGTGCACAAACGAAACAAAGGTAAGGGTGAATGGTGTGATGCAAAGACTGGAAATGTTGGAATCAAGTACCATAAAATAGTCAAAAGAGAAAAATGTTTCTGAAATGGAGATAGATAACGATGAGATTGCCAATGATGTTGATGTTGATGCTGATGCACCTCCTGAGCTACCATTTGACTCCGAAGCATGGGAAAATGCTATTGGTGTTCCAAAGAAGAAGAATGCTTATGGGCATAGCCAAACAAGTTCATCTTTCACCAAGGCTCCTATTTTCCCTACACCCACTCTAGTCATCAGTGATTAAGATGTTATCCAGCTAAAAGAAGACAACAACAGGCTAAAAGGTGAAGTCAAAGCATGTATGCTTCGAATGGAGGAAATTCAAAAGCAACTAAACAGTCAGCAGAATATCGCTTCTTCTAGCGAGTAATCTGATGATGCCCTTTGCTTATTTTTGGTATAAGATCACTAAAATTTTCAGTAGCTCTGTTTCTAATGATGTTTATTCAGTTAGCTACTCTTTTGTTGATATAGTTAGCTACTGACCCTTTTGTAGGTTGTCTTGAAACGGTATGTGAATCGTTCTATGTGCCTCGATTCATAATGTAGTTTGATGTAGTTAGTTAGGTCCTATTTCCTTTTGGTATTTACCTGGGAAGTGTTTTTGTATAGCAGCCTAGCAGGTACAAATTAAATATATCTAATATTGTATGCTTTTGATATGTAAGTCACTTGGTAGCGGATCAACTGATGGTAAGATATGTAATTGGTTCGTTTAATTTTCAACGAATTCAGTTATGCTATCAAATATTAGATATCAACTACTATTTTTGTTGCGGTTTCACAGATACCTCGACTTTATTATCGTTGCTATTTTGAGACACCGACGATTCTTTGTCGTTGAATTTTCTAAATATCAACGACTTTTTCGTTGCAATTTTTTAACTATCAACAACTGTCTTCGTTGGAATTTTGTAACTATCAACGACTTTGTTCGTTGCAATTTTTTTAATTATCAACGACCCTTTTCGTTGCAATTTTTAAAATATCAACGACTCTATTCGTTGTGATTCCTTTAATCATCCACTTCTCTTTTTCGTTGCATTTTCTAAACACCAACAACTTCATTTTCGTTGATAACTTTGAAAACACCAACGACTTGACTATCTTTTAGATTTTAGCAACAACATCTATCTTTGTTGTTAATTTTTCAACGAATTCCGATTTTCGTTGGTATTAAAAAATTAGCAACGGGCATATTTCTCACACCTGTTAATCGTTGGCAATGTCGTTGGTAACACAAAATACCAACGAATTATGGCCGTTTACCAACGAATTTTGCTTGTTGGTACTGCCAGTTTTTCTAGTAGTGGATGAGTATCTGAGCATCCACCCCAGTCAGCATCAGAATACGCAGTAGGACCTAGAGTAGTTGAGGCATATAACTGTAAGTCGTGGTCTAATGTGCCTCGGAGATAGCAAAGGATACGCTTGAGTGCGTTGAAGTGAGGCTCTTGAGAATCATGCATATATAGACAGGCTTGTTGTACTGCATATGAAATATCTAGGCGGGTAAACGTGAGGTACTAGAGAGCCCCGGCTAGACTGCGATATAATGCAATAATTATGTTGACTGGGGTATTGCAAGGTATTTTATATAGTGTCATCGGGGTGACCGAGATGTTGATGCTAGAAGGATTAACTTTGAGTGAGGAGGGTAGAAGTGAAAGCTTTGGATACAGACACTTGATAGAGATCATCAATACTATCATATCTTAGAAGAATTTGACGGGTTTTTAAATCTATTATAGAAAACCAAAAGGATCAAGTTCAATAGTGCACTTACTATCAGTGATAAATCGACGAACAAAAATAAGATTTTTAATGATATTAGGTGTGAGGAGAACATTTGTGAGATGTCAAGGACGATAAGGATTGGATATGTGAGTGTGGCCCATTTGGGTAACGGGTATGGATCCCTCACCAATGATAACAGACTGAGAACTGTTAATATTTAGAAGTGAGATATGTGGTGGCACCTGTATCCATAATTCATCCCGGGTCTAAACGAGGTATCGTATGAAAAATAGCAGGTTGTTGCGGTAAAAACGAAGGAGTCGACCGGATACCCAAATTCCACAGTGGCATAAACTGATAATTCAAAGACATGGTGAATGTTTTCTATTTCTTTTGTTATCTTTCTGCCAACTCACGATTACTCACGGTAAATAAATAATTTCTTTTTTTGTTTTGACGGTTGTTGCTTACGAGTGAAGCGATCTTCACGTGACTTACAAAGAAATATGGGAACTTCTTTGAATAAAATATGTATATAAAGAAATGTGTAGTGGAACGAGAATCTGACAATTAAAAGTATATATGAAAATTTCAATTGGAACACATGAGGCAAGAATCTGACAATTAAAAGTATATATAAAAATTTCAATTTAAACCTGGATATATAGTACGTGTGATCATCACTTGTAATAAATTGTCATGAAAAATAAATGCACTGCTCATGAACTTTTGGCTAATATTGATGCATTCTTTTTAAACAACAAGATGTCACGATCTCTCCAAATCCAAGAAATTTTTCGTACCATGAAAAAGGCTGACCTAAACAATACTTATTTTTGTCACACTCTTAACAATCTTTCTTACGACGCATCAAACGACGTTGACACTCCCGTTTCTGAAACCGAATTAGTCATGCAAATTCTTCGCCAATTGCCACAATCATACCATAGCATTGTTGACATAATCACCAACACAAAAACGTTTCCTACCTTTTATGAAGCTAAAAACATGCTCTTAGTTCATGAATTAAGAGAACTTAATACCGAACCCAATTCTGAATCTTTGCTTAATTCTAATACTACTTTGCTTTCTTACACGCCCCCTTATGATAATAAAAAGAAGAATAGGCAAAATAGTAAAAAGAATAACACGGGTAGGGGTGCTACTAAGGGGGGCCAACAATTCTGAATTTGGTGTAGGTAATGTTAATTTTGCAGGTAATCAAAAAGGGAGTCACAATGGTCAACAAGGTTCTCATCGTCAAAAACAAGTTCAAGCTTATTACTCGAGTCCACAAGGCCGGTCACACTACCGCAACATGCTCCCATCACTCACCAGGCGCTGCCACCTCCTCACCAGCCGCCGGCTGGACTCAGTCCACACCAACAACGAAGGCGGTTGGAGTCAGTCCACACCAACAGTGAAGGCGGCTGGACTCAGTCCACACCATCAGCAGCCTTCGCTGCTCGGGCCTCATCCAGCCTATGGCTCATTTTTTGGACAGCAAGCACCTGGACCAGTTTCTCCATTCCTCGGTCCAGCAACATCAGGCCCACCAGACCCAGTTTACATCCCTTATCACTATGGTCCAAGTCCCACTTATGGACCACTAGGCTCCTTTGCACAGCAACCCCCTCCAGCAAGTTTTAATCAATATGGGCGGCCGCAAATTCAGTTTGAAGGATACTGTTATGGACAACAAGGACAACAATTTACCGACCTTGCTTCAGTGTTCTCTTCCATGTCTGGTCAACCACCAACCCCAGATTCAAACTACTACATGCACATGGGAGCTACCTCCCACATGATCTATAACCCTGGTATACTGTTTTCTCTTAAACTCAGTGATAAATTTAAAAACATCATGGTTGGTATACTAAACACTTAAGTTTTCCTTTTCATAATAATTGTTTGCTTCTTAAAAACATTCTTGTTTCTCCTCAAATGATTAAAAATATAGTTTTTGTCCGTCAATTTACTATTGATAATAATGTTTCCGTTGAGTTTGACCCCTGTGGTTTCTCTGTGAAGGATCTTAAAACAGGTTCATGTCTTCACCGAAGCGACAGTGACGGTGATTTATATCCTGTTCTACCTTCTATCATACGATCCTCTCAATCTTCTACACTTGTCTCCGTTTCTTCTGACACATGGCATCGCAGACTCGGTCATCCGGGCTCGTCCGTGTTTCAATTTTTAATTTCTAGACATTTTATTTCATGCTCAAATAAGCAGTTACCTCTTTGTCATGCATGTCAACTTGGTAAGCATTGCATATTTCCATTTTCTCCCTCAACTTCTATAACTTCTTATTTATTTGAACTTATTCATTCGGATCTTTGGACCTCGCCCATTGTGAGTATGAGTAGTTATGAATACTATGTTTTATTTTTAGATGATTACTCGCATTTTCTATGGTTATTTCCTTTACGAACTAAGTCTGATGTGTTTTCTGTATTTTGTAATTTTTGCAATTATGTCAAAACACAATTTAACTTCGAAATTAAATCTTTCCAATGTGATAGTGGGAAAGAATTTGATAATGCATCTTTTCATCGCTTATTCCAAGAAAATGGTATAAGAATGTGTTTTTCATGTCCCTACACCTCATAATAAAATGGTAAAGTGGAACGCACATAGAACTGTAAATAACATCATTAGAACTCATTTTTTTCAAGCGTCATTACCAAACATTTTTTGGGTAGAAGCCTTAGATATGGCGGTTCACACTCTTAACATGCTTCCTACCACTACGCTTGAGTTTAGCACTCCTTTTGAGGTCCTTTTCCGGTTCTTTCCCACATACATTCACCTTCGAGTTTTTGGATGCGTATGCTATCCAAATATTTCTTCTACTTCTCGACATAAGTTAGACCCTCGATCCACAGCTTGCGTGTTCCTTGGTCCTTTCCAATATCATAAAGGCTATCGTTGTTTCGATCTCATCAGTTAAAAGTGATTATTTCTCGTCATGTCACGTTTGATGAATCTCATTTTTCCTACACGTCTTTTATTGCTTTTCCGAATTCATCCCAGTATGATGCCTTCTCTCCGCATGAGATGTTGGCACCCCTCTGCTTTCCTCTTGACTGACTCAGCCCCCGGCTCCTCCTGGTTTTCAGCCAACCACTGGCAGCCTCGGTCCACCGTCGACTGGCAGCGCTATCTGCCATCAGCCGCCCATCACGACAACCGTGGTCAAGGCAGACCGCTGCCCTCTAATGGTCCTATTCACGGCTCCTCAGTCGAACAGTCGTTTGTTCGTGCTACTTCATCGAGTGTCACCACTTCGTTTACTTCTCACCCCATGACAACTCGATCGAAAATGTAACACCCCGAAATTCGTTAAAATTGTTGTTGTGTGCTGTTATGCGACACAAGGGCTAGTGTCGCAGGTAGCGACACAAAGCCCAGTGCGACACAAGGCTTATGTCGCAATGTCGGGCTGAAAGGCGGTTAGTAGGGGTAATTTGTGTAACTTCGTGTGAAATTAAACATAATACACATTCTAAAACATTCCAGAAAGCAGTAAAACATCTCAGTTCATTCACAAATGTGTGTGTGTGTTTAGTGAGAGAAAAGAAAGGAAACAAAAAAGAGAGTCAAATTAAGCTTGAAGGGTGATTTTGGAAGGTGTTTCTTTGCAATTGCAGGTAAGAAACCTAAAACCCCGGTTGAAAATGAGGTTAATTTGAGTAAGAAGGAATGAAAGAGTGAGTTTTAATTGAGTTTAAAATGAGTAATTTGGGGGTAAAGTGTTGTGTTGATTAAAATGAGTTGAAATGTGTTTTTAACTGGTTTGGGTGTATATGATGATTAACCATTGAAACTGGTTCGAAATTAGGGTGTTGAGATCACCCAAAAGCTTGTTAATTGCAGAAGAGTTCTGCTGTTTTGTTCGTCATTGCGACACAAGGCTTGTGTCGCAGCTTGTGTCGCAGTGGTAGTGTCACAAATTAATACTGTTGCTTTAGCGACACAAAGAGTTAATGTTGCGGCTTGTGTCGCTAAGTTTCGACTGCTAGTTACCACTGTTGCTATAGCGACACTAAGAGATTGTGTCGCAGCTTGTGTCGCTTGTTTCCACTGTTAGTTGTAATTGTTGTTTTAGCGACACTAAGAGGTTGTGTCGCAGGTTGTGTCGCAATAGTGTGATGTGCGACACTAAGTTAGTGTCGCCGGGAAGTGTAGCGACACAAGGGGGTAGTGTCGCAGAGGTTAATAAAAGTTGATTAATATGAATGTCTCGACAGGTATTTCGGATAGCGAGTTGTGAATATCTGAACGTCGCATTCGAGGTAAGTAGTAGGAATATAAATAATATAATTGGTTGATTATGTTAATACCGATTGTATTACAAATATGAGATTGAGTTAAGAGGCCTATTGCTGAGTGATCAATTGTGCCAGGGAGATTGAGTTAATAGGCCAATTGCTGAGTGATTAATTGTGCCCAGCTGTATGAGTGGAATGGTCAATTGCTGAGTGATCAATTGTACCCATAAAGGCCAGTTGCTGAGTGATCAATTGTGCCCAGCTGTATGAGTTGAATGGTCAATTGCTGAGTGATCAATTGTACCCATAAGGGCCAATTGCCGAGTGATCAATTGTGCCTAGCCGTATGAGTTGAGCGGCCAATTGCTGAGTGATCAATTGTGCTAAATTATTTATATGTGAATGTACCTTTCCTGTGCTTACTAAGCAAAATGCTTACGTGTTGATTGTTGTGTGTGATAGGTACGTCAAGAGGAATGAAGGGTGGGGATCCGGGCAAGCGACCCGAGGGCTACTAGTGATGGACTTACTATGTCAAGATAGTAAGAGGAGGAACTCATAAATTATGCTCTATATTAACGTGTGATATTTTGTAAAGATAAAATGTATGTTTTGTGTTAAACAATGTGGTTGTCACTTTATATTAATATATAAAGTGGTTTTTTTTTAGAATTTAAATTGAGTATATAAAAAAAAAAAATCTGGGACGTTTCAGAAAACCAGTTCTCTTAAACCGCGCACTATTTTCAATCGTTCTGCCACAACGGATTACTCTCCCATTCCTCGGTCCGCCGCTCAGGCTCTTTGTGATCCGCGTTGGAAAGCTGCCTCATGTAGCCAACCGTACTTGGGAGCTTGTTCTGTGTCCCCCTCATGCCAACATTATCGGCTCGCGTTGGTTATTCCGACATAAGTTTGATGGTGATGGTCGTCTTCAGTGGTATAAAGCCCGCTTAGTGGCACAAGGGTTTTCTCAACAACCTGGCTTAGACTTCGATGAAACATTTAGTCCGGATGTAAAACCCTCCACTATTCGCACTGTTCTTAGCATTGTCGTTTCCCGTTCTTGGCCCGTTCATCAGCTTGATGTCAAGAATGCCTTCCTTAACGGTGATCTTTCTGAGGTTGTTTATCTTAAACAACCCCGTGGATACATTAATTATGTTTATCCTAATCATGTATGTCGGCTCAAGAAGGCTTTATATGGCCTCAATTAAGCCCCTCGTGCCTGGCATCATCGTTTTTCAGTATACATATCATCATTAGGATTTGTTAGCAGCAAATCTAATACGTCTCTATTTATTTATCGTCGCAGTTCAGATTCTATTTATCTTCTTCTTTACGTTGATGATATTGTCCTTACTGCCTCCTCTGCGGCCCTTATTCAGCAGTTTATCACTCGTCTTTCTCGTGAATTTTCCATGACTGATCTTGGTGACCTATCCTATTTTTTGGGTATCTCTGCTAGCCACTCGTCTGCAGGTTTATTCTTATCTCAAATGTCATTTGCTCGGGATATTCTTGTCAGAGCCGACATGGCAACCTGCAACCCGTGCAACATTCCAGCTGACACGAAGTCTAAACTCCCTACCACTGGAACTCCTGTCTTTGACCCTACTTTGTATCGCAGCTAGACTGGTGCTCTTCAGTATCTAAATTTCACTCGTCCAGATATTGTCGATGTTGTTCAGCAAGTCTATCTGTTTATGCATGACCCTCGTGAGCCTCACTTTTTTGCTCTAAAGCGTATCTTCTGATACCTTCAATGCACTCTAAGTCACGGTCTATTTATTCCCTCTATTGTTGACATATTAGTTGCATACACTTCAATGCACTCTAAGTCACGGTCTATTTATTCCCTCTACTGTTGACATATTAGTTGCATACACTGATGCAAATTGGGTCGATTGTCTAGAGACTCTTCGTTTCGCGTCCGGTTACTGTGTATTTCTTGGAGATAACCTTATCTCTTGGTCCTTAAAACGTCAACATGTTCTGTCTAGGTCTAGTGTTGAAGCCGAATATCGGTGTGTAGCTAATGTTGTTGCTAAAGCATCCTGGCTACACAATCTTTTGTTAGAGCTTCTTTGTCCACTCTCTCGTGCTACTGTCGTCTTTTATGATAACGTGAGTATAGTGTATTTGTCTACTAACCCAGTACATCATCAAAGCACCAAACATGTTGAAATAGATTTACACTTTGTTAAAGAACGTGTTGCCATTATTCAGATTCGTGTGCTTCATGTTCCCTCAGCCCACCAGTTTGCAGACATATTTACTAAAGGCTTACCCTCGCAGCTGTAGCATTCATGCGTCTACTGCTCGGACTGCAGAGGGAATGTTAGATATAGATGATATACGATAGTTTTTATATATATGTTTGTTAATTGTATTGTACATAGTACAGGGACTGAGATATAAACATACACAAAGTGTAATCAATTATATATATGAGGAAATATACACACCGTAACTCTATTGGGGTTTACACTGAAACAACGATTTGTATTGGCTGGTGCGATTTGTATTAATATATGTATGGAGAAAAGAAAAAGAAATACAAATTAGGGTTTAGAGTTTAGCTCTGATACCATGAAAGTGAATATGTTTTTTGTTTCTCCCTTACACAAAATAATACAACGTATTTATAGAGAATGAAATAGAAAATCCATGTCCAATTAACTAGCGGGTCAAGCCTACTAATGTTATACATATATTAATAGTTTAATCTTGTTTATATGATTGTAATGCACTCAAAGTTAAATCAATATGCAAGCTTGTCTTTATTGCACATTACTTCTTTGATTTAAATAACTAACCAATCTCTATGTTCAATACAAAATTTGCTATCTAAACAATTACTGTAACTAGTCAAAGCTTCTGTTAACAGAGTCAAAAAGACCTTAAAGCATTAGAAGAGGTTCCAAATCATTCCAAGAAACATCAACCAAATCAAACCCGTGTATCATTTGCTTCAGATCTTCTATTGTCGAAGGTGAATTTTCATGTAGTCAAGATATACCCTTTATCAGTGACCAAAAAGCAAAAACTATCATTCTCTAATGTCATCAAAGAAGGAAGCTGGAATCACCATAAGGGAAGACAATTTGCTTACGCATTTGAACTGCCATTAGAAAAAACAGATCTAATCAGATTTAGAGGGATAAGAACAGCAATAGTGTAAAGTGTTAGCAAAATTTTGAATTAATAACATAAATGTTGTACAAACCTTATGTTGCTTGTATTTTTCTCTGATTGCTACCAAATTGGCAGCTCTTCTACTTGATTGCAAATCGTATAAAATCTCAACACATTCTTTCAAATCCGATGACTTATATCCCGATAGCTGTTCCAAAGCCAAATTCTGTAGAACCAATAGTATAAACACGTAAGTATTACAAACATTCTACATGTAGAAGAAGAAATTGATTGTTATGAATCTCAATTTCTTACCCATGGATGTGAATTTGGTTTGAGAATAAATCTTGAAAGAAACGTAACGGATGCAGCTACCATTGAAGGCAAAAACTTGATGCAACTGTAATCTAACAAACTCAGTTCTGATAGATAATAACTCAAGAACTCCAACTGCAAATTGGGTGTCTGCAAAATGCAAAACAAACACATAAATAAACAATTCCACAACGAATCAATTACCAAACACAAAGGGGGTTAAAGCTTACATCATAATCTTCTTGAGCAATTCTAATTACTCTTCCAAGAAACGTTTTAACCGTAGGATTCCCCATTTCAAATTTAAGTGTCTTCAACACGTCAGCTTCCATCTTCACTATTTCTTGTTTCATGTACGTATTATCAGTAATGTAACAGAAATCTTCAGTATGTGGAGGACTAATTTCTTCATACTTCCTGTTTATCACAAAGCACAATTAGATTATACAAAACAAACAATAGAACAACAATTCATTTAAATAATTAAATTGTAACACTTACGACGCAATTAGCATTGAAGAAACGCCAAGAAGTTGCAGTCTCTGTCTGTTAAGTACATTCACCGATAAAAATCGATCGATATATGAAATCGTGAGATACAAAGTATCTGGAAGAAGTTTGTATTCTTGAGCAACTTCAACCAACCAATCAACCAAAACACCCCTCATATTCACTGTCACATCTTTTTGCACTTTCTCAATATAATCTCCCATTGGCCTTCTCTTTACTTCCATCTGAATTCCAAAAATCAAAATTTCACTAAATAAATCAAGCAGTTTGGTACCTAATTATTATTGTAACATATAAACACTTCAAAATAAATGCAGTAATAGCATACACACTCTAAGTTAATTTGATTTCCAATTAACTTTTGAAACCCTAAAAATCAACTACAGAAGTAAAAGAATGAAAATGTACCTCCATGTTATGTAGATAGTCGTAAATATCCGAAACGTAAGTTTCACACATTTGGAGATTGGAGGAAACATCTTCAAGTTTCTCAACTGATAATTCATGTTTTGTAATTACAGGTTTATTCACATTCTTCTTCTTCTTTTTAGGTACGCATTTCTTCTTCTGAACATTATCATCAGATCTCAATATCGAATTATTCGACAACTCACCTAACACGACTCGCTTCTTGTTCGCAGGTTGCAATTGCGATTCGATTGCTTCCATTGCACGTTTTTTCGTTAATCGAGTGACTCGAACACCACAGTTGTTGTTGTTCTCCTGGTCTGCCATTGATTATCAACAATTGATTGTTTGGTGACAGAAACAGAGGAGAGAAAAGACCGGGGATTGATGGTGAGAAAAATGAATGAAAATTTGAGTAATAATATAAAGAACGAAAAAATGGATGCCGCCATTTTTTAAAACATTTTGAGGTTTTGAAAATGGAGGGTGAAACTGGAGTGGTTTTAGTGAAAAAATTATGAAAATTTTCAAGGAAGATGACACGTAGGATGTGGGTCCGGCGTTTTAAACTGTTGAAAAGTTTGGGCACCGGCGGGTTTGAAAATTAAAACCGGGTTTAGATTGTGATTTGAAACACTAAACCACGCGCCTTTTGTAAAAATGTTGAATTGGATCCAGGTTTTCTACTTTTGGTCATTGTGTTTTGCAGTTATATATTTTTCGTCCCTTTGATTTGGATTATCTGTAGTTTCATACTTTCATAGCTAAATCTGTTTTTTTCAATACAACAAAACTTGATCAACTAACGCGTCAATATAAACTTACGTTTCTACGTAGATCATTTGCGGTCATAACAAATTGTGTATAACTAGACGCCACGTTAACACGACCGCCACGATTGAAAGATTACATGTACTCATGACATACCATGACTAAATTTGAGCACACTAATTTCTTTATTATTTTTCTAAACATGGGTTGTTGTTAATGTGCTTAAAAGTGTTGTATCTGACGATTAAATATTAATTTTAAAGGGTGGTTATTTTTATTGTATAAGACTTTTAAACGTGTTAAAAGCAGCTCTAGGGGCTGTGTTTAGAAAAATCTATTTCTTTGATATTTATTTTCTTAAAAACAATTTAATTAAATTAAAACAAATAAACACATTTGATTAAATTACATAAATATTTGTATAATATACATTTTAAATAAACACATTTGATTAAATTACATATTTTTGCCTCCATTTCTA
Source organism: Gnaphalium uliginosum (assembly GCA_963930675.1). Classification (NCBI taxonomy): domain Eukaryota; kingdom Viridiplantae; phylum Streptophyta; class Magnoliopsida; order Asterales; family Asteraceae; genus Gnaphalium; species Gnaphalium uliginosum. Next base: position 40,410,416 of record OZ005684.1, on the reverse strand, counting down.
TTTGCCACCAAATTTTTTGAAGTTTTCATTTCTATCTATTCAACTTTCCCAACCATATTCTATCGACTGATCTACACAAGATGCACACAAAAAGGAAGTTTAACACATTATTCTAACACTCCCAATTTCCCATTAGACTCACTTCTTTGTTATTCTATATTCAATTTCACCACTAAATTCACATTCTTATTTTTTTCTTTACAAAAGATGGACCACATTACAAATTCATGCACTAAAATCAACTTGACTAATGAACAACGTCAAGCCATCTACCAATCATTGTTGCAACAAAGTTTGAATGGAAAGTTGTATAGAGGATCCCTTAGCGAGGTAGCAACACAATTCTTCCTATCTACTCGAACCGTAAGTCGCATTTGGAATCGAGCTAAACGTCAACTTCTTAATGGTTGGATGGTTAATGTATCGTCACAAAAGCTACATGTTGTCGGACGAAAACAAATAGAAATCAACTCTATTCAAGTTTCACAAGTTTCAATAAGTCGTCGAGGGAATATTCAATCTCTTGCAAAATCAATCGATATTTCAAAATCAACCGTCAATACAAGAATCAAATAGGATGCACTTAAACCACATACAGATGCCGTCAAGCCGGTTTTGACCGATCAAAATAAAAATAAAAGATTAGAACTTTGTTTGTCTATGATTACCCCATTTTTGCAAAGTGTTAGTCCTACATTCAATGATATGTTTAACACCATCCACATTGATGAAAAATGGTTTTACATGTCAAAAGCATCAAGACATGTCTATCTTGTTTCCGGTGAAGAGGAGCCCTTAAGAACATGTCAATCGAAAAAGTTCATTACAAAGTGATGTTTCTAGCGGCCGTTGCACGACCAAGATTTGATTCATTGGGTAATGAAATTTTTTCAGGGAAAATCGATATATTACCATTCACAACTTTAGAGTTGGCTAAGCATCCAAGTAAGAATCGTGTTGTGGGAACTTTAGAGACGAAGCCCATATTATCGGTAACTAACAATGTAACGAGGTCATGGTTGATTGAGAAGGTACTACCAGCTATTAGATCTACATGGCCACACGGTCATACGGGTCCGATATATATTCAATAAGACAATGCGAAGCCCCATATTCAAGTTGATGATGTCGAGTTTCTTCAAGAAGCATCTCGAGGTGGCTTTGATATTCAACTTCGCTTTCAACCCCCAAATAGCCCAGATTTAAATGTTTTAGACCTTGGTTTCCGGGCAATTCAATCGCTTCAAGAACAAGAGGCACTGGAAACAATCGATGAATTGGTTCATGCGGTTCAAAATTCATACGAAAGGATGTCATCTCGTGAACTTAACAATGTATTTTAACTCTACAAACGTGCATGAAAGAGATCATGAAGGTTAATGGTGGGAATGCAACTAACTTGTGTTCGATATTTATTGTGTGTACCCAACTTAGGTTTACTATTTTTAATGCATCAAACTTTCAAAAAGGGGTGTTTTAATGTATTTTGTTGATGTGTCATTCGTTTAAGGTGCCACATGGCATCTGGAGAGTTTGACACATCATCAAAACATCACCAAAATACACTAAAATACACTTTTTAAAAATTTGATTCATTAAAAATAGCAAACATAAGTTGGGTACACACAATAAATATTGGGTCTTAGTTAGTTGCATTCCCAGACACTAACCCCTTATGTTATTTTAAAAAAATGAAAAAGAGAAAAAAAAAACAATTCGATCAGATGAGTTGAATTTGTATATCAAGTTTTTCAAACTGTCCTCTTGAAATTTTGGAGAAAGTCTCTTGTCTCATCTTTTACTTACTCCGTAGTTTTGGTTTCGTGTGAATATATTAACAAAGAGGACAAAATGTGGTTAGTCGTTATCAATCGCATGTTTTTTTAATCTTGTTTAAAAGTTTACCCAATTTAACTCTTTTTAATATTGAAGGGTACAATTGGTAATTCATATAGTTTTTATTTACCAAAAGTGTAATAGGATATTTATTTTAAGACAAACAAAAAAGAATAATATGACACTTATTTTAAGACGGAGAAAGTATATTTTAATAGGGTTAATTACAAATATCCCCTTCATAACCTCCATAAATATCACATATGCCCAACCTCACTAAAAATTTACATATATCCCCAATTCTTCAATTTAATTTCAATTAAAATTCAGAAAATGATTATAATTAGGGTTTAACCTAATAATGACAATTATACCCTCTAAAAGGAGGCAAACTCTCCCGCTTTTTCTTTTCATCATGTTGCGAACAGTTTAAGGTTTTTTCTAAACCTCTATTATATGGTTTTTAAGCACAATTGATTCATTCTCCACAGCAACCAAAAACGTGATCGGTAATATTATCATCTATTGTTTATTTGAGTTCACTTTTTTGCCATGTATATTCATATGCGGTTGTTTAGTTTATTGTTTATTTGTGTGGTATAACTCATGTCAAAGGGACTAATATTATCGAAGAACTAGTTGTCTTTCATATATACTTTAATTAATTAATTTATTATGATATAAGCTAGTAACCATATTTGTGGTTCACATGGCTGATGTGTTCTCAATACATCTATTAAAATAATCACATGTATGTTAAAAGATATTATAAAAATGTCAAAATAGAAGTATTTGTATAGATCTTTATTTTTTTTGTTGTTTTTTTTTCTTATGTTGTTGGCTTACGTAATGAATCAAGGATTATACTAACTATGTTTTTTAATGTCATTAGCTTATTTTTGGAATTGTCTAACATAACTGATAGTGAATACGTATGGATTAATATGAGCATAAACTAAATGCTTAATAGTTCCTTTTGTTTTATTTGTATCGTTACAGAAACTTGTTGCTTGGTATATTATCAAAGATGGATGATGTTGGAGATATTGGTACGAGTGACTCAAGACCAAGATGGGAAAATATGAGTCAATCACCAATTGTCGAGTATGTTTTTGATTTGTTTATCTCTTTATGATTTCAAAATTACTTGTTTGTTTAATTTTATTTTCAGGCAAATACCATCCAAATACAAGTTAAAACTGAGATATGGAGGCTTCTTTCGAATTGGCAAAGACTCATGTCGAATAAGATATTGTCTTGGCCATCAAAAAACAATCTACATGGATACATGCTCTTACAATTTGAGCCAACTAACTGTTGAAGTCGTGAAGCATTATCCACCAAGGAGTGACATAGGCTACTCAATCTTTTTTGCTGACAAATATGCCGAAGATCAATCGTTTATTGAACTTAACTCTGTTGAGAACTTCATGTTAATGCTTAGCATGTATGGGAATGAGAAAGAAGTAACCATCTATGTGACGACGAATAATAATCTCGCCACCAATAAAACACAACAGAGGTATAGACAGCAAGATTATGTATTCTTGTATGCATATCGATTTATCTAACTGGTATATTTTGTTTTTATTTGGCACAGTGGTAAAAATGATGTTATCGATGAACCACGTGGCGAAGATGAGTCAGATTATTGTCCGAGCGAAGAAGGTTATCATAGTCATTATAGTACTGATAATGAAGATGACTTTAATTACGATGACGAAACTTACTCAAATGGCAAGAAAACTCCCACGAGGAAAGTGAATTCAAAATTTTCAAATGTGGTTGCTTTTAGAAACGCTTTGTAACGCCCCTCTCTTAGTATATTATAAAATACTCTTTAATTCGGAAGCGTAGGTCAAAATATATTATATTAACAATATTTACAAAAAGGTAAATACATATAATGTTCAAAACATCGTACAAATACGGGGGTTACAAAATTCAACTTTCATTATTTATCAAAATATATCAGAGTTGCCAGCCGATCAAACATTCCTTGAACAAAACTTGCCTGCCCGCCCATTCAATCATGACCTGCAGGGATTAAGTGGGGAATTAGCACAAAGCTAAGTGAGTGAACACGAAACTAACAGTTCAACTTAGCCTAACAATCTGTTTACATCAAATAATCGTAAACACATATCGTCAATATCAAAGAGGATCGGTGGTTTTTGAGGAACCCTACTGCCGCGGTGGCCCTCAAGAAACGCTTATCACAATCTGTAGTGGCCACTACAGAATATACGGATAACTTGATATTACCACTACACAATATGGGTTTAATACAACACATGTACGACACCCCATATCGGTAATCTTGTAAATCATCAAGTCCAACAATCTGTTGACCTCTTTACTAGCAATCAATGCCCAGAGGCCACATTGTACGTAGATTCATAATCAGCATATCAGCATATCAGACTAAACAGTCTATCAATTATATCTACGTTTACTTGTTGCAACCAAACCGTTACAACCAAATCAAACTTGTGAGTTCCAGATCCACTCACCTGCCAGTCTCAGCCCAACAACTCAGAAGTCTAATGTTACTGAGTCTTCTGCTGATCTGAGAATACAACAAATAATGAGTTAGTAACTCATTCCATAATCATATAACATATTTAAACAAGCAGGTAAATTCCTGAAGTCTAAGAAAACAAACGTTCAATCCGAAGCGAAACCAGAAAGTCCCGAAACGATGCTTAAAACTGAAAAATGCCATTTTCGACCCCAAGAGGACCCCGAAAGGCCAAAAACTGCCTACGCTCTTAGAATAGAGCCTTGATTATTGGGTCGTTTTCGAATGACCATGCGAATCTCAACCCAATCCGAGTTAGTGAAATTGTCACTCAGTCGTGACCCTGAAAACACTTGCGCAATTTCAAAATTTGCAAAACAAAATTTTAAAATCTCAGTTCGCAGGATCTCGATTCGCTTAGCAATAAGTCTCAGTTCGCAAGAACTCAGTTCGCGAATCTCAGTTCGCTTCGCAGGGTTTAGTTCGCAGAACAACTCAGTTCGCAGGTCAACTCAGTTCACTTCGCAGTCAAGCACTGCGAACTGAGTTCTTCTTCTCCAATCTTGCGAACCGAACCTGCTGTAACCCAAAAACCCGAACTTTCTTTTGCATAACTCACAAATTCGACTTCCTATCATTCTAACAAGCTTTCTAACACTTCCTATACATCAAACATCATCATATAACATCTTTTAAGGCTTAAATTCATATTAATTCACAAATTGGCCAAATTTCAGGCCAAATTTCATAAAAATATAATTATAAATTTTAAACACTTACTGGAACAAGTGACAATGAAGAGGTTTCTGAATTCGTTTCTTAACAAGATGGTGATGGTTCCACATATTTAAAGGTTCACAGAAGATTTCTTCAAGTTTTGGAATGAGCTCTCGGCTCGGTTCGCAGGGAATTCTCACGGGTTTCTCAAATGTTCGTGTATGTGTAGGAATGTTTGAGAAGTATATGTATAAATGTGTACATATATATTAATCTTATCCAATACAATTACAATTTTAGTTTTCTTCTTAATCCATTGTCGGGAACCTAAAACCATTTTGCGAAACCAACTATTTTATTTTACCGTCAGCTAGTTCGGTTTAAAACAATGAATTATTTATTAGTCACAATAATTCATTTATCCTTTTGACTAATATTATCAAACATAATAATGCTCAAATATTCCTAACACATTAAATAATAATTTAAAGTTTAGGGAAATTACCGGAATACCACTAGGCCCTTAAAGTGGATGTTACACGCTTTGAACCATTATGCTTTGACAAATGAATTTGAGTACTTCATTGAGAAAAGCGAACCGAAACGATTCACAGCAAGATGTGCAAAGATTGAGTGTGAGTGGAGAATTCATGCTTCTCTCATGCAAGATAAGATTACCTTTGAAGTAAGTATAAAAATTTAAATAAGATAACATCCTTTTGATATTACTTATATTGTAAAAGAAGTAAGTGTTTATATTAATTTTGTGTAGGTTAAGAAATTGGTCGAATCACACTCATGTATTCGAAGCAGTAAGGGTGGTAATAAGTGTGCCACTCAAGGACGGGTTGCTGATGTAGTCAAAGATAAGGTGAAATCTGATGGAGATGTATGCCCTGCGGAGCTTAGAAAGTGGCTGATGAAAAATTATAATGTTAAAGTACCATACATGACAGTGTTTAGAGGGAAAGAACAAGCTTACACCAATATGTATGGCAAGTGGGATGACTCTTTCATTCAGATGGGTGATTTTAAAGAAGAACTACTAAATAGGAACCCGAGAAGAATTGTCGAGATTGACTTTGAGAGAGATGGTGAAAAGAAACTTTTCCAACGGTTTTTTATTTCACTTGTTGCTTGCTCTAGGGGTTTTCTTATCGGTTGTCATCCTTATATTGCTCTCGATGCATGTCATCTGAAAGGAAAATTTAATGGTGTGCTAGCTGCTGCCACGGGAATTGATGGTAATAACTCAATATTTCCGGTAGCCTATGGTATCCTTGAATCAGAAAATACAAAATCTTGGACATGGTTTCTTGAGTCACTCAAAAAGCTATTGGGTCGCTTGATGGTCTTGTTATTTCATCAGATATGCAAAAAGGTTTAAAAGCAGCTATTATGCATGTTTATCCTAATGTTGAGCATAGGGAATGTATAAGACACTTGTATAGCAACTTCAAGAAACATTTTCGTGGTGAGTTCTTCAACTTCAACTTATGGGGTGCTGCAAGAACCTATAGTGTTAGTCAACATGACAGATTGTTAGTGAAAATTGCCGATGTACGTGAAGACGCAATTACATATTTCAATGATAATCATGACAGGATATGGAGCCGGAGCAAGTTTGGCACAACATCAAAGTGTGATTACATTACTAATAATATTTCTGAAGCGTTTAATTCTTGGGTAGGTACTTTGCGTTATAAACCGGTACTCGATCTTCTTGATGACATTAGAGAAAAGTTGATGAAACGATTTAATATAAAAAGGAAGATTGTGAGAAAATGGAATGGCACACTTGTTCCTATGGCTAAGAGTTATCTCAACAATATCTCCAAGGTAAGTAGCTCACATATATCATTGCATACATTTGTCCTGTTACATTTATTTCATACTTATATTATTATATAATATTGACCTAATTTTTCCCTATCATTTTTATGTTACATGTAGAACTTGGGTGAATATCGAGTTTCTCGAAGCTCTGACAATAGAGCTGCAGTGGAGTACAATGGAAAGAAGGGGGAGGTTTTACTAGACGAGAGAAGATGTAGTTGTCGGATTTGGCAAGTTAAAGGTCTTCCATGTGTACATGCAGCGGCTTTAATTGCTTATATAAGAGATGCCGATCGGGAAAAATATGTTGATCCTTATTTCATAGTCGAGAGTGTTAAAAATGCATATGCTCTAAAAATCGCTCCGATGCCTACAAAAGATGAGTGGGTGCACGTAGAGACAGGGGAGATGATATTTCCCCCGAACATCAAACGTCCAGCTGGAAGACCAAGAAAAAACAGGATAGTATCACACGATGATTCCAAAAGAAAACACAAATGTCCGAGATGTGGTCAATACGGACACCGTGCAAAAAGTTGCAAGAATTCGACATCAGAAGGTTCTAGTCCATATCAAACATCCACTAGTAAATGGTTATTCAATTTCCCATTTGCCTCTTTAGTTTTTATGAAAAAGCAACTCAAGTAGTCAGTAGAAGCTAAACATGGCTTATTATTTCAGGAGACGATAAAAGAATACAAATGCTCGTGAAAGTCATGATGTATCGAGGTCTAGTTGATATGATTCTGCTAATGTGAAATAACAAACTCGTGAAAAGCTCGTGAATAACAAAACAGGGGGCTCATTTATTTGCTTTTGTTTTATTTTAATTTTCATCATGTGCTAAATTGCATTTACTCGTGCAATTAAATGATATGGAGTTGGACTTACAGTACGATCTCATTTCATGTGTTTAGCTTTTAGTTTGAAAATTGAGGATCTATTGACTTAATGTTTGCACATGGATTTTGTAGACTTTTTTTGGGTTTATAAGTTTTTATGTGCTTTTGGATATTTATGCAATTCGCTTAGTGTTTCGTTTGTAATTTTTTGAGTGTTATAATGTGCAGGTAGTTGGTTTTGCAGATCATAAGAATGACTATTGCTGTCAAAAGAGAGAATAAATAAGTAAGGGTATAATTGTCATTAATGGATTAGTAGATAATTATTGGATTTTAATTGAAATTAAATTGAAGAATTGAGGATATATGTAATTTTTTAGTGAGGTTGGGCATATGTGATATTTATGGTGATTATGGAGGAGATGTTACAATTAACCCATTTTAATAATCTTAAACATAAAATCATATTTCACATTTCTTTTTATAAAAAAAAACCCCACAAGTTCAAACTTTGAAAAAAGCCCACAAAAAATTAGAGTTTGATTTCTTCTTCTTCCTTTCAACACCTGCAACAACGCCATTTTTCCTTCTTCAAAATTTCCGTTCTATCAAAATTTCATGCTCATGAAATTTCACTGATTTAGAGAATAAGATCGGATCAAAATTACAACAACAAACAACGAAAGGAAAAATGAATAAAAAAATCATCCGTGGGTATACCGTTCTCGTCTGTTGCAAAGGTGACAATGGTCTAGTCGCAATCATATATAACAAACCGTCATTAGTACAAACGGGGCGACACCATTGCAAGTGATCTAATGTAAACTTCATTAAGCACAATACAACAACTCCAGTAACATAAGTTATGTTAAATACTTAAAATTACTATTTTGTAACCGCGCTTTTGTTGGGCATTGATTCATTCAAAAAATGTTGTTTTTGAATCGAACATTAACACAACACTAAAAGGAATAATCAATCTACTTAGGTACATAAACTTAAAAAGACAAACTAATCAATGTCCATATAATACAATTTTATTGGTGAGTCCTTTTTTAACTCAGAATGACTTACACAAATTATGCTAAATATATTTCTATATAATCTACACACATATACATTAATATATATTGATATTGATTCATATATAAGCATTTAATTTCTAAATAAGTTTCCACAATATGTACGTGTACCTATGAGCACATTCATAGCAAGCTGCAAAAGCCCACAAGGAACAAAGAAACAATCTTGTGGTGAATCATAGTAAATTACACAATATTTCCCATCCGATAACTTCTCAAGTAGACGTATTGGACCTCAAGACTTTACATTATAGATGACAACGGGAATGCCTTGTTTGGCGCACTTGTGGTGCCTCCTTATCTTGTCCACGTTCATTCAGCATACATTCTCCAAGATATTTGATGATGAGACAGATGATTACGGCAACCAGTCCTATAAAAGTATGTGCGAAAACCTTAGAAGATTAAACCAACAACAACGAGACGTACTAACAAAATCTTTGATCATATGTATAGTACGAGGATATAAAACTATAATTATATTATACCCAAATTTAAAATATAGGCAATAGTGCGCAACTTGTATGCAAGATGAAAACCCCACTTGTGAAAGTCGTCTCCCTGCAAATGCATATAAATGATATGATTAATCGAGAACTAAGAAAAATATTATGACCAAGTAGTCAGCCATCAGGCCGGTAAATCATCATACCTCTGGATGATCAGATTTGAGAGTTATATGTGTAAGCTGATCAATCAGCATATCTTTCTTCACGAACAAGCAATATGCCCGCATGATGTGCCCTATGTGCATGGTGTGTGTTTGAGGAGAGAAATATATATAAGATGGGTGTACGTATAGTAGCCAAGAATGGTGGGTGTAGTGAATGGTGGGTGGCCTTTATCATGAAGTGGAAGATCATTTGCAAAATTGGTGATCTAAATTGAAATAGATTGTCAACAGAATCATTAATATGATGGGTTAATCATGAAAGGTGTATTTGAAAAACTTTGTATGATCGTCTTTGTTTACTACTAACAGCACAGTTAACGGTTCAATTTTATTCTAGTGTTGGATATGTTATTCTTTTTTAAATTAGATGTTTTCAATTTGATATTAATCTCTCTCTTATATATATTAAAAGGAAAATCATTTTTAGGTAAATTTTCTTAAATTAAAAAATCTTAAATTAATCTTATCTCTTAGATAATTAAGCTCCATGCATTATAACCATTGATTTTAAATCCAAATTATGATTATCTAAATAGCATTTCACCACTTACCTAAATACTAATTTAACCTTACAATATTTGCATAATTATATACGCCTTAGAATCTAATTAATTAATTAATAAAATAATTCAACATTCAATATACAACGTATGCACATAACTAACTTCTCCGATTTAATTGGAGCTTATTTGGTCAACAATAATTAAATTTTACGTTTAAATATTTGCATTAATCATAATGACAATAATATTATATTAATATTAATAAAACTTACTTACTACGTAAAAATATTGTTATATGTTAGAAACTAATTTTTAATAAAATCTAATCTAATCCTAAAGTTAAAGGTTATGGATATGGTATTTAGATCTTTTTAAGTTTTTAAACCTATATGATGAAAATTTTATTACGTTCATATAAATGATGTAGTAATATCAATGCTTATATGTAAATTTACAACTAATATCAAAATAAATTTTCTATATTATTATTAGATTCAAAATACAAATCACAATTCCTTTTTGCAACTAATATCAACACATTTGATAAATATAAATGGTTTTTTTTTTGTAGCAATTTACTATTTATAATTTATTTTATAAAAAAACCGATTAAAACTCATAAATTTTAGATACAATTAACAAAATTCATACTAAGTTATAAATAGTTTGAAACTCCGTAATAAAATTTGTGGATCAAATTTCACATCAATAAGTGATGAAGCTCCACGAATGATCGATGTATGTATGTTTGCATTATGATGGATATATGTTTCGATCAGATAATGGATTTCATTATTTAAACGGGAATGAAACGATGATGTGTTCGATTGCTGCCAATGAATTTACGCTAGAATATATAAATCAACGGCTTAATGCAAATCTTCATATTATATTACCTCGGCAATGGTACATAGTTCGGCATCCACAACAGAGACTTAATGAACGTAATTCTCTATTAAGAATGCGTTATAACGGTGACCTCCATAATTTAATATCAATAAGTGAATGTTATTGCGTAATATAGTTTTACATAATCAACAGTCGACAACTCCCAACACTACCATGAGTTCAATAAATTTAGTATTTTAATATGTTTCAGATCATAATTACTTATACTTTGTATGAATCACTATTCTCAATTTAGGTGTCTATTCTATATTTTATTCTACACTCCGATGTTTCGTAGTTTGTTCTTTATAATATTAAAAGTTCTCCTTTATCAATTGTGTCATACATTGTCTTGACTATAATTATAAAGAAATTTAGCTCAACATTTAGCATTTCATTCAACATTGCATTTTCTACAAATCAAACTTCCACATAAGTTATTTACTTACATATTTACATTAAAATATCGGCTTCATACGAATTTAGCAAATGTTCATCAAAAAATATAAAAATAACATCAATATTCTATAGTTGTTCTCGACAATTCTTCTCACTTCAGAAAAACCTAAATCAAACCATACTTCTGTAGTCTTTAAAATACAAAAGTATATAAAAAATAAAAATAGATTTATTTAGACAGATTAATCGGAAAATATCTATATTATAAACTCATATAGTAGCCCGGGAATTTGCGGGTTAATTATAAAATAAAAAAAGCGAGTAATCTATAATAGTTTAGTAGAGAAAGTGCAAATAGGAACGCTTCTTATGGTGGAATTGTGTAACATCCCAAAATTTGAGGTAATATTACAATATATGTATATGCTTTAATTTATAAGTTGTTGTATGACATTTCATACATTATTAGTAGACAAGAATTATTTAAGTTGCCTAAATAATAAGTTGGGAGTAACCAATTAAGTGATGTATATTAAAGTGATTGGAACTAGAGGGACTAGGGGTGTAAATATCTAATTAAACACTAAATAAAATAAATATACATACACACATGTACGTACATATGGAAAATTAGAGACATAGAGTTCTAGAGAGATAGAGAAAGGACGATTTAGAGAGAGATCAAGGAATCAACCTTCAATCAACAAATTAAACACAAAGGAAGTTGAATTCAAGTGTGATTATTCATCCCTAACCTAAGGTAAACACTTGTTCTTGATTATTTAACCTAAAAAGTGAAGGGTAATGATGGTTTAGGGTGGGGATGATGGGTTTAAACGTGGGTCGCAAATCAGCCCCTTGATGTTGTTTGCTGAGACTATTTAATGTTTTTGAAAGACTATAACTTGGCATGTTGATATCGCTTAATTTATACATATTTTAAGAGGCGATATCGGTCCTAGTTATGTGTTAATTGATTTAATTTCACGAACTTATGGTACTTATTTAGTTAAGAATTATATTCAGGTGCAAATTCGGAAGAAGTGTTGAAAGGAGCGAATATGTTGGATATTTGGAGCAAATTTTATGGAGCTAAAGTGCAAAAATATAGAGCTGGAGCTTACCCGGAAGCTTACCTGCCGGGTATGGACACCACAAACGGGTAGCTCCTTCACAAAATATCACCGAACATGGAGTCTGAGTGCTACCCGCCGGATAAGCTTGTCTACCCGCCGGATAAGCTTTTCTACCCGCCGGGTAGTATGGGTTGCACGTTCACTTACCAGCCGAATAAGCGTTTGATTCTGGATACAAAACAAGGTTACCCGCCGGGTAATTTAGTCTACCTACCGGGTAAGGCACCTGACGGGATTTGTTGATTAAAACAACACTTTAACCCTAGTTTTCGGTTATGCTTTATTCTCTGACAAACTTGGGCGGTTTTGGGCGACTTTTGGAGAGATCCTAGGCCACCAATCACCATTTCAATCATTGGGGAAGCTAGAGTTAATCATCAAACATTCGGAGTCTGTCATTAAGAGGCAAAACTCCCCGTTTTTACTTGCTTTTAATCTAGTTAATTATAAATTGAAAATAACTTCAAAAATACGTGAACTGTTCCTGTGGATGATAACTTTGAACTTATCTTTGCTATACTACTACTTGATTAGGTACACTTATCTATTTGTGTAATAGTCCATACTTAGATACTTTTCTTACTAAATTTTATAAGTCGGTTTTTGCACATCACATGTGTTGTGTTTTATAAAAAGGTGAAAGCCGTACATTAGAGTATGTTGGAATACCTTCGAAACGATATAAAATATGTTTGTTTTGGAGAGGTTTAGAAGGTCCAAAAGTGGTGTCCAAAACAGCTAGTTAGAGCTATACTAAAATGCATAAATTTAGAGTTAAAAGTGTAATTAATATAAACTAAGCGAAAGCATGAGTAATCTTATATTGTGAACGATTATGTGATGTGTGATGATTGTTTAGGTGCTAAAGGAAGTGGCGATTTCATATTTCATGCTTTCGGATAGTTGAGGCAAAGGTGAGTGATATGGGGGTTATTTGGGTAATGGTTGTGTGATTCCGGATTGCATACATGCAAGAGGTTCACATGACCGAGTGAAGTTATTTGTTTCATGTTTATTCTCAATTACTATTGTTGATTTGGTATTGTAGCGATTAGCTAACGTAGGTTAGCTTCAGTTGTTGCGATTTATCGCTAGTTGTTGCACTTGTGCTAGTTGTGCGCACTTTGTGCTTGTTGTTGCACTTGTGCTAGATGTTGCAGTTGTTGCACCTTGTGCTAGTTGTTGCACTTTGTGCTTCTTGACAGTTGGCAGTTGACAGCAGATTCGCTTAGTGGTGATAATCTCTACAATTGTTCAGTGGTTAATTGCTTAGTTGTTACTTGCACAGTTGTTGTGATTCAGTTATTGCTTGCTACTTGTTGTTGTGTATTACTCATTTAATTGCCTGTATGCTCACTAAGTGTAAAGCTTACTCGTTCGGTTGTTTAAATGTTGTAGGTGCAAATGAGTCAAGTGCTAAAAGTGATTATAGAAGGGGCTAGGGATTATGAAGGATGAACGTGGATTTCACTTGCAAAGAGGTTTGACAAGTGTACTTTTAAATTGCCGAGTTGCTATTAGCTTATTATAATTCGTCCAAGTCATTATTTGGTTTAAAGCTTAAAGTGTCAAAATGGATCGTTTTGATTAAATGGTCAAAATGGGTCATTTTGGTGAAATAGTACTTACAGGTCAAAATGGTTTTGGTTAAGTTTGTTATGTATGTTTGAAGTTAGAAACGTGGGTATGACCTCCGAAAGTTGACGTTGTGCACAAAGAAGGTTGGTGCTAAAGTTGTGGAAAAAACAAGTTGTTTAAAGTCGTCTTTTTAGTCCCAAGTTTAAAATCATGATTTGTTGCCAATTTGGAAATGTGTAATCCGGGATGTGTTTATTAGGTGATTTGAAGTGTGACTGCAAATTTTGGCAGTCTAATATTTAACGAGTCAAAATCTTGGTCAAAAGATGTTTTGATAAAAAGTTGTTAAACGTGTGCAAGATGAACTACCTGGCGGGTATAATCGGTACCCGTGGGTACTCCCCTACCCGGCAGACGTACCCGGCGGATATAACCATCCCAAACGGGTGCCCATAGTACAAATTTGATTAGAAACTTTGCTAAGGGTACTTACCCGGCGGGTACCTGTCCATTTCAGGAAATTTATTTTCAAAGCTTAATTCAAATCGTTTTTAATAACAATTAAGTTCACGAGTATATTTACGAGCCATGGAACATCAATAAGAGTACTTTAAAATAAATAAAAAATTTGGGCGTTTCAAATTGGTAGGAAAAAATATTTTTTTTTTTAATTTTAAGATTAATTTCTTTTGATAAAAAGTTTATATTAAAATTATAATTTTATGTTCTTTAATATGAGATAATTTTTTAAAAACAATATGTGATACATATTATAAAAGTTTAGTGTGTATCACAGAATCACACATAAAAGTTCATATATACTTTATTTCTTTGAATAATAATATTAAAGATACTAAAATTCTAATAATTTTGTTTTTATTATTATTATTTTTTTGTTTTTGAAAAAAAGTATACATATATTGAAATTAAAAACGAAAAAGATCGTTCTCGCGGTTCCTACCATAAGGAATGATTTTACTATAACCCTCACCTAGCTTGATAGTTTATTAATCACACATAACATTAACACTCTATTCTTGAGTATAAATCTAGGTAGAAAAGAAGAGAAAGGAACAAGGAAGAAAATGAAAGAAAGGAAGAGAAATGAAGTTAACTTAATGAATTGTGTTCTTAAATTGAAAGGAAAAGAGAGGGAGGAAAGTGATCCCTCGTAATCATCTCAAATTTGGGAGAAAAAAGTTGGAACAAAATTACACTTGAGTTTTCCCTCTTCTTTCTTCCTCTTCCTTCCTCTTCCTTTCCTTTCTTTGCAGTTTTGTTTTTCAATCCTTTCACTTCTTTTCTTTTCCACCCACCAACTAACTCGAAAACCCAATGTAATAGAGAAGAGTTATTGTAAAATTATTCCTTATGGTAGAAACCGTACGAACGTTCTTTTTCATTTTTAATCTCAACATATATACACTTTTTGCAAAAAATAATAATAATATAAAAATTATTAGAATTTTATTCTCTTTAATATGAAATTAATTTAAAAAACTATATACATATATATGATATACAACTTAAAGTTGTGTATCACAACTTTTATGTGTAATATTGCGATACACAATAATTTTTTTATAATGTGTAAGACATTTTTTTTTAAAATACTATCTCTAATCAAAGAGCATAAAATTCTAATTTTTGATATAATTTTTTTATTAAAAAGTTAGTTAAGCTTAAAATTAAAAATAAAAATGTACGTTCTTACCGTTTCTACAATAAGAAGCGTTTCTATTTGAACATTCGCCATCGTTAATAATTACGACAAAAAGTACATTACTTTTAACAAATTAGTATAAGATTATATAATTTCATAGAAACAAGTTGGTCTAATAACATCTATAAAATATACTTAAACCAGAATACAATAAAGGAATCCTGACCCTTAATTGTGTTTTTTCAAATCGATCCGACCACCTACATTAATTCCTAATACTTTATTATTTTAATTAAAATTAAAATTATGGATATAATTAAAAAGAAAAAAATCCTTTCATAAATAATACTAATATTTATACTTAATTTTGGTTTGAAATTCTCTCAAACCTCTTATCACTTTAGCTAATATATATATTATAAATAAATTTAATACATTTTCATTAATAATAGCTTAAGGTTAACATTAACATACATTAAAAACAACAACTCATTTTATAAATTCAATTACGTTGTCGCGGGTCTTAAATTAGTATTTTTTAAAAATAAATAAAAAAGCCCACACAACTACTCACAAAAAGTAAAGCCTTATACAATTATAAAAACCCTAAAATATTTCATCATCTCATTTTCTTCAACTTCAAAAAAGAAAAACAAAAGAAAGTAAATCATTCCTTTATACTCACGTTTGCTCAACGTCATTTGAAAGTCAAAAAGTCATTGTTGAAGGTGGTTCAACCGTTAGAGTCGTCCCCAATTCTAGTGCTCTAAGAACATTTTTGAGTACAATTCTTATTATAAACATTAACAACGTGGTAATCTTCTACGCAGCAAGTTGCACGAAAATTTGCGTCCAATTAGTATATTTCAAGTGACCAATTATAAATATTCAAAATAATTAGAAGGTTCGATATGTAACTTTTTAAATTATTTTGCTTATGCTGCAGATAACTTGTATGCAATCAACATCATACTTGTTAACTTTTTAAACAATTTGCATATAACATAACATGTGTGATTGTACAGAACAAACGTGATAATCATTTTTTTATTGACAGTGTAACTTAAAAGTTCTAATTAGGTCAATGCTAAAAAAAAATTTATAAGTTGAAATTACCCACTGACACTGAAAAAGTTAACTATATATACAATGAAGCTAAAACCAAACGATTTCATAATAAAACAATTAAAATATCTTATTATGATTCAATCCATGAACACCTTCACTTAAAACATACAAATATATTCACGTTCTTAATAATATTCACTTAAAACAATTTCAACCAAAGAAATAAATGAATCCAAACCAAGGGATCAAATATATAAAAGTTGCAAAGCACCGTGACTAAAAGTAAAACGCAAAAGAAGAAATATTAATAAAAATTGTGGATGAAGTCACAAAAGGCGCGTGGTTTAAGAATGCTTCAAATCACAATTTGTGTTTAATTTTCCCCTTTTTATTTTCATTTTTTAAATTTCAAAACCCGTAAAAATAGCGGCCACCCGCGGTGCCCAAACCCAAAAACATTTCACAAATTTTTGTAACCCCCGGACCCCATATCCTACGTGTCACCGCCCCATTTGTCCGTTCAAAATTTTCATCCCAAATATTTTCACTAGTAAAACCACTCTTCCACCCTCCATTACCAAAACCTCAAAAATTTTAAAAATGGCGGCATTTCATTCTTTATATTATTACTCACACTTTCACTCATTTTTCTCACCATCAATCTCCGGTTTTTTCTCTCCTGTGTTTCTGCCATCAATCAATCACTAATAATTAATGGCAGACCAGGAGAACTGCGGTGTTCGAGTTACTCGATTGGCGAAAAGACGAGCAATGGAAGCAATCGAATCGCTATCACAACCGGCGAACAAGAAGCGAGTCGTGTTGGGTGAATTGTCGAATAATTCGATATTCAGATCCGACGATAATGTTCAGAAGAAGAAATGCGTACCGAAGAAGAAGAATGAGAAGAAACCTGTAATTACAAAACATGAATTATCAGTTGAGAAACTTGAAGATGTTTCTTCTGATCCCCAGATGTGTGAAACTTACGTTTTGGATATTTACGATTATCTTCGTAACATGGAGGTACATTTCATACTTTTATTTCTATAGTTGATTTCTAGGGTTTTAAAAGTGATTCGGATTTTAGAATTAACTCAGAGTGTGTATGCTATTGTTTACTTAAAATTGTTTGTATGTTCAAATAATAATGTAATTAGGAACCAAACTGCTTTTTTATTCAAGTTCTTATATTTCCAAATTATTAATTGAAATTTTGAATTCAGATGGAGGTAAAGAGAAGGCCAATGGGAGATTATATTGAGAAAGTGCAAAAAGATGTAACAGTGAATATGAGGGGTGTATTGGTTGATTGGTTGGTTGAAGTTGCACAAGAATACAAACTTCTTCCAGATACTTTATATCTCACAATTTCATATATCGATCGATTTTTATCGGTGAATGTACTTAACAGACAGAGACTGCAGCTTCTTGGTGTTTCTTCAATGCTCATTGCATCGTAAGTGTTACAATTTTAAATATTTAATTAAATTGTTTTGTTTAATTATTTGATATTAATTATCTAATTGTGTTTTGTGATAAATAGGAAGTATGAAGAAATTAGTCCTCCACATACTGAAGATTTCTGTTACATAACTGATAACACGTATACGAAACAAGAAGTAGTGAAGATGGAAGCCGATGTGTTGAAGACACTTAAATTTGAAATGGGGAATCCTACGGTTAAAACGTTTCTTAGAAGATTTATTAGAATTTCCCAAGAAGATTATGATGTAAGCTTTAACTCCCTTTGTGTTTATTGTTTAGCAATTGATTTGTTATGAAATTGTGTATTTATGTGTTAATTTTGCATTTTGCAGACACCCAATTTGCAGTTGGAGTTCTTGAATTATTATATAGCAGAATTGAGTTTGTTAGAATACAGTTGCATCAAGTTTTTGCCTTCAATGGTAGCTGCATCCGTTGTGTTTCTTTCAAGATTTATTCTCAAACCAAATTCACATCCATGGGTAAGAAATTCAGAGTCATAACAATCAATTTCCCTTTATTTATAAGTAAAATTTATGTGATACTTATGTATTTATGATATCGATGCTACAGAATGTGACTTTGGAACAGCTCTCGGGATATAAGTCATTGGATTTAAAAGAATGTGTTGAGATTTTACATGATCTGCAGTCAAGTAGAAGGGCTGCAAATCTGGTAGCAATTAGAGAAAAGTACAAGCAACATAAGGTTTGTATAAATGTTTTACTTTTAGCTTGTTATGTTATCGTTTGTTGCCATTGCTTTGAAATCTGATGAAGTTTGTTAATTTCTTATGGCAGTTCAAATGTGTATCTGAATTGTCTTCTCCTACTGTGATTCCAGCTTCTTTCTTTGACGACATTAGAAAATGATAGTTTTGGTCAACAATAAAGGGTATTTGGTGACTACACCAAATTGATCAAGATTCACAGTTGAGTAGTGAAGGTTTGGAAGCAAGATGAATCTTTGCATTATAACTTACAATTGGGAAGCTGGTCTAATGCTTTAGGGTCTTGACCTTTGTAACACAAGCTATGACTATGACTTTAATTCTTCTAGATAGCAAATTTTTGATTATAAATAGAGGTTGATTAGTTGTTTAGATTGTAGGAATAGATGATTATTGTGTTAGGTTTGGTTCTAAGTAATAAAAATAAGGTTATAGACTGATTCAATTTTCATTGCCTTACATTCATATATCAGGATTGAACTACATGTAATCCGCCTTGTAATATTTACACTACCTACGAGTTAGAACTGTTCTTATTCCAATTAAAACATCAACAATGTTGAAGAAAGTTAGAAACATGGAGAATGATTTCACATCAACTGCCTATCTTTTTTGCTAAACCGATTGGCCAGACATCAGCGTTACAATTGAAAGGGAAATTAGTTGAAAAATTAAGCCTAACATATTTCAAATGATCATGGTAGCTTTGAACCAGGAGTTGATCTATTTAGTGTAACTTTGTGGATTGAAGACTCACATTTGAGAGTAGCTTCGAAGGCTTTCATTGTCCATGAGAGGTTGAAAGTAATAAACCATTCGAACTTTAAATCTACATTGTTTCTATTCGATACAACAGATATTGTGCATTATTGATTGCATGTTACTTGATTTTGTGATGTTGTGCTCTATCTTTCTTGAATGATAACCAAATCAGCTCTTTTAAGTACCTAGAAGACCTAGCTAATCAGACGCAAGCCCCTCCTCGGGCGGATTCCTCATTTTTCTCTTCAGCCTACGGGCCTAAGGTGCAGAAGGTTTATATATTGATTTTATTATTACTACCATTTTAAATTGAAAAATTATATTATATACACAAATATATATATATAGGGTACGGATCAAGAGGGAAACAATTTTTTGAGAAAAGGAGGGAAGCTATGAGTGATTATTTGTTTATGATAGATAATGATTATAATAGAGTTGGTGTGTTTATAATAATGTTTGTTGTATTGTAATAAAAGTAAAGAGATCTGCTATTCAGAATTCGATGAATTCAACAGAGACAAAAGAGTAGATATACTCAAAATATCAAACAAATCTTATTCAATTCTTGAGGCAATGCCTCCATTTATAGTGGACTACATAAATAAAAATAATACACTAGGCCTAATGGCCGACACACTTATCTTACACCACTAGCTTTACATTATTGCTAGTGTATTATTTATCACACACCTAATACACTAGGCCTAATGGCCGACACACTTACACCACTAGCTTTACATATTTATTACACACCACACCACACAAAAAAGAAATACATGTGCCTAAACAGTTGGCACTACAATAATTACATTGAAAGAAGAAAAGACAAATGCCTAAACAGTGGCACTTTAATTATTACATGTTTTTTATTCTGCCATTGATGATTCTGTTTATGTTATTGTACAGTAGCTGCAATCATGTCTTGGTGAATGTTTCAGGCTTGTGCATAATAATTTCTTCATGTTTTCTGGTAGGAAAGTGAGATTTCCTGATAGTTCTTCAAACTGTTCTTCAAAACTTATTAATGATTTTTGTCCTGCTTCATTGATTTTTTTTCTGAATAGTGAGAATAAATTAGTAGATTTTTACCACAGTAATTTATTCTAACTTTTTCTTGTTGTCTTGGTTCACTTCCAAACCTTGTTGAACTCATATAAACTCCTGCTAAAGAGTTTACGAAATGGTCTATTGTTGGAGTAGTCTTTTGAATTTCATCTCGTGTTGGATAGTCACCGTTACTTACTCCTAATTGTGCTATAGTTATTGTTGGTACTAGTAACTGTAATTCTTCATCATCAAAAATTGGGTAGCTTGATGTCATGCGTAAAAATAGCTCTCTTCCTTTTGCAAAACTATCTCTGTAGTTTCTGATTACACTTTGAACTTTTAAAGGAAATTCTTGAATTTCTTTGAGACTTTCTCCATCGATGTATATAGTATCAACTAATCCATGAATGTAGTAATCGTGAATAAATAGTGGTGATGCTTCAGGTAGAAATACTGCTTTTGGTAAAACCACTGTGTTATGACTAAGTTTTTTCTTTTTTGGATAGAAAAACATTGTCGTGTGGATGTCATTATAGTTGATTAAACTATCCCAACATCTTTGAAATTTTTCTGTCGTTGGTTTTTTCATTTCTTCTTTTTCTCGTGTAGTTAAGATATTTTTCATTTTATTCATCGAGTTTAATTTTACTGCCTGACTCTGCAAGTGTTAGTTGGTCTTGTTTTGCATGTGTTGATTCAGAGAAACAAACCTGCCAGATTTTTCTATGTTTTCTGTAAAAATAGTTTTGTATGATTCTTTCAAAGCCTTCAGTCCTTCTTCTTTAGAGTTGTAACTTTTATGTGATATGTTGTTTTTACCTGCAATGTGATGATTAGCTATTGCCCATTCTTTATATATTCCTCTGTATGGTCCATTAAAAATAACATACCATTTTTGTTTGCCATGGTTGTTGAAGTACTTCTTCTATTTCTTTTTCGATTTCTTTGTCTTCATTTTTAATGGGTGTAGATGATGATGCTGCTTGTGTATTGGTTGTTGTTGTTACAGGTGGTGTGAAATCTCTTGTGGGTGACTCAGATTGTAATCTTTGAGGAGGGAAAGATTGTGTTGAGGTAGTGGTTTCGATTTTTTCGGTTTTCAAGCTATTTTCCGTGAATAAAAATCTTGAAGACCACATCTGTAATTCTTGTTCTTCCCTTGTGGCAGCTACTAACTGTTTTTGTAGGGATGCTATTTGTTCTCGTTTTTGTTGTAATTGATGTTGAACTTGTTTCCTTATTGCTTCCATTCTCTTGTAAGAGTATCAGCTATTTGATATATGGGTGATACTGATGTAGTTGTAATTTCCATCGAATGAGTCGTCCTCTGCAGTAGTCTTCGTGAAGTTTGCATCTCCAAAAATCTGTTACATATTTAGAATCTGTTTGTAGTTCGAATCTCGTTTGCAGAAGATCGATTTTCCATTTTTTTAATGTTCGTAAACATGCAATGTTTCTTTTTCATGTGTACTGTATTTTTGTTCTGTTTGTGTAAAAGTACCTGAAATATATTTACACAAGGTATTTTTGTTCTGTTTGTGTAAAAGTACCTAAAAATCTCTGAATTTGTTTCCGATTTTCTAGTTTATCAGAAAAAAGTTTTAATTTTTCTTGAGTATTGTTAGTTAAGGAAATAGTTCCATCTTGTATTATTTTTAATCCCAAATATTCTACCTCAGTTTGAAGTAATTTAGACTTCTTTTGTGATAAAACCAATCCCTTTTCTTTTATTCGTCGTAAAACTGTTGATACTGCATTTATATGTTCTTGTTCGTTTCCTTTTGTTAAAACAATGATATCATCAATATAAGCTAAGCATATATTTTATAGTCCTTGTAGGTTATTGTCCTTAAATCTTTGATATATCGAAGGGGCTTGTTTTAAACGAAAAGGTAAAACATTCCATTCATAGTGTTTTTGTGGAGGACATGAAAATGCTGTTAGAGGTTTTGTTAGATCATCTAATCTTAATTGCCAATATCCTGATTTGGCATCAAAAGTGCTAAAATGTGTATTTCTCTTTAATTTTTCTAAAATGTAGTCTTTTCTAGGTAGTTTATATGAGTCTCCTATAGTTGCTTCTGTTGGGTCACAAGGTTCCCAAAACTTAGATACAGATTAAATAACAGTTATCTTAACGTGTTAGTTTATATCCAAGTTTTATATCAAACAAGTTTAAATTAATTTAGGCGGAAAACAAGATTAATTTTGACACAGAGTTTATTATGAATCAAAGTATTATTCACAATAAAGTGTTTGTCTCACACAGATGACAAAGTATTCAAACCCACACAGATGGTTTGAATACGATCCAAGTATTAGTATATTAAGATACAATTATCACTACAAACTTTAACAGTTAGTGTGGTAATGCTTTGAGCCTAAGCTTAAAGGTCTTGTATACTATTTTTCTTTGAGAGCTTGAATTACTTGGATACTTGGATGCTTTGAAGAGTGCTATTGAGCTGCTATTTATAGAGTTGAGTATCAACTTCTATTAACCAGCTCAGTCAGTTGTCCAAGGGATAACACATTCATCTTGGGCAACTTTGCACTCTACCCTTTTTGCTTTTCTTGGAAATAGAAAAAGCAAAAGGTAAAAGGTTTCTTTGCTGAGAAGAAAACCTTTGTTCGATGTTTGACCTTTCTCAAACATCTTATCAGTTGTATCTAGCCTAACGAGAGAAGAATATCTTCTGTACACTTGTACTTTCATTCTTCAATCTGCTCTTCAGTCTGTGCTCTCAGTCTGTGATCTTCAATCTGTGATCATCAGTCTGTGATCTTCAGTCTGTGAAGTCTTTTGTCTTCAATCTTCATTCTTCAGATGATGAATTCATAAGTCTTTAGGAAGAGCAAGGCTTTCAGTCTGTGAGATTCTTCAGTCTGTGCAGCACAGACTCAGAAACAATTCTTCAGTCTGTGCAGCACAGACTCAGAAACACAGACTCAGGAATTCACTAAGTTTTTCCTGAATACAACTGAGATAGATTTTGACTCTTCAGATTTATAACTTAGGTTTGATCATTGTTTTTCCCAACAATCTCCCCTATCTGATGATGTCAAAATCTATTTACAAAAGATAATGGAGAAATAATAAATACTAAAGTACAACATAACTTATGAATCTTAGACTTATATATATAAAGTCAAAGTCATAGTTAGTATACAAAAATATTACAATTATTACATAAGATTGTAAATAATATAAATATAACAATCTTCAGTCCTTTCTCCAAGCCTTGATCTCTTTCATCTTTTCCACTTTCCTCTTCAACAGTGTTTCCATTTCCTTATCAGATTTGTCTTCAAATTCTTGATACTCTAGGATGATCTTCTTGCAGATATCTTCAAGTCCAATCATCATCCTGATTTGGGAAAGGTTGTTGAATAACCAGTTAATCAGTCTTCTTCTGAATGGTCTGGCTTGAGAATGTTTGCATTCCTTCAGCAGGGCAATGCAGTGCAGCAGAGACTCTCCATATAACCTATTCTGATCCTGGAAGCATTCTATCCCATTAATATCTCTATAGCACAGACCTTCAATGCTGTCAGTCTGTACATATGATCTATCAATGAAAATGATACCTTTGGGTAGAGGATGCTCCCTTCTCTGCTCATTCTCTGTGGATAACCCAGCCGACTTCTTCTTAATTACAAAGTTGTTTGCTATGCAAAACAACTTGTATTCTTCTTCTGAGATGAGCCCCAGACTGAGAACTAGCTCAATCAGGTAAGATAGCTCATCCAGAACTTCTTTCTTCAATTCCTTGTCAGCTGCACTCTTCAAAAGATTGGCAATGGATTGCCATTCCTTAAGCCCTAGAGTGTACAGTTCATCCACCCATACCATCTTCTTGCTCTTGGTCAAAGTCAGCTCCAGCTTCAATTTCTGTCCAATCTTGTTCAGATGACATTCTCTAATCTTCTGCTTGAGCTTTGACTTTTGGAAAGTGGCTTGTAGCTTTGGCTTCAGGCTCTCTATCTTCTGTAACCTTGTTGACAGCTCTTCATCTTCCTTGATTTGTTGCTCAACTTGACTCCTTCTGGTTTGAGTCTATGAACAGTCTTCATCTTCTAATTCTTTGGAGAGCATGTCAACAAATCTTGCTTCCTTCAGCTTCTGCTCTTCTTCAGTTAGTACATTTAAGTACTCAGTTAAAGACATGCCTTGAGCAGTAGCTTCTTGTTGCAAGAGTTCATCCTGTAGATTTGTCAGTTCAGGATTTCTTGTGCCAGCAGCATGATCATCCACCATCTTCTTGATCTTGCTTAACCTTTCCTGCTTGGATAAGGCAATCTCCTTGCCCTTACCCTTATCCATAACTTCTTCCATGGTAGAGCTTGACCCAGGATAAGTGCTAATCAGGTGAGCACTTCTCCATTGCATTCTATCTTCAATTTCACTTCTACCTGGAGGCAGTGTTCTGGTTGTTGTGGTTGGTCTAGCAGGATTAGCTTCAGCTTGGATGGCTTCAGCACTGATGATTAGAGCATCAATGCTTGCTGCTTGTTGTTCAGAGCTCTGAGTCTGTGTCTGATGCTGTGTCTCAGTCTGTGCAGGTTCAGAAGGCACAGACTTAGACTCTCCAGTCTTGACTTTTGAGGCACCTTCATCTACACCTCCAAAAGTAGCATCATCTTCATCATCATCTGATCTTCTAAATATCTCAGACTCAGAACTGCAATCAGGATTAATGGCATCATCATCTTCACCATCAGTGTCCTGTTCTTCAGCCAGCTTCACAAACTGATCCCAGGTCTTGATCCCCTTCATCTTTGGTTGGGAATCAAAGATATCCCTTTCACGAATCCTCCTGGCCATTCTTTTTGTCTTTCTGGCTCTTTTGATCTGCAGTGGTTGAACATCTTCATCTTCTTCCCTTGGTCTCTTCAACTCCATCTGACCTTGGGCTGAGATAGTTGCAATTGGGTCTATGTGTAAGACAATGGATGACTCCCCCTGAGTCTGTGTAACCATCTCAGTATGTTCACCTGCCTGCAATCCTTCCTGCTCCCCCTCAGTCTGTGCACTCATATTTTCAGTCTGTGGCACAGACTGAGCTTCAGTCTGAGACTTCACCCTAGCACCTTCAGGTCCATCATCTCCATCATCTCCATCATCTCCCTCACTGCTATCTCCCCCTAAATCTAAGGATTTATTATTTAAATCTTTATCTTTTGAGGGTTTAGCTTCTGCAGACCCATACTTCATCTTCTCCCCCTTTTTGACATCATCTACTAAGTTTGAGAGGGTGGTCTGCAGTTCATCTAACCTATTGGATACTTTCTCCTCCAACATATCCACTTTATCCACCATAGTAGAGACTAGATGCTTCATCTTCTCTAGCTCTTTCTTATTATTATTGAACTCAGTCTGTACCCATTCAGACAACTTTTTGATGGCAGAAAGCACATCATTACGTGTACTAGAAGGCACAGACTGGGTCTGGTTGGAAGGGTTAGAATTGGGTGATGGTATATGTTCCTCACTTGACTCATGTTGAAACTGAGCAAGATCACTGGAATCTTTTGGGGTTGCACTCTTTGCCTCACTCTGTGTCCTGTGCATGGAAAAGCGATCATAGGCATTGAGTGGTGTAGTTGTTCCCTCAGATCTAGTCCGGTGATAGGATAAGATATCACTGGGAAATGATTGTGTTGCACCTGTTGCCTCAAACAGTCCCTGGTGTAATGGAACAGTATCACTTGCAACTGATGTGGAAGTTGGTATGCCTTCACTAACCATCTGGTGATAAGATGGTAGTTCATCAGGCAAAGAAGAGGAGATCTGTACCTCAGTCTGTGACATGACTGGGGCATTGGCAATCTGTGCAGAGGGGTGTAAGAAAGGACTCACTAGAAGGTGAACTAGTACAGGACTAGTGGTCATTATGGGTTCAACCATTGTGAGTGGGGTAAAGAGGGGGGTGGTAGTGCTCAGGATTGGAGCATCTTCTTCAATGCATACTACAGGGGTCAGTGTAGTAGCAGTAATGTGGGTATCCAAGCTGACTAAACTAGGTGTAGGTTGGGTCAGTTGGGTAGCCATTGGCACCACAGACTCTAGCAGAGCTGCAGTGGAATGGACTACAGCCCTGGAAGGTGTTCTATTGACATCCAATTCCATGGATGATGATTCCACTTGTGCTATACTTTTTGGAGTTGAGTCTGGTGATTCCTCCAGAGTGAGTGGTGACTCATCTGGGTTGGTTTGTTTGTGACTCTCTTTTGTGGGTGAGGATGAGCTAGGATAAGAAGGTTTATCTATATCCATGTCCTCAGATGAAGAAGAAGTACTACCTGCATCTTCTGTTGAAGATGGAACAGACTCAGGAATGTTTGAGTCTGACTCCAAGTGCACAGACTGAGTTGAGTCTGTGTCCCTGGAGTCTGTGTGCTCTGCTTCAGCCACACGATCTTCAACAGCCTGGGTCTCAGTACCCTCACTATCACTTGAACTATCACCCTCCATAGATGCAGAAGCAACATATGGGTGATCAATCCATTGCTGCATAGCAGCAGTGATAGGTGCTCCAGAAAGTGGAACCGGATGGTTGAACACTTTATATGTGAGCACAGGTACGAGTATATCTGCAGTTTTGTTATTGAAAGACATATACACAGACCCAGTTAATCTGGATTGGATGCACAGGGAGAGTAACCTTATAAAAGGTACATTAAAAATTCTCTGTGACTCATTCACTAGTTTTAAAATTTCTTTAAAATACAACTCTGCGAAGTTGATGTTTAAACCTGTGATGAATGAGCTCAACAGTTGAGTTTCAAACTCATTTAACTCCCCTGTGCTACCAGATTTTCCTCCTAGACTTCTAATGATGCCAGAGATTAAACATTTCCATCTGGGGGTGAATCCTGACATCAAATGGTGCCCTTTTCTTTGGTATATCCAACCAAAGTAAGAGAAGCCCTTGCTGCTTCTTTGGTTGGAATGAGTTCAAAATTATTTCCCAAAGGCAAGTCTAAGACATTCCTAATTAGCTCCTGATCAATGATAACTGCCCGTTTACCATGATCAATAGTACCAGTAATTGCAGTATTGGTACTATTTGAGGAGCAAGTATACCACCATTCCATTAAAAAATGTGGATATATTTGAGGGACTGAGTTAAAGAATGCTCTCTTTAATGGATGAGCAGACATAAAAGCAGTTAGTTCCTCAAACCCTTTATTCTTTTTAGAGTGAGGAATGGAAATGGTAGCTACTTGATTATTTATACAAAGTTTTACCTGTTTACCCTGTTTGAAGGGTTTAGCCGCAACGATGTTGGCAGGTGCCGTGTAAGCCCATTGATCAGCCATTTTAAATGAAGAATTTTTGAGATTGATTTCGAAAATGGTTGAGCGATTTAGGTTAGGGCTTATAAACTCTGTGTAATTTTGGATGTGCAAGTACAGGTGAAGAAGAAAGGGGGAAACGGAAATGGGTATTTGAAGAAATTAAATTTCCGTTAAATGGGACCCACCTGACGGTTTATCCCTTTCTCTGCAACAGTAACGCTGGGGCACGTGCACTTTTTGTATTGAGCAGATAAATAGACAACAAGCGCCAAAACTTTCAATGATTATTACCATAAAAATGGTTTTAGCATTAAATGCAAAGATATTGTTGTTTATTTATTTTAAAAAAAATAAAAAAAATTAAAAAATAAAAAGAAAGTTGTGCCGGCAGTGGTAATAGATTTATATAGCTAACAGTACTAACTTGTGAAAGCAGTACTAAAAATTAACTAACAGTGGTAACTTGCGAAAACAGTACTAAAGTTAACTAACAGTAGTAACTTGCCAAAGCAGTACTAAAATCAACTAACAGTAGTAACTTGCGAAAGCAGTACTAAAGTTAACTAACAATGGTAATTTGCCAAAGCAGTACTAAAATCAACTAACAGTAGTAACTTGCGAAAGCAGTACTAAAGTTAACTAACAGTAGTAACTTGCTACATTAACAGTGTTAATTGTACCAATCTTTACCAGAAAAAAAAAAAAAAAAACATCAGTATTAACCCAGCAGTACTAAAAGTAACTAGCAGTATTAATACTAACAGTGCTAAAATACGAATTCATGAGGGCGGTATTAAAAAGGCTTATTAGTATTAACCAGCAGTACTAAAAGTAACTGGCAGTATTAACACTAACAGTACTAAAATACTAACCTTATAAATTACTAAAGCACAAAAATAGAGGGTCTAGTCTGAATGAATATGGTTAGTCTGTGTAGCTAATCTGGAAGAAGTCACACAGACTGAAACATATAATCAGTCAGACTGAGAGAAAATAACATAAGTTATAAAATCTTTTTGGTATTTTCTTAGAAAGTATGTACAAAAACATCTCTTAGTCTGTGATTTTTTATTGTATGTAGCTGAGAATATAGTTATACAGATTGAAAAGCAGACACAGACTGAGAATTGAATCATACAGATTCAAGGTTTTACTAGGGGTTGAGCATTCCTAGTTGACCAAGCAGATACAAAAATCTATCTTCATTTAAAGGTTTAGTAAAGATATCTGCTAATTGGTCATTTGTGGGCACATATTTGAGAATCACTTTACCTTTCTCAGTACAATCTCTGATAAAGTGATGTCTGTTCTCAATATGCTTTGTCCTGGAGTGAAACACAGGATTCTCAGTGATGGCAATGGCACTTTGGTTATCACACATGATTTGAGTTTTTGTAAACACCAAATCATAGTCTGCTAGTTGATGTTGCATCCATAACAATTGAGCACAGCAACTACCAGCAGCCACATATTCTGCTTCTGCAGTGGATGTAGCAACAGAATTCTGTTTCTTGCTTGACCAACTGACTAGTTTGCCACCTAGCAGTTGACATCCACCAGAAGTGCTTTTCCTGTCTAATTTACAACCTGCATAATCTGCATCTGTATATCCAATTAGATCAAAACCAGAGTCTTTGGGATACCAAAGACCCAGGTTAGGAGTACCTTTTAGGTACCTAAAAATCCTTTTTACAGCTTTTAGATGCGATTCTTTAGGTTCAGATTGATATCTAGCACACAAACATGTTGAGAACATGATATCTGGTCTACTTGCAGTGAGGTATAGTAGAGATCCTATCATACCTCTATAAGTGGTTTGACAGACTGACTTGCCAGACTGATCTTTATCCAACTTATCTGCAGTGCTCATTGGTGTTTTCATATTTGAACAGTCCTTTAAAGAATATTTAGTAAGTAGGTCATTGACATATTTACCTTGGTTGATGAAGATACCATCAGGTTTCTGATGTACTTGTAGACCAAGAAAGTATGTCACCCATCATACTCATTTGATATTGTTTTGACATTAAGTTTGAAAATCATTTACACAATTTTTCATCAGTAGACCCAAATATAATATCATCAACATAGATTTGGACTAGTATGACATCTGCCTTGTTCCTTTTGAAGAACAAAGTTTTATCAATTGATCCTCTAGTAAAGTCATTACTAAGAAGATAGGATGATAAGGTGTCATACCAAGCTCTTGGAGCTTGTTTTAGTCCATATAGTGCTTTCTGCAATTTATAGACATGATTTGGAAAAGTGGAACTTACAAAACCTGGAGGTTGTTTCACATAGACTTCCTCCTGTAAGTTGCCATTCAGAAATGCACTCTTGACATCCATTTGATAGACTTTGACGTCCTTGAATGCAGCATATGCCAAGAATAACCGTATTGCTTCAATTCTGGTTACAGGGGCAAAGGTTTCATCATAATTAATGCCTTCTTCCTGCTTGTAGCTTTGAGCAACTAGCCTTGCTTTGTTCCTTATTATCACTCCATCCTTGTCCATCTTGTTTCTGTAAACCCATTTAGTTCCAATAATGGTTTTCCCTTTTGGAGCAGGAATTAGGGTCCAAACATTGTTTCTGTCAAATTCTATTAACTCTACCTGCATTGCTTCAACCCAATCATCATCTTTCAAGGCTTCTTCAGCTTTCTTTGGTTCAATGATTGACAGGAAGTTTGTGAAGTAACAGAAATTTGCAGAAGGTGAGCTTGATACTTGAGCTCTTGTTTGTACACCAGAAACATAATCTCCAATTATTTCTGTAATTGGATGATACTTGTGTTCTTTGACTCCTAGAAATGATTCAGCATTGGATGATAAATCATTCTCATTTGGTGGAAGAATAGCAGGACTGAGTTCTGCATCATCTTCCACATAGGGCAAGTCTGAGTATGTAGAGTTCACAGACTGAAAACTACCAGACTGAACACATGTATCAGAAGAATTTGAATCTCTGGACACAGATTCATCTTCTGTTGATGAAGGTACTGTCATTGAATGAGCAGGTTGAGCATCTTCATTATCACTTTCAGAGTCCTGTTGTCGGTTAGCAACAACTGGGATTTGAGATTCAGATCCCACAACAGATAAATCTTCCAATAAATGAACATCAGACTGAGAAACATGTTCATCATTAGCAGAGGAAGCATCAAAGGTGACATTGATGGTTTCTTCAATTTTATTCCTTCTGTTGTTGTAGACTCTGTAGGCCTTTGAGATAGATGAATAGCCAACAAAAATTCCTTCATCAGATTTAGGTTCCATCTTTGCTAACTGATCTCTTTGATTGAGAATGTAGCATTTACTTCCAAAGGTCTGAAAGTAATGGATGGTTGGAACCTTCTTGTGATACAGCTCATATGCAGTTTTGCCATGCCTTTTGACCAAAATAGATCTATTTTGGGTATAACAGGCAGTGTTAACTGCTTCTGCCCAAAAATAAACCTTCATTTGACCATGGCATAACATGGTTCTTGCAGCTTCTATGAGTGTACGATTTCTTCTCTCAGCAACACCATTTTGTTGAGGAGTTCTGACAGAGGCAAAGTTTTGAATAATATCTTTGTCAGTACAGAATTCAATGAGATTAGAATTCTTAAATTCTGTACCATGGTCACTCCTGAGTTGCTTGACAGGTGCATCTTTCTGCAATTCTTCTCTCTTGATTAGATTAATAATCTCTTCAAGAGCATCACTTTTAGCTTTAAGAAAGATGACCCAAGTATACCTTGTGTATTCATCCACAACCACAAGTGTATACTTCTTTCCACCCAAACTGCTAATGCTCATGGGTCCAAACAGATCCATATGGAGCATATGCAGTGGTTGTTCAATTGTAGCTAACAATTTGGATGGAAAATGGTTCTTGGTCTGTTTCCCTAGTGTACATGCAGGACAAAGTTTGTCTTTTGCAAATGTAACATCAGGTAGACCTCTAACCAATTTCTTCTTTGACAGGAGGTTAATATTTTTGAAGTTCAGGTGGGATAACCTCCTATGCCATAGCCATCTTAGTTCTGGCACAGACTGAGTATAGAGACAAGTCTCTACATTGTTGTCTGCAGAAGAAAGATCCAAGAGATAAATGTCTCTTTCTCTTTTGGCAACTAATATAGGTTTGCCTTTGGAATTATAGATAACAGCAGCCTTCTTTCTGATTCTGATTTCACCATCATCATCACAAATCTGGCTTGCACTAAGCAGGTTATGCTTTAATCCCTCAACATAGGCCACCTTTGTTATTCTGATGTTGTCAGCCTTCACCACACCATAACCTTTTATCTTGGCAACAGAGTTGTCACCATATTTGACAGAAGGTCCTTCTTATTCTACAAACTCTGACAGATTCTTCAAGGAACCTGTCATGTGTCTTGAGCATCCACTGTCTAGGTACCATTTGCTGTTACTCTGCACAAGACAAACAAAATCGATTAGTTACTTTTGGGAACCCATCTTTTGATGGGTTCATTCGAGTTGGTTGGAGTCAATTCTTTAACAGTTTTGGTGCTAAGTCTGTGAAGTTGACTTTTAACCTCTCTATTTTTGATTTTGTTGTTTGTAGATGACATTTGTTTGATCAAAGCAGCCTTTGGCTGTTTAAGAATGGACTTTGTGCATTTAATACCTTCATGTCCCAGATTTCCACAGTTGTAACATTTTCTGTTCAACATAATAGTCCTTTTGGATTTTGGGTTATTATTTGCACTAGATCCTCTGTTAAACTCTTGTTTTGACTCAACAAATGTTTTAAAATCTGTGGTTAACTTCATTAAGTTTTCACTAAGCAGCTTAATAGTCTCAGTCTGGTTGTTAAGATTTGACTTTTTAGAGTCAGACTTGCCAGACTGAAAATTGATTTTTCCAGACTGACAGATAGATCTCACAGACTGAGATCTTTTTAACTCCTTTGTTACTGGTTTTATGCCTTTAGATTTATCATTTGGCATATTATTGTCTGGACCAGTTACAGACTGAGATGTGGAAGGTTCAAACACATTGTAACCTTTCTGTTTATTCTTGATTCGTTTTACCTCTTTTTGTCTTTTTAAAGATGGTACTGTGAGAATACTAACTTTGCCTTTTATAAATCTTTTCTTTTTAAGTTCTATAGTTTCTAAAGATTCATTAGTGATTATAAGTTCAGGCTGTTCAGATTGAGAAGTTTCACAGACTGAGATTTCTGAGTCTGTGTCTTCAGAGTCTGGCTCTGTCTCATATACTAGTTCTTTAACAACTATTTTTGGTCTAACAAAAGCATTTGTCAATATAACTTTGTCTCCCACAGTATGACTAAAAGTATGAGGTAAAATCTCAGGTACAAATATAGTAGGTTTTGAGTTTATTTCTGAATTTATGTGACTTTTAAGATCAAACTCATCACCTATGACCGCTTGTATCTGAGCTGGAATCTGTTTGGATAAACAGTCCACATTTTTAAGTGATGAAATACACCAAGATTTACAGATCCTTTCATAATGATCAGCTTTGTTTTTATAAGCTTCTTTTTCCAGCTTGATCTTTTTGAGAAGGTCATATTGAGCATCAAGCTCAAGTTTGTACTGTTTATTTTGGTTTATTTCATTCACTTTTGATTGTAGATCTTTTTGAACTTGACTGAGTTTGGTTTTTAAATCTTGTATTTCCTCTAGTCTTTTCACAAAGTCAACATAGATGTGTTCAAACATTTTCTGTTTTTCTGCATCACTATAGTAAAGTTTAAAATGATTTACATTGTAAGCAGATCCTCTGTCCCAGTCTGGATGAACACATGCCTTTTCTGCAAATTTGACATCTTTGTCAAACTGGCTCTCTATGATAGCCATTAAGCACATATCTTCATCATCCTCAGATGATGAAGATTCTTCATCTATCCATTGTTCAACAACCAAAGCTTTCTCTAGTTTCTTTGGTAGTTGTTTCTCTCCAATTTTCTTGGAGTTGAAGTACTTTTTCTTGTACTTCTTGGCCTTTTCTTCTCACTTATCAGAACTTGAAGATTCTGCAATCTTCACTCTGCAGTCAGAAGATATATGACCAACTTGCCCACATTTATAGCAAGTAGCTTTCTTAGGATCAAAAGTTGGCCTTCCTTTTGAACCTTTGAATCTTGCTTTTTCTAACCTTTGGGCTAGCAATGCCATTTCAGCTTCTAGAGACTCAGTTTCATCATCTGATTCTGAGTCTGTAAGAGTAAGATGGTAATCTGCTCTAGAGAAAAGTTCTCTATTTTTCCTTGTTGTTGCAACAAGGGCAGCAGATGGATCTTTTGCAATCCTTTTGGCATTTAGATCCTTTCTGGCTTTGGTTTCTTCAAAATTTAGTAGAAGTCCAAACAAGCCAGAGAGATCATATGTCTCCAATTTTTCACTTACAATTAATGAAGTGATAACTTCAGAAAACGTGTTTGGAATGACATCAACAAATTTTGCACAGATTTCAAACTGTCCCTTGATGATATTATACCTTTCAAGATCATTGATTAAGATCTGAAATCTGGTATGAATATCAGTTAATGACTCATTTTGGCCAGCAGAGAAGTTCTCATAATTTCTTATGAGATTCTTCTTCTTTTGGGATTGTACTAAACTTACACCATCATATTGGTCAGTTAGCATATCCCATATGGCTTTAGCAGTTTTGCAGCCAGATATCTTAGCAAAGATAGGCTCAGTAACTGCATTGCCCAGTATGGATTTGGCCTTAAAGTCTAGTGCATATAGTTGCCTGTCTAGATCAGTCCAGGTACTTTTGGCAGCCTCAACAAATTTTTCAGGTGTCAAAATAATACCATTTGCATCTAAAGTTGCAGGAACTATTCTGCCAGGAATAATGGGTCCTTCCTGAATGACTCTAAGCATTTCATCATGAATGCTAGCAAGAAACCATTCAGCTTTCAATTTCCAGTGGGTAAAATTTACACCATTGAAGATTGGAATTCCCTTCCCAGCCATAGCAATAGAAAAAGTCATTTTTCAAGGAAGAAAATGTAGAGAAAAATGGATTTAGATGATTGTTTGAAAACTGGGTTCCTTTGATCGTTAAAGATTAAATCTTTATTTGCTCTGATACCAGTTGTTGGGTCACAAGGTTCCCAAAACTTAGATACAGCTTAAATAACAGTTATCTTAACGTGTTAGTTTATATCCAAGTTTTATATCAAACAAGTTTAAATTAATTTAGGCGGAAAACAAGATTAATTTTGACACAGAGTTTATTATGAATCAAAGTATTATTCACAATAAAGTGTTTGTCTCACACAGATGACAAAGTATTCAAACCCACACAGATTGTTTGAATACGATCCAAGTATTAGTATATTAAGATACAATTATCACTACAAACTTTAACAGTTAGTGTGGTAATGCTTTGAGCCTAAGCTTAAAGGTCTTGTATACTATTTTTCTTTGAGAGCTTGAATTTCTTGGATACTTGGATACTTTGAAGAGTGCTATTGAGCTGTTATTTATAGAGTTGAGTATCAACTTCTATTAACCAGCTCAGTCAGTTGTCCAAGGGATAACACATTCATCTTGGGCAACTTTGCACTCTACCCTTTTTGCTTTTCTTGGAAATAGAAAAAGCAAAAGGTAAAAGGTTTCTTTGCTGAGAAGAAAACCTTTGTTCGATGTTTGACCTTTCTCAAACATCTTATCAGTTGTATCTAGCCTAACGAGAGAAGAATATCTTCTGTACACTTGTACTTTCATTCTTCAATCTGCTCTTCAGTCTGTGCTCTCAGTCTGTGATCTTCAATCTGTGATCATCAGTCTGTGATCTTCAGTCTGTGAAGTCTTTTGTCTTCAATCTTCATTCTTCAGATGATGAATTCATAAGTCTTCAGGAAGAGCAAGGCTTTCAGTCTGTGAGATTCTTCAGTCTGTGCAGCACAGACTCAGAAACAATTCTTCAGTCTGTGCAGCACAGACTCAGAAACACAGACTCAGGAATTCACTAAGTTTTTCCTGAATACAACTGAGATAGATTTTGACTCTTCAGATTTATAACTTAGGTTTGATCATTGTTTTTCCCAACAGCTTCATTCATCTTTTTATAATTTATAACCATCCGTCTTTTTCCTCGTTTTATTTCTTTTTTATTCTCAACATAAAAAGCTGTTGCTGAATGAGGACTCGAACTTTCTCTAATTATTCCTTTTTCCAATAATTGTTGACATTCCTCTTTAAATTCCTTGACATCTTTAATACTATATGGGATTTTATTTGCTATATTTACCTCTGCTAAAGGGTCTTTTAGTTTTATTGAAACGAGTTGATTATTTGTATTTATGATATCTAGAGGGTTATCGCTACATACTTCTTTTAAAGCTTCTTCTATTTGTGCTTGTTTCATAATAAGTATTATTTCTACTTGGAACTTAATATTCTATGTTAACATCCGTATGTACTCAGTTTGTCTTACTATTGGTGTTGTTATTAATTTATTAGTTTTTATGTGTTTTAATATGATATTATTATCTGTTTGGGTAAATGGTTGATATAATTTTAAGAAATTATTTCCTATAAATAAATCTAAGCCAGAATCATGCATATATATGGATGGCGCAATGAATTCTGTTTTCTCAATATATATTGGTACCATTCTACTTACGAACCATAGTTCATGTATTGATTTATCTGCTACGATTATTCTTAATGGTTTTGTCAACCTTTTCCAATTTTTTAATATTTTCCGTTTACCAAAACACATCGTTGCTCCTGTATCTATATATGCTAGTGTTTCTTTATTATCAATCGTTACTGAAATGAATGTTGCATTTGGATTATCTTTTGATCTTCTTTTCTTATTCATTTTCAGATGAAGATTCACTAGAATATTCATTAGAGTTAGTATATGCATATATTTTGATGTCGGAGTCGATTTCTGAATCTTCTAATGGCTCATATCCTAAGTTATATGTCATTCTAAGAACTTATGTTTCTTTCTTTTTTCCTTTTTTGGGACATTCATTGGCATAATGCCCTATTTCATGGCATAACCAACATTTACATTTTTTCTTTTTTGAAGGACAGTATTGTTCCTTAGAACTATTTTCTTTATTGTACTTTTGTCGATGTTGTTTTCTATTTCTAAAGTAATTTTGTCTAGAATTCTTTTTGTAGAAATTCTTATATCTTGGCTTAAATGTTTTCTTTTTCCATAGTTTTATACGTTTTTTATATGTTTTGCTAGAACATCCATAATTTCCTACTTTATTAGATTGTTTTGCACAACAAAGTTTAACTTGTGCTTCTTTTTTCGTTGTTTCTTGCAAACATTCTTTTTTTATCCAAGCTCTTACAGTAGTAATTCTTGCTCCTAAAGTATCTTCTAATTTATCTCTATCTTGTAATAATATTGCGTACATATCTTTTATCTTTGTTGCTACTGATTCTTGTAATTTATTAAAAAACATTTCTAAAGCCGATTTTTGTCTTACCGTATCTAATTTGTAGTATTGATCTGAAAATTCACATATAAATGATTCTAAATAACACATATTACATATTTTAAGATTAATTAGTCTCCAATATGCTTGCTCTCTAAATGTTTCGGTTGAAGTCTCTACTCCTGGCATTCTACCAGTAAATTCTTGGACTATACTTGCTATGACATTTTTGAAAGTTGTCATTGCATCAGTTGTTGCTATTCTAGATAGCTCTAATTCACTAAAAGATTCTATGTATCTATATACGTTTCCTGATGTTTTGTGTGTTATATAGTTAAGCAAATCTCGTGGTTGTAATGCTCGTAATTCTTCAGTTAGTTGAATTTGTGCACTTAATCTATTGCTCCAATCTTGTATTTTTTTCGTCTATATTTGTTTCACAATCAATATTCAGAATTTCGTTATCAAACTGTGTTATTGGTATTTTTTGGTATGTATTGAGGTGGGACTTGTTCCCATCTATTCTTCTTTGTTCTAACCATTCCTTGTTGGTATAAATATCTTTCTGTTAGTGATGGAGGTTTATAATCAAATTGTTTTTGAAAATCATCATCTACATATGATTTTTTTTCTTTTTTTGCAAAATTATAATTTTTATAGGGATTCTCATAAGGGTTTTCATCATAACTATAATCGAAAACAACGTCTATATCTCCGTCTTGTATTTCTGATAGTATATCTAGAGATGCTATTAATTTAGTAAGTGTTTCAATTTGATCTTTAAGATTTTCCATTATGTTAACCTTAGTGGTGGTATTATTTTAAGAGATGGTTTATTTAATAATAATTCTTTTATCCTTGATATCATAATTGATTTGTCTAATTCTTGGGTTTTCATTATTGTTGATAATTGATCTATTGTAGTTGTTACTTGTTGACTAGTTTTTATATTCGGTATATTGCAAGTGTCATCAAGAGTGTCCGATAGTACTTCTATTTTTTTATTTAATACTATTTGTATATTGTCTATTTTTTCTTGTGCTGATGTTGACAATTATGGAATTTGTCTTAAAATTAAAAAACTTAACATTTCAATTATATTATTAAGTGTTGCGTTTAGTATTTCCACTTTATCGCCTAGAGTTCCTTCTTTATTTATCTCTTTTATCTCTATGCCATAAGATGTTCCATAGGGTAAATTTTGTGGTATTTTAAATAGATTTTGTTTAAATGGTATGAATGGTTCATTAAGTATAGTTTCTTTATGATCTTCTATTTCTTGTAAGTCCGAGATTGTTTTAAGGATAAAATTCATTTCTTATGATCTTATATTTATGTTTTCTCTTATATCTATTTTAATAATTTGGCTCCATATTTTCTTCTGAATTTCTTCCTTTGTATGTTATTATATTCATGTATCTTTTTCGGTACATGTATAAGTCTTTTTTCTTCTATTTTATTAGTTATAGCTGTGTATAAGCGTTCTAATTTCTCTCCATTATAATTTTCTGGTTTTATATAATTTAGTTGGTAAGCTTGATTGTTACTATTAATGGAATTAAATTCTCTTTCTAGTGTTTTAGAATATATTACTATATTTGTCATAGAATTATATAATTGTATTATTTTTGGAAGTGTGCTCATATTCTCATACTTAAAGATCGTATCATTTCTTTAATATTTTCTAATTCTTGGATATTAATTGGAGTATTAGAAGGTTCTCCAGTTGCTACAGAAATTAGTTTTTCGACTTGTGGAATCCAGTTGCTACAGAAGAGGGTTCTCCAGGAGATAAGAGTTTTTTAGATATACCTTTATAAAGTATATGTGCAATAGAAAAAGCTTTTCAAGAACCATCTATACGCACGTATCACCAAACTATTTCATAAACAAGTCTATTTCCAGTGTGAAAAATTCTTCAAAACTTTCCATCGGAGATGCTCTCAAAGCTGTTAAAAAAAAGAAATTGTAACCAAGTGATTTTTTGAGATGTCTAAACCCAAATAGGCGAATAGCCCAATCCATATAACCTAACTTAGCAACATTCCTTGATGGTGGTATCACTATTATACCAGGCAAATGGGTCGGGTTGGGTCAAAAGCAGGTCGGGTTGACCCACACAATTTCCACTTTTCTTTCTCTTCTGCGAATTCATTGTTTTTACTATAATTTTTTATAAGACCTTATATGAAATACTACATACAAACTATTTAATTTAACATATATATATATATATATATATATATATATATATATATATATAGGGTTAGGTTCAAACGAGAACCACAAAAAGGTACAGAACTACGAAAACTTTTAAATTACATTATTTTTATACATGTAAAGACAACAAATTCCATATAAATGTAATTTAATGTTCATATTATTAACAAACAAAAGTTAAAAACTACAAAATGCACGTTAAATTATAAAACATATGATCTGTGCAATGAAATGTTCACATGTGCACAGATCATATGTACACATGTGAACGAAAAAAATGTAAATATGATTTTAAAGCTTATTTTGAGGTTTTCTCAAACTATTTTGCTTTGAGCCTTAATCTACATCAATAGTCACATTTGATTGAATCATTAAACATGTGAAAATCCCTAAAATATAAAAGTTCTCGTAGTTCTGTACCTTTTTTTGTTCTCATTTGAACCTTTGACTATATATATATATTGAGATGTAATATATTTATTGAAAAAAATAAAGGAAACACTTTAGATGAACTTTACATAAACTTAACCGAACTCCCAAATCTTAACCACAAGGAGTAAAGGAGCTCCGGAAAAAAAATTGCTAGAAAAAGATATAGTAAGTTAACACGTGACCTATTTGAGTAGACCTTCCAAACGTACTAGTTCCCGAGCAACATAAACTAATACATGAATATTACCATGCTATCTCTGGACTTGTACACCATATTTGCCATGTAGCTATAAAATCTTTTGCTCTATGTTTCACCCAAAAGAAAGTTAAAACTTGAACCTCCGCACATATATCCGTATAACATACCTTTTTATCCTTATAGATAGTGTTATTTCGACCAATCCAAATCAAGTATGCCGCACTCCAAATAACTGCTTGCCATAAAAAAATTTGTTTACTTGAAAATGTAGGATGCCCATGTGTCAATAGATCCTCCACCATGCTTCCATCCATGGTTGTCAAGATCGCGATCTTGATCGTAGGATCTCACGATCCTACGATCCTACCAAGAGAAAACGTGCACAATCGGAGTAGGATCGGTCAGGAGGTAAGATCGTAGTAGGATCGTAGGATCGCACGTAAGATCGTAGAATTGGTGAACGATCCGATCCTACAAATGGACTAACTTTTTTTATTTTTTTATTTTTACAATCGGCTAAATCTTTACATGGCTCATAGCGATAGTTTAAAGCCAAATCTTAGCTCAAAAATTATCACACGCCTTTGTTTTCAAATTCAATCTACTAGTTCTCACCTTAAAAAAAAAAACTAAAACCCCAAAAGTCGATGGTTGAAGTTCCAACTGATATCTTAGATTATTAATTTTCATTTGTAGGCTCGTATACTCTTAAACTTATTATGACTAGTGGTGTAATTGTACTATGCTACATTGCTACTATCTTTTATTTTAGTATCTTTATCATTCCACTAAAATGTGTTGACAAATTGCATCATTTTTGTAACATAAAAGTCTAAATGTTACGTTAATTTCACTAATTGTTAGTTTTCTATATGAATTTGAATATCTTTAGATAAATAAAGATATTTTGGTAGGATCTAACAATCCCGATCCTATCTTACGATTCCGATCTTGCAAAGACGAAAACGATCCTACGTAGGATCCTGATCCTTACAACCTTGCTTCCATCTACTTGACCCTTATTCCACCATTTAAAGATCTTCACCCAACCCACTTCAACCCATTTACATCGTGTGATATAATGTACGAACGTTTCTACCATATCTTGACAACATGGATAAAGGACGGAATCTAAGTCCATGCCAATATGGTCCAACACGGCTCTAACCGGAAGCCGACGTAACCTCCAAACGAAAATGTTGACTTTTTTTTGTATGACTTTGTTACACTTTATGTCCACCAATGTGCTTTGACCCGTAAGTACCTTCTCATATACCATACATCTTAAACTTTTCATCGTGAAGTCACCATTCTCATCTAAGAACCACCACCATTTATCACTAGCTTGCCGGTTTGGGTAAATTCCATTGATGAGATCCAAAATTTCTTCTAAGTCACTATAAGCTCTTCAGCTTAAATCTCTTACCCATCCCCAAATCCATTTCCATCCTTTTTCATCCCATGTGCCTCTTTCCTTCAC
The DNA here is from genome assembly GCA_963930675.1 of Gnaphalium uliginosum. NCBI lineage: Eukaryota > Viridiplantae > Streptophyta > Magnoliopsida > Asterales > Asteraceae > Gnaphalium > Gnaphalium uliginosum. The sequence goes on along the minus strand of OZ005684.1, from coordinate 40,368,612 downwards.
TGTCACCTTTTTATAATGTACAAGATGGTATAATCTTTTGAACTTATCGCATAGTCTAAAGTTCCCACCCCACTTATCTAACCAAAACATTGTAATTGCCCCATCTCCTATCTTCCTTCCAAATGATCCCGCGAAAGAAAGAGTTATTTTTTTCCTAGATCCCTCCCAACCCTTATAATGTCACCCCATGTACCACTATTCCTTTTGTTTTACATCTCCACTTCTTTTAGTCCTCCATCTTCCCCATATATATTTTCTATAATTCTAACACACAATGAACCTGGTTCCAATCTAAACCTCCACCACCACTTTCCGAGTAAAAAAAAGTTTGAAGCTTTAAGACTATCGATATTTAACCCTCCCGAATCAAAATCACTTAATACTTTATCCCATCTAACCCAAGACATTTTCCTATTTTCTTCGTTCCCATCCCCCTAAAAAAAATATACTCCTCACACTTTCAAGACTATTTAAGACGCTGGGTGGGGTACGAAATAATGAGAAGAAAAATAAAGAAAAACTACCAAGAATTGATCGAACCAAAGTAAGCATCCCACCAAAAGAAATTGTTTTCGCTTTCCATTCCGAGAGCTTATTTTCAAACTTTTCGAAAATCATTTTTCAATTGTCACACCTCCTCATGTTCATGACAATTGGTAGCCCAAGATAGGTGAACGGGAGTTTTCCGGGTGAACATCCAATTCCATATGCTAATTGATCCACTTTCGTCGTACTTACACCAATACCAAACACTTTAGTTTTGTTTTTATTTATCTTCAAACCCGATGCTTGATCTGGACATTGCATGATCCTCATTAAATTTTTGGCATTCCACATACTCCATTCTCCAAAGAAAAGTGTGTCATCCGCATATTGTAGATGCGACAATGCCACTTCATTATCACCAATCTTGATTGCTTTAAATAGTTGTTTTTAATTAGCCTCGTTTATAATTACATTGAGAGCCTCCGCTACAATCATAAATAGAAAAGGAGATAACGGGTCGCCTTGTCTTACTCCTCGTTCCATACGAAACTCTTGTGTTGGGGAGCCATTTACTAGAATCGAGATTGTAGATGATTCCAAACCAGAATTGATTTATTTTTCCACCAAAACCCATTTGTTTCATTGTGTTTTTTTTAGGAATTTCCAATTGACCTTATCATATGCCTTTTTGAAGTCAACTTTAAAAACCATGCATCTTGCTTTAGATTTTTTAATGTAGTCAATCGCTTCGTTTGTGACTAGGACACCATCAAGAATGAATCTTTCGTCAAGAAATGCATTTTGGGACTCTCCTATCACCTTCCCAATCACCTTTTTTAGTCTTCTGGCCAACACCTTTGTGATAATTTTATAGTGGTATCCGATAAAACTTATGGGTCGAAAATCTCCTAGACCTATAACATCCTCTGTCTTTGGAAAGGATAATTACACATAATACAATATACAAAATACAATATAACATAATTGTGAAAGGATAAGTATAAGAATAAGAATCTTTATTAAATGAATAAAAGAAAAAAAGTTATTGAAAAAACGTAGGACACAAAGAAAATAAGTTAAAACTATTTTATGTGTATAATTATATATATATATTTTTTTTAAAAAGAAAAGGAAAAGAAGGTTTGTTTGGAAAACCGTGTGCCACAAATGTAAAAGTGTAAAACCATTCATCTTTCTTCTCTTCAAAACCTCTTTATCTGCAAGTAAAATAAGAAGAAGAAAAAAACTCCTCTATATCTCTTAAAACTCAAAGTCAACTGCCTTTGACATGTAAATTTTCTTCAACGGGTGCGATACTTACTGTGCCTGCACTGACTGTAGGAGGAGTCTCCATTACGACCCAAAGGACCCGTCATCTCCTTTGGCTATCACCCAAATCAACCCAAAGGGGTCAGAATTTTACCCATATAAACCTAATTTTTAAGTGACGGGTTGAGATTGACAAGTATAATCATTATGCAATGACGAAGTCTGTCACCATTTGTGTTCATAATTGTCTATTTGCATGCACGTATGGTCTGTGTTGATGCACCAAACTATACGAATCAATGTCTAAATCAACCCCATTGGATTAAAAACACACATGTAGAGTCATCTACTTCAATGATCATGAAGGCTCGTATTATCAGTTTTTTTAAAAAAATTTGAACCAATTTTTTTTAAGAAAATATACATAAAAAATCCAAAACACACCCAAGTTTTTAGATATGTGGTGCAATTAAATAACTTTTAGCGTTTATTGTTTCGTTATGCGTTAAATTTAGACTTATTATTATTGTATGGTCCTAATACATCTATTATATGAGGTAAACTTTCTAAAGAGCCTCTATTGTATATTGTGTGTGATTTGAAACCGAAAAGTGCAGTTATATGTACACACAATATACGATAGAAGTTTTAAATAGTCTACCTTATAGACGGTTCTAAATTTGAGATCCAATAAGTTCAAAATTTAACGCATAACGAAACAATAAACCTTATTTTTTAAGAGAAATGTTACCCCTTCAAAGAAAGGTTATCAACATCATATAATAAAAAAGCAAAACTAGAGCAGTACAAACTTATTTGTATGACCCCTCTATTAATCAACATCTCTAAATTGCAGGAAAATGTTACCACGTTGACATGTACTAAAAAAAGCTACAGGTTAAGGTTACTAAATTAGTACCAAAATACCTACAACTAAACAAACTTTCACAAGATAAACAACCTCCTTAAAGAATCCCGGAGATTTTAATAATATTAAAAATAAAAATTACATACGGAAATCCAAGATACAAACTACATTATTCGAGAAACATGCACCGATCTTGTCACCTTCTTTGTTCCAGCAAACTTCAAAGATCCCACCACTTCCCACATAAGTTTTCACTACCTTTGCTTCCTTTACAGACCATATGTGCATGCACTTGTCCAATGACCCACTAGCCAAATACTCACCGTTCGGGCTAAATGCAACAGAATATACAGGATCCCTGTATTCAATAAAAAAAGCTTACATTACAATCCCTGAAACATATGTTGCACTACTTCAAACTAGTGCTCATACATGCGGTTTTTCTTCCCATGCATAAAGCTTAATGAATTTTTCACGGATTTAGTTTTGCGGAACCAACTTTTTTTAAACCAGAAAGAAACCATTAAAGGATAAATAATTTTACCGAATGTAACCAACTTCTCTCTTTTTTTTTTAATTCAAGGTAATGTGGCCTGGTAGCCAGTCCATAATGATGGCATGGCAACCGGGTTTCGGTAACTTTTGCCATGTTGCCTATTTTTTTGCTGATGTGGCAACTGAGAACTGGTTATCATAGAATTGGCTTATAATAGAATTTATGAAGTTTTGATGGTCTTTTCTGGCCTATGAAAGTTGGGTTACTCTACATAAACAAAACCAATATTAGTTATGCACTAAAATGATAAATGCAACATGACAATCACTATAATGTCAGTAATCCACGTGTAGTTCTCTCATCTCTGTTACAGTTTACCAACTTTTTTTTTTTACCAGAAAAGAAAAGCATCGAAGTTTAGAAAGTTTTGATCCAACTTTAAAAAAGTTTTCAGTTACTCGGTCAAAATGATGACATGGCAGTAACTTTTGACCATGTCGACTTCATTTGTCACGCGGTGTCTATATCTTAGGTAACTTACCTTGAGTAAAGCTTTTTGGAAGTTTGATGATTCATTTTGGCCTAAAGAAAGTTGGTTACCCAAAACAGAAATTAAAGCAGAAGAGATCACCCTCTTTATGCAATTATCCCTTTAACAGTGCAGAAGTTGGTCTTCGAAGCCACATATGTGATCACGTGTGCAATGACTATATATTAAAAAAAAGAACATTATAATTGTGAAAATGTTGAGTATTGTACCCATGGGCAACTAGGCTGTGAAGAAGGTTCCCTGTCTCCACATCCCATAACTTTATTGTAGAGTCGAATGATGCACTGTCAGCAAAAGAGAAATCCAAAGCTAAATATAAAAGAACAAAGAAAAGTACAAGTTAAACATAATAATAATAAACTTTTTTAAGGGAAGCATATGTACCTAGCTAGAACTAATTTCTGGTTAGGGTTATTTGTTCCTGGACCTGTGGGGCTCCATCTGATGGTATATATCTCCTGCAAAGTAATATTATAATGTTAATGACAACTATGCCTGACTGTCACATGACAGAAAAGTATGTAATATGTCGTACCTTTGTATGCTCCTTTAGATCATGCACACAGGTATCCTGCTTCAAGCTCCATATCTATACGTCATGATTAATTTTAGTAATTAATACTGCAATCAATAATTCATTGACCAACTAGCATAACATAAGAAGTTCCATTAAACAACCAGCTGAATATTATCAGGTAGTAAGGTACCCTAGTTTGGAAATGCACGCATAGGGGCCAAAAAGTTATTATGCATGGATGTAATAATATTCATGAACAAAGACTACTATTTCGTTAAAATCAATTTAACAGCATTCTGACATCATTTTTTCGACATACTAGGAATGAGCCATAATATTAAAGGTTCTTGTCTGAGTACTTTTAGTCCTATATGACCAATGAAGGGCTTACATTTGACAAAATTAACTAGTTAGGTGAGATACGAAGTTTTGCACATTGTAGTAGCCTAACATGTAACCAACTCTACCAAACACAAACACAGTATAAATAAAGAATCACCTTTGCAGTGGAATCATCCGAACATGAAGCCAGAAGTGTACCAGTAGGATCCCATTTGATAGCATTAACTTCACCCTGGCATAACATTCAAAACTTGTTAAACGATAGAAGAACAGCATTCAAACATCAAATAAATATTTATATACTTTTCTAGTAAAGATAATCATGACAATAAAAATCACAAATGACTTCTGACTAAATAAACATACCTGATGCCCCACAAAGGTTTTAACCGGACGATTATCACCAACTTTACAAACATATATCATGTTGTCAGTCGAGCACGTTGCAAATGAGACATTATTGCGCCAGTCGACATCAAGAGTAGGAGCTGCAATGATTGCAACACTCTTTACATTTTTTAGATAATATTTTGATTAATGTGACCCAGCCCCCATAATAATTATTAGAGATGGATTCATTTTGGTCCACGGTCATTGTAACAAATAGTCAGTAACTACCACTAATGAGTATGGTAGAACATTCCAAATGATAAAATACAATGAAAATTTGACATGAAAGCACCTGCATGAAATTCAAACTGTTGCTTCCATTCTCCAGTCTTAATGTCCCATACAATTGCAGTTTTGTCCACACTGCCACTTAGAAGATAGTCTCCTTTCTTGTTCCACTTCAGAGAGAATATCGGCCCTTTATGTTTTGTTAACGTACTTACCAGCTCCCCTAAATAAAAGTGTAAATTTGAAAATCAGGCATTTGACTTAAAAATACCCATTTTAAAACTATAAGCAGCAAACAAACAATAACTTACCATCTTTACTCCATATTCTGGCTTGCCCGTCATAAGAACCAGTTGCAAGTAGTGTACCCTCGCCCTATATAATACAAAGAGTCAATAATATGAAGGAAAAAAATGACACGGAACATCCACACATTCCACAGCTAAGTACAATCTAGAGCATGAGTCATTACTAGAAGTGGCAATTATGACCCATTAACTTATGAATCGACGGAGTAGGGCTGTCTTTCATCTCAAATAGGTCAAATAAAAAATCTAGGTGAATGGGAAACGGGTCAAATGGTTTGAAGGCCGTCCAAAGTCTATTTTGAAAGCATACAACCTCATGAAGTCAGTTCATTATAAGATTTAGATTAATATAGTTACAAAATTGTTTCATAATTATAGTTAACACATTAATCAACCTGAGTAAACGTACAAAAGTATTTAAATTGTACAAAGAACTGTTTGCAGATAAAGCCAGCGTCCAAACCCGACTTGGCTTCTGCCCATACTAAAACATGACATGTTTCAACCTGCGCCAATTTGAATAGTTACCCAACCAGCCGAACCCAGTCATCTAACCAATTCTAGTCATAAAGGTATGTAGGAATAAGAATGAGACATCATGAAGCGTGTCAAACAATAAAGTTGCTAACAAAACTCACATTCCAGTCAAGTGTAGTTACATCCTTGCTCTTATCATTTGTTCTACCTCTGTAGTGCTTTAAAACAGCAACATCTAAGGGACCCTTTTGTGCATTAGAGCTGCAAGGTCCATCACCAATAGTCCATATTCGAGCAGTGGAATCTCCAGACCTATAAAGTTGGAATAAGCAAATACAACTTCAAGTGAGAATCTAGCTATCTACTTGAACTGAATATTACCATCAAACAGTACGGAAAAACTTATAAGTCAACTCTACTCCAAAAAAAGGCTTGATGATTTCATGAATAATGTTGTGTTTAAAAGAGGAAGCACATACCCGGATGCCAGAAGAGAACCAGCTGGACTCCATGCACATACAAAAACCTACAAAAATCAGTCAACTTAATTACTAAATATCACCATTCTTTCCCTATTATTAGCAAAAATGTAATTCCTATTACTAACCTGAACTCGCATATATCCTACTGCATAATAGTAACAGATTTTTACTATCATACATTTGCTCTTATTCCTTAATATCTAATAAGAACAATTAATTTGTTTTAAGCAAAAATCATTTCTTCGTTGCTTACTAATTAAATTGTTCTAGAGGCTGTTCATTTTCTAATTTGGAAAACAAAAACAAAAAAACATACAAGTATTGACCATACGTAGCTAATAAGTTGACACTTTAACTTAAAAAAGGATTTTTCATACCAAATCCCATCTATGTTAAAACTTAAAACCACTTTATAGCTCATTCCTAGCAAAGTTTAACTGCTTCTGGTTACACACTTCATCTCATGAGAATTTTTTTTACATCTTTAAGCAATCAAAAACCAAACCAAAGTCCCAAACTACTGTTTTTCTAAATTTCGAGTGATCGAAATACTACTACAATTGAACACTAACGTATTTGTATGTAGCCTATATAATCTTCTTTGTCACTAAACTAATTTATTATCTAATTCACAGGCAGTTGGATCCTCTCAAACACATTTACTAGGAGCTCCAACTTCATCTTTTCATTTGGCTTGTCGGATTGAACTTCTAAGGTTTACTTTTATGTACTCGATTTGGCTGTTTACGTTAGGTTAGGTCTTAAGTGCTTTATGTTAGGTACTAAGATCGATTTTTATACAAAGTGAAACTTCCAGTAGCTGATTACTTCGAATTCATTCCTATTGAAAAGGTCCAGAAGAAAATGACTCACTTTCTACATAACAACTGAAAACAATATACAATTTGTCCTCATTCCAGTTCAAAGAAAAACTCACATCATATACAAGTAAATACACTGAAATGAACTCCTATTTTCAAGCACCATATCAAAATGGGATTGATGAAAATACATACAATCGCTCAAGTATTTTCAGAGAATAGGATACATACCTCAGAAGTATGACCTTCTAAAACAGTCACATCAGAGTTGGGAATAATAGAAGACGAAGATGTTGCGTTTGTGTCAATTTCCATTGGGTCTGGTCCTACTGCACATTGCAAGAAACGTATCAACAAGTCATAAAAACCAAAGAATACCAGATATAACATACAGACAATATATTAGCATGGGGCCATGGTAAATCAAGCACAAATGATTCTTTTTTTATGTCCACACTGGTTTTTGTCTACAGCTGAAATGTAAATTACCTTCGGCAGTTGCATGTTCTTCAGTTTGGACTCGCATCTTGTCCTCATCTTGTCTACCATCAGCAACATCCTCGTTCTTCTTTTCTTTGTGTTTACCCTTATCTTTTTCCCTTTCCCTATCCTTCTCTATCCTCTCTTTCTCCAACTCCCGTTCTCTGTCCCTTTGTTGCTTTTCCCTCTCTTTTTCTCGTTGATGTTCAAGTTCAATTTTCTTTTCTCTTTCACGAAGGTGTTGACGTTCCTGCTCTTTCTCCTTTTCTCGAGCATGGCTGCGTTCTTTTTCTCTTTCTCTAACATGTTCCTTCTCAATTTCCATCTCTCTTTCTTTGGCATGTTCTTTCTCCTTTTCTCTAGCATGTTCTTGCTCATGGTCCCGCGCTGAAGTACTATTCTCTTTGTTCTTTTCTCTATTTTTACTTTTCTGAAGACTTTGCTTCTTTTCTTTTATCATTTGTTGCAATTCATAAACATCTTTTGTGATAAGATCGATTGGTTGTATAAAAGAAAAATCTTCATCAATGTCAGTATCATTCTGGAATCCCAATAAATCCATTATTAGTCAAATAACCTAAAACATCACAACAGTAAAAGTAGCACATACAGAAACCACACTTACACATGTTAGGTTCGCTTCTAGCTCAAGATACTGAATCCCTTTCTGCACGAATGTAACAAGCGCACCAGGTGGAACTACATTTCCATCTATTGTACTTTTATTCAGCGCCGCCTCGTAACCCAATGTGAAGGCAGTATGTGTGAAACCTGAAATAACCTACAAAGTTAATATACATATTTCGAAAAGGTAAACCACACAGTTTAAAGAGAAAAGGTGTAATAAGTAGGCTCTGTGATTTTTGCCTCAGTTAATCACTTATTTGGTTAACTATGGAGATGTTCTGCATAATTTAATTTACATTAATCATCATGTACTTTAAACAAATTTAAAAAGTTTAGTGTAAAGATTCCGTGCACATATTGGAGTAAGTTTTTTTGTGTAAACATATCTTAATTCTTAAAAAGGCTCCATTTTTAAATTAATTAGCGTAAAATTTAAGTGTCAACATTGGATACTCTAAAGCAGAAAACAAATTATTAATAATATTCAGATAATAAATTTATCTGGCTGGCCACGGAGTAGGTAAGCTAAGTTTGATAGCACATTTTAAGTATTAAAGTGGGTCAGTCTTCAAGTCTGCAAAGGTAGAGAGACCAAGCACCTTTGTTCCAAGTGACTAAGCAGATTCTAAGGGGGTGTTTGGATTAGCTTATTTTTTAGACTTATAGCTCACTTATGTGTTTGGATAAGCATATTTTTATGACCTTATAAGCTCTTTCGTGAGGCAATAAGCGAAAAAATTTAAGCTCCAATTCTGGAGCTTATTAAAGTTTATAAGCTATAAGTCATAAGCCATAATTTCAAAAATAAGCTAATCCAAACACCCCCTAATTGTTAAAGGGGGTCGTTAATACCTTTCTTTTAAACAGGTGATATAACAACTAAAGGACTGGCTCACAATCACTTTTCTCATATACTTTTTTTTTCATTGAGAAAAATGTTTTTACCTAGATAAATATCAATGATTTATTTCAAGCTTCATGCAAAACTTATATCCTTAAAGAAAGAGACTAGTATTATAACATTTTAGCCTCATAAAACTACAAATACTAAAAATTTTAATTTTCCAATGCAAAATCTATCAAGTTTATGACTTTCAAAATCATATAAGTCAGAATCAGAAATCTAACTCGTTAACTCACTAATAAGTTAACCTTTCCAAAATTTCAGTTCTAATTTCATGAATTCAGGTAAATTTAAGCCCTAGAAAAAGAAAGCGGAATCTATCAGCTGCAGACATATTAATATTCAAGCATATACATAATTCGAAACATGATAAACACATTCACACAATTTCATAATTAACAGAAATACATAGATATAACAACAATAAAAGAAACAAAAGAGACCTGATTCATGAAGATAACGATAGACTAAATAGTTCAACTCTTGCGAATTGATGTTAATCATTGCAAAATGAACAACATCCAAGCCCTAATTTTGTATTTTTTAGGGAGGAATAAGGGTTTTTGGAGTGAATGGGGTTAAAAATGGGGACAAGGGCACAATTGGGGCAAAACCCGGGTTTTATGTTTTCGGGTGGTTGAGACTTTAACGGGTTGGGTTATAATGATAGCCGTTTAGTAGTTTTATTTATATAAAAATAAAAACTAATTTCGGGTGGTTTTATGTTTTATGTTGATTAATTTTTTTTTAAGTACGTGATCATAAAGTTTTCTTTCTAATATGGTTAACGTTTCTCACATGTCAATAAGATAAGATTGTGGATATTCATATGAAAATTTATAAACCAATCAATAAATCACTTGGCTGGATTTGTTCTTTTATCACTGTTGGTATGAAATTTTCAAATTACTATATTATGTCATGTCACGTGTCATGTCGACAAAGAACCGATTTTATGTCATACGCTACATATATGTCATAGCAAGTTTCAAATCATCTCATCGACATGTCGACAAATAACCGATTTTACGTCATACGCTACATATCTACAATAGCAAGTTTCAAAATCATCTCATCGACACCTTTATGATGAGTATAGTACATAATGTGAATGTTATGTTTTTGTTTGGTTATAAGTTTTTTTAAAGTTAGCTAATTAATTAGTTATGTAAATATAAATTAAGATGTATTGAAAAAAAAAATGAAACCCTTACATCTCATGAAGAAGTTGGTTCCTTGGTTAGAATAATAAGTATATAGTGAGAATACGTGAATCGTGCTCTTAGACTCTTAGATATAGCAAACTCATTCTTGTTATGTATGTTTCAACAACTAACCAATTTTAAATGCTAATTTTGGTATGGGCAAATTAAGTTGAAATATTTATCCTTTTCTTATACGATTCTAGTAAGGTGTTCGATTAGAAGAGCATCTGTATTTTGAGGGAAATGAGAGGCAGGCAATCTCAAGACAATCTCAACTGTTAATTTTTGTGATCAACATCTCAGATTTGTAACACTACATTTTACGTAAAATGCAGTGTGCACGTAAAATGATGTGAATCTATACCATTGATCATATAAATTAACAGCTGAGATCACATATCGCTCATTCTTATCAAAATGCAGATGATCTTCAAAACGTTGACCTTTTAATAAACAAGTGTCACTTGTCATAGTAACAATATCATCAAGTTATCTTTTGAACACGTGTTTTGACGTGATTCGGGATTTATCACTCAGCTTATCGTTAAAGTGAGCTATTACACTAGTAAAAAAATTGATATTGTCATATTGACATGACTATCAAAATCAAGAAAAATTTGTTTTCTACTTTGAAAAACATTTTCAATTACAAAATTTGGTTATCAAAGATTATTAGTAGTAAAAGATGAATATAACAACATAAACGGCAACTTAAACATTTCAACTTTTGGTACCTTATAGTGTAAAAAGTCGATACTAAGTTTTAATCTATTTTGTGTATATAGGATAAGTCTATTTGTTACCCGTTAATGATTAGTTAAATAAATGGTTAATTGTTAGAAATGAGATAACTAATTCACTTTTTTGCATTTTGTGATATCGACTAATTGTTTATCTTTAAAAGGGTTATGATAACTATTCCAAAAACACATACGAATGAGTATATGTTACCAAATATGAATGATAATGTAACGCTAAATACCACTTAATGTACAAAAGCTCATAATGTAAGGCTAAATATTATTTCTCTCTACTCTTTACTCTTTAATGTGCAATATTAAATTACTGATCATTTTTCAAACATAAAAAATTAATCGATACTCAAAAATGTAAAAAAGCAGATTATTTTTAATTTTTAATTTTTATTTTTTGTAGTTTATCCATAAATAAATTGTCTCTCAATTATAAATGCCTCATTTATAAGGGATAAATATTACGAGTACATTTATATTGTTATAATACTTAGTATATTTTAAAATATTTTTGTTTATACGAATTAGTAGCTTTTCTATGCTAAGTAGGATATTAGGAGATTGATCTTCTTATTTATTAGTACTGATAGATAGATTGATTAACATCTTACGATTTTGAATGTTTAGTAATAACTCTAAAAAGTAAAGGAGGTTTTTCCTATTCAGGTTATCCGGTGAGAAGGTGCAGCTATTGAGGTTTGAACCTGTCGCACCCCCAAGTTTACTATTCAGCGGAAGTCGGGTCGGAGCGCGACTAATCAAGTAATCATTGCACAAAGGTAAAGCAAACGACTCTATATGAGACGTTTTGAAAATAGTATAAAAGTAGTTACATTGATATAATTAAAGGTTTACATTAGTCGCGAGTTCGCAGGATGAAATCCTGAAGATTCTAGTACATAACGGTTATTACAAAAATAATGTAAGAAAATCTTCATATACGTATAATGCATGCGACTCGAGCTAGCTAGCAAGCAATCCTGTGGGCAACCCTACTGTTGCTGATTACCTGAGAATACAACGCTAAAAGGTCAACCAAAAGGTTGGTGAATCTCACAGGTTTAGTAGTAATAACATAGTTATGATACACAAGACTTATCAGTGATTTGCAACCAAGCAAATAAAATAAACAAATTAATGTTTCCGATTGCCATAAGCCCACGGTTCGAAGCCTAACCCGTTGTGTGCCTCCTGGAGGTGTCTAATCTGAAACACCTTTATGACAAATACTAAAGCGCCCGTTTGACGTGGTTATAGCTAGTAACCCGGACGGGGGTGTCAGTCCCAAAATAGATCTATTCTCTAGTACTCGCGCTATCGCAATTAACGAACCATGTGTGATGAGGACTTTTAGTGGATTAAAAACAACTCATGCAATTGCGTAAAAATAACCGAATACTTGCGTTCATGAAAAAACAGTTAAGCATTTGTATCTCACCCCAAAGTATAAAAACAGTAAAACACTAAAAGTGGGGCTATGGGACTCACCTGAGTCTTGAAAGCGAGCGTTTAAATTAATAACCGTATATCCAAAATGTAACCTTCTAGCGCCCTAAACGCATAAGGTTATGTATGAGTGAATGTCTCAAAAGATCATTCATGCTAGTTGTCCACTCAACTAGTTATGTCCAAATGTTTGATTATTGTTTGTGTTTAGAAAAACATGTACGGCCCGTTGGTGACGTTTTGTAATAATAATTCTTGAAGACATTATTATTATGCTTGTTGTATTACATGTATTGTCGTATATAGTATAGTTGTTGTTTCGCGAATTCGATTCTTTTGTGAAAACATGTTTTTGAATAAGTCTGTCTTATGCGACACAGAAGTTGTGTCGTTGTGAGGTTTTGCGACACAACTGTAGTGTCGCAGAGTGTGAATTTCAGACAATTGAGCGACACAAGAGTTGGTGTCGCAGGTCGAGATTTTAAATAGGTGTGCGTCACAGTGGTTTGTGTCGTAGGTTAGAACTGTCCGATATAAACTGTTGCGACGCAAGTTAATACTGCTTGTCTAGCGACACTAAGCTTGTGTCGCAGGTTGCGACACAAGTTAGTACTGCTGGTTTAAAAAGGTTGCAACACAGGGGCTTATGTCGCAGGAGTATTTCGAGAATCAAAAGTGCGACATAGGGCTTGTGTCGCAATGGTTTTGGGCCATCTACGACACAGAGGGCCTAATGTGATTTCGGGCTCGGAAACTTGGTCAAACGTGCTCGGTTTGACCCGAAACTTTTACACGACTCTTAAATGTGTTTTTAAGGCTTAGGAAAATTACCGTTACGTTTCGTGGTTAACCCAAAAGTGTTGTTTTTATATTTTTACCAAAACAGTCTCCGGGGGTTTGTTTCTTCAAAATTATACGTTTTTCGTGGCTCGTTTTGACTAGTCAAAGTGTCGAGATAAAATCCAAGAAAAATACCAGTTGTTCCCTTATGTCTTGGCTTCTTTCAGTAATTTTTCTACAATTTTTGGATAAGTCTAGGTATTTTTAATAATTCCATTTGTCCTCTGAGGTCCAATCTTGACCAATCTGGACACAAGTTCAAAGATCTATTTTTCTAGGAAAATCCATGTATTTTCAAGTAAGACCATAGAAGAACTTTTTGTAGCCAACACATTTAGTGAGGTTTAGGCGAAAATCTCATGTCGTTTAGAGTTGTGTAGCTTGAGTTATGGACTCAAGAAGTTGGGTCAAAAATCTGTCACCCGAGACAGAAATGCGACATGTTTTTGTAAAATTGTTTTCGCGTATCAAACAGTGTCGAAAAATTACGAAACCACTTGAATTTGAAAGCTAACACCTTAAAATTAATTTTTGTCTTTTGAATTGTCCATTTTCGTTAAGTTTTGAGTACGAAACTTCTCCTTGAAGTCGGGCCAAGTTTCTGCCCAGAAAACTGTTGACATTTTCTGTTTGTAAAAACGTTTTTTGACTTTGTTTTTGGACATGATCTTGTTAAATGGACATTATAACATGAAAATAAACATGTTCCAAGTAAAATAAAAGGGAGATGAAGTCTCTTATAAAGGAGATTCGATGATTTAGGAGAGAAAGACGATGAAGGGTGCTTGATCTTGCCTTCTTTCTTGATTTCTTCTTCAAAATAATGGTGGTAATGATGGTGGTTGATGGTGGCAGGTGGTGGTTGATGGTGGTGGCTGGGATTTCTTGAGAAAGAGAGGAGAGAAAGAGTGGGAGAGAAAGTGTTGAAAATGTTTGTGTGTTTGAATGAGTGAAAGGTTGAGGGAGGTATGGGATATGGAGTGGGAGAAGAGAGGTGAGGAGGGTATGGGGTGTGGGGCATGGCTGCTGATTTCGTGGGCCTCACCTAGGTGTGGTTGGTTTAAATCTTGTTCCCCAAGTTTACGTTACGTGCAGTACCCGTTTACTCGTTCGTTTCGTCGTTCGTTTAAACATTAAACGTTTACTAATTATGTTTTTCGTTAACGATTTATTCGCGTAAGTTTTGATTGAAGTTTAATTTAAAATACTTCATTTTAAGTTATTGAAATATAAATCGATTTTTGTTCGGTTGTCGGGCGCGATTCACGCGTTCTCGTCGCGTACGGTGCGTTTTATACGAAACGTATAATGTTTGCTATATTATCGAAATAATATAAGTTAAATTATAATGTTATTAAATAATTTCATATTATTTAATAAATGGTTCACCAACATCCGCATTTGCGTTGTCGGTGAATCGTATACGCGTGTATATATAAATATACAAATTTCCGCACATATTTAGCCTAATATAAACTAAATACATGTAATTACCGATGTGTTAGGCGCAAGTAATTGTCCTAATTTGGCGGGTGTCACAGAAACTTACACCTTTTGTGAAGATATCAAAAATGCAACCACTAGGTTATCTTATTGATGGTTAAGTAATTTTTTGTCGCATAAAATATTTGTGCAAACTAGATATTCGTACATTTAAATACGTAACATGCTATTTAAATATCATCATTATTAGACCACTTGCAATGGTCACGGGCTTGATGGTGGTGTGGTGGGTGCCACGTTACTATGGAGTAAAGAATCCCACCAAACCATGTGATGGTAGGTTGAGTCTTCGCACAATTTACTTTTTTTTTTTAACAAAACAAATGCATAAAATAGTTAATTTAAAACAATAAATTATTTCAATAAAACACACATTTTCAAAACAAAATTTTCTTCATTAATTTAAAATAAAAAACATACAATACTTAAAATAAAAAATATGCAATCTTAAAAATAAAAATTACAATAATTGAAAGTTCTCGATTCTTCTAATAATAAAAATTACAATAATTGATAGTATTTATCGTGTGAAATGTGAATAATTGAGAGTAATATTCATATTTATAAGAGAAAGAAGGTTTTAAAAATAGTTTTTTTTTAAAAAAAAATGAGTTAGCCATTGGTGATTTCAATGGTAACTTTTTTATTTTATTTTATTTTTTTCGTTGTAATCCATAAATAAGAATAAAACTTTATCAGAGCCACGGTGCTTTCAGACTAATAGGTTTCATGTTACGTCAATTCGAACTTAACGGTCACAATTTATTTTTTTCAAAAAAAACTTTTTTTTATTTTATACCCGAAATAAAAAGGGAAAAGAAAATCAAAATTGCAAGTGGCCCCACATTACCCCACCTCGTCCCATTGAAACCACGACGGCTTCAGCCCACCGCGCCTCCCACTGTCGGCGCCGTGGCGTCGTGAAAGCTTCACACCACCCATCAAGCCGCGTTTCAGGTGGTCTTAATAGTAATCAAATAGATTAAGCATTTTAAAAAACAATCATATCTTTACATATATTTAATTAATTAATTAACTAGTAAATAAAATCCCATAAAAACTAATCTGAATAGGTAACTCTAGAATTTATTTGTCCCGTTCACATGATCATCTTACAAAATGCTAATTATCTATATTACACTATAAAGAGTTTAGCTCTTTTCTTTTAGTTCCTTAAAATATCAAAATGCAAAATTACTTTCATATCTCTGAAATTATTTATTACAATCCAAAAACAAAAAAGTTTCTAAATATATACAATCATTTATAATTTAATATCTATAAATATTATAGGTTAACTACAAATTAAAGCTAATCAATTAAACAACACTTTTTAATTTTACATATAATAAAATAAAATATAATACAGATTGAGTTATCTAGAATTTAATTTGAATCGATAAATGTATATATATATCTATAATATTTTCCTTACTGTGTAAGGTTTAAATAGGAACACTTATTATGATGAAAACGCTAGGAACACATATTTTTATTTTTAATTTTAAGATTACCTAATTTTTTGATTAAAAAATTATATCAAAATTATTAGAATTTTATGTTGTTTAAGATGAAATAATTTTTTTTTTAAATGTGATACACATTACAAAAAATTTAATGTGTATCACAGTATCACACTAAAAAGTTGTGATACGCAACTTTAAGTTTTGTATCATATATATATATATATATATATATATATATATATATATATATATATATATATATATATATATATATATATTGGGAGGTTTAAATGAGAACCAAATAAAAATTGAGAACTTGTGAAAACTACTTAATAACGTATTTGTTCACAAGTGATTCGCTCAATTCATAAGTGAACATTGATATATAATAGATTTAGAAAGAAAAAAATGTTAAAAACTCTAAAAATTACGTTGTAAAATACATTTGAACCGATTTGTTCACATGATCGTTCACATGTGAACACATATTTGTATTTTTGTGTTTTATGATATAAATTTAAGATTTTTTTGACTTTTTTATTTATCAATTAAACGTACATGTTCACAAATGAATGAAGTTTATCACATTTGAACAAATACGTAAACTAGTAGTTCTCACGAGTTTTTAACTTTTTAGTTGTTTCTCATTTGAACCTTCCCCTATATATATATATATATATATATATATATATATATATATATATATATAGGGAAGTGTTCAAGAGGAAAGTGTTTTTTATGGGGGGAAGGGAGAAGCGTTAATGTTCATCACGAATAATATTACACTTACCAATCAAAATGTCATCAAAAAAATTATTTTTACCAATAAATAGTAATCAAAGTCGATGCTTTAACGGAAGAATTTCATTTTTAATTCATAACATTAGTTGATGATATTTATTTAATAAATTGTTAACATTTACCGTGATGAATGTTACCTAACATTCATTACGATGAATGTTAAAACATCACATATTTGAAGAATATTTTTATCAATTAAACGTACATGTTCACAAATGAATGAAGTTTATCACATTTGAACAAATACGTAAACTAGTAGTTCTCACCAATTTTAAAGAATGATTTTATAATAACCCTCCCTTTTGCTATAATGAAATTATACATGTTACTATCGCTAATTTGCACGGGCTACCTACTATTATGTGTAATTAAGACAACATTATTAAATATTTAATTAAATACTACTTCCCCGTGTATGATTCAACAAATTAAACGATTTCTATATTCTCGAAGAGCTCATGGCCCATAAACGGCCTTTTCCTCTTGGGCTCCCCTCTTTCAAGCCCACAACTTCTAATTAATTATTATCCTCATTTCAGGCCTAAACTTCAGTGAGGGTAAATATCTATATGATCTATATATTGATCTTCATATAAGTAATATTTTGTTGAGGTAGGAAACTAGAAAACGAGACCAATGGCACACTAACTAACCTGAGTACTTATATATTTAATGACTCTAGGACACATAGGTCCATAAGAACATGACTCATAGTTTGGCGTACTCTGCACATAGCCTCCAATGGCACCTCTTTAGGCATAGTTAGACCTTTCCCTTCCGACAAGCCCACCAACTCTTTACCAACCCTTTCCCAATCAAAGCATTGGATCAACGATGCCAACACCAACCCCATAACCCGGTTCGCCAACCCCGACCCAAGACACTGTCGACGACCCATTCCATATGGTATAAACCTATACTCCTCTTTTCCCATTTTCTCAAACCTCTCGGGCTTGAAACTTAAGGGTTCATCCCATACATTTGGGTCCCTATGTATTGCAAATATATTCAACAACACCATTGTTCCACGGTCTACATCAAACCCTCCAATGGTGCAGTCTTCTGATGCCTCGTGTGGCACCAACAATGGTGCTGTTGGGAATAGTCTTAGCGTTTCGTTGATGATGCATTGGATGTATGATAGATTGGGAAGATCGCTCTCTTGCACCAAACGTTCTTGTCCAATATATTTGTCGAGTTCTGTTCTAGCTTTCTCTAACACATTTGGATGATTCAGAAGAAGCGACATAGCCCACTCTATTGTCATTGATGAAGTGTCTGTTCCCGCTTGTATCAATTTCTACATACAAAATGTAAGGCCATCAAAGTTACTAACCACCAAATTGAGGAGAAGATGATAGGGATTTATACGACAAGAGCATAAAGGTATGCAAAGCCTTTAGGAGTCACTAGCTATAACTTTATAAGAACATCACTCAACTTTCAGTTTGGGGTTATTTTCGAATACGTTGTGAATAACCTAAGAGTCTACGAGGATATGATTTGTATTACTAGTGCTACACATCTTGCATATTGTTACATGTTGGATCACACAGGGACCATTCTCCCAAGTTTACATTCTATAAATCGGGTGAGATCCAACTTGTAACAAGACACAAGATGCAAAAATAGTCTCCAATGATACGTGAATCCACAACCTCTTAGTTGATAGATTCATCATCACATATAGCTAGACCAAAACTTAATTAAAAATTAAAATCCAAGTTTCACACAAAGCTACAATAAAAGTAGTATATAGTAACCACGAAATAAGTTGAAGTCGAGAGTACTTTCCTTTGGCAATAAACAATTTGAAAGTTTAGTACGTTTTAAATGTAAGATAAAAAACATTTTTACAGTTCAACAATCCTTTTTAGGTATACCTTAATGTGAAAATAGGTAGGCTTTGAACATGCTTACCATTATGTTGCCTTTGATTATATTATCAGTGTAGCAATCTTGGTTTGATTCCTGCATAGAAAGCATAGTGTCGATGAACGTCTTATCCTTCCCCTTTTCCGCAGAAGAACTAAACCTTTCACTTCTAACTTCATCAATCAGATTCTGTGCAAAGCAATCGCATTCATGTTGCAATTTCAATATCTTCTTCTTATAACCTTGAAAATCGATCCATCGTAAAACTGTAATAAAATCTCCAGGATTTGTTGCCCTGCCGATTTCACACACATCTGTTATTAGACCCTTAAATTTATTAGCTTCTTTAAAGTTCTTCACATCTGTCCCAAAATATCGTTTATTAGCAATCATTGTCATGACTATGTTAAACGATAACCCTTGAATTCTTGACCTCATCTCTACTTCTGTAAAGTCTTGAGAAGTATCTTGAGAAAGATTCTTGATCAATGATCTAACTTCATCTTCTCGAATACCCGTGTAAGATTTGAGTCGAGTTGTAGATAATAATTGAAGGGTCATAACACGACGAAGGTCTCTCCAGAGTCGACCATAGGGTACAGCACCAATTGTGGTGTACTCATAGTCAAAATACTTGCCGCTTAAAAAACGTGGTCTATTGGCTAAAATGATGTCGTTTTTGGTAAAGCATTCTTCCGCGAGTGAGGGTGAGGACACTACAACAACTGGCCGCGAGCCGAACTTAAGAGCCATGATAGGACCATACTTGGAAGAAAGTTGTTTTAAGACTCTATGAATTGATCCATTCATGAGATGAAGATGGCCAATTATTGGGATAGAAGGTGGACTTGGTGCAACATTTCTCTTCTCTTTGTGTACAAACAATTTGAAAATAATAATGAGAAAGTTCAAAGATAGAACAAAAATGAGGAAAATTTGAGTTTTGTCCATGGTTTATGTGTGAGATGAGGTGTTCTTGCAAAATATAGTCACAAAAAATACAACTGTAAAAGTATGTATAGATAGATTACTAATGGTATCATTATTTTATTGGATCATATAGACCAAGATATGAAAGCAAAGTTTGATACATGAAAGTAGCTATAAAAAACAAGATTGAAAACAGAAACCAATAATTTAGAGAAATTAAGCACATAAAGCTACACCAAATGCAACACTGACACCTTTTTTGGACCAAAAGACCTACCCAATATGTAAATTAACCTACACGACATATTGAAGAATCCACACCCTTGTTTTATGCATTTAAAATATATCGCATAAAACAAGATAAAGAATAAGCTAAAGAATATTAACCCATATTTAATTGAGCCTTTTTACCCACCCTTAATTAATTAATGCACACCCTTGTTAATGCGTTTTTTTAAGGTAAATTATCTTTTTGCCATTTTCAAAAGTTATGTAAAAAACAATATTCAAAGAAATAAAAGATAAAAAGAGAACCGAAATCGATCTAATCGAGTTATTAAGAAATTAGATGAAAAACTTGATGCGGTTGTGATATATATGAATGTGCAGGTAAATTACAGCCATAGCTTATGATGGTTAGGGTTAAGAGACTTATTTATACCATAACCATCTTACATGATTAATTACCAAAGTACCTTTAAACAAAGTTTCAAGAAATAAAGCATAAAGTACTAACGAATTAATGTATGCAAATCCTAATACAAAATATTAATGCTAACAATCTCCCCCTAGGATTTAGTATAGACTTCAGTAGGTGCTTTATATTGTCTTCTATTCGGATATGTTTTTGAAGCTTGAATGTTATGAATCTTTAGTAAGCTGAGACAACGTTGAAGCGCATTTTCTTGGATGACATCTCAACTTTAATCTTCGATTTGATTCTTGATGCATTCTTGAAAACTAATTCTCTCATTTTCCTCAACGGCAACTCTTTTGCTTGAATGAATGTTGGAATGATAATTTTTGAAGCTCATACTCCGAAAGCATACTATGAATGAACTTTATCTTGAAAGTATATTTAAAAAATGTTGTTGCCAATGAAAACATCTTTGAACACTTAGTACTCAAGCCCCCCCACCCCACCCTCAAAATGATACTCTTCTTCTGAAGTTTGATCAGTTTTCTTTATGCTCCCCCTCAAACAGATAAATATCTCTTTAACGTCTTTTGAATATAGTATTTCCGTATTCTCTAAATCTGCTCCTCCTCAAACCAATAACTATCTTTAACCATGTAGAAAGACACTGAATATCGCCATTGAAATACTTTATAACTTTCCAACACAATGACATCTTCATTGAACCCTTGAATCTTTCTTTAATCTCTTAGCAACATCTGTTGAGCAGATTCCATCCTTTCTTCTTCCAATTTATCTTCTGAAACCTTGGACTTTTCAACCTTCATTGATTAACTCTTGAATTTCATTTGATCTTTCTTTTCATCACTCTTATTCGAACTCGACTTTCTTTTCATTCAATCTTTTCTTCACTTTCAATAAACTCTTCAATAGTTCTATCCAATCTTTTAAGCTCGAAATCGATCTAATTGAGCTATTGATGAATCGTATTAAGAACAAAGATGAAAAACTTGATGCGACTGTGATAGATATGGAGAATTACAGCCAAAGTTTGTGATGGTTAGGGTTAAGATACTTATTTATACCCTAACCATCTTACATGATTAATTACCAAAACCCTTAAAACAAAGTTACAAATAATAAAGCATAAGGTACAAATAACTTAGTCTATGCAAATCTATTACATAATATTATTGCTCACAATCTCCCCCTAGGATTTAGCGTAGACTTTAGTAGGTGCTTTATATTGTCTTCTATTCTGATATATCTTTGAAGCTTAAATGCTATGAATCTTAAGTAAGTTGAGACAATGTTGAAGCGAATTTTCTTTGATGCCATCTCAGCTTTTATCTTCGATTTGATTCTTGATGCATTCTCGAAGACTAATCCTCTTTTTTTAATCAACGGCAACTCTTTTGCTTGAAGGAATGTTGGAATAATTTTCTTTGAAGCTCATACTCTAAAAGCATACTATGAATGAACTTTATCTTGAAAGTATATTCTGAAAATGTTGTTGCCGTAGAAAACATCTTTTAACTCTTTATCCTCAAGCTCCCCATCAAACGGATATTCATCTCTCCTGGAGCTTGATCTAACCATTAAACACTTGTATGAATTATTGAACATATTTCAACTTTTCTTCTTTCAATTCATCTCCTGAAACCTCGATCTTTTCTACCTTCATTGATTAACTCTTGAGTTCCATTTGATCTTTCTTTTCATCAATCTTATTCGAACCCGACTTTCTTTTCGTTCAATCTTTTCTTCAATTTCAATGAACTCTTCAATAGTTCTATCTAATCTTTTAAGCTCTTATTTTTCAATACATTTCTTTGAAGCTTTTCTCTATCATCTCTTTCTTTATTTCTAACCTTCTCACCATCTCCAGACACTAGATCTTGTCTCTTCTCAACTATCTTCAAACATTATATATCTTCTCCCCAAATATCTTCAAACACTATCCCCTTTCTCCCTCTCATGATGTTTATGATTTATCTTGAACATCATGAATCTTGTGTAATTCAAGGTGTTTGTAGACTAGACGATCCTAACGATTTTTCCCAAATGACATCTCTTCGCGATACTAACTAACATGTATCAACTTTCATCAACATTCTCCTTTGAACGTTAAAGTTTCAATAAGCGCCAAATTTCACGATCAAACCATTATCTCGTGATAATGATGCGGAAGATGATTATGAAACTAAGTAACCAGGTAAGACAACAATTTACTTGAATAAATAAGGAAAAGTTGTTTGTGATTTCTGAAAACACATTCCACAAATTACTAACTCGTGGATCATATAGATTACCAGTTAACACATCAATCGAATCATGGAAATGAATCAATTGAGTGACCTACTTTCAATATTCACTTTGACGATAACATTGGTAGGATTTTACTCAATCATCGTGGAATATCTATTTTAGATATCACTATGAATGTTTCGGCAAAGTCACAAAGACTTTCAAACTGTCACAAAGACATGTAATGTGTAAGAACACTTGTGTCCTAAAGATGTGTTTTTAACACATTAGGATCTAGACTTGATAAGTGCAAGAAATGAAGTCGGGGACTAGAGTTGTGTCCTCCTGTTTCAATATCAACATTCTTCAAATGAGAAGTCAATAGATTATGTGCTAAGTCTCCATGAGAATTGAAACAATGACTTTTTAAGAAGCACTTGAGTGGCTAGGAGGGTAATGTGTGTTGCATCACTGGGTCCATGATGTCTTCTTCAATATCGGAAATCAACAAATGAAATCCAATAGATTATTTGGCAAGCAGACGACGAACTAGTAGTTTAGAAAGGGTTTCCTTTTTCTTTTAACCCTGTCACACACTCCTCACTCAACCTCACATATTTTTCAACTCATCCCTCATTTCATTCATCGGTGGTCTTGTCACACAATGTTGACATTTTGATGTTGATGTTGATCAGCACCCCATTCTCCATCACCCCTATCATAATTTTATCTCTTTTTACTCCCCGATCTAGATCCCGTGATACTTGATCCTTCCCACCTAGACCTATAAGACCCTTGCAACCAAAAGTTTGGTAGGTAGCTCCTAGGGTAGATCTAACCGGCTTTAGTGGATCGTATGAGATGTTTGTATTCTAAAACACTCTGTGTAGAAATTCGGCATTCACCAAACTTGGATCATCACATTTTGATGTAGTGATGGAATTTCTTCAGTTGGATGCCTTCGATAAGATTTCTTCAAGATGATAACCAAAATCATTTGAAAAACATCTTAAGTGTTTGAGTAGATCAAAGATTTGAACACTTAGAAGTTTTAATTTTGAACAATACTCACTTTAACATATGTATAAGTGTTTTGAAAAATCACATATGAAAGTGAGTTGACATTTCTTGTGAAATTGTGTGAGCTCCACCTTAAAAATATCATACTTGTATGATGAGAGCTTGATCTCAGACATTGAAGTATTTTTTCAAAATATTGAAACTTTTTCCTCAAAAAGTTGAATCTTTCATTTGAGCACAGTATTAAAATGGGTTTGAACTGAAATGTTCATAAGCCATTGACTTTAAGAACGGGTTTTACTCTGATTTGAGTAAAAACCATGATATTTAAAAGCGGGTTTTACTCTGATGTGGGCAAAAGCCTTTACTTTTAAAACTATACCACAACATTGGAAACCCATTTAAACACGGTGTCAATGGGTTTTGAAAACTTTGAAAACCATTTGTAAGTTATGTCTATTTGAAGTACTGACGTTGAACTCCACTTTGAGTTGAAACTCGGTGTTTCATTTTGAAATAAATTTCGTGGAGTCAACGGAGATTGAAATTGTTTAGGAACTAGGGTTACAAAATCATTTCGTCTTTGCACCAGATAAGAAGAATTTTGTGGTACAAATTCAAACATTTTCGATCTTGAATATTTGAAAGATTTTTGTTTAAACTTTGCTTCGGTTTCCAAACTTTTGTTTGCTTTTGAAATCGTGAAACCGGGTCCTTTGAAACATTTGAAGCACATGCATCAGGAATATCAAAAAAATTTTGAGGTGTGAACGTTCCATTTGATTGTGATTTGTTAGAATACGTTTTATTATTTTGTAATTAATAATTAGTAAACTGAGAAACCTTTTTTGAATATAGTTTCGAAGATTTATCCGTGTAAATCTTCTTTGAAACATTTACTTGTTGTTTTTCTAATTTTGACACTTGAGGTTTATGTGAAGTTAACGAACAATCAAACCCTTTTTCCATTTGAGTGGTAGGTTTAGGTTTGGAATCCGATATTTGCAAAGTCAGTTTTAACTTCAAAAAATTTGAAAGCTTTTGAAGATCATCAATTGTGATTAGAAACTGAGTTTGTGCATCTTCCATTAATATGTCCTTTTGTATTATTGGAAAAACAACTTGCTCTAGAACAAAGTGTTGAGAAATTTCTTCTTTTGCGTAATTTGGCAAGTAATCCTGCGAAAGATTTATTTTGCGAGTTTCATAACTTGCATTAAGTTTCTCATAATCAAATGGAGTTTGTACATTTTCAGTTTAGCTCAATTGAAGTCTTCAATTTCTCGAGCTTCATTGATATTTTGCAAAAATGACACTTTAAGCTCAGGACCAAAGTAATTTTTAGTGTAAATCGTAGGAAGTACATTAGATACTTTAGTCAAATTCCTTGGGTTTTTAAAGTCATAACCTTCTTTTGAATTATAAAATTTGAACTCTTTTGATTTGTTTGGAAAAATGATTTGAGCCATTTGAACCTTTTGGCCAAGTTGATCTTCAAATTTCTTGATCGTTGCATATAATTCAATTATCTCATCAAGAATTGACTTATATTTCACATCAAGTTCTGCTTTTGCACACTCTGACATCTGAGCAATAAATTTCAATTAAAGTTGTAAAATTTTCTCTTGAAGATGATAACTTAGTGGACTTTTAAAGCCTAGAAAAATTTCAATTTTGAGTTTATTTTGAAAAAATTTTAGTTGATATGATATTAAGTCCAATTGTTTATTGAACTCGGATGGTGGAGGTTTGCCAATATATTCTATTGGATAATATGGACTTAATACCTTTGTGCTAGCTGTGAGTAGAAGACAATCCAACTGATTATGTAAGTTGTTGAAATCTTCTATATATGTTGCTTTACTTTCAACTGTTTTCAACTTCGCATTTTCAACTTCTCATTTTCAAATTTAAAGCTCTCAATATGCCCTTGAAGACTTTCCACTTGACTCAACACACCTGTTTTTTCAGTTGTCAGCTTAACAACACTAGCATATTCTTCCCAATATTTCTTTTCCCAATCTTCCCTTATAAATGTTTCTCTAGCTTCTTCATTCTTTGCTTTGAGCATCTTTGCTTCATAATACTCAGACATTCTTTGAACACTTTCTTTCTTTTTATTAGATGACGTCTTCTACTGTACAGATCTTGTAAGACTTTTCATTGCTTTCAATAGTACCTTGTACTTTTCATCAGAGTCACTCTCAGTCACTCTCAGTTCTGTCTCTCGTCATTGTGAAAGACTTTTACTTGAAAGGATCTTGAAAGATTTACAATTTGAAGATCTAACGTAAAACTTTTCATTAAAAAAAACTTTTTGATTCAATCAATCTTGGAACCAATTCGAAAAATATTTTGAACTCTCCACACAATATTTTTGTAGTTTTCAAAATTTTATAAAAACAAATGTTTTTTTATTTTGTAATTTTGAGAAAAGTAAACAAATTTAAAATCAAAGTCAAATTTAAGAATAGAAATTAAATTTTGAAGAACTAAAAACAATTTTAAAAACAAAATGTATCACTTTTAAAAATAAAAATAAGATCACATGTCGTGCCTTCCATTCCGAATGTTTGGTCCAATCATATATGGATACTTGGCCCATTTAGTCCAACCCGAAAATCAACTTCCTTGTACCCGTATTCACTTTGTCCAGATACATCCGTTTCACTTCTTTCTTCCTGAGACCCGCACTGCGATACACGCACAGATACTCCAAAATCTAGCGTAATACAAACACAAATCTAGCGTATTACGCCATTACACCAACGAAAATCTAGGGCATTACGCCAGCTAAACTAGCGTATTAATCCAAAGAGAAGATGGCGTAATACTCCAATCGGAAAGTGACGTATTACTCTAAAGAAAATGTGGCATAATACTCCAACGAAAATGAGCGTAATTCTCCAACGAAAATGGCATAATACCCTACTGAATGTATGGCGTAATACTCCAATTCACAAAACTAAGTCTTAACAATCTAGCAAATTTCACCAATTTTGAACTCCCCTGTTTCAACCAAAACGTGAATTCGAGCAATAATTTCGAGTGAATCAAAAAGTGTTTTGAAGATCAATTATGAGGTAATACGATCTCATGAAGCTATTGTACCGATTTCATGAACAAATTTTCAACGTAATATATAATCGAATTGAATCGATTTCAATCGCAATGAACCGTAACTATTTCTATGAAAAATCAATTTCAAACCCGCAATTTGAACGAATACAAACAGTGATTGTTGACCGATTTTGTATTCTATTGATCATTTGAAGCTTTTTATCAAGATAGATTGCACATATTGATGCTAAATGATTTTTGTCTTTCACAGTTCACGAGCACTCACAAACCCGTTTTCAGTTTTCACACTTGGCACAAAATCTAGCAAACCTAGAGTAATACAAGTCTGGCGTAATAGCAATGAAAACTGAATAGTGTATTTGGCGTCATAGACTAGAAGTTGGCGTAGTGATGCTGGCGTAATACGTTAGAACAAACTGGTGTAATAGATAAGCTTGCAATGTTTTAGATCACAAAGTAGCGTAATAACTACAATATGACGTAATAGAGTACTAGAATGTAATACACTATTGACTTTTGGGTAGTAGAGTAGTGTGATATGCCAAAATATAACCCTCGGAACATGATCAGAACACTTGCAAGAAAGACATCCGATCAAAATTTGAATTGAAATCAATCTCAACGAAAATATATGATATTTATATCAAAAGATTCACGCTATTGAGAAGAGCAATCCGTACGAAAGAAACTTCCAAACACTTCTTCGATTAAGAGTAATCTAACAAATAGTCGAAAATTTTTCAAAAATCCTAATTACTCAAAAACACGGATTATTGATCAATCTGTTGTTGTTTTCAAATCGTTTGATAGATTCACATCAATAGCCGATCACGAGGCTCTGATACCAATTGAAATCGATCTAATCGAGCTATTGATGAATCGTATTAAGAACAAAGATGAAAAACTTGATGCGGTTGTAATAGATATGAACGTGCATGAGAATTAAGCCAAAGCTTATGATAGTTAGGGCTAAGAGACTTATTTAACCATTTTACATGATTAATTACCAAAGTACCCTTAAAACAAAGTTACAAATAATAAATCATAAGGTACAAATAACTTAGTCTATGCAAATCCTATCACAAAATATTATTGCTAACAAGAACGATTTTAAACAATTTGATGATGAATTATGTTTAGTTAGTTTGTTAGGTGTCAGGAGTTAAAATGATGTGTTCTTGGGTTGGTTTCTTTGACTGATCTCGAGGAATTTGACATGTTTGGTTGTTTTTTGCAATATTCTGAAAATCGAACTGAAGATCAAACCGGTAGAGTTACTGGTTCACTGATTCAACCTATCAGACTGGTCCAACCAGAATGTAAACACATACACACACATTTGAGATGTATGAGTGTGATTCTAATAATTTTGTTGGTTAGTTGTGTGATTATGAAGCGTTCTTAGCCGTTCTTATTTATAAGGTGTTCTCAGTGGAACTCTCTCTTTCTCAATCTCTCTCTCTCTCTCTCTCTCTCTCTATATATATATATATATATATATATATATATATATATATATATATATATATATGGTAGGGTTTAAGAAGGAAGCAAGTTTCTGAGGGAAGTAATTTTTTTAGGGAAGCAACTTTTTGAGGGAAGTATGGAAGCTAACCATTCATTCGCGATGAATGATAATCAAACGTAAAAAAACATATTTTTACCAAGAAATAATAATCAAAACCGATGTTATAACTATTAATATTCATATATAAAGTAGTTTTTATAACTTATAATATCTTATGATGGATATTAAGGTAACTTTTTAACATTCATCATTATTGAATGTTAACCGAAGTGGATATTATCAGTTTCTTTGAAAAATTATTCGTTAACATTTATGCACGATGAATGATAATCAAAACGTATAAAAACATATTTTTACCATAAATATTAATCAAGCTAATGTTATAACTACTAATATTTATCAATAAACTATTTTTTATAACCTATAATATCATATGATAAATATTAAGGGAATTCGCTAACATTCATCGTTGATGAATGTGTAGTTTTCCTATTTCTCCAGAAAATAGTGATTCCTTCTAGATCCGGAATATATATAAATATATATATATATATATATATATATATATATATATATATATTAAATTACGTACTTGTAATGATATAATAAAGTGTTTATTTATAAATTTTTTTCACTAAAGTAACTAACACTTCGATATATGGAGCCATAAAACGAGTCTTGTATCAAGTATGTAATAAGTATAAATCTGTCATAAAATACATAGATGACAACACACAGTGTTTTGAAAATCAGTTTTTAAGTTGAATTGGAGAGAGGCTCGGTTCCCATCGTACCGGTTGGACCGGCAGTTCAACCGATTTAATGAATTATATATAAAAGGTTTAGTTTTTTTTTTCGATTTTGACTTTTTTTGATTACATATGTGATTTAAAATGTGTATTATTGTTAGATTCTTATAAAAAAATAAATAAAACATAAGTAAGAAAAAAAATTAAAAAAAAGTGTAAACCGGTTTAAATTTCGGTAAACCGCGAACCGGACGGTTCAACCAATTTTCAATAATGGCTTAAAACAGGTTTTTTTAAATGGGCCGGAAACTTTGAGTTTTCCGGTTCAACCGGTCTGGCCGGACCAGTTAAACTGGTTTTCAAAACGTTGAGAACACATGTTTATCATCAATCTTCTAGCTTATTTATTTAAAATTACTTGTTCTATAACCTGTGGAATATATAGTGTATATAAGTAGTATAAATACCTCACTATACTAGGAAGTAAAATGCACATAGTTTACCTCTTAAAGTAAACTTTCTTCTCCTATTTCTTATGTCTCTTTAATCTATACGACAAAATTCTTATATTATATTGCTTATGGAGACTTAATTATCGTTATCATCATGAAAGTTCTTTAATTAAGAAAGATCAAAATACTATACCTTAATCAAGATAACTACTTAAGGTCAGCATCTCTTAATAATAAGTTATAGTATATGCTAGAAAGATAACTATCATTATTAACTAAATGAAAGCATTATCATAATAATTACTAGCATGTAGTATATATTAGAAAGATAACTATACATCATAATTAGTGAAGTAAGTTACTTATAATCACAGACACTTGGACTATTAACGTTTAGACTAGTAAGAAGATTTGGCTCAGCGTGTTCTATTCGAATTGGATCCTAAATTGACGGGTATGCTAACTTTTATTTATGCATACTAATATGATATTTCTTATGCTTAATTTAATTTTATGCAATCTAACATTTTATTACTGTACTCATCTTTACTACGCACTCTAACCTTTATTTATGCAATCTAACATTTTATTATACCAGTAATCTTTACTTACGCACTCTAACATTTATTTATGTAATCTAACATTTTATTATTGTACTAATCTTTACTTACATACTCTAACCTTTATTTATGCAATATAACATTATATTATTGTACTAATCTTTACCTACATACTCTAACCTTTTATTATCATACTAATCTTTATTTACGCACTCTAACATTTATTCTATCTATTTCCTTATATGTTTAGTAATTCTTATTTATTCATCTTACCAACTTTTATTTACAAACATTACATTATGTTTCAAAATCTTTATAAAGTTTAGCATAATGTTTTTACAAGTTTAACGTTTCACCGTTTTATCATTTTTAAAAGAAAAAAACTAATAATTTATAACGGTTATGAGATCTTTTTAAACGTTAGCCGACGGTGTTATAACTGCTATATTTATTTCTATAAATTGGCTACACTCATTAAACGCCCAAATTTTTTTATTATTATAAAAATACTGTTAATGATGTCCCATGACTCATACATACGTATATTAAATCAATACCTAGTTTCAACAATTTAAATTGAACTTAAAATAGCATTTTTCTTAAAATGGCAGGGTACCCGCCGGGTAGGCTTGGGTAGTCTTAACCCAAGTTCTATTCAATTTTGCAAAGAAGGTACCCGTTTGAAACATAGGTACCCGCCGGGTACCTTTGCGGGGTAGCAACCTTACCCACCGGTACTGGAAGTACCCACCGCGTAATTCATCGTGCACACTTTTCAACTTTTTACCAAAACGACTTTTGATCTAATTTTTAACTCATTAATTTTTATGTTACCAAAATCTGTAGACTTATTTCACTCAACATGATAAACACTTCTCAATTTACATTTTTTCCAATTTCACAACAAATGACGGTTTTGGACCTTAAATCGAAATATGACCATTTGGGCACTTATTGCAACTATTCTTGCAACAAGTCCCATTCACTTAATTTAACACTTTCCAGGAATCTAAACTTATGCCTTTAACCATAATACATGCGACAAAATCGTCCCAAACCATCATCTTGACTATTTATCAAGAACGACCCATTTTGACAATTTACACTTTAAATCCAAACAATAACTTGGGCGATTTATAATAAGCTAATAACAACTCGGCAATTTAAAAGTACACTTGTCAAACCTCTCTGCAAGTGAAATCCACGTTCGTTCTTCATAATCTATTTGCCACCTTTAGATTCACATTTAGCATTTAACCCACTTGCACCTACAATATTAAATAACTGAACGGGTAACCTTTACACGTAGTGAGCATACGGGCAATTAAATGAGTAATACACAACAACAAGCAGCAAGCAACAACTAAACCACAACGACTGCGCAAGTAACAACTAAGCAATTAACCACTGGGCAATTGTAGAGATTATCACCACAAAGCGGATCCGCTGTCAACTGCCAACAAGCACAAAGTGTAACAACACCCAAAAAATGCAACAACTAGCACAAAGTGCAACAACTAGCACAAATTGCAACAACAAGCACAAAGTGCAACAACTAAGGCTAACATAAGTTAGCTAATCTCTACAATGCCAAATACACAATAGTAATCAAGAATAAACATGAAACAAACAACTTCACTCGGTAATGTGAACCTCTTGCACGTATGCAATCCGGAATCACACAACCATTACCCAAATAACCCTCATATCACTCACCTTTGCCTCAACTACCCGAAAGCATGAGATATGAAATCGTCACTTCCTTTTTGCACCTAAACAATCATAACATATCATATATATATAATAATACTCATGCTCCCGATTAATTTAAATTGATTTCACTTTTAACTTCAAATTTACACATTTTACTACAACCCCAACTAGCTATTTTAGACACCACTTTTAGACCTTCTAAACCTCTCCAAAATAAACATATTTTATACCGTTTCGAAGGTGTTCATACATACTAATATACAGCTTTCACCGTTTTAGAAAACATAACACGTGCCAAGTTATAATCCTTTGAAAACGGCAAAAAGTCATTTCTGATTCTGAAATCTCAGCAAATAGCTTCAAGGGACTGATTTGCAATCCATTTTTTAACCACCTAGACATATCCATTTTCAGCAAACTTTATATCGTTTTAAAGACCTTCAACCATACTTTTCATTATCTACTTTAAGATTTTTCTAAAATATTATACATACAAAGTTACAGCTCATCAAAATTTGTCAAAAACACTTTACTTCAACTTTTCGCCCAATTTACCCAATGACCCAAAATTGCAACATAGTTACCACACATATTGCAACCAACATACTAATGATCAAATAACATCAATTCAACTTATTTAAACTAACCATAGGGTGAGCTACCCTCAATTTGCAACGATTCATCAAAACCCTATTTGATCACGAATGAACAATTGACCAATTTCATTCTTTAATTCAACTTTGAATCAATAACTATGATTCCTATACTCCATTAACATCATTTGAGCATAACTCACCCATAAATTCGTTCAATTCATGCCCAAACCCCCAATTCACCATATTTCTTTAAATTTAGGTTAAAATAATCAAGAACACTTACTTACTTTAGTTTAGGGATGAGAATTACTACTCGAATTCGACTTCCTCAAGCTTAATTTTATGTTTTCCAGCTGATCTCCTTTTCCTCTCTTTCTCTCTCGTGATCTCTCCCTCTCCCTAGAAGTCTCTGGCTTCTCCTTTCATGATATGTACGTACATGTATATGTTTAGTTATTTTATTTAGTGTTTAATTAGGTATTTACACCCCTAGTCTTTCTAGTTCCAGTCACTTTAAAATACATCACTTAATTGATTACTCACAACTTATCATTTAGGCAACTTAAATATTTCTTGACTACTAATAATATATGAAATTTAATACAACAACTTATAAAATATGATATATACGTATATTATAATATTACCTCAAATTTCAGAGTGTTACAACTCAATTTTCAGTTTCTTACAAAACATATACTCTTTCACAATCATCTATATATGTTCAAAAAGTTTATTTTAAGATGATTTACTCAGTTTTAATTTTTATCTATGTAATATTAGTACTACCCATTATCCCACTTGTAAATTTCCCTCGAGAAGAACTGTATTTTTTCTTAGACTTGTTTATATTTGTATTTTTCCACTCCTCTGTATTGCTTTAACTATTGATAAATTTATATTCTATTTTATGTTGTTTACTCAAATTGTTGATAGCTACAATATGTGAAGCATTGCAAAGATTGAGTTTGAACAACTCGATGCAAATGGAATGAATTATATGTCTTAGACTTTTGAGTTCTGTTTAGTTAGTGTGTTTAGGTGTTATGAAGTTAAAATGATGCGTTCATGGGTTGGTCCCTTTGACTAATCTCGATGAATTTAGTGCGACCAAAGAGATTCTTACTCGAAAAGATCTTTGCAACCTGGTCATAGGTCTTCACAACCAGATCAAACAGTCAACCAATTTTGAAATTTGGTTGACTGTATGACTTTGGTTGACTTTATTTGACGGATGTTGACTGATATCAACTTTATTTCAATGTTTTGACTTTATTTGACTATGGTGCATTTGATGGTTAACGTCCAAAAACAAGCTTAGTGTTATTCGTAACTTTAATGGGCAGTTGACGAATGCACATAAGAAGAGGTGCGAGTATGGTAAATCGACTATGTACATCTATTACTCTAAACACGGGGGCTATTGTCCATCGAAATATACTCATACGGAGCCTTGAGGAGTTGTGTTTTCGTATATCTGATATAGGATATGATTATGGCGAAGGGAGTTTTGATTGATGACCGGACTTTAGTTCGATCCCGACACATCTATGTCAACTCTGCTGCTATGGGGGTTCGAAACCCCTCCATTTAGAGAGAGTGTATTTGTAAAGATACCAGGGAAGAGGCATGTGTTGTTGGCCCATATTGACGCCCAATTTGAGTTGTTAGAGATGTTAAGTGGGGTATGTGAACTCCGTGAAGATGATTGTGTGCACCTTGTTGTATATTTTAGTGCATCGGTGTATTAGTGAACACGAGGTAAGTGATACGGAGTGCATACCGGCTAAGTTACTAAACATGGACTTAAAAAATATTGTGGGGGTAAAGGGGCAACGCCCTTGCGGGGTTCGGGGCAGCGCCCCGAAACAACGAATTTAACTATATTCGTTTGACCCGGAAATATCCGTTTGACTATTTGACCCGGATTCATAACTGCCAGTTTTTTGGTTATATCATTGTTTTCTGTATTTGAGACAAATACAGAAACACACACATTAACAATTTCGCGTTCGGATTTGGTGCTATAAACTGAACGATTCTCTGGTTTTATCCCAAAGTGAATTTCGTGAACCCAGGCACGTTAGGGTCAAAATGTCCCTTTTGGAAAGTGATCCACACGACTCATAACCCTAGTTATATGAATTATCCAACAATCAAAAGAGATATTTACTGTTGATTTCAATGGCCGAATCTGTGAGAGACACGACTTCCAAATTTGCGAAACTGGATAAGTTTGATGGGATCGATTTTAGGAGATGGCAGAAAAAGATGAAATTCTTATTGACAACATTGAAAGTGGTGTATGTTCTGAGTACACCATGTCCAGAGGCACAAGAAGAGGAAACGCTGGAACAGACTCATAAGAGAGGTAAGTAGGAAAATGATGATTTCATTTGTCGTGGTCACATCTTGAATGGTATGTCTGATTCACTCTTTGACATATATCAAAATGTGGAATCTGCAAAGGATTTATGGAATGCTTTAGAGTCTAAGTATATGGCAGAAGATGCTTCATCTAAGAAGTTTCTGGTTAGTAATTTTAATAATTACAAGATGGTGGATTCTGTTTTGGAACAATACCATGAATGCCTTCGAATACTTGGACAGTTTGCACAACATGATATGAAAATGGATGAATCCAGGTTTCATGTATTGTCGATAAATTGCCTCCTTCATGGAAAGATTGCAAGCATGACTTGAAACATATGAAGGAAGAATTGACTCTGGTTCAATTGGGCAGTCATTTGCACATAGAGGAAGGTCTAAGGGCGCAGGAAAATGACAAAGAAAAGGGCAAGGAATCTGCTGGTCAATCTAATGTCAACATGGTTGAGGAACATGGAAATACAAAACTGAATAATAAAGGAAAGGGCAAGCGAAAGTATCATGATAATAACGATGATCCTAACAAAAAGTCCAAAAAGACTTGTTGGAAGTGTGGTATGGTCAGACACTTCAAGAAGAATTGTCGGGTTAAAAAGGTTGGTAATAAAATACCAATGGTGCTGGCACAAGCGGATCGGGTCAAGGGTTTGAGGACCAAAACCCGAAACAAGGTCAGGATCTAAATAATGACTTTAATTTGGTTAAAAATTACGTGTCATTTTATTTATGAATCTTTTTATGTGCAGGATGATGATGTTGCTTGGTTTGTTGATTCGGGTGCTACTACCCATGTGTGCAAGCATAGGTATTGGTTCAAGACATATGAGCCGGATGATGATGTATTGCATATGTGAAATGAATCATTTAGTGTTGTTTGTGGTCGTGGAAGTGTTGTTTTAGAATTTAGTTCTGAAAAGACAATTACTTTGTTTAATGTTATTCATGCTCCTACGATTCGAAAGAATCTTTTGTCTAGTGCTTTGTTGAACAACAGTGGCTTAAGCAGGTTATTGAGTCGGATAAGTTTATCTTATCCAAGAATGGTTTGTTTGTGGGTTTTGGCTACTTATGTAATCGTATATTTAGACTTAATTTAAATAAGTGTGGTGGTGTTGATTGTGCATTTATGACCTATTCTAGTATTGATGATTCATTGTTATGGCATGCTAGATAAGGACATGTACATTATGGTAGAGTGTTGAAAATGTAAAAAGATGGCTTAATAGCGGCTATTGACATTAACACTGAAAAATGCAAAACGCACTAGACAACCTTTTAAAAGTATAAAACGTTCTTCTGAATTGCAGAACCCCCGACCCAAACAACAACCCTAACACACCGAGAGCCTGTTTCGAGTGTGGCAACCCGGGGCAATTCAGGAATGAATGCCCGAAGCTGAAGAACAACAACAACAACAACAAGAACAACAACAATGCTCGCGGTAGAGCTTTCGTGATGAACTCCGGGGAAGCCCGCCAAGACCCTAATGTGGTCACGGGTACGTTCCTTCTCAACAACTTAACTACATCTGTCTTATTTGATACTGGTGCCGATAAGAGTTTCATATCCGATGAGTTTAACCATTTACTCGATATCACGCCCACTGCTTTAGATGCTAAGTACACCGTAGAATTAGCAAACGACAAGTTTATTGAAGCCGACAGTGTAATTCAAAATGTCACTCTAAATCTAGCAAACGAACTCTTTCTCACTGACTTAATTCCCATCGAAATCAGGATCTTTGACATCATCGTCGGTATGGATTGGTTATCCAAAAACCGCGCTGAAATCATTTGCTATGAAAAACTTTTTCGTATTCCCTTCATCACTGGTAGAACCTTAATCATACAAGGGGAGACCGGGGGATCGAGGATGAATATCATCTCCTGCATGAATACTCGAAAATACCTGAGAAAAGGGTACCAGGCAATCTTGGCACACATAACGGAAAAGAAGTAGGGGGAGAAGCGACTAGAAGATGCGCCTATCGTACGGGACTTTCCTGAAGTCTTTCCTGAAGACTTGACTGGCCTCCCACCGCCTCGACAAGTCGAATTTCAAATCGATTTAGTGATCGGTGCAGCACCCGTGGCACGAGCTCCGTACCGATTAGCACCTTCCGAACTTCAGGAGTTGTCTACGCAATTGCAGGAACTCCTGGATAAGGGATTCATCCGACCAAGTTCCTCGCTTTGGGGAGCTCCAGTCCTATTCGTGAAAAAGAAAGACGGATCCTTTCGAATGTGCATCGACTACCGTGAACTGAACAAACTAACCATAAAGATTCGGTACCCACTCCCTAGAATCGATGACCTATTTGACCAACTTCACAGATTGAATGTTTACTCAAAAATCGACCTACGGTCAGGATACCATCAATTGCGTGTTCAAAACGACGACATCCCGAAAACCGCTTTCCGAACTCGATACGGTCACTACGAATTCCAAGTCATGCCATTTGGCTTAACCAAAGCACCGACTGTATTCATGGACCTTATGAATTGGGTGTGCAAACCATATCTAGACAAATTCGTTATCGTATTCATCGACGATATCTTGATCTACTCTCGTAACGAACAAGAACACGCACAACACCTGAAAACTATCCTACAGCTACTCAAACACGAGGAGTTGTATGCCAAATTCTCCAAGTGCGAATTTTGGATTCGAACTGTACAATTCCTAGGTCACGTCATCGACAGTCAAGGAATACATGTCGATCCATCCAAGATTGAGGCTATCAAGTGCTGGCAAGCACCCACAAGCCTAACCGAAGTACGTCAATTCTTAGGACTCGCTGGATATTATCGCGATTCATTGAAAATTTCTCCAAAATAGATCAACCATTAACCACCCTGACTCAAAAAGAAAAGAAGTTCGATTGGACGGACAAACAAGAGTCAACATTTCAGTTATTGAAACAGAAACTTTGCAGTGCACCAATTTTGTCCCTACCCGAAGGCAACGATGACTTCGTGGTTTACAGCGACGCATCACATCAAGGACTTGGTTGTGTGTTAATGCAATGAGAAAAAGTCATAGCCTACACCTCCTGACAACTCAAAATCCACGAGAAAAACTATACGACTCATGACCTGGAGTTAGGAGCCGTAGTTTTCGCACATAAAATCTGGAGACACTACTTGTATGGCACCAAGTGTACTATCTTCACCGATCACAAAAGTCTCCAACACATCTTTGATCAAAAGGATCTAAACATGAGACAACGCCGATGTGTCGAACTACTTACCGATTACGACTGCGAAATCCGTTACCGCCCAGGCAAGGCTAACGTTGTTGTCGACGCCTTGAGTCGAAAAGAACGAGTTAGACCACTTCGAGTTCGAGCCCTCGGTATGACCATACACAATAACCTCACCACTCGAATCCATGCCGCTCAACTCGAAGCACTCAAAACCGAAAACGTGAAAGACGAGGCCTTGCGAGGCATGGAGAAACATTTCGAGACCAAACCAGATGGGGCCAAATACTTCTCAAACCGAATCTGGTTACAAGTTTTGGGAACCTACGAGACTTGGTGATGGATGAAGCTCACAAGTCCAGATACACAATACATCCTGGGGCTGACAAGATGTATCACGGCATCAAGGAGTTATATTGGTGGCCCAACATAAAAGCTGACATCGCGACTTATGTTAGCAAATGCCTTACCTGTTCAAAAGTCAAGGCCGAATACCTGAAACCTTCCGGATTGCTACAACAACCGGAAATACCTCAGTGGAAGTGGGAGCAAATTTCCATGGATTTCATCACTAAACTACCAAAAACACCGAGCAGTTGCGATACCATTTGGGTGATTGTAGACAGACTTACCCAATCTGCTCACTTTCTGGCTATCAAGGAAACTGAAAAGATGGAACGTTTGACACGACTCTATCTGAAAGAGATCGTGTCAAGACACGGCGTGCCCATCTCAATTATCTCTGACAGAGATAGTCGATTTACTTCTCGCTTCTGGCAATCGCTACAAAAATCTCTGGGTACCCGTCTAGATATGAGT
Organism: Gnaphalium uliginosum; assembly: GCA_963930675.1. Lineage (NCBI taxonomy): Eukaryota > Viridiplantae > Streptophyta > Magnoliopsida > Asterales > Asteraceae > Gnaphalium > Gnaphalium uliginosum. The sequence continues at coordinate 40,329,557 of OZ005684.1, read as the reverse complement.
ACTGCTTACCACCCGCAAACTGACGGCCAAAGCGAACGAACTGTACAAACACACTGGAGGATATGCTACGAGTCTGCGTAGTTGACTTCGGTAACTCTTGGGAAAATCACTTACCATTGTGCGAGTTTTCGTACAACAATAGTTATCACACCAGCATAAAGGCACCTTTTGAGGCACTGTACGGACGAAAGTGCTGATCACCCGTTTGTTGGACTGAGGTAGGAGATAGCCAACTCACCGGTCCTGAAATCATTCAAGAAACAATCGAGAAAATCATAGGGATTCAAAACCGGCTAAAAGCCGCACGTGATCGTTAGAAAAGTTATGCTGACGTGAGACGCAAACACCTCGAATTCCAGATAGGGGACAAAGTACTTTTGAAAGTATCGCCTTGGAAAGGCGTCATTCATTTTGGTAAACGCGGAAAGTTAAACCCCAGGTACATCGGACCGTTTGGAATTCTAGAAAGAATTGGTCCGGTGGCATACCGGTTGCAGCTACCTCATGAACTCAGTAGCGTGCACAACACTTTTCACATTTCTAACCTTAAGAAATGCCTGTCTGATGAGACACTTATCATTCCACTCGACGAAATTCAAATCGATGACAAGCTTCATTTCGTCGAGGAACCCGTTGAAATCATGAACCGAGAGGTCAAACGTTTAAAACAGAGTCGCATTCCCATCGTTAAGGTCCGGTGGAATTCCAAGCGTGATCCTGAATTCACCTGGGAACGAGAAGATCAGATACGTTAGAAATACCCACACCTCTTCTCGGACCCCACACAGACCGTGACCACAAGCTAATTTCGGGACGAAATTCCTCTAACAAGGGGAGAATGTGACACCCGGCAAATTAGGCCATCATTCGTACCTAAGATAGGTTATTATTACTTGTAATTAGAGTAACGCATTGTACATTGTATTATACACACATACGTAATTAATTTTAATTACACGATTTCAATCGGATGGAATCCGACTCGATAAATACGGTCGTTGGTGAAAACTTTCATAAATAACATGAATCTATTTTAATTAAATAGTATTTATTTACATTATATTATTTTTGTACGATAATATACGAACATACTACGTTTTGCATAAAACGAACCATACGCGACGAAAATGGGCAAATCAAACCCAACACCCAAAGAAACCCGTCAAATATTTTGAAAAGGTTCAATAATATATTTAAAAACATTTGGTCAAGTTAAATTAGCAATTACGTATCAAAAACAAAACGTGAAAACTAAACGTTAACGATTAAACTTTAACCCGCGCGAATAACGTTTAACCGATCAAATAACGTAACGCGAAAGCGAGGAGCAAATCACGAGCCCAACCCCACAATGGGCCAAGCCCAATTCGGCCAGCCCAGGCCCAACCGCCCCCGCCCCCCCCCCCCCCCCCCCTCTCCTTGGCCCACCATTTCCTTAAGACCACACACAACTTTGCAAATATTCACTTTACACACACACACTTAAACTCCTTTGTCTTTCAATTTTCTGCACCCTCTCTAATCTCAGCCCTAAACCACCGTCACCACCACACTCCTCAGCCCCTTCCAAGAGTTCTAGCCATCGCAACCATCATTTACCTAATCACGAAGAAGGAGAAGAAGCAAGGAAACAAAGATCGAGTCACAGCAGCCCTTCTCCCTTCATTTCGGCTTTAGATTGAGTTTTCGTTGTAAGAATTCCTTCAAATCTTGTTCATTTTCCTTGGATGATGTTAATAAACATGTTAGATGTTTTTTCTTGCTAATTATGTCCAAGATCTAACACGAAACCAAAGGATAATAAGAAAAACCGTCGGATAATAACTTTAACCACCGGACAGAATTTTAACCCGACTTTGATCTGTGATAACTAACTCATTTCTTAACCAAATCGAGCGATTCTTGAGTCTAAAACCAAGTTCAAGGAGTCTACTTTCGAAACCAAGTGGTTTGGTATTTTTCTGAGGTCGTTTGGTATGGGAAAACGATTTTAAAAAAGCAAGTATCCGGACTGTCCTTTTTGACAGAAAAGTTAGTCAACTTTGTAAAAGCATATCTTGAGATCTACAAACCCAAATCGACTTAAACCACTTGGAAAAGTTCACATTTTCTGTTACCTTTAAAATTTGTACTCGCACGTTTTCTGAAGTTTTGTAAATCTTGAGATATGGACTAAACATCGAACAAAGGTCTGGAAAACGACCTGCTGGACACTTGTTGGGTTTTCATACGATTTCGCGACTTACACTTGACCAAAAATTATGAAAAATTTACTGGAAATAGCTAAGACATGTATGAACAATTGGTAATTTTCTTGGATTTTATTTCGAAGCTTTGACTAGTCGAAACGAGCCCCGAAAACGACTCAAAAACTGAGGAAATAAACCCATGGACTGTTTTTGCATAAACTTTGAAATGACGCTTTCGGGCTAACCACAAAACGTAACGATAATTTTCCCAAGCTCTAAAAACATATTTAAGACTTCCCTAAAAGTTTCGGGTCAAACCGAGCACGTTTGACCAAGTTCACGAAAACGAAAATCTTGAACAGCCGCTACTGTCGCAAATTGACCTTTGTGTCGCTAGAACTAGCGACACAATGCCTTGCGTCGCCAAATTGCCTTTTGTGTCGCAAATTACTTTCTATGTCGCCAAAACTAGCGACGCAATGCCTTGTGTCGCACACTTATTCAAATTCACGACCTGCGATACCAATACTTATGTCGCACAATTAACTGAAATATACACTCTGCGACACCACATCAGTGTTGCAACACCATACAGCGACACAACCCTTGTGTCACATAACACAGCCGGATTAAAAACATGTTTTCATAAAATATTGTTTTCGCGAAACAACAACTAGACTATATACTACACTATTCGTACGCGCAATACATATACCCTTATAAGGGTACACTGAAAACAAAACATAATAATAATATCTTCGAGAGTTATTATTACAAAACGTCACCAACGGGCCGTACATATTTTCTAAACACAAACGATAAACAAACACTTGGACATAACTAGTTGAGTGGACAACTAGCATGAATGATCTTTTGAGACATTCACTCATACATAACCTTATGCGTTTAGGGCGCTAGAGGGTTACACTTTGGATATACGTTTATTGATTTAAACGCACACTTTCAAGACTCAGGTGAGTCTCATAGCCCCTCTTTTACTGTTTTTAACTATTGGGGTGAGAATACATACACAGTTTTTCATGAATACGAGTACAGAAACACATATACGGATTGCATGAGTATCACTTTCATAATCCACACAAAAGTCCTCTACATATCATAGTTTCGTTAGTATGGATCTTAGCGCAAGTATTAATGGATAGATCTATTTGGGATTGACCATCCCCGTCCGGGTTAGAGCGCTAACTGGTTAAACGGACGCATTATTATTTGTTCATACGGATGTTCTGGATTAGGCATCTGCAGGAGGCAAACTCATATCGGTTAAGTTTCGGACTATGAGCTCATGTCAGTAGTATACATTAATTTGCATGCGTGCAACACTTATGAAATCTCATGGTTCACATTTATACATTTGATAACTAAACCTATGAACTCACCAACATTATTGTTGACCATTTTAGTATGTATTCTTAGGTTCACAACAGGAGTAGGATTACTCCAGAATACAATAGCTCGAGTCGCATGATTTACAAACTTCGGAGATTTTCCTTGCATTACTATTTTGTAATATTAGTTATGTATTAGAATCCCTAGAACCATTCGCGAACTCAGAAATGGAAGTAAAAAATTTGATTATCAATGTACTATTTTTGTACTGTTTTCAAAACGACGCATATAGTGGTCGTTCAATGTAATCTTGTGTAATGATCCATGGTTAGTCGCACCCCGACCCGACTTCCGCTGCACATCAAATTTGGGGGTGCAACACAAGAAAAGGCCAAACTTGAATTACCTTTGTGTTTGGGGTTGTAGGGCCGTTGTAAGACTTCCTGAACCCAAGAAGAGGAGTTTGGGGGAAAGAGGTTTTGATTGCATATTTATTGGATATGCTGAGCATTCCAAAGCTTATAGGTTCTATGTCATTGAACCTGATGATTCTATATCAATTAACACTGTGGTTGAATCTAGGGATGCAATATTTGATGAGAAGAGATTCTCATCAATACCTAGACCAAAGGATATGGTTCCTAGTACTAGTGGAACTAATGAGGTGGAGCGTTCTGAAATGGATCTAAACAATCCACTTGAGCTAAGGAAAAGCAAAAGGAATGGAAACAAAAATCTTTTGGCCCTGATTTTCAATTGTATTTAGTTGAAGGTTCAAGGGATGGTGTTTCTACTCGATATCCATATTGCTTTAATGTTGAGGAGGATCCAAAAACATTTGAAGAAGCAATGAAGTCTCAAGATGCTAGAAGCAATCAATGATGAGATGGATTCCATCATAGGAAATCATACTTGGGTGTTAGCTGATCTACCACCTGGTTGTAAACCCTTGGGTTGCAAATGGATCTTCAAAAGGAAGATGAAAGTTGATGGAACCATTGAAAAGTTTAAGGCTCGGTTAGTCATTCAAGGTTTTAGACAAAGACCTGGAATTGACTATTTTGATACTTATGCACCTGTTGCTCGGATAACTACTATTAGATTGTTGATTGCCTTGGCTACAATACACAATCTAGAGATTCATCAAATGAATGTGAAAACTGCATTCCTGAATGTTGATCTGGATGCGGAGGTTTATATTATACCTGGCAATTGGGTTGGGTTGGGTCGGGTCGGGTTAAAATGGGTTTGGGTTAAAATGGTTTTGGGTCGAAACGGGTCAAATTTGTTAGACGGGTCAAACGGGTCGGGTCGGGTCAGGTCAAGTCAAAATATAAAAAAATGTTCCGATATAAGTAATGTCCATCATCTAGCAGCAGTTTGACCTTAAAAGAGCTAGCAAATCATATTTCTTCTTCATCTTAAGAAACGCTAATTCTAAGAGCTGGGATCAACGCTTCTATATCCTCTATTAGTAATTCTTCATCTACTTCATCTTCATCTATACATCGTATAAAAGATCTAATATTAATAAAAAAAGATAAACAGTAAAAAGCACCAAAATACTAATAAGTAATAACCGTATAAAACATTAATGGATAAAAGATATTAGTGTAAAATGTTTAATATTATTATATGAGAGTATTATATTTAAAATTTTGATGAGATTAATAAAAGATATATAACATGTATTAATTAAATTAAACTATTAGTTAACAAAAACATGTTATCGAACGTTCACGAACATGTAATCGAACGTTCATGAACGTAAATGAACGAACAAGACATATGTTCATGTTCGTTCATATAATTAGACGAACGTAAAGTTTTGTTCATGTTTGTTCATTTAACAAAACGAACGAACATAAACGAGCTTCCCGCCGAACAGTTCGCGAATTGTTCGTTGAACGTTCGGTTCGCTTACAGGCCTACTAAAAAGTACTCCGTAGATTATTTATAAATTCATTTTTTATTGTTACTCTTACTGAATGATCACGACTGTTGTAATTATTATAATTATAATAATAATAATAATAATAATAATAATAATAATAATAATAATAATAATAATAATAATAATAATAATTATTATTATTATTATTATTATTATTATTATTATTATTATTATTTTATAATTATTATTAATTAGAATTAAAATTATTTAGGAATAGGAACAAGATAGAATACAGCAAGTCAAAAGCTCTGAACATAATAAAACTCTCCCTCTAAAAACCCCAATTTCTTTCTCTCTAAAATCGGTCGAAATTAGTATCACTTAACAATCCACATCAAACCCGTTCGTAGCAAATTGAATCCAATGTGTAGAATTTAGGGGCTGAAATAAAATCGAGAAGCATATCGGATGAATCGTAGAAGTTACGATTGACAGTTTCGATGAAAACTCTTTCTTAATAGCGTATTCATTGTCGATTCGTCCTCTTGATTCTTGTACCGTGAGTTTTCACTTCTCCGGTGAATATCATTTTTATGTCGACCTGCTCAACCTGTTCGAAAGACCCGATGGACCCGTAAGATATGTTTGCGATTTTTATTTCATATTGGACTGGACCCGCATTAGATCTATTTTATAAGTTTAATGGACCCAACAGGTTATAAAAACTTACCCACTGGACCCTCTAAAAAGGGATTGGGTCTCCATTGCCAGGCCTAGTTTATATGAAACAACTTGAAGGCTTTGTTATGCCCGGTAATGAGTAAAAGGTGTGCAAACTTGTTAAATCCTTGTATGGATTGAAACAAGCACCTAAACAGTGGCATCAAAAATTTGATGAGGTGGTCTTGTCTAGTAGATTTAGTTTGAATCAAGCTGACAAGTGTGTATACAGCAAATTTGATAACTCTGGCAAAGGAGTGATCATTTGCTTGTATGTTGATGACATGTTGATATTCGGTACAGATCTGGAACAAGTCAAATTGACTAAGGAATTTTTGTCATCAAAGTTCTCCATGAAAGATATGGGAGAGGCTGACGTAATCCTGGGTATTAGGATCAAACGTGAGAATAGGGGAATTTCTATTTTGCAATCTCATTATATTGAGAAAGTGTTAAAGAAATTTAACTGTTCTGATTGTAGTCCTGTGAGTACGCCTATGGATCCTAGTTTGAAACTGATGGTTAATACCGGTGATCCAGTTTCACAACTTGAGTACTCTCAGGTGATTGGCTGCTTAATGTATGCCATGACAAGTACAAGGTCGGACATTGCGTTTGTAGTAGGAAAGTTGAGCAAGTATACCGGTAATCCTAGTGTACATCATTGGCAAGTTGTGAGGCGAGTGCTTAAGTACGTGAAGAAAACTATGGATTATAGTTTGCACTACTTGGGGTATCCTTCGGTGCTAGAGGGATATTGTGATGCGAGTTGAATAATTAATACAGAAGATCATTCTTCTACTAGTGGATGGGTATTCTTGCTTGGGGGAGGTGCCATTTCATGGGCTTCCAAGAAGCAAACTTACATAACCAACTCGACTATGGAATCTGAGTTTGTAGCATTAGCTGCTGCCGGAAAGGAAGTGGAATGGCTAAGGAACTTGATCTATGAGATTCCATTGTGGCCTAAACCTATATCACCTATGTCTATTCATTGTGATAGTGCTGCAACTTTGGCTAAGGCCTATAGTGATATGTACAATGGGAAGTCTAGACACTTAGGTGTTAGACACAGTATGATTCATGAGTTAATCACGAATGGGGTGATATCAGTTGAGTTTGTGAGGTCTCAATAGAATTTAGCGGGCCACTTGACGAAAGGGTTAGCTAGAAACTTGGTAGATAAGTCCGCATTAGGGATGGGATTAAAGTCCATATGATTTCTAATGGTGGGACACTCAATTCCCTTCTAATATAGTATTAGAAGTTGAATTCAATGTGAAAAGCCTACACTTAGATATTGGAGCACATCATGAATTGCATATCATCCCAAAGGTATGTGCGCGAATCTGCATGAGGGTTAGGTTGAAGTACAACTTCTTAATAGTTCTTTTGGAAAAGTGCAGGTGCAGATACATGATGAAAAGAGCTACCTATGTGAATGTGAAGTGTGGCCGCTTCAAGAAGCTTAGGACTTTAGCTTTGTATACATTCATGAATGGATATGGACACATGGCTTGTATAGTGTCAGGATTTAGTTATATGTGTAAAATTGAACTTACGTGTATATTATCTTCAGGTATTCAAATGGGTTGAAGGGTTCAATTCTTAGAACACCCCGATTCTCGAGTATTTGGAATGTGTAATATACTAATGTAAAAATTCAATCTGCGTGACATTTTCATTTATGCATAAGTTTGTCTATGTTTGATTATATTATGCAAAGGCATTGCACTAAAATGAGGGAGGAATGCTGTATATTTTAGTGCATTGGTGTATTAGTGGACACGGGGTAGGTGATGCGGAGTACATACACGGCTAAGTTACTAAACACGAACTTAACCAAGATTGCGGGGGTCAAGGGGCAACACCCTTGCGGGGTTCGGGGTAGCGCCCCGAAACAACAATGAATTTAACTATATTCGTTTGACCCGGACATATCGGTTTGACTATTTGACCCGGATTCATAACTGCCGGTTTTTTGGTTATATCATTGTTTTCTGCATTTGAGACAAACACATAAACACACACATTAACAATTTCACGTTCGGATTTGGTGCCATAAACTGAACGATTCTCTTGTTTTATCTCAAAGCGAATTTCGTGAACCCAGACATGTTAGGGTCGAAATATCTTTTTTGGAAAGTGATCCACACGACTCACAGTGATTATCCGGTTGAAATCGTAACCCTAGTTATACGAATTATGCAACACACCTCTATATCCTACTGCTCGTGGAAGAGGGTTTGTGTTTTAAGTGGGGTATCTTGTGTTTGAAGTGCACATTCTATCTTGTGTGCATCTCTACATTCATGCCCAATTTTAGGTTTTATTGAATTTTCATTCTTGCTTATTTGAGTGGTTTCTTTTCATCACAACCATCACGTCATTACTTTACAATGAGGCTATCTTTAGTTATGCTGTTTATATGAAAAAACCAAGCATTCTGTAGAGTTCGGATCTTGTATGAAGTTAAGGCTTGTTATCCCCTAGAATAGAGATCATATATTTTGTATTTGGCTTATATTTGGTGTGCTGATCGATGTTTGCAAATACAAGATAAGATGTGAGAGTAGGTGATTACCTATTAGAAACAACTGTGCTCTCGATCAATGGTTTTGGTATCTTAAAATTGTATAGAAAACGAGATAAAAACAAGACACAATTGCCCGAAGTCCAATTGTGCAATACACTGATGACTCATGTGACGTTATATAACAAAAACATTTGTAAGTGGCCTAAAGATTATATAGAACAGTTTCTTGGAGGAACTGCAGCTGCTATGCAGCTTTAACGTACATCGGTACATGCTTATCGACCTTAGCTCTAGCTTTATTTCAAATGATTCAGTAATTCAGAAATCAAAACCATAACTCATTTCTAATATCGGAATATAAGTCAGGTTTGGTCACTTGGTCTCGGAAAAAAAATTAAAAATGTCATAGTCAACTAAAACCTCTTACGTTTGAAACTGCACGAGCATTAAAATCTAATATTAAACCCACAAAGGTTCCCCAATATTCCAGTGAACCAAATGTTCCCTGTAGATCGAGCAACACTTTGAAAAGGATTGATACCCTAAAGAATATAAGTTACACATAAGTATGAGAAATAAATATAAGACCTGTCCTATGTTTTTTATCTAATCCATGACAAGAATTAGTATACATAATCAAATTATCATTGATAGCAGTTAGTGCATAAATCATACTAGTAAGGTGTAGCATCTCAGGTTGTTTCACTAATTAGAGTTACAGTTGTGTACACTGATTAGCCAGCAAATATAGTCTTCAAGAAAAGTCAATGTCATGTGATACATATATTAAAGAGTTGTACATCCCCCAGTCCCCCGGTCCCTGAAGTATGTTATTAATTTCACTTTCCGTCCCCGGGTCGAAATTTTTGCAGGTGTTGTCCCTTGACCCGGTTTTTCATTTCACTCTCCATCCCTCATCCATCATGAAATGAATAAAATACACTTAAATTTTAAGACAATGTTACCTTTTGTGAAACGGGGACAATACCCGCAAAAATTTCGACACGGGGACGAAGAGTGAATTATTGACATATTTCAAGGACGAGGAATGTAATTTACTCTATATTAAAAGATATACCAGATTGAATGTCAGAAACTAAAATAACATTGGTCTTAGGGGGTGTATCACTGTATCATATTGTATTTGCAAAACAGAACAAATTTCAAACTGATATTTTCAAAATCATGTTTCGTTCAATCGAAACGTAAAATAAAACTTTATCGCATTGCTTACCATACACTATTTCCTGATTATTTGCGTTTTAGATACAGCATAATCAGATACTTCTCCAAAACACAATTCCAAATGCCCTTTTATTGTGAAGAAGTTATTAAAGCTTGCAAAAAACTGGGTAGACTGTGCTTTCGGGCTGTAATGATTAATGAACATAATGGATTGAGCTTAATATTTAAAGTTAGATTGAGTTTCAAAACTTGTAATAACATTTATTATAACAGTTATTAATTAACAATAATTAGGTGAAATTACTAACCTGTTCTTTATTATCAGAATTTATATCTGGTTGATTTAATAATTTGTGACCCCTCACTGGATCCAACATTATCCCCTGCAAGCTGACTGAAACTTAGCAGCAAGAAACTTATAAACCATACATATGAGCCTAAATACCTTAGAGCACTCACGTCCTGTGACTGAAATAGACAGGTCAATTTCTGTCATCTCAGCGTCACATCAACTTTTCTCAAAACTAACTGAAACTGACTAATAACTAACTGACCCCTGCCATTAGTAAACTGGTCACTTCATTTTTCTGGGACCCACTAATTATTTAATTATATATTTAAAATACAATAATTAAAATAAAACACATTTCATTAAAATTAAAAAAAAACATTACAATAATAAAAAAATATTAGATTTATTGAAAAAGAAATACGATTACACTAATTAACGTTGACGGAAATTTGGTGGGAATTGCGAAACGTGTTCGGTTAGAGCATTGCGACGTTGATGAATGTAGTAGAAAGATGGTGAAAAGTGTGTGAATTTTGAGGTATAGTTGTATGTATATTTATAGTGTGTTTGAGATAGAGAATAAATGTTAAAAAAATAAAATATAAAATATTTTTTAATAAAAAACGGATATATATTCTTTATTTGATGGATATTTTTTAAATTTTTTTTTTAATGTGCAACAGTACAAATAGAAAAAAAAAATTAATAACACGCGGGCCCCACACAAACAAACGGATGGAAAGTCGGATGTCCGACGGGTTGAACCGACACAACCAAACCGACGGGTCATGTCATTGACGTCGGCTCCGTCAGTTGGAACCGACGGCCGATGATGCCGTTGGGACTTGGGAGTGCTCTTATGCATAACATGCTTTATGAAACTACACATCAAAACTTTATTGTACCTGCCTGTGTTTGAAAGCACTTTGCTCCGTTTATAGTTCCCTATACATATAATGACATTCACATGATTTTCCAATAAACTGAACCCACTCCTTGAGTGATTCACTTAGAAATAAAGACTATTAGCCTTGTCGTGGTGACTTAAATCAAACTTTTAAATGTTAACATTCGCAAATATAAAATACTTGATTCCTAATTCAGGGTTCAAAAGTTACTAACTGATTTTCAATTAGGAAATAAAGTTCAAGTCTCAGCGTTGTAACCGTCATAGTTGTTAACCCGTGACTCAGAACCCCGATTTTTGACTCGTGACTCGATTCGTGACTCGACTCGTAAGAGTCATAAAATTAAAATAAATAAATAAATAATGTAAACAAATTTATAAGGTATTAAGCAAAAATAATATTTATAAAATATATGTCAAAGTAAAAATGATATATCTACAAATATATATGCAATTAAAGATAATTTTATAAAAACTTTTAATAATTATTAAAATAAAGTATAGTATCTGTAATGTAAAATACTACAAAAGATTCCAAAAAAACGACTTTAAAACAAATTCATAAATTATATAGGGATGGATGGGTAATACACTACTATTGTAAGGGACTATAGTGTAAATATTTTGTCTTTTTTTTTTCTTCTGAATTTACAGTTGTAAAGTTGTACTTTATCCTCCTTTACGGTGCGTAGTTTCCTTCTTCAAGATTATATTCCCTTTCACCCCTTCCACCTCTCACCGCTGCTACTCGCCGGAATCTGTTTAATCACCGGAATCCGCCATTTCCGATGCTTTTAGCGCTTGAACTCCGACCCGTACGAGCTTACGAGCCGGGGCCACCAAAATATTCGCGAGTCAGCGTCCGAGTCCTGCTCACTTTCGATTCACCCTTCGAGTCGACACTTTTTATCATATTTTGACACGACTCATACGATCCGACTCACGAATCGTACGAGTTTGACAACAACCGTTAACCCTAAAAGATATAAATGAAATCAAAATAATATAATCTAACTGCAGATTTTTCTAATATATAACCAGATCAACGTTTTAAACTGTAAGGTTAGAAAGACATGTTTTCATATATGCTGTATGCAAGATGCAAGATGAATATAAGGGGTTGTCTTAATGAAATATAAACTAGAATAAAACAAATAAATTGATAAGACGTTTTAATTACCTGCTTGTCTTGAATCGATAGCATCAATCTCATCTACAAACGCTGAACCAAGAACCTGAAGAACAAACTCATATGTCAATCAAAATCATCATCAACTAATTTCAAATAAGATGTAATTCAATAGAGGTGATAAACACATATAGAACCAAGCATTTTAACAAACAGGTGGCATGCAAAACTAAAACAACAATTTCCTATTAAAATCTTACACTCTAATCATTCAAGAAAAGGGAATTAATGGAAAATTAACAGAAAATAAAACAACTTAATTACCTGAAAACTGATTACATTTTTCTCTATACTCCAAAATCAGACTTCAGTTGTACATATAAAATCTCAATGTAATACGATAAATTAGCATCTTCATTCATGAAGTAAATAAAGATATTTATAATTCTGATATATTTATCATAGTCGGTTATAAATATAATGATTTTGTTAATTAAATAAGGGTTGTCAATAAAAACTAATTTTTTGATACATAAATCGTTTTACCGTCAATATTAATGACGTATAACTGTAATATACAACATGTTTATGCATAAATTTTTTCTTTATTGGTAGCTTTTTATTTTCTCGAAATATAATGAGGAAATGAACATAGCACCAAAACTTTGGTACTCGTATCATACTACGTTATCAACACAAAATAAACTTTTATATATCAAAGGAATCTCTTACAGTTTTTCTTATATTGTGTTATTCCCTCAACTACAATTTGAAGACTAAATGTTAAAAGGATGCTCAATTGTATTAACATACACAATATTGATTATGACTACACAAAATTACAATACAAAATTACAAATACATAATTCATGAAAAAAAATATTCTTATATATTAAGGTAGGAAATGAGACCAAATTAAACCCCTAGATGTTGATTTTTATGACAAGAACTCTCATAGTTCCATTAGAACACGAGTCATACTTTCGCGTGGTCTGCACCGAGCTTCCAATGGCACCTCTTTGGGCATGGTTAGACCTTTCCCTTCTGACAAGCCCACCAACTCGTCACCAACCCTTTCCCATTCAAAGCATTGGATCAACGATGCTAACGCTAACACAACAACCCTATTTGCCAGCCCTGAACCAGGACATTGTCGACGACCCATTCCAAACGGTATAAACTTATACCCCTCATTTCCCATTTTCTCAAACCTCTCGGGTTTAAAACTCAATGGGTCATCCCATATTGTTGGGTCCCTATGGATCGCCCACGCATTCACCAATACCATTGTTCCACGGGCTACATCAAACCCACCAATGGTGCAGTCTTCTGATGGCTCGTGAGGGACCAATAGTGGTGCTGCTGGGTATAGTCTTAGTGTTTCATTGACGATGCATTGGATGTATGGTAGTTTGGGGAGATCAGTCTCTTGTACTAAACGTTCTTGTCCAATATATTTATCAAGTTCTGTTCTAGCTTTCTCTAACACATTTGGATGATTTAGAAGAAGGGACATAGCCCACTCTATCGTCACTGATGAAGTGTCGGTCCCCGCTTGTAGCAATGTCTACACAAAAATGTATGGCCATCAAGTTACTAAAAACAAAAATAAATTGTCATCCTAGTATTATAGAACAAACTAAATATAAAAGTGTCATTAATATCATTAATTCTTAGTTAATTTGCCGTACATATGCTATTATACTCTTGTCCCTCCCTAACTTGAATTCAGAATCTTAGATGAGGAGCATTAATGTGAAATCCTGCAAAAGGGTTTTCTTATGACAATATTGGTACTTCAAGTACTAACTACCAATCGTTGAAATTCTCTAACCGTAAGGGTGTTTTCTTTGTTTTAGGCATATATAGCAACTATGACGCCTAACTGAAACTTTTTGATGCTACTTTTTAACGTTTATAAAGATTAATGGTCTTTTTAGCACCTTTTGTATATAGTCAGAGATGAGCATACATACCAATAGAAATCCTTTAATTACATCATCAGTGTAGTATTGCGGGTCAGATTCCTGCAAAGAAAGCATAGAGTCGATAAACGTCTTATCATTTCCTTTTGATGAAGACGAACCAGACCGTCTACTTCTAATTTCATCTATTAGATTTTGCGAAAAGCTATCACTTTCATGTTGTAGTTTCAATAGCCTCTTCTTATAGCCCTGAAAATCGATCAATCGTAATAATGCAATAAAGTCTCCAGGATTTGATGCCCCACTGATTTCAAATACATCTCTTATTACATTCTTAAATTTAGTAGCTTCATCAAGGTCCTCTACTTCGTTCCCAAAATATCGTTTATTAGCAACCATAATCATGACTATGTTAAACGACACTGCTTGAATTCTGGACCTCATTTCTACTTTTGCAAAATCATGTAAAGAATTTTTAATAAGATTCTTGATCAATGATCTAACTTCGTCTTCTCGGACACCCATGTAAGATTTGAGTCGAGTAGTCGAAAATATATAAAGGGTCATGATACGACGGAGGTCTCTCCAGAGTTGACCATAGGGTGCAGAACCAACTGTGGTGTGTTCATAGCCAAGATACTTGCCACTTAAAAGAAGTGGTCTATTGGCTAAAACGATGTCATTTTTGGTAAAGCATTCTTCGGCTAGTGACGCTGAGGTTAATACAAGAACCGGCCGTGAGCCAAATTTAAGAGCCATGATAGGACCATATTTGGAAGAAAGGTCTTTCAAGACTCTATGAATTGATCCATTCATGAGATGAAGATGGCCAACTATTGGGATTGAAGGTGGACTTGGTGCAACATTTCTCTTCTTTTTGTGTACAAACAATTTGAAAACAAAAATAAGAGTGACCAAAGATAGAAGAAGAATGGTGAAAATATGACTTCCATCCATGGTTTGGATGTTTGTGGTTAGGGGGTTCTTGCAATGTTTGTAGTCACATATAGTGGAGATATATATAGCTTATTAAATTATACGGAGTATTATCCAGATGGATGTTATAAAGTTGTAAAGACAAAGTTTGAACAAGTAAATATATTTTATATTTTGATTTCGTCTTTTCTATGAAACTTGTGTCAGGATCGACTTGATCAAGATCAAGATTAAGTTTCACTATGCTTGAACTTCTTAACAAGAAATTTGCGGAATAATACTTGTTAAGTTTGGAAGTTGTATGTATGTTTTGTATAGATGTTCGTATTTTAATAGACAAAGAACAATAGAACACACAAATTGTATAACAAAAGCTCCAATACTATTAAGATTAATAATACGAATACACTTGATTGTATTAGGGTTACAATAACCTTGAAGCTAACTGATCTGTGTATATTCTATCTAAGCTTACTCACTTATATGTACACACTTTTACACTTGTTTATAAACCTAGGATTTACACAAGTTACAATGTTAAGCATGCCACAAAAGTGAACTAGACACTCTGTTATACGTTATAGCAATTAATGCACATAAGTCAACTCTTCAAGCATGCTCTGTGTCCATAAAGTAAATTATACTTTACTGCTTTACTTTTGGGTAGTCTGACAGCTCCACTAAGCAGTAGAAACAAGTAGCAGTAGAAACTCTGTAAATCGAACCAACAGTGGAAACAATGGAAACTGGTTTAGCAGTACAAATTGCAGAAATCATGCCAGCAGTACTAATCTTTGTAAAACGAACTGGCAGTACTAATCCTGGATATCATACTGGCAGTACTAACTTTGGAAGTGCACCGGCAGCAGAATGGTTCTAGCAGTACTAATAATGAAGAGCAGTAGAAACTTTGAATAGCAGTACTAACTCTTGAATTGCTTGGCAGTACTAATCTATTATAACCCAACAATCTCCCCCTAAACTTATGCTTTCTTCCCAACAGCACTAAGTTTCTCTAGATTTTCCTTTTGACTACATTGGGATTTATTTCTTCTACTTACTCAATCTTTTAAGATATTCTTTTAATTCCTTTATCAAAGCTGCTGCAACTTTCAGATTTGAGCATTTGACTTTACGCATCAACATGCTTTCTACCACTGCAGGATTCCATTGATAAACTTTGCCAATCAGAAAATATCCTACACCTCCATCTACCTGGCCTACCATATGTACTCTACAACTATCAAAACAATACCAGTAGTTGGCAGGTGAGAATTCTTTCATAAATATTCTCATTTCAGCTTCAGGCAAGTACATCTGCTTCAAATATTCGAACAGTTGATGATCATCATCATAGCCTCTCTTTTCACCAAACTTCTTCATGCCTACTTCAAACATTTCATCCAAGTCTTTTCTTCTAAAAACCTTAAGCATTGAAAAGAAGTTTCTGTATAGCTCAGATGACCCTCCTGCTCTAACAATTTTATAGTGTCTCCTGTTTGCATTATCCAGTGTCTGGTACCAATCTATGATTGGATATTCCACCTTCAAGGGCTCACAGTTGGCTGTATCTATGATTACCAAACTTCTATTATTGTTATCTTCCTCTGCTTTATTATCTGTAGATGGCACCTCAGTATGCACATCTTTTTCCTTATCTTTTCTCTGCTTCTTCTGCAGATTTTCGAAATAGTTTCCATCCTTTGGTCTCTCACCAGATCCTTTCTTTCTTTCAAATTTCTTAATACCCTCTGCAGCAGGAGTATCATGCATCCCTTTTATTTTCCTCTCTCTCTCTCCATCCTTATATCTTCATATCCTTCTTTCAGGATCCTCTGCTCTCTCTCATACATCTCCTTTAGAGTATCAAATGACATTCCCTGAAGGATCTTCACATTTATGTCCAAAGCATTTCTTAAAAATGCTACATAATCTTTCTTCAGTTGAGCTTTTGTCTTTGGCTTGGCCCTCTGCTTTTTATTTTTAGCCTCAGACTCCCTTCTTCTCTTTTCATTTAATAACCTTTCCAGTTCAGCTTCCCTCTCCTCTTCTGTATAAAACTGCCTCTCCTCCTCCTACAGCTTTCTGGCCAATTCCTCATCAGCCTCAATTTGATGTTTCCTTTTGAGAGGTATTTCTTCTTCAATTAGTATCCTCTTACCCTTATCCTTTGCCCCAATCTGCTTAGTTTTAATTGTAGATGTATGTTTTGATGGTTCTCTGAAGCTCACACCTTTCTCTTTCTGTTTATCCTTCTCCTTTGGACTCTCAGACACTCTTAATAATACTTCAGCAGCAGCAACAACCTCCTCATTAACTGCAGCAGTACTAACTGGCTCATTTAGCCCAGCAGCATTAACCACATCTGCACTGGCAGTACTAACTGGCTCACCAAGCCCAGCAGTATTAACACATTCTTCCTCAATCTCTGCAGTACTAACTCCAATGCTAGCAGTAGCAACTAGAGTAGTGTTAATCTTTTCAAGTAACAACTTTACCAACCCCTTTAATTCCTTGATCTCATCACCTTGAGATGCTAGCATTTCCTTCTGCCTAGCCACCTCTTCTGTCAGTTTGGTACACAAAGCCGTCAATTCATTTGGTGATAAGCTATCCTCACCACTTCCAGAAGTGTTAATCTCTATTGGTGGATCATTGGAAGATTTAACTAATGTCTCAGACCTAGTCTGAGCATCATTAGCCCCCATTGTTGTTTCTTGACACCTGGGACCACTGGATACATTGATATCCACTGGATCTTCTGCAATAGGAGAATCCAATGGAATCTCTGTATCCACTGGATACATTGATATCCACTGTCTTGTTCTCCCAATGGGGCAGAATCAGTAGTGGCAGCCCTTTCCATATGGTCACCTTCCTCTTCATTGACCACCTCATTTAGATCAATTGTCTGATGCATCTGAAGAAGAGGAGCCTCAGATGCATGTTTCTTAGCCCTTGTGGCTTTCTTGGAGGTTGGCTTGGGGTCCCTTGTTTTCTTGGATTTGACAGCAGATGTGGGTTGAGAAGTAGTGGGTATGGCTACTTCTTCATCTGCTGTGGAGGGTGCACCAAGCATGTGTGCAGTCAAATTTGTGACCCTCCTAGAAAAAGTGGTACCTTTAACTAACCCTGTTCTCCTCATGTTTGAAAAAAGTTTTTGTGTATGTGAGAGGAGAACAATTTTACCACCCACTCTTGGTAGGTTAGTTAATTCATTTTCAAAAATGTGTTGTAGAAACCTTGGATACATAAAAAATTTTGAGTCGGGATGTTCCAGGTTGTATATCATTCCAGTAAAGATCATTTTTGAAAAATTGAACTTCATGTTATTAGCTAAGCAGATCAAAGCCGAAGTTATGTTACTGCTAAACTGATCCCATGCCGTTCTCTTCTGAGATATGCATTGTTGCAAGGTATGGATTAAAAATTTCCACTGGGGAGAGAACATGGATTTCCAAAAAGTAAGTTTATTCAACTCCCCCTCATACCCTAGCAACAATAAGTTTTCATAAATTTGAGGTACAGATAGGCATTCAATACCTTCTTCATCATGAAGTTGAAGATGAGCACGAACAGATGCCTCTGTAACTCTGACGGTCTGCCCTGCAACTTGACCAACAATGGTAGCCACCCCATCGACTTCTGTCTTTTCGGCAAAAGTCCAAAAATCGTTTATATGTGAAATAAAAATGATGGGGTTGACAGAAAGTGCTACCTTTAATTTGCCATTTTTAAGAAAATTTACCATTTCATAAAAATCTTCTGCTCCTTTGGGTTTTAGCAGATAAGCACGTAGATTGTGCTTATCGGCAGTTGGTAAAACAGCGTTAGAAGACGGAGAAGAATTCATTTTAGTTGTGAAGGTTGAAAAATTTTCTTGTGAAAAGATGAATTTTGATCGCTTTTGGTTGTTTGAGATTAACAATAGGTGAGAAGCGAACAGTGGAAAAGGTTTGCTATTTATACTATTTGAAAAGGGGCAGCATTAACTGCCCTAATTTTTAAATAGAGTAAATTGTGCCAGCAGTACTAAATTGGGAATTTTGTACTGGCAGTATTAAAACATGCCCAGTACTAAGATTTGTGCTGGCAGTAGAAACCATTTATTACAAATCAGCAGTACTAATATAACTAACAGTACTAACGAGGGAAAGAAGTACTATTATATATTAGTTAAAGACAACAGTATTAACAATGACTAACAGTAGTAATGTAAACTACATTAACAGTATTAATAATGCTAAGCATTAATAGCGGTACTAAATAAAAGTAGCAGTATTAAAAATATCTACAATATTAACACTAGCAGTACTAAAAGCAACAAGCAGTATTAACATTGGCAGTATTAAAGATACTGATATTCTTATTTAGTAGACCAGTATTAATAGCAGTACTAATTTTAACAGAAGTTTTAAAATACTTAACAATATTAACACTAGCAGTACTAAAAGTGACTAGCAATATTAATATATGACAGTATTAAAGATTACTAACAACATAAATTAGTAGATCAGTATTAACCCAAGAATAAGCACAGAGTTTTACAAAGAGTAGTATTAACTAAAGATTTATTAAGAATTTATCATTCCAATGCTTGTAACCAGGAATGTGAATCTACCCACATCAAATGCTTTTGTGAATAGATCTGCAAACTGATTATCAGTATGAACTTTAAAAATCTGAATTAATCTTTTCTCATTACAATCTCTTATAAAATGATATCTGATTTCAATGTGCTTAGTTTTAGAATGTTTTACAGGGTTATTTATAATACTGATAGCAGAGTTGTTATCAATAAAAATGGGAGTATTTAGAAAGGTCAAACCATAGTCCAACATCTGATTTGAATTCAAAGCACTTGAGCACAGCAACTTGATGCTGCAACATATTCTGCTTCTGCTGTAGATGTGGAAACAGTAGTTTGCTTCTTGCATTGCCAAGACACAAGTCTTCCTCCCAAAAATTCACAACCTCCAGATGTAGATTTTCTATCCATATTGGCTCCTCCATAATCACTGTCAGTGTATGCAATCAAGTCAAAGGAAGAATTTTTAGGATACCAAAGTCCCAGTTTTGGTTGACCTTTGAGATATCTAAAAATTCTCTTGACTGCATGAACATGTGACATTTTAGGATTTGCCTGGAATCTAGCACAAACACAAAAAGCAAACATAATATCTGGTCTGCTTGAGGTCAGATACATGAGGGATCCAATTATAGATCTGTAGAGGTGTTCATCAACATCCTCCCCCTCAAGATCTGCATGCAATGGTTTGTGTGTCTCCATTGGAGTGCTAGCAATCTTTACATCTTTGTATCCAAACTTCTCCAGAATGTCATTAACATATTTTCCTTGACTTATGAAGATCCCTTCTTTCTGCTGTTTAACTTGTAATCCTAGAAAGAAAGTCAACTCTCCCATAGAGCTCATCTTGAACTTCTGATGCATAAGAGCTTCAAATTCTTTACAAAGACTATCCCTTGTTGAACCAAAAATAATATCATCTACATAGACTTGAACTAGGAGGATATCATTTCTAATTCGTTTGATAAATAAGGTTTTGTCAATTGCACCTCTCTTGAAACCATTCTCCAACAGATAAACAGATAAAGTATCGTACCATGCTCTAGGAGCCTGATGCAGTCCATAAAGTGCCTTGTCCAATCTGTACACTTTATTTGGATCCTTGGGATCTTCAAATCCTGGTGGTTGGCATACATAAACCTCTTCTTCAATAGTGCCATATAGAAATGCACTCTTCACATCCATCTGGTATACCTTGAAGTCCTTGAAAGATGCATACGCTAAGAACAACCTAATTGTTTCTATTCTAGCTACAGGAGCAAAGACTTCATCATAGTCAATGCCCTCTTCTTGAGAATATCCCTGAGCAACCAGCCTTGCTTTGTTCTTGATCACAATACCTCTCTCATCTTTCTTGTTTCTGTATACCCATCTTGTTCCAATTGCCCTTTTTCCTTTTGGAAGATCCACCAATGTCCAAACATCTTGAATCTTAAACTGAAGCAGCTCTTCTTGCATTGCTTCAACCCAACTTGGATCTTTCAAGGCTTCATTTGCCTTCTTGGGCTCTATCTGAGATAGAAAACAAACAAATAAAGAAGTATTGATGTCTTCTTCATTTAGTCTGGCAGATCTTCTGGTTTACATTGCAGAGTCAATATCACCTATTACATTCTCCAATGGATGATAGGCTTTGTATTGTTGATACTGACCAGTAGATGACAGAGGAATCCCAGATTCCAAGTTTGTATCATTCTGTTCTATTTGAATGCTAGTCTCAGACAAGGATAGACTAGTTGGATCTTGATTCTCATCTACATTTTCTTCTGCAATTACATCTGCACTTCTTTCTGCATTCTCAGATGTATGTTGAGACATGTTTTGTGACAACAGATCTAGCTTGTAATAGTGAGGTTTAGTACTTTTAGTAATTGTAATCAAGTATGTACATTGGTTTTGAATTGTAAATGAAATATATTGCTTGGTAAACATTTTAGAGTTAAATATCAAAAGGCTGAAAAATGTTGACCAAGGTTGACCGCGAACCGAGTCAGTTCGCAGGACAAGATTGGCCTGCGAACCGAGTCAGTTCGCTGGGCCAACATGGGCTGCGAACTGAGTCAGTTCGCAGAGCCCACGAGCCTGCGAACCGAGACGAGTATATATGAAAAACTAGGTTTTCATATTAAGGAGTCAGCCATTTTCGTGCAACCAGAGACCCTGCGATTCCAGAGAGACTTATCACGTTCTAAAGGCTAGGTATTGATCGTTAACACTTGTTATAATCGATACAAAGCAATTAGACAATTGATTCGCTAATATATTGCGAAAGAATTCGTTATAGATCCTATAACTAGTACCTAGGGATTCCGCACCTTAATACCTTAGATAACCTCGTTATCGATCCGCCACAACCGGACTTACAATTGGTATCAGAGCCTACGGCTAGATACGCGTAGGTTCGAGGTTATTTAGGATAATAACGTGTGATTTCAGGTTGTTTTTAGTGCATTACGTACTTATTTACGACCAAAATCACTCTCTGGACGTTTTTAGTTTCGTTTACAATCGAAAACCACAAGTTTTAATCGTAAAAATAACTGACATTTTTGTTTTTGTTTTTTTTTCAGCCGTTTAGCGAACTGAGTTTAGGGTGTCAGCCGTTCCTGCGAAGTGAAAGCTGCGAACCGAACTGAGTCCTTGCGAACCGAACCGAGTTTGCGAACCGAACTGAGAGTTGCGAACTGAGATTTGCGAACTGAGTTGAGTTTTGCAAATCGAGACTACTTGCGAACCGAACCGAGTTTGCGAACCGAACCGAGTTTGCGAACCGAACTGAGAGTTGCGAACTGAGATTCTTGCGAACTGAAACTTCTGATTTTTTGTGACTTTTTAACTTTTGAGATTGACAAAGATGTCAGACTTAAGTAAAATGATCGAGATGGACCACGAGATTGGAAAATCTAATGTTCCACCTAAATTGCTTAGACTTAAGGATTACTATGGATGGAAAGACAGGTTTGAATCATACTGTAGATTCCATGATTTGTCAATCTGGATGTGTATCAAGAATGGATACGCTGCACCTACAACTGTTGTTGAAAATGCAACAGTTATTGTACCCTACAATCGGATGAATGATAACCATAAGAAAGACTTTGAGATTGAAAATAAAGCCCATTCTTTAATCAAAATGAGTTTGCCTAAGGAGATCAATCATCAATTGAAATCTTTTCACACTACTAGAGCACTCTGGATTGCTTTGGAGAAAAGATGTGAGGGTAGTCCACAAGTACGGGCGGGCAAGAAGAATTTCCTTAAGAAGCAGTTTACAGTGTTTAAAGCTTTTAAGGGAGAAGATCTTGATGCCTACACCACGAGATACTACCATCTACTGAGTGAGCTAGATGACCATGAGATCTTCTTTACTGATACGGAGAAAACCGACAAGTTTATTGAGGGTTTACCGTCTAAGTGGGAAATGCATGGAATTATGCTCAAGGACAATGAAGAGCGGCATGCTATAATGACTCTTGAACAGGCTATTGACAAGCTCAGAGGTTATGATTTCACCTACAAAACGAGAGAAACAGATTCTGATCAGTTACAGAATCCCGTGCTTTATCATAATAAATCAAACTCTGTCGAACGCCTCATCCAGTTCGACCACTGCCTTACTAGTTGGTGATACTGGAGAAATGGGTGAATTGATAACCGAGGATTTGTGCTTTATTGCTTCTTCTGGAAGTGAAGCAAAAGAGAAAACTACTGAGAAGTCACCTCAAGGGCATCAGAAGATGCCGATGAGTGTGAAATCTGCTGAACAGCAATTGTCTGTTCTTGCCTCTTTTGTTGCTTCCTATGAGAACTACATTCAGGGGAAAATCAATGATCCTGCGGTTTTTGATGAAGATTATGATCAGATAGACCCTGATGACCTTGAAGAAATGGATCTCCAGTGGCAACTAGCTATGGTGTCAAGGAGAGTTAAAAATTTCTTAAAGCGTACTGGTAGAAAGGTGGTAGGAAATCGACCAGGGTTTGACAAGTCCAAAGTTAAGTGTTATAACTGTCAAGGTTACGGACACTTTGCTAGGGAATGTCAGCGACCAAAGGTTGATGTCAGCAATGGAAGACAAGGCTCGGGAAGTTCTTTAGCTTCCAAAGCCTTGGTGGTTCAACAGCTTGATGGAACTTATGATTGGTCTACTCAGCCTGAGCATGCTCTTATGGCTGAAATAGATGATCAAGAGAAAGCTGCTGAATCTACATCCTATATGCCGACTGATGTGGATTATCAAGTAAAGGTGCAAGAAGTCACACCTAGAGCAAGTGATGAGGATGTGCTGATCATGGAGTCAACTGAGGACATGAGTCCTGATGACTTTGTAGCACATATGGCTGATATTCAAACAGACAAGAAAAGGGTATGTCTGGATTTGCTTACTCTTGTTGATGTCTGTGATCTAGTTACTAATCTGCAATCACAAGTTAGTGTTTTCGCTAATTCATATAAACTTTAAAATCTGAATTAGAAATAGCTAAATGTGATGCACAAAGGTTTAGTGAGGTCAAACTAGCTCTTAAAGAAAAGATTAAGTCTGATGCTGCTGATAAGACCAATCTTAGGGACACAATTAATGAACAATGTGTTAAGATAGATGGCCTTTATTTAAATTTAAGAGACTTAAATCAAAATATTGCAAATAAAGACAAAGAGCTAGCTGAGTCAAAATTGAAGTTAGTTGAGCTAAATCGTAAATTTGAAAGTTATAGAACCTCTTCTTTAACTATGAATTCTATAATTGATGCTCAACGTAGTGTAAAAGATAAAACTAGATTAGGATACACTGATGTGCCTCCTCCTTTTAACTCTAAGTATACTACTTCTGTTAACTTCGAAATGATGGACTTAGATACTAAACCTGAGGTGATAGTAACTAAGAAGTCTGGAAAGTTAGAGACACAGAAGGTTGTTCATAAAGATCTATCATCTGATGTTAGTAAGAACACACCATTCCCTAAAGTACAATTTGTCTCGAGTGGAATGATGGTTGATACTGACATAAATGATAAGGTTATTAAGGAACAAGATATATCTTTAGTGTCTGAAACTCAGACTAAACACGAAAAGGCGAAAGGAGTTAAGTCACGAAAGCATAAATCATGCTTCAAATGTCACCAAAAAGGGCATGTGGCTTCTTGTTGCCCTAACAAGAAGTTGGAAACATCGGTTAGGCTCGTGAATAACAATGAGACACCAAAAGTCCTCAGTTCAAATGTAGACAGGTTAGGTACCAAACCGGGATTAGGTAGTAAACCTGTGAACACTTTGAAAAGAGATGTTACTCATGGTGTCTCTCCACCTAAACCTAAACGGCCTTATACTCTAAATGACACTAAGCCTAGAGATAAGACGCCGTCGAGGTTTAGGACTCCTAGTAGAAACCATAGTCAATTTGAGAATGGTTCTACTTCTCGTACACATCGATTTGATTATATGCCTAAGAGGTTTTCTACTCACTCTCCTCAGAGGCATAACAATTCAAATCATCAACAACCTCCAACTTCTTTACCAGTTACCAAGACTATTGACGATAATAGTTATGGTTACTTTAAAGAAGTTCAGATTGTAGATGATAAGGGACAAACTAAGACCGTAATGGCTTGGGTCCCTCTTGAGAACTAATTGTGTACAACTTGTTATGTGCAGGAGCAGACTGTGAACAAGGACAGTTGGTGGTATGGAGACAGTAGATGCTCTCGGCATATGACAGGTGAAAGAAGTCTTCTGAAGGACTTCAAAGGCGGAATGAATCAGCGTGTTCATTTTGCTGGTGATAAAGGAGGAGTTATAACAGGGAAAGGAAAAGTTTCAAATGGAACTTTGACTCTAGAGGATGTGAATTATGTTGAAGAACTAAGTCACAACCTAGTGAGTGTTTCCCAAGTCTGTGATAAAGGTCACTCTGTACATTTCAATGAAACAGAGGCCTTAGTCCTGAAGCCGGGTTTCACCATCCCTGATGAATGGATATTAATGAGGGCTCCAAGGAAGAAGGACATCTATGCAATCAACATGGGTGCTCCTATTACTTCGATGGAGTCGACATGTCTTTTATCCAAAGCTTCTGAAGCAGACGCACTCTTATGGCATAGGAGAATGGCACACCTGAACTTTCGAAAAATGAACTTCATAACCAAGAATGGGTTAGTTCTAGGTGTACCAGAAAAACGTTTCGAGTCTGAAGACAAGTATGTTCCTTGCATGAAAGGAAAGCAACATAAAAAACCACACAGGTCTAAGACTGAAAACTCAATCTCCTCGCCATTTGAATTGCTACATATGGATCTTTTTGGCCCAATAAGCAAAAGAAGCATAGGTGGCAAATGGTATCGTTTAGTTGTTACAGATGATTTCTCTAGATTCTCTTGGGTATTCTTTTTGGGATCTAAGGATGAAACTCCTGGTATTCTTATGGAGTTCTTAGATCTAATAGAGAATGTCTATAGAACACGAGTTAAGAGAATTCGTAGTGACAATGGAACAGAGTTCAACAATTCAACGTTCAATGTCTATTGCTTAAGCAAAGGGATACAACATCAATTCAGTGCACCGTATGAACCTCAACAGAACGGTGTTGCTGAAAGGAAAAACAGAACGTTGATTGAAGGAGCTAGAACAATGCTTGCAGATTCAAGGCTTCCGGTCATTTTCTGGGCAGAAGCGGTGAATACAGCATGTCATGTTCTAAACAGAGTTCTTATGGTTAAAAAGCAGAACAAGACTTGTTATGAGCTTTTGAACAATAAGAAACCTAACTTAAAAGGGTTTGAACCCTTTGGAGTTTCATGTACTTTGCTGAAGACTAGCAATCAACCGAAATTTGGTGAGAAGGCTGACGAAGGATATTTCCTAGGTTATGTGCCTAATTCACCAAACAAACGTGTCTTCAATAAAGCAACGGGACATGTGGAGATAGTTTATAACATTGAAGTTACGAGCTACACACATGACGTACATAAGGGATTAGATTGGCAATTCGACTATTCAGATCTCTTTAAGTCATTTAATGTCCCAATCAGTGACTACAAAGTTGACTCAGCGGTCTCTGAACATTTATTGTCGGGTGATGGGGATACTGGCCCTGCACCAATATCGAGTGTTCCTAGAGATACAACTATTGTAGATCCTAATCGTGCATCAACGAGTGCCACACAACCATCGTCTGATGAAGTGCACAGTACTAATACATATGTGCAATCATTAGAAGAAATTGGCACTAACTTACAAGAGGAGATAGAACTTGAACCAGTGACAACCACAAGAGTTAACAAAAATCACCCAATTGACAATATCATTGGGGATCCAAACGCATCTGTTCAAACGAGGACTAGTATATCTGAGTACACTAGCCTATATGCTGAAATGAAAGAGACAGGGGTTCCAAATCTACGTCTATATTCATGCTTTATCTCACAAGTTGAGCCTAAGAATGTCCAAATGGCGTTGAAGGACAACTCATGGGTAGAAGCAATGCAGGAAGAACTTTCACAGTTCTCAAAACTGCAAGTTTGGGAGTTGGTTGATTTACCAAGTGGTGAATACCCAATTGGCACTAGATGGGTCTTTAAGTGTAAGAAAGACGATCGAGGAATCGTAATTCGCAATAAAGCTCGTCTAGTAGTTCAAGGTTTCAATCAACAAGAGGGGATAGATTACAATGAGGTGTTTGCACCTGTGGCCAGGCTTGAGGCAATTAGGTTGTTCTTAGCATTTGCAGCTTCAAAGAAAATGAAAGTTTATCAGCTGGATGTTAAGAGCGCCTTCTTGTATGGCAAGGTCAAGGAAACGGTGTATGTTTCTCAACCACCAGGATTTACTGATCCAAAGTATCCAAATAGAGTATATCGTCTTGATAAGGCTCTGGATGGATTACATCAAGCTCCAAGAGCGTGGTATGAGACACTATCAACTTATCTTCTTGAAAATGGTTTTACAAGAGGAAGAATTGATAGTACACTCTTTGTGAAGTGGAAGAAAAAGGACTTTCTACTTGTTCAAGTATATGTTGATGACATTATCTTTGGGTCATCTGACGAAAAGATGTGTCAAGAATTTGAGCAAGTTATGAAAGGCAAGTTCGAGATGTCTGCTATGGGAGAGTTGAACTTCTTCTTAGGGTTACAAGTTGACCAAAAGAAAGATGGTTTATTTATTCATCAATCCAAATATACACATGAGCTGTTAGAACGCTTCAAGATGGATGAATCTCGCATTTACAAAACTCCTATTCCAGAGAATCACGGACTCGGTCCTGATACATCGAGTGATCAAAATGTAGATCCTACTTTATATAGTGCTAAAATTTGATCACTATTGTATCTGACTGCATCTAGACCTGACATTATGTTCGCTGTTTGTATTTGCGCAAGATATCAGGCTAATCCGAAAGAGTCACATATGCAAGCTGTAAAAAGAATCTTTCGTTACCTCAAAGGGAAGCCGAAGCTGGGACTTTGGTATCCGATTGATGGAGACTTAGATTTTGTTGCGTATACTGATTCGGATTATGGTGGATGCAACCAAAATAGAAAGTCTACGACCGGAGGATGTCAATTCCTAGGAGGTAGACTTGTGTCTTGGCAGTGCAAGAAGCAAAGCTCGGTAGCCATTTCTACATGTGAAGCTGAGTATGTTGCAGCTGGCAGTTGTTGTTCCCAAGTATTGTGGATACAACAGCAACTGCGAGACTACGGACTAAACTTTACCGACACTCCGATGATGATCGATAATGAATCGACGATCTCAATAACCAATAATCCGGTAAAGCATAGCAAGACGAAACACATTGATATTCGTCACTATTTCATTCGGGATTGTGCCGAGAAGAAGCTGATTAGGTTAGTCAAAGTCGCCTCTTCTGACAACTTGGCAGACCTATATACTAAAGCTTTCGACAGAGCGCGTTTTGAGACATTAGTTCAACTTAACGGAATGCGAAATCCAGAATAACGTGTCTTCCAAAGGAATATGTAATAGTTAGTAAGTGTTATTATTTATGTCTTTATTTTTTTTAAGTTCTTATCTGCTGGGAAATGATAGTACATTAGGTAAATAAGCTTAACAATAATAACTATAGGTTTTAAGTTAGACGTGTTAGTAGATTCCTATAAGTCACATAAAGATTACATCTTTTAAACTAGGAATTTACTTATATTTATTTTATTATACACCTTTATCCACAAGCTATACTTTGCTTAGAATAAAATTTAAGTCTAGACAGCTTCATTATATGATGTACTGGTAGGCAAATTATGCTATGATTTCTGAGCATTTAATAAGCATTAATTCTCGTGTATGTTATCTAGTGTGAACTATTATATGATGTATGACATAAGTCTTAATTTGTGAATGATAGTATAAACCATACACTGTTATCAACAATATATAAATATATGAACAGACAAATAGTTAGAAAAATGGCTATTAGCAAAACTACTGGTGACTTTGTTGTACTATGTACAGAACTGAAGCCTTTAGTTTCGCCAATGGTCTCAAACTTATTTTGCTCATACTAAGGGATCTTCTGTTGTACTACGTACAGATCTAGAACCACTAGTATCTTCAAAATATGTTTGATGTTTGTCAAACCTTAAAATAATTCAAGGATATGTTATATGCTACGAAAAGTGCATCATTTAGTAACCTCTACCTTGAATATAAAAGATACAGTGTTATGAGTTATACTTGATTTCTCAGTATATCATATATTGGACCACACTAGTTAATATCCATACTAACAATAAAGGTTTGCTTGGAAATCAGTGTGTAATTTGTTTATGTGGATCATAATATCAGTAATCATTTTGAACTATCAATGACAAATGAACATTCACTTTGGTGAATCATTCATATAAAAGTATGCTCAAAGAACGCGTTATATCATGTGGATAAAGGTAACCAAGTTATAATTTTATAAATATAAGTTCATAAATGGTTAAAGTGTAATTTTTCTGTAACTTATTTGAATTTCATACTAACAATCTTCTTAGACTTACTTAATAAATAATAATTTTCAACTTATTTTTCTTAATATGATCCCTAAGCAGATAAATTCTTAACACAAAATATGTATCGTTTCTCGTATTGAATAAAATGGTACTCGATACCACTCGTTAGTTTGATAATTTTATTTGTTACGTGTTCTTTATTTTTGTGTGTGTTTATCCTTTGGAAACTATGTTAAACCATATTTCATCATTCCGTGTTGAATAAATGTGACAAAATCGCATTGGAAAGTTCAATATATTGATTTGTGAAAGTTTAATTTATACTTACAACTAAATGTCAAAATTGCGAAGTTGACTAGTCAAAATTGCGAATTGAGTTTGTAGTACAAAAGGAACAGGTCCTGCGAATCCAAATCTCACTTTCCAAACTTCTTTGCGAACTGAAAATCGAACCCTGCGAGACGAATATTGCGAACCGAAACGAACCTCTTGTTTTCTAAAATTTTCGACACTTTCGTTCAAGAATCGGTTTTTCGGTCCGGACAACATTTACTTCTTTCAATTTCACATCATTTGAAGTAAGTATCACTTGATTTCACTGTTTAATTCATCCTTAATCGTCAAATATATGTTTTGGAGGTTTTGGTTTCGAATCTCACGGATTTCTTCGAAATGAGTGAAGATTAAAACCTAAAACTTGTAAACCTTGTTAATCGGTATATAATAAACATGTTTATACCATTAAATTGCGTTTAAACGTGTTCGATTATCGACTTCAAATTTCTAGTTGAACCAGACGCTCCTGCGAACCGAGCTCATCGGGTTGACTTTGTTTGACCGAAGCGAAACCAAACGGTTGACGCGCGTTGACTGCGAAGCGAACGAAATGGTTGACTCGCGTTGACTGCGAAGCGAACCAAATGTTTGACTCGCGTTGACTGCGAAGCGAACCAAATTGTTGACTCGCGTTGACTGCGAAGCGAACCAAATGGTTGACTCGCACTGAATGCGAAGCGAACCAAATGGTTGACTCGCGTTGACTTGCGAAGCTAACCCAACAGGATTGACTTTGGTTGACCAAATAAATATTTTTCGATGTGTACTCGATTCGTGAATTCTAGATTTACTAATAAATTACTCATTTAATTTTCTAGACGTGTATTCGATTTGAGAACTTTTTTGTTTACAAATGAAATACAAGTGAAGATTTTTAATTATCTGTTATATGTTTCGACTTAAGGACTTAATGTTATAAGTGAAATGCATATAATATTTGAATTCTGTTCTATTATATCGAAAGACTTCCGACTCATATGTAGTCGTGCGGCGTGTTCCGATTTAATATCGGCGGTATAATATTTCGGTTTATCTACTAGGACGTGCGAACGATGTATATAATTTAGAGAAGATAATTGAAAAATTAAGTGTTGAATACTTAATCGTTCAATTAAGTTCAGTAAATTAAGTTATTAATTAATAGTAAACGTCGATGTTTGGTGATCTCTTTGGTTCACAATACATAAACGTTTAAAATTAATTAATGTTCGATAAGTGTCCTATTATTTGAGCTAATTGCCATTTGTGTATATCTTATGACTACAGATATGGCTGCTCGATCTTTCACTCCTGCTCACAACATATTGGTGAACTTAGATGTAAATGAGCGTGGAGCTGCACGTTTCACAGAGATTTTGACGTATTTAGCACGTTCGAGAATTCGATATGCTATTACGGAATCTCCGCCACTGTCCCGAGATCTTCTGGAACAATTTTGGGATAGTATAGTATTTGACAGTGCAGCAAACCCTCCTGTAATTCGCACGAGAGTTAATAACCATCCAGTGGTTTTCTCTGCTGATGATCTGAGACAGATTTTAAATCTGGGAACAGTCGATCAGGAAGCTGGACCTTCGGTGTACACCTCTGACTTCATTGAGGGTGCACTAGGACGAATGGGTTATTCTGGACCCAAGAGAGGCCGCCAGTTTGTGAAGGCGTTTGTTCTTGGCCAGTGGAGATTTCTCTTCCACATTACTGTTACAATCTTTGGTAACAAGAAGGGTGGATACGATGAGTTGAGCCCCGAGCTTCTATCAGGCTTGCTGTCACTGGTATATAACAAACCATACAGCTTCTCCTCATACATCTTCAACTCCTTCATTGGGCAGATAACCGGAACTGTTCGTTCCAAATTCATGGTTTATCCGAGGTTTTGCATGCTGATCATTAAACACTGTATCCCTGATCTTCAAGGATTTCAGCCAGATCTGCGTGTAGATACCATTGGATTAAGGACCTACAATGCGTGCTTTCTTCATTCTTCCAGACGTCCGGATCAGGTCAAACTTGAAGCATGCGACTTGTTCGGTCATCTTCTAGATGCCGCATATGTAGCTCCATCAAATAATGGTTGGATAGATGATGAAGCTCAACCAGAAACACAACCTCAGCCAGCAGTTGTGGTTCCCAATCCTGGACCACAAGAGCTTATAGAAGATGTTCTACATCAGGCTGGACAACCTGACATTGCGGCTCAGGTTTTACATGAGGTTCTGCTAGAACACGATGATGCTACTGATCCTCTCCTACGTGAGATAGATCAATATCAGGTATTAATTATATCATCATTGTTCAAATTGCATGTACTTTATAGGTTTTCTTATCATTTACTATCATTCATCATGACTAGGCTCCTGAAGCTGTAGACCCAGAGGTCATTCGACCTGAGGGTGAACAGGATCAGGCAAGTTTGGATGTTGGGCCCTCTAATGCCTTTGGCAAAGATGGTGCTACTACATCTGACTCTGACAGCGAAGAAACTGATGATGATCTTCCTCGTCCTCCTACTTTTTCGGGTATTCCTGCGGGAATGATCCGAAGAGGTTCCAAGCTAATCATGGATCCTGCCTTCAAGGGCAAGCGCAAAGTCGATGATTTGGATCCTGATTTTTGCTTGATCGACGAGGAAACAGATGACGAAGAGGATCATTCTCTTCAGACGCAACGCCGAAAGCGTATTCGTTCAGCTACTTCGCAGCTGACGATTGGCGATTTGTCTAGTCCAGGTTACGTTTTAATCTACTTATTATTTACTGCATGTTGTGAGTTCTACATATGAGAAACTGAGATAGAAATTTCTATAACAGTCGCTCCAGATACACAACCACATGCTAGGCCATCGATGGAACGTCCGAGTGCTCCGGTATCTGAAACCTCCGAGAAGGTTAGAGATACGAGTATTTATAGTTAGTCAGAGATTGAGACAGATTACTCTGTAACTTTTACTGATAACTGCGGTCTAACAGGAGCCTGCTGCTGACGCTACTGTCACGATTCAGACTACCAAAGCTAGTAGAATCGCAGCTCGCTTACTCTTGACAGACATTGCCATCCAGATTGAACAACGTCGTGCTCAATCTGCCACCGCACCTTCTTTCCAGGCTACTACTTCTGTGAGAGCTTCTGAGCGGATTTCTAGTTTGGAACTTCGGGTTCAGATTTTAGAGACTCAGAATGCTACTCTTGCTAAGGAGCTTGCAACGCAAGGCGAAGCCTATACTCATCTCCTGCGGTCGCATATGCTTCTCTTCAGAGAATCTGAAGATCAGCAGAGACAGCTTGATCGACTCCAAGGCCTTGTCACCAATTTATTGAAGGGCAAGTCGCCTCAGGGGGAGATCTTGATATTCAATAAGGCTTGCAGAGAAGATGAACTAATAAGGAAGAGAAGAGAAGATACAGACGATGATCCCAATGCACAGAAAGATAGAGAGCCGACTGGTCCTTCAACGACCGGTGAGCCTTCTACAATTCAGGGGGAGTTTGAGCCTGCTGGGACAAGTGGTGTTGGTGGTGATGGTGCTGGTACTGCTGCTGGTGCTAGTAATGTTGGTGAGAAATTCACCACGAAATAATTTTTTTATGTATCCTTAGATTGATTTTAATAACACTTATAATCAATGAAAGACTTACATTATAAATTATTATTTGTTTCATGTTCATATAATATAAGATTAGTTATATACGGTTTAGACTTGAGATGTTATGTTACAGGTTAAAATGATATAAGACTAATTATATAAGATTTTGACTTGAGATTCATCATGACAAGTTAAAATTATATAAGATTAGTAATTGATTTTGTGATTTCATGAATGAGGCGATAAAGAAATTCTTAGATTGATTATCTATTTCGATAAAAGAATTTATATTATTCACATTTGATTCATGACATGTTTATCACTTGTAGATATGAATGATGAAAGCGATTCCGATACAGAAATCGAAGAAGAAGTTGATTACAATCTAGAGGAGGGAGAGTTTGTACCCCCTGAAGATTGGACATCTATCTCTGATGTTGGGCTAGACGAAGGTGTAGATCCAGATGTTGATATTGATGAACACATCGTGAGCCCATCTCAGACAAAGGTTATTATTCAGGATGAAGATGGAGAAAGAGTTGTAGATTTAGATGAAAATCTAGATGAATCAACTGATTCTGAAGATGATCTTCCTGATAAATTCAAAGATAATCCGATGTTTAGGCCTTTGGAGAAAAAGAAAAAGGAAAAAACTAGGATTAGTGAAATCAATATCTCTGGAAAGCGAGTACCGAAAAGGGGTATTATTGGTTGGTACTATGACGCAGATCTGGAGCTCTTTGCCATAAAAAGATATGATGGTGTTCAATATTTTGAGAAGAAGCTTGCAGTTTTCAGTTCTTTGCCAAGATTTGAAATCCGAGACTTAGCTAGATTAGATTTGAACAACCCTAGTAATGATCCATTTGGAAGATATGTCGAAAGGATTATCAAGACTGAGGGTTGGTCAATGAAGTTTGAAAGAATTAAGCCAAGAATCGGAAAGACAATTAAGCTTGAAGAAAGAAGCGAAAGAACAGGAAGGCGTCGTAGAAAGAAGATATATCCAGCTGTGAAATGCATGCAACAGATTCCACTGAAGACAATGCCTCAAGACATCTTAGGAAATTTGAAGAGATGGTCTTTGGATTCTGTGACTGGGGAAGCTCTCATGTTCGAACACGATGATGAAGTTGAAAATGAAGAGAGAGAAATCTTAAAGATTTATGATCGTCGACATCTGATGAACCTGTCAAAGGCTGACCTATTGATGTTACACAAAAATAGGATCACTACGATTGAAGGTTGGGAAGATATTGCACGAGACTATCAGTCAATGGTTAAGACTTGCATTAAGCTGAAGATATATGCAGGCAGTAAAATTTACAAGTGATTACCAAAGACAACTTGAAGACAAAGACTTAAAGATGCTAGAGCTATTGTCAAGGGGGAGTCTGTTGAGACATGTTTTGTGACAACAGATCTAGCTTGTAATAGTGAGGTTTAGTACTTTTAGTAATTGTAATCAAGTATGTACATTGGTTTTGAATTGTAAATGAAATATATTGCTTGGTAAACATTTTAGAGTTAAATATCAAAAGGCTGAAAAATATTGACCAAGGTTGACCGCGAACCGAGTCAGTTCGCAGGACAAGATTGGCCTGCGAACCGAGTCAGTTCGCTGGGCCAACATGGGCTGCGAACTGAGTCAGTTCGCAGAGCCCACGAGCCTGCGAACCGAGACGAGTATATATGAAAAACTAGGTTTTCATATTAAGGAGTCAGCCATTTTCGTGCAACCAGAGACCCTGCGATTCCAGAGAGACTTATCACGTTCTAAAGGCTAGGTATTGATCGTTAACACTTGTTATAATCGATACAAAGCAATTAGACAATTGATTCGCTAATATATTGCGAAAGAATTCGTTATAGATCCTATAACTAGTATTGAGGGATTCCGCATCTTAATACCTTAGATAACCTCGTTATCGATCCGCCACAACCGGACTTACAATGTATTCACACCATTTGCTTCTTCTTCCGGAAGCATTTCAGGATCTGAGGATGTATGGCCATCATCATAAGTACCATACTGTTCCTGACTTGATGTGATTGGTTCTGAACTCTGAGCTTGTTGTTGTGGAGGGGAATGAAAAACTTCAAATGGATCAAGTGACCAGAAAGGTAGAGTAATGTACTCTAATGGTGTATCTTTCTTCTGATTTGCAGCACTTGATTCACCTGTATTTGTACCTGTATTTGATGACTCATACACATTTCTGAAAGATTGAGTTAGAGCATCAATATCAAATAACCAATCTGGACCTTTTCCCACTACACTAGGTGTGTGTTCATTAAAAGTCACATTCATGGTTTCCTCCACTATTCTAGTCATATGGTTGAATACTCTGTATGCTTTGCTTTGGGTAGAGTATCCAACAAAAACTCCCTCATCAACTTTGCTCTCAAACTTGCCTAGGTGATCTTTGGAATTTAAGATAGTAACAGGACATCCAAATGGTTTTAAAAAGCTAATCAAGGGTTTTCTTTTGAAAAACAATTCATATGGTGTCTTGTTATGAGGCTTTACTACTAGTGCCCTAAGCAGTACTAACTGCTTCTGCCCAGAAAGTCATTGGTAGTTTAGCATCTGCTAACATGGTTCTACTGCCTCAATTAGTGTCCTATTTTTCTTTCTGCTACTCCATTTTGTTGTGGAGTTCTAGGAGCACTAAACTGTCTTTCTATTCTTTTTGTTTCACAGAATTTATTTATCTCATGATTCTTAAATTATGTTCCATTATCAATGATTTTAACCTTTTGATTAGTTTGGTTTTCAATCCTAGTAATGAATGATCTAAGCATTTCACCTGTTTCATCCTTAGTTCTAATAAAAAATACCCAACTAAATCTGCTAAAGTCATCAATGATCACCAAGCAATAAACTTTCTTTCCTATACTACTGATACTGGTTGGTCCAAACAGGTCCATATGCAGTAGATGTAAAGAAGAAAAGTTTGAGTTCACACCTTTGGTCTTATAAGAAGATTTGTGTTGCTTCCCCTTTAAACATGCAACACAATGATCATCACATGAATATGTCTTTTCCGGTAAACCTCTAACAAATTTGTTTTTAACCAGTTTGTTAATAGTTTTAAAATTCATGTGACACATTCTTCTATGCCAAAGATCAGACTCATCAACAGATGCCTTTGAGATAAGACAGTTTAAATCTTGTTGAGGTTTCATGTTTGCTAAGTCACAACAGTACACATTATTCTTTTTGGGAATT
Organism: Gnaphalium uliginosum; assembly: GCA_963930675.1. Lineage (NCBI taxonomy): Eukaryota > Viridiplantae > Streptophyta > Magnoliopsida > Asterales > Asteraceae > Gnaphalium > Gnaphalium uliginosum. Next base: position 40,292,800 of record OZ005684.1, on the reverse strand, counting down.
TTCATTAAAATCATGTTTTCATCTAGATTAAATTTATCAGAAAGAATAAAGCATTCTGTGTCAGTAAAAAGAACTAGATTCCTTTTCTCTGTGATTTGACTCACACTTAGCAAATTGAATCTCAACTATTCAACATAATAAACATCTTGAAAGCTTATCTTATCACTGTTAACAGTCCCTTTTCCCACCTAGCATATTCAATATCATACACATATTGTGATTCATTCTTCTGATATGCTTTTATTTGTTGTTTTATGTTTTCAATTGATGCAATTGTGCTTCTATTCCTAACTTCCCATTTTTCAAGTTCAGCACAGATAAATAGATTATGATCTCTGTAGTGTTTAACAGTTTTCTTACAGATAGATGAACATAATTTATTTTGTACCTCTTGAGGCACTTCAGGAGATTTCGCTTCTTCTTCTGTAATGGCCATTAAAGCTTGATTTGTAGCAGCATGCTCTTCTTGATCACTCCAATCAAATTCAAACTCATTTTGTGACATCAGTGCTGTTGAGTTTGAATTGTTTTGAATTGGAATGTTTCTTCTTTGCATTCCATTAAAGCTCCCTGTCCTTTGGCCACTATCATTAGTTCTTCCAGTACTTCTGCATTCTCTTGCAAAGTGTCCCATCTTGTGACAATTAAAGCACTCAACTTTGCTTTTATCAAATCCTGCTCCATCTTCTCTCTTATATGCAAAGTTGTTTCTCCCAGTTTTTTGCATAAATCTATTTGCCCTTACAGTCAACATGGCCATCTGCCATTTAATATCCATCTCTTCAAGATCATCTGGATTAACTTGCTCAAGTTCTTCATTTGTCAGAGATGAATTCACATGACTGACAAAGAATGCTTCTAACACTTGATCACCAGTTTTGTCTTTTGATGATGACCCAGATGCTGAACCTGTAACAATAGAGGTAGATACATATGTTTAGTTTGGATCTACCTGTACCCCTCCTGATGACATAAATGCAGCATTCTGCATATTTGGAGTGTATCCAGTGGCTTGCTTCTTGTTCTCTACTTCTGGCTCAAATGATCTTAGATCATTGTAAAGATCATCAAGCTCCTTATCATCCAAATTACTGCCCTGCCTCAAAGCAACAGTATACATGGTCCATTCATCTCCAAGTGATCGTAGAAACTTTCTATTAAGATCATCTTTGTCAATCTTAACATTGTGGTTTTCAAGATCACCCACAAGTTTAGAAAATCTGTCAAAAACTTGTGTTAATGTTTCAGTCCTTACAGATTTAAAGTTTTCAAATTGTTGTTTTAAAAGGGATCTTTTATTTTTCTTGGTGCTTTCATTGCCACCAAATCTTTTCTCTATTGATTCTAAAAGAACCTTTGCATCCTCACAATTTTCAAACTTTCTTTGATATTCATTAGGAATGGATATCAATAGAATGCTAAGAGCTTTAAATTCTGTAGCTCTTTCCTTTCTTTCAACATCTGTAGTTGGTGGTGCCGTTGGAATCCTGACACCATCACTATTAACAAGATACTTAGGACCATTTACACAAATATCCCATAGTTGATAGTCTGTAAGCAACATGTATTGCTTCATCCTATTTTTCCACATATCATACTCATCTGGCCTGAGTATGGGGATTTTGTTTGCCTGAGTTTCTTCAAAAGACATTTTAAAAGTTTTTTAAAATAGCTTTTAAACAAACCAAATTTTGACTTCTAAAAGTTCATAGCAACCTTATGCTCTGATACCACTTGTCAGGATCGACTTGATCAAGATCAAGATTAAGTTTCACTATGCTTGAACTTCTTAACAAGAAATTTGCGGAATAATACTTGTTAAGTTTGGAAGTTGTATGTATGTTTTGTATAGATGTTTGTATTTTAATAGACAAAGAACAATAGAACACACAAATTGTATAACAAAAGCTCCAATACTATTAAGATTAATAATACGAATACACTTGATTGTATTAGGGTTACAATAACCTTGAAGCTAACTGATCTGTGTATATTCTATCTAAGCTTACTTACTTATATGTACACACTTTTACACTTGTTTATAAACCTAGGATTTACACAAGTTACAATGTTAAGCATGCCACAAAAGTGAACTAGACACTCTGTTACACGTTATAGCAATTAATGCATATAAGTCAACTCTTCAAACATGCTCTGTGTCTATAAAGTAAAATATGCTTTACTGTTTTACTTTTGGGTAGTTTGACAGCTCCACTAAGCAGTAGAAACTCTGTAAATCGAACCAACAGTGGAAACAATGGAAACTGGTTTAGCAGTACAAATTGCAGAAATCATGCCAGCAGTACTAATCTTTGTAAAACGAACTGGCAGTACTAATCCTGGATATCATACTGGCAGTACTAACTCTGGAAGTGCACTGGCAGCAGACTGGTTCTAGCAGTACTAATAATGAAGAGCAGTAGAAACTTTGAATAGCAGTACTAACTCTTGAATTGCTTGGCAGTACTAATCTATTATAACCCAACAACTTGCTAATTACGAAGACATTTTCATATTTTACTCTGGCCCACAAATATGAGAAAGTTAAACATATCGGTTATGAGCATAAATAGAACCGTCGAGCAGGATTCGTTGGAGTTCACGAAGTGCTAATAATCAAAGGTGACCCACATCTTCTGCAAAATTCCATGAAAAATTGAATTGTTTGTTCGGGATAATAAGTAAACGGATTTAACGATTTGTTTATGAGGGCGTAAAAGGCAATGTAAATAAGAGAATCGACACATAAAAAGAGAAGAAAAGTGAACATTCAAGTTTATCCTCGTGTGCCAAGCATGTGTTGTCATTTACCGGGCAATTTAAACTGCGTTAAGCGGAGGGACCAGGAGCGAAATAAAAAGTCAGGTCAAGATACTGAAGCCGTAAAAAAATGACCTAGAGACTAGGACTGAAATATTGAAACATACTATAGGACCAGGAATGTAATTATATACAAGTGTGGAAAAATGTATCATAACAAAAATGATTTCTTCGCACTTGATTGACACTGTGTTTTCGAGTTAAAAACTATATGAAAAAAAAGAGAATGGAAGAAGGAAGAAAAGAAAACAAAGAAATGGAAAAAAAATGATAATTGTGAAGTTGTGTTCTTAAGATGGAAGGAAAAGAAAGGAATGAGAGAGATTCTTTCACAATCATCCAAATGTGAGAGGAAAGGATAAAAGGAAAAATGCACGGAGACATTCTCTCCTTTTCCATCCCCTTCGTTCTATTAAAAAATCCTTCATTCTATTAAAAAATCGAAGAACAACATCTTATTTTTAAATCATTTATGTTCCTTTCTTTTCCATCCAATAAATAATTTGACAACACAGTGTCAATGTATTTTTATCATCATATAAATGAACATTTGAATTAGGCACTAAATTTTATATCATCATATAAATGAACATTTGAATTAGGCACTAAATTTTATATACACTATTCGATAGATGTGAAACATATATTGATGCGTGCAAAATGTGTTTAAAATGTTTATATGAAATGGATATTACCAAAGTTACTACTATAACATAATACAGACAAAAATACCCGATCGTATAATAATATAGCTCAAGTAAGTCCGAGTCTTGAACACAGAGAACGGTAATTTAAACTTGAATAAAATAGAATTAATAATTAAACTAATAAAAAGCAAATAACAATGGGGGCTTTTTAGTTCCATACGAACGTGTTTAGAAAATCAATTTTACCGATTAAAAAGTGAAAAAAGTTAAAAGTAATTGATAAAAACGCTAACTTGCAAGCAAAAGAATTTCGAAGAATTTAAACAATCAAGTGAGAAAAATGTATTCACTTAAACGATTTCCCCTGTATTCCGGTTATCATATTTATTTATTTGCTCGTTTGGATTATTCTATGGTGAATTAAACTAAAGTAGAAAATTATTCTCGTCAAGGTCAACTAATCCTATAATTATTGGAAAGACATTAAATTCTATTGAATACGCTAGGCGTCCTCCTACACGTTGTCCACCCCAAACTATACATTAAGAACCTCTCAGTTTATCATGATTTATCCTAACAACTTCGTGTCAACGATATTCTAATAATTACCCTATTATTTCATAAACAAGTTTCATGTTCATTATAGATTAATAGTTGCGAGTTGTCGTAACCTATCTCCGATCACAGTTTCTAGCCATGATTACCTAACAAGTTAAATAACCATAAATAACTAATTAACCTAATCAAACGTCCCTTATAGCTTAAATAAATTAATCATGTTACATAGACAACTATTAATCACAAACAAACATGGATCAACTGATAAACACACTAAACTTTCATAGAATTAATAAATCCAAACGTAGATATGGAAAATCAGAACAAGTATCTTAGTAACAAACATGGTTCTAATGAAAACTAGTAATGATAATCAAACCGAAAACTCGAACGAATCTTCAAACGCTTGAAAGCCTTCAATCGTGTGATCTTCTCTCTTCCAAATCGTCCAGAAAACTCTAAGAAATGACCTCTTTTGCGAATTAGGGTTCTTAAAAATGTCTTTTTTTCGTCTGGGTTTCTTTCCTATTTACGCGTTTTCTAGCCGACCTATCCAACCGGCGGTTAGATAAATCCAGCCAGCGGTTGGATCAGTTTGAGGCGGTCCTTCGCCCTCCAACTGTCGGTTGGATAAATCCAGGCGGTGGTTGGTACTCAGATGGCAGATTTTTCAAACTTGCTCCAAATGCTCCGTTTTCATCCTTTTTCCGTTCTTTTTTTATCCAAACTCCATGTTTAACGTCCTATTTGCAAATATTAACAACATGAGTATCTAAAATCAAATAAATGCAATTAAATGGATAAAAATAGAGATATAATATTAAATAAATTCAATTGTATTTGACTATATCAAATATTTTAACTTAACAAATTTATATACGTTATTTTATAAATTTATATAACTGTTAATCGCCTAAAATCACTACATAGTTTCATTATGTCCATTTCAAATCACTATATTTGTCTCTCCCGTAAACTCAATGAACTTTTAATTTTTGTCACTTTTAAACCTTTAATACAACCTGAAAATCGAATCTAATGTTAAATTAACCCCCTTATATAAATGACAAAAACATCACATATTTCTTGAATATTAAACTTACTAAAAGGAGGCATTATAATTTTGTATGTTAGCAACTAGCGAGTTGTGGACCAAATGTGTGGGTATCACGGAATAGACGTATGGCTACCATCGTTAAGTCTTTCTGACAATACTGTCTTGTTATACAAGATAATATATATCGTCTTCATTTAGCCGTTTATTGATTGGTTTGCATGAGAAACAGGAATTGTGACGTCACTGATTACGATGCTTTCTTTTGACTTTCTCATCACGATAAATTAGTAGAGTTGGTAGTAGAGAAGAAGAAATGGTTTACAATATACCGATTGAATTTACCATCTGCTTGGTCAAGTAGGAGCTAAGGGTGTTCACTATTTGGACGAACTGTATCGTTCAATTGGACAATTTAGATCGGACTATTTGATTCGGATAATTTAGTTTTTTGGATCGGTTAAAACCGAATATTTATTTTGATTGTTGGATTAGTTATATATGATTACAATTGTAAAAACCGAATAATTTAAATAAACTTAATTGTAATAATACAAGTTTATTAAGTTAACCACTTAATATTATGTATACGTGATACCATTATTAACTTTATTCAACATTTATTACAAAAGTCTCAAGTGTATCTTAGTTTTATCTTGCAAATTATTAAAATTTTTGTCAAAAACTTACGTAGCGTGTCAATTAGTTTTGTTTAATTCAAGTTCTTTGATTTATTCAAATGTCTTTATAAATATATGAAAGCATAAAACGAATAGTAAAACTCGAACAAACCGAATAATAATTCGGTTTGCTTCGGTTTGGATATTCATTTTGTTTGACGGTTCAGTTTTAATTTTTCATAACTGAAAACCAATCGGTTTTATCTATTTGTTTCGGTTTAAACCGAATTAACCGAATGAACACCCCTATTAGGAACCGAGTGTGATGGTAATTAATTACTTTTTCAAGCACTCAATAAAATATTACAAAATATACTTTAGCTTACAAAGACCTTCGATTCTCGCTTGCTTAAATTTAGAGATTAATAAGTTATAAGCAATAACTATAACCATTTGTTACCCTGAATACCGTATAACTTAAATTTCATTTACTTGGTATAACTGAGATTATATTACTTTATGGTGTGTTTGGTTCGCGTGATGTCATGTTCGGTTCATGAATTTCAATGGACTTCATAAGAATTGGAATTTGAATTCCATTCTTAAAGATGTTTGGTTGAACATGGGAAGGAATTGAAACTGTTTGAAGTTGAAGAATTTCTTCAAATTCTTCTAGTCAAGGGAATTTAACATTCCATCAATTTTTGAAAGGAAACTTTAACAATCCAATGGAATTCACACTTTTTACCAGAAAAAAACCCCCTAAATTATTAAGCAATTTCAACATTTTCTCTAATCATTTCATCCTCCACAATTCTTCAAGACACTCCACTTCATCTTCCTAGAATACAGTCACCATCGTCTGACAACCATTATTCCGTCACCACCACTCAGCCACCATCATTCGGTCACCATCAATTTGTAACTGTCGTTCTGTAACCCTCGCCGTGTCAAAGTCGAACCACCGTCAACGTCCTTTCACAATCATTCTATAACCCTTGTTTGATTGGGTAGAGATAATGGTGATTCGATTTGGCGATGATATATGCTAGTTTAATTTGGTTAATGAGTTACGGTGAACATAAATGGTAGTTCCGGTAATAGATAGATCTGGATCTTGAAAATGGCCATAATCAATTAATATGATTTAGAGAAAAATATTTTGTGCCGTTGAACTATACAAAATAAAATGTACCGCTAGTATTATTGGAGGAACAATTTCTGTATACATAAAAAGGTCGAAGGATCAAAAATGTAAAATATGTGATTTTTGAGAAAAGATGATTAACCAATAGAACTATTGCATTGTGCAGTCAACAATAATTTATTTGCTCGTGATTTATATCAATAATAGATTAAGAAAGCTTAACATTAATAGTATCGATTCTGATTAACATTTATTAAATTTCACTTTTTATTTTTTGACATTTGTATTTTTAAAATTAAGATGCTCTGTAATGAAGATTATACTTCCTTCTTCCTCTCAAAAAAATGCTTCACACACACACACACACATATATACACATTGTGTTCGGTTCTGCTAAAAAACATGGAGTTAAAATAAAAATAGTGAAAACGTTCTCAATTTTATTCACAAATTTTTTTAGTTGTGAATTTTTATTTTTTTCTCTTCAGATATGTTGTTTAGAATTTTTTTAACTATAGAGTTTATTTTTTTGGCTTCATATAAATTTATGATTATTAAAAATTAAGTGTAAATCAAACGAAAGTATGAACTACATTCCAATTCTTTTGATGAATTTTCCAATCAAACGAAAGTATGAAAAATGAAAGATTCCAATTCATTCACAATTCAATTCCTTTAAATTTCAATTTCTTTAATGAATTTCAGTTAATTCGAAAACATTCTACGAATCAAACGTGACCAGAATTTCTTTGAATGAAGGAATTTGGTGAATTTCAAAATTCATTTGAAAAAAAACACTTTATGTGATAGAACTAAAATTTTAATTTTATCGAATTTTATAAAATTCTACTGAACAAACGGAGTCTAAGATCCCGTTTGGTTCAAAAAATGATTTACGAATGAATGATGTCTATCAAAGGAATTGATATTTGAATGAATTGAAATTTAATGGAATTAAAATATGATTTAAAGGAATGTGATTCTGAAGGATTTAAAATATATTACGTTTGGTTGACATGGACTAGAATTAAACTTCTAAAATTTTATAACATTGTATAAATATAAATATAAATATAGTTAGAAATTAAATATAAAAATTATAAAATACAAAATATAAATTGTAAAATATAAAATATAAAATATAAAATACAAAATATGAAATATTAAGTTTCCCCGCAAAAAGCTCTCCACACCTACTCTTAGAAAGAAGACAAAGAATCCTTATATTGGGAAATGTGCTATATGGAGGTTTTTTTTGAGCAAACTAGCCTATCTCTCGGCAGGATGATCTCGTCTTCTTCCTCAATCTTCGAAGAATGCGGCGTTGTATTATTGTAAGTTCCCTGGGTTAACTATTGATTCCATAATTGTGACAAAATATAAACTATAAAATATAAATTATAAATTATAAACTATAATATATAAACTATAAATTATAAATTACAAAATTATAAATTATAAATTATAAAACATAAAATATAAAATATATATACATAATAATAACAATAATAATAATAATAATAATAATAATAATAATAATAATAATATAACGTAACATAAATACCCCATATAGTTATGTAACGTAGTACAATATTATATACGTAACTGAACATAATTTCTTAGTTAATAAAATTAGATTACATCCAAAATGTCAAGGAATTGAATTCCTCCATTTTATGATGGAATCGAATTTCATTCCGTGTGTCAACTAAACACAACTAAACAGATAAAGAAATGGAATTGAACTTCATTCATTTATGTTTTGCCAACCAAACAGGAGAATGAAATAAAATCTGATTTCAATTTTAATTCATCAAAATCTGCCAACCAAACACGCTCTAATAGTTCAATGCATTGAACCACGTAACTTGAATGTGTGAGCCTCACAACCCCCACCCCCACGACATTATTCTTGGAGACCAAGTATTTTTATTATTTTGAAAAAGGTTGTCAAGTTCCCTTTCCCTGTACTCACAAAAAGGAACGGGTAAAGAGAAAATATTTCGTAAGGAAAAAAGGAAAGTAAAAGTGAGGTGGTTCAAATTTCTAAAAGTATAAGAGTCCAAAAATTCAAATACTTTGAAACAAAGACTTTAAAGGCTAGACCCGCACAAAGCAGCATGGTATTTAATTCGGTTAATTTCGTTATATAAGTATTAATAAAGTAATTTTATTATATGTTGTTAGAAACTTTTAGTTTTTAAATTAAATTTATATGTATATTTTCATTATTGTCACAATTCAGATAAATTATGAGTCTTGGTAATTTCCAAGCATACACTTCTTTGTTTATGGACTAAATATTATTTTTATAATTAGTTAAGGGTAGTTTAGTCTATTTTGTTATATATAGGGGTATTCATGTTATTTCCTTTCTTTGAACACCTAAGACATTGAAAAAAATGGTTAAACCCTTTTAAGGGTGTAAGATATATATTTGAAGTTTTTTATGATATTTTGAAAAGATAAGATTTTAATGATCTTTTGTAAAGTAACAAGTAATTTGAAACATTCTTTTGAAAAGGCTTCTAATGGTACTTGGAAACAAAACGAATAATTAACAAATTATGAAAAGATAGTCAAATCTAGTCATCAACATACATGTAGAACAGTAGCCCAAACGCTTGTTCAGTCCAGCAGGTAGAGGCCCAGACTCAATGACACAAAATATCCATAACTTATGGCCCATTGGCCCAATAATTTGGGTTAATCAGTGAAATCCAAAACCCCCACCCGAAACTCAATTCTTATTTGGTTCGGTATTCAGATGTGCTTTTGGAAAACCAAAACCCAAATGACCTGACCAGAATAACCGAAACCGTATAACCTGGCCAACTAACGCCCTAGATCTAGATAATGATGACCAGGATAGTGGTTGCTAATTGTTTAAAGACGCTGCGTAACCCTATGCTGGCAAATCAAAAGAAACAAAAGTTTATTATATAATGGTTTGGCAATACGGAACAGAATTTCGACGGTTCATTTGGTGAGTTTAAGAGTCAAACCATCAAAGGCTGTCATTTGTGCTGCTGATATATGGGGGTTAAAATGGGTCGGAATTTACTTGCAGTTTGCTTTAAAGACAATGCCTGAAAATGATATTGATTTAAGTAAGCGAGTCATGAAATGTGGGACTGCTATCTTAATTTGATATTGATTTAAGCAAGCGAGTCATGAAATGTGGGAATGCTATCTTAATTTGATTTTGATTTAAGTAAGCGAGTCATGAAATGTGGGACTACTATCTTAATTTGATATTGTTTTTTAGGTTGTTATTGGTGTTCATGAAGAAGTATGAGGATTGTATGTTGGTTTCTGTGCAAGTTTAGTTAGGTGGTATGCGAGTTAGATTTTGTTTGGGTTAGAGCAGGGCATATACCGATTCTAGTTGTATTCTTGACTGTAATCTTTTATAGTTTGAGTCATATATATATATATATATATATATATATATATATATATATATATATATATATATATATATACCAAATCCAAGGTACTGACCATTGAAAGAATGAGAGAAGAGTACGTCTATATTTCCATGAAGTGCATAGCTCCTAACCAGAAGTGTGAATAGTGCATCTGTTTTCTAGACTTGAAAGAATTGTTCAAGTTTTTGAAACAACACCTAGGTAGGGGTGTTCAAAAATATTTATATTCAAATCCGTAATCTGAATATCCGAAAATTTGATTTGAAAATATCTGAAAATTCGGATACCTGAATTTCAGATATCCGAATTTTCAGATTCAGTTTCAGATAGTTTCAAATAATGTTTTCATAAATTTTGGATAGTTCGAATATCCGATATCCGATATTCGAAAAATCAGATTTTTTTTTTTTTTTTTTGTATTTTTTCTAACATTACGAAAAGTATAAAGGATAAATAGACTATAATTGTCGAATATTGATCAATAATGATATTATATGGTTTAATATTTTCTATTTCCAATATATAAACTCAATAACTTAAGTTTTTGTCACATAATGTTACCTTAAAAAGATTTGAAAATTAAATCTTATAATTTTTGAATATTCGGATATCTTTAAAGATAGTAGGCATTTACCAAGAAAAAATTTTTATACCAAAGGGTCACCGACATCGTGACCTTTCCAACCATGAGGTTGGGGGTTTAAATAATAGGGATGAGACAATTGTATATGCTCGTGGTATTGGGTGGGTTGTGTAGGGTAACTGCATTTTTTTCAAAAAAAATTTTTATCCAAAATCTCCTTTTGAAAAAATATCAAAAAATATTACTCAAAACCGATAAAAGATAAGATAATTTATACAAAATAAACTAACGCTCGCAGACCGCAACACACAAAATTGCGGGTTGCGAGTGACCATTTGCCGCCTGCGTACCCAGCCACAAGCCGGCGTCTTGGACATGCAACCCGTAAATGGGCACCCGGAGCCTATTTTTTTTGGTAATTTTTATTTAATTTACCATTTTGCTTACATATATAAGTTAGTGATGAGTACAAGATTAAACAATTTGTTTCTAGTTAAGATTTGTTTAGATTTACCATCTTTGTTAGTAGTTATCTTTGATTAGGATTAAGTTTAAGAGTTATAAGACCACTCTTAATCGTTGTTGTATTACTCTCGTGTCAGTTGGGTCACCTCAGCGCCACCTCAACATTTTCTAAACTGACACACTATCGACACAACGGTGCCAACACTGAATGTGTCACTTTAATTTTTGAGCCTCACATTTATCAGTATACATTTATTTACATAAACTAAACAAAAAACAAAAATACATAAAAAATAACCGACACATATATTTCTCTCGTCAGTATATCAATGCAAACTCAAGTGACATGGCGATGCCAACCGTGTCACTTTTGTGACTCACGTCAGTTTAAACCGATGAGCACCATTGGAGGCAGTCTAAAGAAACTAGATAACTTTCTTTACAAGTATTATCTATTTCTTTCCCCTATAAATATAAGATAGGATTTATTTTCATTGTAATTCAAATATTGATTATTAATTAAAGAAAGTGTTAGAGTTTAGTCTAGTAAGGTTTGTTCCCTCGAGGTGCACCTTATTCATCAATCCTTTAATTGCGGTTATCAAAAGTTGCCTTCGTGTTACTGTTACTCGGTATTAGAACTTTGTAATATCTTGATCGTGGTATTAGAGCTTTGTAGTATCTTGATGGCGATCGATGGAGATGGTGGTGTTAATCCGAAAAACGCCGATATAAAACTCGTAACGCTGGTGGGTTCGGTCTGCTGAAGAGATGGACTGTGTTATAACTGAACTCATGACCTCTCTTGGTAGTGTAACCACCACAATCAAAGAACTACGTGCCATGATCGTAGGTGTGGTGTAAATAACCACGATAATCGCGAGGGTAGCAAACACGATGGTCGAAGTATTCGTCCAACCATAGACGATTTGGATGACAATCGTGCAAGCAACCAACCCCGTTAATCAATAAAAGACATGTTGAAGAATGGGACGATAGACAGAAGATGGAGGATCGATCACAGAGAAAAAAAGTTATTTCAGTCAAAGTGTTTAGTCGATAATACAATATGTTATTTGGTCATTGATAATTGTAGCATAAAAAATTTGGTTTCAAGAAAATTGGTAAATTTTCTAAAATTACCAATGGAGTTTTTTCCAATTGAAGATTACCAAGTTTGTAGGATTCTGGTGTCTACCGGAAAGTTCCATAAATTGGAAGTAGTTTGTATTGTGGATGATATTGATAAAGGCCACATTTTGTTGGTAAAACCATGGCGACATGAGGTTCGTGGTACATATAATGTCGAATGTAATCTCTGTACTTTCACATGGGAAAGAATGAAAATAGCAATACTTACAACCGAAATAAAAACTCAAGTAACAAGGGACGAAGTTAAAACTGGAAAAAAACATGTCGAAGGCCGAGGATGTGGGGAACACGTTGGGAAAACCAAAAAAAATTCAAAGTGAGGATAGATGACAACCGGATAATGATATCAATATAATTGGTAAGGAAGATTCAACCCTCGTATTGGAGGTACAGTGATTTTAGCGTTATGAAGAATCATGAAATTGAAAAAGTTCGAAGATATTGAAGGTATAAAGAATTGTGACGTCAATTATGATTTAAGCGTGAATACTCCAATCAGGAACCCAAATTTTTTATCGGCAGGTAACGAGGAAAAAAAAGTTACGATTAAAGAGTTGTTGATTCCCAAAGTTCTGGATACCTCATCAACAAATAATGTATATCCTGAAAATTCGAGGACGAGTTCTTCTCGAGAGAGGGAGAATGATGAAGGAGAAATAAACAGACATTTAGGTTTGTGGATCGTTGAAAATATATAAAACGAGTCAAAATCAAAGTTAATAAATAAGAGTCCAAGGTTATCCCCACGAGCGCAACACCTATATCCATGAGAACTCGACATCGAGTTCTTTTGAAGTGAAGGAGAATGATGAGTAGAAGATTAAATGATTTTGTTTATAGTTTAGATTTGTTTGGATTTACTTTCTTTGTTTAAGTAGTTATCTTTGACTAGAAATAGGTTCAAGAGTTATAAGGAAACTAGATTACTTGTTTTACTAGAATTATCTATTTCCTTCCCCTATAAATATAGGATTTTTTTCATTGTAATTCAGATTATTAATTAAAGAACGTGTTAGATTTTACTCTCGTAAAGGTTTTATTCTCAAAGGATGCCTCGTTTATCAACCCTTGAATTGAGATTAAGAACTGATTAATCGGACGAGAATAAAGAAAGAGTCCCGTTCTACATGTCAATACCGGAAACAATGAAATTTATAGTAAGAGGAAAATCCGTCGATTTCAAACGGCCCTATTGTTCCGATGGCAAGAGGAACCTATGATTAGCGTTTTGGGAAATTTCCAAAGAACAATTTCAACGAAATTTTTCAATTTCTTAGCGTTCGCGTCCTGTGTCACTTAGGTATGTAATTGTGTATCAACCATTCTCTCACTCGTAATCTCTTCCATTGATCATGCATGGTATGTTACATCATAAAGTTATGCTGATTTTTAGACGTATCGATCAGTTCTCTATTTATACCTTATTAAAACACAGTCTAACGAAATGAATTGACATAAATGATGCACGATAAAGTGTCTCCAAACGAGTTTTGCTAATACTCATATATATGCAAATGTTTTTGTAAAGTTGGATATTATCTAATATTATTTAGCCCCATGTAGTCGTGGTGAAAAACATAGACTTTGAAGTAGCTAGCGAAGGTAAAAGAATGAATATATACTCATAAATGTTAAGTGTACGTATTAAAGTAGTTTAAACTTGTGCATGTTTGAAACTTAACACAACACCTATAAGGTATACTTATATATTTATAAATTTTTAACCATACATGTCACTTATAAAATGCATAGAGATAAGTCAAATGAGATTAAAAAATAATTAACGTTCACTCATAGATGTAATTAATAAAAAAAAAAATGCAAATTAGTCAATTTCTTAACATGAAAGATTTAGATAATTCATCTACTCTTTTAAATGACGAAAGTTCAATGATTTAATAACTTATCCATATACTAGACTATTTGTAAGTGTAGTGTTACAAAGTTTTTAAAAACCTAGGAAAGAACAAACACTTTTAATTAGCAAAAAGTCCATAATCATGAATCAAATTCATATTTTCTTCATTTCTCTTGTATCAATAGTTTTTGTAAGTTTCATTTTCAAGTTTCTGATACATAAAAATGTAAAAAAACTTACCACCAGGGCCACCATCTCTCCCAATAATCGGCCACCTTCATCTAATAGGAGGCGAACCAATTCATCGATTCTTTCATCGCCTTTCTTGCAAATACGGTCCAATCATGTCTCTCCGTTTTGGGTCCCGCCAAGTGCTCGTAATCACCTCATCATCAGGCGTCGAAGAGTGTTTCACAACAAACGACATCATGTTAGCTAATAGACCACTTCTTCCAAGTGGCAAGTATCTTGACTACAACCACACGACCTTAAGTTCCGCACCTTATGGCCATTTATGGCGAGACCTTCGTAGGATCACTACGCTTGAACTCTTCTCCACAACTCGACTCAAAGCTTACATGGGTGTCCGACAAGATGAAGTTAGATCATTTATTAAAGATCTTTTTCAAGAATTATATCAGGATTTTGTAAAAGTGGAAATGAAGTCAAGAATTCAAGGGTTGTCATTTAACATAATTATGAAAATGGTTGCTGATAAAAGGTTTTATGGGTCACAAGTTGAGGACTATGAAGAAGCTACTAAGTTTAAGGATGTAATTAGGGGTGTTTTTGAAATTAGTGGGACATCAAATCTTGGTGACTTTATACCTTTTTTGCAATGGATTGATTTTCAAGGTTTTGAGAAAAGGTTTTCGAAATTGCAAAGCGAAAGTGATAGATTTTCACAACATTTGTTTGATCGATGAACGCCGGAGCAAATTTTTAGGAGAAGGAAAGGCAAAGACATTTATCGATGCTATGCTATATTTGCAGGAATTGGAACCGGAATACTACACCGAAGATATAATTAAAGGAAATATATTGGTACGTATTTTCATAACGTAATTCTTACAAAAAAAATTCAAAAATACCCGTCATCAATATATATTTCATGGTTAGAACATAACACAAAAATAATTGTATTTTAACTCTTTATCATCATATAAACCCGTTTGAAGTTATGATTATGTTTTAAGTACAAACATTTATGCATGTTTTAAGCTTTTGATGACAGTTCTTCATTACCGGAATCCAATAAAGGCGTTAGAATTAAGAGATGTTAGCGTTTACTTGTCTCCTAGAAGCGTTTACGTCCATGAAATAAAATTCTGAAATAAAATTTAAGGTTTGGTTAAGTTTTTAGTTTACAAAAACAGAACAACCTTAACTCTGTACCTTTTCATTCAAACCTTTTGAAGTTAAACTTCTTAACAAGAGAGTACAATTGCTAATTTATTGCGAATCGGTCATTAATAACGAAACTGACAGTAAATGGACTCTATTGATGTTTTCATAGTGTGACGAACTGATTGAATATCTTAAAACGTTTTTCAATACTTTGACCACCCGCTTGTTATATCTATCCCTTTTTTGAACTATTCATTTACATTGATTATGAGTAATTTGATGGCCTAGAATTTCCGTGTAGACATTGCTACTTGCAGGAACAGACACTTCATCAGGGACAATAGAGTGGGCTATGTCGCTTCTCCTAAATCATCCATACGTCTTGGATAAAGCTAGAACAGAACTCGACATATATATTGGCCAAGAGCGTTTGGTGCAAGAGACTGATCTCACCGATCTTCCTTACATTCAATGCGTCATCAACGAAACACTAAGACTATTCCCAGCAGCACCACTATTGGTACCACACGAGCCATCAGAAGACTGCACCATTGGTGGTTTTGATGTTGCCCGTGGAACAATGGTGTTGATGAATGCATGGGCTATCCACAGGGACCCAAAAATATGGGATGACCCATTAAGTTTCAAACCGGAGAGGTTTGAGAAAATAGGAAATGAGGGGTATAAGTTTATACCATTTGGGATGGGTCGCCGACAGTGTCCTGGTTCAGGGCTTGCGAATAGGGTTGTGGGGTTAGCGTTAGCATCGTTGATCCAATGTTTTGAGTGGAAAAGGGTTGATGAAGATTTGGTGAGTTTGTCGGAAGGGAAAGGTCTAACTATGCCCAAAAATGAGCTTTTGGAGGCGATGTGCAGAGGTCGTCAAGGAATGAGTCAAGTTCTTATGGGTCAATGAGAACTTGTGAGGGTGCTATTTGACACCATATGTATCATATACTGTAATAGTTATGCACTTGTGTTTGATACTTGAGACTTTTGTTTATACAATAAAGTTTATATTTCTAATGCTAAGTCGCATTTTGATATATACACTATAGAGTTTGGGTTAAGTGTATTCTCATGCACTAATCCCTTTAAAAATTAACACACTTCCTTTTAAACTTCTATTGTAAACAACAGACAAAATTAAATCAAACAAAAGCTTTGTATACTTGAAAGTTAATGGCTACATTTACATGTATACTTGCATAATCGACTTCCAAAAATATATGTATATATTCCGTAAAACCCAAGAAATGGGTAATAAAATCAAGAAAAGTGTTAAGTTGGTTACATGTTAATGGCCTGGCCCTCTTTTACTAGGCCCAGAAGCTAACTTGTATGCTAATGATCTTATTTTCATCAACCTTCTGTCACTTGCATTGTTGGTTGACGAAACGTTAAATTCCGTCATCTTTTTGCCAGTTTGGTAGCATTCGGTGGCTGCAATGGTACTAGTGGTGTCGACTGTCGGTTGAAGATGTCTGCAATGAGCCGTACTAAAGTTTGTTGTCATTAACAAAACAATGATACTGAAAACAAGAAAACTTTTTCTCATTGCCATCTTTAAATAGTTTCTTTTTTAAGCTAAACAATATTCAAAAGAAGATATGTAATGGCGGTGATGCGGTGCTGGCAGTGGTGGTTGTGATGGTAATGGTTGTTGATAGTGAAGATGGGAGATTTAAGAGTGAATATATAGGAGGCAAAGAGCGTGTAAGGACGGTTAAGGGTTGTTGAAACTTTTGGTACCATAACTACCAAGGAATTTGACTTTGGCTTGTTCATATCTCGTAAGGTATAAGTTACATTGCACTACCTCTAACTTTTATTTGTTTTAAATATGAACACTTGACATTTGATAATTAGTGATACGAAGCTAAAAGAATATACAATATTATTTAAATAAAAGAAATGGTAACTGTCCCTCAAGCGGCCCCCATCAACCGGTTTTACGGTATTAGGAAGGTAAATCGCGTAACCGATAACCCGAGATTAAAGGGATATGAGGGACGTGATTTGAACCCGTGACTTAATGACCTAAAGTTCTAAAGCAACGCGACCCCAATCCCTCTCAACTCAGGTCAACGGTCTCCCCGCTCTTTATAAGGGATTCGTTATGGTGCATAACATATATGATGTATGTTCTTTACCACTAAGTTACTATTGCAGGAACTCATTTAGTTACAAGTGTACTAAATGAAATGAAATTCTTAATAAATGTAACAATTTAAATACAGTTTGACGTTCATGCGTGTATATATTATTATGAGTCGTATGGAATTTGACTTTGACTTGTTCATATCCTGTAAGGTATAGGTTATTTTGTTTATATTGATCTTGATTAGGAAACTGTATTTCAAATGGGGGGAAATTCGAAAGAACAAATACTTTAGGGGTGGTTAGTGAAAACTTCTTGGTCAAACCATGGTATGTTGACCAAATTACTCAAATGAGAAATGTAGGTTCGTAGACCGAATAATTTGGTGAACATGGTCCTATATCACTTTGACTATTATACCACTTATAACGCCACAGCCCACATGTACATTTGTAGGAGGGATTAGTTAAATGCATTTTAACTTCTGTTCGATTCACTTTATATGTTTAATGCACGTAACCTGTTAAAAGTCACATTTAATACATTTTACTTGCTTCTATCGTACGTGGATCCGGTTATCACTTTTTGTACCTAGTCACACACCATGTCAATACACACGTGCCATGTCACGTCAGATCTAGAAAAAAAAATTTCTAAGTTGAGTACACAAAATAAACATCGAAAACAAGTTTGATGCATTCCCATAAACTAATCCTTATCATTTGCATACACATGTGGCCTTCAATTTTGAAAATGGTCAAAGTGGTAATTTGTTAAGGGTAAAACCGGTAAATAAATACATTAAAACACAACTTTTACATGTTAAGTGCATTAAAAATATACACACAATAAACATCAGGTACAAGTTGAATTCATTCTCATTCTCAGATACTAATCTATTTGTAAAATTGTAAAGTTGCTTGCATCACTAATAGTATGACTAAACAAATATTTGACTAATAATAGTTTATTACCCTTTTTTAAAAAAAAAATCTAACAAAGTATTTGAATAGTGGTTGAAGACTTCAAAAAAAAATAATTCTGTTTAGTGTTCATTAGTTCTATCTATGTTTGTTTTTAAATGTGATGCCCAAATTTTGGTATTTTAGTATCGGGTAAAATGCAAAGTTCAAATTCTATAAGCATTAAAAATATATCTTTTAAGTTAAATTCGCCTTCTGAAATTAAAGAGATTGATTTATCTAGTTTATGTGGGAGACACGTTTTAAATAAATCATATCGATGAATGACTCATTAAAAAGTAGTGTTGAACTGTTGATATGCAAAATAAAATAAAATACAGGATTAAATCTTCTTTTACGCGTTTTAAATGTTTGATTTTGCTTTGAGCTATTCCTGAATCATATGTCTACAATTTAATTATACATTAAACATAATTTGAATATAAGAAATTTTTAGTTTGAATATAATAGCATGTCAATATGTAAACCTAATTCAATTCAAAAACTAACCAAATTCAAAACTAAGCTTTATGAGTTGAAAATCGTTACATATTCAAACAGAAAACCAAATATGATCTGGTTTGGCTTTACCGATTACAATGTGAATGCGGTATAGTCGTAAATTTCGAAACTTATGTAAGCTAAATCGATTGAATGATACGATCCTAAAACCAATACAATAAACACATTTTTTACAAAATAAATACAATAATTATTTTTCATATCCTATATTTATGTATTTTTATTTAAATTGTAAATGTGATATTTTCTTTTTCTTTTTTCTTTTTAATTTTTTTATTATTTTTTTTATTTGTAATCTAGGGGTACCAACAAGAAATGGAAGTACAAAATTCTTGCATCCTAGTCGGAGGCGTATTGTCATAGTCAACAATGTAGGAGCTATCCTTTGATGGAGCACAATAACCTTTTCAAAGGAATTGTATGACTTAGGTAACATCGACATCATGTTTATGATATTGTAGACAAAAACACTTTCTTGACTAGTTTTTCACTTTTAAGTTATCTCCTTTTAAGAATCAAATTAATTTACAAAAAAGTTTGAGTAAATTACATTCGCCGTTTATGTATATGTCATGTATATGTCATCCATTTCACTTGTGATCTATGATCGGGCTTTTTGTTGGTTCAGTCTATTAACCCATATTTTTATTTCACTCGCAGTCCATCAAAAGGTAAAATAAGTTTTTTTAATTTTAAGGTACTTTAGTCATTTCATGAGGGATGAGAGACTGTGAACGAAATGAAAATCAAGGTCAAGTGACTGAACTCGCAAAAGGCCCGATCCAGATACCGAGAGTGAAAGGGATAGCATACCACAAAGAAGGAGGATATAATTTACTTAAAAAAAAATCTTATGTTTAAATAAAAGTTATGATATGAAACCAATATACAATAAATGATTTTATCTTCCTCTAACAAACCAAACCGCTTGAATTTCTTCGTAAACATCTCCGCCAACTCATTAATCGTGCCCTCATCATTACGAAAGATTGATAATTGCTTTTGTAAATTGATTTTCATAGGCAATTCAAATTCAAATAGATTGTATTCAAGTACTTGCATTGCACATTTTGTTAACGGAATCAGTTCTCTAACACTTTGTAATTTCTTACAAGTGTAGCACTGTTATTATGTAAGGTTGGGGATCTAAGGGGCAAAGGAGATATGAGGGGCAGAAAAGGCAGCGCGATCCCCACCGTTCATTTCAAATTTTAACGCTTCAGATGATGCCACATCATACGGGTGTGTGTTTTACAAATTCTTTTGGGCGGAGGGACTTATACGCAATTTAAATTAAATTATTATTGGTGGAGGGACCTAAATGCAATTTACATAAAATGAGAAGAGGGGGTTAAACTTTTTGGACAGTCATGTTTTTTTATTCATTCCTCATTCTCTTTTAATAAAAAACAAACACAAAACACAAACACTCTCTCTACACACATTAATTTCACACACACACACTCACCGCCACCCCACCACCTTTCACCGCCGCCACCACCTTCACAGCCACCACTTTTCACCGCCGCCACCACCTTTACCGCCACCACCTTTCACCGCCGCTACCACCTTTACCGCCACCACCTTTCACCGCCACCACCTTCACCGTTACCGTTCACATTCACCTCAAACCACCACCTTCACCGTCCACTTTCACCACCACCTTCACCGTCTGTGCACCACCTTCACCGTCCGTGCACCACCTTCATCGTCACCGTACACCACCACATTCACCGTCACCGTCCACCACCACCTTCATCGTCACCTTCCACCACCATCTTCACCATCTAGATCTGAAAATATAGATGTGGATCTACTTTTCAGATCTAGATCTACTTTTTCAGATCTAGATATAAAAAAGTAGATCTAAACAACGTCACTGCATTTTACGTACAAGCTACTGCACTTTAGATCTAAAAGTAGATCTGGAAAATAATCAACTGCATTTTACGTATAAGTTACTGCATTTTAGATCTAAAAGTAGATCTTTACATAATCAACTTCATTTTACGTAAAAGTCACTGCATTTTAGATCTAAAAGTAGATCTGGAAAAATAATCAACTGCATTTTACGATTAATCAACTGCATTTCATACTGTATTTTTTTTTTTTTTGGTATATTACCAGGTTTCTGTTTAGAAAAATTTTTAGGAATTTTTTGAAATTTTTTTGGGCAGGTTTTTAATTTTTTCAAAATTGCAAAATAATCCCTGATGGCAGGAAGAAAGAGGACCGTGGGTGATAGGTATCACTTTTTAGTTGGTCAAAAATCTGCCTTTTATGCCTCTCATAAAGAGTCTGCTTCTCTGAACCCTACCCATTATGTAAAATCAAACTGTAAACCCAAATTGTAAGCCCAGACCTCGAGTTTATTTATAGTGCCAAACCAAACACTAGATAGCATGCCACGACCCAAGAGTGCCAAAACTTGGTTCAAAATGATTATTTTCGTACTTTGTGGTGCCAAATATAATAACGTCAAACAATTGAAAATATTAGAGCTTCTATAACCAATTGAAAATAGGTAAATGCAATTTGAAGGGTAATATGGAGAGTAACTCTGACCCTTAATGGTATGCATTAGCCCTACCTGTAACATCACGTAAATCACTTGTTCACAAATTACCTACATATGCTGAAATATAGATTCGAACCCCTGACTTATTAGTCACACATGTGAAGTCTGAACATTTGCGGTAGCGGTACCACGGCAATTTCCAATTGGTTGGTAACCAATTTAAAAGTATGGTCATAGATAAATCAAAATTTGTGATGAATACACACAAACTAAACTTTTAACACCTTAACGCTTGTTGTACAACACCTCTCACACATACGTTTTGTGCATTTACGTACTGGTATATGTTAACATCATTAGTGTATATTTTTCAGTTACAAAATATATATTTCTTTCCGACCTAACAAAAAACCTATTGACTACAAAAATTGACTTTTTTTCAAGGCAACAATTTATATAAACTAGTAGAATACCCGCACTATGCAGCAGAAATAATACAAAAGTGATGGTTGTCGGTCACATGTCATCATTTTTTGAAGAACAAAATAAAGGGAAATCAATAAATATAGAAAAAACTGATCCGAAGTTTATAAAAAATGTTTATAAAATGTAAGGAATAAGAGTGAGAGAGAAAGAATGTATTGAATAATTTACGATATTTATAGTTTTAAGGTTCAAAGAGAGAGGATGTGAAATGTTTTATATGTAGTATAAGTATAGATAAGAACATATGACTTAAGCGCACCTATCTATCTAACTAATTAACAAGGTTTTAGAACGAAGGTTTGACATCCTCTATTTCTCTCATTTTCTTCCAAAATATAATGTGATACCAAACAAATTAATCTCGACAATTAATAAAAAATTTACCTGTGACACCTATTCTCCTTCATTAATCAAATTAAATTATTAAAAATCAAAAATGCTGATTACAAAACACTTCAAATTGATTTTAAATATTTCATTTATAATTCTAAAATAGACTCTAATTTCTTTGAAAAACTTCAAAAATGCTAATTACAAAACACTTCAAATTGATTTTAAACATTCCATTTATGATTTTAAAATATACTTTGCTTTCTTTTGAAAAATAAATGATCGAAAATATGTAACTATCTAACATTTATCCAATTCAACATGCAATCATGATCGTGTAAAACGAATAATTTGAAAATATGCAATTACGTAACATTTATCCAATTCAATTGCTATCATGCAACTATATCAATGTCTCGTATCTGTTTATTTCTTCAACATCTAATTTTCATTAATGACCGACTACATGTTGCACAGAGTTAAAAAACAAAAGCAGATTGAGGATCTTGATTTGCAACAAAGACAAAAAAATCGAAAACTCCCCAATTAACTTAGTTTACAAGGAAGTTTTAGTTTACATTATTTGGTTTATACTTTTTATCTTTTAAACTTTAAAATTCGTTGTTTCCTTTATAGGTTGGTTTACCGTATACAATTGTTTTTATTTTCAATGATAATTGCAATTTAAGTTAACAATATTATTTATCAAGACATTGTGCTACTTATAAATTAACCATATAATTGTAGTTTAAAAACATTCGTGCATCTTACGGCGCTAAGATCCAATGATAATGTATAGTAACTCACATTTTAAGTTCACACATGCAGTCGCTTAATCTTAAAATTTAAAAATATCCTCTAATTTATAAAACTGTATGACAACAATCAGAAAGAAAAAAAATGTATAAGCTGGAATAAAAAGTGTACGCATTTTATTTTTGATTTATTTTTAGATATGTAAGTGAAAATGCCTTTCTAAAAAAAAGATATGTAAGTGAAAAGGTTCTAAATTTGATTAACTATTTTATTTTTTAATGTGTTTATTTAGTAGAATCTTTTACCTTTATTTTAAATATATATATGATTTGAGGATTGGGATCATGTGAAAACAAGGAAAACGGTGAAAACAGTTGACATTCACAATTTTATAAAGTGTGAAGTTGATTTTTTTTGCTTCACATTTAATTTTTAAATGTGAAGCTTATTTTTTTGACTTCACATAAAATTTACGAATTGTGAAGATTGCAAATTAAGCTTTACACATTTATAAATTTATGTGAAGTGAAAAAAATTAAGCTTCACAGTTAAAAAATTTCTAACTTTTTGTGAAGCAAAAAAAAAAAGATTTACAATGAAAACTTTTTGGAAAATAAAAAAAAATATAAGGGTTCACAATAAAAAAAAACGTATGTGAAGCGAAAAAAATAAAGGTTCACAACTAAAAAAAATTGTGAATACAAATTAAGATCGTTTTCACCGTTTTTATTTTAACTTATTGTTTTCACCAGAACCCAACCCTATGATTTGATAGTTTCCAATTTTACATATAGTTATAAAATATAAAACATGTTTATTTAGTTTAATTTTCGTAATATGTTTATTGAATGGGGACGGAATGGTAAAATCCGATCTTTAAATAGTAAGGCATTAAGAGAAAAGGTGTAAATGATTTATAAGGGAGTATGAGCAAGATGCAAGGAACTACACCGATAACTTTGACAAACCGACCTAGAGAACAAAAAACCCAACTCTGAAACGTAATTCCAAATGACCCTAACAATTACTACCCTAACAACTACATCAACAAATGGAAGATCCGACAATCTAAGGAGGTAGCTATTTAATCCGTACCCAACACAACACGAAGTCACTTAAGGGCAATCACCGGGTAGAAAGAATGGAAACATGTGAAAAACCGACTGAAAACTGATACAAAACCCGTAGGAACTTCCAACCAAACAGTTCCAACCAAGCAATCAGACCAACTTGTGGCACTACGAGATGCAGGAACGTTTAACATAGATAAAACCATGATTATAAGACCACCGTATGTTGAAACGGCCTTAAACCCAACCCTTGTTGCTGAGACGAACCGAGATCACCAATCAGAACCACGACTCACTATCTACAACATGACCTTTGCTATTAAATGGCCTAGCAGAAGTGAGCCTACACACACTTGCTTGAAACGAACAGTAACACTGTTACCGGAATGCGAACCTGAACCCCCTGTTGGAAAACGAGCTTGAAACCCCTCCGCCGGAAATGACCCTGAAATCCCTGTTGTAAGTTGAACCTAAACGATCCTTACCAAACCTTGCTAACCCTTCATCATTGTTGCCGACCCTTCACGATTATAGAAACACACCAAAACCCAAATCTGAATCACAACTCGACACTGTTGAACTAAACCACGCTCTAATCTAATGACCATAAAAAAGACAACAGTAAAACACTTGGCGTAAATTGCCTCCCGAAAATGACCACAATAAAACACTTAAAAACACGGTCCTACCTGAACAGTCCACCAATCTGAAACACGACGTCACTTAAAGTAACGACCCCACACCGACTCTAAAAAAACCTAGTCGGAGAATGACCCATGAAAGATTGCCGGAAAAATAATCATCGGAGTTGCGAAAGGAAATATGATTGAAGACGAGAAAGAGTGGGGAATATCCCGGACCGCCGGCCAAAGCCGACGACCCGATGGGGAGAAATATGATGGCTGTTGTAGTTTTTTAGAAAGGGGTATTAGGGTTTTTGACATAGGTAATAAACAGAGAGGGTTGCAATACAAATGCGCATGGACAAGGAACTAAGCAACCAAAGGGTTCATTATCAACTTCGTAATGCTCTCATCGAACACATTTGGCACCTCTCACGTGACTTCCGTCGTCAAAACCGTTTTTAGTTTATTTAATTGTTTACAATAACTGTAATTTTTTTTACTTATTGTATGGTTTTATTTTAATTATTGTAATATTTTTATTTTAATTAATGTAATATTTTTTAAGTTTAATGAAATAGTTTTTATTTAATTTGTGTTTAAAAAATTAAATTAATAGTCTGTGGGTCCCAGAAATAAAACTGAAAAAATGACTATTGGCAGTGTTTAGTCCGTTTTTTATCAGTTTTGGTTGTGCTGACGTGACGCTGAGTTGTCAAAACTGAAAAAGTAACTGTTGAAAGTAGTCTAATACAAAGAAAGTTTACAAATTGAGTTGTCATTATTACAATGGTTGAATTTTTCTCGTCCTTCCTTTTCTCTCTATCTTATCTATGCTACATCATTTTGTATCAAATTTTTCTTGTAAAAGGTTTGTAACCATATCATTTCTTCTAAATATACATCTCACTCAAGCAATTAATGTTCAAATAAACATCTAAATATCTAATACTACAATGACGTAGAGCATGATGCATGTCTTTATCGTTCAAGTAAACAAAGTATAAATATTAAATTTGAAGGATTATATGCTTCTCATTAACTTTGATTAAAGTGTTATGTTTTATATAATTATTATTATATTATAATCACTAAAAAAGAAAAAAGTATAATTGTTTGTCCACCGATAGTTAATTTGACATTTGGCGAAAACAAACAAATATATAGAAACCAACAAAAGAAATAGAGAGAAAGGACATAATAGTAAGTTTCTCGAAACCACCAAACATCAAAGTGCATTCATTTCTCATGTTGTCCTCTTCGTTAACCTTCAATATTCTTCAATCTTTTTAAACCCTCGTTTTTTCCATCTTATTCAATTCATTCATATCAAAATCTCATCAAAAAAATGGTCAAAAGATCGATTCCGGTTAGTTTTCGCGATTCGGTCATGTTCAAGAAGATCAAAACACACGAACACGATCCTATCGATCATATCGCATCGGTTCTATTGGATGAAAACTTGTTATATGAAATATTGAAACATGTTGATGCGAAAACATTAGGTACGGCTTCATGCGTGAGTAAGATATGGCATAAGACGAGCCAGGATGAACGTTTATGGGAGATGATTTGTACACAACAGTCAGTAAACCTCGGGTGTAGTATTAACCAACTTCGTTTGGTTGTTCTTGCACTTGGTGGCTTCAAGTGTCTTCATTCTCGATATTTGTTGCCATTAACTAAACCGTCCGTTTCCGTTGCTAAATCGTCTTCTTCTTCGACTGTAGCTGCGGCTACATCGTCATCGGCGTGGGCGTGTTTGCCTACACAGCCGCGGGTTGTTCCGGTGAAGACTAGTAATTGGGTGAAAACTCGTTGGGGGAAAGATGAGATCCAACTCTCATTATCTCTTTTGTCGATACGATACTTTGAAAAGTTGGATTACAACGGTCGGAAGAAATGATGCGAATTCGATTGAATCGGATTGTAATTCATCGTTTTTAAGTAGCCTTTAAGACGTTCATTGTGTTAGGATCCGGTGAAAACTAAATATAAATGATTTACTAATTTTGTTTCTTAATTTTAGTTGTTTGGGTTGTTGTTTTTTACGACGTAATATTTAGTTTCTTAGTTGATCCTGATTTTTTTTCTCGGTCCATTGTGTTAGGATCCGTTAAGAAACTAGATATAAATCATTCACTAATTTTGTAATTTTATTTCTTAATCTTACTTATTTGGATTGTTTGTTCCAACGAATATTTAGTTCTTATTTGATGGGAAATAATAAAATTATAATCTTTTGTTTGGATTTTCATTTGGTAAATTTATAGTGGGAAATAAATAGTAGGTCTTGATAATGTTTGTTAGGTCCGATGAAGGGGTTTTCCGGCAGTATCAACGGCGGAAATTAGGGGATGTATGGTTGTTGTTGTTGTTATGTTGTGGGAGAAAAGAGGACAAGTGTGAAAAAGAGAAAAAGTTGGGGGAGAAATTTGTCGTATTGGATGTTGGCATTATGTAATGAATGACAAATTAGATTAAAGTGTTTCCACTACATATAAAGACAAATTTATATTATCATTTTAAATATGTATTCTTAATATTAATTATAATGTCAATTATATTTAATTTATATTATATAGGGCAATGATCAAGAGGAAAATGCTTTTTGTGGGGGAAGGGGAAGCGTTATTATTCATAATGAAGCATCTTACATTTGTCCATACAAATCTCACAAAAAGCTAAGTGAAATTTAGAAAATATTAATCAGAATTGATGATATGAAAGTTAAGGTTTCTTGATAAATTCTTTCTGCGGGTTATAACACCGATTTTGATGAATATTATATCTAAAATCGTTAAGCACTTCTCTCTTGATCACTTCCATATATATGATATTCACTTTGGTTAACATTCATTAATGATAAATGTTAGAAAATTCTCTTAATATTCATCATATGATATTATAAGTTATAAAAAATAGTTTATTTTTGAATATTAGTACGTGTAACATCGGTTTTGATTAATATTTCTTGATAAAAATATATTTTTTTTACATTTGATTATCATTAATCGCGAATAAATGGCTAGGCTCCCTACTTTTTTAAAAAATTAAAAATGAACTTCATATTCATATTTGAAGTTGACGAATTCATACGTTAAGGTCAAAAAAGAAATATCAACAAGGTTAACTAACACCGTTTGGCTTTATATGGCTTCGTCCTTAATTATCATCTAGATCCGGTTAATTATGCGGTGTACTTTTTTTTTCTTTATAATAAACGTACTAACTTTAAAATTATTATTTTCAAGAAAAACACATATAATTTGATAAAAGAGTTGTTCTTGGAGATTATGACTACTGTTATTCGAAATTTTATGAGTTAAGATAAATCATCCCAAATATCAGAGGTGGCAAAATGTGTGAATTTGAGTAACACGTCAAAATGAGCTCGTGTCTTTAACTAAATGTCATAGATGTGAGGTTGGAATTTTATTAAAGAAATTTGTGAGAAATTATTTGTGCTTTTAACGAGTTATGATTGAATATCCTTTTTATTTTTAAACATGGTAAAGTAAATGTAATATATATATATATATATATATATATATATACCGGTCATCCTTAAGAGATGCTTAAAGGGCACGAAACCAAACAAAATCAGGTGAGAACCAATTGTTTAGTGAGAATCGTGAGAACTCCCGTGCTCTTTGCAAATAAAATTCTTTCTGTCCCTACTTAATTTACCTACTCATCTCGAACACTAGTTCACTTCAATTTATTCACTTGCTCTCTTCATTTTTATCCAAATTAAACCTAATTTTCCCTAATTTTGCTACTGTTGTGTGTTTCCACCAGAAAAATGAAAGATTATATTTTTTTCTACTTTGTGTAGCGTGCAAAAAGGGAGAAAATAATAAATACTTCTATTTCCCTTTAGTCTTCTACTACCGTACATGATTGTGATTTGTCCCAAGTTTTCTATTGCGTAAGTCTCAATATCTAATTTTGCTACTGCGTAAGTCTCAGTTTCAAATTTCGATTGATATTTACAGTCAGGAATCCATGTAAGTAAGTTGATTGGTATTTTAATTAAATTAGTATACTATAGATATGAATAGTTCAATTGAATTAATTATGTTGAATTTATAGCTAATTATGAACTCTTGCGATTTTGCACCTACTTGTGATTATGCACCTACCATCAATTATGCATCTACCTGCGATTCTGCACCTACATGCAATTTTGCTTCTAGCGAAGATTTTGCTTATGCTAGCTCTCCCTGTTCATTTGAGGTTAAAATCTAGATGAATTTCATAGCTTTGCATCTACTTTATCGTTTTGCACCTACTCTATTTCAAAGAAAAGACAGAGCTTGACTGATACCGAATTAAAGAGATTAAAAAACTGAATTCAATCATATAAATATTATTTCATATCAAACTAATTTTGAATTAAGAGAGTTGTGATGATTTGGGGAAGAAGAAGCGCATATAACAAGTAAAGGGATAAAATTCCTTTTATATATAGTTCTCACTAATTTGGATTTTTCACGGGATCCTCACCTTATATATATATATATATATGGTCCGGATCCAGAGGGAAACACTATTTTCTAGGGAAGCAGGAAAGCTACACATTCATCAACGTTGAATGTTATCGAATTTTCTTAATATTCATCATATGATATTATAAGTTATAAAAAAATAATTTATTGATGAATATTAGTAGTTACAACAGCGGTTTTGATTAATATTTATTGGTAAAAATATGTTTTTATACGTTTTGATTATCATTCATCGTGGATGAATGTTAATGGACAATTTTTTAAATAAAAATAATATCCACTTCGGTTAACATTCATTAATGATGAATGTTAAAAAATTCTCTTAATATTAATCATTTGATATTATAAGTTATAAAAAGTAGTTTATATATGAATATTGGTAGGTTAACATCGATTTTGATTAATATTTTTTGGTAAAAATTTATTTTTCTTACGTTTGATTATTATTTATCGCGAATGAATGGTTAGTTTCATACTTTCCTCAAAAAGTTATTTTCCTCTTGATTACTACCATATATATATTTGCTTCTCTCCTTCCTTCAAATTTAGAACTTTCCCTTTCAATCATTTCCTTTTATATATATATATATATATATATATATATATATATATATATATATATATATGAGTGTTTTATTGGGTCTCGTGTTTCATTTTAATTAATTAATTAATTTATGTCTAGAAGAAAAGATGGAAGAAAAAACACAAAAAGGAAGTGGTTATCTAATCCTCCGCTGCTGTTTTGTTTTATTCATGGCTGCTTTGTTTGTACTAAAGCTGTGAATGATAATGTTTTTTCAAACATTGTGTTTGTTTTTTATTAAGTACAGTTCAAAAGGACATTATACGGTAAAAAAATTTGATGATTTGAAAATGTTAAAGGTAAACATGTAAGATAGAGTGTTGTTATGATACAGTGAATATTTATAATTCAGTAAATCTGAGCCGTATATAAAAAAATCAAAAGCTGTGATTCGTTGCCCCTCGTTCTCTTTAAACTCACTTATCCCTTTGATCCCAAACTTTTTTATTGTAAAATTAATTTTTGTTCGTTGCTGGTGAGAAATTTGTTGACTTTACGGTTAAATGTATTGTTAGTGATAATTTAACATTATCTACTATTAGTAATCAACAATTTATCATCATTTCCAGCATTAACATATCTTAACAACTGTATGTTTTAATATTGTGACGTTTGTGAAATAATCAAGTAAAATGAATTGTTACATAAGAAATTGACAAAGTATTGTGATGCTAAAACGTGTTTTGATTTATAATCTTGAAAAGTTTAAATCACAATAAGATCACTCTCAATCATTGATTGAAACTGGTGTCAACTCATCATTACATCGGCACTTTCTCAAACTAACTAAACATAAACACTGACAAACCTGACTGGTCACTTTAATTCTCAGGAATTAACAAATTTTAATTACAACAATTTAAATAAAACAATTTCACTAAAATTAAAATATTACATTAATTTAAAATATATATTATATTAGTTAATAAGAAATATTATATTAGTTAAAATAACACACTACAATCAAAATAGTAATGTAAAATAGTAGTCTAGTCCTCGTCTTTGTTTTGTTGCGAACACGAACCAAAACCCGAACCTTACTCTTTTTATTTTGTTTCATTTTATGATTAGTTGATTTGTGGTACGTTTCACGTCAACTTTAGAGTTATAGTTTTTTTGTACGGTTTGCTAAAAACTTTTTTTCAATGGTGAATTTCCCATTTGACAATTTTGGAAGCGTCGACCCACTGTTTGACCAAAATTTTGCACTCATTCTCGGTCCATTTAAATTTTTTTTTTGTTTTTCTTCTTCTTCGACAACGGGTGGTGATGTTTGGATGTTTTGTAAATGATTTTGGAAAGAATTGTGGTGATGTTTAGACAATTTTACGTGAGCTATGTGAAAATAGTTGTGGTGGTGTGTATAAATGTTTGAAGTGTGAAAAATAGTTGTATTTGAATGTAGTAGAAAGATGATGAAAAGTGTATGGATTTGAGTTTATTTGTATGTGTATTTATAGTGTGTTTGAGATAAAAAAAATGAGTTAAATAATATATATATATATATATATATATATATATATATATATATATATATATATATATATATATTATATTTTTTAATACAAAATGGTGATAATATAGTTATATAAAGTTTTTAATTATTTTATTTATAACGGTCAAAAGAGGTTAAATAAAAAAATTGATTTTTTATCGCCGGGGTGAGGCGGGAAAGGTGATGCGGGAAACCTAGTCGTAAATTTATAAACATATGTTAACTAAATAACAACTAGAGACTAGCACACATTAGGCAGTGAAACTATCGTGCTATAGTATAGTTGTGGCAAGTTGAATCGAGGTCGGTGTCTCAAGGAACGGTAGTTACAATTCCTAAACAAACTATAATTATGAATTAATCTAGAAATCAAGGATATCAATTAAACTAATAAAAATAAACTAATTAGAAAACCTAATAGAATAAACAATAAGGGATAGACATTCATTTCGATTCAATTTCCATAACTCCGGATTATGATAAAGTAAATAACATGATAATAATTGATTATTTATTCTACAAGTTTATTTACTAGTTCTAGTTCTTTAACTTGATAATTATCTATGTTTTCATCAATAGTCAATGAATTAATACCTAAACAATCTTATAAGATAATTAATATTGATTTAAATTAAGTTTAACATATATAGATTTAGCGTTCACTATATCTATATTAATCACATCAATAGCTCTATTAAATGTAATTAATAATATGGTTAGTCTAAATAACCTAACTAATTAATTAAAACAATCATATGGTCAGGACGAAACCATGACTAATAACTCGTCGAGTTCATCACAATACAGGTATCAATCAATCAAATAATCTGATTCACAATACGTTAAACATAATAATTAATATCAATCTCATACATATTTAATCCTCACAATAACTGAATAATTTATCATAGGAGTTCTACTGTTAACCCCAACACATGCAATTGCATAATTAAGGCCAGAATCTGATGAGTTCTACTGTTAACCCCAACACATGCAATTGCATAATTAAGGCCAGAATCTGAAACCTGCCGTGTTATGGGTGACCTTATTGCATGGTTCAGAGAGCACTTGTGTAAGAAACTCGTCGAGCAGAGGTCTCTTACTCGCCGTGTTCCAGACGAATAAACAGAATCAATAACTATTCAATTAGATATTAAAATCAAAACATATAAAAACATAATAATTAATCATATGCAATTCTATGACCTATATCTAGATTCATAACATCACAAATAGGCATGTAAGCGAAACAAACGTTCAGTGAACAATTCGCGAACCATTCGGCTGAATGTTCGTTCATGTCGTTATATGAACGAACATGATCAAAAATTTACGTTCGTTTAATTATATGAAAGAACATGAACATCGTTCTCATTCGTTCATTTACGTTCGTGAACATTCGATAAGATGTTCGTGAACGTTCAGTAAGATGTTCGTTTGTTTATGTTTGTGTACTAATAGGTTAGTTACATTGGTACATATATGTATACGGAGTATCGTATTTTAATTTAAGATAAGTTAAAAATATAATAGTATTAAAAATTTAGATATTTTCAGGATCATTTAAAATATACCAATATTACTTTTCAGTATTATTTTCCACTTCGTTATATAATATATATATATATATATATATATATATATATATATATATATATATATATTATACGGAGTATATATTAATATATATGCTTGTTTGTGTTTGTTTAGATTCGTTTAACATATTAACGGATGAATGCATTAAATTATATATTCGTTCAATTGCATTCGTTTATGTTCGTGAACAAACAAATTTTCTTAGCGAACGAACATGAACAACAAAATTCATTCGATTATCCGTTCGTGTTCGTTCATATGTTCGTTAAAACCTTGATAAACAAACACGAACAGACTCCGTTCATGTTCGTTCGATTCGTTTACAGGCCTAATCACAAACAATTAATCATAAATCCATATTAAAATAAACAATCAATCTCATATCATAAATCAATAAATAAAATCATCCATCATAGTCTAGGTCTTTTGCTACAAATGAATGCAGAAAATCAGTTCATAGACAAAATAATAATCACCAAAACAAAGAAAACAACACATAAATCATGTTTCGATCGAATAACCGAATAATATCAAACTGAATATTGTGTATGCCTTCTTTGGATGCCAAATCTGACTTCCAGAGCCTCCAAAGTCTTCCCTAAAGTTACATAAGAGATTTGTCGACCAGAGAACTCGCCGATTTCAGTGGAACTCGTCGAGTTTCTCCACCCGGATGGTGAGAGAAATCGATTTAAAGTGATAGTGAGAGACGTATGATTGTGGGTTTGGGACCTGAAAAATTGAAGTTTTTGGTTTTATCCAACTCAAAGTCGGTTTAGCTTGATCTTACTTGCTCAACTATCAATTATGCACGTGTACTCGCTGAGTTCTTGAATAACTCGTTGAGTATTTCTCCAAATAGGTCGGATTTTTGATATGTTGTAACCCACTGAGTTTAGAGAATTTGGGCTTTTGAATCAAGTCATTTGGAGTCCGGACGGTGAAGTCTCGCAGAAAACTCAGCAATCTTCCGGCTTCCATCTTCGCTTATGTTCTCAATCTGAATGTTCTGTTCCTTTTGCATTTATCCTCCAAAATGAACCTAATAACAAAATATAAAGCAATTAAGTATAAATATGTATCATTTTGTCATTAAATTAAGCATAAAACATTGATATCGCAATAGAAAAACATGTACAAAATAGTCGATATCAATGGGCCCCGTTATTCCATCCATTCCTTCGTAGCTTATACTTCGCTGCGAAACCGATGCCAAAATGACGCCTTCCGTGCCAACCCCGTCAGTTTAGTGACGCATGTCACTTTGCCAAACCTAAGAGGGTTGGGAGTGGTCTAAGAACACAGGGAGTGGTTGCCCTTGTGTTCAATGTTCAGTTCAACAGTGAAGCTGAAATCATAGGCATTGGAGAACATTGAGTTTCAGTGTTCAGTTTATTTATTTATTTATTTTTAAATGCAAATGATATAATATTTTAAACAAATAAATAACACAACAAATAAATAAAACAAATTACATAAATAAACTTCTAAAATTTAAGAGGTACATTAAACAATTGACGTAAGGCGAAAGTAACTATTTGAATAGTGGTAAACCCCGGAACACCACGTGCATCGATTTTTTGGCGAAAATATTCAACATAATCAGGTATAGGCGTTTGAGAGTAATTAGAAATACCTTCTACTATCCGAAGGAATAGTCGCTTGCTCATACGAAATCGATGTTTGAAATACTCGTGCAGGTACTTCGCGTCCTCGACAAAGTAGTCGTTCATTAGACTTTCCTTTTCCGTAAATCGATCACGGTATATGTAGCGTCGTTTGAATTGTTGGTTGGAACTTTCGGCCTCTTCTCACAGGAACTACAACTTCTTTGCGATATCGACGAAGAAGTCGCAAAACTTCAATGTCGTCGTCAGTTGAAGGCGAATCGGAATCACTCATTTTTGTATTAGATTTTTGTTTGAGATAGAAAGATAAAATGAAGTGTGAAAAAATTGTGTAAATTGTACGTGTATTTATAGAGTTAAAAAATATTTTTTTTAAATACAAAAAAGAAGTAGCCATTGAAGGGCTAGAATTTAAAAAAAATAATTCTTTTTATTAAAAGTACTTGTTGGAGTTAAAAAAAAAAAAAAAAAAACTCGGTTCAATCAGCACTCAATCTAAAACATTGAAATTGAACGTCGAACTTTAATGTCGGTTTGGAGCGGTAAACGCTAGAATTCGGCGTTCAAGTAGCTGAACGCTGACGCTTGTCTCTTTCCGGTTTTCACTCCGTGTGCTCTAAGCACTCCATCGGTTCTAAAAAACTGAACATCACTTGTTACACCCATTGCGTCATTGGGCTTTGATCATTCATTGCACGAACATTTGATCAAAGTTTTATAATAATATAAAGATTTTTTAATCTACTCATTTTTCTATTGGTTTGAAAATGAAAACAAATGTAACAAGTTGCTCATACACATGTCAGTACCGATACACAACATTCCTCTAGTAGTCTAGTATACTAGTTTCATGGGAGCTCTAATTCTTCCAAAATTTACTATGACAATATTAGCAGGTTGGACACCAATAAATTCTGGATAAAATTTTTGAAATGTTCAGTCAACGTATGATCCGAGTCAGTATTTTTTTCTTCGATATAAACATTGATTCCGCAGAAAATGGACAGCGGAACAACGGTAACTCAAAGCCAATAAAATCCCACCACGTAGCACCAATATCCCGCAGGTCAACCAAATTCCCGTAGTCAAACTAAAATTCCGGCAGGTAATATATAAACTTAAATACCTGCAGTAAAGGGGCTGCGGGACAGCGGGTATTCATTTAATTCGAATTTCCTTAATGATTTCAAGCGGGCATTACTAGCTTATCATTTTGAAACGAGATTCTGAAGACTTGTATTGATTTCCGGCAGCGTATATAGCAGTTTTCGGAGGTGGTGGTTTTAGGCAGCCCTTGTATTGGTTTACGATAGTTGATACGCGTGAATGTGTGGTGGTTATGGTGGTAGTTTCTGGCAGCGGATTGGTGGTGTTTTCCGGCAGCCATGTCTTCTTCTTTAAGGTTGGTAGCAGTGTGAGTGTTTTTAATGTCTTTCTTAATTATTAGATCCAAATTTTTTAAGAATATGAATTAATGACATTTTCCAGTCCAATATCATGTACGTATTAGCTGCTTATACGTTCGTTTGTTTTCATTAATTAGTGCATTGGTTGAAAATCTTACTCAGGTTTGTTTTATATGTGGACATAAATTGATGCTTTAGGTTACAGATGGGTATGAAGCTCAAGTTGTGGACACGATTGGTGGAGAAGGGTATATATGGAAAGAAGGGTATGTATGGAGTGCCTCTACAGTTTCAATTAACATTAAAGCGGGGTATTCAATATTCCATAAAAGGTTGGGATTTCGACTTTGACCGAGGGAATTACGGTTGCCGGCGGGAATTGAATGCTAGGTGGTGTAAGAGTTACCGCTGTCCTGCTGCCCTTTACCGCGGGATCAGAGTCTATTTGAAAGGAACACGGACCATAGAAGGTAATGCCTTCGTTGACTGACCATTTGAAATTTTTTCTCTAAATTTTGAGTACCATAATGTTGGTTTGGTATTATGAAAAGAACATTCACTGCCTACATATATGTTTAGCTGCCTAAAAAGTCTTGCCCATTTCTTCAAGTTTTTGTCATTGCTTTAAAATAACAAAAATTCAAATAATTAAACTCAGAGTAACTAGACATACCTTCAAGATGCCAGTCGGTATTGTTATTTGTCAGTGTTATAAACAAGTGCATTTTTCAAGTTCAACTCACGTATTGAGGCTTCCGATTTCAGTGTTTATCTCCAAATTCAAGTCTTGCTCATTCATCACTACAATGTAGAGCGCATCGATTCATCATGAGGATGTAATGATTTCTTTTAAATCTCAATGGTCGAGCCTATGACTCATAGGTGTGCCTAAAGTTCATATTTAAACATCGATCACCAGTCATACACTCCAAAATGGAGTGACTATATTTGGTCAAACAAACCAAGTAAGAGGCTTAGAAGCTCTTACTCATAAGATGTTACATGCTTAAAATATTTTCTTTTTATGAGCTAGCTTAAGACAATAGAAAACCAATTAGACCCTGCTGAACAGTGAACACAAGAGGGCCTGTGCAAATATCTGCACATAATTAACGAATTCAAAACTAATATGGAACAATTTTGCATTCAAAATTAACGAATTCATTGCTGGTAACCTCAAGTGCAACTAGATGTAATGTCTCAAAAGATTACACTGCAAATATAAGTATACCAAACTCAAATGTAGCTACGGTAGCCTTTTACATAGTTCAGTTATAACTTTCGTTACAGACGGTTCATTGGATGCATGGTCTTAAAGGTTACCACCCCTTAGAGCAAGAACAAGATGAAGTACCGAACCCCCTTCGATGTTGTAGTCTTTTGCCGTCTTATCATCTGCAAGCTGTTTTCCAGCATAAATGAGCCTAAAAAAAATAAAATAAAAACAGAACTGTTAGATGCAGATTACCTTTATACTTGACAAAACAGAGCTAACAGACAGAAGATGCTAGTGGCTTTTTTGAAAATGAAGTTGTACAAATAGCTGTTGGTCAATTAGGATACAACTACTGTAACATTTACGGTGTTTCAATGTGCTAGATATGTTCCTGCTATTTCTTATTATAATAATTACAAAGGGTGCGCTTGGTTCAAAGTGGGGACCGGGAATGCGAAAGGGAATACTAAGCAATGCAATGAGCATTCCTAGTAATGCATTTGTCATTGATGTTGCCTGATTTATACAATTAATCATATCACGAGTAAGCTTGGTTTAAAAAAGCGTGCCTAGGCACCAGCCTTAAGGCACTAGGCAGAGCGCCTTGGAGTGCCTCTAGGCGATAGTACGACATGAGGCGCCACTAAGGCGGTGCCTAGGCTCCATGTGATGTGAGGCGGTGCCTTGAGCGCCTTGTGTTTGTAGTGGGCTTTTTAACAAATATTGGTCAGGCTTTTTTACTAAACTTTGCTAGGCAAATTTTTTTAGGTCCAATATTCATTATCATTCCATCTATGCTAAGTACTAACCTTATCCAAACTTTCTAACACAACTAAAATTGAATAAGGGCTCTAAAATGTTAAACCCCATACGACGGCTTTGGTCTCCAAAATTTGAAACACCAAACTGAAGCCGTATAATGTGTTAATTAAACTTCTAGTCAACAATTTGAGTTGTGTAAACATTTATTAGGTAGATTCGTAGATAATGTTATGAAGAAGCAATTTAAAGTATTTTATGGATTACAGAAGTTATATTTACGTGAGGCTCTCGCCTTATCGCCTAGCGCTCGTGCCTTCGGGCCCTTAGCACCTCGGATCGCCTTTCGCCTTTTTAAACCAAGCGAGTAAGGGTGACAAATTGGGTCGAGTCAAGTTGACGGGTCTAAAGTACCCAACTCGAACCCGACTTGATTTGATAAACAGGTGGGTCGAAAGTACCCAACCCAGACACGATCTTCATAACCCGTTTAAGTAAATATGTTAATGGGTTGGCATGTTGGTTTCGAGTTAATATCAGTTGGTGGGTTGGTTTCACGTCAAACGGGTCAAAATTTTGTGGGTTACTTTTGGGTTGGCGAGTTGACCCATTAACCCAAACCTTGACCTGAGCCCGACCCAAAAAATTAAACGGGTTGGCGGGCTTCGAGTTAGCGGGTTGAGATAAATATATAAATAAATGTTATATGTGAGGATAATGACAGGTAATGATATCCATTATCCCAATTTGGTGGGGAATGGGTGATTACCCACTAATGGGTAATGAAGCATTTTGCCTTATAGAATGCCAAGCATCATCTCATTACCTTTCTCATTCCCCACCCCCCTAATACCCTCAACCAAGCACCCCTAAATTGGCCTTTCTGGACTATATAATTATGTTGCTTATGACGTGTAAGGCTACAACCTCCTGATAATAGGCCTTAACCTTCCCAATCATTTTCATATGATGAAACATGCGTGTACAACATATCTCACAAGTTTAACATAGTGTTCAATGAAAATAATTTTCATTCATTTCAAATATTAAAATGATCATAAACAACTATGACTATGAAATCCACTATCATACTAAGTAAAGCCATATTTACATATCTGTAGCAAATGTTTTGAGTAAATAGAAAGACTAGAACCTATAAATATTTATCAAGAGATGTTCCTAAGACCACAAAAAGAATTAGAATCTGTCAACAACGGTAAACAAGAATAAGCTTCCTATTGTTACAACATGAAGTTCTAGCCTCTGAGGTAAACTCTGATGTTTAAATGTGTGATATCTGAAAATATAGTTTTGAAAGGTCACCCTTTGGGATATAATCAAACTGTTAGGTTAGACAATTTCTCATATATTCTCAGTATATGGTCATACGTCTACCTCAAGTCCTCAACATTCACATTTGGATACCGTGCTAGTTGTCTTCTAATGGTCGAAGACTCTACCCCACAAATCATAGTAGATTTTATCATTTTTTTGAACACGGATATATTGAAAGGAAAACCCTAAACAAAAACAAAAGGGGCAGAAGGTACAACGAAAGAAGAAACTCCCGAATTTTGAGAGTAACACAAAAATCAGGAACTAAAAACAGGCATACAACTAAACACCTACAAGAACCCAAACTCTACCAAATAACATATCATCCTTCATCATCATCTTTCGTAGCAATATCTTAATGTAGAATGCCACTAGGATTATTTACCCAATCAACCCACAATTTGTAAAGAATTTATGTTGAGTAGATAAACCACGTGAAAGCAGGGTTGTAAAACTCAGCCTACACGGCTGAGTACTTGGGTGTGGTGCTTGGCACCTAGGCTTGCCTCGGACTGAAAAAGCAGTCAAACTCGGTCAACAGGCAACGTTTTGATGTGATACAAAATTTGGGTTTTGAGTCCATTTAAAAGTTTGGTACACTTCTCTCTATTCTCTTGGTCCTTGTTCACCAACGGTCCACTCTCTCGGATGGAGTTCAAATCGAACAATACGGACAAGACAAGAATTAAGCATGAACATAGTAACTAATATTAATGTTTGAAGTATTTGAACAATTGTACGACTATGTTTATATTTCTAAAAAATTATGTTTATGTTTATGTTTCTAAACATATAACTTGAATTTTATTATTCATACGTAGAAAAAGTCCAATCTGAGTACTCACTACAAGGTCCCCAGCCTCCCTAGTACCGCCTAACAAGTTTTACAACCTTGCATGAAAGGTTGCAACTTCATTGAATGAACCAAATTTGACTCTCTATCTTTGTTCGAGAAGGCAAAGAGATTACGGTTCCGCCAGATTACACGGTAGATGTTATCATTATCTTTAAAAATTTCGCTTTCAATTATAATGAGACTTCTCAACTTAAATAACTTATTACTCTTGTCCTTTATCCAATCTAAAGTTAAACCTTCAATTTCCAGATGTTCCTCAGATTTTGATTAGGATAAACAAATAGAACATTTGTCTCGGGAATAGGAATATGGGCAGACTAATGAAAATGCATGTTCTTGTAATCTAGTAATCTACCTCTTATAAAAGTTGAGTAAATTAACTTTCATTAAGTTAGAGTGACAAATTAAAAGAAAGATACAGGGTCATGTTCCTATAGTTAAGACTTTAGATATATGCATACATACATACACACATGAACCATCACCGAGGTGGCCTAGTGGTTGGCGTCCTGATATCCTCACAAGAGGTCTCAAGTTCAAACCTCACTAGCTGCACATCTTGGGTTGGCCAGGGAAAGGGTCGGAAACGGCCACGGGATACCCCGGTTAGGCCGCGTACATCTGAGTAAAAATACTCGCCCTCCCCGGGTAACCTAAATAGGGAAAACCTCATCCCGTCATCCCTTTACATAAATAGACACATGGCACATTTACATGTTGAAAGATAAACTTAAGGCACCTACTACTCACAATCTACTACAATAACCATTACATATGCTCTATGTAACATCTACGCAGTTCAATACCAGTAAGATCATACTAGTATACTTCAGCCAAGTGCACACACAACTTGCAAAAATTTCATATACTTCAAGCACCAAATATGCGATACTGATATTGGAGGATTGATATGCAAGAAAGGGGCGAACCTTTGTTGTACAGGAGGAATTCCTTCTTTCTCTTCGACTCTCTCCTTGATCCTATCAATGGTATCAGTTGGTTCAATATCGATTTCAATTTCTTTCCCAGTAAGAGTCTTGACCTTGATCATAGTTCCTCCCCTAAGTCTAAGAACGAGATGGAGCGTTGACTCCTTTTGAATATTGTAATCAGCAAGAGTTCGACCATCTTCTAATTGCTTCCCAGCAAATATCAATCTCTGTTGGTCCGGTGGAATACCTTCTTTGTCCTATAAATCCAATAACAAAGTTAGCAAAAGAATGATCACATTACAATTTTACAATTACAATTACAATTACAATCTATAGTAAATTAATGACATAATAGAAGCCTCCCCAAGTTAAATACTGATGGTGGTTTGTTTACTTGATCTCTATATGTTTCAGTCATTCCCCACCAGACCCTAGAAAACACATCTATACAAATTCCGTTCTACCTCATGATTTTGATCTAAAAACAGAAAGTAATACTCCGTAAAACCCTAGTAAATTTCACACAAAACCCTTATTTATTTTAATTTTATTGAATAGTAAGGAGCAATTGGAGACATAAACAAACATATAGGAAGACGTTGAACAAATTAAGATCTGCAAATGATATATAATGGTCAATGATGAATTTTAAAAGCATGAAGCTATTACCATAAAATAGAAGAGATAAAAAAGAAATTGGACCTGAATCTTGGCTTTGACATTATCAATGGTGTCACTGCTCTCGACTTCGAGAGTAATCGTTTTTCCGGTTAGGGTTTTCACGAAGATCTGCATGTTGTTGAATTGTATTGATAGATGGTAAAACTAATTTGATTTTGTACTCACCTAGTATAAAAAGATCGACATAATATATTTTCGGAAAATCAAATTCAAAATGTTACAACAGGAACCTTAGTCGGAGATCGTGGTATTTTCAATAACCAACTTGTCTCGATTGCTCGACAACCAATACAACTAGTAGGGGTGATTATCGGTCCATATTTGAGGGTGGTGATATTATTATGGATTTTAAATGCATCGTAATTGTACATCTAGTAATGTACGATTACCGTAGTAATGTACGATTACCGTAATTGAAATCGAAAATTTAATTAAGTGGAATTTTCTCATTACTAATCATTTAAAAGATAAATACTTACACACATGTACACATTCATTGATAAAATACTATCGTTGATTTATCAAAAGTAATGGTGAAAATATCAACATTCTTTTTATAATCTAAATTGAAATCGACAATTTGATTAACTGGAATTTTCTCATTACTAATCATTTTAAAGGCAAATACTTACACACATGTACACATTCATTGATTAATATTTATTTAAATTTTAAATATGTCAAATATTTAACAACAAATATAAAGCATTTTAATTAGGTATAAAATACAAATGCATGAAAACGAATCAAGTTAGTCACAAAACTAAAATTTTAACTAATAAACGTGCTAAAATATGAACATTCGGACTAACATAAATACAATAATATTATAATCATATTTTCTGCAAAGCCCACATAAGATATATATATATATATATATATATATATATATATATGCGGTGGTTAACATACGAAGACACAAACTAAAAAGTGTAAGAAGGTATTACAGCCGCTAGATGCATCTGTCCACCTATTCAATTGTCAATGGCATTCTCGTAATTTTTTTGAAAATGAATGGCTATTAGATTAAAATTAAATGTGTAAATATAATAATAATTTTTTGCATTCCTAAATATTGCAACAATTTACGGGAGTCTAAAACTGAGTCATTGAATTTTGAAATCTACAAAAACCTCGGCGGACTTCCGATGTAATTGGTAAATACATCAAATGCATCAAATTCAAAATTGTTAGATTTTATCCAATTCTTAACATATCACCAATGTATCAAACTTAATTCACTTCCAACTTTATCTATAATAACAAATTCATGACTTTTCAATTTCAGTGCCAGATTATATCCAAACTCATCTACTCTCTTGGTTGTACACTATATATAACAAAGGTTGTTATTGAGAATGACACACCGGAATCACCATCACCGGTTTATATACAAGACCATGCAACATCCAACAATGGCTAAGCTGGAAAACAAAGGAAACAAATAAAAAAAAAAAGCATCATGTTCTAGTTGTAAGTAGTTTAATTCTGCATAAAATAATAGTGTGCATCAAATATGATGTATTTGAATCTGTGTTCTAATGTCCATCAATTTAATTCAGCAAAGAGGAGAACGTCAATGGGGAAAGAGATTGTGGGATGTGATTCGATGATGTCTGCTATGGATGGAAAACAAGCTATGAATGATAGTAAAAAATGCAAACATGCGAACGGTACGCGAAATCCTTCAACAATGATTTATGATTAGTATCGTTTTAATTAATATGACACACTTGTAGATTGTTATTGATACACAACTCGAATGACACAAATATTGATCGATAATGATCACAATATATCGATACATTTTTACCGATTATATGTATATGGTAATTGTGATGCAAATCGATAGTGATGCACCGATTACGATATATGAAAACACTTTGAAGCATTGTAAATTTTTCCCTAGACATCATTGAAAATTGTTCGTGTATAAAGTTCAGCAGCATCCTTTTCAATTGCCAATTTTGTTTTAAAAACATGGGTAGTATATCGCGAGTCATGTTCATTCTTGCTATGATTAAACCTTTGATAATCCATAACCGTCTCAAAATGACTCAGAAATTCGACCAAAGTCAATTGGGAATTAGCAAACTGACGGAAAAAGTGGTTCTCACTTTCAGACCTGGAAGAAGTACGCATCAAACTAGACATTGCCTCATCACAAAAGTAGGCAGGTATCCAGTCAGCTTTCAGTGCTAACATGTCATT
This sequence comes from Gnaphalium uliginosum, assembly GCA_963930675.1. Taxonomy (NCBI): domain Eukaryota; kingdom Viridiplantae; phylum Streptophyta; class Magnoliopsida; order Asterales; family Asteraceae; genus Gnaphalium; species Gnaphalium uliginosum. The sequence continues at coordinate 40,248,541 of OZ005684.1, read as the reverse complement.
AAACCATTTGTTCTCATTCATGTTGAAATCGTTCATTATCGCCTGCCATTCTTTGTCGAACATATCAGGCTCAATCTTATCGGTCCAAACAATATCACACAACCTTTTTTTGAAAGTCTTATTAGTAGCCAAACTTGAACCACCTGTAAAATGTCGATACATATGTAAACAAAGGTGATATATTTTCAAGGGTGTGTTGAAAACATAAAACTTCTATAATCAAGGTTAAATTGATCTGTAACAATAAATTATTGTGTTCTCGTCATATCTTTTTGATTGATTTTGATAAATGACAAATTCACTTTTTAAAAAGTGTATGTATGCATATATCTCAAGGACTGAGATGTATAATCACCATTCTTACCTCAACTGAAATATGCTATCAGGATCAACCACCCATTTGTTCCAATTCATATTTTTTAGCTTACATCTCGTTGAAATTCATATTCTAGACATTAATTGAAGATTGGGAAGTAAGTCCTTAGTTCGAACTACATCCAACATCTCCACCTAAGCATGTATTGTAATTGTAATCCTATTTTAAAATAGAAGATATTTGATGATATTTATTTATCTATATACAACTATATATATAGATATATATATTTGATGATATTTATTTACATTTATATATAAATGTAATAAGTCATTCTATATTCATTAACATGTCCATTCATGTTTGTTATATTTCTTATGTTCGTTCGTTTATAGTAGGCTACTTATCGAAACACTTACAATCATCAAAGGTGATTTTTAATATTCCTAATTTATTTAAACTCGTAAACTCATATATAATATTTAATATTATTTTCTATTATAAAATAAATATCTCATGTACAAGCATTTTTAATATTTGTTTCATTAATATATTATTATTGTGTAATGTATTTTCATTGGGTATAAGTCATGATCAAATATGATTATGATAATATTTATATGTATTAAGCTTGTTGGGATTAATACTGTTGACTTAGTTAGTGATGTTGATATGATTAATACTATGAATACAAGTTTCTGCTGTTAATACGAAGTTAATGCTGCTCAGTCAAGATTACTAATGCTAGTTCAAGGTTTCTACTGCTGTCAGAGTTACTACTGTTAGTTAATTTAATAGTTAGTATTGTCTATGTAATATAACAATTTTACTACTGCTTGTATAAAAGTTACTATTGGTAACTGTTACATTAATATTATTACTGTTAGAGTAATTATTGAGTCGGCTAAGAGATAGAGTCGTATATGGAATGCATTTACTTTCATATGAGTAGGATGACTTGTACAAGACCTTATGTATTATAAATAGAGATCCTTGTTAGATTGAGAAAATGAGTTAGATGATAGTTAGAAGTAATATAGAACAAATAGCTTCAAGATGTAAACCCTAATACAATATGTGTATTCGTCTTATTGAGATTGAAGCTTTTGATTATTATATTCTGTGTTCGATTATTATTGTTTATATATCTTGATAATCTAAAAGCTATTAAGTGTTATTCCGCGACTTCTTAATAGTGATTCAAGCTTTACATATTAGTTAAGATTAAATCGATCCTGACAAAGCTCATGATGTTTCTGCATAAAAGAAAATGAAAAAAATTGTTTTGTTTTTTATTTAAAATGTTAAAACCAACAATTCCTTTTAATTACGCTTAAATGAATGATACGTATTTTATGACAATGATAACAAGTAATTATTTTATATTTAGAGGACATGTATAAAATCAAGTCATCAACTATGACGAATTAATAGGGTGTCACAACTTGGATTAATGAGGCATTATCATAAATATGTGCCGATAAAGGAAAGAAATAAATGTAGTTCATTTAGAGTATAAAAAGTTGTTTTGATTTTTTTATTTCAGTATGTTATACGTGCTATTAAAATATTTGCATTGTATAACTTTTGATCTCATATCGATATTGAATAGATTAATTTTCAACTTTGTATAATAATACGTTCTATTTTTTACATCTTGACACCTAATTATTAGTTTATTCATCCAAACATTATAGTCCATTTAAATGAGTGAATTATTTATTAAACAGATCAACTACAGGTGTTAAAATACTATAAAATAAAAGTTCAATATGAAAAATGTGATTATAAGGTATGTTAAAAATACTAAATTGATAATAATAAAAAATGATAATATTTATTATTGTAACCCAATATATAGAGTTTTTATATTTTTGAAATTGAGTTCTTAAGGCTTTATAGTTATGATTTGAATGTTTTTCATTTAAGTTTATTAAAGAAAGCTAATCAGTTAAGATTAATATTAGATCGAAGATGGGAAAAATCGATTAAGAGTATGATACAAATTATAATTGACTATGTAATTGGGTACAAAATATTCAAGAAAAAGATCAATTCAAATTCAACGCCTTGAGAAAATCAAAAACTGATTCGATGAACTCTTCCTATTACGGTACCTAAAAAATGAAGTTCTTCGACGTTTTAAGTTGCGTAAAATAAACAAACAACTTAAAGAAGAATTACATTGGTACATATATAATTTATACAGTTTTTATGCCTCGCCGCAATGTCCGGATTAAAATTTTTTTGTTCATATGCATGATTTGTATATCATTTGTAGTTTAAATATAAAATTCTATAAATAAAAATACATTTATGATTTTACCGCTTTAAACTCTCACATTTTTCCAATAAAGTTTACGTTTTAAACCTTCTATCATTCTACTTCATATCATATGTATGTTTGTTTTGTGTTCATGTATATTATGTTGTGTTCATTTACGTTTATCTCATGTTAACTAACGAACATAATTTTTTTGTTGCATTTGGATCACCTAATGTTCAACTTGAACATTATGAAAGGTATAATTTTAACTTAGTAAATAATTTTAACGAACGTATTTCTTCACCCAAAGTTATTAAATTAGTAAACAATTTTAACTATTTAAAAAAAAAAATATTGATTACAGTATCCTATGTAGATTTAAAACTATAAGTCTAATAACAGATCTAAAAATGTGATTGATTAATGTGATAGAGTGATATGCGAAGATTAAGAGAGAGAAAATGTATAAATAATATGTCAAAATGATGGTATATGTATAATTTTATATCTATATACTAAGTAACATGACTAAAAAAAAAGGTAAACTGACAAATCTAAATAGTGAATAACATTCCGTGTTCAATATTTGGTTTCAAACCGTTTAATCCGAATATCTAACCAAATTAAAATCAAACCGAATTTGAAAAATGATTTTCAGATTGATTAAAACTGAAACTGAATTTAATATTCGATCGTCAGTTTTGACTTTTTGGAATTCGCTTAAACCGAAAACTGAAGTTAAGTGCATTTCCCTGCACTAAACCCTTAGTGTATATATATATATATATATATATATATATATATATATATATATATATATATATATATATATATATATATAGTCAAAGGTTCAAATGAGAACCAGAAAAGATACAGAACTGCGAGAACTTTTAAATTATAGGAATTTTCACATGTATAATGGTTCAATCACATGTGATTATTGATGAAGATTAATGTTAAAGGAAAAATAATTTGACAAAACCTCAAAATAACTTTTAAAATAAAATTTATATTTTTCGTTCACAAGTGCACATTTGACTAGTGCACATGTGAACATTTCATATATTCAATAATTTAATATATTTTTAGTAACTTTTAACTTTATTTTGTCAATAATATGAAATTTAAATAACATTTATATGTAATTTATTGCGTTTACATGTATAAAAGAATGTAATTTAAAAGTTTTCGCAGTTATGTACTTTTTTGTAATTTTTGTTTGAACCTAACCCTATATATATATATATATATATATATATATATATATATATGATGAAACTTCTATATATGAATGGAATATAGATGGCCAATCAGAATATCAAATTTTAAATCTATTACAAGAAATGATTATGGCAGCTACTGCATATAAATCAAATGGGAATACTGAATTTAAGGTAGCACAAATGATTATATCAGGATTCACTGGAATATTAAAAGGCTGGTGGATAGTTATGTAACTCAAGAAGAAAAAAATGCGATATTAAATGCAAAAAAGATTATAATTAAAAATGAAAATGGTCAAACAAGTCAATCACAAATAGATAATATGATGAATACGTTAATATATGCTATATTAAAAAATTATGTGGGAAATCCAACAGCTTATCAAGAAAGAAACTCATCTATATTATTAAATCTAACATGTAGAAAATTACAAGACTTTAGATGGTATAAAGATGTATTTTTGGCTAAAGTAATGACTAGGCCGGATTGTAAAGAAGCATATTGGAAAGAAAGATTTATAGCAGGTTTACCTAAATTATTTGCTGAAAGAATTAGAAATAAAATAAGTCATAATTATAATAATAATATACCTTATAAAGAATTAACGTATGGAGAAATTATAAATTATGTTAATCAAGAAGGATTAGCTATATGTTCAGATTTAAAATTAAAAGCCAAAATTAAGAAAGAAGACGTCAATTCTAGACAAGAATGAGGAGATTTCTGTCAACAATATGGTTATGAATCTTTAAAATTACCTCCCTCTAGTTCTAAAAAAATTAAATACAGACATAAAAATAAATACAAAAAACATTATAAAAAAGAACAAGAATATGAAAAAAGAGATGATTATAGAAAAAACAAGTTTAAAGGAAAAAGAAAATTTCCGTATAAAATTTTTAACTAAAGTAAACAGAAAGACATTATAATATGTTATAAATGTGGTAGGAATGGCCATGGCAAAAGACTGTTATGTTAAAAAGAAAATAAATGAGTTAGATATATCAAATGAACTTAAAAAACAAATTAGTTAGTTAATTATAAGAGATAGTTCAAGCGAATCTAGTATATCAAATTATAGTGAAAATGATATAAATGTTTTGGAAGAAAATACCTCTAATAGTGAATCTGAAATATGTGAATGTATAGGAAATTGTTATTGTGACTATAAATCAATTAATGTTATAACTAAAGATAGTGAAATAGAACAATTAATAGATTTAATAAATAAAATCGAAGATAGGGATATAAAAAAGATATATTTTTAAAAGTTAGAAGAAGAATTAAATAATAAAGAAGAAAAATCTTTAAATCATAAGCAAGAATATAATTTTAATGAAATATGTAAAAGATTTAACAAAAATATAAATCCTATAACAATTCCAGAATTACAAGAAGAGCTTAATACTGGGAAATTAGAAATAATAATTTTAAAACAAAGAATAGAAAAAATAGAAAGTAGCGAAAAATCTTTATATGAAGAAAAGCCAGAAAATGAACCCAAAATAAATATAATAAAGAAAGTAAATTATCAAAGGTGGTATACAAAATTAACCATAGTTATCAATAAAAATTTCAAGCTATCACTAACAGCTTTATTAGATTCAGGAGCAGATTTAAATTGTATACAAGAAAGTTTAATTCCAACCCAATATTATAAAAAGTCCTCTGAAAAATTATCTTCAGCAAGTGGATCTATATTTAAAATAAATTACAAATTATCTAATGTTCATATATGTAAAGACAATTATTGTTATAATACTCTATTAATCTTAGTAAAAAATTTAACCTCTCAACTTATATGTTGGACAACCATTTATATTACAATTATGTCCTTTTCTCAATAGATAAAAAAGGATTAACTACTAAAGTTTTAAACTGTTAGGTCTTGAAGGTCCCAAAACTTATATACGGATTAAATAACAAGTATTTAATATATTAGTTTATATCTAAGTTATATCAAACAGGTTAATTAATCAAGGCGGAATACAAGATTAATTAAGGCACAGAATATATTATGAATTAAAGTTTTATTCACAATAAATGGTTTGTCTTACAAATAAGACATAGTATTCAGACACACACAGATTGTTTGAATACGATCCAAGTAGTATACTATGATACAATTATCACTACAAACTTAACAGTAAGTGTGGTAATGCTTTTAGCCTAAGCTTAAAGGTCTTGTATACTAATTGTCTTGGATATCTCATTTGTGGTGCTTTTGAGCTGCTATTTATAGAAGTTGAGTATCAACTTCTATTATCCAGCTCAGTCAGTTGTCCAAGGGATAACAAATTCATCTTGGGCAACTTTGCACTCTTCCCTTTTTGCTTTTCTTGGAAATAGAAAAAGCAAAAGGTAAAAGGTTTCTTTGCTGAGAAGAGAACCTTTTTCCGATGTTTGACTTTGCTCAAACATCTTTTCAGTTGTATCGTAGCCTTAGGAAAGAAGAACTGCTTTTGTACGATTGTACTTTCATTCTTCAGTCTGTGATCTTCAGTCTGTGATCTTCAGTCTGTGAAGCCTTCTGTCTTCGATCTTCATTCTTCAGATGATGAATTCATAAGTCTTCAACGAGAGCACGGCTTTCAGTCTGTGAGAATTTCTTCAGTCCGTGAAGCACGGACTCAGAAACAATTCTTTAGTTTGTGGATCACAGACTCAGAAACAATTCTTTAGTCTGTGGATCACAGACTCAGAAACACAGACTCAGGAATTCACTAAGTTTTTCCCGAATACAACTGAGTTAGATTTTGACTCCTCAGATTTATAACTTGGGTTTGATCATTATTTTTCTTAACAATCTCCCCCTATCTGATGCTGTCAAAATCTATTTACAAAAGATAATAGAGAAATAATATATACTAAAGTGAAACATAACATATGGATCAAGACTTATAAACATAGACTCAGAATCACAGTTAGTTCACAAAAATATTACAATTATTGCATAAGATTGTAAAAGGTATAAATTTAACAATCTTCAATCTTTTCTCTGAGCCCTGATCTCTTTGATCTTTTCCACTTTCCTCTTCAACAAAACTTCCATTTCCTTATCAGATTTTTCTTCAAATTCTTGATACTCCAGGATGATCTTCTTGCAGATGTCTTCAAATCCAGTCATCATCCTGATCTGGGAAAGGTTGTTGAATAACCAGCTAATTAATCTTTTTCTAAATGGCTTGGCTTGAGAATGTTTGCATTCCTTCAGCAGGGCAATGCAATGCAGCAGAGATTCTCCATACAATCTGTTTTGATCTTGGAAGCACTCTATCCCATTGATATCTCTGTAGCACAGACCTTCAACTTTGTCAGTCTGGACATATGATCTATCGATAAAAACGATACCTTTTGGTAGAGGATGCTCCCTTCTCTGCTCATTCTCTATAGATAACCCAGCTGACTTCTTCTTTATTACAAAGTTGTTTGCTATGCAGAACAACTTGTATTCTTCTTCTGAGATAAGCCCTAGACTGAGAACTAACTCAATCAGGTAGGATAGCTCATCCAGAACTTCTTTCTTCAAATCTTTGTCAGCTTCACTCTTCAAAAGATTAGCAATGGATTGCCATTCTTTAAGTTCTAGAGTGTACAGGTCATCCACCCATACCATTTCCGAGCTCTTGGTCAAAGTCAACTCCAACCTCAATTTCTGTCCAATCTTATTCAGATGACAGTCTTTAATCTTCTGCTTGAGCTTTGACTTTCTGAAAGTGGATTGTAGCTTAGCTTTTAGGCTCTCTTCTGTAATCTTTTTGACAGCTCTTCATCTTCTTTGATCTTTTGCTCAACTTGACTCCTTCTTGATTGAGTCTGTAAACAACCTTCATCTTCTAATTCTTTAGAGAGCATGTCAATAAATCTTGCTTCCTTCAACTTCTGCTCTTCTTCAGTTAATACATTTAAGTATTCAGTTAAAGACATACCTTGAGCAGTAGCTTCTTGTTGCAAGAGTTCATCATGTAGATTTGTCAGTTCAGGATTTCTTGTACCAGCAGCATGATCATCCACCATCTTCTTGATCTTGCTTAACCTCTCCAGCTTGCCCTTACCCTTAACCACATCTTCTTCCATAGTAGAACTCGACCCAGGATATGTGCTTATCAGATGAGCACTTCTCCATTGCATTCTGTCTTCAAGCTCACTTCTACCTGGAGGTAGTATTCTGGTTGTTGTTGTTGGTCTAGCAGGATTGGCTTCAGTTTGGATGGCTTCAGCACTGATGATTAGAGCATCAATGCTTGCTGCTTGTTGCTTTGAGCTCTGAGTCTATGATGAATGCTGTGTCTCAGTCTGTGCAGGTTCAGAGGGCACAGACTTAGACTCTCCAGTTTTGACTTTTGAGGCACCTTCATCTACACCTCCAAAAGTAGCATCATCTTCATCATCATCTGATCTTCGAAATACTTCAGACTCAGAACTACAATCAGGATTGATGGCATCATCATCTTCATCATCAATTTCCTGTTCTTCTGCCAGCTTCACAAATTGATCCCATGTTTTGATCCCCTTCATCTTTGGTTGGGAATCAAAGATATCCCTTTCAGGAATCCTCCTGGCCATTCTTTTTATCTTCCTGGCTCTTTTGATTTGCATAGGTTGAACATCTTCATCTTCCCTTGGTCTCTTCAGCTCAATCTGACCTAGGCCTGAGATAGTTGTTATTGGGTCTATGTGTAAGACAATGGATGACTCCCCCTGAGTCTGTGCAACCATCTCAGTATGTTCACCTGCCTGCAATCCTTCTGGCTCCCCCTCAGTCTGTGCACTCATATTTTCAGTCTGTGGCACAGACTGAGCTTCAATCTGGGACTTCACCCTAGGACTTTCGGATCCATCATCTCCCTCATCTCCCTCACTGCTATCTCCCCCTAAATCTAAGGATTTATTATTAAATAAATTATCTTTTGGGGTTTTAGCATCTGTAGACCCAGACTTCATCTTCTCCCCCTTTTTGACATCAACAGCTAAGCTTGAGAGGGTGGTCTGCATTTCATCTAACCTATTGGATACCTTTTGCTCCAGCATATCCACTTTATCCACCATGGTAGAAACTAGATGCTTCATCTACTCTAGCTCTTTCTTATTATTATCGAACTCAGTCTGTACCCATTCAGACAACTTGGTGATGGCAGAAAGCACATCATTAAGTGTACTAGAAGGCACAGACTAGGTCTGGTTGGAAGGGTTAGAATTGGGTGATGGTAGGTGTTCCTTACTTGACTCATGTTGAAACTGCGCAAGATCACTGGAATCTTTAGGTGTTGCACTCTTTGCCTAACTCTGTGTCCTGTGCATGGAAAAACGATCATAGGCATTGAGTGGTGTAGTGGTGTTTCCCTCAGATCGAATCCGGTGATAGGATAAGACATCACTGGGAATTGGTTGTGTTGCATTTGTTGCCTCAAGTAGTCCATGGTGTAAAGGGACCATATCACTCGCAACAAATGTGGAGGATGGTATGCCTTCAGTAACCATCTGGTGATAAGATGGTAGATCATTAAGCAAAGAAGTGGAGATCTGTACCTCAGTCTGTGACATGACTGGGGCATTGGCGATCTGTGCAGAGAGGGGTGTAAGGAGAGACTCACTGGAATGTGAACTAGTACAGGACTAGTGGTCAGTATGGGTTCAGCCATTGTGAGTGAGGTAAAGAGGGGCTGGTAGTGCTCAGGATTGGAGCATCTTCTTCAATGCTTACTACAGGGGACAGTGTAGTAGCAGTAACGTGGGTATCCAAGCTGACTAATCTAGGTTCAGGTTGGGTCAGTTGGGTAGCCATTGGCACCACAGACTCTAGCAGAGCTGTAATGGAATGGTCTACAGCACAGGAGGGTGTTCTATTTACATCCAACTCCATGGATGATGATTCCATTTGTGCTATACTTTTGGGGGTTGAGTTTGGTGATTCCTCCAGAGTGAGTGGTGTCTCATCTGGGTTGGTTTGTTTGTGACTCTCTTTTGTGGGTGAGGATGGGCTAGGATAAGAAGGTTTATCTATATCCATCTCCTCAGGAGAAGAAGATTTACTACCTGCATCTTCTGTTGAAGATGGAACCGACTCAACAATGTTTGAGTCTGACTCCAAGTGCACAGATTGAGTTGAGTCTGTGTTCATGGAGTCTGTGTGCTCTACTTCAGCCACACTATCTTCAACAGTCTGGGCCTCAGTATCCTCACTATTACCTGAATCATCACCCTCCATAGATGCAGAAGCAACATATGGGTGATCAATCCATTGCTGCATAGCATCAGTAATAGGTGCTCCAGTAAGTGGAACCGGATGGTTAAACACTTTATAGGTGAGCACGGGTACGGGTATATCTGCAATTTTATTATTAAAGGATATATATACAGACCCAGATAATCTGGATTGGATGCACAAGGAGAGTAACCTTATAAAAGGTACATTAAAATTTCTGTTAGACTCATTCACCAGTTTTAAAATTTCTTGAAAATACAACTCTCCAAAGTTGATGTTTAAACCAGTGATGAATGAGCTTAACAGTTGAGTTTCAAACTCATTTAACTCCCCTGTGCTACCGGATTTACCTCCTAGACTTCTAATGATGCCAGAGATTAAAAATTTTCTTCTAGGCGTGAACCCTGACATCAAAATGGTGCCTTTTTCTTTGGTATATCCAACCAAAGTAAGAGAAGCCCTTGCTGCTTCTTTGGTTGGAATGGGTTCAAAATTATTTCCCAAGGGCAAGTCTAAGACATTCCTAATTAGCTCCTGATCAATGGTAACTATCCGTTTACCATGATCAATAGTACCAGTAATTGCAGTATTGGTACTATTTGAGGAGCAAGTATACCACCATTCCATAAGAAAATCAGGATATATTTGAGGAATAGTGTTGAAAAATACTCCCCTTAAAGGATGAGCAGTCATAAAGTTTGTTAATTCCTCAAATCCTTGGTTCTTTTTAGAATTAGGAATGGAAATGGTAGCAACTTGATTATTTATACAGAGTTTTACCTGTTTACCCTGTTTAAAGGGTTTAGCCGCAGCGATAGAAGCAGGTGGTGTGTAAACCCATTGATCAGCCATTTTTGAAGATGATTTCTTGAGATTGAGTTTGAAAATGGTTGATTAATGAAGAGTTAGGGTTCACAAACTCTGTATATTTTTGGTGTGCAAGTACAAGTGAAGAAAAAGAGAGGAGACCGGAAATGGGTATTTAACGAAATTAAATTTCCGTTAAACGGGACCCACTGATGATTATCCCTTTTACTGTAGCAATGAGGCTTAGGCATGTGCACCTTTTTGTATTGAGCAGATAAAAGAACAAAAAGCGCCAAAACTTTTAATGATTATTACCATAAATTTGGTATAAGCATTAAATGCAAAGATATTGTTGTTTATTTATTTTAAAAAAAAATAATTAAAAAAAATAAAATAATAAATAAAAAAAATAAATTAAATGAAGATAAAATGAACACAGTCTGAGGGTATATAGTTAGTCTGTGCAGTGAGTCTGGATGACGTCACACAGACTGAACCATATAACAGACAAACTGAGAGAAAATAATAGAATTGTAAAATCTTTTTAGTATTTTCTTTGATTTATTTAAAAAAATCTCTGAGTCTGTGTTATTTGATTGTATGTAACTGAGGATACAGACATACAGACTGAAAGGCAGGCATAGACTGAGAGTTTGAATCACACAGATTCAAGAGTTTTAATAGGGGTTGAGCATTCCTAGTTGACCAAGCAGATATAAGAATCTATCTTCATTAAGAGGTTTAGTAAAGATATCTGCTAGTTGGTCATTTGTGGGCACATATTTGAGAGTCACTTTACCTTTCTCAGGACAATCTCTGATAAAGTGATGTCTGATCTCAATATACTTTGTTCTGGAGTGAAATACATGATTCTCAGTGATGGCAATGGCACTTTGGTTATCACACATGATTGGAGTTTTTGTAAACGCCAAATCATAGTCTGCTAGTTGATGTTGCATCCACAGCAATTGGGCACAATAACTACCAGCAGCTACATATTCTGCTTCTGCAGTGGATGTAGCAATAGAATTCTGTTTCTTGCTTGACCAACTGACTAGTTTTCCACCTAGTAGTTGACATCCATCAGAAGTGCTTTTCCAGTCTAATTTACAACCTGCATAATCTGTATTTGTATAACCTATTAGATCAAAACCAGAATCTTTGGGATACCAAAGACCCAGGTTAGGAGTACCTTTAAGGTACCTAAAAATCCTTTTTACAGCTTTGAGATGTGATTCTTTAGGTTCAGATTGATATCTAGCACATAAACACGTTGAGAACATGATATCTGGTCTACTGGCAGTGAGATATAGTAGTGATCCTATCATACCTCTATAAGTGGTTTGACAGACTGACTTGCTAGACTGATCTCTATCCAACTTATCTGCAGTGCTCATTGGTGTTTTCATTGATGAACAGTCTTTTAAAGAATATTTAATGAGTAGATCATTTACATATTTGCCTTGGTTGAGGAAAATTCCATTAGGTTTTTGATGTACTTGTAAACCAAGAAAGTATGTTAATTCACCCATCATACTCATTTGGTACTGTTTTGACATTAAATTTGAAAACCATTTGCATAACTTTTCATCAGTAGATCCAAATATGATATCATCAACATATATTTGGACTAGTATGACATCGGCTTTGTTCCTTTTGAAGAACAAGATTTTATCAATTGATCCTCTAGTAAAATCATTACTCAGAAGATAAGATGATAAAGTGTCATACCAAGCTCTTGGAGCTTGTTTTAGTCCATATAGTGCTTTCTTCAATTTATAGACATAATTAGGAAAAGTTGAACTTACAAAACCTGGAGGTTGTTTTACATAGACCTCCTCTTGTAAGTTACCATTCAGAAATGCACTCTTGACATCCATTTGGTAGACTTTGAAGTCCTTGAATGCAGCATATGCCAAGAATAACCTTATTGCTTCAATTCTGGCTACAGGGGCAAATGTTTCATCATAGTCAATGCCTTCTTCCTGCTTGTAACCTTGAGCAACTAGCCTTGCCTTGTTTCTGATTATCACTCCATCCTTGTCCATTTTGTTTCTGTAAACCCATTTAATTCCTATAACAGTTTTGCCTTTTGGAGCAAGAACTAGGGTCCAAACATTGTTTCTTTCAAATTCTGTTAACTCTTCCTGCATTGCTTCAACCCAATCATCATCTTTCAGTGCTTCTTCAGCTTTCTTTGGTTCAATGATTGATAGGAAGATTGTGTAGAAACAGAAATTTGCAGTAGATAACTTTGACACTTGAGCTCTTGTTTGTACACCAGAAACATAATCTCCAATTATTTCTTCAATTGGATGATACTTGTGTTCTTTGACGCCAAAAAATGATTCATCATAGGATGATAAATTATTTTCATTTAGTGGAAGAGTAACAGGACTGAGTTCTGCATTACCTTCAACATGGGGCAAGTCTGAGTCTGTAGAGTTCTCAGACTGAAGACTACCAGACTGAACACTTGTATTAGAAGATCTTGAATCTCTGGACACAGATTCATCTTCCGTTGATGAGGGTACTGTCATTAAATGATCAGGATGAACATCTTCATTATCACTTTCAAAGTCTTGTTATTGGAGAACAACAACTGGGATTTGAGATTCAGATCCCACAACAGACAATTCTTCTAAAGAATGAACATCAGACTGAGAAATATGTTCATTATTAGCAGAGGAAACATCAAAGGTGACATTGATGGTTTCTTTAATTTTATTCCTTCTATTGTTGTAAACTCTGTAAGCCTTTGAGATAGATGAATAGCCAACAAAAATTCCTTCATCAGACTTAGGTTCCATTTTTGCTAATTGATCCCTTTGATTGAGGATATAGCATTTACTTCCAAAGGTCTGGAAATAATGGATGGTTGGAACCTTCTTATGATACAACTCATATGCAGTTTTGCCATGCCTTCTAACCAAAATAGATCTATTTTGGGTATAACAGGCAGTGTTGACTGCTTCTGCCCAAAAATAAATCTTCATTTGACCATGGCATAACATGGTTCTTGCAGCTTCTATGAGTGTACGATTTCTTCTCTCAACAACACCATTTTGTTGAGGAGTTCTGACAGAGGCAAAGTTTTGAATAATGCCTTTGTCAGTACAGAATTCAATGAGAGTAGAATTCTTAAATTCTGTCCCATGATCACTCCTAAGTTGCTTGACAGGTATATCTTTCTGCAATTCTTCCCTCTTGATTAGATTAATAATCTCAGGTGGAGCATCACTTTTTGCCTTAAGAAAGATGACCCAAGTATACCTTGTGTATTCATCCACAATCACAAGTGTATACTTCTTTCCACCCAAACTGCCAATGCTTATGGGTCCAAATAGATCCATATGGAGCATATGCAGTGGTTGATCAATTGTAGTTAACAATTTGGATGGAAAATGGTTCTTGGTATGTTTCCCTAGTGTACATGCAGGACAAAGTTTGTCTTTTGCAAATGTAACATCAGGCAGACCTCTAACCAATTTCTTCTTTGACAAGAGGTTAATGTTTTTGAAGTTCAGGTGGGATAACCTCCTATGCCATAGCCAGCTTAGTTCTGGCACAGACTGAGTATAGAGACATATCTCTATATTTACATCTGCAGAAGAAAGATCCAAGAGATAAATATCTCTTTCTCTTTTGGCAACTAGTACAGGTTTGCCTTTGGAATTATAGATAACAGCAGCCTTCTTTCTGATTCTGATTTCACTGTCATCATCACAAATTTGGCTTGCACTAAGCAGGTTATGCTTTAATCCCTCAACATAGGCAACCTTTGTTATTCTGATGTTGCCAGCCTTCACCACACCATAACCTTTTGTCTTGGCAACAGAGTTGTCACCATATTTGACAGAAGGCCCTTCTTCTTCTACAAACTTTGATAAGTTCTCCAAAGAACCTGTCATATGTCTTGAGCATCCACTGTCTAGGTACCATTTTTTGTTACCCTGCACAAGACAAACAAAATCAATTAGTTACTTTTGGGAACCCATCTTTTGATGGGTTCTTTAGCTGCTTTGTTGGAAATAAGCGTGTAAAGTTGACTTTTAACCTCTCTAGATTTGACTTTGTCGTTTGTAGTTGACATTTGTTTAGTCAAAGCACCCTTTGGTTATTTAAAATTAGACTTTGTGCATTTAATACCCTCATGTCCCAGATTTCCACAGTTGTAACATTTTCTGTCCAACTTAATGGTCCTTTTGGATTTGGGGTTATTATTTGCACTAGATCCTCTGTTAAAATCCTGCTTTGTCTCAACAAATGTTTTAAAATCTGTGGTTAACTTCATTAAGTTTTCACTAAGCAGCTTAATGGTTTCAGTCTGGTTGTTAAAGGTGGACTTTTGACAGTCAGACTGAGAGTTAACACAAACAGATTTGGAGTTAAGTTTACCAGACTGAAAATTGATTTTTCCAGACTGACAGTTAGCTCTCACAGACTAAGACCTTTTTAACTCCCTGGTTGCTGGTTTTATGCCTTTAAATTTGTCTTTTGACATATTGTTGTCTGGACCAGCTACGGACTGAGATGTGGAAGGTTCAAACATGTTGTAACCTTTCTGTTTATCCTTAATTCCTTTTACCTCTTTTTGTCTATTTGAAAATTGTACTGTGGGAATATTAACTTTGCCTTTTACAAATCTTTTCTTTTTAGGTTCTATAGTTTCTAAAGATTCATTAGTGATTATGAGTTCAGGCAATTCAGATTGAGAAGTTTCACAGACTGAGATTTCTGAGTCTGTATCTTTAGAGTCTGACTCTGTCTCATATACTAGTTCTTTAGCAACTATTTTTGGTCTTACAAAGGCATTAGTCAATATAACCTTATCTCCCACAGTATGACTAAAAGTATGAGATAAAGTTTCAGGTACAAATATAGTAGATTTTAAGTTTATTTCTGAAAGTAAATGGCTTTTAAGATCAAACTCATCTCCTATGACCGCTTGTATCTGAGCTGGAATATGTTTGGATAGACAGTCCACATTTTTAAGTGATGAAATACACCATGATCTACAGATTTTCTCATAATAATCAGCTTTGTTTTTATAAGCTTCTTTTTCCAGACTGATCCTTTTGAGAGTATCATATTGAGCATCAAGCTCATGTTTATACTGTTTATTTTGGTTTATTTCATTCACTTTTGACTGTAGATCTTTTTGAACCAGACGGAGTTTAGTTTTTAAATCTTTTATTTCCTCAAGCCTTTTCAAAAAGTCTACATAGATGTGTTCAAACATTTTCCGTTTTTCTGCATCACTATAGTAAAGTTTGAAATGATTTACATTGTAAGCAGATCCTCTGTCCCAATCTGAATGAACACATGCTCTCTCTGCAAATTTGACATCTTTGTCAAACTGGCTTTCTGTGATAGCCATTAAGCACATATCCTCATCATCCTCAGATGATGAAGATTCTTCATCAACCCACTGTTCAACAACCAAAGCTTTCTCTATTTTCTTTGGTTGCTGTTTCTCTCCAATTTTCTTGGAGTTGAAGTACTTTCTTTTGTACTTCTTGGCCTTTTCCTCCCACTTATCAGAATTTGAAGATTCTGCAATCTTCACTCTGCAGTTAGCAGAAATATGACCAATTTGCCCACATTTTTAGCAAGTAGCTTTCTTAGGATCAAAAGTTGGCCTTCCTTTTGAACCTTTGAATCTTGTCTTTTCTAACCTTTGGGCTAGTAATGCCATTTTAGCTTCTAGAGACTCAGTATCATCATCTGATTCTGAGTCTGTAAGAGTTAGATGGTAATCTGCTCTAGAGAATAGTTCTCTATTTTTCCTTGTTGTTGCAACAAGAGCAGCAGATGGATCTTTTGCAATCCTTTTGGCATTTAGATCTTTTCTGGCCTTGGTTTCTTCAAAATTTAACAGAAGTCCAAACAAGCCAGATAGATCATATGTCTCCAATTTTTCACTTACAACTAATGAAGTAATTACTTCAGAAAAAGTGTTTGGAATGACATCAACAAATTTTGTACAGATTTCAAACTGTCCTTTGATGATATCATACCTTTCAAGATCATTGATTAAGATCTGAAATCTGGTATGAATATCAGTTAATGACTCATCTTGACCAATAGAGAAGTTCTCATAATTTCTTATGAGATTCTTCTTCTTTTGGGATTGTACTAAACTTACACCATCATATTGGTCAGTTAGCATATCCCATATGGCTTTAGCAGTTTTACAGCCAGATATCTTAGCAAAAATAGGCTCAGTAACTGCATTGCCCAGAATGGATTTGGCCTTAAAATCTAATGCATATAGTTGCCTGAGTAGATCAGTCCAGGTATTTTTGGCAGCCTCAACAAATTTTTCAGGTGTCACAATAATACCATTTGCATCTAGAATTGCAGGAACTATTCTGCCAGGAATAATTGGTCCTTCCTGAATGACTCTAAGCATTTCATCATGAATGCTAGCAAGAAACCATTCGGCTTTCAATTTCCAGTGGGTAAAATTTACACCATTGAAGATTGGAATTCCCTTCCCAGCCATAGCAATAGAAGAAGTTATTTTTCAAGGAAGAAAATGTAGAGAAAATGGGTTTTGAAGATTGTTTGATAAAACTGGGTTCCTTTTGATCGTTAAAGATATAATTAATAATTAAATCTTTATTTGCTCTGATACCAGTTGTTAGGTCTTGAAGGTCCCAAAACTTAGATACATATTAAATAACAAGTATTTAATATATTAGTTTATATCTAAGTTATATCAAATAGGTTAATTAATCAAGGCGGAATACAAGATTAATTAAGGCACATTATATATTATGAATTAAAGTTTTATTCACAATAAATGGTTTGTCTTACAAATAAGACAGAGTATTCAGACACACACAGATTGTTTGAATACGATCCAAGTAGTATACTATGATACAATTATCACTACAAACTTAACAGTAAGTGTGGTAATGCTTTTAGCCTAAGCTTAAAGGTCTTGTATACTAATTGTCTTGGATATCTCATTTGTGGTGCTTTTGAGTTGCTATTTATAGAAGTTGAGTATCAACTTCTATTATCCAGCTCAGTCAGTTGTCCAAGGGATAACAAATTCATCTTGGGCAACTTTGCACTCTTCTCTTTTTGCTTTTCTTGGAAATAGAAAAAGTAAAAGGTAAAAGATTTCTTTGTTGAGAAGAGAACCTTTTTCCGATGTTTGACTTTGCTCAAACATCTTTTCAGTTGTATCGTAGCCTAGGGAAAGAAGAACTGCTTTTGTACGATTGTACTTTCATTCTTCAGTCTGTGCTCTTCAGTCTGTGATCTTCAGTCGGTGATCTTTAGTCTGTGAAGCCTTCTGTCTTCGATCTTCATTCTTCAGATGATGAATTCATAAGTCTTCAACAAGAGCACGGCTTTCAGTCTGTGAGAATTTCTTCAGTCCGTGAAGCACAGACTCAGAAACAATTCTTTAGTCTGTGGATCACAGACTCAGAAACACAGACTCGGGAATTCACTAAGTTTTTCTCGAATACAACTGAGTTAGATTTTGACTCTTCAGATTTATAACTTGGGGTTGATCATTGTTTTTCCCAACATAAACAAAGATATAACTTTTGAATTTGTTCACCCGATTATAACCAAAGAAATAAATATATTAGAAAACAAGAAAAAACTAGAATATTTAGTAAGTGAAATAAATGACAAAAGAATATACAATCAACTAAAAGACAAAACTATACAAACAAAAATAAAACTACTAGAAAAAAAATTTAAGAATAATATATGCGCAACTATACCTAATGCATTTGGGAAAAGAAAACAACATATAGTAGAATTACCCTATATTAAGGACTTTAGTGAGAAAAATATTCCTACTAAATCAAAATCTATACATATGTCTATAGAATTAGAACAACATTGTAAAATAGATATACAAGATTTATTAGATAAAAAACTTATACGTCCATCAAAATCTCCTTGGTCACGTTCAGCTTTCTATGTTATAAAGAATGCTGAAATAGAAAGAGGAGCACCTAGGTTAGTCATAAACTATAAACCTTTAAATAAAGTTTTAGAATAGATTAGATATCCTATCCAAACAAAAGAGATTTATTAAAAAAGCTATATGATTCAAAAATATTTTCTAAGTTTGATATGAAATCTGGATTTTGGCAAATTCAAATAAAAGAAGAAAATAAATATAAAACAGGCTTTAATGTCCCTTTTGGACATTATGAGTGGAACGTAATGCCTTTTGGTTTAAAAAATGCTCCATCTGAATTTCAAAATATAATGAATGATATAATTTTACCTTTAGGAAATTTTGCAATAGTTTATATCGATGATGTTTTAATATTTTTTAAAAATAAAGATCAACATTTTAAACATTTAAATGCGTTTTATGATACTATATACAAAAATGGATTAGCAGTTTCTCCAACTAAGATATCATTATTCCAAACAAAAATAAGATTTTTAGGACATAATATAATTCAAGGAACTATAAAACCAATAGGTAGGAGTTTAGAATTTTCAACCAAATTTCCTGATGAAATAAAAGATAATAATCAATTACAAAGATTTTTAGGATGTTTAAACTATACACATGATTTCTTTAAAAATTTAGGAATTGTTTGTAAACCTTTATATGATAGGTTAAAGAAAAATCCTAAACCATGGATAGAAGAACATTCTATAATAATAAGACATATAAAAGAAAAAATAAAATTTTTACCATGTCTGACTATACCTCATCCAAATGCTAAGCTTATAGTTGAAACAGACGCAAGTGATTTAGGATACGGTGGCATTTTAAAACAAAAACTTTCTGATAATGATTCTTATAATGAAAGTGAACAACTAGTTAGGTTTTATTTAGGTTCCTGGAATGAAATTCGGAAAAACTATTCTACCATTAAAAAAGAAATTTTAAGCATTGTTCTAAATATTAAAGAATTTGAAGATGATTTATATATGAAAACTTTTATATTAAGAATTGATTGCTTATCTGCAGAATATTTTTAGAAAAAGATATAAAGAATTTAATTTCTAAATAAATTTTTACTAGATGGAAAGCTATATTAAGTAACTTTGATTTTACTATTGAGTTTATTAAAGGAGAGAACAATTATCTACCAGACTTTTTATTATGAGAATTTTTACAGGGAAAATGAGCAGTTCATCAGAGTCTGGAAAGAAGATTATATTAACAAGACAATCTATAGCAAATCTAAAGAAGGAAACGAACCCATATCCTTCTTCTAAAGATTTTCCATCCCTTCCTATATAACAGAATAAATTTGAACCTATATCTCATTTTTCTAACAAAGTCAGACCCCCTTATTCAGTTCTAGCCCAGTTACCAGATTTACCGAAATCTCCTACAACTCCGCAGAAACCTTTTACTCCATCCCCTACTATAACAAGATCCTCTTCTAGTTCAAATGAGTATGCTATAAACCCAAACAGATAAGTCATTAAAATTCTAGAACCATTTGAAGAACAAAAATTGAGTCAAGGTTCTCAATCGCTTATAGAATATCTATATCCAAAAAATTTCCACTTTTATAACAATGATTATCAAACCAGAGAGTATTATCAAGCCATTTTAGTTGATTCCGGGTCGGTTATTATAGAACACACTACTAACCCAAGAAACCCAAACGTTATAGACTGTAGTAAAGTCAAAATTATCAAAGTCATAAACCTAGAAGAATGGTCTATCAAACCTTATACTCATAAACTTTTATCTGGATATCCATCATACCCTGTCTATAATTATTATGATTATCAAGAGGCATGGTTTAAAGCTTTCCTTTTAAGAAGCTTTAATCATACGTGGTTTTTATATTTTTCTGACAAGTTTTCTAATATATATCCAAGATGGTTTATTAAGTGGTTTAGATATATGGGAACCATTCCTGAAACTTTTGCTGCAAAGGTTTTAGAAGGGTATAATAAGTTCAGATTCTACTATAAGCACGAGAATCTCTCTCCTTTTGAGTATACCCTTCAATTCATCATTATGTTCAAGCTCCCATGGATTATGTTGTTTACTTATAAAAAACAAGAAGCTCAAGATCTAAGTCCACCTCTTCTATATAGACATATCAGTGTAAAATGGTGGAAAAGGATTAATGAAGATAAAGCAAGTGCTAAAGCAGTAACAGAATTTTATAATGAAAGTTTAAGTCAATCAGCAAGCTCTTCTACTCCAGTTCCTAATATCCAAGATACTGAATTTATTAGTAGACTTCAGGCGTGTTCATTACCTGAAGATATACAGAAGATTATAAATGAAATCAAGAGGTCTTCCACTCCAAGTGAAGACCTCCTCCAAGATGCTCAAGATCCTTATGATGATATTATATTAAATTAAAAAGAGTCCTAATGAGAGTCACAATTTTAGTCCAAGTCTATATGAATAACAGAAAGTCTTTATCATTATGAACCAGTCATATTGAATTTATATAAAAGAAAGAAAATTTTTAATCTATATGAACTAGTAGAAAATTAATATTTTCAGTCTGAGTCTATATTAACAACAGAGAGTCTTTATCATTATGAACCAGTTATATTAAATTTATATAAAAGAAAGAAAAATTGTAATCCATATAAACCAGTAAAAATTTAAAAAGATCAAATTATTGAAGACCATTATTGGAAAGAATTATTAATAATTCATGTCACGTTTTCATTATTGAAGCGAAGACTAAGCCAAATGATGTCACGTTCTCAAAAGAAGGAACTATTGAAGATCATTATTAAAGGGAAGACAATGTCACAGAATTATTGAAGACCATTATTAAAGCAAAGACAAGAAAAGAAAGCAAAAAAGGATGCAGAGGTGAATTATGAAATAGGCAAGTGCCAGTTACAATGATGGGATGAAGTTCACAATTTCAATTATAAAAGAAGTAAAAATTTGAAGAAAAGGATCAGAGTTTTCATTACTCAAGAAATAGAATCCTTTATGAAAAAACCCTTTTTCAAATTATCAACTTCTCAATGTTCAAAAACCTTGGATTTTAATATTTGTATATCTCCTATATGTCAGTTTAGTTCTACTTCCAATACAGAAGAAAGCAATTATTGTATTATATCCAAGTGTTCTTGTATCAAGTTTGAATCTATAAACAAAGGTAAAATTTGTTAAATCTTTCACTATTTAATATTTATATTATTTATTTATATATTTATAATTATTTATAATATTATTATATATTGGTATATTGGTATAACAATATATAATTATTTATAATATTATTATATATTGGAAAATAATTATATATTGTTATATATTGGTATCAGAGCCATGAGCTCATCTTTTCGGGGTGGTAGTAGTGTAAATATTTTCTCTAAATGATGTTAAATAATCGTTTAAATTTTGTCATGTTAAAAGAAAATACTAATTTATATGTTGAAAGAATATACATCTGCGTTGGTAAGCCCTGTCGATCAGTCGGATGGATTAGCCGCAACAATATGACGGTAAGATGGCCGGACCACGACGATATGGGGGTGTTCCCGTAGAAGGTATACTCGTTCAACCTTATAGATTATGAATAAACTTTCAAAATTACTACTAAATCGAAAAAATAGTTCTACTTCAGATATTGAAGAAGAACAGGATCAAACGAATTCCATTGAAATTTCTATCTCAAATATTGAAAGTAATTTGTTAAATTGGAATATACCCAAATAAGATGTTAGAACCATTTATAAAATATGATCATTTGATTATTTTCAAAGATCCTCTATAAAAACAACATAAAAAACTTTACCTTTATTACAAAATCATCAAAATATACAACTGTTTTATAAAACTACAATAAAAGAACATAAGAAAAATTATAAATTTTTACATATAGGATTAGTTCAAGTAGCTATTAAACCTATGACAAGAATAGGATTAGACGTCCCTACACTTATTATATTAAGAGATGCTAGATTACTAAATTTTAAGAATTCTTTATTAGCTATGGCAGAATCTAATATATGTAATGGCCCAATATATTTTAATTGTTATCCTAATTTTACTATATCATTATATGATCGTAATATACTACATACTTTAACTCTAACAATTAAAATAAAAAATTTAGAAACAAAAGAAGGATCTGATCCAGTTGTAGTTATATATAGAATATATTATAAAACCATGACAACTACTATAGAACCTCGTTCTAGGTTAATATCACCAAAAGATGAAACTTTAATATTTGAAGCTAATACCCGACATTCTAAAATTAATATACCTAAGAGATTAAAATGGAATGAAATTACTCAAAATCAAACTTGGAATATAAAAGATATAAGCACACCTAAACCTATAGAAAATTCTAATCAAATATCTAATATTATAGAAAATACTGATGGAAGTATAAACATAACTTTTGAGAATAATAAAATAGAACAGTCAAGATTTTCTACTTATATCCCAGAATCCTCTAGTTCTATGTCAGAAGATAACATATATTTAAGAAAAACTCAATCCATGAGAATGAGAGGGGTATATTTTAATCAATCTATGCCTAAGCCTTTATACGAAGATGATAACAAAAGTGATGATTTTAATAATACCTACAAAACAACTAGATCTGAAGTAGATTATTATAGAGAAAAGCAATTATGAGTGATTCAAAAATACAAATGAAAAATGATAGAAATGAGAGAACAAGTTTATATTTATGAAGTTTATATATAGAAAGAAATAATCTAATAATACAAATAAGAGATATAAAGTATAAAATAAAAAGTAAAATATTAGAAAAGAAACGTATAGAATTTCTATTACACATATTAAAAAATCAATTAAGATCAAATTCTAAATTAATCAAAGATGCAAGGGCTAAATTAGTAATCTTTTAAAATGCCAAAGATTAAAACAACTATAACCAAACAAGATTTAGATTATTTAGAAAATGAAATAAATAATGATTATAATAAAGAAAAATTAGCTTGGTATAATTTTAAATTTGATAAAGGTCAAAGAAATATAAATCAATTAAAATGGCATTTGTATGTATTTGAAAACAATGAAGTCATGCCTATCTTTTCATGGTTACATATATATTGTGTAAAAGAAAGAATGTATTTTCCCTTTCTAGAAAAAACCGAAACAATAACCAATATAAATAAAACATATACTAATCTTAAAACACAAGAAGAATCTATAGGAATTCATCCACCCTATGAAGATATAATAATAAAACAGAATAATAAAGAATATGTAGGCATTCCTTTAGTCGAAGTAAAAGAACAAGATTCTAATAAAACTCTAAAATAAATAGCATATCAAAATAATTATACAAATGAAGTATTAAGTACCATAGGTCAACAATTAGACCGAATAGAAAAGAATGATAACAGTAAACCCAGCACTTCGAAATCTAATAATAAACAAGTTATGGAAGAAAGTCCTTTATTTATACCATACCAGATAGATACTCCTATAAATCTAGAAAGACGGAATATTATATTAAAAGAAATTGAAAATAAATTATCTCAATTAAATATATCAAATAATAAAATTAATGTAATAAATGAAAAAGAATCTTCAAAAGATGATATTCCTAATATAAGAAATCAATTTGATAATGAAGTAAGCAGAATAAAACATAAACCTTATACTTCAAATAAAACTTATACTCTAAGACCAGAGACTCAAAATTATTATTATAGACCAACACCTCCAGATTTACAATATGAAGAACGTCATACTTTAGTACAAGCTAAATATGATAGAGCTTCTATATATGAATATAATATATATGGCCAATCAGAATATCAAATTTTAAATCTATTACAAGAAATGACTATGGCAGCTACTGCATATAAATGAAATGGGAATACTGAATTTAAGGTAGCACAAATGATTATATCAAGATTCACTGGAATATTAAAAGGCTGGTGGGATAGTTATGTAACTAAAGAAGAAAAAAATGCTATATTAAATGCAAAAAAGACTATAATTAAAAATGAAAATGGTCAAACAAGTCAATCACAAATAGATGATATGATGAATACGTTAATATATGCTATATTAAAAAATTATGTGGGAAATCCAACAGCTTATCAAGAAAGAAACTCATTTATATTATTAAATCTAACATGTAGAAAATTACAAGACTTTAGATGGTATAAAGATGTATTTTTGGCTATATATATATATATATATATATATATATATATATATATATATATATAGTGGGATGATCCAAG
Organism: Gnaphalium uliginosum; assembly: GCA_963930675.1. Lineage (NCBI taxonomy): Eukaryota > Viridiplantae > Streptophyta > Magnoliopsida > Asterales > Asteraceae > Gnaphalium > Gnaphalium uliginosum. Next base: position 40,223,545 of record OZ005684.1, on the reverse strand, counting down.
GGGAAGTATTTTTTTTGGGGGAAGGGGGAAACATTTATTATTTATCAAGAAGCATATTACCTTTATCCATACAAATCTCACAAAAAACGAAGTGAAATTTAGAAAATGTTAATAAGAATTGATACTATGAATGTTAAGCTTCCTTGATAAATTATTTCTGCAGGTTATAACACCGATTGATGAATATTATATCCGAAATCGTTAATATTCATCGCGGTGAATGTTAGTAAACATTCATGGTGATGAATATTAAAATTAAAAATATTCTGTGATAATGTGATGTTTTAGCATTCATCGTAATGAATGTTAGTTAACAATGAATGTTAGTTAACATTCATCACGGTGAATGTTAACAATTTATTAAATAAATATTCATCAACTAATGTTATGACTTAAAACTGAAATTTATCAGTTAATATATTCATTATAGTATCAATTTTGATTACTATTTATTGGTAAAAATATTTTTTTGTTGAAGTTTTGATTGGTAATTGTAAGATGCTTCATGATAAATAATAATCACTTTCCCCTTCCCTCAAAAAAAGGTACTTTCCTCTTGATCACTCCCCTATATATATATATATGTATGTATGTATATATATATATGTATATAGAGTTTGGATCAAATAAGAACACGTTTAAAATAAGAACGGCTAAGAACACCTTAAATGCACATATATATGAAATAAAATCATTAGATTTACACTCATACATCTCAAATATACAAAGAAAAGTTGATGCACATTTCTAAAAATGCACAAAAATTAAAAATACGATAGATGCACATCTATAGAGATAATCGTGTATCAATCATTTTTTCAATTTTTGTGCATTTTTAGAAATGTGCATAAATTTTTCTTTGCATATTTGAGATGTATGAGTGTGAATCTAATGATATATATATTTGATCCAAACTATATATATATATATATATATATATATATATATATATATGTATATGTGTGTGTGTGTGTGTTTGTTTGTGTGATTTTACGAATCGGTTGAAAACTTGAAGAGTTTAGCGTTTTAAAAACTTATAAAAACTAAGTTACTATTTGTTTGTGAAAAAATAAATGTTTTGTTTGAACTTTGAAATTTACGTACATTAATAGTTTCTTTCACTTGAACTCGAATTTGGTTAATAAGTACTCCCTTCGTTCCAAAATTATTGTCACCAGATAAAAACTACACAACTTAAAAAAATGCATTTATTAACACCAACAGAATTGAATTTCATCTTTTTCATTTTCAAGCATTTTAATTGGTCAACTTTGGAATATGACAATTATTTTGAAACATAATAAATTGAGATAATCGTACATATTTTGTAGCTTGGTATGTTAAAAGGGTTTTTTTGATTAAATTTTGATCTTGTTGATTTTTCAATTTTAAGCTAAACTGAATTCAAATTTGATTTTCAATTTGGTTTCTCTTCAGTTTTGACATATAAATTCGATTTTTATCTTGTTCTTAAAAACTCCGTAAACCGAATCAACGAACGCCGGTTCATTTTGGTTCGGTTCCATCGCTGGCCTAATTTTCTATCCATTCCCAAAAAAGAACTTAACAAAAACCTGAAAATCCCAAAAGGTCAGGTATAAAATTGCCGATCATAGTACCACCATTATCTGTAATATTCCGATCAAATGAACCACCGTTCACCACTTCACATTTCATCATAGTTTCCCGGCCGTCCCTTCCTATAACGACGCACAACAAAAATGCGTAGCTCAAACACTAATATATCATCCGATGATGACTCATCCGTTACTATCTCCGACGACAACGCTACCACTACTGAAACGGATACCGACGTCGGAAGTAAATACGACGCCGTTGAGTCGTTGAAATCGATTTCGTTTCGTACAGGAGAGAAAGTCTTAGCTTATCATAGCTGTCTCATTTACGAAGCCAAGGTGCTGTTTCCGGAATTCACTTAAGATTATATGTTTATCATTCATTTTTGTAATCGTTTCGCTTATGCTTATTTAGGTTTTGTTAAATGTGTTTTTGATATAGCGATCGATTAGAACAAATAAAGTATAAAATGAAAATTACAAAGAATGTATAGAAAAAAAAGAAAGAGTAAATTGCACAAAATTTTACAGAAAAAAATAAAAAGAAGACTTTATGACTTGTGTAGTACTTTAGCATACACCATGGGTTTTTCGAGGAATTGCTTATCTATAATCTATATCTATAATTAAGATATATCATTAATCCATTAGTATTCCTTAGATAGTTTAGAAAAATCTTGAATCAGAGTAGAGAATTTAGAGTTGGAAGTGGTGGTCGGGGGTCTGAAATTCGGCAATAATAGTAAACCAATGCTTCAGTTATTTATATATGTAGTTTCGTTTTTGATAATATTGTTGATGGTGACCTACTAAACAGGTCAAAAGTCTTTTGTAAGATGACTAATGGAAAGTTCGGTACCTGAAACCGAGGGAAAAAATCTTTTGTACCTTAATTAGAAGTTTGATATATGTACATTGCTGTTTTCTTACAATTTGCCCTAACAAAAGCAGATAGAATAACTTACTTTGAAACAACGATGATTCGGTAATGTATTTGGTAATTAATATGCTATTCTTAGCTTATAATGCTTAAGATGTGTTTAGGTTAGTTATATGGGAGGCGAGTTTTATACTGGACAAATATATAATGTGTTTGAGACGATAGATATAATGTTATAGGATTCCGAGATGATAGATAATGACTGCAACAAACTTAATACAAGTGATATACGCACACTACTGTTGGTATGTAGGATATAAACCCCAATGGATTCTAAATTTCATTCAGAAGTTCTGGTAGATGTAAATACTAGGCTTTGATTCATAATAGTCTGATATCATATGCTTCTGTTTGATATTATAAGGTTAATACACTAATAGAGCTTAAAAAGATAAAAGATCTGGGCTGTAAGGGAATTATGATTGATGGTTTTGCTTTATGGGACTATACTTCATTTGTTCGTGCCTTTTCAGTAGTAAAAGGACTTTCTGTTGTACAAGAAAGAAAAGACTATTATGTCCGTAATAATGACTAGGAGGTGTTGAGATGTTTGGCTAATAGTCAAACACTTACGACAAACTGTATAGCTTGTCAAAAATTGGATTTATCTTGGCACAATGATCAGCTAGATATGTGATCTTCTAGGCTACATGCTTTAAAGTTAGCTTGATGACTGAACAGGACATTTAGCCGGGCAGGACAACATATTAATAGTGCTTTCAGTCAGTATCGGAAGTTACTGCAAAATAGTTTTGTTCTTTCATTACGTGCTGTTTTTCAATGTAAAATAATGTCCCCTATACTTCGCTTTTAATTAATAATGTTTCTTGCGGTCTCAACAAGATGAGACTAAGTAGCAGGCCATGAGTATCATAGTTAAATTTACACTTGGGATATATAAAAGAAAATTATCTCTTTCGTCTCTTACAACAACATCTATTTGCAAGAAGCTTAAAGGAGACAAAACATTACAAGGATGTAATTCCAGCATTATGGATTTCCAGTGTAGGTGCATAAAATATCATAGCTCCTCTATTTAGAATCCGTTCTTATGCTTTCAAGCTACACTCTATACTTCTTCTATTTTCCGTTAGCTTTCTGTGACGATAGCATCTCATGGGCTGCATTCTAATCTAACAGGTTCTAGAAGTTGATTCCAGCGCGACACGCTTTTTTGTTCATTATCAAGTATGTAATATTAATAAAATAATTTGTAATTCTTAAAAAGGTTTCGCCCCATAAGCATTTGATAATTGTTTGTATGCTTCTATTGCTAATGGCTTTTCCAAGTGTCTGTATATATAGAACATCCTCGTGGGGATCAAATAACACGTACTTGTTTTTCTTTTCTATCTTTTGGCTTTTTGCAGGGCTGGAACAAAAAGTGAGCACATCTTTCATGTTCTTTCTAGACCAATGTTGTTGTAATTTACACTTTGAGTTTAAATAATTTCTACTTTACTGATACTCGCTTTCACTGATGACCTTTTACATGTTGAATCTACTTATTTGATAGATGGGATGAGTGGGTAAGGAGGGATCGTCTTTTAAAACACAACAAAGAGAATCTTGAAAAACAGAAAGCACTGGAGAAAGAACATCCACTGGAAATGATCACAATGGCTGGGCGTGCATTCTTAAAAAAGCCGAAAAATCCCAATGGTTAGTAAAAATATTTTGTTGACACTATTTTATATTACTTGCCATTAACTTCCAACATGAAAAATAACCCTTTTGACCAATTCGGAGTTTGCTTTTTTTTTTTTTTTTTTTTTTAATTTCTTCGTATGTTGTGAACTAATTTAACGATGTATGGTTAGCCCTAGACTTGAATTTTCTCTTCGTTTACGTATTGCAGAGACAAGAGGAAAGAAGAGGAAAAAGATGTCTGAGGTAATATTTTTTTGCTAACGTTAAATAGCAATAATTGGGTAAGACATATGGGCAACATTTTTTTTCCGTTAAACTGAACTATGCCAGTTCTATTACTTTATTTTCTTATTTTGCAATGCTGAATGTATGTGTTCAATTTCAGATGATGGTTATAGGGCCACTTTTATCCATCTTTATTTTGCTCTGTAGTTTTTGTTTTTCAAGTTTGGACTAAATTATGTTCCTTTTATCTAAGGGCACTGCATCTTACGGCAAGCTCATTAATGTCCAAATACCAACAAAATTGATAAAGCATCTGGTCAGTTATTGCGAATACATAACTCATATGGGCAAGGTAAGAAATCACTAAGGGTGCATTTAGTTGCATAAAGCTTTCTCTAAAATTTTAGTTCCATTTTTCTAGAAACTGAGGTGTTCTTTTATCCTTATAAATTTTTTGAAAACATGTTCAAATGTTTATATCCTCCAGTTTAGAAAACAGGAGTTTCCATCTCTAGAAAGGAAAGCAGTTGAAAACTATAAAAATGGAGTTTTAGAAAGTGCAAGTTATAAATTAGAAAAGTGAAATTATCTATTTTCAATCATATTTGAACTAATCTTTCATTTTTTCATGTTTTTTATTAAAAAAGTTTCTGCTGGTAAACGTCTCCATCTTTCTGCCGCTGAAAACGCCTTAAACCTCTTATCTGTTAATGATTAAATTTTGATTTTCAAAATCTAATCAATATTCATTTGTGTATCCATCTTCTCAACTCTTTTTCACAGCTTGTAAAACTTCCATGTTCCCCAAATGTTGATGACATATTGAAGCTTTATCTGGAACATCAGTCGAATAAGGATGGCAGGTTTGTCTCTTTTTCCTACATGCACATGCGTATTATCTTCAAGTTTATATATTTATTTCTTTTATATACTGTTTGTTTATGTTTATTATTGTGTCTTAACATTATTGTGTGGATGAAGGACGTCTGATTCAGCTGGAGAAATTCTAAGTGGATTATGTTGTTACTTTGATAAAGCATTGCCTGCAATGCTTCTATATAAAGGTGAACGTCAACAGTATGAAGAAGCAACTGCAAACAATGTTTTTCCTTCACAAATATATGGAGCTGAACATTTGTTACGCCTTTTTGGTACACCCATTTACTGTAAAAAATTCTATTATATTGATTAATGCATTTGTTGATGTAATAACTAGAGGTGACGATTTTGACACAGCCACCTATAAATGGGTGGTTTTGTGTAATGCTTTATCTTTAATGGCCAAATAAAAAATATTAGCTAAAAAGGAAACAGGTCGAACAAGTTAGAAGTCTCCCACTCTCCCTGTATGTAGTTTTGATAAATAGAACTTCCCTTTATCGTGTATAACACACTTAACTATTACCAGAAATTAAAAGTTTGGACAAGAAATGTTCGGTATGCCCGACCACCCTTTTGCCCAAACGTATACCAAATAGCAGTTAGAATGGATATGTTTCCTTGCATACTAGGATAATAGTTCACCGACTAGTTTAACATTCAGTGCAAGTGACATAGCTGTATAGGTGGAAAAAATGTGTGGGTTGGGTAAAAGGTCAAAATTGGTCGTTTTTGATACGGGTCAATACAGGCAGACCTGAGTGATTTTTCAGATTATTATTTATGATGCATTATACCCTCTGGATGATGTTTCAATTGTTTACATTTTAGGTAGAATAGTAGAAAACTTGAAGTTTACGCAGTTAACCTGTTAGAAGTAAATTATAACTGCCCCAAGTATCTGTTCACCAATAATTGGCCGTTTTTGATACGGGTCAATACAGGCAGACCTGAGTCATGTTTCAAATAATTAGTTATGATGCATTATACCCTTTGGGTGATGTTTCAGTCATTTACATCTTAGATAGAATCATAGAAAATTTAGAGTTTACGCAGTTAACCCGTTATTAGAACTTAGAAGTAAATTATAACTGCCCTAAGTGAACTGTTCACCAATAAGGGGTCCAAACTGCCACCTCTTCGTACGGGCATATAATGGTTGGCCTTTTTACTGAGAAGTTACCTGAAACAATATGTTACAACTGTGGATCTTCGTAGTCAGTATATATGTGGATTCTGAATTATAGCTGTAACAATACATTCCTTTAGTAGCTAAGTCTGCCTCTTTATTTGATTACAATTATTCGTATCTCATCACTTTAATATACTGATTGTTGAATATATGAATGATTAACACTATCTTCATGCATACCGAATTTTCTACTATTTTGTTTTCAATTAATTTTTGTATTTCTACATAATTTCAATCTCTTCCTTACAAACTACAGCTCTTCTAAATTCATATTTAAGATATTGAAGTCGCGAGCTCTAGTTTTCTGAGATGCAAGTTAGGCTGCGTTTAGTTACGCAAAAATTTCTCTAATATTTCATATTCATTTTTCTAGAAAATGGAATGTGTTTTCTATTCTATAAAACTAGTGGGAAAACGTGGTCACTTTCCAGTTTAGAAAACATATGGAGTTGTTTACATGTGGAAATAAAAATAGCTAAAGACAACATAGAGTTTTCAAAAGTGTAGATATAAAATAGAAAAGTAATTTTGCTTTTTTCAATTAAATTATTTCTCGTATTGAACATATTTTCTGTTTGTCATGAATTTTTTTTCTATAAAACACCTCAATTCTTCTCCAACTAAATGTACCCTAAATGTTCGTTCTTTCTTATCTATGGTACTTAAGTAGCTTTTTCTTCATTTTGCAGTCAAACTGCCGGAGATACTGTCCCATGCTAACATCGAAGAGGAGACATTGGCAGAGCTGCAACACTGGTTACAAGACTTTCTCAAGTATGACTTCCTCTTTTTCCAACAATTCATGCACTTTCCCTCAGCACCGTAGGCCCTTTGTTCATAGGTTCATGGTAACACTTTGGATTCTTAGAGGTCTCAAAATGGTCGGGGTGTCAAAATGGGTCTCTAATAGTACATGTCGAAATGGGCGGTTCAGATTGTTTCATAGACTCTTAACTCCAATTTTTCTTGTAAAGCAAATTACCATAGTGTAAAACTGTAAATTATGCTTTTAACAATACTGTTTCAATAATAATCCATATAATAGAATAAAGTGATTTAGGAGGTTGTATGCATTATTTTATGTTTAATGCTGAGATACCATCCTGGACCGCCTTAGACCCATCACTTGAGAAATAAATCAAGCTCATATGGTAGCCCACTTAGATGGTCGTCCAACTAACTGATCCACCTTCACCAGTTATATTTTCTCATAATAAATTGAGTTCCTCTTAGACTCTGGTAGGGGTTGAACCCAGGTACTTCGTAAATGTGCCATCTCTGGAACCAAGTAGGCTACCTGTTGGAGGAGCGTTATTTTACTTTTTCTATATTCCTAGTTACGGGTCCTTAGCTCAGTGGTAGAGCGTTTGACTGGTATTATTTGTTTTATTTACGATTTAGCTTTTTGTATCTTATGCCGAATTTTAACAGAATCATATCCTTATTCCATCTTAATCATCATTTAACACAGGTTCCTGAAGAAGAAACAAAGCTCGATCTTTCTATCTACATATGAGACACCAGATGCTTCTTGCACAACCGAGTAATGAATTATCGCACTAGAAACTTGTACATACAAACCAAATACTTCATGCCAGACAATGACTCCTTCTCAAGTTCCTTTTGCTTTTCGTATACATTGTAAAGGGTTTTGGCATGGAGAGCAATATATGCAAAGACCAATCATCAATCATGTCGAGTTTGATGATAACCGAGCTCTCTAGAGAAGTTTATATTTTGAATTGAAACTTTGGTTCATCACCTATCTAACTTTATGATATGGTAAAAGGTGGGATTTGTCACAGCTTGTTGTTATGCTTTAGATGTAGTCATCACTTGCCATTACATAAAGGCAATCATGATAACTATTTTCAACTCATAATAATGATCTTGAAATCGTACATCTAGCCAGTTTACTGCTTTAGATGTAGTTGAACTAGACCCTTTTGCTTTTAATAAGAGATTAATTATCAAAGACTATGATAACACCCGAAGACTATTATGCAGACTAGCCACATATCTTAAAGGAGACACTATATGTTGACACATGACAAAATTAAATTTGACACATCATTGCCAGAGGTTGACCAACTGATCTATTCGTTGCTCATCAGTTTAATAGTAAGAGATTAATTATTCAAAGTAAATTACTTGGAAACTACCTGTTGCTACAACAATCCTGTAATCTCTTATTCAAAGTAAATTACTTAGAAACTACCTGTTGCTACAGCAATCCTGCAATAGTGCAATCTTCGGCATGGTCCTAACAAGTAGAGGTGAACAAAACCGTTATTTTTGGCAAACCGAAAAATCGGACTGGTTTTAGATCAACCGTCAAGAACCGGTTTAGCCCAAAACTGGTTTGGAACCGACCCAGTTTTAGGGGGTAAAAACCCAAACCGACCCTACCCGGTTTGGAACTGGTTCGGTTACGAAAATCGATTCCAAACCGGTTTTTCTATATAAGTATGTTTTTTTTCGAGCGTTGAGCGTTTTAGGAAAAAACAACGTAATCTTCAAATTTTTTTCAATAGAATATTAGTACATTAGGAATGAAAACATAACTTAACAATAATTTAAAATAAAGTCTTCTAAATCTTCATAAAAATATTATTGACACCAGTAAGTCTATATAAGTATGTTTTTTTCGAGCGTTGAGCGTTTTAGGAAAAAACAACGTAATCTTCAAAAAAATTTCAATAGAATATTAGTACACTAGGAATGGAAACATAATTTAACAATAACTTAAAAACAAAGTCTTCTAAATCTTCATAAAAATATTATTGAAACCAATAAGTCTTCATAATTCTTCATATCTTCAAAATCTTCAACTTTTATTAATCTTCAATTCTTCTAACGTCTTCAAATGCGTAATCTTCAAAAGTCGAAATCTTCTTCGGAGGTAGTCTCGCGCGAAGCTTCATCGAGAGCAATTTCCTCGTCGGAAAGTGATATTACCATACCCGCTTCCACCTCGACATCGTGTATATCTCCTTCGTATTCCATTTCACCTTCAAGACTTGAAACATGTTGTATACATTCCGCGGCGTCTAAGTGATCATTCAAGCAAATACACATCTCTAATGAGGCCGGTGTGAGTCTTGTTCTTCGTATAGATAATACCCTGCCACTAAGAGAAAACGTAGATTCCGAAGCTACCGTAGAAGCTTGGATGGTTAGTAAATCTCGGGCCATGATGGTTAGAACGGGAAATTGAGATTCCCTCTCTTTCCACCAAGCCAAAATATCAAATTGTGCGAACTCATTGGGTAGAATAGTGGACAAAAAATCCGTTTCGGTATATCTCCCATATTCGCTAGTGGCCCTTTGGTCACCATCACCCCTTGCCCGTTTATGGTTTTCTTGTCTTAAACTATTATATAAGTTAATCATCAGATCTTGGGTAGAAGATGAAGCAAATATTGTGGAAACCGAACTAGAAGAAACATTTATTGTTGAAGTATATTTTTGAAAATAACGGCCAAATAAATCTTTAAAACATTTGTTAAAATTGTCTTTTGTATTTTGTGAAAAAAATGGGTCCTTGTCATTCAACTCCAAATCGTTACAAATGTTATCGATAAGCAACTCCACCCCGGAAATGTTCAAACACGGGTTTAATGCGGCGGAATAAGTAATTACCTGTAACATTTCTTGAAAATATTTTCTTTGTTTTGCTTTCATGGGAGCCACCATTATCGCTCATGACTGGTATATGGATCTCTCTATGTAGTGGTCGGCCTTCATTCTTGCATATACATCACCACAAAATTCGCATTCGCTTAATTTTGAAGTCATTACAAAAATTTGACTAAGTACCAAATGAATCGTGGGATAATAAACACCCGATAATAAAGTAGCTGCGGTTTTAAAAATTTTGAGCAATTCGGTTATCTTTTGAATAACCTTCCAATATTCGTAGGGAAATGGTGTTGCAAGACCTTTTTGAACAAGTTGATCATGAAAAACGTATAAAGGGTCGCATTGGCGTAAACCACATACAAACATATTATAAGTCGAATTCCATCTTACGGGCATGTCCCAATTAGGGGTTAAAAAATGGATTCGTTTCCTTACACAATTTCATATAATGTTTGTATCTAGCCTTACCCCTACAAAATATATCTTGTAACATAGTTTTATACGCGTCTTTTACTACGCTTATTTCTTCAACCGCTAGTCCGTCTTGCACAACCAAGTTAATGATGTGTGCAATACATCGACTATGATAAAAAAAATGCCTTCAAAGGTGGTCCGTATTTTAGTATTAATCTTTGAACGACGTTTGTATTATTACTCGCGTTATCAAACGAGATTGAAAAAACCTTTTGTTGTAATTTAAACGCTTTCATTACATCTCGTAACATGTAAAATAAATTTTGACCCGTTTGAGGATACTAAAATTCTTCAAAAGCAAAGGTACGTTTCATCATTTGCCAAGTTACGGGATCAACCCAATGTGCGGTAACACAAAGGTACGAACTGGGCAAACCATGATGAGCCGACCAAACATCAGTTGTTAATGATACACTTGTATTTAAGTTTTCAAGACCGGTTTTTAGTTGCATTTTAGCTTCTTACCACAATTTAAGCGCATCACGTTTAAAAGTAACACGACTTACATGATTATATCGCGGTTGAAGAGTATTTTGAATTACCCTAGTAAGCCGAGGGTTGTCGAAGTGGTTGAACGACAAACTTTCTTGAATCACAAAGCCCGCAAATGCTTGTCGACACCGCTCCGCTTCTTATGTTAAAATACCCCCATCCCGGGATGTGGTTGCTTGACCCTCATCCGGATTAGTTTTGACTCCATCACAATACCGTGTTGCATGTGATTTCAACGTTGAGTTGGAGTCAGCTTTCAAAAATTTCTTGCAACGTTTACAATGTGTCTTAGTCGTACCATCCGACAACAACACTTTGTCGTAATTACACCAAATCTCCGGATTTTGTTTGTTTACCAAAACTTGAACAATAGTTGGTGCATTTGAAGAACCAACACCGGCGGAAGTTGAAGAAGATTGAGTAGCCATTTTGAGAGTTTTGAGAATGTTAGAGAGCTTTTTGAGAGTTTTGTACGCGAATCGTAAGCGTTTTGTGTTTTAAGAGTAAGATGAGCAAGTTTGAGTGTTGTGACTAAACCATACCTAAGGTATCTATTTATATTAATTTTAGAATGACAAAATGGTAAAAAAAAAACACCCAAAATTCGCTCCCAAACGGTCGGCTAGTTTTCGTGCAGCGCCAAAACCCGGTTTCAAACCAGTTTTTCTAACCGGTTCGGGTAAAACCGGTTTCTAACCGGTTTTTTCTAACGGCTATATACAAATCGGTTCTAAACCGCGGTTTTTGTAAAAACCGAACCGGTTTTGGTCAAAACCAGTTTTGATCGGTTTCGATTTCGGGTTTTTTTCGGTTTCGATTCCGGGTTCGGTTTTTTGTTCACACCTACTAGTGAGCTCCAACGAGCTATACTAATGTTGCTCCATTGATCCTGCAACAATGCTATTCCTCGTGAGGTCTCGTTAAGCTCATACGAGCTATCTCCGATTGAGCTCCTACAGATTGAGCTCCTACGAGCCATCTCCGATTGAGCTCCTATGAGCTACTGTCGAATGAGCTCGTACGAGCTATCTAATTGAGGTTCTACGAGATATCTCCGGATCTCCGATTGAGCTCGTACGAGCTATCTTCTTTGAACCTGAGTAATTGCTAAGAAAGAATACCGTAAGTCTCGTCATCAGAGGAGGAGGGTGTCCCCCCGATCACACGTCGGCATGAGAATAAGTATTTGGTTTGCAAGTGTTAGAGAGTATAAGGAATGCATAAGTAAATGTTGTGTGTGTTTACCTGTGGTAGCTGTGTAGTATTTCTAGTGGAGAAGGTTGATACATTGCTCCTATTTTCGGAAGGTATCTTTTGTTGATCTGAAATATTAAACATGATCATACCTACTTTTGGAAGTACGTCCTAAAACCCAATGGTTTTTAGGACACCTGCCATAGACCATAAAGTTCATATTTTCTCAATCGTATATACCGTCATTGGTATTCGTGAGATATTATTTGACTTATCTTGCATCGAGGTTTGATTTGATTCTCTTTATTCGATGGTGATTTTCAAGATGTGGTCTGATTGATTGTGATCCTACTTATAGATATGATCAAACCATTATGTGTGATTTTACTTGTACATAGGAACATACCAATATGTGTGATCCTACTTGTACATAGGGTCAGACCAATATGTCATATATTGAATCATACCAATGTGACATATCTCGTTGTGGCCCTACGTATATTCTTAATCAGATCTCATAATTCTATTTGTGGTCCTAATTGAACCGATATATCGTATACCTCTTCACTACCTTTTAAAAGTCGAAATTTGGTTAGTGCTCATTAATTGGTGCATTTTTCTTTCTATCAATGATATCTTCTTAGTACATCACATTTTCTTTTGAATTAGTTTAACCGAATCCTCTTAGTCTTTATATTATAATTTTGATTATTATTATTATTCGGACAATGTCAAATGATTCACCCAAAAATATATTAAAGACCAACATGACATAAGAAGAAAAAAATGACTCAAATTAAATACGTCATTGATTAATACTTCAATCAAACAATATCCTTTTAGGGGCGGTGTTTATCAATAGGTGGTCGGGTAGTTGTGATCAATGCAGTGTTAACAAATCTTCCTTTGCTCCTAATTCTGTCATATCACAACTCGAACGGCTACACATGAGTTTTTTTATGGGGAGGAGATAATACAAAAAAGAAGCTATGTTTGGTGAGATGGCCCGAAAGAACCCGGCGATTTAGGTGTCATCCCACTTAGAATCAAGAATTTCTCACTTTTAGCAAAATGGCGGTGGAAGTTAAATGCGAATAAAGAAATCCCATGGAAGACAGTTTTATGCAACTCATTTTGTTCGGTAATTCCAAAAAGGCTATTATCTAATGTATCGTCCTTCAACTCTTCAAAACAAGTATGGAGGGACCTAATTCGTTTGATGTAGCAATAGTTTTATACTTTTGTGTGTTAATCTTTTGATTCATCTGTGATTGTTTCACTTTGTAACCTCGTTCCTTTGAGGAAATTATTATAATATACTTATTTTTCAGAAAAAAAAGATACTGTAGTTCAACTAGAGATACTATACACCTTTTGATCATAAATATATTGGCATTATAAACTTTATTAACACAAAAAAAGTCTTAACGGGGTGGTAATTCCTTACACGATACACATAGTGTGTTGGGGTTAGGGTTGGGTTTAAACGGATCGACCCACCTAATTTAATTAATAAACGGGTCACAAGGGTTGGGTTAGAGATAAAAGGGTCGAGTCACCAACTCGTGTAACTCTGAATAAGTAAAATGAAAACGCTATAAATTATAAATCCAACAACCAACACACGCGTTTTACCCAGTCACAATCCTTTTATGGGTCTAACCTGTTTAAATAAACACATTAGACGACCCTGTCAGAGTTAAATAGATTTGTTCTAATTTTCTTCATAGATTTTTAAACTACTCACTTTAATGAGTTGAATCGGCTCACTGAGTTGACTCAGTGTTCCTTACAAATTTGATCACCAAAAGGCTGTAAATTTTTCACTATAAATAACATTCACACATTTAGAACTTACATTGCTATCTATATTCCATCACAATGAATCTTCTGCTTCAATTTCTTATGTATGTTTCTTTAATTCTGTATCTTACACCATTAACATCTTCATCATCACTACCCAATGCCTTAAAACTTGACTCGTCACTTTATGTGGACCAGAAAAACAACTTCTTGATGTCACCAAATGGCGTTTTCACCGCAGGATTCTACGGTGTTGGTGACAACGCCTTTTGCTTCTCAATATGGTTCACTAAACCGTTGTCCAATGGTGACCAGACTGTGGTTTGGATGGCTAACCGCGATGCACCAGTCAACGGAAAACGCTCAAAACTTTCACTGTCAAAAACTGGTAATCTCATTTTACAAGATGCAGATCAAGATTTGCCAATTTGGACAACAAGAACACGAGATTCAACAGGTTTTGCAGAATTAAAATTAAATAATTCGGGTAATCTTTACCTTCAAAGTAAAGATGAAAAGATTTTATGGCAAAGTTTTGGGTCACCAACTGATACACTTCTTCCTAATCAACCACTTACTAAAGATGCTATGCTCGTTTCATCGAGAAGCCTCACTAATCGTTCTTCGGGATTTTATAGACTTATTTTCGATAATGATAATGTTCTTCGGCTTGTTTATAGTGGACCTAAAGTAACTGGTATTTATTGGCCAAATCCCGAGCTTCGAGCATGGGATGCTGGTAGGAGCACCTATGGTAGTGAAAGGACTGCAACCATTGACCCGTTTGGCCGGTTTATCTCAAGTGATGGTTTGTTTTTTAATACTTCAGATGATGGAGGTCAACCCATGAGAAGGTTGACCATAGATGTTGATGGTAACGTTCGAGTGTATAGTCTCGACGAATGTAAAAGAATTTGGGAAGTTACATGGCAAGCCATTGCACAAACATGCACGATTCATGGAAGTTGCGGAGAAAATAGTACTTGTTCTAATGAGCCGAATTATGGTAGGAAGTGCACTTGTTTACCTCATCATAAAATGGTTAACACAACTGATTGGTCGTATGGTTGTGATCCAACATTCGAGTCAAGTTTATGCGGTAATATTGGAGACGATGATTTTCTACAGCTTCCGCATTTTGATTTCTATGGGTACGACTTGAAGTATTTGCCAAACGTAACGTTAGAAGTATGCAAACAAGAGTGCAAGAGTATGTGTAACTGCAAAGGGTTTCAATACAAGTTTGATAAGAAACAAGGTATCTTTCTCTGTTACCCAAAGTTTTTGCTGTTGAATGGATTCGGGTCGGTTAGTTTTAATGGTACTTTATATCTAAGAGTTCCTAAAACTACTCTATCTTCTAATACGAATAAAGTTATTCGAGAACTTGAATTAAACTGTTCTAGGAATGCTAGAATAGTACAACTCGAACGTGTTTATGATAAGAAGCACGAAAGAGGATCTATCAAGTTCCTGCTATTGTTCACTTATGTATTTGGTGCATTGGAGATCATTTGCATAATCTAC
Organism: Gnaphalium uliginosum; assembly: GCA_963930675.1. Classification (NCBI taxonomy): domain Eukaryota; kingdom Viridiplantae; phylum Streptophyta; class Magnoliopsida; order Asterales; family Asteraceae; genus Gnaphalium; species Gnaphalium uliginosum. The sequence continues at coordinate 40,207,950 of OZ005684.1, read as the reverse complement.
TTCTTCTACAAAACGCGAAATAATATCACAACTACACAAGGTTACCTTCAAGCCGCAACAGGATTTGAGCGGTTCACTTATGCGGACATAAAAAAGGCGTCTGAAAATTTCAAGATTGAGATAGGAAGAGGAGGTGGTGCGGTTGTGTACAAAGGTGTCTTATCAGATAATCGCGCTGCAGCGATAAAACGTCTTAAAGAAGCTAATAATAATCAAGGGGAAGCAGAGTTTTTAGCCGAGGTGAGTACACTTGGAAGACTAAATCACATGAATTTGATCGATATATGGGGTTATTGTGCTGAAGGAAAACATAGGATTTTGGTTTATGAGTACATGGAGAACGGGTCATTGGCTGAAAATTTACACTCGACTAAGTTAAGTTGGGAAAAAAGATTTGAAGTTGCAATAGGTACTGCAAAAGGACTTGCTTATTTACATGAAGAATGTTTGGAATGGGTTTTGCATTGTGACGTAAAGCCTCATAACATATTGTTGGATCATGATCACTTACCTAAAGTTGCGGATTTTGGCTTGTCTAAATTTTTGGATAGAGATGGAATAGGTAACTCGGAATTTACAAAAGCAAGAGGGACAAGAGGTTACATGGCGCCAGAATGGTTTTTTGTTAGTCGTCCGATAACATCAAAGGTAGATGTTTATAGTTATGGAATTGTGGTGTTGGAGATGATAACGGGTAAAAGCCCACAAGGCGGTGATCAAAGTGGATATGAGCGAACGATGGTTAGGTGGGTTCGAGAGAAGGTTGCAGGTGATGAATATGATGAAAAGAATAATTGGGTTGAAAAAATTGTGGATAAAAGTGTGAATGGAGAATTTGATAGGATTCAAATGGGGATTTTGATCAAAGTGGCTTTGCAATGTGTTGAGGAAAATAAGGATGCAAGGCCTACTATGAGTCAGGTGGTAGATATGCTGTTACATGGTGACGACGGTCAATTTTAGGGTAGTAAATAACTATATATGATCATTTTTTAGAAATGCATATGATCTTACAGATTGTGATCATAGAATTGGGCGAAAATGGGTTCGTTCTCAAATAGGTTCATTCTCACTTTGATCTTGAATTACATTCATTCAAGACATAACCTTGTAGATATTCAATAACACCAACATGATGATATAGTGTAGAGATGCTACCATCTGTTTTATAAAGCTTGCAACAAAAGTTTGATGTGATATGTGAAAATGTTCTGGTTCATTGAAAAAATAAAAATAAACTAGAAAGGGAAATAAGTTTAGTTAATTACAGGACCTTATAAATTAATCTAAGCCATCAAATACTTAAGTCCCCCATTGATCTATGGTGATTAATTAATCTTAAAAATATTTCAAACCAAATAGACATATTTGTCCTTTAAATTTAAATTTAATTACCCGTATTTAGAATGTAGTTATTGGGTTTTTAAAAATCGCCAGCTTTCGTCTACACGGTACGCATAAAAAACTCAACAGGTCACCAACTTCCTGTTCTTGCTTCAAATACAAAATCATCAATCGATTAGCAATGTGATACATGGCAAATAATAATAAATAAATAAAATGGAATAAGCAGATCACATGCCGTGCACGTGACTTCACTAAAGCTAATAGGCACGTGCAATTCTCGTGGAGGAGGTGCGCGCTAATGTATGTTATGTCGGTCAGAAGTTGTTATATACCGGAATGAACTCAATAGAATAGTAGTTTTTAATTTGTAATTCGTATCTCTCTGTTTTCATTCACAAATGTAATTCGCAAGAATCATTTGGTTACGAACAATATTCGAATTTCATTCTGTTAATCGAAGTTCCTGTTGGTTCGTATTGGTAATTCTTCATTTTCTAATTGAATTTCTAGAATTATCGTATCAATTGGTATCAGAGCCCGATTCTGGCAATCGGTTGCTTAATTGTGATAATATCGTTGTCGAATTGAAATTCTCCAGTCAATTTCAGTTCATTGTATTAATTTCGAATTATTGTTCCGATTAGGTCAAAAATGGTGAATACTCGATCCAGTGATGAATCAAGCAGTAACACGGAATTAAATAACACATTGTTGAGTATGCAGGAGTCAATTGAACGAATGAATAATAATATCAGTGGATTGCTACTGTTTTAGCAATTTGCTACCGGCGAATTTCAACGGATTAATTCCGGTGTCGGTGGAATGCAACGAGGTAATCAGACGCAACACGGAAGGCTAACACGTTTCGAATTTCCGAAATGCACAGGAGAAGATGTTGAAGGCTGGATCTATAGAGTGCGTCACTACTTCCAATTAGATGAAGTAGCTAATGATCAGAAGGTTAAGGTCGTTTCAATGCACGTGTACGACAAGGCACTGAGTTGGCACCAACAATTTATACGAAGGCATGGAGAGAATGTGCTGTGGGAGGTGTATGAACGAGAAATTCAGAAGCGATTTGCTCCAATTTTTGAAGATTCGATTGTCGAATTGAAAATTTTGAAGCAAGTGACTACTGTACAAGTTTACCAGGACTTGTTCGAGGCATTATTGAACAAAATCGAGCTTAGTGAGCCAAATGCTGTAAGTCTGTTCATCGGAGGCCTTAAGGATGAAATAACCATGGCTGTGAGAATGTTCAAGCCCACTACCTTGGTGGATGTGTACTGTCTAGCTAAAATGCAGGAGGCGTCTCTAATAGCAGTTAAAAACAGGTATACACCTCTGCTACCAACTCCTAGATCTGCAAATTATACTAGTAGACAACTAGCCTTGCCACATGCACATGTTCGGAGGGCTTTGCCTGCACCACCTAATAACAAAGCGTATCAAAGTTCAAATATGGCTAGTACCGGTAAGGCTGTGAATGACACACCTAGGAGACAATTATCTCAACAGGAGTTGGAAGAAAAAAGGGCAAAGAATTTGTGTTTTTATTGTGACCAGAGGTACTCACCAGGTCATAAATGTCCACGTCAAAAGTACTACTTGGAAGTTGTAATCACAAAGTTTGAAACTGAAGTTACTGAATCATTGGAATAAGAAGAGTATCATAACAGTCATGAGTCATTACCAGAAGTGAATTCTAGTACTTATGAACTGTCAGTAGAAGCTACCCCTCAAATATCATTGCATGCACTCATTGGAACCAATGTATATCAGACTATGAGAGTCAAAGGATATAAAGGAAAACAAGTCATTAATATGTTGGTGGATTCAGGTAGCACACACAATTTCTTAGACTTACAAGCTGCAAAGAGACTAGGTTGTAAGATAAGAAATAGTTGTCCTCTCCAAGTTTCAGTTGCCAATGGCCATGTGATGACCAGTGTTTATGAGTGCAAAAGGTTTACATGGACTCTACTCTACAGTGTCAACCCTATGTTTCAGATGTCTTGATCTTACCATTAGGTGGTTATGAAATGGTGTTGGGGGTGCAGTGGTTAGCTACTTTGGGTAGTATTATGTGGAACTTTAAGCTTCTGGTTATGGAGTATAATTATATGCACAAGAAAGTAGTATTAAGGGGCACAAAGCAGTCCACTCTTCAATGGATGCAGGGCAAGAAATTGAAAAAGAACAACAAGCCAGTGAAAAGGACAGCTGAACTTTCTTCTATGACTTTATGCATCTATCCTACTACTTTGTGTCAACTGTAACAGTGACCTACAAGCTGTTTTGAAGCAGTTTCAAACAGTTTTTGATGAACCTAAGTCACTACCACCCAAAAGAGCTCATGACCATAGGATTCCTTTGTTGCCACACACACCACCAATTAATATCAGGCCTTATAAACATCCACCCAACCAAAAGGATGCTATCGAGTTAATGGTTAAAGAGCTGCTGGAATCAAGGGTTATTAAAGACAGTCAAAGTCCCTTTTCTTCTTCATTTGTGATGGTAAAAAAGAAAGATGAATCTTGGAGGATGTGTGTAGATTATAGACAACTTAACAAGTTCACAGTTAAGGATAAGTTTCCTATTCCTATCATAGAGGAACTTATTGATGAACTCAATGGTGCTCAGGTATTTTCTAAACTTGATTTGAGGTCGGGATAGATCAGAATGCATGAAGATGATGTGTATAAAACTGCATTTAGGACTCATGAAGGGCATTATGAGTTTTTGATTATGCTATTTGGATTGACAAATGCCCCATCTACATTTCAGTCACTTATGAACACCATTTTCAAACCATATTTGAGGTAGTTTACTCTTGTTTTCTTTGATGACATTCTGGTCTATAGTAAAAATATGAAGGACCACATTCTCCATTTGAAAGCTGTGCTACAACTTATGAAGGAACACACACTTTTTGCTAAGCTTAGCAAGTGTACATTTGCTGCTACACATGTGGAATATTTGGGACACATCATCTCTTCTGAAGGCATAGCTACAGATCCCACTAAAATTGAGGCTATGGAACACTGGCCACTACCCAAAACCATCAAGCAACTAAGGGGTTTTTTGGGGCTAACTGAATACTACAGTAGGTTCATTAAAGACTATGCCTCTATCAGTCAACCTCTAACTAGCTTGCTTAAGAAAAATTCTTTTCATTGGAATGAAGCAGCAGACAAAGCATTTAACCAATTAAAAAAGGCAATGATGCAAGCACCAGTTTTAGCTTTGCCCAACTTTGATGATACTTTTATAGCGAAAACAGATGCTTCTGGCACAGGATTGGGAGCAGTACTGCAACAAGGGGGCCATCCAATTGCTTATTTGAGTAAGTCACTTTCCAACAAGGACCAAATTCTGTCCACTTATGAAAAAGAGTTTATGGCTGTATTGATGGCACTGGATAAATGGAAAGGTTACCTTCTGGATAGGCATTTTAAAATAAAGACTGACCATTTCAGTTTAAAATACTTGCTGGATCAAAGATTAACTACCCCTTTCCAAGCAAAGTGGTTACCTAAACTGTTGGGCTTTGATTATGAGATTGCCTACAAAAAGGGGAATGAGAATGCTGCTGTAGATGCTTTATCTAGAGTGAATACTGGTGTGGAGCTATGTACTATGGTCCTTTCATCTATTTCTAGTGATCTTCTCCGAAAGGTCAAGCAGAGTTGGCAGGAAGATGTTGATCTTAAACTGGTTCTTACCCAAATTGCCACTCTTTCCTACACTGGCAATAAGTTTACTTTTGTCGATGGTTTGCTTAAAAGAAAGGGTAGATTAGTGGTGGGAAATAATATTCCATTGAGAACTCAATTGATTCAGTACTATCATGCTGATGCTACTGGAGGTCATTCAGGGTCCCATGTTACTAAACAAAGGCTCAAGACAATGTTTTACTGGAAGGGTATGCATAAGTTAGTTAAACAAGTCATCAAGGAATGTGATATATGCCAACGAATGAAACCAGATCTGTCTGCATACCCTGGGTTGTTACAGCCACTGCCTGTTTCCACCAAGATTGGAATGAAATTTCTATGGACTTTATAGAAGGGCTTCCATTGTCTCAAAGCAAATCTGTCATATTTGTGGTGGTTGACAGGTTGAGTAAATATGCTCATTTTGTTGCTCTTAGCCACCCTTTTTTTGCTGAAACAGTGGCCAAAGCTTTTATGGACAACATCTATAAATTACATGGTATGCCCACATCTATAGTCAGTGACAGAGATAAGGTTTTTCTTAGCCATTTTTGGCAATCTCTCTTCAAAATTCTTAAAGTTCAATTGAAGATGTCCACAGCCTATCACCCTCAGACTGATGGCCAAACTGAGGTGGTGAATAAGGGATTGGAATGCTATCTCAGGTGCATGACTGGTGAGAAGCCAAAGGAGTGGGTCCAATGGTTATCTTTGGCTGAATTTTGGTATAACACAAATTTTCACTCAGCCATTCAAACAACACCTTTTGAGGTGGTGTATGGTCAATAACCACCAGTACATTTTCCCTATGTTCCTGGTGACAGTTTAGTAGCAGAAGTAGAAGTAGACAGGACCTTACAAGCTAGGGAACAAGCGATTGAGGTGTTGCAGTTCCATCTTAAACGAGCTCAAAACAGGATGACTAGCTTAGCCAACAAGCATCGAAGTGATCGTGTGTTTGATGTGGGTGATTGGGTGTACTTAAAGCTGCAGCCCTATCGGCAAACTACTGCCAAGCAAAGCCCACATACTAAACTCTCTGCAAAATACTATGGTCCTTTTCCAATAATTGCCAAGATTGGGCAGATAGCCTATAAGTTGCAACTTCCAGCTACAAGTATTATTCATCCGGTCTTTCATGTCTCCCAATTGAAGAAATGTAAAGGTCTTGTGCATCAAAGTGGTGTACTTCCAGTTTGTGATGTGGATGGGTTGCTATCTATGGAACCTATTGCTGTGTGATATAAGCACTTGGGCAAGTTGCATAATAAACCAGTCTCCTATGTCTTGGTTCAATGGGCTAATCACAGTGTAGAAGATGCTACTTGGGAGCTTTACCATGAATTTGTTCAACGATTTCCTCACTTTCAGTTCAATTCTTGAGGTCAAGAATTGTTTTAAGGGGGATGGATTGATACAGGGCAAATAATAATAAATAAATAAAATGGAATAAGCAGATCACACGCCGTGCACGTGACTTACTAACGCTAATAGGCACGTGCAATTCTCGTGGAGGAGGTGAGCGCTAATGTTCGTTACGTCGGTCAGAAGTTGTTATATACCGGAACAAACTCAATAGAATAGTAGTTTTTGATTTGTAATTCGTATCTCTCTGTTTTCATTCACAAATGTAATTCGCAAGAATCATTCGGTTACGAACGATATTCGAATTTCATTATGAAGTTCATGTTGGTCCGTATTGGTAATTCTTCATTTTCTAATTGAATTTCTAGAATTATCGTATCACAATGAAACGAATCAGTATCAGGTAGTCAGTTTCTTCCAATTTTTGTTGTTGTTCATCTCCATTACACCGCCCCTCAACGAAAACCCTAAAATCAAACCGTTAATTTAATTTCGTTAATCTCGACCGATCATTTGTTTAATTCAATTATCGAATCGATTAACTGATTGGTTTTATATAGTTATAATCGTACGATTAATGAATCGATTGGTGTGTAGACAAATGCTATTTATTTGGCTGATTTCAAAATGAAGTTGCGAAGACGGAGGGCATTAGAAGTGGTTAGTGCACTTCTTACTATTGTGATAACCGAGTTTTATAATTTATTATATTATATTTCAAGCTGTATATTTGAGTGTTGTAAGTTAGGGTTTATTCTTTTAATTAGGGTTTTTTTCTTTCAACTAAAGAAAAGTTGAAACTGATTGTGATATAATAGCATATATTTATTTATTTATTCGTAAGGGTCAGTGTTATTGATTTGCGTCGGTATGTATTGTGTGCTAACATTCCAAAATGTAAATAATTCTGATTAACCGAACTCTGGCGTGTGGATTTGGTTCACAATTCTTTAACTTTTGTAACACGTCTCCAAAATGCATTTTTATGAGCCTATCGTGGTCGATCTATGAAGGTGATAGTATGCTAATTTTAATTTTGAAATCACTTAATCTTCCATTATTAGTATAATCCCTACAATTTTCATATATGAGTTTTTTGATGGATAATGGTAGGTTATATAATCTTTATCGCTGTTTCTATATATTTGCAGTTATGTAAATGCTATTTTTTACCTAACATTTTCGATGTGTTAGACCTCGCCAAAGGGCATGCTATTTATCTATATAGGAGGGATATAAATTTCAACCTATTTGCAGGTAAATTGGTTGATTTGGGTCGTGTTTCATCTCTAATGGGTCACATATTAGATTATAGCTAAAATGGAACAAGTTAAATGTTGGCCTAAGTGTATTTTTAATGCCTATGACCTCTTAGTTGCTTTATTCGAAAATTAGATTCCCGTTATAAAAATATAGTTTATGTAATCACATTTAACGCTCAAAATCTAATAAAACACTGGTCAAAACATGTGCTGAGTCAACCCCCACATTGGTGACTGGTTCATGCGAGTCCATTTTGCTTAAAGAGAGTCTGCATTGGTGCAGGTTTTTTTTGCGTAGATGAGGTGTATGGTGCTATTGTACCGTGTTGACCTGTGTCCAGAGCTAGATACAGAGATCGGGGAAATTGTATGCACTCTTTATCGCATATATGTATGGTGTCACCAGAGTTCTTGGGATAGATGTAAGTCCCCTCTTTTTTTTTTTCTTTCTAAACATCAGCACTTTGATAAACGTCTATCATTACAGGGACTCAATATTTAAATAATGCCTCCAGTGGAGTTGCAAATGAGTTACCTAACATTAGAACTACGAATGAAGTCAAAGCATCTCAAAAACCTCGGGGATTAAATGAGAGTTGAAAAATTATAGAAGATGACATTGGGTTGAAAAACTACAGAAGATGACATTGATGAAGTGACTGCTAAGAATAACAGATTAGTAGCTGACCAAGAATTGGTGAAGCCTTTGAATGGGCCTTCGCGGAAGCTGATGAAAGAGTTGAACGTGAACGTGTTGGTGTTCATAAAGCTTCCGAAGAAATTAGACAAAGAATGATGGAATAAATTATCATGTTCCGATAGAACTTCTCCAAAGTCTAAGAGCATCCACATTGAGTCACTCAATAAAATGTTATACGCTGACCTATCATGAGTGCAATGCATTGTGAACATTACATGTCATCATTAGTTTAACAAGCGTTTGTCTCTATACAAACTCATGTTAACACCATCTTGGGTGATCCCCACTAATTTACTTACTATTTTAGGTATCATAATTTTATTACATATACATATAAATAGAAAGTAAGTAATTAAAATAGTATGCTGATGTGTCAGTTTAATGAATTAGTCTAATGAATTGTGTAAAGTTCAATACACTGTAAAAGTTTTATTGAAAAAATTAAAATGTTGATGTGGCAGTGTATTGAACTTTAAAGTGTCTAGTGCATTGAAGATGGTCGTATAGAGTAGGAGGTGTTGCAGTAGTAGAGCAACTTCAGAACTCATAAGAATGTTTCTATAAGTGGGATCAACAGTTTTGCTATTAAAATTATCAATTGTTATATTAATTACTAAATAAATGGTTCGTAGATACGTAGGAAATTATTTAGTCATTATTTTGATGGTTTCTTTTAGGCTGATATGACACAAATCAGGCGGTGTCCGTTTATAGATGCAACTTTGAGCAAATATGACAACAGTAGATGATACATTCATTTTCATATTCTAATCTCTTTTAGAACACATATTAGTACCCTTTTGTTATTACCAAATTTAACATTCTTCAACTTAAACAATCATTTATTTCAATGTAACCTTTCATACTTTTGTCAAAGAATTATAAAAAAAAACCCTGATACAAATTAATTATTATAAAAAATAATAAACAAATAAAACTCGATCATCTCTCTTTACTATTAAAAAAGAGCATGCAAGTCGCAAAAATATGTAAACTTAATAAGTGTTTAACAAAATTGCAATATAATAAAAACATTGTAATTGTATTAAAATCTCGAGGTAGTTCGCGAATTTTGCGGGTTGTGATCTAGTAAACTTTTAAATGAAAAGGTTATCACTTAAAACGTTATGTACTTCCATTTAGAATTATATAAATTAAGAAGACTGTTTTCAATTTTGAATTATGAAAGTAGAATACAGATAAAGATTTGGGCTTTTAAAGTTTATGTTTTGGGTTTTTGTTTTCATGATTTTGATTTTGGGGTATTTGGTGATTGTTTCTAACCCCTTTCCTGCCTGTGTGGCTGTGTACATATGTTGAAAAGAATAACTCGCCTTCCCTGATTACTTGAACAGGAAAAACCTCATTCGTTTATCCGTTTTTGATTTGGAGGATTTGATTCAAGATGTGAAGACGTTCAAATGAAATTTGGTTTAAGAGAAAAGAATAAAAGGTTCAAAACAAATTGTTAAAAACAACTAGAAAAAACCAAAACTGATATTTACTTCAACAAATATCTTACAAGCCCTTATGCATCCCCTTTATTCGTCAACATTACATACCTTTGTTGTGATTAATATGCAAGCTTGCATACAGAACAAATGCATATACAAATACGACGATAGATAATGGTCCATTCATGTTTGTACCTTGATTCATTGAACCAAGATACAGGTCAATATGGGCCAAGTTTCATATCGCCAACTTGGAACCGTACTTAATCATCTCTCTTCATTTTAGATATTCGTCTTTTCGCTTTACAAACCTAACTCGTGTTTTGTCCAACTTTTAGCCTACCTTTGCAACAACCATTGTCCACATCCACATGATCAGAGCTTCCTTTAATAGTAGTTTCCAATCAATTCACTTGATTATTTAGGCGTCTCTCCAAGTTGCCAACAACTCATACTCCTTATTCGGCAATACACTTACCTATCAATTTCCCACTTTGTACCGTTTTGGAATGAGCTTTTCGCAACTAACCATTCATTGTGACAGCCTATACTTCGACTTTTTCCACCTAACTACAAGCCCCTTGTTTCCTTTATGTTTTTTCACGACGACTTCAGTGCACATCCATCATTTCAAAAATGCGTAAACCTAGAGGCTTTTAGAGATTATTGTGGGATCAATGGCATGTAATGTGGATTTCTCAAAGGTTGTTCAAGTCTTCAAGATATATCTTTTAACCATTATTTAGTAGTTTAGGTGGGATGATTAGAAATAATTTATAATTAAATATATTTAGATTTGTATACAATATACTTGTATATTCAGCCACTTTTATCATATTGCAACAAATTTTTAGCTAGAAAATTAAATGTACACTTTGTTATAAGTTTCATAATCAATTAAGGTACCTTACTAGCTAGTCGGCTACAGGTAAGTAACCAGGTTCTTTATGTGATTACACTCTTAACTAAAAAAGTTACTAGCATTTATAAAAATTATTAATTAAAAAAATTGATCACTTCAAATGACTAACAATACCTCGGATAATATGTTGTTCAATGTTACATTATACGGAGTATTCAAGAAAATATTACACGGATTGTCTTGCACTGAAATTATACAGGTCATCCGTGAACTTTTTTTTACATGAACCATCCCCATGGTTACAAATTATGTCACACGCACCGTCCTTTACACTAACAATTGTTAATTTATTCAGTTTAAGGACCGCAAGTTTAATATCATAAGTCACATTAACTATCGATTAAAAAGCTCTCGGACTAAAGCCACTATCCATTAAAAATTAAAATTACAAGTAGCTTATAAAACACACATTTTGTTTTAGGTACATTTAACTTCAAAAATTCGTCAATATGAAAATAATTAGAAGTCTTAGAAATTATTTATTAAAAATAAAAAATAAAAAAAAAAGGTCTCCATGAATTCCCTACTAACGAAATTTTTCTTTGTACACTAGCAACACAACGATTTAACGAATTGTAAACCAAACCCCTAATTTTAATATTTTTCATTTTTGGTTCCAACAAAATCAATTGAATTGAATTCTCATAACCAAACACCACCAATTAACTACCTAATTTCACCAATACTATCACTAACCATTTCTGTTCATACCCATACGATTAATCACAGCATTACTGATAGCAGCTTCACCTTGCAAACACTGCCCATTTTTCTGAATCCCATTTATATAATGCCTAACTTCTTTCTTTATCATCTCTTGCATCACCGCCAAAAACTCCGGTTTAAAAAACTCATAATTCACGCCACCACCTTGCATCGCCACCTCCTTGTGTACCGGTGGCGTCGGCAGTTGTTGTTTCGCCTCTTCCGATATCTTTTCCGCCACTTCGGATCCCGGTAACGACAAACTCAAAAAAGTCACAGGGTCGTTTTGTGTCTGACCGGTCGTCGGACTTGTATCAGTCAAGTCCGACCTTGTCGGACTATTATAAAGTAACCCAGTGTCAGATCGAGTAGTAGATCCAGTACCCGGTCCTACACTAGCAGACCGCTTTAAAGCGGGCTCATAATTCACCAAATCTTGTCCATCAAGAAACGAAAAATCATCGTTCGTCATAGACGAGCACTTTCTTTTGAGAGTCGAATTCCAATGATTCTTTATCGCGTTATCAGTTCGGCCATTTAACAAGCGGGCGATCGTCGCCCACTTATTGCCGAACCGAGCGTGAGCTTTCACAATCATCTCATCTTCTTCAGCTGTAAACGCGCGGTGCTCAACCTGTGGTGACAACTGATTACACCATCGTAATCGACACGATTTACCGGATCGACCCGGGATCGATCTGCTAATCAGTGACCAATTCCGGGCACCATGTTTTTGAACTAGGGTTGTTAAAAGGGTGTCTTCTTCGGGGCTCCATGGACCTTTGATCCGATCCATGATTTTAAATTTGTGAAATTTAAATGAAGAGAGTATGGGGTTTATATATATGATGAAGGGAAGGGGAGATGATAAAGACTTTAGAGGATTAACGGAAAAGCAGTTATGATTATACAACTGGCAAGGGACACGTGTCAATTATTTAGTGCGTGATGGCTGTAGACCTGCATGAAATCAGAACTATATAAAAAATAATAATATTTCATACAAATATTGATCGTATTGCCAAACTAAATTGATTTTAATAAAAGTGAAATAAAATATTTTCTAATCCAAGTTAATGCAAAATATAAGAATTTTATTTTGTCGATCACATAAATGAATAATAATTACATGGAAAATACAAGTTATATATAAAAAAAAAAAAAAAGAAGAAATGAATTTGAACAGCCAAAATTTGTTGGCAAGTTTTTGATAAGGATTTATTTATTGAAAGGAATTTAAATCACCGACCGGTTTGGGAAGTTAACGAAGGGAGAGAAATTAGGGAAAGTGTACGGTATTTTGTGAGAAAATAAAGCATGGACTTTCAATATGCCAGCCTGGATTCAATCCATATTTCTTTTCCTTTTTCGTCATCCAATATTTTATTCCCAAAAATGTAAAATTCAATCCATCTTCCGTATGTAATAATTCTTATAAAAAATATCCATATTACTATTTATATTTATTTTAAAATAATTGTTAAAAGTAATTATTAAAAATCATTAAACTACATATTTTTACTTTTACGTATTATTCTCAATTATTTATTTTCTTAAATTAATTCAGTTAAATTTATCTTAAATATATACGAATTATTGCAAAAATGGAGTAACAAATATATACGATATGTACATAATATAGTAAAGTATAACCGACAAAGAGTTAAATATGGTAAAGTGAAATTAGAAGGAATTTAAACGTTAAGATCAAAATAAAATGAAATTTATTGGAGATTTTATATTTATATTTATTCAGTTTATAATTTATAATGGAGGAAGTGATATAGGACAAAAGAAGATTGTAAACGGTGTGAGTAGAGTACAGGCTGTAAAAGGTACCCCACACGCTAACGGCCTTTGTCACGACCTACACGTGCTTCCCGCACGTGTTCACTGATTTTAAAAAGGCTGGACCTGCACCAAATAAAAACTGACGTCCCCACCTCCCAAACTTCCAACTACCTCCACTTCCTTTGTTTCTCCGTACCTTCCTCAACTAATTTTTTTTGTCATTTTTAATTCTTTATAATAAATAATAAAATAAAAATAATGAATAAAATATTAAATAAATATCTATAAATGGTTTGTCTAATGAAACTAACAAAGTAACGTCAGATTTCAATGGACATCTCCAATATTATCACTTAATTTAAATTAAATTTAAATTAATTTAATAAAAATAAATATTATAAAATATTGGAGCAACTTATTGTTTATTGAACAGATCCTTGTAGATATTAGTTTTACATTAAGGGCTTGTTTGGTACGAAGAATTGATAAGGGAGAAATGGAAATTAATTGATATCTAGCTATTGGTAGGTTCAAGAATTAAGAAGGCGGAGAATCGGTATTTCCCGAGAAAAAGCATCCTTTGTATTTTAATTTCCATCCGATATATAGAGAAATCACATTTGTTCACAAAGCAATTCTCCGTATCTCAAGCTGAGAAATTGGTAGCATAAAAAACAAAATGGGTATATATAGGTAATTGCGTGCACGACACATTTGCACACAACTTTTATCCAAGCCCTAACAGAGCAACTTTGGGCGATTTCGACTTCATCGACAACGGTAACTCCTTCTTCTTCTCGCCGCATACTGCTACTTCATCTTCTTCTCGGTTTTTAGTCTTTTACAATTCGGGCTGCTGTTTATCGCCCTTAACAGTAACGAATTTCTCCCCTTTCTCGATTCCCTTTTTTTAATTCATTTTTGATACATTTTTTGTGTAGATAGATAAAGTCATTTTTTATACTTATCTGGTAGTGATTAGTTGGATATGTTCTTTTAATCTAATCATAGCATGACAAGGATTTTGTTAGTCGACACACTTGTAGTCCTTGGATACCCTGCAAATTGTTATTCTTGTTTGAAATTGATACTTTTAATCCCTAAAATTAGTTGATTTCGGTGAAGGTTTGTTGTTACAGTTGTTATGTTCAAGTTATATTTAAAACCTAGTACATATAGTAGTATAGAAAACCTAATTTCCATTTTGGGTGAAGAATTGTGGACAATGTAGAGATATATGCTGTGATTTTGCATCATCTTGTTCGTTAAACACATGTACATCTTATGTCTAACGCTCCAAATGCTTTGTCTTCTTTGTAACTTTACTGCACACACACACATCTTTTACATACACATGACATATTTAGATTACTTATGATACAACTCATTTAGATCTCTATCTAGCTACAATTACCTTCAAACTAAGTTACTAATCTTTTTTAAAAAATAATAAATAAAGCTATTAACCTCAAGAAATGGCATAAAATTTTTTGAAAACATACTTGCGCAATGTGATTTGTTAAGAGTTCTTTTTGATCTTTTTTGTTTAGGCATGGCAGATTTGACTAAGGGCAAAGGCTCAGTAAGAAACAAAAGAACATGGACACCCGATGAAGATGAAAAGCTAATTGATGCATTAACCGAATTGCATACAATCGGTAAGTATGCAACAGATAATGGGTTTAAACCGGGCTACTTTCAAGCGGTTCAAAGTTTGTTAGAGAACAGTCTTCCCAATTCGGGGTTAAAAGTTGAACCTCATATAAAGTCAAGATTAAAGACGTTAAAGACTAACTTTAGCACTATGCACGACATGGTAGTTGGCTCAAACACTAGTGGATTCGGTTGGGATCCTGATAAATGTGTTTTAACTACACCTAGTGACGTGTGGGATGAGTATATAAAGGTATTCTCTCCACAACTTCTTATAATTACATAAATGTATTTATCATGGATTAGATATGAATACTTTATATGTATGGATATGGAAAAAGTGAGATCAATTGCTTCCTGATGGCTCATTGATTATAATCAAATGAAGTCAATCTCTTTGGAACAACTATGTAACAATAATATTAATCAACTATTATCTTATTTTAACCTCATTTGTAATTTTTATGCAGTCTCATAAAAATGCAGCTATGTTTCGAGAGAAACCATTCCCTTATTATCATAAACTTTGCACTATCTTTGGTAAAGATAGAGCTACGGGTTCTCGAGCTATTGATCTCGGTGAAGAAGAGGTTGTAGTTGAAACACAAGCAAATCCCCACATAAATCTTGAAGACCTTGATGTTGATACGTGTGTGGGCTTAGTGTCTGGGAATGCAACTAACTTGTACCCGATATCTATTGTGTGTACCCAACTTAGGTTTGTTATTTTTAATTAATCAAATTTTTAAAAAGTGTGTTTTAGTGTATTTTGGTGATGTGTCAAACTCTCCGGATGCCACGTGGCACCTTAAACGAGCGACACATCACCAAAATACATTAAAACACTCTTTTTGAGAGTTTGATGCATTAAAAATAGCAAACCTAAGTTGGGTACACACAATAGATATCGGGCACAAGTTAGTTGCATTCCCAAGCACTAAGCCCTACGTGTGTGGATTCACCTCGAGGGGACTCGGGTCATACAAAAAAGAAACGAAAAAAAGAGAAGAAAACAGACAAGATTGATGAAATGATGAGTATGTACTCTGACTCGTACAATAATTTACATGGCACCATTGCTCCTATGGGCAGTGAGACGAATGCCTCGTTAAGTAAGATGACTAATGATCAAGAAAGAGAAGAGAGAATGGCTCAAAGAGAGATGGATTTGTTAAAGAGGGTTGAAATTGAAATTGATGGTTTACCGAACATTACTCTTGAGGAAGCTTGTGAAGCGACATACATTATCGGAGCCTGCCCCACCAAAAGTGAAATATTTCTCGGGTATGACCAGGAAAAATTAGACTTTATTGGAACAAAGCATAGAAGGAGGCGGAATGGTGAAAGGAAAGGGACAAGGGCGGTCTTGCTTGGCACGAAGGCTACTGGTTCGGGGGTAGAGTACAGTACTAAAGGTCCTCAGACTTCCAGGCGGTTTTTCTTTTGGGCAGCTGTTCACCGTTGGATCTCACTAATACAGCCCCACCCGCCTACTCAGGTCTTATATGGATATGCAGGAAGGGGTGCTCCTAGGTGTGTGGAGGGGTTGTTAGACGACACAGTTCTTATTACTATGACTTTCAAAAAGAGTTGCCATATCTCGGTAATGGGGTCTGTTGTTTCGGAATCGTGGGATGAGTAGATGTAACAGATGATGAATCTTTTTTTAAACTCGTCCCAGAATGGGCATTATGGCAAAGAACAAGAAGAAAACAAAGGGGAAATTTGTCCAATAGTCACAAATGGTGCTTTAGTTGAAGGATTCCATTTGAATTGGAATCTATGACCCGCTAAGCATCCATGGCTGAATGGTTAACGCACCCAACTCATAATTGACGAATTCGTAGGTTCAATTCCTACTGGATGCACGCCAATGGGACCCTCCAACAAGTCTATTGGAATTAGCTAAAAAGGTTAAAATGGTTAGAATGGTTGCAAGGAAAGAGGCGAAATAGGTTTCTGTGTTAAATATGCCCAACATTTGATCTTGTAATTTTTGGTTAGTTTTAATGTTGGATGAACTTAAGTTAAGATAGTTTTTGTTAAATATGTCCAACATCTGATCTTGTGGGTTGTAGTATTTGCTGTTTTTTAGGTAATTAGTGTTGTTTGCATGTTTGAGTTTTTTGGGCTTTTGCTTATTGTAAATGATGGTACTCTGCTGTTGTTTTACGTAGTTTGTGTGGTATGCAATTTCTGATTTTAGCTACTGTATTAATGATGGTACTTTGTTGTTTGCTTATTGTATTCATTAATGATGGTAAAGCTTTTGAAGTTTATATTTTGTTATTGATCGTATGGAATGCAAAATGAGTATTTGGGGTTTTGTTGTTATTTTTTGTTGCCTATTTTTTATTAAGTTTTATGATTATGGCATCTGATGATGGTCCTTTTCCTTGAAGGCTATCTGTGATGTATTATGCATGCCTTTCTTTTGTTCTATGAGGAAAAGTTTATTTTATTTATAATCTTTTTCTGGTCTAGTCAAAATTAAAAAATAAATAAATAATCTTTTGTAGTTTAACATTGGAAACCCAAGTATATTTAAACTTAGTTTTATTGTATGAAAGTATGTTTATGTGATTGTATAAAAAGAATATTACGATGAGATTGTTATAATCAATATCAAATTTCATTTCTCTACTTTTATTATCAAACAATGGAGTTGCTTTTCTCAGTTTGATTTCTCTGGCATTACCAAACAGAGAAATTCATTTACATTTCTCAGACAATTTCATTTCTCTGCATCATTTCATTTCACTGAATTTCTCTCTACCAAACGTGCCCTAACTTAATGTAATTTTTCACACTAAATGGTATGTACATTGATGAGGCTCCTAGAACAGGGGAGTGGGAGTGGCAAACTACCACTGTTTATCATCACTATTTATCACCTTGAATGCTTACTTCTGGTGTTCACCGTATCGGGCCGACATTCATCAGCGGCGTTCGGAGAAGAACGCTGCATTCTTGACTTTCTCATTTTTTCTCTTTTTCTTTTTTTTGAATGGTTCCAAACTATTTTTGTGAGCCCATTTAAACCTCGAGTTGAACATTGAACCACTCCCCTCAAATTCATACCCGTATTAAGTTTCAGCGTTCAATTGAACATCGAACTGAACATCGAGCACAAGAGCAACCATTCATTGTGCTCTTATATAATGTTAATTAGAAAAAATAGTTAGGTGATAGTTGTTGGAGAATTTGGTGAAACAGGGTTTGATTGCAATTCCGATATACTCTAGAATCGTGTATGGAGATCACTTTACAAAAGCAATAATTCGACCCTATATGATGCACGAGTTCACGAATTCTACTTTGGGATAAGACTAAAGATTATTCAAAGAAATTGACGACAAATTCCTTGATTCCGTGTGGTTTTGTGTGTGTGAAATGTTTGATCAAAATGTTAGTAAATAGAGAGACAACCAAAAACGATTTTGCAAACCATAACTATTTTCTAGATTCATTGAATCTAGTCAAATTTCCGGATACATTGAATGTGGTCAATTTCGTTAAAGTTCCGGGGGCGCGGCCCCCGTGACCCTATATCAAAATGCAGTGAATGTGCCCCTTGGACCCCACAAGGGGCGTGGCCCCCTTGACCCCTGCAATTTGATTGAGTCTGGTATTTAGTAACGTAGTAAGGTATGCACTCCGTATCACCTACCTCATGTCCACTAATCCGTCAATGCACTAAAATATACAACAATCCTTCCCCATTTTTGTGAAATGCCTTTACATAATATAATCAAACACAAACAAACTTATGCATAAATGAAAAGTATCACACAAATTGAATTTTCATTTTAGTACATTACACATTTCAAATATTCGAGAATCAAGGTATTCTAAAAATTGAACCTTCCAACCCATTTGAATACCTGAAGATAGTATATACATTAGTTCAAGACTGCACAAAAATAAAATCCCGACACTATACATGCCATATGTCCATATCCATTCATGAATGTATACAAAGCTAAAGTCTGAAGCTTCTTGAAGCGATCACACTTCACATTCTCATAGATAGCTCTTTTCGTCATGCATCTGCACCTACACTTTTCAAAAGAACTATTAAAAAGTTATACTACAACTTAATCCTCATGCAGATCCGAGCTCATACGTTGGGATGATATGTAATTCACAATGTGCTCCATTATCTAAATGTAGGCTGTCCACATTGAATTTAGCTCCTAATGCCACGTTAGATGAGAATTGGGTGTCCCACCATTAGAAATTGAATGAACTTTAATCTCATCCCTAATGGAGACTTATCAACTAAGTCTCTAGCTAATTTGTTCGTCAAGTGATCAGCTAAGACGTCTTTCGTGAACTTTTTTTTTATAACATACTTTAACATTTCTTTATAGTAAATTTGGCATGAACGATAAACCCGAAATAGTAATGATTCCGTCGAAGTGTCGTAACCACAAAGGCCACAAACTGGGCCATAGCCCACCCTAACATCTTATTTTTTAGTACAAATTATATGAAGTTTAGTAATATTTTTTCTAATATAACATTATCGACCCACTCTTAATGTTAAATTTAAAAAGTCTTTTGGCCCATCCTAACTTTTAAGATTAAAAAAGATGACCTATAATATCATGCGTTATATACGATATCTGTTACCAATCTAACCAAACCTTAATACATTAAAATATTGTAATTCATTAACACGTAGAAAGAATCCTACCTAAGTTGTCGATTTTATTTTGCTGTTGCTCATGTATCACAGGTTCTTACCAATTTATTATTTGTAGTTACAATAGGCCCAGAGCTGGAAGTGATCTTAGAAATCAATCGCGGAAATTTTTTTCTAGAATCCCTAAAATTCATCCGATATACTTGTTGATTTTTAATATTTTAACTTTGGGAGAATTGCATATATGTCATTGCTAAGTCTCTAAATATCAAATATGCCCAATTGAATTCCAAAATATCAAATATGCCATTCATAAACTTAAAAAATATCATATATGCCCAAATATTTATTTTAATCATTAAAAGCTTTTTTTAACTTCATAGTAAATTAAGAATGGACCATTATACCCTTATTCCATTAATTTCACATATGCCATTGTTAAATTATCATATATCATAAATACCCATTGACAATTGAACACAAATTGCTCAGCATACCATGTGTTCAATTGTGTTCGAGTATGTATTTGATCAGTTAGTATGCTGAGCAATTTGTGTTCAATTGTCAATGGGTATTTATGATATATGATAATTTAATAAGGGCATATGTGAAATTAATGGAATAAGGATATAATGGTCAATTCTTAATTTATTATGAAGTTAAAAAAAGCTTTTAATGATTAAAATAAATATTTGGGCATATATGATATTTTTTAAGTTTATGAATGGCATATTCGATATTTTAGAATTCAATTGGGCATATTTGATATTTAGAGACTTAGCAATGGCATATATGCCATTCTCCCTTTAACTTTTGTACACATTAAGTAACAAACTTATTATTCTTCTTTGATAGTTTCAATTAATATAACTTTTGAGTTTGTTCAAATGAATTATTAAATTTAATATTTTTATTTTAAGGTTATAATTATCAAACGATACCATAGTGTATGGTTATCTATGGAGGTTTAAATGTTATTGGGAATAGACGATGACTTTCATTTTAATAATCTAGTTCTACCAATTCTATATATTATGAAATTGTCAAGATTTTAGTCTAGATTATATTTTAAATAATTTTAACGATGCAAGAGAGCGAAAATGTGACGCTAAAACTTTCTATGATTATTTCTTTGTAAGGTTTTTACCCTTCATCATATTATTATCGAACATTCTTAGTATTTGTTTCATTTTGGCCAGCCCAAAGTATAATTTCTGACTACGACATTAGATCCCGATGCGAAGCGCGGGTATTTAAACTCTTGTTTATATACATTACTAGAAAATCTGCTTATACTTACGGATTTCCCACGATTTTTTGATGTTTTATGGCTGGAATGAGAGAAGCATACTTTTAGACAGCATATCATGTACCACGAATTTACAATAGATTTATAACGGAACAAAATTCGTAGGAAATTCAATGATAAAATGTCAAATTCTAATAATTTTTCACGGATTTTCAATGGAAATTTCTACAATTTAAAAAGTAAATAATAAAAATAAAGTGCAAGTAATATTTGCAGATAATCCATGGGAAAATCAACATGTTAACGGATCCTTAATGACCAAATTCATGGGAACTGTTTTATACGTAAAAATTAATTATAAATTCCTAACCGTTGATATCCGGTTGTAAAATGATTCGTTAATTCGTGAGAAATTTTGACAGATTTTCAAACATTTCAGGCAACCTATACAGTAAACAAGAGCAACTAATACTCGATTGAAATTAAATCTATAACTCAACTATTAAAAAAATTCATGTGTATCTCTTTTAACTATTATAAGAAATTATTATAAGAAAGACTAAGTTATGTAGACATCCTACCATTAACCCTATTTAAATTAATCTTAACCCTTCAATTAATTAACCACTCTACTCTTTAACCATTGATTTAATCTCTCTAATTTGTCCATGTAATAAGTATTACTTTATTAGAGTATCATATGACTCTGATACCACATAAGGATTTTTACGGTACTGTATAATACGGTTAAACTCGAGTGTTTATTAAGAATTGACAACAACAAGTTATGCTGAAGCGTTAGGATAACCAATCATATTGGCTATAAAACCCTCTATCCAAGATCATGATACTTTTAATAAAACATGTAAACAGTTAATAAACAAAACAAATCTAGGTTTAGTATTACTTACTTGTGATTGCTCGGAATTATCTAAATTTGAAACATGAATCTTCTTGTTCTTCTTTCTCCAAATCGACCACTACAAAACTACGTCAGGTATGCTAAACCTTTCGGTGATCGAGCAAGTTAGCGATCAAATCACAAACCATAAATACATATTGGTTTATGAGTTTAGACGATTTCCACAGAGGGAAAGGGAGAAGTCAA
This sequence comes from Gnaphalium uliginosum, assembly GCA_963930675.1. Taxonomy (NCBI): domain Eukaryota; kingdom Viridiplantae; phylum Streptophyta; class Magnoliopsida; order Asterales; family Asteraceae; genus Gnaphalium; species Gnaphalium uliginosum. The sequence continues at coordinate 40,186,027 of OZ005684.1, read as the reverse complement.
AAGTATTGGGAAGGTATTGGGCTAGAGGGTTTATAGGTTTCTTTAAATTTTAATATTAGGTTATAAATGATAACCCTAAGCCCATTTATATAGATTTTCTCACTAGCGTAGTTTCCATATATGTCAAATACTTATATTTACAGTTTAGACCTATAAGTTTAAATTCTATTAAACTTACCCAACTGTAATTGCAAATAGAACATCTAAGTTTAACGTAAATTAAACTATTTACTTAATTATAACAAGTCCTTAATATAAATGTTTATCAAATAAATAATTACACTAATTATTTATATTAATAAAACTAATTATATTAATAGGTTTAAATTAAAAATATATCTATTTTAACTATTATAAGAAAGACTAAATTATGTAGACATCCTACCATTAACCCTATTTAAATTAATCTTAACCCTTCAATTAATTAACCACCCTACTCTTTGACCATTGATTTAATCTCTCTAATTTGTCCATGTAATAAGTATTACTACTCTTGGTAATCTTACAAAATTACCATTAATTACCCATAACTTAAAAAAAAATTTACCCATAATTAAAATCCACAAAATATCCATTCAATTTATAAATTTAAAAGTTTGACTATTTAATCTCTATAACTTCGGCTAATTACCCATAAATCAAATCCACAAAATATCCAATGACACTCATTCTTTCAATTAATGTAAAACCAACTGCTTGGAAAAATTTAATACAAACATATGATCACATTAGGATAACAAAAACACGCCTATATGATACACACTAGATAAAAATTAAATCAATTATTTAGGAAAATGTAATAACATAACTCACATTATGAGTCCAAAAGTTAAATAATTTGAAAAAACATCTGTATCAATTTTATGATCGGCATACCCTTCATAGTATTTTGATTGAAAACATGGTAACATAATTGAAGTAAGGAGATTACTCTTATTATTTGTTTAATCATTAATTTAATTGTTTTGCCTCATTATACTATTGTGTATGGCATGTAGAAATAATGACTAAATGTAGATCTATTTAATATGAAATTGTTATTGTTATATGATATGATTCCTTCATTTATTCAATTGTCATTGTTATTATCTCAATTAGTGTATTCTTAATTTTGAAATAATTACATATAAATAGTATAGTTAATGGGTAAAATTCAAATGATTACAACAACATTAAGTGAAAATGAATAAATCAATAAGAATGTGCCATGTGTCACAAAATTCACTTTCCGTCACATTTTTAAAAATTAAATATCTCACAAACGGTAAGTAGAAAAATTATAAAAATTGCACCATATTGTACAATTTGTAAAACCCATAAAAAAGCCGTTAAAAATATATCATGTGAGATGTCTAATCGAAGAGAAAAAAATGGTGACTTTTATGATGCCATTTTTTATAATTTTTTAATGAGCCATTTTTGAAATATTTAATTTTTAAAAACGTGGAGAAAATTGAGTTTTGTCACACGTGACACATTCTTATTGGTTCCTCCAATCTCATCAAAATTTCAATTCTCTTTTAAACCTCACTCTATAATTAAATCACAATTTTTCATGGTAATTTTTAAATGTGACGATGAAATCCATTCGAATATTTCTTATCAAGACTCACAAATTTTTAGGAAATTTAAATGAGTAGTAACCTAGAATAATAGAGTATCAAAATGACTGTCAAGGTTTTGAGAAATTGAAAATTCTCATCTTTTCTATCTCCGTTTCATTTAGCCATAAAATCTTGCACTATTTTTTCTCACAAATTTAAAATTTACTTTTATTTGAATGCCAATTTGAATTCATTTAAACGAATCACTTATTTAATAGAAACACGTTTGGTTTCCAAAACTACTTATTTATTTTCTTCCACTACACAACGATTATTTTACACAATAGGTCGATAGAATTGAGCCGGTTTCTATTCTTCTTATATATATATATATATATATATATATATATATATATATATATATTCTTTGTTCGGGTTAATCAATTCAGGTTTTCAAGTATACGAGCCTTATATTATTCTTATATTATCCTTTGTGTAACCGTATTCTTTTCGATTTTTAATCAATATGGAATTTTTATGTTGCGTATTAGATTTATTTATCTATATGTTGTTTTTTTCGTACTTTATTTGTGTGGGTTTTGATTTGGTAGTCATTTTTACAAAAATATTTTGTTATGGTCTAGGACCTTGATTTGAAGGTTTAAGAGTCATTGCTGCTCTTTTTGTTCACACTTTAGCTGGCAAGCTAACACGTCAAATCAAATTATGGTTTGCAATGAACTTTTCAGTTTCTTTCAGTGAGGGTGTGGATGTTGTAGCTTGGATGACAGATCAGTTGGTGCTTCTTTCTGCTTCAATAATGCATAAATGGACTATATTTAGGTTGTGATAGATAAATACTTCATGTTAGATTTCAAGTAAGCCAAACTTATGATGGCCTTTGAATTCAAGGGAGTTGATAAACAGCCATGTAATGGAGCTTACCGATGATTGATATAATGCACTGTAGGTTTCTCAAGAATATTATGTGATAAACATTTATTGATCATATATCCTTTTTTACTGTATTTCATTTTAGGTCTATTCAATGGACGCTTGTTACTCTGAGAAGGCTGATGAACTTTGTGATAGATAAATACTTCGTGTTAAGTTTCAAGTAAGCCAAAAGTATGTTGGTCTTTGATTTCAGTAGTTTGACTACTTATACAACTTTGTGTCATTTTTACCTGTTCGTAAATAGTGATTTTCTATATCATTGAGCATACCAATTAGATACAGAAGCTGAGACAAGTCTTTCACATATTCGGTATTTGAATCTTGACGAATATATCCAAAACTATCAATTTATATGTAAAATCAAAGTTCAAAATCTATGTTCTTTTCACAAGTCTAAAGAAGCATGTTTTGTTTTCAAATTTAAAGCTGAAGTTATGATTTTAGATCTAAAGGTGCATAATTTTAAATTTGGGCAGATATGACTTTTGTAAAATTCTAGCATGTTATAGTGTAATACGAAGTAGGCTACTATAAGTCAAATCATGTTTACATATTTGACTTTTTGGTAGTATATTTCATAGTGGTAGACTTTTATTCAATGGAGATTACACTTAGTTGAATTCAATAGATTCTAACGACATGTATCCTAATATCATCAGAAAACTGAAGTATTATAAAAAAACATCTATGCTTTTATGTGAAAATAACGTAGGAGGTTTGTTAACTTTTTATCACACGTCGGGTGACTTCCAACTCAAATGACAATATTCACAACAACAAAGGCTATAAAAGAAAGCAATAATTGCAACCAAAGTGCGTTTATAATATTTTTCACCACTTATATATATAAAAGATGTTTTATCCCCGCGAATTCGCGGGTTATAAGCTAGTTTCGATTATTAAAAAGCTATATATATATATATATATATATATATATATATATATATATATATATATATATAGGAAGGTTCAAATGAGAACCACTAAAAAGTTGAGACAGACCTTGTGAGAACTACAAAATATGTGATTGCTCACTTGTGATTAACATTATACACATGGGAACATTTATAATTGTTCGAATGAGAAACAAAAAAATATCAAAAATCTTACAATTACGTATAAAAATACGTATAATTTTGGTCAAAGTAAATCAACACAAGTCAAATAACATGTGAAAGTAAGTCAATTATCACTTAAATTTAAGTTAGTACTGATTAATCATTAATTCATACAATACTATACATTCAACAAATATTTAACAATTTAAAAGGTATATTATTTCTCGGAAACACATCCAGCCGTCGGCTGAATAATTCAACCGGCGGTTGGATGCTTGAACCGTCAGCTCCACCTCCTTGTTCCCCAAATTTCGGCAAAAAAAAAACCCGTTTTCCAATTTAAAATCTCCAACCAAACTTTTATCAAACTTAATTATCTCATGCAAATCTTCTAAACAAACGTGTACGCACAAATCAAACCCGTAACATATATCCCTTCCAAAATGCGAATTCTAAATGAAAATGGATCTAACATTGCAATTACATCAACTAGGCTCATATCAAAAACTATATACAATTCGGAAAAAAACCCCTAAATATGGAACCCTAACTTGAGAAATTGAAATATAAAAATCAAGAGATAATGAGTAAAGAGTGAAATGTACATACCTTTGTAGAAGAACAAACCAAATTGCACAAGAATAACGAAGCAAGTGTTGATTCGGCCGGAATTTGTGTGAGTTATTTTTGGTGATTTTGAAAAATGAAGAAGATGAACTGCAAGACCGTTTAAAACCCAGACATTCCAGCCGACAGTTGAATAATTCAATCGGCGGTTGGAATTAAGTCCAACAGGCCCAAATTGTTTAACCCAATTCGTTACGGCCCAATTTGATTTTAAAAATTTCAACCGTCGGTTGGTGTGATCTGTCACATATTCTTATTTTTAAATTTTTGTTTTTATTATAAACTTTTATTAATTATTTAAGTATTTAAATAGTTTATACATACCTCACTAATGGATATGATTCCCTCAATCTTTAACTAACAACACAAAGAAAACTTTAATTAAATCGAGAGTGATATTTCATAATAAATAAGTCAATTACATAATTATTTAGAAAAACTAAATATGAAAAATATAAAATAGAAACTAAATGCAAACACTCTTAGTCAATTTCTGCTCGTGCGGTCAAACCATATATCATTCAATGCTGGAGCACGGAACCTCTTTCTCAAATCCACTTTTACTATTTCTTTATAATCTTTGGGATAAAGCTGCAAGAAGTGATGAAACAAGGGCTTAGTAATGTCAGAAATAGAAGATGAATGATCGTGAAAGCTTTTATGATGAATTTCTGCGGCCTCTTGCAAATCATTGAATTCCTTAGTAATTTTAGCTACAGCCTCGACCACAATTCCCTCTTCATCAATAACATTGTATCCACCTACAATCTTCATTTCCCACTCTGGCAAAACATGTCTTAACGCATCCATGAATCCATAGAAACCTAATTGCAAGTTAGCATAATTCCTAATGGTTGGGTTTCTAATGGTTTTGCCAATGTCTCCTAGGATAATGTTCATTGTCTCTCTCAATTGTATGGGAAGAAGTAATCCAGAGTTCAAGAAAATGCCCAGCATGTGGTTATAAATTTCGGACATCCCCAAATGGAATAAATTCTGATGTGATTCGAAATGAACTCCATTATATGCAGACTTCAGCTCCTTTATCACATAGGTTGCAAGACGCACTTTAGGCTCGTCTTGAAAGTCTTCGGGAATTTGCAAATGGTTTTCATCGGAAGCAGGATAAAAGAGGTCATCAACTATTTCTTGAACGTAATACTCCACTGTGCAATCCACATACACTATTCGTTGTTGAGATGATCTTGGGTCTTCATCAAGTCTACAAACTTTTGCACTTGCTCTAATGCTACTATGTCTCGCATGTCATTTAAGTTACCGGTGACCCACCTAGTGTTCTCCCTAATTTCCTCCAATAATTTATTTTGCTTATCTGAGTAGGGGAATGAAGATATCTCAAAAGCGCGATATACACAGTTATAGTAGTTTCTCTGCTCCTCACAGTAATCAGCATCTAACATTTCTCCTGGTATCAAATTCTCCTTTAGCTCAATTACGGTATCTTCAAAAACTTGTGGGTTAAAATCTACCTCAGAGTTGCGGAATTTTTCATATTCTTGCTCCAGTTGCTCAATGAGTTGCTTTTGATAAACGGTATACTCAATAGTGGATGCTCTGATGGTAGCGATTAGGAAACGAATGTCCCCTTGGTGATATTCTAAACACTCGATCATGTCGTCGGGATCCGAAAATACGCGTACTGTAAGTAATCCTAGAGAAGTGTCAAATTCAGCCGGTTCCTCACTTACTGGTGAATTCTGACTTGGCGAACTAAGTGTCTGAATCAACTTAACCGAACCTTCGTTGACCTGAATGTCCTTAAATTCCATAGCATCTACATGCATATTTTCCATTTTAAATAATACTTTCTATAGACAAAAAATTATCACACAAGTTAGATAATATACACAAATAATTAAAATAGACATTTAATATTTACAATTTATTAATTAAATTTAGTTAATTATATTACAAAGTTCATCGAAAGTCCTCGGTAGCTCAATTGATCATACACAGAAGCAGAGGAACAGGTCAGCGCGAAGCCTAATAAAAACCTATCCCTTTTGGGAAGCAGAGCGACCCTCCTTATACCTCTGTTTTGTTGTATTCACAATAGGTGAGCCGATTTTTCAATCGATTTACGATGTACAAAAATTTATGTTTTACAGGGAAAAATTAAAAATTAAAATTTGACAACCGTTCCCCGGCAGCGGCGCCAAAAACTTGATGCGTGTTAAGTTGTAGTTAAAAATAACAAGTTTTAATTGATTGGAAATACTAAAGTAAACTTAAACACAACCAGGCAAGAATACCTGTTCGTATTATAGTATAGCTTTGGTAAGACCGAATCGAACCACAGGGAATCGGTGTAAATTAAAATAATTAATTAAACCTAAAATTACAAATTACAAATAGGTAAGGGGTGCGTTTTAGTTCCGTACGAACGTAGTAAATTGAAAACTAATTAAAATATAAACAATTAAAAAGATATAAAGTAACTTGAAAGTAATCAGATAGATAAGCATGTATTTACTTAGAATTATGATTCTTCGATTCAGGTTTCAGATATGTTTATTGAATTGTTGATTGTTTATTATGGTGATTTCAACATATATGGACAGCCTCCTGTTAAGGTTAACTAATCCCTAATAAACCTTACCTTAATACTAGATTCTCTTGAATATACTAAAGCGTGTTATTAACATAAACTTTATTCTATTAATGCTATCAACAGATTATTAAGATTCATTCAGCGACCTCGTGTTAACGCAAGTCTATAATTATTGGGTAAATAATTATCACATCAATTAGGTTATACTAATTGCTAGTCTCTTAACCTATTGCCGGTTACAGTCTCAAGTCACAATTAACTAATAAATTACTTAATTGCAAATAATCAATCAACTTATACAAACGTTAGTTATACCATAAATCTTTTGATCACGTTAAGTAACAATTAATCAACACACAATTAATATGGATCTTTCGAATAAACTTAATAACCATTCATAATTTGAATCAACATAAACATATCATAAAACCTTCATCTAATAATCATTCATCTAAGTAAATACAATAAAAGAATTAACTCATGTTTATAGTAAACAAAACCAGATCTAAAAACATGTTATTACACATAGTAAATAGAAAAGATTAAGAATCAAACCCAAGAAACCAAACTAAATCTTCGTTAGGGTTGAAAACCTTCAAACCCTAGCTTCCTAACCTCCAAATACCTCCTTTAGTCGACCTTTAAACCCTAGAACCGAATTAAGACCTTTAGTCGACCTCCTTTAGCCGGCTGGGTTGGATTTTTACCCGAAAACCCGGCTTTTGACCCACGCGTTCGACCGACTTTCATATTTAGGTTCAACCACCGGTTGGATATTCCAACCGCCGGTTGAATGTCAATTCCAGAATATTCCATGCTTCGGGCTGAGCTCTCTTCTTAGGCCTCCATCCGGATTTTATCCTTTTATTTAGCCCAATATCTTATTTTCTTTGGGTTCTTCTTCCTTCAAAGCCCAATCTTTTTGGTCTTTAATCTTCTCTTTATTTTCTTCAGTTTTCAGCTCGTTTTCCTTCATTTTCTTTACTTCTTTAATTTAAACACCTTTTTACAAATATAAACGAAATCAATAATATATATAAATAATTTGCAATAAAAATGCTTAGAAATAGGATAATATTATAATATAAATAAGACATTATTCGATGTTGTCACTTGATATACTCATTTTTTATGTGATAGCCTTTAGGGACTCATTTTTTATTTGAAAGCCTTTAGGGACTTGTTTTCGTTAGCATAACCCTTGAAATTAGACCGGTTCCCAACTTAACAGTAATAGGATTCTGTTTGTTCATCAAGTTCTATCGAGTTTTAAATCAGATTCATGACCTATTTGACTCCGTGTAGTAGTGAACCACCAACATATAATTGAAAGCTCAAACAAATCTTCAAAAGGCGAATCCGTAATTCAAGTTTTAGTCTTATTTAGTTAGGTCAGCCACATTGGGCATTACAACTCATACTTCGGCAATCATTTAGTTTTTGATATAGAGTTCATACTCGACTACGTCTAGGGATGAACTTGCGCATCCATACATGTCTCCCGTTGATGGTAAACTTGGCCGTTTTAGCCCCACTAAGAACTGAATGAATGTAAGAACTATGATTGAGAACAATCTTAGCAAACAAAGCAGGTTCACCTTTAGCAGCTTCTTGCATGTAAAATGACTCGACACACTCGCCAAATAGTCCGGTTAAAAACTTAGTTACTTCCCACTCAGCCACAGGGTATCCTCTCGAAAAGGTGACAAATAAAGTCCTTCCGTCTAGTTTGCTTTCATCATGAGTACAATTTTTTTGTAAAAAATCGATATAGGCATTTCTTGCTATGGCTCCATCCCATATGTCTTTGAGACAATTAGCACAAACATTAGTTATGACATCATTGATTCCAGCTATGGAGACCTCACGATACTTGCGAAAGAACTCTATAGGCATCTCTTTCTTGAGAAGTATATATGTCAATGGGAAGTTCTTTGCTGAAGAGGTAAATAAGAGACGTACGTTATCAATGCACGCCCAAATGAGTAATGATTCATCTCCAATCTTGTTGATCCATTGAGAAGGGAGAGTTAGGATCATTTGGGTCAATCGATCAGGGAATCCACTGATCGCCCGCCCCAACCATATCCAAATGGCCATCATCTGTATCGCTTCAATGGGTTCACGCCAGAGATCATATACAAGAGTTGCATACAATTCCCTAAAGTCATTGAACTCAACTCGAGTTATCTTTGGATTTCTGAAATCCATGATCCACATGATCAATGAGGATCTGATACAAGTTAATACCTGTTACCAAGAAATATAAAGGAAATGATCAATGTATCTAGAAACACAACTAAAAGTGCACTACGAAATAAGTTTAACTTATAAATGAATTTTACTAATGAAATCCTCATCAATAACATGCCAACATGGTTGTCTTCGAGGCTGGAAGAGATGGGTGATCACACAAGGCCTCCAGATTATAAGGATCTCAAAATGTGTATGAAGAGAGGGGCGGTACAAAAAAAAATTTCAATCAGAGGTGAACTCTATCGGTGTTAGTTATCGAGTTCGAAATGGAAGTTCTTCGTAGAAGGATTAGCAAAATTCTATAAATTTAACCATTAAAATGGCAAACCTTGCAGTTTTTTATTTGTATATAGTCGAGAGCTAGCAATTTTAGCCCAAAACTTTAAATTTGGGCTTTAATGACCTATTAGATAAGGAAACTAAACTATAAATATTTTGGGTTTTCTTTTAATTAATTTTTCTTTTCGGATGGGTAATACTAGACTATAAAATTTCTCTCAGGGTGCACAAAAGACCAAACATGTGAACGTTTATAATTACATTTCCTTTCTTTTATTGCCTTAAGCCATATATTATAAATGCTTCAAAACTTAAAATGTTTCAACGAATTTAATTGAATATAAACAAATTAAATTAAAATTAAAAAAATAAAATAAATGCAATAAACACAAATTCCTAATTGTTGAAATTATGTGCGTAAACAAAATCTAAAATTTAAATCATAAGATATTCATATAATTATAAATTCATTTTTAGAAAATAGTTAAAGAATAAAAAAGAGAAAAAGGTACAGGCTAAAGGCAGAGAGCTAAGTGTGAATTACTTAGTATTTTAGGTAGTTTTTAAGTCGTTGTAGTCATATTTTCCTATAGTTTTTTTTTTTATTTGGCGTTGATCGAGATACATAACTTAATAAATTTAAACGGATATTAAGAAAATAATTATATTTGTTTTTAAAGTATGTTTTATCCAAACCCTTTATGACTCGAACCCGTTAATGACCCAAATCCATTTTAAACGCGGTTGTCCAAACCCATCCGCCGCCAATTTTGCCACCTAGTGTATACTACTAATGAAATTTGGAGTACGAAGTTGATAAAAAAGAAAATAATTATTTGACAAATTGACCGAGAAAACTGCAAACCTTACACTCAAGCATGGGGGCCTCCTGAAAAAGCATTGTTACCCATTTTACTACTGTGATTCGTAACAACTTCTCTCTTTGATATGAAAAACCCATCGTTATAATTTTTTCTAACGAGGACAACTATAGACACCGCCCCATTGTAACAACGCTATATATATATATATATATATATATATATATATATATATATATATATATATGTGTGTATATATTCTGATTATATTAATTGCAACACAAAAGTAATAATAATAATGAAGAAGAAGGCCGATTCATTTTATTGTCGATTGGACCATAATGTTTTGTTTTTCTTATAAACATAAGACCCGGCTTCTGCAATTAATCAGGTTTTGCTCATACTTTGTAAAAACGTAAAAGCGGCCTACATGCTAAATGACATCTATATCAACGTGAATAGGGATGAATAAGAAAATGAGAATAGGAAAAGAGAACCAAACCCTAGATTGAGAACAAATCCTCTCTAGCCATCAACTATTTTGTAGATTTAAGGTGATAAAGACATAGAAGAAATTTATAATCAAATAAGACAAAACACAAGTAATATTAATATTAATTAACCTTTATAAATGGAAAGTAATATAAGACAAATTCATGTAATATAAATGGGATAATGTATATAATATGGATTATCATTAATATAGAAAATGAGTTATTTGTACGTGGCAAGAAGAGTTGACTAGTTGAGAAAAAATGTCAACCCTTTTACTAGATAATTGTATTGTATTAGTTATATTATTATTATTAGATTATACTAGATCATACCCGCGAATTTACGGGCTACTACATGAGTTTATAATATAGATATTTTCCGATTAATCTGTCTAAATAGATATGTTTTTAACTTTTTGTATACTTTTGTGTTTTAAAGACTAAAGAAGTATGGTTTGATTTAAGTTTTTCTGAAGTGAAAAAAATTGTCGAGAACAACTATAGCATATTGATGTTATTTTTATATTTAGTGATGAACATTTGCCAAATTTGTATGAAGCCGATATTTTAATGTAAGTATGTAAGTAAATAACTTTATGTGGAAATTTGATCTGCAACTTTTAGGTATGTATCAGAAAATGCAATGTTGAATGTAAATGTTAAATGTTGAGGTGAATATCTTTATAATTATAATCAAGACAATGTATGACATAATTGATAATAGATAACTTTTAATATTATAAAGAACAAAATACAAAATATCAGAGTGTAGAATAAAATATAGAATATGCACCTAAATTGAGAAACTATTTATACTTGGTATGAATTTTGTTAAAAATTGTATCTAAATTTTATAAGTTTGAATCAGCTTTTATTTAAATACATTGTAAATAGTAAATTGCTACCAAAAACCATATATATTTATCAAATGGTTTAATATTAGTTGTAAAAGGAATTGTGATTTGTATTTTTAATCTAATAATATAGAAAATTTATTTTGATATTAGTACTAAATTTACATATAAGCATTGATAGTACTACATCATTTATATTAACGTACTAAAATTTTCATTATATACGTAAAAAGTGAAAAAGATATAAAACATATATGCTTCATTAACATACCATAACCTTTAATTTTAAGATTAGAATAGATTTTGTTAAAAATTAGTTTCTAACATATAACAATATTTTTACGTAGCAAGTAAGTTATATTATTATTAATATTAATATAATATTATTGTCATTCTGATTAATGTAGTAAATATTTAAACGTAAAATTTAATTATTGTTGACCAAGATAAGCTCCAATTAAATCGGAGAAGTTAGCTGTGTGTATACGTTTTGTATTGAATGTTGAATTATTTTATCAATTGATTTATTAGATTCTAAGGCATAGATAATTATGCAAATATTATAAGGGTAAATTAATCTTTAGGTAGATGATAAAATGTTATTTAGGTAATCATAATTTGAATTTAAGATCAATAGTTATACTGTACGAAGCTTAATAATCTAAGGGATAAAATTAATTTAACATTATCTAATTTAAAAATGTCTACCTAAATATACTATTCTTTATATTAAAGAGAGAAGAGATATTCCTACCTAATGTTTCAAAACATATTAGTGCATTCATTATGAAATTAAAAGTGACACGTAATTTGAAAACTCATTTCTCAATTTTAAATAGTTGATGTGTCACTTTATAGTAACGGTAGTTAGAACTTCACATTATTATTTTTTACCGTATATAATATTAAATTTACAATGTTTGAAAATCTATTTTTTAGTTGACCCGATTTAGATCCCGATTCCGGTTGGACTAGTTTAACTGGTTTGTTACATAACTATTTTGATAAGTATTTACTTGATGGGACACCCATGATGTTGATAAAAGGTCGTGTAAATGCAAGGGTTTAGACCATTCATGCAACGATATGTGGTTCCAATATTTCTTGCACATATTATGTACATTCTTGATTGATACATATGTTCATTTTCTTCAATCTTCACTTGACTCAAATCGAAAACCTTAACCATCTACTTTCTTCAATGTTTATTTTCTTACCTTTCATCTACAACTTGAATGTTTAAACATTTGAGTTTGGATGGTGACTTTGGAATTTTGTACTACCATTGTTAGGATTCACAATGGAAACAACAACTAATTGTTAGTAGAAACAAACCCACAACACTCTTGTAATCGAGGTTACATCCAAAAACAATAAACGGATCTATACCTAGCAATTGAAACAAGCAAACAAGATAATAAATCAAACAATACGACACAAGGATTTAACGTGAGTATGTACGATCTCCAATGCGGAGACCGATTTAGTCCACGGGCCCAAACCGAGAGATGTTTCTTTATTATTTTCGTAGTCCAGGGTTTACAAAAGTAGGAGTTAATTATATAGGATACAAAACTTGTTAAACAAGAAAACTAAAAATTCTGGCCGACCTAATGATCCCACCGGGATCCCAAACGATCCCACCGGGATTAAACTCGTTGATCAAGAATTCTCAATTGATCCCACTGGGATCCCAATGATCACACTGGGATTGTTTCAATTTCTTCAATTTCCTTCTTTCATTCCTCGTATAATCTTCACAGCCAACAATCTCCCACTTGAAGATTCAACCGCACCTAAACTCTTAAATCTTTAACGCCTTTAATGTCAATGCCAACATCCCTTTAGCAACACCCGTTCTTAGCTCAACCAATACCGTCGGAAACCATCCGAGACATGCTTGCTCGACCACACTGAATGGGAAGACTTTCGATATAAAAGCTAACTGAGCATCTCTATAAACCTGGGACCATCTCTCAACACCAACATCTTCTAGCCCAAGAAGATCCGTTGAAGCGTGCGGATACTTCAACCACAAGATTCTATCAAGAGATAACCCATCTCTTCAAATCGTCGATTACAGCCACGTTTTATCCTGCCACCGACATGTCATCGACCATCCGTTCAGAATTTCGTCTATCCGAGTTTCTTTCCCAGCAATCAGAAAATTACCAATAGAAAAAGCTCGTAGATCAACATCAAAGTTCACCGTGAGAACGCAATCACAACCTTGAAAACTTACTCTTCAATTAAATCTGCTTTCCCGCTATTACACCGACCTAAAACATAGCTATAATTTTTATGAACACATATTCTCTCTCAGCTCGCTCCCACTGTACGAATTCAAACAATAACCGCGGCTCTCCGAGAAGGTTCATAATACCTGGTCAGTCGCAGGAAAAACTTGCCATTGGAGAGTACAAACACGAAGATCCGAAATGCTCTAGTGTTACCCGGAATCCACAGACTAATCCTATAGAAGCTTGAGATCCGTTAAATGCAAAACCATCTCAAGAATCCCACTGGTCGCCAAACTCCCACTAACTTTGGTACTTCACTCAGTTAACAAACTCCCAAGAGTTCCCGACACTCTCAACAATATCCAAAAGCTCAAACATTAGGACATACACGGGTATCAGCCTCTAACCCACTTGATTATTCCCAATTGATTCCTCCAGAAAATTCACTCTATTGTTGAACCAAACATCAACCAATATCCGAACTCAGTTGAACGCGTTCTATCCGACATCTTCTACAACCAATATCTTCAAGTGTAGGAGCTCCAAAGTCCCAACCATGGAATAACCGATCATCCACATGATCTCCTGTTTCAACCCCCAAGCTATAACTAAATTCCCTCGATAACTCCCACTGTCGATTATCAAACGGATGTGGTACCGTTTATTACTCAAAAAACCCAATCGAGAAAAATCATCCTCTTGACTTCCGTAACAAACCTTACATCTTCAATAATCGAGTCCGTCTCAATAAAGTTCCCGATACATCTCGTCCCTCCACTCGCCACATCAAACCCCAAGTAATGTTCATCTATTCTTTTGCTCGAAATCACAAAGAATAATGAACCTGAATCCATAACATGGATCCCAAAAGAAACTCTCAAACAACCGCAACAAACCAACAATTGAACCACCGACTCCATTATCGTCGCGATAACACTATCACAACGCTACTGGCCTCCAGCCGTGTCGTCACGTCACAACCCACTAGAATAAACCCTAACGAGTTCGTCGCGATAAAGAACGAGTAAGTCGATCTCGATAACTTGTGGCAAACAAATCCTATAACCGCACCGTTACAATTATTCCCCGATGTTTATCTTCTACCGGATCTAGATCAACTAAGATTATTTGGCCACAATAAACCTAGATCTCCATCTTCCATAAAAGCTAACACCTTAACATCAATAAATCAATCTTGATCATGCATTTATTCGCTATTGTTCTAAATCCTTCAACCTAGAGGTCTGATACCAGTTGTTAAGAACTGCAGCGAAAACATCCAACTAGCAACAACCAACTATTAGCAAAAACAAACCCACAACACTCGTGTAATCGAGGTTACACCCACGAATAATAACTGAATAGGTAAATATAAGCCTAGCAATTGAAACTAGCAAATAAGATAATAAATCGAACAATACGACACAAGGATTTTACGTGGCTATATCCGATCTCCAGCGCGGAGACCGGTTTAGTCCATGGGGCCAAACCGAGAGATGTTTCTTTATTATTTTCGTAGTTCAGTTTTACAAGAGTAGGAGTTACATTATATATGATGAAAAACTTGTTAAACAGGAAAACTAAAAATTCTGACCGACCTAATGATCCCAAACGATCCCACCGGGATCAAACTCGCCGATCAAGAATTCTAAATTGATCCCACATGGATCGTTTCAGTTTCTTCGTTTTTATTATTTTGTTCCTAGTTTAATCTTCACACCCAACAACCAACGCTGGTACCACCACCGCTGTGTTAGAAACCATAATTGACACCACCACCGTGACTAATACTATTGTTCGTTCCTCCCAGTTCATTATGTGTTTTGTAAATTATGTTCTAAAGTTTCCGAATCGAAGGATCGTGTTCTTCTCGAATCCTCGTATATACGTCCCATTTGGAGGAAACTTTATAACTAGTCGAACATTCAATTTAAGTCTAATATTCCGGTTAAAGAGTTAATAAATTGTGCTTCTGAGTTCTGAGCCTTCTCTCTCCAAGATGGCCAACAAGTTTTTTAATGGTTTATGCATGGTTACTCTTTGGAGCATTCGGAAGCGGAGGAATAGTTTACTGCAATCTTCAACTACTGATTGGATTGCGTTCGTGGATCTTGAATCTTCTCTTCAATTTAACAAGTATCCCGATCGTGGATCTTAAACAGAAGTAAGAAGGTTTTTGGCAAATGAGGTAGTTGGGGTTTAATTCTCTAAGTGCATTAGCTTTCTTTTTCTTTAGAGATTTCATTTTTGGTGTCTTGTCATGGGTCCTTGTGTACTTATGGGTCTTTCTTGTAAGTTGAAGTTATCTCGTGCTTGTAGATCTTTATGTTGCAATATTTTCTCTAACTTTTTTCGAGTTTTAAGCTTTTAATTTAATTTAGTTGTTAAAAAAAATTCTGACTTCTTGTCAGTTCCGGTTCAACCAGAAAAAGCAGTCAGGTTTTTCCGAGTCAAAAGATGGTAAAAACCGGGTCACTTTCATGGGTCGACAAGTCGGACCGACCGGATTGACCCAGGCTTCAAAACATTTCTAGTTTCGAAAAAGTGAACTAATATTATTTTCAAACGATTATAATCACACAATCACCGTTACATTTAAAACACATTAACTTTGTTTTATACTACATTTAACATTTCTCTTAAACATGTATTGATTGATGTAGTAATTGATTGAATGAGATTTTAGATAACAAAGTAAAAAACTTTGAGTGTAGTTATCTCACTAAATTTTTCTTATTCACAAATTTTTCTTTATATGTCGTGTTTCTGTTTTGTTCGGATGTTGCACTGTTGTCAATAAGTCATGCTTATTAAGTCATGTTGGTTTTATCTATGGTTGTTTTGTTCCTGTATTGTAGTGGTGTTATGATTTGGGTTTTTGTCACGTTATGATTTTCAAGATCCCGCATTTGTTTTCTGTCTTTTAGTTGTTGGGAGAATATGATCTTGTAACTTTCTATTCATCTCCACAAATTACTTCCTATAATTTGTTTAGGGGGTTTTTGGTGTATGTATATGTGATTGTTGCTTTGGTAATAATATTGTCTTTCTTTTCAAAAAAAAAAATTTAGGTTCTTGTTAAATTTCTCTTTTTAAGAATTTATAACATTAAGACAAACTCGTTATTTAAAGGATCATTATCCAATGTTTTGGACCACTAACATCAATACAGGAGTACTTTAGTTTTTTTTGATAAAATTCATGCATCACGAGTCACACGCGTACCAATCACATGTTCAAATTTTATTTTTAGAAAACCACCTCTTATGTTCAAGTTAAACATTTTTTTTTTTTGGAAACAACAGACACAATACCTTTAAAAAACAAAACAAAATACAAAGTCACAAAACAGTTACAAGCCCAATCAGAGGCAACAACCAAGACCACAACTCAATATTACAAGAAGTAATATTGAGACAACATACAACTAACAAACAAAACAGAAAGAAACAAAATCACCATAGGACCAAAACAATAAGAGCAGCAAAACTTCAACATCAAAAGCAGAAAGAGACAACGCCTCACAATAAGACCCACAACTAAAAGTAGCCAAGCATTAACCAAAATTCTAGCAATGTTCTTCCACTTATTCCAAACAATTTTTACTGATTTTGTACCTCCCTGAACAGATCCGGAGTCACGACAGCAGCTCTACCGAACACTTTGCTATTTCTAAACATCCAAATTAAATATAACGAAGACCATATAACACTAGACCAAACATTTTTCTTCCAAGACGGAAATGAACCATTACCTTAATGTTTTACTAAATATTCAACATTTCTAATATCGCTAAGACCAAACCCCACCATTGAAATATTTTGACCCAAAGCTCTTTAACTATCAAACATCTCAAGAAACAATGCTCCAACGACTCCACTTCTTCCATGCAACACGGACAAAGAACACTATGAAGATCCATGCCACATCTATCAAGCACCTCACGAATCAGGATCCTACCAATAAATATATATATATATATATATATATATATATATAATAATATATTTATTAAATCAAATTTGATTTTCGATTTAACCGAATTTTAAAAATTAAAAATCAAAAATCAAACTAAAAATCGAATTTAGCTTGATATTCGAATTAAACGGTTTAACGGAAGTAGAAACACCCCTAAATTAAATTAAATAGTAATTCATGGTTGAAAAAGAAGTATACTTTTGTAACAAGGTCACATGTATTAGGAAATTAGCTACACGTGACCCAATACACCCTTTAATATATTTATATATTTCATTTATTATTATATTTTAAAATTTTACCATTTTTCAATAAAAATAAGTATGCAAATGACTTTATACACGTGATTCATGATATTTTTTAAAAAGTTTTTTTACAACTTTGACGTTAAAAATCAAACCACTCCCATTAATCAAATTCTTTAGGCCTGCAACATAACTAATAACTTCATGACAGACGTCCCAGTTTCATGATACAGTTTAGGTGTTGACTCAACTGCTTTTCCACATATATAATATTACTAAATTAATTGTGGGATCGATCCCATTATGTTGCTTTAATTACTTCAAAAGAAATATGCAATAGGATGTCTAAAACACCCATAAAGAATTCTTAAAAAATGCTCCCTTTATTCATCTTTTACACCTATCTAGTAATCTCCGTCGCAGTTCATGAGGCGGCAGCAGGGAAGAGCATTTTCATCTTAGCCGGTCAGAGCAATATGTCTGGCCGAGGCGGGGTTGTGAACTTGACATGGGATGGTTACATCCCACGTCAGTCTGCCTCTAACCTCGGTGTTTTACGTCTCACCGCCAACCTTACTTGGGTGTTGGCGATGGAGCCTCTCCATAAAGACATTGATGTTTTAAAAGTATGTGGTGTGGGTCCAGGGATGGCGTTTGCAAATTCATTATTGAGAAAGGTTCCGAGCATTGGGGTGGTGGGGTTGGTGCCTTGTGCTATTGGTGGGACTAATATTAGTCAATGGGCTCGTGGTGAGGAGCTTTACAATGAGATGATACGGCGGGCGGCAGTGGCGGTCAGCGGTGGTGGAATCATCCGTGGATTGTTGTGGTATCAAGGGGAAAGTGATACGTTGACTCTTGAAAATGCTAAGGCATATAAGAGTAGATTGCATCGGTTCTTTATGGATGTTCGTGCAGATTTACATATACCTCATCTTCCTATAGTTCAGGTAAATTTAGCACTAACTTCATTGGTTTTGATTTCAATTAATCGTATAATAACTTGAATACAGTTAAACGATGTGGTTAGGAATATGAATGCTTAAAGTTTGATTAGTCAGTAGTAAATGATAATCAAAAGAGGGATGCTATAGTTACAAATACGGTATACTAAAGAATGTTTCAAACTGATTTGTAAGCATTCCATTGGTTTTTTATTTTCCACTCGTCTCTCTCTCTCTTAATTCTATTGGTGACACCTCGTTTTGTATCCCAATATTTGTAAATTGTTTGTTTGAGCATATGACAGATTTTGAATATATAAGAAACTGATAAAATAAGCCAAAATAGACATTTTAATATAGAAAAATGATTGGCCTATTCTTCTATCCAATTTAAAATTTTATATTTAACAATGTTTCCAAGGTAGCTGAGAGTCTGAACAACATTCATGATATATGCATGAGGCCTCAATGGCTAAAGTTGTATACTGGCCAATGTTAGGAAACTAGAGATTTTTTATTTAATGTTGAACAGAGGCTTCTTAATTATATTAGATGAAGGTTAGTCTGTAAGCATTTGTTGTTTAATATAAGTACAAGCATTTGGTTAATGGTTAGCCCATTTGAGTACTTCTAATTATAGTGATAGTAGAAAAGTACTGATACTATATGAATCTCCATTTAGCCCGTTAGGTGCTAAAATGGGTCGAGTCGGATCGAGTTCAAGATCTGCCCATTGACCGGCCTAAATTATTTAAGTTTGGTTGTATACATTAAACATTTTGAATTGCAGGTGGCTCTAGCATCTGTATCAGGAAATTACACAAACATGGTAAGAGAGGCTCAATTAGGCATGAAGCTTGTGAATCTGCAGACTGTTGATGCAATGGGTCTGAGCGTGCAGGAACCAGAACGGTTGCACCTCACTACACCAGCTCAAGTGTCTCTTGGAATGATGTTGACTAATGCTTTTCTTCAAATCTGTAATTCCAAATCATGAACCATACCTGTTTTTTGTAACATTAAACCTTAATTTGAAAAGATATGAACATTTTTTCATTTTAATTTATAAGTAGAATAGAATGTGTAATATATCTATAATCTCATGATTCATAGAAAATATGAGACATGATTAACCCACTGAAGACACAAATAATCTGTTTTTAATGCTAAACAGATAAGTATATCTAATTATATTTATATTTATGATCATTCATGTGAGTTAGATATTCATATGTCACTCTCTATGTCATATCATATCAATCATCCTAGCTAACTCAAAATAACTAATACTTCAAATAAATAACCATTACGACAAAATATTTGGTCGATTTACTGTCCATCGGATGGGGTCAGAGGCTAATTCCTGTATTAAAGTTAGAACAAATCTGATTACATATTCACATTAAATCATACATCACCATTTGTTATGGTAAGATTGCATACATTCAACGCCTTCAACGACACTTTCTTACTTCGACCCTACATTGTAAATGCCCTTGGCTACAACACTTCTCTCATAATGACTACCATGAACTGGTCTGATTAGAAAACAGGAATTTATGGACCCCAAATAAGAACAAGTACAATCACTAGACTATACCCCACGACAATAAACGGATCAATCAAAGCAAAACAATCAATAATGATGCGAGAATGTAAAAGAACACGCGAATATAACGTGGTTATATCCAATCTATTCGATTGGATTAATCCACGACCAACTAGAGAGAAATCTTATTAATTTTCGTAGGTTAGGGTTTACATCAATGAGGGTTACAATATATAGACATAAGAATAAAAGGAAACAACTTGAAAAACAAGTCAGCTTGCCAACCAGACTTCGTGCTGCGAAGAAATCTGGTGGAAACGCCATCTATGACTTCGCACAACCATAAAATTTCATGGCAAAGCGATCTACCCTCTGACAAAAATACCACATGACTTGGCGTAGCGAAGAAATCTCATGGCACAGCGAAGTCCAATCCTTCAACTTTTTCATTACATCGTTTGTACGTTCTTCATCTCAACAATCTCCCACTTGAAGATCGGACAAACACAACATTATTAAACCCTCATATTCTCTTTCAACATCATCAACGCCACTTTAATAGACCTTGTTCAAACCTATACCGCCGAAACAATCGGGACACGCTACACGACCACACCGAATCGGAAGACTTTCGCTACGAGTTTACAGAACTCCACTATTAAACAGTGACCAAGATCACTCTCTAGTTTAACGCCCTCTCACTAGTTCATGAGAAGACTGATTGAAGCCCGGCACGGCTCCAACACCTTCGTTGCACACACAACCCATCCATATAAAATTTCGCCTACTCAATCTTTTTTTCTAACAAAGAGAAGATCACCCGGTAGACCAACCACGTGAATATAACCATCAAGGCAACCGTGTGAAAATACCATCACACCCTTGATCATCCACTCCATCACTCTTGCTTTCACCATTGGATCACCGATCACAAACACACACACGAATTTCGGCAAACACATCTTTTCCCAACGAGCCAACTCCCACTGTACAGAATTAGTATTAAACACAACTCTCGTAAAAGCATCTTGCTCACCACGCTTGGTCAGTCGCAACCTAGTTGCTTATAGAGATGATCTTCCTGAAGACTCGAAAACACTAGCAGTACCGAAATGACAAATTGAATCCGTAGAAACCCCAAGGCTCCCACTCAACACTAAGCTCCCACAAGTTTCAACTCTTCCCGAACTCCCACTCGTTCTAGATCCCTCAACAATCTCGTGAAGCTCAAGTCGACTAGGACTTCCCGAACCTACTTCACCCCCTAGCCATTCCTCATTCGGAATCTCAACTATATACAAGGTTCCCCGTTTATACCCGCGAACAATTACCAAACTACCCTTGATAACCTTCCACTGTTGGTCCCCAAAACGAACGTGCTACCGTTCATCATCCAACTGCCCAACCGAAATCAACCGCTTCTTGAGCTTGGGAATGAACCTTACAATTTTGAGGACCCAATCCGTACCAAGGTGTGTTTTGAGGACAACATCCCCAATACTCGCAACTTTAAGTTTCCTTCCGTTCGCAAAACGAACCCTACCGGAAGGAGACCTAAAATCCGCCATCTCTTCCATACACGAGGTCGCATGAAAAGATGGACCCGAATCTAAAACCCAAGATTCTACAAGATTCTCCTCGCAACACAGCAACGCATCTTCAGTCGTCTCAATAGCCGAGTTTACGTTCGATTTACCATTCGGACATTGATACCTAAAGTGACCTTGTTGCTTGCAGTTCCAACACGTGACGTTCCTATTCTCCGATGGCTCTCTCCGTGATTTAGATTTACTCGTACTACGCCCCCTGCCCGTCGTACTCAGAGCCGAACCCGAATACTCACCAGAATGTTTCCTCCTAATTCTCTCACTGAGTATCAAATCACGAATCCCCTCAAAAGTCAACTTAGTGGTTCCAGATGAACTACTAACGGCTATAACAATTGCTGACCAACTCTCAGACAAAGAAGATAATAAGAAAAGTGTCTCCAAATTATCTTCAAACTTAACCCCTACAGATCTTAACCTAGTCAAAATCGAGTTAAACTCGTTTACATGATCCGCTGGCGATACACCTTCAGTCATTTTCGAGTTCACCAACTGTCGAATTAAGAAAACCTTATTCAAGGCCGAGGGTTGTTCATACATATTAGACAACGCCGCTATCACACCTGCAGTCGTGGTTTCCCCCACAATATTGTAGTGACATTCTTGGCCAAAGAAAGTCGAACTACATCAAGTGCCTGACAATCTAATAATGCCCAATAGGCATCACTCATACCTTCAGGTTTAATATCCGACAATGGTTGGTACAATCTCTTCTCATACAGAAGATCCTCGATTTGCATCTTCCAAAACCCAAAATCACTGCCATCAAACTTACCGATCTTAATCTTGCTTTCATCCGCCATCGTTCCCAATCGCTCAACCTAGAGCTTTGATACCACTTGTTAGGAATTTATGGACCCCAAACAAGAACACGTACGATCACTAGACTATACCCCACGATAATAAACGGATCAAACAAAGCAAAACTATCAATAATAATGCGAGAATGTAAAAGAACACGCGAATATAACGTGGTTATATCCAATCTATTCGATTGGTTTAATCCACGACTAACTAGAGAGAAATCTTATTAATTTTCGTAGGGTAGGGTTTACATCAATGAGGGTTACAATATATAGACATATGAATAAAAGGAAACAACTTGAAAAACAAGTCAGCTGGCGGACCAGACTTCGCGCTGCGAAGAAATCTGGTGGCAACGCCATCTATGACTTCGCACAGCCATAAAATTTAATGGCAAAGCGATCTGCCCTCTGACCAAAATACCACATGACTTGACGTTGCGAAGAAATCTCATGGCACAGCGAAGTCCAATCCTTCAACTTTTTCGTTTTATAGTTTGTAAGTTCTTCATCTCAACAATTACTTCATCACAGTGCTACAAAGTTATTGTTATCAATTGAAGTGTTTTTTGACCAGTAGACTGTTATCAATTGAAGTGTTTTTTGACCTACTGGTCCGAAGGTAACTCATCAATCGACACGTTGTGAGTTCAAATATCACTTAACAAAAGTATGTGGGAACCCACACTTTAGGACCATTAAATGAGTGATTAATTAATGAATTCATAATAACATCAGTCCCTACCAGGAGCATCGATCTCTATATTGCTTCTCAAAAATCCATGAAAGGGAACTCAGGTCACAATTAATAAAACTTATAAGGGTTTATTGTCTAGGAATGCAACTAACTTGTGTCCGATATTTATTATGTCTACCCAACTTAGGTTTGACATTTTTAATGCATCAAATTTTCAAAAAGGGTGTTTTAATGTATTTTGTTGATGTATCACTAGTTTAAGGTGCCACGTGGCATCCGAGGAGTTTGACACATCACCAAAATACACTAAAATACACTTTTTGAAAATTTGATTTATTAAAAATAGCAAACATAAGTTGGATACACACAATAGATATCGGGCCTTAGTCAGTTGTATTCTCAGTCACTAAGTCCAACTTATAATTCACTCGTCGACCAAAACTCTGTGAACAAGCAAAAAGTACTTTTGCTAGGTGTTAAATGAGAGAATAATATTCTTTGCTTTCAAGTCAGTTTATTCAAGACTCCATCTTTCCTTCTTTTACATTCCTCTGGTTTATTGCTTTAAGTTAAAAAACAATCCAAAAGACACACTACTTGTACTATACTTATAACCCCACAACCAACACAAATATGTTCCCTTTACATCTTCCGTACATTTTTCTACTCATTTCCTTCACCATAAAGGTAGCTAATGCCGCCGGCAAGAGCATTTTCCTCTTGGCCGGGCAGAGCAACATGTCGGGCAGAGGTGGCGTTGTGAACGACACATGGGACAACTACATTCCACCCGAATCTTCCCCAAACCTTTCAATCCTTCGTCTTAGCGCTGACCTTAATTGGCAGTTAGCCACTGAGCCTCTTCATCGAGACATTGACACAAATAAAGTATGTGGTATTGGGCCTGGAATGGCGTTTGCAAGTTCTTTGTTGGAAAAGGATTCGAGCATTGGGGTGGTAGGTTTGGTACCTTGTGCAGTAGGAGGGACTAATATTAGTGAGTGGGCCCGTGGTGGGGAGCTTTATAAGCAGTTGATAAAACGGGCTGAAGGTGCGTTGGAGGGTGGAGGTACTATACGTGGGTTGTTGTGGTATCAAGGGGAGAGTGACACTGTGAGTCGAGAAGATGCAGAGTCGTACAAGACTAAGCTACAGAGTCTTTTGCTACATGTGCGTGCCGATCTTCTTTTGCCAGTGCTACCCGTTATTCAGGTATGCAATTTTGATTCATTGAGTATGTAATATTCGAAAATGAGACAATTTAGATTATCTTGTAAAACTGATAACAGATGACAGATAACTAGAAAAGGGTCAAAGTAATCACAAAATCTTAGAGTATTTTCATGACAACTTAATTTTGTTATGTTTTCTAATGTGAGGAAATTTAAGGGCGTGTTTAGCCGTAGAAAAGTGAATAAATTTAAGTTTAAGTTATTGTTAAAATTAAACATGTATATATTTAATTACAAAATAATGTAAACATTTTGAACAAAAAAGTGTTTTGGCATGTCAACCATTGAAGAAAATAAAAAGTTTAAGAGTCAATCTATTTTTATATATTTATAATTTAAGATTTAAGATTTAAGATTAAGATTTAATAAGATGAAAAGAATAAAATGTTGACGGGCCAACCCAACCTCTGTTTATGTTGATTTGAATTGGTCATTAAGGCCTACTATCAAATATTTACTTATTTTGACATGTTATCAAACCCATTGGTCTTTTTTGTCATGTATAAATAATTTTTCTGTTGATGGTTTTCAAACAAAATGGGCATGGGGTTGCAGGTGGCATTGGCATCTGGAGAAGGACAATACCTAGAGATAGTGAGAGAAGCCCAATTGGGAATGGACCTAGTGAACTTAAGGACCACTGATGCAAAGGGTTTGGGCTTGCAACCAGATGGGTTGCATTTAACCACACCATCTCAAGTATCTCTTGGCAAGATGTTAGCCAATGCCTTTTTTCAGAGCCAACCTTCTTCTATCACCAGTAATGCTTCAAAACTGTCTCCAAACTTTGTTACAAATTTGTTGGCTAGTTTCTTAGGCTTTGTACAGTTTTTAATTTTAATTATTGGTAATTTTTAATAATAATTGAGAGATGAATGATTATTCCCCATTTATTTAACTTTTTGTTAATGAATTGTTAAATGTGATTTATGATATCATTTGTAGCGCTCTTCAGAGCCGAAAGTAATAGAATAACTGGATACCTTTCGCTTCCAACTAAAAAGTCATAATAGAAGGTAGAGTGGCAATTTCCGCCCATACACTGAATAACTGAATACGTTCTGCTTCCAACTAAAAAATCATAGTAGAAGGTGAGTGACAATTTCTGCCCATACACTAAATAACTGGGTCGTACGGGGTATTTTTCATTAAAAGTTGAAAACATGTATACTTGTACTCAGTGCTCCAAAAGTTGTATAGTTAATACATATTATATTTGTTTAGTGTACGTATAAATTTGGTTATTAACATTGCAGAAATACAAAACAACAGAGATGAAAGAGTAAAAACTTTGATTTTGTACTTTGACTGATATTATTTTTATTCAGGCCTAAATACTTCAATAAAATTACACTCCGTAATTATTATCGAATGGAACAAACATGTACATGATATTTCTAAATTTTACGAGTATATCATTATTACTGTTACTATTTTAATGTGTATTTAATATAAAATTCGATTTCAAAGGAATTAACGATGAAAAATAAACCTTTTGCATTCATGTGTATCTAAAATTTTATAACTAAGAATATTTGGGAAAGAGCGCATTTAGACCCGAACCCATTTGAAACCGTACCCGTTTAGACACGCAACCGTTTAAACTCGTACCCGTTTAGACCCGCACCCGTTTTTGCCCGGCCTCCCGAACGGTTCCTGCCGCCCGTTTTGCCACTTATAGTAGAAGGTATTGGTTAGACAAAAGTTTATACTTATAACACCTCTCCCAACCATTGATGCATTAGTTGGAGCAAAATCACACCACGTCAGCACTTCTTAAAACTGATTGAACATTGTCAATCCTGACACATCACTCCGTTTTTTGGGCCCTACACATTATTTACCTTATAAATTTAATACACAATATTAAAATAAAACAAGATCATTAAAATTAAAAACATTACATTAACTAAAAATAAAGCAATACAATAACTAAAAAAATACATTTATTGAAAAAAAAATACAATCTCTAGGTAAGTATCGTTTTGGTGTTCTTGGTGGCCGGTTTGAACTTTCGGCTTCGTCGTCCAACATTTCTTCCGCATCAATCCTATTGAGCATAGCGACCAGATCGTAACAAGTCGTGATGGCCAAAAATTCATCCTTATCAGAATCGGAATGCATTTACGATTCGATAAGTGTGGTAGAATTATGTAGATGAAAAATGTAGTAGAAAAGTGTTGAAAACAAATGAAAAGTGTAGTAAAAAGATGATGAAAAGTGTGTGGATTTGAATTAAATTGTATGTATATTTAGGATATGAGAAAAGGGTTAAAAATATATTTTTAATGAAAAACGACATTATTACTGTTTTTTTTTAATAATTTATGATTTAAAAAAATTATTATTTTTAAAAAAAATTATTTTTTTTTTAAAAAAATAGTCCCAAACGTGTCACGATAAAAGAAGAAAAAAACAAACTCAATAAACTATATATATCCAATTGTAATTATCATAGTAGAAAGTAGAGCTGACAATTTCTAATAACTGGGTCGTACTAGAAATTTTCAGTAGCTTTCGGATGGTTCTCTGCGGCCGGGGTTTTCTTTACGGGTCTGGATGGGTAAAATTTATCCAATTGTAATTATCATAGTAGAAAATAGAGCTGACATTTTCTAATAAGTGGGTCGTACTAGATTTTTTTAGTAACTTTCATATGGTTCTTGGCGGCCGGGGTCTTCTTTACCGGTCTGGATGGGTAAAATTTATCCAATTGTAATTATTATAGTAGAAAGTAGAGCTGACGATTTCTAATAACTGGGTCGTACTAGATTTTTCTGTAGCTTTCGGATGGTTCTTGGTGGCCGGGGTTTTCTTTACGGGTCTGGATGGGTAAAATTGATCCAATTGTAATTATCATAGTAGAAAGTAGAGCTGGCAATTTCTAATAATTGGATCGTACTAGATTTTTTCAGTAGCTTTCGGATGGTTCTTGGCGGCCGGGGTTTTCTTTACGGGTCCTGGCTGGATAAAATTTAAAATCTTACCGGTACAAATGGGCAAATATGTGAGGGCTTTTATGGGCGGAGAGAATAGGAGTGTTGCATGCCAACTTTTTAGGAATGATTTTAAGGGTTTTGAAATTTGAAAGAGATAACAATTAACACGGAGTATGAGAAAAGGAGTAAAAATTATGTTTTTTTTTAATGAAAAACGGTAATATTATCGTTTTTTTAATAAATATTTATTATTAGTTTTTAAAAAAGTTTAAATACATGGGACGGTAAAAAAAAATATTTTTCTAAAAAACGTTAAAATAATATGCGGCACCACCTTTTACTTCCCTTCTCCGTCGCCAAATCGAAGGTCAACTGACTGACGCACAATCGATGCGTGTGTGCCGACGCTGTCCGTCAGTCGACGCAGTCGAAGTCCAAATAGAAGCCCCCGTTGGAGGTGCTATAAGGGGTTCAAAGTTCTTTTATCATATCGATGTGGGAGTCGATACAAATTAAAGATGCATAATCGTGCACAAGTTTTCTTTAATTTTGATTTTCAATAAGATCAGTCAAACATTTACAAGTGTGTGGTGAGTGTTGAAGCAAGTAGGTCTGTCGACATTTTCATTAGTTATGAGATAAATTTTTCAAAAGTATTTTATTAAAAAAATGCTACCGTCTGCCACCTTAGTCTCAAACGTGTCACGAATAAAAGAAGAAAAAAACAAACTCAATAAACTATATATATCCACATATATATATCCAATTGTAATTGTAATTGTAATTATCAATAAAATTGAAGAAAAAAATGAATACGTCAAAGGTATGTAATACACCACTTCTAGCTCTTTTGTTTATCTTTTGTAGCTAATTTGTTTTGCTTGAATTTATGAAATTAGGGAACTGAGAGAGTAAATGAGGAAGGAGCAGTGGAAATCAAGGTGGATAGTGTGGATTACCGGTCACCGGCAGGTCACGCCGATGAAGATAAGCCGGTGAAGAAGAAAGTTGAAGTTACTCATGTGATTAGTCCTGATCATAGTAAAGATCATGATGCAACTGCTATTTATGCTAATCCGGGTAAGGCGTTGTCGAGTCGAGTTGACTCGTCTCAACTCGCTCCTAAAAAGCAAGACGATTGATGATAGCGTTTAGATATGTATTTCGATATTAACCGTCACATAATAACCGCATTAAAAAAAAAAACTTTAAATTTCTGTTTTTGTTTGTAACAATATATATTATATGTTCATAGCTAAAATAAATAAAGTCTCTACTATTTGTAAAAACTAGTTCGTTGGTTGGACAATTGATCACATTTTATTCATGAAATGGATTTTTCTTAAAGATCTCTTTTTTTTTTTTTAACAATTTCAAATGTGAAGTAAGCCTTCTATTTCTATATCATCTTAAAAATAGAATCAACAAAGAAGAAACGACAAGATTGTCCATACAATAATCAATTACTATCAATTAACTATAATCAATTACTATCAATTAACTATAATGCTTTAAGATATGCGTAGATTATCATCTTTTCATCATTTTTACGCTACCATTAGCACCACCTTTATAGTAGCATCGCACGAGTATTATGCTAGTAATATTAGAATGTGATTGGCGTATTTCCGCTTAAAAATTTGTAAAATATCATATATATATACATATATATATATATATATATATATATATATATATATATATATGAGTAAGGTTCAAACGGTACAGTAACATTTAGTGAGAATGAATGAACCAATAAAAATGCCTCATGTGTCACAAAACTCACTTTTCCCCGTGTTTTTAAATATAAATATCTCACAAACAGTAAGTCGAAAAATTATAAAAATTACACCATAAAAATCAGCGTTTTTTCTTTTTCGATTAGACATCCCACAAGATATACTTTCGACTTTTTATATATATTTTTTCATTTTCGGCGGGTTTTGTAAACAGCTATTATATGTGATACCATATCACACGTGCTACCAATGAGTATCACACGTGATACTAATATTGTACAATATAAAAACCATAAAAAAAAAGTCATCGAAATTATATCACGTGAGATGTCTAATCGAAGAGAAAAGAAATGTTGATTTTTATAGTGCAATTTTTATAATTTTTCAATGAGCAATTCTTGAGATATATAATTTTTAAAAACGTGAGAAAATGTAAGTTTTGTGACACGTGACGCATTCTTATCGGTTCTTCCATTCTTATCAAAATTTTCATTCTCATTTGAACCTCATTCATTATATATATATATATATATATATATATATATATATATATATATACTTAAACATGTATTAAAGTCATTGTACATCACGCATTAAAAACTTATATTTGGGTATATATGATATATTTGTGTAATTTTCATGGACAATTACATATTTCTCGTTGTGTATCGATCTTTCATTAATGGTTATTGTACCCAATTATATTAAATGTTACACTATTTATTCGTTGATAGTAGAGTGTGTACGTGATGACAATCATGACCACCTAAATTTACCATCGTTCTGTCTCATCAAGTATGTATGATTTGGAATGTTGTTTAGGTAGTATTAGCTCTCAAGGTCCTTTTGACACTAACTATAATCATTAACACCTTGGTGTAAAGGTGTCAAAAACAACAAAACTTGAATAACCCGATTAACCAAGCTTAGATTCATGTTAAACAGAGTATTTTATTTAACTAACCCAAAGAACTTAAACGTTGTTCGGATCGTTTTGCAGGTTAAATATTTTGTAAATGCGTTAACCGATTAACTCACAAATTTGCGTCTCCATTGGTGTGTTTTGGAAGAAGAAAGAGTTGTGCCCACTTGAAGAGGGCCCGGAAGGCCAGGCCCGGAAACAAACGAGCTTGTAGAACTATTAGAACTCACTTGTAACTTGGGCTATGAGTAGTGGAATAGATAAACGGGCCGTTTTGTACTCTAAAAATTAGGTGCTTCGATGTCAAAGCTTTTCATCGTCTCATCACATAGAACTTGCACGGAATACATATTTTTGACACTCCAATAATCTTTCCCGGC
Source organism: Gnaphalium uliginosum (assembly GCA_963930675.1). NCBI lineage: Eukaryota > Viridiplantae > Streptophyta > Magnoliopsida > Asterales > Asteraceae > Gnaphalium > Gnaphalium uliginosum. The sequence goes on along the minus strand of OZ005684.1, from coordinate 40,155,290 downwards.
ACACACCTTTTTGTTTGTTTCGGAGTATACAGAGCACATATTGATTTATACATGATAATTAGAAGTATTCTAACACCCTTGAAGATCTTTTAGCTGGTATTAATCGAGATTTGTGGAAAGTAGGGACTAAACTTATATGTTTTTAAAAGTTAAAGGTTGTAAAATGTAAAATAAAAAAAATTATTTGTTTTGTGCTGCATTTTAATTCTGATGTCAACACTCCGACTGATATCCCTTTGTCCTACTGCAAACCAAAGATCTTGCTGCATGTGTATTGTATCCGCCAATGACAAGAAAACAAAGAATCTTGAGCAAGATTCATGGCTTTATATATTTCCATATATATTATTGGCATTATGAAGAGCACTAATGGCTACATTTGTGGTCTGAAATGCAGGGCATAAGTGGTAATATTGTACCATTTGTGTAGGTCTAACTTTTGGGCTCGGGAAAGGGTAATACTTACTCCTTTCGTAAAAATAAGAGTAAATTATTTATATCATTCATTTCTATCGATAGTTTTTGACTCTCAAAAAGTATTCGAATTATTTTAGAACTTTTATGTTCAAAATGAATTATTAAAAATAATTTTATTTTTGAAACTTTTCTTCACGATGAACAAAAGTTTCAGAAATTAAGCACCTCATCTACTTTTTAGAAGTTAAAAACGACCGGTGGAACAAAGTGAAAAACACGTTGATGATTACTAAGGAAATGGGTAGTTATGTAGTAGCAAATCTACCATTTGAATTTGAAGAGAATCGTACCTTATTCAAGTAGTCTTATACTCTTGAAAAAATAAGTGTCATATACCCAAAAAAATGTATACTTTACACGGTTAATATCTTGTATTAATTAACTAACAATGTATTTTCAATTTATAAATAATATTAATTAATATTATTATCAATGCTATGATTTTATTTTATTTTTGAATGAGCACAATTTCTATTAAAACAGCATGCATCCATGATCCATCAAGCGAAAGTGCCAAACAAATCCATAAAGTGCTCCAAAGAAAAGGCCCACATTGTGGGGGGGGTCAGTTTATTGGACCGTATTAGGCGATACTTTTATTTTTGTTTTTTCAATACACTTCTTTAAATTAAATACTCACTTCGTTCCGGGCTAAAAGTGTACACAATATTCTTACCTTTATATTTTGTGCAGTCTTTTACGAAAAGGTTTTTTTAGTAAATTGGTAAAGTTAATATATAACTTTTGAAAATTAACATTTATACTTTTGAAAATTAACATTTATATTGGGACAAATATAAAAAAAAAAAGTTAACACTTACTTTAAAACGATTTAAAACGATTTAAAACGAAAGAAGTACTATGTATATGTAATAACCTTTTATAATCAAACAAAATTTTATTCACAAAATAAATTCTTCGTAATAACTTATTTTGATGTACTATGCCATATCTCATAAAAGCTTGTATTTATTAATTTTTATAAAGTAATTTAAGTTATAAGCAAATAAAATCTTATAAATTATTGACACAAGTAAAAAAAATTCAACCTTAACTTCATCTGGTCAATTCCAAATACAAAAAATAAAATCCATAAAATGAACCCATAATCAATCTAAACGAAATCTGTTCCATGTCAAATTAATCAATCCCAGATACCAACTTCCATGAACCCATTTTCAGTAGCACACCCTCTAAACATCCCTACACAATTGAACCCATAAGCCACTTGGCCCGTTTTCGAGACCGCAATCAACCCAGCTTTCCCTTCATCTAACCTTTCTTTAATCACAAAATCCACCGCTTCTTGCAACCCTAACCCTTTGTACTCCATAACCGCACCCACTTCACGTGCAAGAGTCCCTCGTATAATCGCTTCGCCTTCACCGGTACATGACACCCCACAAAGCTCACACGCATAGGTCCCGGCCCCTATAAGTGGCGAGTCACCTATTCGGCCCATTCTTTTGTTTAGAAGTCCGCCCGTTGAGGTTGCAGCCGCACAATGGCCTTGGCTGTCGACCACTACGCACCCTACTGTCTCAGGTGCGTAGATGCTTATCGGAAGCCCATTCATGTGTATCGGGCTTTCGACTAGTGTTCCACATGATTCGTAGTTACTGCCCTTTGGGATCCTGTAATCAAACTGTTTGCAACAAGAGAAGAAAAGGTTTTTAGTAAGAAATAATAAGAAAAGATATTGTTTACATTAAAGGATATATCATAAATGCACTTAATTACCACAATGGAATTGGCTTCCTTTGCTAATTTAAGTATTTCAACGTTGTCCTGAGTAATGAAGTAGTCATTCTCCACCGTCTCCACACCCTTCAAATACAAAATCAAATATTCAATATTCATATTCAATATTCAATAATAATAATAATAATTTCAAAAATAACTCTGTTTTGGAATATAAAGTTTCAAAACGTACCATTTGTTTTGCAAACTTCTCGGCACCAGAAAATGCGAGATACGAATGTGGGGACTTGTCCATGACTAAACGAGCCAATGAGACCGGATTCTTGACCGTGGTTAGTCCAGAAACCGCACCACATCGTCTCCCAACACCGTCCATGATACTAGCTTCCATCTCAACCGTTCCATTCTCAGTCAATGCAGATCCACGGCCAGAATTAAAAAAAGGATCCGATTCCAGTTCTCGTACCTACATTCAATCATTCACATTCACAATTTATTGTATAACGAAATCATACATATTCATTGAACACCGGATTTAGAATAATAATGAATCTCAAACAATTGCAACTCTTCATGACATATCCAAACGCATTTGGCCCGGCAATTAGGGGTTACCCATTAACGTAGGTTCAAATCTTACTCGGGAAAAATAGTTTATGTAATATGTTATTATATGTAATGAGATAATGGGATTGTTGGGTCAAGTTTTCTCACTAACCCATGCCTTATATATATATATATATATATATATATATATATATATATATATATATATATATATACACACACACACTTTCACGTATTATTGACACATTTAATTTGTATCCAATGATACTTGAATCTATAACCTGTTGGTTGATGGGTTAGCCAGATACCGTAACACCAAAATTCCTTTGGGAATTAACCGTTTTAAAAATTAAAGAAAATAAATAAATAATGGATGTAGAGGAAGTACTTAGTACTTACAACGAGTTCGACGACATCAATGGCGGATGCAGAAGAACGAAGAGCATCGATTCCAAGATTGAGACAATGCGTTAGAAGTTTTTTGGCTTGTTCTTGACGTTCTGTTGGAAGGTTAGGGTCTACTCCGGCACCACCGTGTACTGCTATAGCCCAACCACCCATATATTAACTGTGTATTTGATTTTGTGTTTGTTTTTGTTTGTTGTATGAATGAAGTATGGGGAAGGTGGCGAGATGGAGGTATAAATAGGGGCCGGGTTTTTGGGTTTATATATTAATTACTCAACGTAATAAATTTGACCTTGTGCTAATATTAATTAATTAATTATGTTTTCTATTAATGTAATGAGATTTAATTATATTAGCTGGCAGCCAAAAAAGGAAAGCCAACGTGTCTAATATCAACTTATTTGATTCTTATCATGCTGACTCTTAAATTTTACTTGTTATAGAAAAAACGATATTCTTGTTTAAGGCACCTAAAAAGACTCCTTTAAGAGATAAACGAAGACGTGTCTTAAATAAATTAAAGTTTTGATTAAGAATAATATGTCCACATTAGCTTTTCAAAATAATGTATTACGAGTAATTAATTTTGTTTACACTATCAATCAAGGTTGCCAGATCGCGATCCTACATATTATCGTTTTCGTCTTTATAAGATCGAAATCGTAAGATAGGATCGGAATCGTAATATCCTACCAAAATATTATTATTTATCTAAAGATATCCAAATTAATGTAGAAAACTAACAGTTAGAGAAATTAACGTAACATTCAAACTTTTATGTTACAAAAATGATGCAATTTGTCAACACGTTTTAGTAGGATGATAAACATACTAAAACAAAAGATAGTAGCAATGTAGCATAATACAATTACACCACTAGTTATGACAAGTTTAAGAGTATACGAGCCTACAAATGAAAATTAATAATCTAAGATATCAATTGGAACTTTAACCATCGATTTTTGGGGTTCTAGATTTTTTTATTTTTAATGTGAGAACTGATAGATTGAATTTGAAAACAAAGACGTGTGGTAAATTTTTAGATAAGATTGGGCTTTAAACTATCGTTATGAGCCATATAAAGATTTGGCCAATTGTAAAAATAAAAAAATAAAAAAGTATTATCCCATTTGTAGGATCAGATCGTTCACCGATCCTAAAATCTTACGTGCGATCTTACGATCGTACTACGATTTTATTTCCTGAGCAATCATACTCCGATACTGCACGTTTTCACTTGATAAGATCGTAGGATCGTGCGATCCTACGATCAAGATCGCGATCTTGACAACGTTGCTATCAACTACTAATCATTAGTAAAATCTGATATTATTATTAATTGATGATATATATATATATATATATATATATATATATATATATATATTATTAACTTTTAACCATTTATATATGTTAATCCATTTAAGTAATTTTACAAATTCAATGCAATATAATTTAATATTTGACCAAAGTAGGCAATTTTTATAATGAGTAATTTGTCCACCGGAACTTAAGTTCTATTAAACAATAAAACTACATATATTTTATCTCACTCTTAAGGTGTGATATGTATGAATCTTATATTTTAATGAATAATAAAAAAGAAATAAAACAATTAATAATATATGGTGAGTAATATGTATATTTTGTTTGTCTATTTCTTAAATAGTTATTGTAGTTTCTTTTAAGGTCTAATAGCCTTTATGGCTATAAATAACAAGCGGAAATTCATAGGTAATTGATAAATTGTGGTTTAAAAAAATCGTGATTTGTATTTCAACGAATGAAAATGATTGGTTAAATTTGGACGGTAGAATACGGAGTATTTATAGTTTATTTATATTTTTATTTAATGAAATATTAAAATTAATGATAATTAAAAAGTTTGAAGTAATTATTTACAAAATTAAGTCACTATTTAGAACCGCCACCAATGACCAGCCCACCATACTACTAACTTAACACCGTCCTTAGTTCCTAACTCTACGTAATATAATAGTAATAATAATAATGATAATATTAATATTAATATATATGGATAAAAGGAACTTTGTAATATAAGGAAGGTATGTGATAAGGATCCATGGTGGTGATTGGTTGGATGATGGGCTATAATTATTATATTTAGACTTAGGATTTGGATTAGAATGCAGAGTGTTTTATTATTATGGGTTGTTTTATTATGGATATGTTCGGTGAAAGTAGTTGGAGCTGAAATTTTCTAGTTGCAGCATATTTTGAAGTTGGAAGTTGGAATTTATATTTTTTATAATGTTTGACAAAGTAGGTAGAGTTGAAAGCTTATAGCTATAAATTTACTTAAAAAGACAAAAAATTAGATAATAAATAAATATATAAAGGGTATTATGTAATTTACCATTTTATAAGTTAGAAGCTTATTTTAAAAGCTAGTTAAACTAACTTTTTTTTTCTAGAACTTATTTTTTCATAAGCTCTATAATTTTTGTCATTCAAACTATGATACTAGCCTACTAGCTTATGAAAAGAATAAGTTTAAGCGCCTCTAACATCGAATAGCTATTACCAAACTCACCGTGTGTGATGAGGTTGGAATTTGTCTCTTGCGTCATACTTTCAAAGCACTACAACCAACCAACCATGCATTCATTTTACATACAAACATATGCATGTACTTACGTACGCAAAACCACACGCCCACCATCTTTAGACATTGGCTTTTCAAGCTACCATAGGACGTTATTTAAACACTTGGATTAAACATAAAACATAGTCGGTTCAAATGGTAATTGTTGTTTTTTTTCTTAATTAGATATCAATCAATTTGGTTATCAAATGTTAAATATTTACTTAAAAGGCATTCCAGTAGGCAAAAAACTAATTATAACTCTAATTTATAGTACATTGTAAATATTCGGTCATATATATGCGAAAAAAATTAAAGTTGAACACTAAGTTTGGTCAAATTATGCTATGGAGTGGTAAGCAATTCATGTGCAAAACCTTGAACCACTCCAGATGGCCGGCATGGTCTCAATATCATTTGAACCATGTTGGTAAAGTTGACCCGAAACCGAAAAAAAATCGAACCCGAAACCGGTTGAAACCGGTTTTTATAAAAACCGGTCCGGTTTTTATAAAAACCGCCGGTTTGAAAACCAGTTTGAATAAATCCGTTGGCGAACCGGTTTGTAACTGGTTTTACCCGAACCGGATTGGAAAACTGGTTTTAAAAACCGGTTTGGAACCGGTTTTTGAGCTGATTGAATATAGCCGTTTTTTTCGAAATATAGCTGTTTTTTACCTTTTTTTTGTTTTTTTTACCATTTTGCCATCCTAAAACTAGTATAAATAGATACCTTGGATTTGGTTTAGTCACAACACTCAATCTTGCTAATTCTAGTCTTTAAACACTCAAAATGCTTACGATTTACGTACGAAACTCTCAAAAAATTCTCTACTCCTCTCAAAACGCTCTCGAAACGCTATCAAAATGGCCACTCAATCTTCTTCAACTTCCGCCAGTGTTGGTTCTTTAAATGCACCAACTATTGTTCAAGTTTTGGTAACCAAACGAAATCCCGAAATTTGGTGTAATTACGACAAAGTGTTATTGTCGGATGGTTCCACTAAGGCATTTTGTAAACGTTGCGGGAAATTTTTGAAAGCCGACTCCAACTCTACTTTGAAGTCACATGCTACAAAGTATTGTGATGGAGTCAAAAGTAATCCCGAGTCGAGTCAAGCAACTATGTCACGGGATGGGGGTATTTTTACATACGAAGCGGAGCGGTGTCGAGAAGCATTTGCCAGCTTTGTGATTCAAGAAGCTTTGCCGTTCAACCACTTCGACAACCCTCGGCTTACTAGGGTCATTCAAAATACTCTTCAACCGCGATATAATCATGTAAGTCGTCTTACTCTTAGACGTGATGCTCTTAAATTGTGGAAAAATGCTAAAAGTCAACTAATAATCGGTTTTGAAAACTTAAATACAAATGTATCTTTAACAACCGATGTTTGGTCGGCTCCTCATGGTTTGCCCGGTTCGTACCTTTGTGTTACCGCACATTGGGTTGATCCCGCAACTTGGCAAATGATGAAACGTACCATTGCTTTTGAAAACTTTGACTATCCTCACACGGGTAAAAACTTATTTTACATGTTACGAGATGTAATGAAAATGTTTAAAATAGAACAAAAGGTTTTTTCAATCTCGTTTGATAACGCGACTAATAATACAAACGCCGTTCAAAGGTTAATACTAAAATACGAACCACCTTTGAAAGACATTTTCTACCATAGTAGATGTGTTGCACACATCATTAACTTGGTTGTGCAAGACGGACTAGCGGTTCAAGAAATAAGCGTAGTAAAAAAAGCGTATAAAATTATGTTACAAGATATATTTTGTTCGGGTAAGGCTAGATACAAACATTATATGAGATTATGTAAGGAAACGGATTCCATCTTTTTAACCCCTAATTGGGACATGCCCGTAAGATGGAATTCGACTTACAACATGTTTATGTGTGGTTTATGGCAACGCGACACTTTATACGTTTTTCATGATCAACTTGTTCAAAAAGGTCTTGCAACATCATTTTCCTCCGACTATTGGGAGGTTATTCAAAAGATAACCGAATTGCTCAAAGTTTTTAAAATCGCAACTACTTTATTATCGGGTGTTTATTATCCCACAAGTCATTTGGTACTTAATCAAATATTTTTAATGAGTTCAAAACTAAGCGAATACGAATTTTGTGGTAATGTATATGCAATAATGGTGGCTCCCATGAAAGCAAAACTAAGAAAATAATTTTAAAGAAATGCCACCGGTAATTAGTTGTGCCGCCGCGTTAAACTCATGTTTGAATATTTTGGGGGTGGAATTACTTATCGATAACATTTGTAACGATTTGGATTTGAATGATGAGGATCCATTTTTTTCACAAAATACAAAAGACTATTTTAACAAATCTTTTAAAGATTTATTTGGTCATTATTTTCAAAAATATAGTTCAATAACAATGGTTTCTTCTAGTTCGGCTTCCACAATGTTTGCTTCATCATCTTCTTCCCGAGATCCAATGATTAATTTATATAATAGTTTAAGAAAAGAAAACCATAAACGGGCAAGGGGTGATGGTGACCAAAGGGCCACTAGCGAATATGGGAGATATACCGGAACGGATTTTTTAGCCTCAATGGGACCCGAAGAATTCGCACATTTTGATATTTTGGCTTGGTGGAAAGGGAGGGAATCTCAATTTCCCATTCTAACCATCATGGCCCGAGATTTACTAACCGTCCAAACTTCTACGGTAGCTTCGGAATCCGCTTTTTCTCTTAGTGGCAGGGTACTATCCATACGAAGAACAAGACTCACACCGGACTCATTAGAGATGTGTATATGCTTGAAGGATTACTTAGACGCCGCGGAACGTATACAAAACGTTTCAAGTCTTGAAGGTGAATTGGAATACGAAGGAGATATACACGATATCGAGGTGGAAGCGGGTATGGCAATATCACTTTCCGATGAAGAATTGCTCTCGATCAAGCTTCGCGAGAGGCTTCCTCCGAAGAAGATTTCGACTTTTGAAGACTACCCAAATTGAAGATGTTAGAAGAATTGAAGATTAATAAAAGTTGAAGATTTTTGAAGATTACGAAGAATTATGAAGAATTATTGGTTTCAATAATATTTTTATGAAGATTTAGAAGACTTTGTTTTAAGTTATTGTTAGGTTATGTTTCCATTCATAATGGACTAACATTCTATCGGAAAAAATTTGAAGAATACGTTGGTTTTCCCTAAAACGCTTAACGCTCGAATAAGATTGAATTATATAGAATTATTGGTTTCAATAATATTTTTATGAAGATTTAGAAGACTTTGTTTTAAGTTATTGTTAGGTTATGTTTCCATTCATAATGTACTAGAATTCTATCGGAAAAAATTTGAAGAATTCGTCAATTTTCCCTAAAACGCTCAACGCTCGAAAAAAACCCGAGTTATATAGGAAAACCGGTTTGAAACCGGTTTTTGAACCCGAACCGGTTCCAACCCGGTCCAAACCGGTTACAACCGGTTAGGGTTTTTCTCCCCCTCAAACCGGTTCGGTTCCAACCCGGTTTTTGTAAAAATCAGTTTTTGACTTTCGAAAAAAAACCGGTCCGATTTTTCAACCCGAACAGATTTTCCGGGAAACTGGGTTTTGTTCATGCCTACATGCTGGGAACGAGCCATTTGTTTCCTTTTTTTCTTTTGATTTCTTGTTCTAGAACAGAAATGGAAGAAAGTGTTGAATGTGAAAAATATAACTCAAAGAAAGTCCAAATTTATCTTTATCGGTTTTGCTAATCCTAATTCTAAGAGTATGTGACGGGTATTTTCAGTGTTTTGCTAGTGACCTTTGCAACTACTCTAGCTAAGAGTTTCTTTTTATTTCTTTCGAAATTAACCATATATTTTGAGATTTTTTAAGGTCTAATAAAACGAATTACCTTAAGGATGGGGAGAAGGATGAAAAACTGGTTTGAAGTCCGATAATGCATCTGAGACAGACTTGAAAGAATATGGGCTTTGAAGATGAATCTTAGGAATTAGGATCGTATAGTATTAGTGGGTTCCACATTTAGTTTTGTGTCGGGCCGGGTTGCTTAGATCATATTGGCCCAACTAGAATAAATTTGGGCTTTGAAGATGAATCAAGGAGATAGTGAAGGATTTTATAGTGAGATTGAAATTCTTGTTTTAATAATTCTTTAGCATTTATAATTAATTACTCTCTAATATTTGTTGGATGCAATTCAGAGGGGTAAACCTGAAAGGAGAGACAGATAAAATAGATGCATCTTAAGGTAAATTGTAAAGGTAAGATGCCGTGATGTTAAGATGTAGCGCTTTTAAGATGCAGTAATATTAAGATGAAGTAAATCTGGGCGGTAGATCCAAAAAAATCAAGAGTTGAGATTTCATGCCCCTCCTGCCCTTTCTAAGACCCTCTGATCCAAAACCATATTTGTTTAAATAAAAGAAGAAAAAAAGAATAAAGCGGAGCGTTTTTCAAAATGAATCCTTAAATTTCGAGTAGAAGTTTTTCCAAGTAAGATTTAATAAATAACCCTCCACTACAATTTTCATTAACAATTTTCAAAACTAGTATGTTATCAAGCTTAACTAGATCGAGAGAGACTGTAACATATATTAGTAGGATATGCGCGTTATGTAGCAGAACTTTTTCTAAAAATATAGTGATTGTCGTTCCCATGTCGTTTATTAACGAACTTGAATTCAATCCAACTAACTATAAATAGTCTAATTGCAACACGTATGGTTATTATTTTTCATATTGATTGTAGAAAGATGTAGCATTATTCTTATTTTGAGAATTCAAACCACCGTAGAAAATGTATAAACTGTCTTCTTCTTCGTATTCCGTCTAAATCAAAACAGCCCGCACCCGAATTCATATTTAGTATAAAAGTTAAAAATGAAAAACGTTTCTTACAAAAGGTACCTTATACAAAACTGATTCATATATGTATCATAATATGCTACTCCATTTTATTATCCATTTCTTAAAACAATGTTTGAATATTTGTAAGATGGGAAATAAGTATATACATACAAGTTATGAACATAGACCACACTTTATGATTATTCTAAACCTAATTCCTCTGCGTAACATCTCAAAATTTGTAATGTATTATTTATATCAAATATGTTATACCGGATAATGGATTGTGAGGGTATTATTTATATTATATGTTACTATTTAATATTAGTATAAGTATGTAAACATTTTATATTATATTAAATAATAACATATTTGATATAAATAATACATTACAAATTTTGAAATGTTACACTCTACTACTCTAGTAATAAATAGGGCTAATATCATATTTTTATTATTATATTTTTGTTGTCCTCTGGCTAGTACTCAAGATGTAATTTTTAAGAGATCTGATAATGAAGGTTTAAAAACATAGGTTCAATAACTTAGAGGACAATTGAAAAAAGAAAAAATCTACTTAATTATAATAGAAATTAAAATTTGCTTGATAGTTTTATTCAAAAAAGGTTTAAAAGACTATGGATTAAGAGATAAGTGAAATTAATTAATTTATCATATTTAAAATTTTAAGAGAATATATATAGTTTATTTAAAATAATGTGATTGTGACCAAACACTAACATTGAAAATGTCATTCATGTCTGGACGAACCACCCCATTAACAATTATGATATCGTGTTCTTGTCACCTTCACCTTCACGGAACTTCTCCATTTCTCATTTTCTTGCTTTTTCATAATTAATTCCTAATATAAAATATTACCAAGTGATAAACTTTCTGAAATAATACGACTCAATCGTGGACGATGAGTGATGACACTGATTTAATTTCTCAGTATTCTGAGGAGAACTTCGAAGCTGAGAATTGATGCAATGGAAGATAGAGTTTTTTCAGCGTTCGGAGTAAAACAAAATAAAAAAATATGTTTTCAGCGTCTCAGACCAGATGTCGAGACAGAACGCCGATCGGGAGTGGTGAACGCCAAACTCCTAGCGTTTACAAAGCTGAGCGGCAAAAAGTTTTTGTTCAATCCCTTACACAACTTTTATTTTCAATAATTGTTAATGGGTACAGAAAAAGATCCAGGGACCAATTATATCTACTTTAAAAACATAAAGCATGAAAATGAAACTTTTATTTTCAATTTACACATCACATTACACAACTTATGTACATAAGCTTTCCCCATTCAGTTATAAATAAAAACAAAAGTTGTGAAACTTGTGATATGTAGACATGGTATATTAACTTGAAAATCAATTTAATTTATGAGTGATAATTAATTTACCACCTATTTTTATCAATTCGTGCTTTACAATATTACTCGTATAAAACACATTGAATAGTGAAGGGATAAAAATAGATAGTGTATAAATCATTCCTCTTAACCTATTGAATAACTTGTACTCACTAATGTTTTATATTAATGTAAAATACAATATTATAAAATATATATTTAATATTGTATTGACAAAAAATCGATGGTATATGAACGACTATGCATCTAATACTAAGAAGTATATATCTATCTAATAGTAGTTTATACATACATATCAACAAACATATTAACATGCATAAAAATTGTGTCTTTGACATGTTACACTAATATAAAAACATAGTTGATGCTCCTATTTATCTAATTGTGCTTGTATAATTAAACAAACGCAAAACGGCAAAAAATTGTGTTACAAATTCGTAGCAATTCTAGATATTTTGGGACGGAATTGCTATATCTTCTATATTTATTTTATTTAATTAATACAAATTAGATTTTGCAACCGATTTGCCGCGGCTTTCCTTTGTTATTTTTTTTATATTCTTATTATAGTTCAATTTTGTGACTGATTCGCTACGAGTATTATCATTGTAGATTTTTAATTGTTAAATTATTTATTATTTTGCAAAAGCGTAGCAAATTTGACATAAATCTGTCACAAAATTCAGTCAAAGATTTAAAAATTCGTTCAAGTATTTGAATTGTGATAATTTGTAGCAAGTTTGACACTTATCTGTCGCAAAATTTAGTCAAAGCTTTGAAAATTTAGTCAATCATTTGAATTCGGATTTGTTGTCGCAACATTAATCCGTAGCAATACTTTTGATACTCCGTCACAATTTTGTCACTAATTTGTGTCAAAAAATAGTCAACCATCTGAATTTTTTTCTTCCAATATATCGTCACAAAGCGGTGGCAAATATGTCGCAAATGCAATGAATTTGCTACGGTTTTAATTTCGTCGCAAAATTCTGTCGTTGTTGCCTATTTATGTAGCAGTGCGATGATGACACATTTAAAACTTCAAATGCAAATAATTTCAAATGCTAATTCATATGTTATTATTACGCATCATTTATTTTATTTAAAAAGAAATAAAGTAAAACACATGTCATCAAATCTTGTCTAAAATTTTATCTAAAAATCTTAATTTATCATGACAAAACGTGACCATCATAACTTTTGCTACATATGGTAGACAATACTTTTCAAATCTCCGTATTTTTTATTTTAATCAAACTTTGATATTCCAATCCACAAAATTCACATTTCAAAGGCCAACCAGTCATTTATTTCCTTCATCTTCCTCCGGCCACCGGAGAATATCCCTCCGCCGTGGATGATCCATCTGCAGTCATCCACCGCAGGAGTCCAGATGGCCGATCAAAGATTCCCGGTTTCTCTTTCCATCTTAAATAATTTCAATTTTAATACCGATATAACCGATATTCCAGACGCTTGTTTAGCTTACGTGTTCAAATTCCTGGGACCCACCGATCGAAAACGATGTTCGCTCGTTTCTCATCGATGGCTTGAAATCGAAGGACAAACTCGTCACAGGCTCTCCCTCAACGCTCAATCTAATCTCATCACATTCATCCCATCGATTTTTACTCGATTCGACGCGGTTACAAAACTGTCCCTTAAATGCGATCGCCGATCGCTAAGCATCAACGATGACACGTTCGTTTTGATATCCATCCGTTGCGTGAATCTCGTACGTCTTAAACTCCGTTCCTGTCGAGAAATAACAGGTTTAGGTATGGAGTGTTTCACAAGTAATTGTAGCAAGTTGAAGAAAATTTCAATCGGATCATGCAGTTTTGGCGGGAAAGGGATAAATGCTGTTATTCAAAATTGTCGTTTTATCGAAGAGTTGTCGGTTAAACGGTTACGTGGAGATTCAACGGATATGATTAGACGTGGTGCAGCATGTTTATCGCTTAAGATGATTAGTTTGAAGGAAATGTGTAATGGACAATGTATTGGACCGATTATAAGTGGTTCCAAGAATTTGAAATCCTTTAAGGTTTCTAGATGTTCGGGCGATTGGGATCAGATTTTGGAAATTGTTGCGGATACTGCGAATGGATTGGTTGAATTGCATCTCGAGAGGTTGCAAGTGAGCGATTTTGGCCTTTCGGCGGTTTCTAAATGTAGAAATTTGGAAGTACTTCATTTGCTGAAAACACCCGATATTTCGAATTTAGGGTTAGTGTCTGTTTCCGAGAAATGTATTCTTTTGAGGAAGGTTCATATAGACGGATGGAGAACGAATAGAATTGATGATTTGGGTTTGATTAGTGTGGCGAAATATTGCCCTAATCTTCAAGAACTTCTTCTTATTAGTGTGAGTCCTACGTGTGCTAGTCTAGAACATTTGGGTACAAATTGTCGAAAGTTAGAGAGATTGGCGTTATGTGGAAGTGAAATGATTGGAGATTCTGAGATTTCGTGTATAGCTGCTAAATTTACGGCTTTAAGAAAATTATGTATCAAAAGTTGTCCTGTATCTGATCATGGAATGGTGGCATTAGCGGTTGGATGTCCGAATTTGGTGAAAGTGAAGGTGAGGAAATGCAAGGGTGTGAGTAGAGATGGTGCGGGTTGGTTGCAGGCAAGTAGGGACTCGTTGGTTGTTATTTTGGATGCTATCGTGATTGAAAATCGGAATCGAAATTCAAATGGTAGTCATATTGTGGCGACTAGTGCCAACGTTGGAGAGGTTGCTAATGCGGCTGGTTCTAGCAGGCGATCAATGTCGTTGAAGGCAAGGTTAGGGCTTGTTTCAGGGAGAAGTTTGTTCAAAAGGTGATCGAGTTTCAACAGTGGTTCGCGAAGTCGTTAGGATGTTGGTTATAAGATGATTGAAAATAGGGTGAAGTTGTTTGTATGTTGTATTTGAGTGTGTAGTTTATTGTTGGCAGTTGTATTGAGGAACCTGTTATTTCTTTCTGTTAGTTTTGTGTATGTATCGTGTTCATATATGCAACAAAATGGTACAAATGGTTTGGTTTGATTCGATTTTAGTTAAAACTATGAGTCGATTGTTATCGACACATTGTTAATCCAAAATCATGAATCAAACCGATGTTTCACCCAACAAAAGTTCACATTCAAAAACATATCTGTTCTATAAGCGAACCATTAAGGACATTAACCATCACATATATGCATCAATAACTATCTGAGTTGGCTACTTACTATCATGTCAAAGGTTCTAACAAGATTGAATTTAATAAACACTTTTGGAAATAAAAGAAACAAATAAGTCAAGTATGGAACCATAGAGTGATTTCTTCAGGAAGAAGTTTGAATAGTCGCATGATCTTTTTCTACTCTGCTTTCTTCCCTTTCTTTGTTGGCTTGTCTTGTGCCTTCTGGTATATGATGATTTGGCTCAAGATTGCACCATTTGTCAATATGCCAATAACCGAACCCATGACAACTTTAAACAAAAGTTAAGGATATCAGATTAAATCAAATAGAGCATCCAAACTGAAAAAATAAATTACAGAGTAATAATAATAATAAAATAGAGAGAGAGAGAGAGAGAGAGAGAGAGAGAGAGAGAGAGAGAGAGAGAGAGAGAGAGAGAGAGAGATCAATTGTTGGCAAATAGAAGAAGGAATCATTGAGCAAGTGAAAGAATGGTTTTAGTTAAAAGGCCACAATTTGGACTCATTTATTCATTTAAAAGTCAATTCAACTAGTGTTTTATAGAAAGGCTTGATGGCCAATTGGTAAACCAAAAAAAAAAATTATTATTGAAATGATACTATTTTGTACTTCACACTTTAGAAACTTGTATTGTTCAAAAAAACATTGTTGAACCAAGAGTGTTTGGGTTAACCCACCTGTTTGGAGTCGATATAACCCAATCCCGTTTAGACCTGTTACCCAACCTGCCCATTTTGCCACGTGCCCATGTCTACATTTCATAAATAGAGAAGAAGGATACCACTGGTTGGGGCTTTTTCTTGAAGGCTGGTAAACACTCTCACTGCAAACCATGTATAAACAACATGAGAGCACTACCTAATCATATTACTTCATAATTTAGGTGATAATTAGAAAGAACTTACCTATAGAACCAGCAGAATTCATAAATGAAGTCAAGAAGCTAAGCTCCCCTGTGCTTTTGTTCTGCTCGGATATAACATATTTGTCACGTATTTATCACTAAACGTGTGATAGTATCAACATTTATAAGACCATAAGATTTGGGGTATGATGAGGCAATCACTACCCACATGCATAGACGCTAAAGATATTATGAATATATAATGTTTACGTGTTCATTAATAAAGTCTACATGTTATTCTACTACAACGTAGGTTGTTGACTTCCCACACATATCCTCCAACTTCGGGTTAATGACAAAAAAATCTTCTTGAAATAGAAATAATAACAGAACCTAAACCAATAATTGCAAACAGAACATGAACTTTTCTAAGTGGCAAAACAGACAGTATCCCAAACTTCCTAGTAGACTCAAAACCGCCCTAAACTCTCTGAAATTACAAAATAGCTCCTAAGCATGTTTATTAACTTCACAAATTTTTCCTCGGGCCGGTTTACACACCTTTTATAAGCCCTTCTACCTTAATACTCCGTAAGAAATTTGAAGAATGGTTTGGGATAGCTCAAGCCTCATTGTTACTTGGGACAATTTCATGCATAATTTTGTTCCTTTTCATCATTATTTCTTAACCGAATCCTGAATTCATCTTAAAATTTCCTACGTACAAAAAATATTCAAAGATAACTTACACATATTTAGTGACATGCCAACTCAGATAAATTACGCAAAATTTCCACTGTTCTGAATTTTGAAAGTGAAACCAAAACTACTGTATTAAGTAGATTACAATTATACATTTTGTTCATATGGTTGAAAAAATCCTTATTTTTAGGGAACATGTTTAGTTTTTTCATAATTTTATCTTCAATTCATTAACATTTAATCAACTAATGATTTCATCTTATTATTCTTCATTTTTGAAGCTTAAGAAAGTAACATCAGATATCATCTCCTAAAGGGATTAAAATGTAACATCCACACCAAATTACCCAAATTTTGATTAACCACTTTCATTAATTGATTAGTCTAATGGACACAGTACCGTTTACATCCCTCTTATATGCATAATTTGCAGACAGAAATCTCAAGTAAAACGAACAATACCTACTTAGAATATATAAAACTGTCTAGTCAATCGAATTACTTAACAAGAACACCTTAGAAGGCTACCACATAGAATTATAGACATTCGGAAACTCATATGCAGAAAAAGTACCAACTTTAAAAAAGATTTAGAGATAATATTCGCTATGCTTACATGATCTCAATGTGATATTAGTCCATATTAAATTCTCGAGAGTTACTTTTTAACTAGATTCTATATGCTAATTAAAAGAGAGCAAGTATATTCTGGAGAACATAGCATGAAATATGAAATGTAACATTTGACTTAGTTGATAATATAAGCTGAAATAAAAATTTTTAAAATATTAACAAGCAGAAACTGAAATAAGAGTTCAACAAGTAGTAACTTACTTTAAAGTTTTCCCAAATTTGGGGGACCCTGGCAAAGAAAAAGATTGCATGCTGGGATGCCTGCAACAAACAATTTCTTCAATAGAATTTAGCAAAAACTTACAAATAAAGTCGCAAAAAACCGAGAACGAGCCAAAAGTTTTCTACTTACATAAAGGGCTTCAAAAAGAAGGGGATCAATTTTCCCAGCTAAGATTGTCGGGGCAAGGCCACAATATCTGTGATAATCTCGTTGAAGAAATACAAATTTATGGACATATGATATGTAATCAAAAGATTAAATCTTCTAAATAAATATTGGGATCTACAAGACACGGATTATTAAAGATAACAAAATAGCCCCAACGCAAATAGGATACAACAATGCCCGGATCCATGTCGCATTACTTACGGGCTGAGAGAAGTAATAGATGGTTGCCACCAAAATTATAGCTGCAGCGGCCAAAAAAATAGTATAATTTCACATTATGCTTAAACAAGTTCAAAACCTTAATTAGATTAGGTTCTTCTAGCAGATGCGATGCTAATTATACCTTGGATTAGAAGAAAGGCCAACTCCCCATAAGCTGAAAATGGAAGTCCTTTGTGAAGACAATATGCCAAAGCAATGGTATAACCAATTACTTCCATTTCAAATGCCACAACGCTAAGACCTCTTACACTTTTATGTTGAATGATTTTCATTATCTACAAGAGAAGTATAGATTAATTCCGTATAGCGTCATTTCAAGAGATCCACGACAAATATCATTCATTGCATTGAAGACCATATTGCAAAATCCAAATGCAAATAAAAACCATATTTTAATCTATCGTATCATATATAGAACTTATAGAACTCCAGCACAAAATCAGAAGTCACAAAACTGAAATACTTACACATATTTTGATGGGCTAATGTAGTAAAAGAGCAATGTACTTACATTCGTGATTATACATATAGTTATAACTTTTAAAAATTGGTTAGTTTAGCAATTATATTTTTTAATATTGATTTGTTTGGCAGTTTATAATAAAGCAACCTCATCAAAAACAAAAGTAAAAGCATGAAACTGGATCAAATTGTCATTACACTTTACTACTTAGTTAAATACCAAAATAACTGAATGATAATTATAATTCAGTATTTTAACTTTTTTACCCTTGATAAACTGCCATTCTTGAAAAAATTTCGAGTCAATAGTTTCATATATGCATAGGTAAAATGACATTGTATTAACCAAAAATTGCATCAACTGCACATATCTTAAAAAAACAATTTTTATTGTTCTTACATAATAACTTTGGGATCACTAATCTAATTGGTTGCTAACATATTTATGACATCAGCCCTAGTTGGATTTATTACACAATACCATCTATTAGGATCAAAACATTTAACCTCCTAAAAAAAAATTATAAACACAATTGAAGAAAATAGATGTATAATTGAAGGTAATTGAGTTAACCTGAGGTAATTTGACGGTGGTTGAAGCAGCAACGATTGCGTAACCTAAAAGTTTAGAAATCAAAGGAAGTAAACAATCCTTTTCAGGGAACTTGCCATCAGTTAACGATCCAAAAACACAGCTAAAATCCATCCCCAAGAACTCCATTTGAACCATTTTGAAGGTCAGATTTAATTGTTTGGGGAAATCGCCGGTGGAATTGTAGAAATTCCGGTGAAAATTGTGAAGTAAATTTTATAGATGTTCAGAATGTTTAGTTTGATGATCTGTTTGGACCGTTTATTGTTTAAATTTAACAAGGCCTATTGACTTTTCGTATATTTATTTTGTTGGGCCTTGAAACAATGACTTGTTAAGTTGGCCCATAAAAGGATTTTCATACCGTTAAAAAATTAGTTTTACATCACTAATCACACTTTAATAATGTTGTGCATGTTCAAAGATAATTATGGTACCACTTATTTTTAGTTGTGTATAAATCACCATCCACTTAATAATTTCGAGACCCAGTGGCTTATAGGCAATGAATTGATTAAGGTAATTAACTAGGGTCGTAGAAAATTTGTCATTGCTCATGGCCTCAAGCGAATGTGATTTATTCATGACTAGAGAAAAGTCACTTAATGTTTCCTATCTTTAGTCACAAAGGAGGCCTACAATGAAATGAAATTTCAAAGTTGAAATGTGTTCCGTTTATATATCATGTAAGATGTTTAATCGAAGGAAAAAAATGCTGACTTTTATGGTGCATTTTTTATAATTCATGACTCGTTCTTAATATATTTAATTTTTAAATTGTATCTATTTATTCTTCTAATTTCACAAAAATTATCACTCTCATTTGAAACTCTCTCGGTATATTCCACTTTTGTGTTTTAACATAGTACATTTAACTCCCAACCGAGTTCAACAACGTAAACCCAAACTTTTTGTCGTGTACCCAACAGTCTTTCAAAACCACCATTTCGATCTATACCCATCTCTCCAGATCATTTCATCAACACCCAAACCGAAAATGGATGTCGGTGGTATTGAATCCACCGATCTCAAATCCACATCAATCTCCGAATACACTCACACAATTTCCCGGAGATACCAGCATCTTCTTGACAAGTCAACACCACACGTTCTCCACCGTTGGATCGGTTTCGCTATCGTTTTCATCATTTATGCACTTCGTGTTTACTTTGTTCAAGGATTCTATATAGTTACTTATGGTCTTGGTATTTATATATTGCAACTGTTTTTGGCATTTTTGTCACCTCAAGTTGATCCTGAACTCAATGATGGTCCTTCTTTGCCTACTCGTGGATCCGAAGAGTTTCGCCCGTTCGTTCGACGTCTTCCCGAGTTTAAATTCTGGTTAGTTTGATTTTAAGTTGATTTAATTGTAGATCTTGATTTAATTGGTTGCTGTGAATTGTGATCTGGCATATTAGATACCCAAATTGTACAATGACATTGTGATTTACCATCAATTAAGGAGATTGGTTGATTAAAATGTGACGTTCGATGAAATTGTAGGAATGCTTATATTAATATTAATAAACTTCTTAAAACTGATTAGCGGCTTATTTTAGAATTAATAAAATTAAAAAAACAAGCAGTTTGATTTTGAAAATGCAAGAATCCCCAAAAATATGGGAAGATATGTATTCATTTCGACCACGAAGGCCCCAATTCACATCCAATTTTTAGAACTTCAATGAGGATCTGAAGTAATTTGATCATGTTCTTGATATATGCATCTTCATAAGGCACACATCACTTTGAAACCAATGTAGTATGCAGTGGCGAATCTAGGATTCAATACCACGTGTGTCCCATTTAGTTTGGGCGGAAAAATAAATGAATAAGTCATGTTGGGTAACATAAGGGTCGGATCAAGTCTTTATAAAACATCAATTTTATTAAAACACTACTAGAGTTCTAACATTTGCTAACGACCTTCCTATCCTATAAATACTCTATTACTATATATCACTAATTCCATTTGATACATTTGTCTCACTATTTGTCATTAAATATGACTATTAGGTCGAATCATCCTTGCTAAACTTACATGCTCAATCGATCGCTTTCCCGAATTTAAAGGAAAGTGTGTTTATAATAACTTTAATATACTTTGTGTCATTCTCTTCTATAACATAACATTCATTGTTTCAATATCATTGTTAAATGGACTAGATTATCTTGTGTTCTTGAAAAATCTAACATTCTAACTAAAACAAAAAATAATAATGAAACAAAGTTGCTATTGTAGAACTAAGTAAGTTTTTTTACTAACATTCAAAAATAAACAGCCAAACAATATATTGAAACTACACATGCAATTGAATTAACTTAGCAATCAAATTTACATGTTGACCAGTTAAACTAATGACCTAATGACAGTGTTAAGTTTAATTTAATTAACTAAAAAAGAAGAAGCATATAGTAAGGAAGGAATACAATGCTTCAAATCATCAATCAAATGAAAAGAATAACAATGGAAGAAACATAGTCGTGAATGACATTTTTTGATTTAGTGATTTAGGTACTTAGGTTTGATAGGAAGATTTTGGAACAAGTCTTAAATTAGGTGATTTGGTTATACAGGTTTAGTATCCAATGAAGTGCAGTATATAAGAACAAGTTTTGTGGTCTCCAACAATTTTTCTTATAGTCTAATCTAACATGTGTCCCTTTGAAATTTACTATATAGTCTACAAACAAATTCATGTTTGAACATGGGTCCATGGACCCATGTTGGATCCAGATAGAACCGCCACTGGTAGTATGCGTATTTCAGATGTGTTATCAGCAATGTGTAGCCAGCTGGATATGATAGGTGTGGGAATTTTTTGTTCTGAACTTAATTCATTGATCATCTATCTATACTATCGTATAAAGCATTTGTGTCTTCACTTATTAGACCTCTTAGAATTTAAGAGTTTTAATCTCAGCCGTATAAGATCAGTTTATTTTTTACCACTCCCAAAAAATGTAGGTCGTCTTAAGAAAAATGTGGCTGTTTATAGAGGCTGAATTTATTTAGAATCCCATATGGGTTACCCCCCAAATTCTACTTTATTTAGTTGTCTTGACACTCAACAAAGGTGAACATTTGGTGGTGTTTAGTTTCAATTGTTAATGAGCTAATCAAAATGCCATTGTGGTTTATGGAGATTTCTTGATTGAACTGTGGCATTTCATTTGGTATTTTCGCAAAACTATTTTTTTTTTTAAGATGCAGCCAAACTTAGAACTTATACGTCATTAATATGAACCCAGTATATCTCTCTTAATAAGGCGCAAACTAGCTCCGAAAATGGTGAAGAATGTGTATGTGAAGATGGATTGTGGACAGCTATGGATAGTGTGAATTTCACAGATCTCAAGATCCGCATAGGGTGATGGAAAAATTAATTGCTCTGAAAAATGTTTGGATTCTAAGAAAATGGAGATATTATGCCTACTCTTAATTCGACTCTCAAAGCGGTAGTATATGTAGTCTGTACAATCTGTGCTACTTTAGACCTGTTTAACCCAATTACCTTGTTTCCTTTTCAGCTATTCTTTTGATTATAACCATTTGAGCCGTTAGAAATAATACATAAACCGAATCAACCCATTCTTAATGGGTCAAAGATCAAATTTGCATGCTCTACAGCTTACAATGTTATGTCTACCACGTAGCTTTACACTTGTCACAAAAAGATATGATAGAGATTATGTTAAAACTATTGCAGGTATTCACTTACAAGAGCCTTCTGTATCGCTTTTACGCTCACATTTTTCAGCATGTTTGACGTTCCTGTATTTTGGCCGATCCTGTTGTTCTACTGGATCGTACTATTCGTTTCAACAATGAAAAGGCAGATAATGCACATGATCAAATATAGATATGTTCCCTTCTCCTTTGGCAAAAGGGTAACTACTAAATTTTTTCTATCAAGTTTATTTCAATTTGCATATTAGAAAACAATACCTTTTCTCTAATTAATTCTATAAAGGCTAGACTTTTCATGTGATCAAGATTTGCTTTTCTGTTTTGCAGAAATACACAGGAAAGAAAGCAGCTGCTGTCGATGATGCAGCCAACGGTAGACCTTGAAGGTTTTGGTGAATTAACTTGTAATATTGACTGGCTGAAATTTTTTAAACAACAAAGGATCTTCTTTAGGGGCTAGGGATATGCGAAATACAGTCGGCCCATAGTTGATGGAAAGGTGTATTGTTTGTTGTAAGCTAATTTTCCTTGTAATATCTTGTAGTTCTGTGTTTGAAATTTTGACCAATGAACATTCTTTTTTTTTTTATTAAAAAATGTTGATTTCTTCTTTTAGCAACACGTTATTTGATTTTATATGGTTTTTCAGTCATCTTCTCTTTATCCTTGTTTGCAACACAAAAAAAAGACGCTTTTTTTTTGTAGTGGCAGTAGAAAAGAACGAGAGCTGACAATTTGGACCTACTTACTTATGAATGGGTCGATACAGGTTATATTTATCTCTAGTGGGTCTATTGGTTACTATCAGAAAAAATTCTAAAAAAGAAATGGGTCAAATGGTTGAAATTTGCATGCATGATACCTGTTAAATGATTTTACTCAAGAAATTATAAAAAAAACTGCAAATTTGGAATAATATAATAACTGTGTGATGGAGTTGGACAAAAAGCGCTTCGGGTCAACTCAACTCGACCTAACTGTACTGAAAAACTACCAATTATTGATGATGGAGTTGGACAAAAAGTGTTTCGGGTCAACTCAACTCGACATAACCGTACTGAGAAACTACCCATTTTGACCCGTCACCCAACCCAAGCGATGATCACCCATTTTGCCACCTCATGTATCCTGTAATCATTAACCAAGAATCAAGAAGCGGGGAGATGAAGAATTATATACTGTTTGTGGCTAGACACAGTCCCGGGTGAGTATTAATTTACTCATATAAGTGGACCTTAGGTTTTATGGGGGAAATTGGGATTTGGGACCATGTAAAGATGGGAGAATTAAAATGCAAAGGGGATATTATGTAAAAATATAATGGAGAGTGGCTCCATTGGCAGTGGAGAATGATATTTCAGAATTGTCTTATTGTATGTATGGTGTCCCTAGAAAAGGCAATAGTTATTATTGGTTTGGTGGGGAGACCATGCCATTGGTGCCCATATGGGCAAGGATGTATTGTTAGGTGCCTTATATCAATCAGTCCATTCTTTTGAATTTCTACTTACTTTCCTTATCTCCTTCCTTGGGTAACTTCCATTATTCAACTCAATGTCATTTAAACCTACATTTTTGGTTTTTAAATCTCATTCAAGATTCTCCAAAGTTTTTTTGAAAATTACACCTTGTATCAATATTTTAAGGGATAACATCTATAATGTTAATATAACTTTAAATAGGTGATGTTGATGCTAAAAGAAAGTAAAACATTTACATTTTGAATCCCAACTCTGGCGCATACACGGAAATGACCTCTCATTTACACTTAACGCTGCACAAACTTGTGAGTTTTTTTGTGCCAATGTAGCCCATCTCTGGTGTTGATTTGTAACTTTGTGGTGTGGTACTGTGGTATGTCTCGCAGATCATTCGTTTACTCTCCCCATCCCTATCTGGGTTGATTTTTTTTTTAAATTATGTCAGTAACAAAACATATTTTGTAACAGGTAATAATTAATATTTCGTTTAATTTGTAACTAACATTATGATACTCTGTTAACTCAGTACATAAAAAAAAAATATTGATCACAGCAACTTGTAGCAACATTAAGTGTCAATTTGAAGCCTATATTCAGTTTATCTAACAACTAGCCATATCACATTCCTTAAAGGCCCTGCGGGACATAAGTGATTACTCATACCCTCTTAGCCATAATGACACAAAATATAAAAAGATACCCCGCATAGGTGCAAACCTCTCACGCATCTTTCTGCCAAGTTCTTGTAAAGAACCTACATCCACTCATTGCAAAAATTGGCATATAAATGTTCATCAAGAAAAGCAAAAACGTATTATGAACTGTCTTCTTAACTTTAGTAAACAACAATGTTTTTGCTATTTTCGCAATCAAACTTTGTGTTTCTTGTCACAAATTGCGATTCGTATCCACCTTTGGAGGACCACTGCCCCCACCCTTCCATTTCTGCTGGCATTCAAAAGAAACTGTCAACCACAGACCATATCTTCGTTTTATCCTTAAGAGAAAATTATATATTCTTTCTGTGATGGTATTTCATATAATTTTCATTAGGTACCCCATAAACTTTGTTTTTACTTAAATGACTATAAAAAACCAAGTAACAACATATTAAAGCTTCTAGACATGTCTTCAAGACGTCGAGAGTGATTACACATAACCAAAACAATCACACATGTAGCTGGGGCCGGCCATATTGACCAAGTAGGTGCACAAATACATCTGTGATATGCATGCTCATCACAAAACGCACGCTCATCACAAAACCTCTTTTTAACTTCAATGTCTCAACCACACCAACAACACACTACAGTTGTAATCTCCAACTTGTGAGGACCTTAATCTTCCCCCAAAATAAGACAACACGGACCCCCTCGTGTTTTCCAAAATCTTGAACTAATTTGGGTTTCACAATATATCCTATTAATGCCGACAACCTCTCATTTCCTCACCTCAACACAACGTTGACATAGTACATATCATCTAAGATTTTCATGAACCATTTCATGTGTGTTTTTGTACACAAACAATGGAAGGACTTCCAATGTTAACTTGCCTCATACAACACACTTTAAAAAGTCTATGCAGTTGTTCTTCTTCAGATTGTTCTTTAAATAACACTTCTACCAAATGGGTTTACGCGGTTTTTTGGAGAATCATGCCAAGAATTTACCCTCCTCCAAAGTAACGGACCAAAGTCCTTAATTATCCAAAAGCTCACATTTTTTTTTTTTTTTCATTTTATTTAACAAGTTCAAATGAATCAAAATCAAATATATATCAAATGTCTTTTGTGGATGCAGGTGGGACTATGAAGGAAGTGTTCTTGATCGAGCTAAAGGAAACAAGCGAAACTGGTAAAGGTTCTATCTTTTTCACTTGTCACCAATCTTTAATAAGTATTTGACCATTTTCGTTCTTGACCGTAGGATTCTTGTTTGGGAAGACGGGTTTTGCGATCTTGATGAATGTGACCGAACCAGGAATGATGGATTCTTGAAGGGTAATATAACATTTGGAGGTGATATCTTTTTCAAATTGTCTCATGAGGTTTACAATTATGGTGAAGGGTAAGCACTAATAACTACACACACATACACATGATTTTATGCTTTAGAAACACGGTTGGATTTTTATGGAGATTTAATGATTTTTTTCGTAAAGATTGATAGGGAAAGTGGCTGCAGATAACAGTCACAAATGGGTGTTCAAAGATGGATCAAATGAGAATGATCCAAGCTGTAAATCTGCATGGAATGCATCTATTGATCCTGTAAGCAAAAATAGTAAAAAAGCATTAATTGATCTTTTATAATATTGTGGTGAAAATTTATCGTAGTTTGACTGTTTTGTTATTTATGGATTAACAGCAACCAAAAGCATGGGACATTCATTTCAACTCTGGAATCAAGGTTAGCAAACTTGTTCAATGTACATACAATTTTCCGTAGATGATGTAATCATTACATCTTAGTTATGTCAAAATTGATCGGTCAAAATACTAGTGTAAGTAATGTTGGGAATTTAGAAGAAACCCAAATAAGGTATGTTAACGTAAACACAGAAGTAAACAGATAATAATTACACTAAGTAATAAAAACAAAACAACAAGATAATAAATGCGAACAATAAGACAGAAGGATTTAATGTGGTTATGTCCAATCTCCAACTTGAAGATTAGTTTAGTACACGAGGTCAAACCGAGAGATTTTTTACTATTAATTTCGTACCATGGTTTACAATTACATAGGGTATATATTTATAGGATAAACTTAACTTAGAAAATAAGTTTCTGACCGACATGAAAATCACACAGTGTTATTTTTTCATTCATACAGTGAAAACTAAAATCACTCAGTGAATTTTCCCAACGGATCAAAACTACTTCAAAAAAATCAATTTCGTTCAACTAACTTATTTTTCTTCATTAAGCTACACAATCCTAACAATCTCCCACTTGAAGATTAATGAACCCCAAAATAGTAACCCTTCACAATCTCGTCCCTTCACCAATGTCACATGTTCAAACTTTATACCGCCGAATTACCATTCGGGACACGCCGTTCGACCACAGAGTCAGAAGACTTTTAACACACAACTACCAGAATATACACACCATGAAACTGGAGTCACTCTCCGGTTATTCGCACCACCATCTTCTAGCACAAGAAGATACTTTGAAGCGTGCGAAAACTCCAAACTACGAGATTTTTTTCAAAAGACACCTATCTCTTCAACTCGTCGATTACAACCATGTCTGATCATGCCACCGACATATCATCGACCACCCGATTTTTATTCCCAGCAATCAGAAAATCGTCGATAGAACAAACTCGTAGATAATCATCAAGGTTTATCTATGAGAATGCAGTCACACCCTTGAAAACCTACTTCATCTAAGTTCGCTTTCCCACTGGTACCCCGACCGAAAACAAAGCTCTGATTTCTGTGAACACAATATTCTCCCACTCAAACAATAACGACGGCTCTCTGAGAAGACTCTGGTTCATAATACCCGCCCAGTCTCGACACTCTCAACAAAATCTCGAAAGCTCATCACTAGGACTTACAAGGTTATCCGCCTCTAAGCCACTTGAAAATTTCTAATGATTGCTCCAGAAGATTCGCTCTATTGTTGAACCAAACATCAATCAATACCCGAGTTCAGTCAAACACATTCTATCCGACACTTTCTACAACCAATATCTTTAAGCGTAGGATCTATAACCTTCATAATCATCATTCCAAACATATGTAATACCCGACGAAAAACACGGTCTCCCGTTTCAACCAGCGAGCAATAACAAACTCCTTCGAGAACTCCCACTGTTGATTACCAAAATACCCAACTGAGAAAAGCATCTCTTGAGCTCCACAATAAACCTCACATCTTTGAGAATAATCCAGTACTTATCAATGAAGTCTCGAGAATCACATCCCACACTCGCAACATCAAATGCCCACCCATCAGCATATCGCAAAAAAAGGAATCTGATAACATGCATCCCTTCTTTGCACGGGATCGCAAATAATGATGAACCCAAATCATTAACCAGGATCCTAAAATTCTCTCCGCAAAAAAATCAACAATCGAACCTAATCACCGACTCTATTACCGCCGCGAACAATCACCGTCACAACGCAAACCGGCCTCCCACCGTGTCTTCACATCACAACCCATCAGAAAAAACCCTAACATGTTTAATCTAGAATTCAACTCGCCGATCACATAAAGTTTCCTCGCTGAGTTCGTCGGGATCTAACATAAGAAAACGAGTCTATCGATCTCGATAACATGTTGCATCAAATCCTAAACCGCGTCATTACAATTGTTGCCCGATGGTTATCAGGGGTGTACATGGTCCCAGAATCGCACCAAACTGGACCAGAACCGAACCGGACCGCAAACCAATAAATGAAAAATCAAGGACCATGAACCGCAACATTAGTTACGGTTCTGGTCCAGTCCGACACCGATTCAAGTTTAGCGGTTTTGATTTTAAATTGAGAACCATATAACTTTTGCGTAAATTTAAAAAAAAGCTTCAAATTAACCTACAATTCATATACGAACTCAATTTCTTTTGACAATAAAAAATAACAATGTTTTGGTATCGTTAATGTACCTACTTGTTGCTTAATATAATTTTTTTTAAACTTTTTTTTACTATAAAAGTCTAATAAATACATACAAACTGATACATGTGATGCTAATAATGATACATATGTAGTCTATAACATATATTATATGCAACTCAAATATTAGATTAATGAAAATTAAAGAACGAAATTCTACTGGGAAAAGAAAAGATATACATTCATCAACGATGAATGTTAAAGAATTCCCTTAATATTCATCATATGATATTATAAGTTATAAAAAATAGTTTATTGATGAATATTAGTAGTTATAACATCGAGTTTGATTAATATTTATTGGTAAAAATATGGTTTTATATGTTTTGATTATCATTCATCGTTGACGAATGTTAACGAATAATTTATAAAGAAAATGATAATATCCACTTCGGTTAACATTCATTAATGATGAATATTAGAAAATTCTCTTTATATTCATCATATGATATTATAAGTTATAAAAAGCAGTTTATATATGAATATTGCAGTCATAACATCGGTTTTTATTAATACTTCTTGGTAAAAATAAATTTTTTATGTTTGATTATCATTTATCGCGAATGAATGGTTAGCTTCCCTCTTTCCCTCGAAAAACTACTTCACTCTTTATATATATATATATATATATATATATATATATATATATATATATATATATATATATATATATATATATAGGGAGCGTTCAAGAGGGAATTTCTTTTTTTGGGGGGAAAGAGGAAGCGCTAATATTCATCTCTAACAACATTACACTTATCAAACAAAACGTCAATAAAAAAATTATTTTACCAGTAAATAGTAATCAAAATCGATGTTATAAAGAATATATTCACATAAGAATTTCATTTTTAAGTTATATAATTAGTTGATGAATATTTATTTAATAAATTGTTAACATTCACCGTGATGAATGTTAACTAACATTTATTACGATGATTGTTAAAATATCACATTATTTAAAGAATATTTTTAATTTTAACATTCATCACCATGAATGTTAACTAAAATTCACTGCGATGAATATTAACAATTTTAGGTCTAATATTCATAAATTGATGGCATAACCCACAAAAAGAATTTATCAGGGAAAATTAACATTCATAGTACCGATTCTGATTAATATTTATTAAATTTTACTTTGTTTTTTGTAAGATTTGTATTTTCAAAGTTAAGATGCTCCGTGATGAATAATAACGCTTCACCCTTCTCTCAAAAAAGTGCTTATATATATATATATATATATATATATAGGTTATCCTAAAAATAAATTTATTGTAAAAAGTGTAGGAAGAAATATAAACATGACATGTGACATGCATGGGAGGAGATCAGGGGGATAGAGAAAGAAAAAATAAGGACATGTGACATGCATTGGAAGAGAAAGAAACATTCAGGGGGCTGGAGAGAGAAAAAAATAAGGAGAAAATAGGACACGTACCACTTTCTAATTCCTTCTTACCCTTTTTACAATAACTTTCTTTTTACATGATCCAAACACACACACACACACACACATACACATATATATATATATATGGTAGGGATCAAGAGGTAAGCAATTTTTTAAAGGAAGGATTGAAGCTAACCATTCATTCGCGATGAATGATAATCAAACGTAAAAAACATATTTTTACCAAGAAGAATTAATCAAAATCGACGTTATAACTACTAATATTCTTATGTAAACTACTTTTTATAACTTATAATATCATATGATGAATATAAAGAGAATTTTCTAATATTCATCATTAATGAATGTTAACCGAAATGGATATTATCATTTTTTTTGAAAAATCAATCGTTAACATTTGTCAACGATGAATGATAATCAAAACATATAAAACCATATTTTTACCAATAAATATTAATCAAAACCGATGTTATAACTACTAATATTAATCAATAAACTATTTTTCATAACCTATAACATTATACGATGAATATTAAGGGAATTCATTAACATTCATCGATGATATATGTGTAGCTTCTCTGCTTCTCCAAAAAATAGTGTTTCCCTTTGGATCCGGACCATATATATATATATATTGGGAGGTTCAAATGAGAACCACATAAAATTGAGAACTTGTGAGAACTACTAGATAACGTATTTGTTCACATGTTATTCGTTCCATTCATATGTGAACATTGATGTATGATAGATTTAGAAAGAAAAAAATGCTAAAAATTTTAAAAATCACGTCGTAAAACACATTTGAACCGATTTGTTCACATGATCGTTCAGATGTGAACACATATTTGTATTTTTGTGTTTTTCGATATAATTTTAGGATTTTTTGACTTTTTTATTTATCAATTAAACGTACATCAATGTTCACATATGAATGAAGTTAATCACATGTGAACAAATACGTAAAATAGTAGTTCTCACAAGTTTTTAACTTTTTAGTTGGTTCTCATTTGAACCTTCCTATATATATATATATATATATATATATATATATATATATATATATATATATGTTAACAATTACAATACTGAAGTAAATCTCATAATATAATCAATCTATGTCTCTATCAATACTTATACATATATACTAGTGAGGCGGTTTCAATGGTTCAAACCAGTTTTAATGGTTCTAGAATCGCACCGCACCGCGAACCATTAATGCTAAAAATTAGAACAAAAAACCAGACCGTTGTGCTTCGGGTTGGTTAGGTTCTGTCTCCAACTTGGAGATTGGTCTAGTTCACTCAGGGCCAAACCGAGAGATTTTTCATTATTAATTTCGTACCGGGGGTTTACAATTACATGGGTATGTATTTATAGGATAAACTTAACTTAGGAAACAAGAAAATAAATTTTTGGCCGACATGAAAATCACACTGTAATTTCCAAAATCACTCATTGATATTTTCATTCATATAGTGAAAGCTAAAATCACTCGGTGAATTTTCCGGTTGATCAAAATCACTTCAAAAAATACTTTCGTTCAACTAATTTTTCTTCTTCTTCTTTAAGCTTCACAATACTAACAAGTAACATATGTGTTTTGTGTTGCTGACATTACACACATTAATCCGTCGTTTGTTACTTGTGCACCTAACCATTCATACAATTTGCTACACTGATCATTTCTCCATAGTTTATATGTTTGATTGTAATGAAAAGTTTGCGTGGTTCTCCCTTATTCGATAAATATTTAACTATATAAAAGACAAATCTCTATTAATTAGGTAA
Organism: Gnaphalium uliginosum; assembly: GCA_963930675.1. Taxonomy (NCBI): domain Eukaryota; kingdom Viridiplantae; phylum Streptophyta; class Magnoliopsida; order Asterales; family Asteraceae; genus Gnaphalium; species Gnaphalium uliginosum. Next base: position 40,123,258 of record OZ005684.1, on the reverse strand, counting down.
TAAAAACTTAGTAGAAATAACTTTGATGAATTTTTGTATGTCCTAGACAATTGCAATCATATCTGTCAGAGAAGGCATCATCCAACTGGGTTCATTTGATAAGGTTAGTGTTAATGTAGAAAGTTTGAATGCACATGAATTATTGTTTTTTACCTTTCTTTTTTTCATATGAGAATGTACACATTCTGATGCACGTGGTACAACTCATGTTTGCAGATTCATGAAGATTTGAATCTAGCAATAAGCATTCAGAGGAGATTCAGTTATTTGCGCAGCATCCCACGGTCTTTATCTATTCAGAGGTCATTCTCTGGTGTACAACAATCATATAACTCATTGAAGCACAAAAGCCTAGTTGCTGGTGGTTGTACAATTGGATCTGATGAAGCCCAACAACTGATGGAGTCAAAGGTGGAAGGTCAACCTCAAAAGAGTCCTAATTGGTCCTTTGATTCGGGTTACAATACCCAAGAAAATGGGAGACATGGGGCTCATGGGCTACCATTTTGGGCCATTCCGCCTCTCTTGCCCTCATACATCGGGTCTCATTTAGGGAAAAAGGCTTCTTACGATAATGGCCCGACCTGCATTCACAATGATGGTGTCGACCAATGTTTAAGGGATAAGAGATGTCGGGTTGAGGATCAGGATCAAGAAAGAAAGTCGGGTCCGCGATTAGTTACTGAATTAGGGTTTGAGCCACTAGAAAATGATGTAAAATCTCAATCAAATCAATAAGGTGCATTTATCTGTATATGATTTTGTTAGCTTTAATATTCAAAGGTCATGTTATTTTATGATAACTTATGGTTTATGATATGTGATATTTTCTTCTTCGATACCCTAACATGACATGAGTTTGGAAAGGCCTAAATTTGTTACCGTAAAAATGGCTTTTCAATAACATCTTTCGTATTATGTTATTCGTTCTCGTGCACGTAGTAGAATAACACAACGTTTTCCAAATAAAATGAATAGTCAAATAAATGTTGAATGAAAAATGTGAAGTTCTTGATTAGTCTGCTAGTGGTGTGCATTAACCGAACCACAAACCAAATTAATCAAAATAACCAATCAAAATTAAGCGGATGATTATGAAAACCGACAGTAATGGTTATAAAAATATAGAAACCCAAAATTTAAGATCGGTTATGGTGATGGTGTTTTTAAAAACCGATATAATCAAACCGAAATATATAATAAAATTCAACTATTAATTCTGCAGTATTATGTAAATCTATTTTAGCCTTCTACTAGGCATCGTGTTTAACTTAAGAACTTTAGATTTTAGTTTTTAAAATTCTGCAGTTTAACCTCAATTTTTAAAGTTATGTAGTTCTTTAGCTTAATCTAGGCATCATTTAGTCACTAACATTGTGAACTTTTAATTGTTAGTTTATATTATTTTAGTTTAAGCTTTTTTGTTGATATATATATATATATACTAGTAGGTTACTCGCGCGTTGCGGCGAAATAAAATTTAAAAAATTATCTGAAAAAATGTTTTCATTAACCGTTAGCAAATATCTCAGCAACATCGGAAATATTGTTCACGTTGTTTTATGAAGTAATTTTAAAATGTATGCATAACGTCTTAACTAAATGTGCAACTTTATAGATTTATTAATGTGTTTACATACACTTAGAATGATCAGATTCTTTTGTACAATGATTGTGTATTTTCTTTTTAAATTGTTTGTGCGGTCTTAATTATACGTGGAAGTGCGAATACATAAATACTTATTTTGACAATAAGAGAATATTATAATATATAATACATATATATAGAAATACTATAGTTACCATTGTATTGTAATGTGATTGAGTAATTAATGACTATTGTAGTTTTCATATTAGTTTAACAATAAAAATTAAGGCGTATAATAGGTATTTTCAATATTTCACTTATAAGTTTTAAGCCAAACCCCTAAATAAATTATAAGGGTTATAGATATATATGAAATTTTAAAGCAACTCAAATGAGGAGCAACGAAAAACCTAAAATTTAGTTGTTTGTTTGTTCGATCGATAACAAATGGACATCCAAATTGTCGTCATAAATGTAAACTGGAAAGTTGGGCTAGTTGATTGCTCGGTCAACTTGGATGAATCCCGAACAAGCAAAAAAATTCGAATCGTAACCATAACCATAACCATAACCAATCCAAATTAACCTTGTAATCAAAAAGCCAAATTGATCTCTAACTGAGAACGAATGCCTATGAGAAGTAATAAACCGAATTTTTTCGATTTGACTATAGTTTTAGGCAAAAATCACCCTAAACAGACTCACAAACACCCCGAGGTCTGCCTGTAAAATCTACAAACCGGCTCGTATAGCATTTTGCTAAGAATAAGAAATTGCATGATTATAATAATGATGATGACAACTAACTGATAGCAATAACAAAGATAAGCACCATTAATAAATCATAACAAAAAGTTATAATGGCAAGAGAATAGATATGAATATATGATGATACTTGTAATAACTAAATATATAACGGTAAAGTTTAGAGAAAAAGACCTTATATGAAGACACGATTATTCACTCTAAAAATGGGTTGCTTGATTTTTAACTTATTGAAGACACGGTCTCATTCTGCTTTTGCCAATTAGACTTACAAATGTACGTAAATTGACTTTAAATTTTGGCTATTGACGAATTACTTTGAAAAAAGAGTGGAGACTTATATTTTACTAAAATAAAACGGTATGAAGTTTTGACGAGAGAAAAATGTGGGATATAAATTGTATTTTGTCTATATATTTGAATTAATTTTATTTTTTAATTTTTTTTTTATCAATTTTCATTACAAAAATGTCAATCCTCTGACTACTGATTTATAATAAGAGAGATGATCCAATGACATTGACTTTTTTCTTCTCCTCATTCCCGTCGTATAACCTCTTTCCCTATGATCCTTAATCAATATATAACTCAAAAAAATTTAATAATATATAACTACAATAACAGTAATATACTTATCCAAATTGAATTAAGAGTTCTGTCGAAACTAAAATTCTAACAAATGCAACCAAACACGATTTGAAATTTTGGAATATGTAATTTTATTCCACCAAACTTCAAACAACTAATTGGTCCCTTACCTTACATATAGAATATTATATATATATATATATATATATATATATATATATATATATTATAAATAGAAGAAAGTGAAAAAAGCTACAAAAATCTTTTCTAAAAGAAAAGTTGATAGCCATGAAATTATTATCTTCTTAACTCATAATAAAAAAGAGAAGTGAAAAAAAAATTAAATTATTCATCCAATGATTGAAAGAAATGGTGTCACTTTAAACACTTGGGCTTGGGCAGTATCACTATTGCCCATCCTCACTGATGGATCAACCAGCAGTAATTGAGCACAAAAAAACAAATAGCCAGTTGTAAATGGAAGATTTATTAAGATGAAAGAAAATACAAACAGAAACATGAACATGTCTCTTGTTCAAATTTTAAATTCAGTACAGGAATTAATGCAGTATGTACAAATCAGTTTGATAGGCTGCTTGCTACCATCAGATAATAATCAAATTGTCTCAATTTAAACTTTAATAATTCAAATTAGGTAATCACTTCTTCAACGCTCGGTATAACCACGTTGATGCCTGAGTTCTTTTATCTCGTTCGCCACTATAATCGCTTCTCAAGCACCGAGCCTCTTTGAGTTAGTTGGCGTAGCAAGAATACGCTTTAGCGCATTGATTTCCAATGGGCTGTTCTTTCCCTGTTACAAAAAATGAACCACTTAGAGTTATAATAACATGTCAAAACTGAACGGGTCAAAATGGGTCGGGCCATGTTGGATTGATTTGTAACACTTGCATCCAAAAACTTTAATTTCCATGTTCAAAAACTAATATCATTATTATTGACTTTTTTTGTACCTTGGAACATGTGCCACGACGGACGTTGCAAACTGGGTAATCATGGGGGCAGCAACTGTAGTGATCATTACAGCATGAGGCACCTTCCAATGGGCAGCAGCCCCATGCAAAGCACGAGCCACGGTATTCATAGACACAACAGCAAGTAGTACTTTGAGGACAAGTGAAGTACGAATCACAAACAATCTCAGGTGTAACTGGAGTTGGAGGTGATGGACCGGGGTTAGGTGGGTTCAAACCGCTCTTGATCGGGTAAGATGCTTCCATTGCAATTCCACATTTACCCTTCTTATCTTGAATATTTCTTTCCATTCTAATGTACCCTTGTTCACCCCATTCTGCGCCCCATGAGTTTCTAACGATCCAGTAATCCTTGCCATCTTCAGTCCCGTACCCAACCACAACTACACCATGGTCCAAAGCGGTTCCACATGAACCGGTGAACACACCCTGCACAAGTTTTCTCAAAAAATTTAGTCCTATTTAATTATTTGTACACGACTTAAATCTAACACTTATAAGTTTTCTTTGGGGTAAAAAAATAAAATAAAATCTAATACTTACAAAACACAAAACAACACCTAACTTTAAGTATATTCTAATTCAATTATGAAATTTTTTTCCACCCACCCCACAAAATGACAACCCTTCATGGACACACCAAAAGATTAACAACTAACAACTACTAAAAAAATTATATTTAAAGATGCCTAATTTCAATAATGATGAACAAGTTCAACTTTCTGCGTACTTAAATCATTAGCTAATTAAGCAAACTGTATTACAATTTGTAACAAATTGGTACAAAATGCTAAAAACTATCATTTTTTTCATCAGTCCTATTTCACGAAATTCAAAGATTGGGACATGAATAAAGAAATTACCGAGGTGTAGAACTGGAAATCCCTGCTACTTCCTTCAATAGCAACGGTAATAGGCTGGTTTGCAGCAGCATTCTGCAATGCAGCCTCGTTGTTGACAGGAACATCTTCATAACTATCGATAGAAACAACCTTTGCGTTTTTCTGCACAACAAAAAAAAGATAGTCAACAACAGAAACTATTATAGAAACATTGGTAATTCAGTTATTACTAGATTTAGAAATATGAGACGAACCCTGGCATTGTCACACTTTCCATCTTTTCCATTACCCGATGTATAGGGATAGTCAGCATCTGAGTCAATACCGCCGTTCTTGACAATGAAGGCAAAAGCGTAATCCATGTCACCACCATTGCATCCCTCGTTGTAAGATGTATCACAATCGACTAGTTCTTGTTCTGATAGTGTGATCAATTCACCTGTGACGATCTGGTTTACACCTTCTACTGATCCGATCGTTGAGAATGCCCAACAACTCCCTATAATTTAATTAACATTAATGAATCACCATTACTAGTATTAAACATTGCAAAAGTAATAATAGATCATAATTATCTATCAAATTGTTCTAAAGAAAAAGAGATTAGATTCAAATGACCACTAAACTATTAATTCCGAGATTCAATCATCATCATCATAGAAATAGAAATAAAAGAACAAAAAAAGAACAAAAACATATTCATCAATCATCATGGTCCCACACTTTGGATCCTACAATTGGTTGACCAATCAAATTATCCCAAAAGTGCTTCTCAAATAACATCCGATAATAACGTACTACATTCACACGTCTATTATACATCATGGTCCATGATCCGTACACCATATATATATAAAAATTATTCGTATACCACTAAATTTGTTTTATAGGGTCGTACCGTGTGACAAATGGATATTATATATACTATATACATCTTTTTAATAATAAACAATTTAATATATCTAAATTGGTAATCTGTACTTTATTCGATAATACTTTAATTTATGAAATTTTATAAATAAAAAATAAAATATCTATGGAATTATTTAATCAGTTCATGCTTGCAATGACTAGGTACAACTAATTAATTAAATTTTAGTCCATCATTATGTGCGCCATAATTTAGTCTTTTTTTTTTATTACCACTATCAACAATCAACAATATAAAATAAAACAATTCCTTAAAAAGCGGAAAAAAACACAAAAATAAGTTCAATAAAAAAACTCATCACAACTTTTTTAAATAATTAATTTATCTTTATCCGATCAAAACTAAATATCAGTCAACCAACAATTAATATCAAAATTAATTTATATTTTCATTAAAAAAATAAAAAAACTTACCACAGCTTCCTTGATCTTTAACAGGAGCAACAGCACCTTTAGTCCTCCAGTCAACGGAATCCGGTAAGACATCACCAGCCTTAACAGAATACCGATCACTTTTAGTACCATTCAACCTCGAACTCCGATCAACTTTTTTAGCAGCACCGGTGTACGTCAACCGGTACTCTTCGACCGTAAGATCAGCAAACTTATTAAGTCCAAGTTTATACGAATGATCACCAGCGTTGTGTTCATCAATATACTTCAAGTTATCTTTAAATATTTGAAACCTATTTTCTTTCTCATCAATTGCATTATAAAATTTACCATGTTTAATCAACCATGATTCGTACATCGCGTTTACCGCTTCATCGGTACGTAACGATGAATCAAATATGTTCATGTGCGTTTCGTCGTAGTTGATGATCGACATGTCGAGGGCAGATGAAACTACGAATAAAGCGAAAACGATAACGATTGACTTCATGGTTGTGAATTGGATTGAAGGATTGAGAGAATTGGAATGAGAAAGATGAAAGATGGAATGGGTTTATAAAGGGTGGAATGGAGTGGGGGTACATACTTTTAATTATTGGTGTTTGGATTATTTTATTTAATGGAATCTTTTTTTTTGGCATTGACAAAATAATTATCGGTATCTTGTTTAGGTAGATTTCATTTAATTTTAATTATCATTTTGAGAAAATAAATGGTATTTTGATTCTAATAATTGTTTTTCTCATTCAAGTCTATTTAGTTGTTTGTCGTGTTTTAATTTGTAACTATAACCTTATTACTTCATCCCTCTAAAAAAGACTGTCCCCTAACAATTTGTGTGAGATTTAAAATATGTTGATTAAATATCGTTTTGTTCTTATATCCGAGGTAAATTTGACTGAATTTATTTCAAAATAAATGTGAGAGTAAAATAGGGAGTTTAATGATTTTTAGTAGTTATTTTTTACAAGTGAACAATTATTTTGAAATAGATATAAATAGTAATGTGAACATTTATTTTGAAACGCATGGAATATTATTTTTTCTATCAAGTTTAGAAATAAAAATAGTTATGTACGAATTGGAATCGAAATTGTCTAAATTTATGTCATTTTAGACGGATTAGAAGGGCTTCACAAATTTAACCAAGAGAATCCCAAAAGCTAAAAGGGAACACAGAATAAAAATAGAAATGTAACAGGAAACTTTCGTCTACACTAGATACAACACTCTCGTTACCACACGTTACCAATGTGGAAGTCAGTGTGGTTGGTCCATTGTTGATGGTTCAACATTGGGTGCAAACAATTTTTATTTTTTTTCAATTCTATCAATAAAAAATTTGTATGAATTGGGATAAAAATAGTGGAGTTGTGTACGAATTTAAATCGAAATTGTTGAAATTTATGTCATTTTAGACGAATTAGAAATAAAGGGCTTCACAAGTTTAATTGAGAAAATCCCAGAGGCTATAAGGGAACACAGAGTGAAAATTGAAAAGTAACGGATACATTAGGTATGTCACTCTCCTTACCAATGTGGAAGTCAGTGTGGTTGGTCTATTGTTGTGGTTCAACATCGGGTGCAATCACTTTTTATTTTTTACAATTTCATCAATAAAATTTTTTGTACGAACTGGAATTGGAATTGTTTAAATTTACGTCATTTTAGATGAATTAGAAGGGCTTTACAAATTTAATTAAAAGATTTCCAATGGCTACAAGGGAATACAGAGTGAACATAGAAAAGAAACGAGAAATTTTCATCGACACTAAGTACACCACCCTCGTTAACAATGTGAAAGTCAGTGTGGTTGGTCCATTGTTGATGGTTCATATAATTATAAAATGAACACCATTTTTGTCATAGAAGACGTCAAATTATTTGTATTTTTATCTATCATTATTTGGGATATATATCATTTCATATCTTCTGTAACGTAATAAGAGGCAAGAAGTTAAGGATGTAAATTATTTAAAGTATTAATTAACACGCATCATATAACGTTGGAAAATATCAATTGAATGACAATTGATACCCAAGAAAATTAAAAAGCTTACAAGTTAATGTAGTATTTGTTACCACTAAATGTGACATGTCCAGTATACCATAACCTATTAGTATTATGATATTTTATTGTCAATGAAACTATGTTTAGTTGTCATTAAAATGATCATTTAACTCTCCCTCCTCTACTTGCTAAAAGTAGAGATTTTGTTCTCTTGGTAGATTGATTTTTGTTGACACATGTCACCTTAATTCCTTAAGAAAAACACACATTCATTGATTAGTTTTTTAAGCTTGTTGACTTTGTTCTAGTCAGAACATCATGATTTTGGTTAAGTGAGAAATAAATATTCGGGTTAGCTTGTGAACAACTATTTCGACTACCTTTTAGGTATGTGGTTTAAGTTCGGTATACCTACTGCTTCAGCCGTTGTACCTTGTAAAATAGACGGCGAATATATTTTTAGAGAACCGTGTCAAACATGGGTCTCAGCTCATCATTTGTTGATGAATATCTTTTCTAATCTCTACTCCTTTTTTTTATATATTTACTCCCTCCGTCCCAGTCAAAGTGTCCCATTTGACTGTGCACAAAGTTTTAAGATTCTCCACTAACTACAACTTTTACATATCATATATCATATCTACCCACTATAACCTATTTTGATTGGTTGAAATATGAAATAGACATTCGTTTTGGAACAACTATTAATAGAAAGGAGGACACTTGAGATGGGATGGAGGGAGTATTTGTTTAAGTTGTGTAAAGAAATTATGTACACGTTCAGTATATTTGTTATTGTTATTGTATTATATTCCAATTCATTACTGTAATTAAATTGTATTCGGGTACAAGACTTATTTCTTATCTCTTACGTATAATTATAAAATGAACAATATTTTTGTTATAGAAGACGTCAAACTATTTGTATTTTTATCTATCATCATTTGGGACTATATATCATTTCATATCTTCGAGATAGTTAGATCACAATGATACATTCTATCATACATAGAAGATATATTGTTTTAAAAATGACGAACACGAACTAAAAATATATGTATATAGAGACGTTACTCTTGTATACAATACAAATAAAATAAAAAGCAAAACTAACATAATTTTCTTTTGTAAAATAAAGATTTTATATGAAAGTAGTTCAGCTTTGTGAAAAAATACAATGAATTACAAATATAAATATCAATATTACAGAGGCTTTGGGTAAAAAAACAGTAACATGTGTGACTTTTAGTAAAATTAGAATTAGAAATAGCCATTAAAAGAAGAAGAAGAAGAAGGGGAAAAAAAGACAAAAAAACCCTGATTGGTCAGGTTATTAATGTCATGAGGGATTTAATTGTCTTTAAAAGCCAATAAAATATGTTGGTAGTGTGCGAAGGAGGTTTCTAAGAAATTGCCTGAACGATCAAGTCGCCGAGAGAGATAGTTATCCAATTTAATCGCATTTTTTATTATTATTTACAGATTACAGAAGTCTTGATTTTTGTTTTCTTTATAAATGAGGAAAAATCAATCTTCTAACAGCCATCTATCGACTCGTCCCACGATCAGTATGAGAAATGTAAAGCACGAAATCTTTGGTTAAAGAAAAATAAGGATTCTGATTGAACCCCATAATCTCCGTATTTATGCCGCATGTTTTCCACTATTAAGCTAATATCGCGAGGACTTCTTTATAAATGAGATACGAAGTATAATCACAAGTAACCTTATATACTTGTGTGTTATGCATTCTATCTCTTAATCATACTTGTAGTTTATACGCAATGTAAATACAAGGAAAGTTTTGGATAAAATGTACTCCATTAGAAGAAGTCTTTGTTTGTGAATAATTATGTCATTATTAATTTGTTTTGCTTAGATATTAAGTATTTGGTTTTGTTAACGACGGTTATTTAGTTTATCCTTAAATGTTTTAGACATAAATAAATTATTGTACTCTAAATATTCAATATTTAGAGGGGTCATAGAAAAGTTTATGAGATATTGAGTTTATTCTGGTACTTGTACAAATATCAATGTATGTTCAAAAGCTTCATTACAATGTAAAGACTGTCATATCATTTTTCTTAACAATTTATTATTTTTACATGGTACAAGTATTTATGTCATCTATATTCCCCAATTTATTGGGATAATATTATACAACTGCAACTTAAGTTTGAGCAATATTATATTTCTGGATAACACAAGTGTTTAATGGTATATTGTTTGTACTGCAAAATCAGAAGGGAACGGCTCAAATGAGAGAAATGCGGAGTAGACTGGATTTGCTGCATTTTAGGATAAATTCGTTTGTGATCTACGTCCATATTCACCACATCTTATCAACGGCTGCATTTTAACAATGCTGCATTTTACACCTATAAAATTTGACTGTAGCAAATATGGTCCGCCCCTCAATCCCCTCGTTTGATGTCTTCTCCTCGTAACCTTATCCATTATTTGTTAGACATTTTCAGAAAAAATATAATATTTCAACCGAATTCGGGTGTGTTTGAAATTCTCGCTAACTTTATTTCCTATGATCATGACAAATCAAGGGCTTGATCTTAAAATAATATCATAAGGGCTCGATTTTAAAATCAATAATAGAAATTGGGTAGTAACTTTTGAATTGTTTAAGGCAATGTGTCTAAAATCCACTATTCTAGAAACCTAAGATTAATTAATCTAATTAAAATTGGAAAAAGTATTATATCAACGCAAGGTATGAACTATATATTTGACTAAGTTACACATCATACAACTGAACAAAGATAAGTGTTTGGATAAGGGTAACAAGTAAGAAGAGTATTATTGTTCTCCATACCTTCCACTTGTATGTTATTAGTATTACAAATAGTTATATCCACATATTTCTTACTTGTTACTAGTCTTTTCAATTTGGAGTCATGCAACCGATTTTGTGTTGGTTCGTTGTTTACTTATCCTCAATTCATTTCATGACACCTCTATCGGCGTCCACAAATTGCTTCAAAATGATAATAAACGTTTGAAGTTGTTACACGTTTGTGTTTTTTTTACCATCGAGTAGAAGCAGACATGTACAAAACCGGTTATTTTCGAAAACCGAACCAGTTATTGATCAATGGTCAAAAACCGATTTTATCTAAAAATCGGTTATGAACCGAACCAGTTTCCAAATTGAAAAACCTGATCCGGTAATAAGCGGTTAGGATCGGTTCCTAACCGGTTCGGTTAAAAAAAACCGGTTATAACCGGTTTTGTATATAAGTCATAAAATATATTATTATTCGAGAATTGAACGTTACAAATTCAAAAAACGTAAACTTCAACTTTTATTAAATAAACTCATCATACATTATTCGAACATTTGGAATGGAAACATAAACTTAATAAACTCTGATTCAACTTTTATTAATATACGAACATAAAACTTAATTCGTATAATTCGTATCTTCGTCGAGAGCGACATCTTCTTCGGAGCTAGCCTCGTGCGAAGCTTTATCGAGAGCGATTTCTTCATTGGAAAGTGAGAATGCCATACCCGTTTCCACCTCGACATCGTGTAAATCTTGTTCGTATTCTAGTTCACCTTCAAGACTTGAAATGTGTTGTATACGCTCCGATGTGTCTAAGTGGTTGAACGGCAAACCTTCTTAAATCACATAGCTTGCAAATTGTTCTCGACACAACTCTATCTCATATGTAAATATACCCCCATCTTGTGACATAGATGTTCGACCCTCTTCCGGATTTAGATTTGAGTGCATCGCAAAACTTTTCTTTATGTTGCTTCAACGTTGAGTTGGAATCGGGTTTCAAAAACTTTTCGCAACGTTTACAATGAGCCTTAATCGAGCCATCCGACAACAACACTTTGTTGATATTACACCACACTTCTTGGTTTCATTTTGTTTCTAAACTTTTAACAATCGTTGGTGAATTTGAAGAACCAATACCGGCGGAAGTTAAAGAACATTGAGTTGTCATTTGATAAATGAGAATTTTGTATGCGTTTTGAGTGTTTTGAGAGTGTTTGAGTGTTGTGACTAAACAAAACTCAACGTATCTATTTATAGTAATTTTGGGATGGCAAAATGGTAAAAAAAGTAAAAAAAAATGGCTATATGCATTTTGGCCGGTTTTTAACGGATATAATTCAAAAACCGGTTATTAACCGGTTTGGAAAAAACCGAACCGAACTAGTTTCTAACAGTAATAATCCAAACTGGTTAGGAACTGCCGGTTTTGGTCAAAATCGAACCGGTTTTGACCGGTTACGGTTTCGGTTTTTTTCGATTTTTTTGAACACGACTTAATAGAAGTATAATTGATTACATCTCACCTCCACTATACTCCATCAAAGTGTAGATTGAGTATTGTTAGTTGTTAAAAAGTGTCACGATACCCATCAACTTTGGACACAAATAATTTGGTATGTTCAAAAATGAAGCTGATTATTAATGTTTTGAGGAAAAATGATAAAGTATGGAAGGGAGGTATGGGAGTGGTTTTAATATCGGCTTGCTTCACGTTTTTAGCCGCAGGCTAGTAGCCATTCCACTTGGGCCCAAATAAATGTGCTCATCTTACTTGCGTTTTGTTTGTTTTTATTTTGTTTTCTTTTTTTTATTCATAATATTTTAAGTTATAATTCGTAACATATATATATATATATATATATATATATATATATATATATATATATATACACTAAAGAAGTATAAAAGAAAACTCCAGAATTCAGCACCTAAGCATTAATGTCACGTGTCAATCTCTTAACTTCAGTTAACAAATTATTTAATTAATATTATATTATTATTTTATTATTTTATAATAAGTAATAAGTAATAAATATATATGCTACATATATTATAATAATACAGAAAGAGGAGTCACATACGAAAACAAAGTCCTATAAATTATTTAATTAATATTATTTTATATAATATGTACTACAATTATCATTTAATCACGTAATATCTAAAATAATTATAATAAATTACCGTGCATTGCACGAGTCTTCCACCTAGTATATATATATATATATATATATATATATATATATATATATATATATATGCACGATAATTTATTATAATTATTTTAGATATTACGTGATTAAATGATAATCGTAGTACATATTTTATAAAATAATATTAATTAAATAATTTATAGGACTTTGTTTTCATATGTGACTCCTCTAACCATATTATTATAATATATGTAGCATTTATATTTATTATTTATTAATTATTATAAAATAATAAAATAATAATATAATATTAATTAAATAATTTATTAACTGAAGTTAAGAGATTGACACGTAACATTCATGCTTACGTGGCAAATACTAGAGTTTTCTTTTGTACTCCTTTAGTATATATATATATATATATATATATATATATATGTATATTGTTTATATATGTTTTTAGAGAGACAGTGGCCTACTGGCCTATTGGATCAATTTATGTACAACATTTATAGCAGTTATTAAATTTCATATGATTTTTATGTCATATACGTTGATTTTTCCCTCATAAATGTTATTATCAGATATGATTATTTATGTAATTTACATTAAAAGTAGACTAGTAATTAATTGTTCATAAACAATAAGAATAAAATAAGAACATTTTAAAAATAAGAACGGTGAGAACATGTTAAATATGCATTTATACTTGATAAAATCATTAGACTCATATTCGAACATTTCAAAACATACAAAGAAAAATGAATGCACATTTTTTTTAAATATATGAAATCTGAAGAGATGATTGATGGACTATTCTACACTTTTTATCTAAAATTGTGCATCAATTATTTTTCAACCTTTATGCATTTCTAATGATGTCCACATATTTTTTTTTACATATTTGAGATGTATGAATGTGACAACCTTCACATAACAAAACTTCAACAAATCAAATTACTATAACAATATGTAATTCATCAATACCGGAACGACCTACATATACTGATAATTGATCCCAAAAAACACCAAATGATGACATGCATTGTACTCCCATTGCATTGTAAACACATCATATTAAAAAATCAATATAACTAACAATATCCTATACAAATAATACTACAAATGTGGTGTACAAATATATATTTCAACTTAATCGTTTATACTTGTAACCTTCTATTATTTTTTCAAATTATTAATTTGCTTATGTCTTCTAATTAGATAGCTTACAATTCAATGTATTTTGACTTACATTAAGTGCTAACCGTTAAACATTTACTTTCTACACCGTCGATTTCGTATTTTAGTTCTAGACAATATTGTATATCCCTTAACTAATAAAAAAGTTCTAAATTATCATATAATGGTTCTATCGATATTTATCAATAATAATCACAAATTCATAAGGTCGTGTGTATACACGGGTTTTAAGACTAGTGTGTGTGTCTGTGTGTGTGTGTGTGTGTGTGTATATATATATATATATATATATATATATATATATATATATATATGAAGGTTCAAATGAGAACCACTTTAAAGTTGAGAACTTGTGAGAACTACAAAAATATGTTATTGTTCACATGTGATTAACTTTATACACTTGTGAATATTTATATTTGTTCGAATAAGAAACAAAAAAGATCAAAAATCACAAAATTACGTATAAAAATACGTAAAAACTCATATGTTCACAACTGAACAGTTCACATGTGAACAAATCGATTAAAGTTAGTTAAAATAAATTCTAACACATAATTTTTTAGTTTTCAAGATTTCATCGATTCTTATTAACATTTTTATACATATTTTGACATTATACACATATGAACAATCATGTATTTATGTGGTTCTCACAAATTCTCAACTTTAAAGTGGTTCTTATTTGAACCTCCCAATATATATATATATATATACTAGGTGGAAGACCCGTGCAATGCACGGTAATTTATTAGAATTATTTTAGATATATTCATATCGATTTTGGTTTTTCTGCATCATATTTTGATATTACGTGATTAAATGATAATTGTAGTACATATTTTATAAAATAATTTATAAAATAATATTAATTAAATAATTTATAGGACTTTGTTTTCGTATGTGACTCCTCTTTCCATATTATTATAATATATATAGCATTTATATTTATTATTTATTAATTATTATAAAATAATAATATAATATCAATTAAATAATTTGTTAACTGGAGTTAAAAAATTGACACGTGACATTCATGCTTACGTGGCAAATTATGAAGCTTTCTTTTATACTCCTTTAGTGTCTATATATATATATATATATATATATATAGATAGATAGAGAGAGAGAGAGAGAGAATTTGGTTAACGTACAAAAACTGTTGAAATAAAAATAATAGGAAAGACTTGTAGCCGTTGGATTGATCCCAAAAGCAGATCAAAAACAAAGCTTTTGCGATGGTATTTTTGTAATATTTGACAACTTGAGTGGCATATGATAAATGTATTGAAGGTTGTAAATGACTTTTGCGTTGGTTTGCTCCATCACTCCATCTCAGACGCCAAACGGTCTCAACAGTCTTTAATTTTTTTTATTACGCTCAATATATTTTTATACTAATTAAATGATGCACAGTTTGCACACCCATTTTAATACAATAAAATGGGGTTTATTATTAGTGAAATTGATGTACAATGAACCATTTAATGATACATAACGATCAGTCGATTGGTGCACAATTACAAACTGATTGATGCACATCTATTGATACAAAAAGTATATTACGACGATGACGGATTTCATCGAAAATTCAATAACAGACCCGATGAAGAATCCATGGCAACTGGGAATCCGACTTAAAAGTGTTTGGGTCAAATAAAACCGTTGATGTATGGTTGTACTGAGATGAACGGTTCAGTAGATTTGGACGGAAATTAAAAACGGGCGACGGACTACTAAAGGTGATCTACTGTGAAGAGGTAGAAGAACTAATATAGAGGTGACCTGGGCTTTACAACAAAAAAGAGAGAAAAAACATTTTATGTGTAATACCCTAAGTGCCCTTTAATAAATCATATTCATGAAAGACACATGTTGCTTCTTACCCTTTTTATTTTAAAATTCTTTTTACTTGCTCTTATACCCCATATATATATATATATGGTGGGGATCAAGAGGGAAGTAAAAAAATGAGGGAAGAAGGGAAGCTATTCCTAACCATACATTCTGGTCAACTCAAAAGTCAATGCGGTGGCAAAATTGTAAATAACTCAAAAAAAATTCAGAATATTAATATTCATTTGGAAAGAATGAATGTTAATCAAAATTACAACTTAATATTTTTAAACATTCTTTTACGATGAATGTTAACTCATATACATTATTATACATTGATGAATGTTAAGTTATCTCGTTCAACAATGTATAAAAACATATATAAGATAATATTTATTATAAATTATTATTTATGAATATTAATTGTAATTTTGATGAACATTCATTCCAAATGAACGTTGATGACTCACATTCGAACATCTCAAAACATAGAAAGAAAACATTTTTACCTGTTATTATTTTTAAAATATTTTTATTAAAACCCTACCCGGTCCATGAATTCATTTCAATTATCATGGGATCGAATGAATGAATATTCTATTGCATTATCAAACTACTACTATACATGAGAGTATATTTTGATATATTTACCTAATATATATGAATATTCCAACTAATATATACACCTTACTTATTTTGTGGATAATGATAGTATTTTGTACAAATTAATTAACAAGTGACGTATGTGTATAAATTAAGCATCTTTTTCACATGGTATGATTCCTCTGCTATACACACAATTTATATCAATAGTTTTAAAACTACTTACAATTATAACCCTTTATTTAATTATTCAAAAAAAAATAAAAATATCTTAGATGATTCATACTTTATGAAATTGGTAATACAAAAACGATACAGATCGTCAAATTCTACTCAACAGTAATTTGAAATAGTCACACCTTAAAAAACTTATGCTTCATTAGTTTTTCCAATTCATAAAATCAGTATTCGGTATTAAATTGTCATATTTGTGACTAAATACAGAACATTCACACTCATTAGACATTTATGCCAAAAAATAAAATAAAATAAATTAAAACCACATTAGTCTTGATGAAAACCAACGTCACCACTAACTACTTTAATTGATTCTTACTTAGATATTAGACAAATAACATATGAGAGCAAAGAATAGGCGATGACACCGGTTTTTCGGTGTTCCGGTGAGTAGATTGATGATGAAAAAAGTGGATAAGTTGAAGATATTGAGTTTTTACAATATTCTGAGTAAAAGGAAAAAAAATAATCTCTCACAAAGCAGCGTCGCGCTAGACGCTGCTCAGAACGACATCAAGAACATTGTCGTGGAGTGACAGAATGCCGTCTAACGGTGTTTTTGAGCCGAAACGGCGAAAAAAGCCTTCCACTCCGTATGCCTACTGAATTTAAAAATATATATTTTGTACCAGGGGGCGAGGGGCTATATATTATGAATTTATTTATGAACCAATTAATTTGATGGGCAGTTTGAACCGATCATTTTTATCATCTATGTATTCGATTCGATCTTTATATATTGTTGTTGTACAATTTTTATTTTATTTTTTTAATAAATGTAACATACTTTATATCATTTGAAAAAGAGAGACAAAAACTTCACTCTAATAAGATTCATGCGTTAAATATATGGTTACAAAAGCTTAAAACTCAACACTCAGATTATGATAATACGTAATAGCAACGTATCGTCGTCAGGTTTTTGTTTAATACAACACGTTTTCGTCCGTAAATCATAATTCTTATCGTATATGCAACAAGTTTTCAAAGAGTCATCACCTTATGATAGTCTTTGAATTTTCTTGTAGACCATATTCAATAACTTGGAGTGTATAAAGAAAAATATGTTACACGAATTATTACATATTGCAACTAAAGCTAATAAGGTGAGTAGGCCCAGTCCTGAGTTCTAAGTTGTCCCGGACGAGAAAATCGAAAATGCACTTGCTAAATTTCGTATACAAACAACTTGCCTTTTTACGGGGTTGTAACTTATTAGGCTATGCGTCCACGCTCATTTAAATTGTAAGTTCAACGCAAATTATAAGTTCAATATAGATTATCAAATGATATTTCGTGAGTTTCTTAAAGCGAGAATTTCAAATACAAATTCAATAGTATCACATGTATTTTCTTATTCAAACTTTAAATTGTTTCTTCCATGTTTTATTAGAATATATCTTAATTAAAATATTATTATAAAGAGTTTGGACATTTTCTTCATTACCTTACATATAAACGTGGCCGTAACTTGAACAACTGTAACTACTTTTATAAACGTGGCGAAAGAGGATCCACCATAAAGTACCGCCACATTGTACGTGTACCTTACTAGTCTTAATTATGATTTCTTACAAAATTCTAAAACTCCAAATCATTAATTATCATATAGTCAACAACCGAAGGTTATTTTCTTAAACATTTATAATTACAATTGAATATTCTTTACTATTAATATAGTGGGCAATATAATAGATAGTACTTAGTTTATTTTCGTAGGTTCGTTTACTTTTTACTTTTTAGTATGTTATGTTTTAGACAATTTTTGAAAAATTAGAATATTAAATGTTTGAAATAGAAGTTGAATGAACAAGTTATAATACTAAATATTTGAAAAAAAATGAAGGGTCATAAAGGCAAAAGGACAATATATGGGTCATCTTCCCCAAATTTATCTCAATAAAACCCCTACTCCAATTTTTAACATTAAAGAACACAATTAAGCTTTCCTTTTCTCATGTGCTATTACAAATTAGACATCAACTATAAAATATGTTTTATCTCCACTATAAACAACGGTTCGGTGTAGTTAAATCACTCGAAAATCAGATTATATACAGCAGTACATATCAAAATTTATGATGCCCCTTCGATGTTTATTGCCCTGGGCAGTCGTCCGTGCCGTCAAGTACGTGCTAGGCCGTCCCTGAAGGTGAGCTTATATAGTTACATATAGACAGATAGTTACATCATTCATGCTTACTTACGTAACTAACGGTTCATGATAAGGGCCTTAGTGGAATAATACGTTACTTAGGCAATACGTAAATGTTTAATGTCCATAAAAATAGTGCGTGTATTCTCACCCCAAAGTATTTCAAAGTAAGTAAAAGTAGGGGTCATGAGACCCACCTTAGCACACAAAATAGAGAGATCAACGAAGTAAAACTTGCGGTAACGATACGACTTAACCGCGACCTAAATCAATTAAGACGCCTTAAGGACGATGATATATTCTACCTGCTTATGAGTTTTGAAGAATTTAATCACCCAATATAAGCTTGTGTATAAGTTTTCTATTTTTAAGTTCTACAAACAAAAGGTAATTGGAATATAAGTTTACAAAGTACTTCCTTGTCTAATTTATAACCAACAATCTGTTAGAAAACAAGTCCTGACTTTGAAAAGCCATAGCTCTCTTAATTCTTAACCAAATTGAGTGAAACCTCTTTTGAAATTTAGGTTTGTGTGTTAACTTTCAAACCCAAGTGGTCTCACTTAAAACCTTAGATTTTTAGACCTCCAAACAGTCGTCAAAAGACACAGGTGTCAGTAGCTATACATGTTGGACACTTGGTTGCATAAATTCGTTTTAAAATACCAAACCATAACCAAAAATTATGATTTCTATGTCAAAAGTTTTCTAAGTCAGTATAGTAACTTGTGGTTAAAAGCGATTTATCTAAATAGTTGAGTAAGATATGTAAAAGTTACTTTGAAGTGATCACAAATTCTGGACAGAACACTCTAAAATTTTTTCATTACTTATACTTGCATTTTTACAAAAAATTTAGGTGATGTAAATCTATGCATGATATGGAGAACTAATGATATATGAGTTCTTAGAATACTTACCTAATGCAAAGAGTGAACTAGATGGGGGTAGAGTAAACTTGGATGCACACTTGAACTAGTAAATCTTGAAGAACACTTCCTAAACTTGATATACTTAGAGAAATGATGAGGGATTTAGTGTGTGTTTATGTGATGTTGTTTGACCGAAATTTCAAAGGGAGGCGGAAGTGAGTTTTGGTTGTGTGAATGAAAATGAAGTCCCATATACTAGTATATAATTATATATAGTGGGGGGTTGTGGTTGAGGTTTGTTAGTCAAGCTAGTTGAAATGGAACCAAATTCTTGATGATATTTGAGCCAGTTATCATCTAGGGAAGAACATGCAAGTATCAAGTATCAAACCTGTAAAGTATGTTTGTCATGTTCGTGTCACTACACACGATTAAAGGTACACGAAAAAATGATCAGTTTTTCTACATGATGTTAGTGTTCTTCAATACATAATCAATATAATCAGAAAAAAACTGTAAGTGTGATTATCCAAATTAAGGCTAAACATCAGTATTCTATTGATGAGCTTGAGGTTCAAAATGAGAGATTTAAGGTTGAAGAAATACTGGTCATGGATGCATGAACGAAGTTATAGAGTCTGAAGAACTCAAGAATTTTAGAAGCCTTTTTTGGTTGTGAGAATTATAGTATTAAATGTATTAAGTTGAGACATCATTTTGCATATTATATTTTACTAGCATAGGTTGTTAGTAATGGTAATTTTCATAATAATTTTGTGTAATGCATTTGTAATTGTTTGGAATGTACATTGACATACTGAAAGGGTATGACCAAAGTAGTTGTTTTAATACCACTTATGCTCAACTGAATTACAATTTAATACTACGACCATAACATTAATTTTAGATTTCATGCTCAATACAACTACACCAGATTATTTATTTAATCAATACATCAAATACTTGGTGTAAAATCATATAGTTCCTGAGTAAATTAGCCATTACAACATTCATTCATTCATACGTAATCCCGCGAAGTCGCGGGTTATAAACTAGTTAAAAGTTAAAGTATTTTTGTTTTTTCTGTTTCGGTTTTCGTATTCCGATTATATTTAATTACGCATTTCTGTTACAGAAATGTTAAGGAAGTATATTCGGTTTCAGTCCGGTTACAGATCAAGTTAAGTTAGCTCCGATTGTTTCCAGCCCAATCCACAATCCTATTTTCTGAGTTTATTTAGGGCCGGTTTATTTATCAAGGGATAATTAGCGCAAAATTGGTGGGCCAACTCTTTAGATTTTAAAGTGACAAATGGGCATGTAAAATACTCCCTCCGTCGTCACGTTTTCTTTTTTTTGAACGTTTCAAATTAATTGTTTACATTCAGAAGTATAAATATATAATTATCTAATCTTTTTATATTATCTCTACTTTATATGTATGTCATAGAAATGTGGTAAAAAGTAAGGGTAAAACTGTCATTCTCCCTACTTTATATGTATGTAATAGTTTTGTTTCTTAAACTGCGTATTTTTTATCTTGGATAATAAATTCAGGACGGATGAAGTACTAAAATAGCAATAAACAAGTTTGGTTATGAGCCCAATCATGACAACTTGAAAAGAAAAAAAGAAGTTTGTAAGTAATCATACACCCTTTGGTAGGGTGAAATGAAGGCAAAAAAATAGAAATTGTTCCATTTCCCTTGTTTGGTATGCCAAGGTAATAGAGAAGCGGAGAAATACGATTTTCCGAGATATCCTTCCCTTTGTATTCTCATTTCCATCCAAATTGAAGAGAAATTGGAAGAAATGAAATTCGTTCATGAATATTTCTCCGTGTTTTTTTTTTCTTCTGAGAAAAGGGATGTACTTAAAAAATAAAGGGGTATAAAATGGAAACCCACGTGAGTGTCACATGATTCAAACAAAACTGAAAAATCATCAAGC
Source organism: Gnaphalium uliginosum (assembly GCA_963930675.1). Lineage (NCBI taxonomy): Eukaryota > Viridiplantae > Streptophyta > Magnoliopsida > Asterales > Asteraceae > Gnaphalium > Gnaphalium uliginosum. The sequence continues at coordinate 40,101,333 of OZ005684.1, read as the reverse complement.
CTTTCCTCTTTTCTCTGGCGATTGCGGTGCTTTCTTTTGCCGATCCCTCTTCTCGTCATCACTGCCATTTACTCCTCGTCGTCTTCTTCTGTTAGCTAGAGATGTTCATGGTTTGGCAGAAACCATATAGATCAGTCAAACCGAAGTGATTTGGTTGATTTGGCGGGGTTCATTTTCCAATGGGTCTAGTGGCTTGAATTTTTTCAAACCGTCATATATGGTTTGGTTTGCAGTCTCAAGACTCAAACCGACCATCTAAACCAAACACCACATTGTAAGTTCTTATATAAACGTTATGTATATATGTTCAATTTAAAAGTGTATATCTTTAAGAAACAAATTTAAAAGTGTATATCTTTAAGAAACAAATTCTATATTTGTTTTTCCTGGTATCTAAAATGTTCAAATTATGCAACCAAAGACCAATATGCAACTAATTAAATTCAAATCACGATAGTAAAGAAAACTTATAATTATGCAACAATGAAAGTTAGCTATTAATATGCAACTAATTAAATTCAAATCAAGATAGTAAGGAAAACTTATAATTATGCAACAATGAAAGTTAGCTATTATTGAATGATATTGTTGAACTATTATTTACGAAGTATTATTTTATGTAGTTATATCTTTAGAAAACTAGTGTGATAATAACAATTGAACTATTTCTTGTATTATGTAACTTGACTGTTAGCTAATATAATTGTTATAATTAAATACAAAAAGAATTTGTTCAAACCGTCAAATCGGCCGAATCAAACCGGTTATAATTGCTTTAATCGGTTTGATTTGACCCATTAATTTGGACGGTTTGGTTTGAGAAAATGCCAAACCGTATTAACCGGTTTATTTGAAATTTTTTATTCAAACCGCTTAAACCGAACTATGAACATCCCCTACTGATAGCATATACTTTTTTGAAAAAGGTAGATTACTATTAAAAAACCAAGTACAAAACCAATTTTTAAAAAAAAAATCTACCATGAACCCATGCTACAAGATGTAACTGGGCTAAGAGAAAAACACATACAAAAAGTACCAAAAGAATCACTACTACCAACAATACATAAATAAAACAAAGGACCAAGATAAAATATACAAATGTCAAAAACTCAATGTAGACCAATCAACTTCCATCCAAGAATTGAAGCCACACCAACAGTAAATCAGTAGCAGGATATGGGACCACTCTGTGCAAAACAACGGACAAAACAGAAGCAGCTAACCAATCTCACTTCTTGACCAAACATAAGTGAAATAGTAACACCAGGCAGCAGCAAAAAAGATTAAAAATGAACAGCACGAGGATTTTTCCAAGAAACCCACAATATCTTCATATTTTTGTCTCTAGCCGTGATCCACCCATACGATTCATTGTTTCAGTTTTTACTCTTATTCGCTTCGATTGACCATTAATATGTATAGATTACTTTCTATGAAACATCAAGACAATATCTTGAGGTAAAGGATTGGTGTTATTCGGTAATTAGGACTCAAAAGTTTCTAAGAATGTAAGAATTAATATATTTCCTTTTTAGTGTTCTTTGTTAACTGAAACCCAATGCTTTTTGGGGAAATATTTTGATAGTGTATTATGTTAATTGCTCTGTAATTGTTAGGAGTGTAGTTAGTTTGGTTATTATGGATCTTGAGATCTAGTAAATTGTAACTGCATGGAATCGAACATTGATCAGATGTGACCAGAATAGCAGAATTTTCAGCAATTCTTGAATTCATTGCGATGTATATGGATGTAAGGTTTTGGCCCTCAATTCTGGCAGATTCTCATCTAGTGCATAATGTCCGAAGAGTTCCCAAGAGCATGATCTCATATTATAGAGCATGTGTTTTGCATTATGGTAATTTATTGGTGTTAAATGATTAAATTTGCAGGTATACAAGATTGATGTATGGTTGGATTATTGCAGATACGTATGATCTTGGAATTTCAACAAACGCTTACATTTTGGAGCAATTTCTTTTCTTGTCATTTCTTTTCTTAGCTTAATTTCATTTCTCTAAATTTCTCTCTACCAAACGCCCCGTAAAACATTACCAAATTGTTGTAAATTGATTGTACATCCCTTAGATCCCCCGATTAGATTACGTATATCTTAGAAAAAAGTTATTATTGTGCAATATGGATAATCATTAGGGTCGGTCCCTTGACAATCAGGGTGTAAAACCTTTGAAACTCTCATTTATTATCAACTAGTGAAAATCCCGTCCGATTAATGGCTTTCGAAAAAAGTATCTGATTAAAAAGTCTGTTACATCGCTAATAGGAATCTTGCATCATTATGACATAATACACTTGTGTATACCCGATTCTTAAAAATTATTAACATGTTTGGATAATGTATGTTTAGTATAACTGTAAAATGTCATTGAAAATTTCAATGAAAAGTAAATGTTAACACCACATAGCACAACATTTGAAAGATTAGAACCTTAAACATTCTGAGGGTTTGATGCTCAAGAGAAACTTTACTATTCTATTTCTGTCAATGTCAATATTTTAATATAAAACATATCAGTTACACACAACAAGTTACACACAACAAGTATTACACCAAGGTATGAGATTTTTTATTTTTATTTATTATTCACTCAAGTTTACCCATGTAAGTGTCATATATTGGTTGTGAATTCAATATATCAAGATTCTAGAATATTTGCTCGATTTGTCATATTTTTGCACAAAATGTTCCTCGTTGATTGTATGATGAACATTCAATTTTACTATAATTTAAGATAGTAAATAATAAATTTGCTGTAACACCCCGAAGTCTTGAGGTATTATTATAATAAATGTAAAGTATTTATATTATAAATTATCACATAAATTATGTACGAAGTAAATAAATGTGAAGTGTTATGAGTGTTTAATTGATAAGAGTTGAGCGACTAGAGGTATAAGTGCTTAATTATATTGGGGATTAAAATATAAATTTTTATATATATATATATATATATATATATATATATATATATATACATACATACATACATAGATCGATATACATACACATCTAGCTTTCAAAATATTCCAAAAACAATGAAATAGAGAGAGCGGGCGTGAGAGGGAGACCAGGAAGAAGAAAAACAAGGCTCAAGCCTAAAACTATCAAATTAAACATCAAGAAGGTGCAATTAACTCTAATTCATTATCCCCAACTATTGGTAAGCTTGAATTTATATTCATTTAACCTAAAAACTGAGTTTTGGGGGATTTGAGGGTATGACTACATATAAAACGAAATTAGACTTGTTATTGATTGAGTAATAACCTATGAGAGCAAGTAACATAGTTGTTAACATTAATTTAACCTAAAAGTTGATAAATTAAATTGTGGATATAGAAATTCAAGTGGGTTTTGCCCAATTCTTGCAAGTGATTGTTAATCCATCCTAATTACTAGTTAGAAAAGTAGTTAGGGTGTTATTAGTGGTGATTAAAGTAATAAATCAAGTAGTTAAACACTTGAGTCAATTATGATTATGAAAGGTGAGAAAGTTACTTGGTTTGACTAAAAGTCAAATCTGGTCAACCCAAGGGGATCATGGGTTGATGATGTTGATTAGTTGATTATGATGATTGCTAGTTGCTAAATGTGTTGTTATATTGTTATATGATTATTTGATAGGTGCTAAAGACGTGGAGTTCCCTATTGTTGATCTTTGAATTGATATTGCGTAAATATCAAGGTGAGTAGTGTGACACACGGCAAATTAGGCCATCATTTATACCAAAGATAGGTAATTACTACTTGTAATTAGTGTGAAATAGGACTAATTACGTTAACACTTTGTATATTTTATTATACGCTCGTACGTGATTAATTTCAATTACGCGAATTCGATCGGACGGAATCCGACGCAATAAATATGGACGTTGGTGAAAAACATTTTATTAAGTAACCTAATTATGATAAATAATCGTTATTTAACTTATATTATTACGATAATATCTAAAACGTTTTACATTTTCTACAAAACGTATCGTACGCGACGAAAACGCGCGAATCGAACCAGACACTGAACGAAACCCGTCAAATATGTTGCAAAGGTTCAATGGAGTAATTAAGAACATTTCGCCAATTTAAAATAACACTTTCGTGTCACAAACAAAACGCGAAAACTAAACATTAACGATTAAATTCTAAAACACGCGATTTACGTATAACCAACCGAATAACGTAACACGAAATCGAGGAGCAAGACGCGAGCCCGAGAACCAACATTGGGCCAAGCCCAATGTCGGCCCAGCTCAGCCCAAGATCGGCCCAAACCCCTTTGGCCCATCCTCCCACTTTAAACACATAAACACTCCACACTCACATCTCTCACAAACAACCAAACACTCTCTTTTCCCTTAATTCTCTCCCTCATTTTCTGCTCAAATCACCACCACCACCCCTCTCAACCTCTTCCAAGAGATCTAGCCACCATCTCCATCAATTACAACACCCCGAAGAAGAAGATCGAACCAAGGCACAAGAAACAATCACAACAGCCCTCTCCTCCCTCATTTCGGCGTTAGATCGAGTTTTCCTTGTAAGAATTCCTTCAAATCTTGTTTATCTTCCTTGGATAATGTTAATATACATGTTAGAAGTTCGTTTATGCTAATTATATCCAAGATCTAAACCGAAAACCAAATGATAATGCTAAAAACTTTCGGGTAAAGCTATTAACCTTCGGACAAAAACGTAACCCGACGTTGACACACGATATCTAACTCATTTCTTAACCAAATCGAACGATTCTTGAGCCTAAAATCAAGTTCAAGGAGTCTACTTTCGAAATCAAGTGGTTTGACATTTTTCTGAGGTCATTTGATATACGAAAACGATTTTACAAAAAGATGTGTCTGAACTGTCGTTTTGGACTAGAAAAATCGACCAACTTTGGGAAAGCATATCTCGAGATCTACAAACCCAAATCGACCGAAACCACTTGGAAAAGTTTGCTTTTTCTGTTACCTTTCAAAGTTGTATTTGCACTTTTTCTGAAGTTTTGTAAATCGTGAGATATAGACCAAACACTGAGCAAAGGTCCAAAAACCGACCTGCTGGACCCTTGTCTAATCCTTGGACGATTTCGTGAGCTATACTTGACCAAAAGTTATGAAAATTTTACTGGAAGTAGCTAAGACATGTATGAACAACTGTGATTTTTCTTGGAGTTCACTTCAAAACTTTGGTTAGTCAAAACGAGCCCCAAAAACGACTCCAAAATTGAGAAGTTAACCAAGGGGGCTGATTTTGTGACAAAAATGAAACGACATTTTCGGGTTAACTATAAAACGTAACGACAATTTTCCTGAGCTCTAGTAACACATTTAAGACTCCCCTAAAAGTTTCGGGCCAAACCGAGCACATTTGAGCAAGTTCCCGAACAACGAAAACATCACAGCCGTCTGTGTCGCAGCTGGCCCAAAGCTATTGCGACACAAAGCTTGTGTCGCTAAAACATAAGACAGCAGTACTAATTTGCGACACAAAGCTTGTGTCGCTAAACCATAAAACAGTACTAACCTGCGACACTAAGCTAGTGTCGCAGCAAATTGAACTAACAGTAGTAACCCTTGTGTCGCAATAATTCAACCAACAGTGTTAACTGGTGTCGCCAGTCCCTGCGACACTAACACTTATGTCGCTAAAACAAAAATCGAAATCACAACTTGTGACACTAATTCTGGTGTCGCATAAATCTCAACTTTTGAGGAAGTTGCGACACTAACCTAGTGTTGCAATATGCCTTGGTGTCGCCCCTGGTGTCGCATAAAATAGAGTTAGAACATTTTTCACCAACTATTAAATACGCGTAACAACGAACGTCCACACATGACATTATACGTACATGACACACATATACTCTTATTGTTGGGTCACAAGGTTCCCAAAACTTAGATACGGATTAAATAACAGTTATCTCAACGTGTTAGTTTATATCCAAGTTTTGTATCAAACAAGTTTAAATTAATCTAGGCGGAAAACAAGATTAATTTTGGCACAGAGTTCATTATGAATCAAAGTATTATTCACAATAAAGTGTTTGTCTCACAAAGATGACAAGGTATTCAAACCCACACAGATGGTTTGAATACGATCCAAGTAGTATACAAAGATACAGTTATCACTACAAACTTCACAGTAAGTGTGGTAATGCTTTAGCCTAAGCTCAAAGGTCTAGTATACTAATTCTCTTGAATTTCTTGGATATTAGCAGTGCTTTTTGGACTGCTATTTATAGAGTTGGATGTAACTTTATATTATCCAGCTTACATTGTTGTCCAAGGGATAACAGATGCATCTTGGGCAACTTTACACGCCTTCCTTTTTACTTTTCTTTGAAATAGAAAAAGCAAAAAGGTAAAAGGTTTCTTTGCTGAGAAGAGAACCTTTATATGATGTTTGACCTTTCTCAAACATCTTATCAGTTTTATCTAGCCTAAGGAAAGAAGAATATCTCCTGTACATTTGTACTTTCATTCTTCAATCTGTGCTCTTTAGTCTGTGCTCATCAGTCTGTGATCTTCAGTCTGTGAACTTCAGTCTGTGAATCCTTCTGTATTCAATCTTCATTCTTCAGATGATGAATTCATAAGTCTTCAGAAAGAGCATGACTTTCAGTCTGTGAGGATCTTCAGTCTGTGCAGCACAGACTCAGAAACAATTCTTCAGTCTGTGTAGCACAGACTCAGAAACACAGACTCAGGAATTTCACTAAGTTTCCTGAATACAACTGAGTTAGATTTTGACTCTTCAGATTTATAACTTAGGTTTAATCATTGTTTTTCCCAACAATCTCCCCCTATCTGATGATGTCAAAATTTATTTACAAAAGATAATAGAGAAATAATAAATACTAAGGTGAATCATAACATATGGATCAAGACTTATATATATAAAGTCAGAATCACAGTTAGTTCACAAAAATATTACAATTATTACATAAGATTGTAAATCAAAAATCTAACAATCTTCAATCCTTTCTCTGAGCCTTGATCTCTTTCATCTTTTCCACTTTCCTCTTCAACAGTTCTTCCATTTCCTTATCAGATTTGTCTTCAAATTCTTGATACTCTAGGATGATTTTCTTGCAGATATCTTCAAGTCCAATCATCATCCTGAGTTGGGAAAGATTGTTGAATAACCAGCTGATCAGTCTTCTACTGAATGGTCTGGCTTGAGAATGTTTGCATTCCTTCAGCAGGGCAATGCAGTGCAGCAGAGACTCTCTATATAGTCCATTTTGATCCTGAAAGCACTCTATCCCATTGATATGTCTATAGCACAGACCTTCAATGTTGTCAGTCTGTACATAAGATCTATCTATGAAAACAATACCTTTGGGTAGAGGATGCTCCCTTCTCTGCTCATTCTCTGTGGATAACCCAGCTGACTTCTTCTTGATTACAAAATTGTTTGCTATGCAAAACAACTTGTACTCATCTTCTGAGATGAGCCCCAGACTGAGAACTAGCTCAATCAGGTAAGATAGCTCATCCAGAACTTCTTTCTTCAGGGGTCAGTGTAGCAGCAGCAATGTGGGTATCCAAACTGACTAAACTAGGTGTAGGTTGGGTCAGTTGGGTAGCCATTGGCACCACAGACTCTAGCAGAGCTGTAATGGAATGGTCTACAGCACTGGAAGGTGTTCTGTTGACATCCAGTTCCATGGATGATGATTCCATTTGTGCTATACTTTTGGGGGTTGAGTCTGGTGATTCCTCCAGAGTGAGTGGTGACTCATCTGGGTTGGTTTGTTTGAGACTCTCTTTTGTGGGTGAGGATGGGCTAGGATAAGAAGGTTGATCTATATCCATGTCCTCAGATGAAGAAGAAGTACTACCTGCATCTTCTGTTGAAGATGGAACAGACTCAGGAATGTTTGAGTCTGACTCCAAGTGCACAGACTGAGTTGAGTCTGTATCCCCGGAGTCTGTGTGCTCTGCTTCAGCCACACGATCTTCAACAGCCTGGGTCTTATTACCCATACTATCACTTGAATCATCACCCTCCATGGATGCAGAAGCAACATATGGGTGATCAATCCAGTGCTGCATAGCAGCAGTGATAGGTGCTCCAGAAAGTGGAACCGGATAGTTAAACACTTTATATGTGAGCACAGGAACAGGTATATCTGCCACTTTATTATTAAAGAACATATATACAGACCCAGTTAACCTGGATTGGATGCACAGGGAGAGTAGCCTTATAAAAGGTACATTAAAAATTCTGTTTGACTCATTCACTAGTTTTAAAATTTCTTGAAAATACAACTCTGCAAAGTTGATGTTTAAACCAGTGATGAATGAGCTCAACAGCTGAGTTTCAAACTCATTTAGCTCCCTCGTGCTACCAGATTTACCTCCTAGACTCCTAATGATGCCAGAAATTAAAAATTTCCATTTGGGGTTGAATCCTGACATCAAAATTGTGCCTTTTTCTTTGATATATCCAACCAAAGTAAGAGAAGCCCTTGCTGCTTCTTTGGTTGGAATGGGTTCAAAATTATTTCCCAAAGGCAAGTCTAAGACATTCCTAATTAGCTCCTGATCAATGGTAACTGCCCGTTTACCATGATCAATAGTACCAGTAATTGCAGTATTGGTACTATTTGAGGAGCAAGTATACCACCATTCCATTAGAAATTGTGGGTATATTTGAGGAACTGTGTTAAAGAATGTTCCCCTTAATGGATGAGCAGACATAAAAGCAGTTAGTTCCTCAAACCCTTTATTCTTTTTCGAATCAGGGATGGAAATGGTAGCTACTTGATTGTTGATACAGAGTTTTACCTGTTTCCCTTGTTTGAAGGGTTTAGCCGCAGCGATGTTGGCAGGTGCCGTGTAAACCCATTGATCAGCCATTGAAGAAATTTTAGAAATTGATTTTGAAAATGGTTGAGTGATTTAGGGTTTATAGACTCTGTTTGTTTTTGATGTGCAAGTACGAATGAAGAAGAAAGGGGGAAAACATAAATGGGTATTTGTAGAAATTAAATTTCCGTTAAATGGGACCCACTTGAACGGTTTATCCCTGTTTCTGCAACAGTAGCGCTGAGGCACGTGCACTTTTTGTATTGAGCAGATAAATAGACAACAAGCGCCAAAACTTTTAATGATTATTACCATAAAGATGGTTAAAGCATTAAATGCAAAGATATTGTTGTTTATTTATGTAAAAAGAAATAGAATAAATAAATAAATATATTAAAATTAAAAAACATTTAGTCTGAGTGTATAAAATCAGTCTGTGCAATGAGTCTGGGTGACGTCACACAGACTGAGCCATATAGCAGACAGACTAAGAGAAAATAACAGAATGTATAAAATCTTTTTGGTATTTTCTTAGAAAGTATGTACAAAAACATCTCTTTGTCTGTGCTTTTTGATTGTATGTAGCTGAGAATACAGTTATACAGATTGAAAAGCAGACACAGACTAAGAATTGAATCATATAGATTCAAGGTTTTACTAGGGGTTGAGCATTCCTAGTTGACCAAGCAGATACAAAAATCTATCTTCATTTAAAGGTTTAGTAAAGATATCTGCTAATTGGTCATTTGTGGGCACATATTTGAGAATCGCTTTACCTTTCTCAGCACAATCTCTGATAAAGTGATGTCTGATCTCAATATGCTTTGTCTTGGAGTGAAACACAGGATTCTCAGTGATGGCAATGGCACTTTGGTTATCACACATGATTGGAGTTTTTGTAAACACCAAATCATAGTCTGCTAGTTGATGTTGCATCCATAGCAGTTGAGCACAGCAACTACCAGCAGCCACATATTCTGCTTCTGCAGTGGATGTAGCAACAGAATTCTGTTTCTTGCTTGACCAACTGACTAGTTTGCCATCTAGCAGTTGACATCCACCAGAAGTGCTTTTCCTGTCTAATTTACAACCTGCATAATCTGCATCTGTATATCCAATTAGATCAAAACCAGAGTCTTTGGGATACCAAAGACCCAGGTTAGGAGTACCTTTTAGGTACCTAAAAATCCTTTTTACAGCTTTTAGATGCGATTCTTTAGGTTCAGATTGATATCTAGCACACAAACATGTTGGGAACATGATATCTGGTCTACTTGCAGTGAGGTATAGTAGAGATCCTATCATACCTCTATAAGTGGTTTGACAGACTGACTTACCAGCCTGATCCTTATCCAACTTGTCTGCAGTGCTCATTGGTGTTTTCATAATTGAACAGTCCTTTAAAGAATATTTAGTAAGTAGGTCATTGACATATTTACCTTGGTTGATGAATATACCATCAGTTTTCTGATGTACTTGTAGACCAAGAAAGTATGTTAATTCACCCATCATACTCATTTGATACTGTTTTGACATTAAGTTTGAAAACCATTTACACAATTTTTCATCAGTAGACCCAAATATAATATCATCAACATAGATTTGGACTAGTATGACATCTGCCTTGTTCCTTTTGAAGAACAAAGTTTTATCAATTGATCCTCTAGTAAAGTCATTACTAAGAAGATAGGATGATAAGGTGTCATACCAAGCTCTTGGAGCTTGTTTTAGCCCATATAGTGCTTTCTGCAATTTATAGACATGATTTGGAAAAGTGGAACTTACAAAACTTGGAGGTTGTTTCACATAGACTTCCTCCTGTAAGTTGCCATTCAGAAATGCACTCTTGACATCCATTTGATAGACTTTGAAGTCCTTGAATGCAGCATATGCCAAGAATAACCTTATTGCTTCAATTCTGGCTACAGGGGCAAATGTTTCATCATAATCAATGCCTTCTTCCTGCTTGTTGCCTTGAGCAACTAGCCTTGCCTTGTTTCTGATTATCACTCCATCCTTGTCCATTTTGTTTCTGTAAACCCATTTTGTTCCAATAATGGTTTTCCCTTTTGGAGCAGGAACTAGGGTCCAAACATTGTTTCTGTCAAATTCTGTTAACTCTTCCTGCATTGCTTCAACCCAATCATCATCTTTCAAGGCTTCTTCAGCTTTCTTTGGTTCAATGATTGACAGGAAGTTTGTGTAGAAACAGAAATTTGCAGTAGATAAGTTTGACACTTTAGCTCTTGTTTGTACGCCAGAAACATAATCTCCAATTATTTCTGTAATTGGATGATACTTGTGTTCTTTGACTCCTAGAAGTGATTCATCATTTGATGGTAAATCATTCTCATTTGGTGGAAGAATAGCAGGACTGAGTTCTGCATCATCTTCTACACAGGGCAAGTCTGAGTCTGTAGAGTTCACAGACTGAAAACTATCAGACTGAACACATGTATCAGAAGAGTTTGAATCTCTGGACATAGATTCATCTTCTGTTGATGAAGGTATTGTCATAGAATGAGCAGGTTGATCATCTTCATTATCACTTTCAGAGTCCTGTTGTTGGTTAACAACAACTGGGATTTGAGATTCAGATCCCACAACAGATAAATCTTCTAACAAATGAACATCAGCCTGAGAAACATGTTCATCATTAGCAGAGGAAGCATCAAAGGTGACATTGATGGTTTCTTCAATTTTATTCCTTCTGTTGTTGTAGACTCTGTAGGCCTTTGAGATAGATGAATAGCCAACAAAAATTCCTTCATCAGATTTAGGTTCCATCTTAGCTAATTGATCTCTTTGATTGAGAATATAGCATTTACTACCAAAGGTCTGGAAGTAATGGATGGTTGGAACCTTCTTATGATACAACTCATATGCAGTTTTGCCATGCCTTTTGACCAAAATAGATCTATTTTGGGTATAACAGGCAGTGTTAACTGCTTCTGCCCAAAAATAAACCTTCATTTGACCATGGCATAACATGGTTCTTGCAGCTTCTATGAGTGTACGATTTCTTCTCTCAGCAACACCATTTTGTTGAGGAGTTCTGACAGAGACAAAGTTTTGAATAATGCCTTTGTCAGTACAGAATTCAATGAGAGTAGAATTCTTAAATTCTGTACCATGGTCACTCCTGAGTTGCTTGACAGGTGCATCTTTCTGCAATTCTTCTCTCTTGATTAGATTAATAATCTCTTTAGGAGCATCACTTTTAGCTTTAAGAAAGATGACCCAAGTATACATTGTGTATTCATCCACAACCACAAGTGTATACTTCTTTCCACCCAAACTGCTAATGCTCATGGGTCCAAACAGATCCATATGGAGCATATGCAGTGGTTGTTCAATTGTAGCTAACAATTTGGATGGAAAATGGTTCTTGGTCTGTTTCCCTAGTGTACATGCAGGACAAAGTTTGTCTTTTGCAAATGTAACATCAGGCAGACCTCTAACTAGTTTCTTCTTTGACAGGAGGTTAATATTTTTGAAGTTCAGGTGGGATAACCTCCTATGCCATAGCCAGCTTAGTTCTGGCACAGACTGAGTATAGAGACAGGTCTCTACATTGTTGTCTGCAGAAGAAAGATCCAAGAGATAGATATCTCTTTCTCTTTAGGCAACTAATATAGGTTTGCCTTTGGAATTATAGATAACAGCAGCCTTCTTTCTGATTCTGATTTCACCATCATCATCACAAATCTGGCTAGCACTAAGCAGGTTATGCTTTAATCCCTCAACATAGGCCACCTTTGTTATTCTGATGTTGCCAGCCTTCACCACACCATAACCTTTTATCTTGGCAACAGAGTTGTCACCATATTTGACAGAAGGTCCTTCTTTTTCTACAAACTCTGACAGATTCTTCAAGGAACCTATCATGTGTCTTGAGCATCCACTGTCTAGGTACCATTTGCTGTTACCCTGCACAGGACAAACAAAATCAATTAGTTACTTTTGGGAACCCATCTTTTGATGGGTTCTTTAGAGTTGGTTGAAGTCAATTCTTTAGCAGTTTTGGTGCTAAGTCTGTGAAGTTGACTTTTAACCTCTCTATTTTTGATTTTGTTGTTTGTAGACGACATTTGTTTGATCAAAGCAGCCTTTGGCTGTTTAAGAATGGACTTTGTGCATTTAATACCTTCATGTCCCAGATTTCCACAGTTGTAACATTTTCTGTTCAACATGATGGTCCTTTTGGATTTTGGGTTATTATTTGCACTAGATCCTCTGTTAAACTCTTGTTTTGACTCAACAAATGTTTTAAAATCTGTGGTTAACTTCATTAAGTTTTCACTAAGCAGCTTAATGGTCTCAGTCTGGTTGTTAAGATTTGACTTTTGAGAGTCAGATTGAGTGTTAACACTAACAGATTTGGAGTTAAGTTTGCCAGACTGAAAATTTATTTTTCCAGACTGACAGTTAGATCTCACAGACTGAGATCTTTTTAACTCCTTTGTTACTGGTTTTATGCCTTTAGATTTATCATTTGGCATATTATTGTCTGGACCAGTTACAGACTGAGATGTGGAAGGTTCAAACACATTGTAACCTTTCTGTTTATTCTTGATTCCTTTTACCTCTTTTTGTCTTTTTAAAGATGGTACTGTGGGAATATTAACTTTGCCTTTTATAAATCTTTTCTTTTCAAGTTCTATAGTTTCTAAAGATTCATTAGTGATTATAAGTTCAGGCTGTTCAGATTGAGAAGTTTCACAGACTGAGATTTCTGAGTCTGTGTCTTCAGAGTCTGGCTCTGTCTCATATACTAGTTCTTTAGTAACTATTTTTGGTCTAACAAAAGCATTTGTCAATATAACTTTGTCTCCCACAATATGACTAAAAGTATGAGGTAAAATCTCAGGTACAAATATAGTAGGTTTTGAGTTTATTTCTGAATTTATGTGACTTTTAAGATCAAACTCATCACCTATGACCGCTTGTATCTGAGCTGGAATCTGTTTGGATAAACAGTCCACATTTTTAAGTGATGAAATACACCAAGATTTACAGATCCTTTCATAATGATCAGCTTTGTTTTTATAAGCTTCTTTTTCCAGCTTGATCTTTTTGAGAAGGTCATATTGAGCATCAAGCTCAAGTTTGTACTGTTTATTTTGGTTTATTTCATTCACTTTTGATTGTAGATCTTTTTGAACTTGACTGAGTTTGGTTTTTAAATCTTGTATTTCCTCAAGTCTTTTCAAAAAATCTACATAAATGTGTTCAAACATTTTCTGTTTTTCTGCATCACTATAGTAAAGTTTAAAATGATTTACATTGTAAGCAGATCCTCTGTCCCAATCTGGATGAACACATGCCTTTTCTGCAAATTTGACATCTTTGTCAAACTGGCTCTCTGTGATAGCCATTAAGCACATATCTTCATCATCCTCAGATGATGAAGATTCTTCATCTATCCATTGTTCAACAACCAAAGCTTTCTCTAGTTTCTTTGGTTGTTGTTTCTCTCCAATTTTCTTGGAGTTGAAGTACTTTTTCTTGTACTTCTTGGCCTTTTCTTCCCACTTATCAGAATTTGAAGATTCTGCAATCTTCACTCTGCAGTCAGAAGAAATATGACCAACTTGCCCACATTTATAGCAAGTAGCTTTCTTAGGATCAAAAGTTGGCCTTCCTTTTGAACCTTTGAATCTTGCTTTTTCTAACCTTTGGGCTAGCAATGCCATTTCAGCTTCTAGAGACTCAGTTTCATCATCTGATTCTGAGTCTGTAAGAGTAAGATGGTAATCTGCTCTAGAGAAAAGTTCTCTATTTTTCCTTGTTGTTGCAACAAGGGCAGCAGATGGATCTTTTGCAATCCTTTTGGCATTTAGATCCTTTCTGGCTTTGGTTTCTTCAAAATTTAGTAGAAGTCCAAACAAGCCAGAGAGATCATATGTCTCCAATTTTTCACTTACAATTAATGAAGTGATAACTTCAGAAAAAGTGTTTGGAATGACATCAACAAATTTTGCACAGATTTCAAACTGTCCCTTGATGATATTATACCTTTCAAGATCATTGATTAAGATCTGAAATCTGGTATGAATATCAGTTAATGACTCTCCTTGACCAGCAGAGAAGTTCTCATAATTTCTTATGAGATTCTTCTTCTTTTGGGATTGTACTAAACTTACACCATCATATTGGTCAGTTAGCATATCCCATATGGCTTTAGCAGTTTTGCAGCCAGATATCTTAGCAAAGATAGGCTCAGTAACTGCATTGCCCAGAATGGATTTGGCCTTAAAATCTAATGCATATAGTTGCCTGTCTAGATCAGTCCAGGTACTTTTGGCAGCCTCAACAAATTTTTCAGGTGTCAAAATAGTGCCATTTGCATCTAAAGTAGCAGGAACTATTCTGCCAGGAATAATGGGTCCTTCCTGAATGACTCTAAGCATTTCATCATGAATGCTAGCAAGAAACCATTCAGCTTTCAATTTCCAGTGGGTAAAATTTACACCATTGAAGATTGGAATTCCCTTCCCAGCCATAGCAATAGAGGAAGTCATTTTTCAAAGTAGAAAATGTAGAGAAAAATGGATTTAGATGATTGTTTGATAAACTGGGTTCCTTTGATCGTTAAGGATTAAATCTTTATTTGCTCTGATACCAGTTGTTGGGTCACAAGGTTCCCAAAACTTAGATACAGATTAAATAACAGTTATCTCAACGTGTTAGTTTATATCCAAGTTTTGTATCAAACAAGTTTAAATTAATCTAGGCGGAAAACAAGATTAATTTTGGCACAGAGTTTATTATGAATCAAAGTATTATTCACAATAAAGTGTTTGTCTCACAAAGATGACAAGGTATTCAAACCCACACAGATGGTTTGAATACGATCCATGTAGTATACAAAGATACAGTTATCACTACAAACTTCACAGTAAGTGTGGTAATGCTTTAGCCTAAGCTCAAAGGTCTAGTATACTAATTCTCTTGAATTTCTTGGATAATAGTAGTGCTTTTTGGACTGCTATTTATAGAGTTGGATGTAACTCTATATTATCCAGCTTACATAGTTGTCCAAGGGATAACAGATGCATCTTGGGCAACTTTGCACGCCTTCCTTTTTACTTTTCTTGGAAATAGAAAAAGCAAAAAGGTAAAAGGTTTCTTTGCTGAGAAGAGAACCTTTATATGATGTTTGACCTTTCTCAAACATCTTATCAGTTGTATCTAGCCTAAGGAAAGAAGAATATCTCCTGTACATTTGTACTTTCATTCTTCAATCTGTGCTCTTTAGTCTGTGCTCATCAGTCTGTGATCTTCAGTCTGTGAACTTCAGTCTGTGAAGCCTTCTGTATTCAATCTTCATTCTTCAGATGATGAATTCATAAGTCTTCAGAAAGAGCATGGCTTTCAGTCTGTGAGGATCTTCAGTCTGTGCAGCACAGACTCAGAAACAATTCTTCAGTCTGTGTAGCACAGACTCAGAAACACAGACTCAGGAATTTCACTAAGTTTCCTGAATACAACTGAGTTAGATTTTGACTCTTCAGATTTATAACTTAGGTTTGATCATTGTTTTTCCCAACACTTATAAGTATACAATGAAACAAACATAACAGTAATGTCTTCGAGAATTATTATTACAAAACGTCACCAACGGGCTGTACATGTTTTCTAAACACATGTGATAAACACACTTTGGACATAACTAGTTGAGTGGACGACTAGCACAAGTGGACATTAACCCTCCACTTGCATACATAAGTGGACATTAACCCACCACTTACATACAATCTTATGCGTTTAGGGCACTAGAAGATTTCGCTTTGGGACACGAACACCCACTCTTTGTTATAACTGCTTTCAAGACTCAGGTGAGTCTCATAGCCCCACTTTTACTGTTTTATACTATGGGGTGAGATTACATACACTGTTTATTATAATCACAAGTAACTGAAACAACTCTTATACGGATTGCATGAGACCTTTAATCCACTAAAAGTCCTCACTTTATCATAGTTCGTTAATTGTATAAGCGCGAGTAATATTGGATAGATCTATCGGGGATTGACATCCCCGTCCGGGCTAGTCGCTCTAGTCGACCCACGGACGCATTAATATTTGACTGTTACAGGTGTATTGGATTATGCATCTGCCCGAGGCACAAACTAGGTTAAGCGTCGAACTGTGAGACTCATGGCAATAGTATACATTTATTTTGCATTCGTGCAACACTGATTAAATCTTGTGATTATTACTAACTTTTGATAACTGTTTCAAACCTATGAACTCACCAACATTATGTTGACCGTTTTAGTATGTAATCTCAGGTTCGCAGACACAGTAGGATGGCCTACAGGGAACTCTAGCTCGAGTCGCATGCTTTACAAACAAACAGAGAGATTTTCCTGCATTACTATATTAGTAGTTATGTACTAAGATCTCTAGGCTTTTATGCGAACTCGCTGATAGAACAAACATGTATTTTTGGTGAACAATGTATTTTTGTGGAATGTAATTCTAAACGTCTCATTTAGAGGTCGTTTGTTATAACTTGTGTAATGATCCATGATTAGTCGCGCCCCGACCCGACTTCCGCTGCACATCAAATTTGGGGGTGCGACAAGTAGTATGGGGGTTATATGGGTAATGGTTGTGTGATTCGGATTGCATACGTGCAAGAGGTTCACATAACCGAGTGGAATTGTTGATTTGATGTTTATGTATTACTTGTTGTTGTTTATGCATTGTAGAGATGAGTTAACGTATGCTAGACTAAGTTGTTGCCAGTTGTTTCACATTGTGCACTATTGTGAGTTGTCAGCGGATCCGATTATATGATTGAATATCTCTACAATTGCTCAAGTTGTTGATTGCCAGAAATTGTTGTTATGTGTTACTCATATAGTTGCCTATATGCTCACTAAGCAAAATGCTTACTTGGCAGTTGTTGATGTTGTAGGTACGAGTGGTCCAAGTGAAACGCGGGCATAGGGAGGGCAAAGCGATTGTGAGGTAGTAGCGTGGATCAAGGATTGCTATTATCGGGTTTGGCAAGCTCCTTCTTTTAAATTATCGCTATGAATACCTAGTTGTGTAAATCGCCCAATTTATTACTCTTTGGTGAAAACATATAGCTTAAATGTGGAGTCGACTCATAATGTTAATAAGAAGTTAAATGTTAAGAAATGGTGAAACTTTGAATTAGTTTGGTTAGTGAAATGTTAATGGAAGGGTTGAACTTTAGCTATGTAAATTGTTTAGTATGTTGGTTTTGGTTTGTATCCAAGTATTACCCAAACGGGTCGTTTTTGTTATATTAGTCGAAACAATGATTTGGGTAGTTTTGTTGTGTATTTTAAACCAAGAAATAAGTACCGATTTCAGGAAGGGGTTCCATTAAGTTGGTTTGAAATGGTTATAAGGTACGGGCTTAATAACAACAACAAGTAATACATAAACATCAAATCAACAATTCCACCCGGTTCTGTGAACCTCTTGCACATATGCGGGTTATGTGAACCTCTTGCACGTATGCAATCCGGATCACACAACCATTACCCATATAACCCCCATACTACTCACCTTGATATTTACGCAATATCAATTCAAAGATTAACAATAGGGAACTCCACGTCTTTAGCATCTATCAAATAATCATATAACAATATAACAACACATTTTTGCTGAACTCCACGTGCACGATTATAGTTGGGTCAAAAGGTTGTGTTCTTGCTGAGTTCCTAGTTCAGAGGCAGATACGCAATCCCAGGGAGTAGTCAGGATCGCGTAACACAACATGAAATCTTTCTGTCGTAATTTTATGAATAAGTACGCGATCCCAGATAAGGTCTAGGATCGCGTAAACATGAAGAAGGTTTTCTGTTGCGTTTTTGTGTGAACAATTACGCGATCCCAGAGAGTAGATAGGATCGCATAACTATGAAGAAAACTTTCTGATAAGTTTTTGTGTACAAGTACGCGATCCCTGGTAATGCTCAGGATCGCGTAACCTATAAAAAAATATATATATATTTAAGGGCGTTTCATTTGCATATAATAGCATTGTTAAGGCACAAAGTAAAGCATACAAATGATTTCATCCAATACATGATTATCTGAATATTTGTAAAATACTCGATCAACATCACCATCATACTCGTAATGTGCAATGGGATATATAATGCATGGATGTAATGAAAAATATATATCAATGGTTAAGAATATTAAATTGATCATATATTTGACGATAGTTAAGATGATATTACATGACGTAAATGTATAAATATAATATACTCACTTAGTCATTAGTAGATGATTATATAAATAGTAAAACAAATATAATGTGGTGTGCTTATCTTTTTAGTGTAAATGAACGCAATCAATTAAGTTTTTACTATTATAGAGAATTTGAAGGTCAAAATTAGAAGATAGACTTATTTGTTGAAATCTAAAAAAAATATTAACTTTTGGATAACTAATGTATAGTAAGTTCAACCATCACCTCTAACAAATTTGATGATAGATTAATCATTATCAAGGTCATTAAATTAAAATATAGAAATTGAGCATAAAGATGATATGGAGCAATTTAAACATTTTATTTGAATTGTAGATTGACACATAAGATTTATGATGATTAGATAGTATTAGATGTTGATACATAAGCTAGGATAAATTACAGGGATACTCTCTTAATGTAATAATATAACAGAGAGATACTCAACTTTTATATTTGACGACGGAAGTTAAACATTTTAACGTGAATAATTGAGTTTTAATGAAACTAAGTATTTGTGTTTGGAGAACGTCAATGGGTCATCTCTCAAACCTTTCTAATCTCATTCGTCGTGGTCCTGAGATAAGTTTTAACATGTGTTTTATTTATGGATAAAAAAAATTACTGACATGATCTAATTAGACATACCTAGAACTAGATTTAATCTTTCTATTTGTGGAATAAATATTTCTCTTTATCTTACGTATTGAATTTTACATGTGTCATGATCTCTTTGTTTGATCTAGATTTGGATTTAATGTAAGAAGGGTATTAGTATTTATATCATAATTTCTTATAGATCTATCACATGTGTGCAATAAACAATTATATTACATGTATAAATAGTTGTACTTTACGGTGAATTTATCAAAAATAATGATGAAAATATCATTAACCATGTAAGAAGGTCTATTTATATTTTTCAATCAAAATAGAGAGCTTGCAACATTTTGTCACGTCAAACAGTGTATCCTTGATTGCTAGCTAGTCCCTCCGTCTCATTATCGGGATCTACTTTGAAAATGCATGCAGTTTTAGAAAACGCCACTAACTCTACTCTCTACCAATTAGTAGATGCATATGAAGTTTGGTCGTAGATTATACAATTGAATTAGTCAACTTGAAAGTATATTTGCTTTATTTTTTTTATCTATTTTTTATGTATGTTGTCGTACTTAGGATTGTGCAATGGTATAAGCATTTCTTTTGAACATGAGATGACATTTTAGTTGACATTTTACAAAACCGGGTTTAGTTAACCCGATTAACTCTATACCCTTTAGAAACAAAGTGTACCAAACTTGATTTTAAAATTCACATCGTTAGAAACCGGCAGGGGTTTGTCAGGTTTGACAAACCCGATATCACCACTTATACGAGTCTATATATGCATGGTTGTGCCATCACTTGGTTAAACAATTTTGAATTAATTACAATTTTAAACAAAATAGAGTAAAATGATATTGCATCAATTTTTGTCAGTTTTTAGTTATCCCATTACGTCTCGTCTCATAGTGATACCAAGTTCCATGTATACTTTTCAATACTAAGTTCAAATAAATACAAAAACTTTACTTAGAATTAAAGGTGTATTCAGCACATGACTTTTGAGCGCTTTTAAGAGTTTGAACTTATATTTTTAATAAACCCCAACCGATGAGTCTTGTTTGGCAGCATAATAAAAGTGGAGCTTCTTGAAAAAACAACCTTCCAGAATTCCTTAAACAACAAGCTTTTTGAAGTAGCTTTTAGATAAAAAGCCCAAGTCACAGCTCTAGTCCCAGCTCTAGCCCAAGTCACAGCTCTAGCCTCAGCTCGAGCCCCACGTTATTGTCAAACACACTCTAAGAAAACAACGAGGAAACTCTATTTGTAATGGTACAAAAGTCATTTAACAAAACCACCACTTTCCCCCCATGTTCTTTAAAAGTAAGTATCTCGTCACGGCTAGTCGAAAAATTATAAAAATTTCATCATAAAAATTAACGTTTTTCCTATTCGATTAGACATCTAACATGACTCATCTAATATTTTCGACGAACTTTTTCCCCGTTCTTTGGTGGATTTTAAAAATGCAAAATATTGTATCACATGTAATTCTACGTAATATTACATGTGATATTTCGTAACATCACATATGATGCTATGTAAAATCAATGTGATTACAACTAATATCACCATGTGATAACCATTAATACTACATGTGATAAGAGCACAGAGTGTGGTGACACTGTTTTTACCGTATCCTGGTGAGAACACTGCTGCTGAAAATCTGGCGGTGTGGGAGACAGTGTTCTAGAGTTTCTGATTTTTTAGTTTTTTTAAATACAAATAATTAAAATAAATAACAAAATAAATTAAATAAAATATAACTTTTCATTAAAATAAATAAAAAAAAACATTACAAGTCATAAAAAAGTTATATAATTTAAAACACACATTAAAACACATATAATAACAAACTTTTTAATCTATTTTGTTTCTAATTAACATTTATATAAGCCTAATGATACATTAACAAAAATAAAATAATAATGAAAAAAAACCCGTTTTACTCCCTATTTCCTTTTCTTCCTGAACGACATCACCTTCTCCATTTGTTTTTTTTTTCTTTCTCCATTTTAATCTAACGACCAATGTACAGCTTCCATTTCTTCCTCCATTTCCTCCAGCTTACAAAAAAAGGAAAGCACCATTTTTCTCCGGACGGCGACCGGGAACGCCGTTGAGAATGCCGTTCGAAACGGCGTTCGACGGCGTTCTCGACGGAAAACGGCGTCAGAACGCCTTCCACACTGTGTGCTCTAACAATATAATTATGTAAATATAGATATTATTCATTGATCTGTAATCACATGTAGTTTTTTTTTTTTGGTGTTTTATACCCATGTTATTGTATCTGCAATAACATTTAAATTATAAACTACAAGACTTTTTCACACATAACAATTAATATGACATGTGATAAAAACTAAATATCACATGTGATGACACCTAAATATATGTAATAATAATTATAATCACATATAATTATAGATATTATTGATTAGCGGGTAATCATAGTTACTTTTTAGTGTTATATTCAAATGTAAATTTCAAATCAACATATATTATCATATTAGATTACAACTAATACAACTATGTAGTTGCTTTCGTCAAAACTTTATCACGTATAATCAAAAAGAAAAAAATATTGATTTTTATGATACAATTATTATAATTTTTTGACTATTTGTTTTTGAAATATTTAATTATAAAAAATGCAGGGAAAAGTGAGGGGTTTATAAGAATGTAGCTATTTAATTGTTTCCTCCATTACGTTTCGTATCAACTTTTGCTAAAGTTCAATATGTATTATTTTTTGTAGTTTGTAATTTTGTTGTTTAATATTTGTAATTTTAAATTTTTTATTTTTAATCATTAGCTCTATAATTATGAATCCTTGTCTTACACTTTTACTTTTACTCACAACGGTCATATACAGCTTTTGATTACTTCGGTCCAATTTATTTTGTGCTTTCATCACATTTTTAACAACAAAATTAGTCAAAATACCAAAAATGTTATTTTCCCTTTTTCCAGAAATAAAAAGCAATCCAACGACAATAACACATCTTTGACTTTACTTTAAAATCTCCACCGTTAATCTAGTCTTCTTCTCAAAAACATAAAAGCCGGTCCCGCCATTACAAGTACAGTCAACCTCTGACATTTTAACTTTCTACGTGTCATCTTACCATTCGCTCCACCCTTTGACCACAAATAAACACACAAGGACAAATCCGTCATTTCACAGATAACACCCACCGCATCATCTTTTTGACCCCAATTTACTTCCATTTTAAATCATTATATAAAAACATAAAAATTATCATAGATTATGGCTGTTGAGTTCATGAATACATACAAAAACACCAATTTAGATTTCACCGATAAAATGGAAGACACCGCCGTCCGGGAAGCCGGCGCCGCCGGTCTTCAAAGCCTTCAAAATCTAATCGAATCACTTTCCACTTATCACCACCGTAAACCGTCGCATTCTGCCGCCACTAATTACGTCGCTGTCGCCGATGTCGCCGTCACCAAATTTAAAAAATTTATATCCTTACTAGACCGGACTTCCACCGGCCACGCCAGATTCCGGCGAGGGCCCATTACAAATCCACCAGCAACAATACACAAAAAACCAACTCCGGTACCTTCGCCGGCACCGGAGATTGTGTATTCTCCGGCACCGATGCAGCAACGGATGCCCGGAATTCCGTTAGTGAAATCGGGATCGTTTGATAGAAAAGACGTTCATGTTCCGACGACGACTATTAGTTTCGCCGGAGCTGTTACTTCTCCGGCGAATTCTTTTATGTCATCGTTGACCGGAGATACGGAAGGCTTGCAGCCGTCGATGTCTTCGGGGTTCCAAATCACCAATCTTTCGCAAGTTTCGTCTGCTGGACAACCGAATCTTTCATCGTCTTCGTTTAAACGGAAATGTAATTCAATGGAAGATTCGCATACTAAATGTATGAATTCATCGGGCCGATGTCATTGCTCGAAAAAAAGGTATCGAATTAAAAACTGTTCATTTGCTTATTGAGTTTTTAAGTCGTAAATGTTAATTTTGTATTTATATTCATTTTTGAGCGAAATATTTGTTAAAAACTGTTTATCTACTTAAGGGTGTCAATTCGAGTTGAATTGAGTCAATGGGTTCGAGTTGGCGGGTTGATGGGTCAGAAATGACCAACCTAAACCCAACCTGATTTTTAAATAGGGTTGAGTATTTCAATCCAACCTAAACCCACTAATCCGAAGTCGACCCAGGTAATCTGATTTTTATTAAACTCAATATGTTGTCGGGTCATTTTTGAATTAATGGGTCGTTTGTGGGTCAAATGGGTTGTACTAGTCAAATGGGCAACGTGGGTCAATCTTTGTAGAAAAATTAAGGTTCAAAATGTTTTATTTATTAAGTTAAGTATAAAAATTTTAAAATTGTAAATTACCTTTTTGAAGTTTCGGACCCTATGACCCATCAGGTGATCCGAAATCGACCAGGTGTTCCGAACTCGACCTGAAAATAAAAATCAGGTTGTCGGGTCAAAAAACTCTAACCCAACCTGCTTATTTTCGAGTCGGTAAAGAGTTGTATTTCGAGTCGTGCAAGCCCTATATCTACTTATTTTACGTTGAAAATTATAAAATAAAATAATATTTTACTATTTAACATTGGGTAGTCTATTTCATAATGTCAGCCAAAATATCATTTTAAACATTTTTTGGGTATATATGTAATTGGCCTGATAGGAAATCAAGGATGAAAAGAGTGGTGAGAGTACCGGCGATAAGTTTAAAAATGGCGGATATACCACCGGACGATTATTCGTGGAGGAAGTACGGCCAAAAACCGATCAAAGGGTCACCGCATCCAAGGTAAAATGCATGCATATCAAATTCTTCTTGTAACTCACTGAGTTGTAAGTTGTAACTCGGGGTGATTAAATATTGTTAAAAAATTATTGGCTTTGGAGAATGGAGCCGGCCCAAGGTCAGAAAGTTTGACTAATTGTGAAGGGTGGTTTGGGTAATTCAGTATATGGGTTGCTTGGACTTTTTATTTTTTGGGTATTATTCAAGTTTTTGGGGGATCTAGAAAATATATCTTCAAACACAAGAAATATTAGGTTAATATTCATGGCAACAACTGAATAAATGATGACAAAAAGTCAATGTTTTGTTAAAAGTCAACTTCTTCTCTTGTGTAGTTGGATGAATAACAATGGGGTGACTTTGATTTTTAAAATATATATGGCATTAAATATCATACTTCTTCCTAGGTGATGATATATATGTTCAAATTTTCTTGTATCTATTTTTCTTGTTACGAAAGAAGCACAAGAGCATTGACTTAAATTAAATATTTTGCAATAAAAATTAGGAATTTTTTAAACGTAGCCCTTAGAGTTGTCGTTAACATGCATAAAAGTATTGTATATGGCGGTTAGTTATTAAATTTAGGATAACGGTTATTTTATTGTACAACATTTTTCTGCATGTTAACGACGGCCCTCTGAAGGCTATGTTTAGAAAAATCCTAGCCTATAAATTATTATGAGGAAAGAATATAGAGGGCTTTCTTTGTTTCTTTTATGTTACAATAGCAAAGTATGCATCTTGTTTTAAGTTTTAACTTGCTTGTTAAAACAATGCTATGAAGTACAAACTATTATGAGGAGGGACCCACAGTTTATAGAAATTAATCAAATTATCTATGAGAATATTTTCGCCGACGTTATCTAATTTTATCGATTCTAATTACTTAATTAGCTTCTATCGATATTGTGATTTTAGGGGTTATTACAAGTGTAGCAGTTTGAGAGGCTGTCCTGCGAGAAAACATGTTGAAAGAGCTTTGGACGATCCGACGATGCTTATAGTGACTTACGAATGTGAACACAATCATTCCTTGAATGTGAAAGACTCATCGGCAACCATAATTTTTGAATCTTCTTAATTTCCATCATTTAAAAAGCGTAAAAATTAAAAACTTTCTAACCTTTGAAGTTATGAAGGGATGTAGGCGTGTTAATGGGATTCATTTGTCAACAAGAAAGCTTGCATTTCACTGTCTTTCTACCCTTCTAAATCCATTTTTTATGTTTGTTTTTGAAATTGAAAGATTGAACCAAAAGCTAAAGTTATTATAGAAATAGGTGGAGATTGAGTTGGGAACGTGATATTTACATCAAAAAATTTACGTTCTCTAGGTTTGATTCACACTAAAATTTGAGCAATGCTATTTGCTATATAAACTTATAATACATACGATTCTAGTTAAATTACGATCCTATAACAATTCAACATGTTTTTTTTTATCAAAACATAAACCAGATATAATACAAGAACACATCAGAATGACTTGAATACTTCAATAACCAAGACCAAGACCAAGACCGGGCAAAGCTCACCAACAGTAAGATCATACTCTCAGATTCCAGAAATTAAGATCACCAAAATTTGTGTAACCCTAATTGCCAGGTTTGTTCCAGATGAAGATATGAAAAAAAATATCTCACATTACGAGTAAAATATTAAATGCAAATATTAATATTAATAATATATAATAAATTAACTAATGAATCAAGCAGCACCCTTGTAGTTTCTTCACTTGTCACTTTAAGTCCCTCCAACATGAGCAGCAACACTAAAGTCCCTCCAGAATGCAACTTGAAACTTTGACCACTACAAAACAAATGTAATTACATAATAAGTCATAATGCTCAATGCTTGTTTCATAATTTGATTACTTTTGAGCATTTTTCATGTTTTGTTTTTATCGTACCAAACAGAGCTACTTAATTTTAAATTTTGTCTTTATCTGACTTATGAGTTCAACTTCTCATTTACATTTCATAAATGTTCTTACCTTTAATGCATTTATGTTCTGTTTTAATGCAAATAATTAAATTAATTAATTATAATTATAATTATAATTATAGTTATGTAAAACAAACACATGGATGACAATTAAGTAAATGAAACCAAACATACCAACATGTTACATTTTACAAATAAAGATAAACGTTGTTACTTCAATTAATTAACATACAAATCTTGGGTTTGGTACATAAGAAAAGCGAACTTTATGAAATTAGGTAAGTATACATGTATGTGTGATTATCGATGCGCAAATTTTTTGGAAATGCCATACCCATGTTTTACTTGTCGTAGGCCTATGTTGGATCAACCAAAATTGATGATAATTAGGGTCGACACTTTCAACCAATTTACGTATAAAAGGGTCACCTAAACCAAAATTGATGATAATAAATGACGTAAAACCAGTTTAAAGACTTTCACGTAAGGTAGTCCCTTTCCCTTTATAAAGGGAAAAACCATCGTATAGATGATAACACACATGTTAGGAATTGCAGCAGAAACACTCAATTAACAACGACTTATTGTTAGCAAAAAACAAACCCAACAAACGCTCATGTAATTGCATTACTTCCACAAACAATAAACGGATAGACAAGTCGCTAACTAAGTAATTAAACAAAGCAAATAAGATAAATAATCGAACAATACGACACAAGGATTTAACGTAGTTATATCCAATCTTCAACTTGGATATTGATGTAGTCCACGGGGCCAAACCAAGAGTTTTTTTACTATTAATTTTGTACCAAGGGTTTACAATACATAAGATATGTTTATATAGGAACTACATAACTTTGGGAACAAGAAAACACAAAATCTAGCCGACCTAATTTTCGCCTGGTGATCACAGACTTCGCCAGGCAAAGCCAGCTCTAACCAAATTTTCACTAGGCGATCCAGATTCTCGCCAGTCAAAATTTACTTGTTCAGCTTATCTCGTTTTGTTCTCGTTAAGCTTCACAATCCCAACAATCTCTCACTTGAAGATTAACGAACCACTAAACTAGTAATCCTTTAATTAATCATCCTTTCACCGATGTCACCCATTCTAACCTACCATTACCGCCGAAATACCATTCGAGCACATAGAGTCAGAAGACTTTCTATACAAAGTTAACTCAACAGACACTGTGAAAGCTTCCTAATTTTCACTCTGTGATCACAGACTTCGCCAAAGTTTTAGACATCCAAATAGTCGTCAAAAGACACGGGTGTCAGCAGCTATAATTGCTGGACACTTGGTTGCATAAATTCTTTTTAAAATACCAAACCATAACAAAAAAATTATGGTTTTTATGTCAAAAGCTTCCTAAGTCAGTAGAGTTACTTGTGGTTAAAAGAGATTTTTCTAAAGAGTTGAGTAAGATATGTAAAAATTGCTTTGAAGTGATCACAAATTCTGGACAGAAAACTCTAAAAGTGTTTCATTACTTATACTAACATTTTATACAACAAATCTTGTTGGGTGATGTAAAATCTATGCATGATATGACGAACTAATGATATATGAGTTCTTAGAATACTTACCTAATATAAGGAGTGAACTAATATGAGGGTAGAGTAGCCTTGGATGCACACTTAAACTAGTAAATCTTGAAGAACACTTCTTAAACTTGATATACATAGAGAAATGATGAGGGATTTAGTTTGTGTGTGTGTGGTGTTGTTTGGTTGAAATTTTAAATGGGAGGGGGAGGTGAATTTTTGTTGTGTGAATGAAATGAGCTCCCATATGCTTGTATATATAGTGGGAGGTTGTGATTGAGCTTGGTTAGCCAAGCTAGTTGGAATTGAGCCAAGTTCTTGATGATATTTGAACTAGTTATCATCTAGGGAAGAACATGGAAGCATCAAGTACCTATGGGGAAGAGAAATTGCTTCTTGAGCCATGTGTTAGGGGGAAGAAAAAGAGAGAAGTTGACTTTGGTAGATGCCTTTCTAAGATTCATAGGTTAAGGGCTTTACACAATGTGCAGTAGTGAAGATGAGGGAACAAATATGATGGCTTGAAGTACCATGTTAGGGCTGATTTTTGGAGGGGGAAAGGAGGGGGAAAACTTTGTTCTTTTACTTAAGGTGGTGACATGTGTTGGTTAATATTTATATGCATGCATGCACGTATGTTTGCATTATGATGAAAACTTGTGCGTGGTTGGTGAAATTGAATGCATATGTTTACTAGGTAATTAATATCTAGGAGAAAGTTGATACGATTTGCTTGTCATCGACTAAACTTTAGTCTATCGTGCTAGTTCGAGATGTAAAATGCTCATAGATAGGTCTCGGTATGCATGTAATAACCTAATAGTTACGCGTTTAATCTATTATATACTGATTTCGTAATAAAACATTTTAACTTATGAGTAGACGTTAACCTGAAATTGTCGGTTGTAACACAAACTCCCACTTTCGATTACCAAACGGATGTGGTAACGTTTATTATTCAAAAACCTAACTGAGAAAACCACCCTCTTGAGCTCTGTAACAAACCTAACATCTTGAATAATCCAGTTCGTATCATTGGAGTTCCCAAACATCACGTCTCTACACTAGCAACATCAAACCCCAAGTTTGATAACGTTCATCTGATCTTTTGCACGGGATCGCAAAGAATAATGAACCCGAATCCAAAATCCGGATCCCAAAACTCTCTCCGCAACAAACTAACAATTGGAAACCCGATCACATACTCCATTACCGCCGCGAACAATCACCATCACAACGCAATCGGCCTCCCGCCGTATCGTCACGTAACAACCCACTAGAAAAAACCGTAACCAGTTCAATCCGAAAAAAATAACTCACCGAGTTCGTCGAGATCCAAGAAAACGAGTTGATCGATCTCGATAACATTTTGCAAACAAATCCTAAAACCGTGTCATTCCAATTGTTTCCCTCCAATGATTATATTCGACGGAATCTTGATCCACTATGATTATTTGGCCACAATAACCTAGCTTCCCATCTTCCAATAAAACCCTAACCATAGAAAAACAATTTTGATCATGCTTTCATCCGCTATCGTTCCCAATCTTCAAACCATGAAGCTCTGATACTAGTTGTTAGGAATTGCAGCTGAAACATCCAACTAACAACACGCTATTGTTAGCAAAAAACAAACCCAACAAACGTTCGTCTAATTGCGTTACAGCCAAAACAATAAATGGATAGACAAATTGCTAACTAAGAAATTAAACAAAGCAAACAAGATAAATAATCGAACAATAGAACACAAGGATTTAACGTGGTTATATCCAATCTCCAACTTGGAGATTGATTTAGTCCACAAGGCCAAACCGAGAGTTTTTCACTATTAATTTCGTACCAATGGTTTACAATACATAGGATATGTTTATATAGGAACTACAAAACTTTGGGAACAAGAAAACACCAAATCTGATCGACCTAATTTTCGTCTGGTGATCACAGACTTCGCCAGGCGAAACTAGCTCTGACCAAATTTTTGCTAGGTGATCCAGGTTCTCGCCAGAAAAAATTTACTTGTTCAGCTTATCTCGTTTTATTCTCGTTAAACTTCACAAATCCCAACAACACACACATTATTAAGAGAATCGAGATGCCCTTGACACAATGACGATGCTCTTTACAAGAACGCGCGTCATTTTCCCACCACAATTACCCATCTTCTCTGATGGGTGACTTCATATAACTTGGAATTATTTCTCATGATTTCAATGATCAACTCTTACAGTCCGTGAAAGAATAACGAGTTGAGACCCACAATCAAGCTCAATTGAAATATGCTTGCCCTGCGAACTGACTCGGTTCGCGGTCAACCTTGGTCAACATTTTTCAGCCTTTTGATATTTAACTCTAAAATGTTTACCAAGCAATATATTTCATTTACAATTCAAAACCAATGTACAAACTTGATTACAATTACTAAAAGTACTATTACAAGCTATAACAAGCTAGATCTGTTGTCACAAAACATGTCTCAACAGACTCCCCCTTGACAATAGCTCTAGCATCTTTAAGTCTTTGTCTTCAAGTTGTCTTTGGTAATCACTTGTAAATTTTACTGCCCGCGTATATCTTCAGCTTAATGCACGTCTTCACCATTGACTGATAATCTCGTGCAACATCTTCCCAACCTTCAATCGCTGTGATCCTATTCTTGTGTAACATCAATAGGTCAGCCTATTTTGTGCAAGCCTCATTGAATATCAAGATCTCCCCCTGAGGCGACTTGCCCTTCAATAAATTGGTGACAAGGCATTGGAGTCGATTAAGCTGTCTCTGTTGATCTTCAGATTCTCTGAAGAGAAGCATATGCGACCGCAGAAGATGAGTATAAGCTTCGCCTTGATTTACCAGCTCCTTTGCAAGAGTAGCATTCTGAGTCTCTAATATTTGAACTCGACGTTCCAAATCTGAGAACCGCTCAGAAGCTCTCACAGAAGTAGACGTCTGGGGTATAGGTGTGGTTCCAGATTGAACATTATGTTGTCCAATCTGGGTGGCAATATCCGTCAGGAGTAAGCGAGCTGTGATTCTACTAGCCTTTGTAGTCTGAATCGTGACAGTATCGTCAGCAGCAGGCTCCTGTTAGACCATAGTTATCTGTAAAAGTAATAGAATAAACTGTCTCAATCTCTGAATAACTATAAATACTCGTATCTCTAACCTTCTCTGAGGTTTCAGATACCGGAGCACTCGGACGTTGCACTGCAGGTCTAGCCTGCTGTTGTGTATCTTGAGCGACTGTTATAGAAATATCTATCTCAGTTTCTCATATGTAGAACGCACAACATTCAATAGAATAAGATGGTTAAAAAATAACCTGGACTAGCCAAATCGCCAATCGTCATCTGAGAAGTAGCTGAACGAATACGCTTTCGGCGTTGCGTCTGAAGAGATTGATCCTCTTCATCATCTGTTTCCTCGTTGATCAAGCAAAAATCAGGATCCAAATCATCGACTTTGCGCTTGCCCTTGAAGGCAGGATCCATGATCAGCTTGGAACCTCTCCGGATCATTCCCACAGGAATACCCGAAAAAGTAGGAGGATGAGGAAGATCATCATCAGTCTCCTCACTATCAGAGTCAGATGTGGTGGCACCATCTTTGCCAAAGGCA
The DNA here is from genome assembly GCA_963930675.1 of Gnaphalium uliginosum. Classification (NCBI taxonomy): domain Eukaryota; kingdom Viridiplantae; phylum Streptophyta; class Magnoliopsida; order Asterales; family Asteraceae; genus Gnaphalium; species Gnaphalium uliginosum. Next base: position 40,069,720 of record OZ005684.1, on the reverse strand, counting down.
CTAGAGGGCCCAACATCTAGACTCGCCTGATCCTGTTCACCCTCAGGTCGAATGACCTCTGGGTCTACAGCTTCAGGAGCCTAGACAAGATGAATGATAATAGATGATAAGTAACTTATAAATTACATGTACGTTGAACAATGATGATATAAATAATACCTGATATTGATCTATCTCACGTAGGAGAGGATCAGTAGCATCATCGTTTTCTATCAGAACCTCATGTAAAACCTGAGCCGCAATGTCAGGTTGTCCAGCTTGATGTATCACATCTTCTACAAGCTCTTGCGGCCCAAGGTTTTGAGCCACAACTGTTGGCTGAGGTTGTACTTCTAGTTGGGCTCCATCATCAAACCAACCATAATTTGGTGGAGCTACATATGCGGCATCTAGAAGATGACCGAACAGGTCGCATGCTCCAGGTTTGACCTGATCCGGACGTATGGAAGAATGAAGAAAGCAAGCATTGAAGGTCCTTAATCCAATGGTGTCTACACGCAGATCTGGCTGAAATCCTTGAAGATCAGGGATACAGTGTTTAATGATAAGCATGTAGAACCTCGGATATACCATGAACTTTGATCGAACAGTGTCGGTTATCTGCCCAATGAAGGAGTTGAAGATGTATGATGAGAAGCTGTATGGTTTGTTATACACAGGGACAGCAAGCCTGACAGAAGCTCGGGGCTCAACTCATCGTATCCACCCTTCTTGTTACCAAAGATGGTAACAGTAATGTGGAAGAGAAATCTCCACTAGCCGAGTACAAACGCCTTCACAAACTGGCGGCCTCTCTTGGGTCCAGAATAACCCATTCTACCTAGTGCACCCTCAATGAAATCAGAGGTGTACACCGAAGGTCCAACTTCCTGATCGACTGTTCCCAGATGTAGAATCTGTCTCAGATCATCAGCAGAGAAAACCATCGGATGGTTATTAACCCTCGTGCGAATAACCGGAGGGTTTGCTGCACCGTCAAATACTATATTATCCCAGAATTGTTCCAGAAGATCTCGGGACAGTGGCGGAGATTCCGTAATAGCATATCGAATCCTCGATCGTGCTAAATACGTCAGAATCTCTGTGAAACGTGCAGCTCCACGCTCATTGACATCCAAGTTTACCAAGATGTTGTGAGCAGGAGTGAAAGATCTAGCAGCCATATCTGTAGTCATAAGATATACACAAATGGCAGTTAGCTCAAATATTAGGACACTTATCGAACATTAATTAATTTTAAACGTTTATGTATTGTGAACCAAAGAGATCACCAAACATCGACGTTTACTATTAATTAATAACTTAATTTACTGAACTTAATTGAACGATTAAGTATTCAACACTTAAGTTTTCAATTATCTTCTCTAAATTATATACATCGTTCGTACGTCCTAGTAATTAATCCGAAATATTATACCGCCGATAGTAAATCGGAACACGCCGCACGACTACATATGAGTCGGAAGTCTTTCGATATAATAGAACAGAATTCGTAAATTATATGCATTTCACTTATAACATTAAGTTCTTAAGTCGAAGCATATAAGCGATAGTTAAAAGTCTTCACTTGTACTTCATTTGTAAACAAAAAGTTCTCAAATCGAATACAAGTCTAGAAAATTAACTGAGTAAATGTATACGTATTTAATCTAGAAACATAAGTTTGTAAATCGAAACGTATAACAACCAAACAATAAGTTTTAATGTATAATTTATTAGTAAATCTAGAATTCACGAATCGAGTACACATCGAAAATGTTTAATTTGGTCAAACAAAGTCAACCCTGTTGGGTTCGCTTCGCAAGTAAACGCGAGTCAACCATTTGGTTCGCTTCGCAGTCAACGCGAGTCAACCATTTGGTTCGCTTCGCAGTCAACGCGAGTCAACCATTTGGTTCGCTTCGCAGTCAACGCGAGTCAACCATTTGGTTTCGCTTCGGTCAAGCAAAGTCAACCCGATGGGTTCGCTTCGCAGTCAACCGAAGTCAAGCATTTGGTTTCGCTTCGGTCAAGCAAAGTCAACCCGATGGGTTCGCTTCGCAGTCAACCGAAGTCAAAGGTTCTGGGTTCGCTGCGAACTGAGATTGAGCTCGGTTCGCAGGAGCGTCTGGTTCAACTAGAAATTCGAAGTCGATGATCGAACACTTTTAAACGCAATTTAATGGTATAAACATGTTTATTATATACCGATTAACAAGTTTTACAAGTTTTAGGTTTTAATCTTCACTCATTTCGAAGAAATCCGTGAGATTCGAAACCAAAACCTCCAAAACTTATATTTGTCGATTAAGGATGAATTAAACGGTGAAATCAAGTGATACTTACTTCAAATGATGCGAAATTGAAAGAAGTAAATGTTGTCCGGAGTGAAAAACCGATTCTTGAACGAAAGAGTCGAAAATTTTAGAAAACAGGAGGTTCGTTTCGGTTCGCAATATTCGTCTCGCAGGATTAGATTTTCAGTTCGCAGGATAGTTTGGAAAGTGAGATTTGGATTCGCAGGACCTGTTCCTTTTATACTACAAACTCAATTCGCAAGTTTGACTAGTCAACTTCGCAATTGAAACTTTTCATGCGATTTTGAACTTTCCAATGCGTTTTTGTCACATTTATTCAACACGGAATGATAACATATGGTTTAACATAGATTCCAAAGGATAAACACACACAAAAATAAAGAACACGTAACAAATAAAATTATCAAACTAACGAGTGGTATCGAGTACCATTTTATTCAATACGAGAAACGATACATATTTTGTGTTAAAAATATATCTGCTTAGGGATCATATTAGGAAAAAATAAGCTGAATATTATTATTTATTAATCAAGTTTAAGAAGATCGTTAGTATAAAATTCAAATAAGTTACAGAAAAATTACACTTTAACCATTTATGAACTTATATTTATAAGATTATAACTTGATTACCTTTATCCACATGATATAACACGTTCTTTGAACATACTTTTAAATGAAAGATTCACCAAAGTGAATGTTCATTTGTCATTGATAGTTCAAAATGATTACTGATATTATGATCCACATAAACAAATTACACACTGATTTCCAAACAAACCTTTATTGTTAGTATGGATATTAACTAGTATGTTCTAATATATGACATACTGAGAAATCAAGTATAATACATGCCACTGTATCTTTTACATTCAAGGTAGAGGTTACTAAATGATGCACTTTTCGTAACATATAACATATCCTTGAGTTAATTTAAGGCTCGACAAACATCAAACAGATTTTGAAGATACTAGTGGTTCTAGATCTGTACATAGTACAACAGAAGATCCCTTAGTATGAGCAAAATAAGTTTGAGACCATTGGCGAAACTAAAGGTTACGGGTCTGTACATAGTACGACAGAGTTACCAGTAGTTTAGCTAATAGCCATTTTTCTAACTATTTGTCTGTTCATATATTTATATATTGTTGATAACAGTGTATGGTTATACTATCATTCACAAATTAAGACTTATGTCATACATCATATAATAGTTCACACTAGATAACATACATGAGAATTAATGCTTATTAAATGCTCAGAAATCATAGCATAATTTGCCTACCAGTACATCATATAATGAAGCTGTCTAGACATAATTTTATTCTAAGCAAAGTATAGCTTGTGGATAAAGGTGTATAATAAAATAAATATAAGTAAATTCCTAGTTGAAAAGATGTAATGTTTATGTGACTTATAGGAATCTACTAACACGTCTAACTTAAGACTTATAGTTATTATTGTTAAGCTTATTCTCCTAATGTACTATCATTTCCCAACAGATAAGAACTAAAAAAGTAAAGACATAAATAGTAAAACTTACTAACTATTACATATTCCTTTGAAAGACACGTTATTCTGGATTTCGCATTCCGTTAAGTTGAACTAATGTCTCAAAACGCGCCCTGTCGAAAGCTTTAGTATATAGGTCTGCCAAGTTGTCAGAAGAGGCAACTTTGACTAACCTAATCAGCTTCTTCTCGGCACAATCACGAATGAAATGGTGATGAATATCAATGTGTTTCGTCTTGCTATGCTTTACCGGATTATTGGTTATTGAGATCGTCAATTCATTATCGATCATCATTGGAGTGTCGGTAAAGTTTAGTCCGTAGTCTCGCAGTTGCTGTTGTATCCACAATACTTGGGAACAACAGCTGCCAGCTGCAACATACTCAGCTTCACATGTAGAAATGGCTACTGAGCTTTGCTTCTTGCACTGCCAAGACACAAGTCTACCTCCTAGGAATTGACATCCTCCGGTCGTAGACTTTCTATTTTGGTTGCATCCACCATAATCCGAATCAGTATACGCAACAAAATCTAAGTTTCCTTCAATCGGATACCAAAGTCCCAGCTTCGGCTTCCCTTTGAGTTAACGAAAAATTCTTTTTACAGCTTGCATATGTGACCTTTTCGGATTAGCCTGATATCTTGCGCAAATACAAACAACGAACATAATGTCAGGTCTAGATGCAGTCAGATACATTAGTGATCCAATCATAGCCCTATATAAAGTAGGATCTACATTCTGATCACTCGATGTATCAGGACCGAGTCCGTGATTTTCTGGAATAGGAGTTTTGTAAATACGAGATTCATCCATCTTGAAGCGTTCTAACAGCTCATGTGTATATTTAGATTGATGAATAAGGAAACCATCTTTCTTTTGGTCAACTTGTAACCCTAAGAAGAAGTTCAATTCTCCCATAGCAGACATCTCGAACTTGCCTTTCATAACTTGCTCAAATTCTTGACACATCTTTTCGTCAGATGACCCAAAGATAATGTCATCAACATATACTTGAACAAGTAGAAAGTCCTTTTTCTTCCACTTCACAAAGAGTGTACTATCAATTCTTCCTCTTGATAAACCATTCTCAAGAAGATAAGTTGATAGTGTCTCATACCACGCTCTTGGAGCTTGATGTAATCCATACAGAGCCTTATCAAGACGATATACTCTATTTGGATACTTTGGATCAGTAAATCCTGGTGGTTGAGAAACATACACCGTTTCCTTGACCTTGCCATACAAGAAGGCGCTGTTAACATCTAGCTGATAAACTTTCATTTTCTTTGAAGCTGCAAATGCTAAGAACAACCTAATTGCCTCAAGCCTGGCCACAGGTGCAAACACTTCATTGTAATCTATCCCCTCTTGTTGATTGAAACCTTGAACTACTAGACGAGCTTTATTGCGAATTACGATTCCCCGATCGTCTTTCTTACACTTAAAGACCCATCTAGGGCCAATTGGGTATTCACCACTTGGTAAATCAACCAACTCCCAAACTTGCAGTTTTGAGAACTGTGAAAGTTCTTCCTGCATTGCTTCTACCCATGAGTTGTCCTTCAACGCCATTTGGACATTGTTAGGCTCAACTTGTGAGATAAAGCATGAATATAGACATAGATTTGGAACCCCTGTCTCTTTCATTTCAGCATATAGGCTAGTGTACTGAGATATACTAGCCCTCGTTTGAACAGATGCGTTTGGATCCCCAATGATATTGTCAATTGGGTGATTTTTGTTAACTCTTGTGGTTGTCACCGGTTCAAGTTCTATTTCCTCTTGTAAATTAGTGCCAATTTCTTCCAATGATTGCACATATGAATCAGTACTGTGCACTTCATCAGAAGATGGTTGTGTGGCACTCGTTGATGCACGATTCGGATCTACAAAAGTTGTATCTCTAGGAACACTCGATGTTGGTGCAGGGCCAATATCCCCATCACCCGATAATAAATGTTCAGAGACCGCTGAGTCAACTCTGTAGTCACTGATTGGGACATTAAATGACTTAAAGAGATCTGAATAGTCGAATTGCCAATCTAATCCCTTATGTACGTCATGTGTGTAGCTCGTAACTTCAATGTTATAAACTATTTCCACACGTCCCGTAGCTTTATTGAAGACACGTTTGTTTGGTGAATTAGGCACATAACCTAGGAAATATCCTTCGTCAGCCTTCTCACCAAATTTTTGTTGATTGCTAGTCTTCAGCAAAGTACATGAAACTCCAAAGGGTTCAAACCCTTTTAAGTTAGGTTTCTTATTGTTCAAAAGCTCATAACAAGTCTTGTTCTGCTTTTTAACCGTAAGAACTCTGTTTAGAACATGACATGCTGTATTCACCGCTTCTGCCTAGAAAATGACAGGAAGCCTTGAATCTGCAAGCATTGTTCTAGCTCCTTCAATCAACGTTCTATTTTTCCTTTCAGCAACACCGTTCTGTTGTGGTTCATACGGTGCACTGAATTGATGTTGTATCCCTTTGCTTAAGCAATAGACATCAAACGTTGAATTCTTGAACTCTGTTCCATTGTCACTACGAATTCTCTTAATTCGTGTTCTATAGACATTCTCTATTAGATCTAGGAACTCCATAAGAATACCAGGAGTTTCATCCTTAGATCCCAAAAAGAATACCCAAGAGAATCTAGAGAAATCATCTGTGACAACTAAACAGTACCATTTGCCACCTATGCTTCTTTTGCTTATTGGGCCGAAGAGATCCATATGTAGCAATTCAAATGGTGAGGAGATTGAGTTTTCAGTCTTAGACCTGTGTGGTTTTTTATGTTGCTTTCCTTTCATGCAAGGAACACACTTGTCTTCAGACTCGAAACGTTTTTCTGGTACACCTAGAACTAACCCATTCTTGGTTATGAAGTTCATTTTTCGAAAGTTCAGGTGTGCCATTCTCCTATGCCATAAGAGTGCGTCTGCTTCAGAAGCCTTGGATAAAAGACATGTCGACTCCATCGAAGTAATAGGAGCACCCATGTTGATTGCATAGATGTCCTTCTTCCTTGGAGCCCTCATTAATATCCATTCATCAGGGATGGTGAAACCCGGCTTCAGGACTAAGGCCTCTGTCTCATTGAAATGTACAGAGTGACCTTTATCACAGACTTGGGAAACATTCACTAGGTTGTGACTTAGTTCTTCAACATAATTCACATCCTCTAGAGTTAAAGTTCCATTTGAAACTTTTCCTTACCCTGTTATAACTCCTCCTTTATCACCAGCGAAATGAACACGCTGTTTCATTCCGCCTTTGAAGTCCTTCAGTAGACTTCTTTCACCTGTCATGTGCCGAGAACAACCACTGTCTACATACCACCAGCTGTCCTTGTTCACAGTCTGCTCCTGCACATAACAAGTTGTACACAATTAGTTCTCAAGAGGGACCCAAGCCATTACGGTCTTGGTCTGTCCCTTATCATCAACAATTTGTACTTCTTTAAAGTGACCATAACTATTATCATCAATAGTCTTGGTAACTGGCAAAGAAGTTGTAGGTTGTTGATGATTTGAATTGTTATGCCTCTGAGGAGAGTGAGTAGTAAACCTCTTAGGCATATAATCAACTCGATGTGTATGAGAAGTAGACCCATTCTCAAATTGACTATGGTTTCTACTAGGAGTCCTAAACCTCGACGGCGTCTTATCTCTAGGCGTAGAGTCATTTAGAGTATAAGGCCGTTTAGGTTTAGGTGGAGAGACACCATGAGTAACATCTCTTTTCAAAGTGTTCACAGGTTTACTACCTAATCCCGGTTTGGTACCTAACCTGTCTACATTTGAATTGAGGACTTTTGGTGTCTCATTGTTATTCACGAGCCTAATCGATGTTTCCAACTTCTTGTTAGGACAACAAGAAGCCACATGCCCCTTTTGGTGACATATGAAAAACTAGGTTTTCATATTCAAAAACTTTTGCCATTTCGATTACCGGAAAACCCTGCGACTCCAGAGACTTCTCTACGTTCTAAAGGCTAGGTATTGATCGTTAACACTGGTTATAATCGATACAAAGCAATTAGACAATTGATTCGCTAATATATTGCGAAAGAATTCGTTATAGATCCTATAACTAGTATTGAGGGATTCCGCACCTTAATACCTTAGATAACCTTGTTATCGATCCGCCACAACCGGACTTACACTTCATAGCACCTTATTCGTTATAGTTCTTACTATAACCAAGTACACAATGAGACAATTTATTCGTTATAGTTCTTACTATAACCAAGTACACAATGAGACAATTTTTACGTAATTTGGTTCTCCATATCAAAATTGTATATACATGATATACTTTCAACGATATATAATTAAAATGTGAACCAATGGTACAAATTCTAATATCACATTACGATTTCGTAATTTCACTCAAAATGTAAAATTTGATTCGACGTTGTAAAACTTATTTAAGAAAAATGATTGGTTGACCTAAATTTGTAAGACTAAATATAGACCTAAATATGTGATTGGTAGATTTGAAAAATTGAGTGGATAAGATTAAGAGAGAAAAAGACTTCAGCCAATCAAAAAATTAGGCATACTTTTAAGTCTATGTAATTATACCTATTTAACATTACTCCTTATTTAATTAACTCTACATACACTATTACATGGATCATCCTTGTGGTTTGAAATTAATGAACAATCAACTCAAGAATAACAATAACAATAGTAATAATAATAAGAGTACACGGATTATCCTGTGGTTTGCAATTAATGACACCGATAGTCTTTTTACTTTCAAAATTATATGGATCATCCTTATAGTTTGCAAGATCGTACATCACGGTCCTTTTGTGCATGTTAAGAGTTAGTGAACTTATTAAGTGGTCATTAGCTGAAAGAACTATGAGTGTGGATTTTTACAAACCACATGGATGATCCATGTAATTTTGAAAATAAAATGATGATCGATATTGCTTTTTGCAAACCACAAGAATGATCTATGTAATTCACTCCAATAATAATGTATTTCCAAAAAAAAAAACTTTATTTCTTTTTAAACTTGCACTTTAACTTATTTTTCCCTCCCTTTTTCTTTTAATTTACATACTATACTTTATAGGATTTTGCTATAAGTAGCCCGAGGTTATACAGAGGTTATACATAAAATTTAGAAACTAGCGTCTCGACTCTCGACGATAAAACTAACTAGGAATGGAAGTTGATATATATAAAAGTAGGAATGAGGCAAAACTAAATTGTAGGGGGGCCAAAATTATAAATGTTACTTAGACCGAAAATTAGATAGAACGTGGGGCTGAGAGTGACGGTTTTAAATCGTTAATTGTGGGTGGTTTATTTTGTTTAAGTACGAATTATTTGTTAAAAAAAAATAAATCAAATGTCAACTTGTTATCCACAGCCCAAAAGGCTACAAATAGCAATTTCCTATTGTAAAAATAAATTTGGTTGTAAAAATAATTGTACGTTTGTATGATTGTATGGTTCGACATTTGCCAAGAATCTCTTGTAGCTCCTTAAATTTAAACTCGAAAACATGATATCTTTAAAAAAACTCGAAATATGGATTTCAACCTTTGATCTCAAAGGCAGTAATCGGTAATTCATAGAACTTCGAGTTCTTAATATTTTGCATTTTCTGCTAGGTTAAAACTTGAAACGTGTGGATTCTGTTCATTTCTGTAGGAGATTGGATCCAATATCATTTACGGGTTGTTAGTGTTTACTGTTTTAAGTGATTTATGTATGCCAGTACATTCAATTTTGGTTGTTATTTTGGAATTAATAGCTTGTTTAAATGGAGACTTGAGTTTCTATTTGTTATTTGACCTTCACTGAATATGGTTCTTAAATCAACATCATGAAAATGATGCAAGATCTAACAGAAAACAATAAGGGCGGTTTTTAAAACCGAATTTAATCTATTAGTTAAGTTTAAAAAAACTTGATTTGATCGGTCATTATCATGCATATAATTTTCATGTAAAACTATATGTCTATATATACATACATATTTTACGTACACTCGTCTTTATCTGCATAGGATCGATTTCAGTTTGAAGATTATATCAAATTATGAACTAAGTTTTGAAATATACCAACATAAACTGCTTAAAAAGGACTATTAATTGATCGAAATTATAACTATTTTGCTTAGTTTGATTTGTTGATTGGGAATAACATCCACAATATCAACAACATATTTTATTTTTATTTTCCCTCAGTCATGTTTATTCATTGCGACCATATTAATATGTAGCTTTGCCACCCTCAAATTTGAAGTGTTAACTGCATGATAAATAATTAACTAAGGTCTAAAGGTATGACATTTATAATATTTATTCAACTATTTGAGTGTATATTATACGTAAAAAACTTGTTATTTATTGACATTTGATATATTTTAGTGATGTGTCAACTTATAAGGATGTCACGTGACACCTTATATAGATGACACACGAAAAAAATACCATAAATTACATACAATTAGGGTGAGCATGGGCGGTTAGGTGTGGATAGAGATGAAAAACCGCCCCCGTAACCAAAACTTTGGTTAATCAACATTTTTAACCGTTCGATTCGGTTAATAAACAGATTGCTTAATTCGGTTAATTTGGTTAACGCTTATATAGAAAGCGGTTAACGCGGTTAACTGTTTACGATAAAAAAAAGTTTTTTTAATGGGTTTGTGCCTAATACATTTAAAGATCAGAGTAGGTTTTATTCTCAAATTTCTATCTCAAGATAAAAGTAGATCAATAAAGTTTTATAACCGAGGTAGGCAAATTAGTGCATTTTGGAAACTTTAAAAGTAAAAAATTCAATGAAGTTCAAATAGTAAAAAATAAACAGAAGACTTCATGCAGTTTTTACACTGCAAATTCATGCAGACCATAAATAAAGTAGAAAAATAAGCAAATGTTCATGTAGAGTTTTTAAAGTGCTAAATTTTCTTCAAACTTCAATCTTCATCCATCCAAGAGTCATCAATGCAAGTGTCTTTCATTGGTGTCTTCCCCTTTGGAATAATGTCTACAATCAAAAGAAAGTAAATTTGTTACATTAGTTATTTAAGAATAATGCATATATTGCCAACACTAATAAAAGATACACAAATCACAAGAGTATGATATATATAGTATGAAGTATGAATAATTGAATAAATGCATGACTCATGAACTCTTGGCTAATTTAAACCACATTTGCATGTATAAGTACTACATTATTTTACCTACTTACAGCAACAAATGACTCATATGTTAAACAACTATTAAATAACAGTAGTATGAGGAAATACTTACCAATCTCGAGTTTAGCCAAACTTTCAGTCAAGTCTTCTAGTTGTGGCCCATTAACAGTCATCTCCTGCAAATCTGCCAGTGTAGAGCGTAGCCAATCTCGTGTGCATACCAAGGCTTCTGATGTTTTTGGAGTAAGAGAGCTTCTGAACTTGTCGATAACACTACCACCAGTACTAAATGCCGACTCACTAGCAATCGTGGAGATTGGCATTGCTAACACATGCCTTGCAACTTGAGAAAGTATGGGGAACTTTACCGAATTTAGTTTCCACCAACCTAAAACATCATACGTATCATCCCTCTTTATCTTCTTTTCTGTCGCGTCTCTCAAATAAATCTGAAATTCCGTATCATTAACCCCAACTCCACAGTTTTTCAAATATTTTTCATAACCATCATCTATATCAAGATAGATGGCACCATTAACAACACTAGGAGTAGATGATGAAGAGACAGTTGTGTTCTTTCCTTTTTCTTTTTCAAGATTGTCCTTGTACTGATAAAACAAAGCATCCAAGGTATCTGTCACTCGCTTGGTAATCTCACTAATTTTCTTTGTATCAGTACCATAGATCAATTGCAAGCAATAACCCTAAAAAACAACTTATTTCGAGGATCTAAAATTAATGCAACATACATCAAAACATTCATATTATCCATGTTGTCCCAATATTAATCATAATTCGCTTTCATTGACAAAGCCATCTTTCTCTTTTTCTCATCTTCATTCAAACACAAGGGTGACTCAAGGGTAAAGCTAGTGAAGCAACGGCTTTAGGCCTCGTAATTTTTAAAACCACATATATATCTATGTATGTGTGTATATATATATATATATACGTGTATATATATGTATATATATATATATAAATCTATTATTATTTAAATATGTCTTTATAATTATATATGGGGTGGAATTATTTTTTACTTAAAACTAAATCACACTACTCATTTATAAAGCCTCATTTTTATTATTTTCCTTTGCTTCCAAATTTCATTGCCTATCTAATTTTTCAAATACATAATCACTTTTTTTGAATACTGAAATCATAAAAATCCCTCAAGAGTTTTTCAAAATGGATTATTTCTTATATATTATAGATAAAGCTATTACATCTCTTGAAAGTAGATTGATCAATTTAAACTATATGAAATCGTTCTGGTTTTCTATTCAACATAGCAAAATTAAGTGTCTTAATGAAAAAAGATTTAAAGGAGAGTTGTCTTAACCTTTATAAATAAATTAAAAAACAATGATTGTTTTGATACTAACTGTATATATTTATATTCAGAGTTAAGGATGCTAAGCGAAATCATAAATGTAGAAAATGACAAATCAATTGATATACTTAATTATATTAAAAACTTGATTATATTTCAAATGCTTATATTGTATATATAGAATTATGTTAACCATTACCGTACCAGTTGTTTCAGTCGAAAAAAGTTTTTCGAAGGTTAAAATTGTAAAAAATTATTTAAGATCGACAGTGTCACGAGAAAGATTATATGGATTAGCTATTGTATCAATTGAAAAGAAGTTAATAAACGAAATTGATTTTTATGACGTATTTAGAGATTTTACATAAAAAATCGATAAAAATAAAATTTATATAGAATAAAATAAGTGAAAAAGTTATAGTAAAGAAGACCCCATTTTGAAAGTTTGCTTTAGGCCCCGGATGGCCTTGAGTCGCTCCTGTTCAAACACATACTTGATATGGCTGCATGTATTGTGACAAGCTCTCCAACAAACAAAGTCGATGTTACATACTTATTCCCAGAAACCTTTTTTGTAACCTTGAAGAAAATGCTTAAAAACTCCATAAAGTGCCTATTAAAAATAACTAACATAATGTAAGCTCAACATAACAGTAGGAAATTTTTAGCTATATAACTAATTAGCAAAGCATAACTCATTTCTAAATGATGGCATGATAAACAAATAACATAGTCTAAAATAATAAAATACCTAGCTTGTTCCCAATCCTCTTGGTTAGGAGCTCCCAAAACTCTGTCACTCTTTTTTCTTTTCTTACTATTCCCTTGATCTTCACCATCTTTCTCGTAGACTTCACCATGAAAGTATGACTTATAGTTGATATCTATAAATTTAAGCCTATAAAAAAGACATCAAACCATATTAGTTAATCACAAATTATAATGAAGCAAATTAAGATAAAATATATATCTATCAAATGCTTTGGCGTATTTCTCTGCTGTTGCCAACATACAATATGTGGAATTCCATCGGGTTTCGACATCAAGACATGGCTTATTTTTGGAGCTTAATTTTTCAAACTCAACACACTCCAAGAAGTTATCATACCTAGAAGGGGATGATCTCAAATACTTAACCACATTTCTAATCTTCGTAATGGTATTGAACTGCTCATCTAAACCATCTCGAACTACAAGGTTGATGATATGTGCACAACATCTTAAGGCACATATTTAAGACCCAAGATAGCATTAGGTCCATTGAGCATATCTCTTAAGTATCTAATTGCCCCATCGTTAGATGAAGCATTATCAACCGTTATGGTAAACACCCGATCAATTCCCCATTCTTGTAAGCAATGATAAACCAACTTTCCTATTGTCACACCCCATGGTTAGATATTTGACAAAAGTTAATAATTTTCTTTCTCAAAATTCAGCCTTCATCAACCCAGTGAGCCGTTAGACACATATAATTGAAGTTTTGCACGAATGTCCATGTGTCCGTAGTATGTGACACGGTTTGATTTTTAAAAAGTTGTTTGAGCTTATTCTTCTCTTCTTGATATATTGACAAACAATCTCTAGCTACGGTCCATCTGGATGGGAACTTAAATAAGGGATTCAAATCCCAGGCAAATTCCCTTAACCCCTCGTCATCGACAACGCTAAAAGGTCTATTGTCTTTAATACACATGCGAGCTAGGGATTTTCTAGCCTTTTCGTGGATAAAAGAATGAGGAGTCAAACTGCCACCGTCCCCTAAACTGATGGGCTTGAGGTTCAAGGTAGACTGTTTCTTCATATCCTTTTTTTTAAAACAGGTGATCTCTTGCATACATTTTTCAAATGATATGACATGGAACTCGTACCATGGGTTCTCGTTCTGGCAGAAATTTTTGTTGGACAAAACATACATTTTACTTTAGTGTTATTGCTACCATTGACGTATTTAAAATACTCCCACGCCCATGATCTCTTAGTACCACCATCATTCTTTTCATTTGCAACAGGCTCTTTATCGACATCAATCACGGGTTCATCATTCTTCTCACGATCAACATCGATGACATGTTCTTTAAGTGTTGACTCCATCTGCAAACAATCAAAGTCGCATAATATTATTAGCAAATAAACAATAACTAGGTAACAATTAACAGATGATACAGATCTATAAATTATAAACAACAAAAGTTATCTATATTTGCCAAATATATCGTACAAGCACATCAAAACAGAAGTATATATGGTCCCAATTAAAAACTATTAGCATACAAGCAGCAGCTGTACAACAAGAATGACTTAACACCCTCTGTTTTCATAAGTTCACATCATATCATACACTTATATAATTACACATATCAAAAGGTGATGAATAATAAATATACACAATAAACTCATGCACATATAATAAATATGTTGTCATTACGATCTAAAACATCAAACGAAATTGAAATTATAAACTTATTGTAATGAACTTGAAATCGTGAATCGGCAGTCGGATTCTATGTGAAGAGCGGGAGATGCTAGGGTTTAATCTTTGAATAATTGTTATGATACGGAAATCCAATATATAAACGCATCGATCGTATCTTTTTACCCGTAACAAACTCTATTTCTAAATATAACATAACTTTATTAATTGCAAATCAATTTATAATATACTCCATATATCAGATCTCTAAATTCTAAAGTACAATATATTGTTATATTATATTAATAAAATATAAATATAAATATAATATTTTAATGTGAAAAATTTAGTGCGGGGCGGTGCGGTTAAAATCGAGGCGGTTATCTTCTATTTTCATAACCGAACCACAAACTTTGATTAATCCAAAACGTTAACCAAACCCGCAGTTATATGTTCGGTTTGGTTAATTCGGTTCGGTTGTTACGGTTAATACGGTTATGGTTTGGTTAATTCGGTTTTTTGCTCGGTCCTACATATAATAGCACCAAATAACAAGTTTGTTACACACAATGTACGTCCGGATAGTTAGGTACACCCTATGAATGTCAGACTTTAGTTAAAAGACGCACTTAACCCGATATGAACTACCTCAATCATGTATCATCAAGAGGCATAAATGTAATCCCGAGGAGAAATTAAGTAGCTCACGAATCCATTTCATTAAAAAAAAAAAGTTGTAGCCATGTAGGTGCAAACCTCACTTCAAATATATCTATCATAGTTGTACATAGTACGTAAATTATATTGTAAGTTTATTCTTAAAAAATTAAGAGCGAAAAATACTGCATAAGCATTCCGAAGCAATTTAAGACGAAGTACTACTAGTAGTACATACAATTCTATATGTAATATGTATATGTAATATTTAGTAAATTAAAAGTAAAAATTGTAGAGTAAATTACACCGATTGTTCCTGTGGTTTACATTAAATTACACCGATCATACTTAACTATTGGTAATTACACCGATCATCCCTTACTATGTATAAAATGCACGGGGATAGTCCTTATCACTAACTTCCGTTAAAAAGTTTCGTTAAATTTAACATGTGCAATACATGTGAGAGTGTTATGATCTTCTATCCTTGTTCTTCCCCAATTCATTCTGCAACTAGACCCACATTATCTCTCTCCTACTTCCACCATCACCATCATTTTCTTCGTCTCTTCATGTTGTACTACATTTTTGTTAACAATAAATCTCAAATTCCAAAATCTAAAATATTGAAACCCTTTTTTCTGTACTTACTTTTAAGACTGTCACTTTTACCCCATTAAAATAATACTAAACACAAAATCATTTCTCAGTGTAATTTAAGGGCCATGACTCCCTTTCAATTAAACGCAAACAAAAATATAAACAGTAATTTGAAGAACAACAAGATAAAGCCTGATTTAGCCAATCAAAAAAGCTAGTCATCACAAGTCTTTTCACGTCTTTTTACGATCACCGTCTTTTTCACGACTTCAAATCAAACTCCATCTATGATTCTCCAACCAACGTCTTTTTGATGGTTGAGTGGTGCACCGCCGCAACTTGTGACAACCGGCAAATTAGGCCGTCATTTGTACTAAATCATAGCGTCATTACTTGTATTTAGTTTAAATAGGACTGGATACATGTAACATTTTGTATATTTATATACACACGTACGTAATTAATTTTAATTACGCGATTTCAATCGGATGGAATCCGACTCTATAAATACGGACGTTGGTGAAAAACATTTTCTTAAATAACGTAACTATATTAAATAATCGTTATTTAACTTATATTATTACGATACTATATTAAACGTTATACGCTTTGTATAAAACGTACCGTACGCGACGAAAACGCGCGAATCGCGCCTAACAACCAAACGAAACCCGATTCATATTTCAACAACTTAAAATGAAGTATTTAAATAAAACTTCAATAAAAAATTGATGCGATTGAATCGTTAACGAAAAACATAACTAATAAACGTTTAACGTTTAAACGAACGACGAAACGAACGGGTAAACGAGCACCGCGCGTAACTCGAATTGGGGAACAAAATTTAGACAACCCACACCATGTGGGCCCCCCAAGAATGCATCTATACCTCCCTCCCCTCTCCTTTCCATACCACCCCCACTCCTTCATACATTTCAACACACAATCTAAACACACACTTACACTCAACGACTCCATCCTTCTCAATCTCTCCCTCTCCCTCTCTCTTTCTCACAGTTTCCAGCCCCAAACACCTCACCACAAACCACCCAAGACCACCACAATCACCACCATAAACCACCATAGCACCGCCACTTCGAATTGCAAGAAAACGTGATATAACGAGCTCACGACTTCCATTTCTTCTTCTTGTCATCATCTCCTTTGTAAGAACTTCACCTCTCTTGTAGTTTACTTGGAACATGCTTATTTTCAAGCTATAATGTCCACTTAACAAGAACATGTGCAAAACTAGTGTCGAAACGCGTTTTTAAAACATAAAAAGGGTAACGGCTTTCTGGCAGGAAAATACACACGATTTCAAGGGAATGTATGGTACACTTAACTCAATGAAAATGGACGATTCAAAAGACAACACTTAAGTATAAGATGTTAGCTTTCATTTACAAGTTGTTTCGTAATTTTTCGACACTGTTTGATACCCAAAAACGAATTTACAAAAACATGTAGCCGGACTGACCTGATGGTCAGATTTTTGTACTAACTTCTCGAGCCCATAACTCAAGCTACACAACTCCAATCAACATGAGGCTTTTTCCTGGAAGTCACAAATCTTGTTAGCTTAAAAGTTGTACATTACATTTCGTGAAGTTTTGTAGAACTCGTACAGTGATTTAATCTTTGAACGTGTATCCGAATTTGTCACAACTGGACATCAGGGGACTTAACAATTTCTTTGAACCCTTTAAACTTAGCAAAAAATTATGAAAAAAATATTTCTGGAAAGCTAACACATGTGGGAATATCATATAAAAATTTTGTAATTTTTCTTGAAGTTTTGACCCGTTAAATCGAGCTCGCAAAACGTGTTAAAAATCTGGAACTTTAGACCGAGGACTGTTTTGAAACACAAATAAAAACGAGCCCCTTCGGGTTTACCAAATATTATAAAACTTTTTTGTATTAGTCCTAAAACATATTTAAGGGTTGTGCAAAAGTTTCGGGTCAAACCGAGTTGGTTTGACCAAAGTCAACAAATACGGTTCGTACGTTAAACGTAAACCGACATATTCAAAATTTAGTTTTAAACCCGAGAACGAACTCCAAGTAATTTAACTTGAAACTTAAACAAAAATGACACGTATAAACTCAACCCGAAATGTAAAACGACACCTAAAACACTTAGAACAAAAACCGAAACACCAATCAGACCCTGAGTTCGCAGTGGTGTGCGAATGTCGCAACTTAGTGTCGCAACATTCGAACCAGCAGTATTAACTAAGTGTCGCAACATTTATAACTGGCAGTACTAAGTCTAGTGTCGCAACCTGCGACACTAACCCAAGTGTTGCAACTATTACAAGTTTCGCAATAACCTGCGACCCTAACCCAAGTGTCGCAACCATTACAAGTGTCGCAGTAACCTGTGACACTAACTCTAAGTGTCACACAAAACAGAGTGATCAAAACCATGTTTTCACAAGGTATTGAACACGCGTAACCACAAATAACAACGAATATTTATATACGACGTTACTCGTACACGTAATACATATACTCTTAAAAGTATACAACGATACGAACATAATAATAATGTCTTCGGGAATTATTATTACAAAACGTCACCAAGGCTGTACACGTTTTCTAAAATCAAACGATAAACTTTGGACATAACTGGTTGAGTGGACAACTAGCATAGATGATCTTTAGAGACATCTACTTACAAACAACCTTACGCGTTTAGGACGCTAGAAGGTTGCACTTGGGAAACACTTATTTTGCTAATTGCAAACGCTTGCTTACAAGACTCAGGTGAGTCTCATAGCCCCAGTTTTACTGTTTTTACCTTAGGGTGAGAATACACTGCTTTGTATTTATATGAACACAAGTAACATGGAAAACTTACACTGATTTGCATGAGTGATACTATAATCCACTAAAAGTCCTCACATATTGTAGTTCGTTAATATCGTAAGCGTAAGTATTATTGAATAGATCTATTGGGGATTAACACCCCCGTCCGAGTTAGTCGCTCTAACTGGTCAACGGACGCTTTATACTTGACATGGTGAGTGTTCTGGATTAGGCATTCGCGGAGGCACGAACAAGGGTTAAGCTTCGAACTATGAGCTCATGAAACATGGCACACATTTACATTACTTTGTATTCGTGCAACGCAAAGGAAATCTTGTGTTACATACTTATGATTTTAACTGTTCAAACCTATGAACTTACCAACATTATTGTTGACCTTTTACGTGTATTTCTCAGGTTCACAGACGCAAAAGGAATGCTTTGGAAGCATTAGCTAGAGTCACATGGTTTTCTAAACTGCATTTACAAGGAGATTCAATAGCATTACTTTTTGTACACCGGTTATATAATAGAATCTCCCGTTATAAACGTGGACTCTAGGAACAATATTTTGGATTAGAAACGGTTGAACCCGGTAATGTTCATATTAAGGGCAATTCAACTGGCTGGTATGGCAAATCCACGTGTCTCAACCATACGTCCATACCCACCTTCACCGTCCATAAAAAAGGTTTATGTCCTTGTAAATATAATCATTTGTTATTAAAAAAGGGGCAACAATTTTAGTAACAGTTCCAAAAGATGAACAATTCCTATTCACAAGATATTTTCATATCTTAGCCAATTATTCTTACAACTTTGTTCTACCAGTTATCCACGAGTTTAAGGGTTATCCATGTAAATTGTAAAGTAACGAATCGTTTCTGCCCCCTCCACTGAAGTGTAGTTAGGAGAAAGGTAGGAACCGGGAAAAAGAAGAAGAACATTTAACTATTTAAGCAGCCCTAAATTAGAATGTAGGCTTTTTTGAAGTTGAGCTCCTTAAACTTGTGGATTTGTTTAAGATTTGTGGGTAAAAGCCCAATTAGTTAAATAATTAAAAGTACATTTTCGGGCTCTAAACGATCCCGAAATACTTAAAACTGGCAGGCTAATGATATAGCATGAGTTTTGATCGTTGGACCATTTTTTAGTGACCATGCGAATTTTGATCCAATCTGACATTGATGTCAAAATTGCCAAAATTAACAAAGAATGAATGGTTGATGATGTCCATTGGTAAAAATAAATTTATAATGAGATAAGTTTTCTTTCCTTAGGTCAAAGAAGCTAACATTTGTAGACATGGACATGTACATGTATTATCGATGTCGAATGTATTTTATTGTGAGTCGTACTTAACACGGTCAAAAAGCGTACTTAATATATTTTATATGACATAATATATCATGCCACGTGATAAACCAATACATATATTTTCTCAATCTCCCAATGACACCTTTATGATAAATTGTTTTACATATATAATCTCTAAATCTAAATCTTAAAAGTGAACACATGATTTATACCAATCAAATAAAGAATAATATTATATTATATTACATTATAAAACTATAAGGAAAATGATATTGGTAGTCTTTTAAGGCTATTTATAAGGTTCGAATTTCCATAAAAAAATCGTCTAATTTCCCTTGCCTGCTATAAAATCGTCAATCACATATAATTAAATTGCGACATAGTTAGTTTTTTAACCGTAACCTACCAACCAACAATGAAATTTCAGTTGTTATTCATAGTCTCCGTAACCCTAAAAGCTATATTTAGCAAAATCCAAACTATAAAAGTAAAAGAATGTAACCAAAAGGGTCTAGGTTCCCTCCCACCACCTCTTTCCTTTTAAAAACCATCACGTGATCCTGACTGTACTTCTTCAGTGACCATTACACCAACGTAACATAACAACACAAACAACCACCATTCATTTCAATTTCATTTCAACATGAAACCAACTTTCATTCTCATTATCCTTTTATCTTCATTTTCCACTTTAACTTTATCATCATCAAACAATGTAATTGCACCCCTATTATCATTCAAATCTAAAGCAGATCTTAGCAACACACTTGTAACCTATTCAATTACCAACAACTCATCAACCGTATGCAAATGGCAAGGCGTAAAATGCCAGAACAACGACGTCGTTGTTCAACTCGTTCTCGAGAATTTAAACCTTTCTGGCGTTTTCGCAGCGAATACATTGAGTCAATTGGACCAGTTACGAGTTTTGAGTTTACGTAACAACTCGCTTACTGGCCCGATTCCTGATCTTTCTATGTTAGTTAATATTAAAGCTCTGTTTCTTGATAGAAACTACTTTAGTGGCTTAATTCCGTTGTCTATATCGTCGCTACATCGTCTGCGAACTCTAGATCTTTCTTACAACGAATTATTGGGTGTTATTCCGGTTGAGTTGAGTAGATTGGATAGGTTGAATTACCTTCGTCTTGATTCGAATCGTTTTAATGGTTCGATTCCTCCTCTTAATCAATCCGGACTTGAAATATTCAATGTTTCGGTTAATTATTTATCCGGTGTAGTACCAGTCACTGCTACTCTTACTAGATTTGGCCCAAGTTCGTTTATGGTTAATCCTAAACTTTGTGGTGAGATTGTTCGTAAACAATGTGAGACTGTTGGTAAAAATTCGACGACAAAACAATCATCGACGTCGGATTTACAAGAGATGGATGGTTTTACGAACTTGAAATCGAGAAAGCACAAGCGAATTGGATTAATAGTTGGTTTTTCGGGCGGTTTGTTGGTGGTAATTGCTTCGGTTTTATGTTTGATAATGTCGAAGAAGAGGAAGATAAAGGAGATTGTGGCGACACGTGAATTGATGGAGATGGCTGAGGCCGTGGATGCTGCGGCCGAGGTGATGAGGATGGAAGAAGCGAATGAGTTGGAAAGAAAAGTAAGGATGTTGCAACAAGGGGTGGCTATAAAAAAGAGTGGGAATTTAGTGTTTTGTACTGCGGAATCACACGTGTACACAATTGAGCAATTGATGAGGGCGTCCGCAGAGTTGTTAGGGAGCGGAACGGTAGGGACAACATATAAGGCGTTGGTGGATAATCGCGTCATCGTGTGTGTGA
Organism: Gnaphalium uliginosum; assembly: GCA_963930675.1. Classification (NCBI taxonomy): domain Eukaryota; kingdom Viridiplantae; phylum Streptophyta; class Magnoliopsida; order Asterales; family Asteraceae; genus Gnaphalium; species Gnaphalium uliginosum. Next base: position 40,047,804 of record OZ005684.1, on the reverse strand, counting down.
AAAGGCTTGATGCTTCGAGAGTAGTTGCAATGACGAATGAGGAGTTTGAAATGTGGATGGAGGTCGTGGGTAGGGTGCGCCACACGAATGTGGTAGCGCTTGGGGCTTATTTTCAGACGAAAGACGAGAAACTTCTCGTTTACGAATACCAGCCAAATGGTAGTTTGTTCTCACTAATTCTTGGTAAGAACTTTTGTAATCCATTAAACTTTATATTAAAATCTTGTCTTACTAATCAATTATTACATTTGCCGTTCATTTTTGTGTCTCATCAGCATCTTAACCATGTAACTCGGATGTAACATTTGTAGGATCAAAATCGACAATGGCAAGACCGCTACATTGGACATCATGCCTAAAAATCGCGGAAGACGTAGCACAAGGACTGTGGTACCTTCACCAAACGTGCAACCTCGTCCACGGAAATCTCAAATCGTCCAATGTCCTACTCGGCTCTGATTTTGAAGCCCGTATCTCTGACTACTCCCTCTCCCATTTATTCCACCACCTCCCAAATTCCGCCCACTACAAGGCACCAGAAATCGAACCAAATCAAGAACCAACCGCCAAATCAGACATGTACTCATTCGGGGTTGTTTTACTAGAGCTACTAACCGGAACGGCTGCATCAGACCACCCGAAAGTGTCGCCAGATGATGTGGTGAAGTGGGTGAAGTCAAGTAGGGATAATGGTGGTGGTGTGGTGGAGGAGAAGCGGTTGGAAATGATGACGGAGGTTGCAATAGCATGTAGTGTGAGGTCACCGGAAATGAGACCCACCATGTGGCAAGTAATAAAAATGTTACAAGAGATTAAAGAAGCTGCTGTAATGGAGGATTGTGGATTGGATCCATGAATTTGGGACCACTCATAGTACATCAACAAAAGTTATGAGTATAGCTAGAATCTTTATGGTTTTTTGGTTGACATGTTGTATGACTAAAATTATAGTTGCATTTAATTTGGGTTACACTTGTTTTATTTTATAAAATGTTATGTTATGTGAACATTTGAAAATGTTAGTAAACTAATGAGAATGACATGTACGAAATTGAAAGCACGTATAAATTTTCACTAACAAATTGTTGTAGGAAAAGAGTGTTAAATTATAGAAAGTCAACACATTGTAAACTTGCATGACATAATTTGTTTAGACAACTCCCAAACAGTATATTGAAACCGACTGATTAGTTGGTGTCAATTTAACGTCACATCAGTTTTTTTTCAAAACTGACTAACAACTAACTGATCACACACATTATTTACTTTATATATTTAAAGCACAATACTAAATAAAACAATTTCATTAAAATGAAAAACATTACATTAATTAACAAAAATATTATATATAAAAAAACACACTACAATAAAAATAATAAATGTAAAATAGTAGTCTAGTGCTCGACTTTTAATGGCTTAATTTGTTTCATTTGGTGATTAGTTGATTTGTTGTACATTTCACCTCAACTTTGAAGTTGTAGTTTTTTTGTACGGTTTCCCAAGAACTTTTTTCCGATGGTGAAGCTCTCACTGGACGATTTTTTGGAAGCTTCGAGCCACCGTTCCTTCAAGATTTTGCACTAATTCTCGGTCCATTTTGAAACGCCCCGAATTTTTTTTTTGTCTTTTAGTGTACGCGATCCTGGTAAATTTTAGTATGCGAACGCGTACTAAATTAGTAAGCGATTCCGGTGAGGGTACGCGATCGCGTACCTGTGCTGAATATTTGAAAAATGCATCAAACTCAGTTTTTGGACCCAAGTTCAAGCGGGTGTAACTTTTGACTCGTTAGGAATCAACCCACCAAATTTTGTAGACACATTTCATATAACGTAACGAAGGTTTCTCAATTGGCACTTTTTCAAAATTCACACCAATAACGGTATTGGACTTGGGACTAAAACGACGACTTTAAACAACTTGTTTTTCCACAACTTTACAACCAAACCTCTTTGTACATATCATCAACTTTCAGAGGTCATACCCACGTTTCTAACTTCAAACGTACATAACAAGCTTGACAAAACCACCATTTTAATTATTTCACCAAAATGATCATCGACTAATCATTCACATCAACTTTTGGTTTCCATATACATGGTTATACCAACATTGACTCAAAGGTAACTTTGACCCGTTTTGAAATGTCAACAATTTGCTATTTTTATATTCGATAAAAAGGAGCTTTGTTTAATATAGAGCATGATTAAGGGAAATAATTTGTTAACAAAGACGCAACAAGCCCACCCTTAGCATCCCACGGGTTTCGTACACAAATCATCACATTGTCCTCTTGATTTACCTACAACATATAACAATAATAACGTAAGCACATTTGCTTAGTAAGAAATGGACGATATCAACATGCTCAAAATCAACAATAATTAAGGAAAATTAAAATCTTCAACTTTCTCACCATATTAATTCACAAGGAATTTACCTCTGACCATCAACAAGCAATTATTTGAAACATTCGTCATATCTCGAACATATTTGCTCGGCTTTATCCATTAAGCTAATGACATAAAGTTATTACTTGGCTCAAACCACCAAAGGGTGCACATTGAACACTCGTCGTATCTCAATGTCACCACCTTACTCTAACCCTCATATCGATAATATTGAACACTCATCGTATCTCAATGTTAACAGTGAACTAATCAAGATCACTCAGCAATGATTAGAATCGCTTAGTATTGATTAAGATCACTCGGAAATATTCAATAACAATTAAGGATCCTTAACTCTCTTTCTTTTGTCAATTCATAAAAATCAACTTCTCATCATCAAGTAAATATACAATTGAGTACTCACGTATCTCAATTGTCATTACTTGACTCGAAACTCAAAATAATATACAATTAACTACTCATGTAATTCAAGTAGTAATATATCATTTATCATCCATTTACTTACCTTTAGGTTGATTAGGAAAGATGTTTCCAAGTTCCTCGACTCGTTGCTCACCTAATCACAACAACACATACACAATTTACTTACACATTTGGTTAATTACAATAACCCATTCTTCTCTACTTTTATTTATTTTCAACCAACTTCTTTTACATCATTAGTGCATTTATATTACACCAAGTTATCATTTTAACTTAGCTCTCTTTCTTTCTTTCAAAGATACATATTCTCAATTCTAGACAATTTGTAGCATTTTAATTATTTGACCCATTAAATCTCAGATTCAGCTCATGGGACTAACTTTTCTGAAAAATAGACTCGTATACCTTTCCAACGACTCCAACCACATCCCAATACCAATTACGGTGAATTTACTATGATTTTTCGAAAACAGCTTATATTCTGTACAAATTGCTGTCCAAATTCGGGTTTTTGGTAAAAGCTTCTTAAATCAATTCCAACAAGTCTCTAACAATCTCATTAGTTAACTTCAACCTACTAATTACATCTTAGACTCATTCAACTCAATTTAAACATGATAACAACTCAATTCTTCCATTATCACCACCCATTTAGTTTCATTCTTTTATTCCAATTCATATATCATTAGATGTTTAATTCTCTTCTTCAACAACAATAACCTATAAATCACTTTGATCAAAACTTCTATACATACGTAATCATCAATTACTCATACTTTTATTAACTCAATCTCTTTTATAACAAAATCATTAAAATAAGTTTATTTGTTATTCACAATATGTACATAACATCCCTACCTTAATCCAACCCTCTTTCCCCCAAATTAGAAAATCTAGGGTTCATACTAAAAATTCACATAAGCACCAAGTAAAAGGATTTAGGGAGGTTATTCATACCTTATTGATGATGAAGTATAGATTAGCTATCTCAATTAAATTAAAACCCTAATTTAACTTAGTTTTCTTCTCATGCTTCTTGCAAAATTGCCACCCCCACACTCCATAGATAAAACTGAGTTTTTGTTCCAGGGATTAAGAGAAAAGAGGGAGATAATTATAAATTTTTACTTTCTTCACCCTGAAGTAACCCCACTTGACACCTATACCCCTTCTAGTTTAGTCACTTAACTCTCTTAGCCCCTTAACTTATTTCTCGTATACAATTTCAACTCAAACTTAAATTGTATTCAATATCTTTTATACAAATTTATTACTTAATGAAATACTCAATATAAATAATAACTTACAATTTTTAGGGTGTTACAACTCTCCCTCACTTATTAGGATTGTGTCATCACAATCTATTCTCGGTTCAACGTTATATTATATTTAATAACCTCTTTCTCGGTTTTTCAAGTGTACTCTAATCTCTTTATGATGATTTCTTTACACTTTACACAATTTACTCTTTTCATTACTCAACTTCTTTAATTCTTTTGTTAAGAATCAATTAGATTCTTTAGCATAATTTATCTCATCATCCATCTCTATTTCTTTTAACGATATGTGTATGTAAATTTCTTTATTAAATACTTTCTTGGCCACATAAAGTTTCACGTACTCTTTCAAATTCTTTTGTAACTCAAGATAGTGGGCCACCATCCTCACTCTTTTAAATGTTTTAAGAGGCTAGCGAACAAAGACTTTACTTCTTACATTTTCTGAATCAACATTGTACTTATTTGTGATAGTATTCTCAGCAAAACTTTAATTTCCACTTTAAACTCTGTCAGGTGTCCCTCTTTATTGGCATTAATCTTCCGTTTATGTTGTACTGTTTTAAACATTCTTTACTTTAGTTTTTCTCTTCAGTTGTTTTCTAAACGACATCTATACTTCACACTTTTTATTTCTCAATTTCATCTCAAGGATTTAAGTTCTCATTCTTTCATAATGTATTGCATAAGGCATCCCTTTATAATTAGTGATAATCCTTGTTATAAGGAAACTCTATCATCAATATATAGATGTCTCAATCACCATCAAAGTCTACAACCTTTTCTCTCAACGTATTTTTAAAGTTTGAATCATGCCCATAATCATTACTCCATCTCCTTATATTTAACCATTAAAAAAATTCTTCTTTTTAAAACACCTTTAGAAATGTTGAGACAATTAAAATATTTGACTCATGTGTTCGTGTAATTAACTCTTCTTATCAATATTCTCATCATAATCTTCATTTATACTTTAAATCCTCATATTCGGTTTACATAAAGTTCTTACCACCTTGTATTATAGAGACAATTCTACGGGCTCATATCTTTTAATTTACTCTTTTGAAAAACACCTGCATGTATATTTTCGCTTTCCTTTTTAATACTCATTATCATAACACTCTTTCTTGTTAACTCACACTTTTAAACTTTAGTCTTGATATCTTCTCAACAAGTACTTAATCTTTCGGCAACAGGAAAAAAGTGTATGGATTTGAGTTTAGTTGTGTGTGTATTTATAGTGTGTCCAAAGAGAAAGTATTACCGAGATAGGAAAAAATGGGTTAAAAATAAAATATTACCGTTTCCAAGTTTTAATTTATTTTATTTTATTTTAGTGGTAAATGGGAATAAAGACAAAAAAATAAAAATAAATAAATAAATAATTGCACCGACCCCACATCTTCGTCGTGTCGGATATTTGACCAATCCAACCGACAGTCCCGAACCGATGGACTGTGCCAATGGCATCAGTTCTGTCGATTGGAACCGACGGTGAAACTGACTAATTGTTGGGAACGGTCTTAAAGTTTGTTTTAGTCTTAATTTTCGAAATAATTAGGTTAGTTAGAAAAGTCACTATGGGCCCGTCTTTGGAGATTTTTGCGGTGCCCTGGGAAAATGCTATAGACACGGTTCAGTCTTAGTCCATCCTTCTTGAGGCTTTGGCATGGAAACAACATATGAAGACGGAAAAAGGTGGGGCCGTGGTTATGTTTACAGTTTTCTTTTCATGTTTTTTTTAACGTATAATGAAATGGATTAAGAGGGGAGAAAAATGCCGCTGCATTATTTTTTCTAAGTGAGTTTTAAAACCCTAATTCCTTTTGGCCAAAGCCCAAAAGGAAGTCAAGTTTAATTTTTCTAAGATGATCTTGTATTTTTAACATATCACATGGATGATTCGTGTCATTCGCTCTTGATGTTTTAAGTAACTGTTTGAATGTCGTTTTTAATTTTCATGGGGATAGTTTGGGTTAAATGTGGTTAAAACTTTTGATTGGTCGTTTGATTTTCATTTATATTATTATTTTGTTTGGGACATATTTGACAACATATAAAAATTTATGGAAGTTTAAATTTGTTCCCTTTTAAATGATTAAGTTAGAAGACTTCTATGATAGACAAATAGTCAAATAGTGTAGGAACTCATTCAAAATCTAAATTATTTGAGTGAGTTGTTAAAAATTCCCCTTTAGTTACGTATGTTTCTATTTTGTTTGTTTCTATATTTTTCTAGATTCTTCGGTTTTAACTAGTTTGTTACATTATATTAAGAAAAATACATGTATAAGTTTTTTATTTAAAAGTTCCCCTTCGGTTTTTTCTTTTTACAATTTTAAACAAAAATTAAAACATCCTTCAGTGTATAGGCTAGTGGATTCCGAAGAGATTCCGAAGAGAAAGTATTCGAAAAGCATCACAAATTCAGATGCCGGGGATGCATTCGGCCATCCATCTTCTCTAGCTTAGCCACCGGTTTTTCAATTAACATGTGAAATCGTAGATTATGATGATTCGGGAGTATTGAAGGGTCCAACATGACAATTTATAATTGTCATAATATATCATTTATATCTATTTTATTTTAAATAGTATTTAACTAGATTTTAAACATGCGTATATATACAGGTCATTGAATTTACTTTATTGTGACTTGTATGACAACTAATGTTTATCGTACAAGTTTAACGTTTTAAAACCATTGATATTACTCTGATTATTTTCACTAAAAATTCGACTCATATTAGGAAAACAGAAAAACGAAAAATAAATAAACGACGTAACTCAAACAATCCTTTCATCCATTCGTATGATGGTGGTGTAATTGTAAATATCACTAATTATTGAAGAAATTCTTGTCAATATTTTCATAACTTTTTACGGTAGTTATTTAAATCGGCATTACTTGTATAATATTTTTATAATCAATGGTGTTTTTTGAAATCTTCTTTATAGCTATATGTATCTAGAATCTAGAATAATGTACACACTGGATAGTACTACGTAGTAGAATACAATTTTATGGGCCGATTCATATTATCTTTTAATAATTAATTAATTCAAAGTATTAGATTTTATTTTTTCAATTAAGTAAAATAAAGGTATCAAATTGTTTAATAAGTTTTCTTTTAATCGATGAAGTCGTTGTTTTATTAAATTAATTAAATAAAAAATAAATAATATAAAATAATAAATACTGAATTATAATTTACTAATTAAACTCCAATTTTAAAATTGAATGAAATACGCCACGCTTACTATAGTATGTTTAAAATTATATTTGTATCCCATATATGTTTGTTAGGAGATCAAGTTAAAGGTTTTTCTATCTATATAAATAGTAGTTTTGTTAATGGTTTAAAAGTTAGATTTTGATGAATTGAAGTAAGATATTGTCTTTTGAAGTTCGAATTTGGACACTCGTTTAGGGTTTAACAAAATTTTATTTTTATTTATTTGTGTGGTTTCTTATAATTACAACCATCACGTCATCATTAATAATGGCGGATCGTAATGGTCAAGCAATCAAATAACAAGAATAATCATAAGAATTCCTATGAGGCAATTCTTAGAAAAAAGAAAAGCTTTATATTTTATTCAATATCAAAGTTTAACCCTAGACCTAAACAAATGATAGTATTTAAACAAAAAGGTAGCTTGGAAAGAAAACTATAAAAATAATAACTAAAGTAGTTCAAAATAAATCCTAAACTTTCAAAACTACATCATGCTCTCCCTCTTGAGAAAAACTCGACCTCAAGTCTTGTTTCAACTTCACTCTTCAATTCCCTTGAATTTTAGCATCCAAAGCTATAAATTTTGCATCGAATTCCCTTTCTTGTTAAATACTCTTCACATGTCATGATTGTCTTCATACCCAACATCTTAACCTTGTGTATAGAGACCATATTCCAAACTAGATTATTTTCACCGACAAAAATCTAACCAAATAATTCTTACTCATATTGATCATGTCATCTTTTTCCAACCTAATCAACCCAAACGAATCTTGATAAATAAAGTTTGGCAAGTTAATGCCCGACAAGCTTTCTATAACGACACGACCACGATACAAAAATTCCGCATCTTTATGCTTTTCCTCTTCATTGGTATCGGTATCATAAACTTCCTTAATAACATTTTATTTTTCTTCGTTATTAGTATTATAAACTAGCAACGATTCTTTTTCTACCGACATGTCTTCTTCCACCAACATGTCCCAAATAGGATTATCCTCGTATCCTCCCTTCTCCACCTCTTGAAAAAGACTCGTCCTCGAGTCTTCGTCGATCTGAAAGGATGCTCATCTTCCTCTTCCCCTATGTCCCCACGATAGGTTTAGGTTCGGTATCCTCCATCTCTAAAGAATAATATTGTGGAATCTTAGCAACGAACTTAGGAATCGAAAGTCGCCTCCCAAGACTATATAAGGAATCAAGATAGTTTGGATGAACCTTACCGATGCACTCGGAAAACAATGCAACTTGCTTCGTGAGACTACATAAGGATTCCTTCCGATCGCCACCACGGTGATTCCATTGATCACGAACAAACAAAATTGGGTTTTCTCCGTCTAGGGTTTCCCATATTCGTTTAGATCTATTTACCTCCCGTCGGTGTTTAAGCTCTTGAATTCGTTGCTTAAAGTGTGCAATCTCCACGTCAGGTAGATCCGATTCATTGCCTACTTCAACGGATCTACAAACTAGATGTCTTCCACATAGCCGTTTGGCCATTAATACCAATAATGATGATACTCGATGATACTCAATAATGGCAGATCGTAATGGCCAAGCAATCAAATAACAAAAATATTTAGGGTATTTGGGCTGTGGGTAAGTTTGGGTCAGTTATGACCCAAAACCGTATCCATAACCGAATGGTCGGTTAACAGAATATGTAAACCGATAGAGTCCGATAGAATCTGTTAATTAACGGTTCGATTGTCGGTTAAAAAACATGTGGTAGGGGTGCATGAAAATCGGGTTTTTTTGTTTTTCGATTTTTTAAAAATCGGTTTTAAAAAAACCGGTTATTTGAAAAACTGGTTTAGGCTAAAAGCGGTTTTCTCGGAATCTGTTTTTTTCGGTTTTAAATGTTCGGAATCGATTTTTTTCGATTTTGAACCGGTTTAATCGGTTAGTTTTTTTTCGGTTTTTTTCCGGATTCGAATTCGGTATAAGTGTATAACAAAATTTAAAGAAAACAAATGATATCGCTCATTTTATACACGTTTATTTATTGCGATATCGATTCATTTGTATGTATATTAGAGTAGATTCCATGAACTTTCGGTACTTATTTTGTTTGGAATTGAATGTAGCTGCAAATGTTGAAGGAACGGAGATTGGAGGTCGAACTTATTTTGTTTATAACTACATCTAGCACATCAACAAACATAACTTTTATTTAAACAATATAATTACAACTAAAAATATAAAAATACAAACATAACTTTTATTTAAACAATACAATTACAACTAAAAACATAAAATACGAATACGAATACATTTCGAGCTTCGGCATGGCCATCACCCGAAAACGTAATCGTGTAGTAAACTATATCGAGCTTCGGCATTGCCATCACCCGGATACACTTAACTACTTATGTCGTCCCAAACTTCATCTTCATCCACGGATTCAACTTCAAGTTCTTCAAATTCACCTTCATCTAATTCGGTTGTTGGAAGTGATATCCCTAATGCGACTTCTTCATCTTCGATAATTTCTTCAATATTACCTAATAGTGGGCCTTCCAACGTTGTTGCATATTGTAATTTATCTACTCCGTCCAAGTAATCTTTCAAACATACACATACTTCCACGGATTGAGTGGTTAGTCTTGACCTTCTTTTCAATATTATTCTACCGCCAATTCGGAAGCTACCGTCGAAGCTTGGACGAATATTAAATCCTGAGCCATAGCGGCTAAAATGGGAAATTGTACTTCTCTTTCTTTCCACCAACTCAAAATGTCAAAATTAGGAAACTCCTCAACACTTAAAGTGGTTAAAAATTTTGTAGACATATAGTGTCCAAACTCGCTTGTTGGAGCCGATGTTCGTTGACGCTTTGTAGCGTCTTCAAATAAAGCATTATAAAGGTTTATATTTATGTCGTTGGATAATGCTCGAGATGTTCCCGCCGCATTGAGTCAACAATTGGGTTATGTTGTTGACCATATTTTGTTGCATAAATCCCAAATAATTGTGTAAAATGTTTTTCAAATTTAGAAAGTTCATTTGCTATATAGTCCGGGTCGTCAGTTAAGTATAAGTCTAAATTTTTCATAATTGTTGAGATTATACGTTGTACACCGCCAACATTTAAAGTTGGATTTAGTGCAGCGGAACAGGTAAAAACCAAAGGCAAACTAGCAAAATATTTTATAAATTTCTTTTTTATAGCTCTAACCATTTTTCTAAACATTGGATATGTCGAGGTTTCAAATTCTTTTAATTTTTCGGTCATTATAAAAATTTGGTTTAGAACTAACGAGCTAGTTAGGTAATATACACCCGATAATATAGTAGTAGCCTTTTTAAAAACTACTAAAAACGAAGTTAAATTATTTAGTCGATCCCATTCATAATCGGTTTTAGCTACGGACTTATTTTTAGCAACTAACATATCATTAAAAGCATTTAAAGTAATACGTTGTCGTAAAATATTTTCAAACATAGTGTAAGTAGAATTCCACCTAGTATTATTATCGTAGCAAGGTCCTATGGGAGTTTCACCACATTGTGCACGAAAACGTCTATAATTAGCTTGTCGTTCGTTACTCGAACTATATATAGTTACTAATAAACTCTTAAATTTTTCATGTAAATTAGCACATATTTGTAATGCCGCTTGCACGGACAAATTTATAACATGAGCAACACAACAAGAATGAAAAAAAACGCCATCTAAAATTGGTTTTATACGTAATTTTAGTAAATTCATAGCTCTAGTATTATTTGACGCATTATCTAGTGAAATTGTAAAAATTTTATTATCTAAATTATATTCAATTAAAGTGTCATTTAAAATTTTTCGCAAATTACATCCCCTATACGGATAACCAAACAATTTAAAAGCAATTGTACGTTTCATCAATAACCAAGACTCGGGATGAAACCAATGGGCCGTAACGGCTAAATAAGAATTTGTCGTACCTTGTGGTGCGGTCCAAACATCACAAGTAATAAAAATGCCATATTTATAGTTTTGAAAACTATCAATTATATCTTTTTTAGCGGTTTTCCATAATTTATACGCATCATTTTCTGAGGGTAGTATGACTTACTTGTTGGTATCGCGGTTGTAGTCTCTTTTTGATGATATTCGTAAGTCGTTGGTTGTCGAAGTGGTTGAATGGAAGCGCCTCTTGGATGACAAACTTCGTAAAATCTTCTCGAAGCGCATCATTATCGTATATAAATACCCACCATCCGAACCAAGTGTCGATTGTGACGCATCTTGACTAACCGCTCTACAAGACCCGTTTTGTGACTTTTTAATGTTGATTTAACTTGCACTACATCAACGTTTGTGTAAACTTTGTTTCTACATTGCTATCAGCGGAACCGGAAGCTTGTGATTGTATGTTTTCCATTTTCGCAAATAAAGAGTATATATATATCGAGATTTAAAGTGATTTTTGAGAGAATAATAGAATGTTGTTGGTGTGTTTTGAATCCAAACCAAGGACTATTTATAATGAGTTTAGAGGTGGCAAAAGACAAAAAAAAAAACCAAATAATGCTCCCCAATGATAATATAGCCATTTGAATTTATTTATTTTTTTTAAAAACCGGTTTTTTCAGAAAACCAGTTAAAAAACCGGAAAAAAACCAATTTTTCCGAAACCCTATAACTAGTCTAACCGGTTTCAAGTATATAAAAATCGGTTCGATTTTTTTAAAACCAATTTTGCAAAGTAACCAATTTCGATTTCAGTTATTGGGCCAAACCAATTTTTATTTTTTGCTTCTTTGGTCGGTTGGTCGATTAATAACCGAATAAGGCCCATTACACAACTTGGGAAACTTTTGTCCAAATATATGAATTTGGGCCTGGTATCTGTGACACCGCTCCTTAATATTAAACGTATTTATTGAGGGAAGGAGCCTCGTACTTTTTAAGATGGAATCGATGTGGGACAAAAAGTTCACTGCAAAGTGCAAATAACATTATGGTTTTAATTCTCCCAAACATAATACTCCCAATAAATTTGATAGAAACAAGAATAGAATACTAAAAGCAAATTATGAAAGTGTTTTAATAAATTCAATTCATAGGTTGATATTAGCAAACCAAATAGAGGTTTAGAATTCACCGATCGATTCCAGTTCTTATGAGGCATATAGGTTTTTATATGAAATAGGTTGTTAGTCAATTAAAGCTTTAGTGTGCAGCGTGCTACTATTATTATAATTTAGTTATATACTATATATAAGAATAAGATAAAATAATAGAATATAGAATATGAATATACATGTATACATATAGACATGTATATATGCATATATGTATGTATATATATGGCGGTCCGGTCTATTTGGGTCAGTTAATCTACATTAACCGTAAATGACCCAAATTAGTAGGTTAATTCAAAATCCATAACCGAACCGTCGGTTATTAATTTGGATCGTTAAATTAAGTTTGTTAAGACGGTTAATTTCGATTATGGGCAGTTTCGATTTTTGTTGCTCACCCCTAAGAATAATCATAAGAATTCCTACGAGGCAATTCTTAGAGAAAACAAAGCTTTACATTTTATATAATATTAAAGTCTAACAAATGAGAGTATTTAAACAAAAAAGTAGCTTGGAAATAGAGCTATAAATATAAATGGGTATAGATATAAATATAAATATAATAATTAAAGTTGTTCAAAATAAACCCTAAACTTTTAAAACTACATCTAGTTCAATCTCCACCAGCGATAAATATGAACCTAATTTATTATAAAAATTATTTGATAATGTTAGATAAGTTGGTTGAGTCACCGTCGTCGAATGAACCGCAAAATAAATTTGATTTATATGTGGGTCTGAGACGGTATGATGTGAGTCGATTGCGTCGCCGAAATTTAACTTTTGGAAAAATTTAAACAAAAATTGAGGATTTTGAAATAAAGATAAATTAGGATTATGATTTTGAAAAAATATAAATATAAATAAATTATAATATTAAAAAGTATTAGAAAAGGAACAAATGCACAAGAACCCAAAAACAAAACCTAGCCACAGAAGAGAGGTTGCAGAATCATTTTGAAATAAAACACTCGTTGTGATAATATAATGCCATGGATGATGCTAAGGACGTCGATATGATGGATTCCGATGCCCCGGCGACATCATCTTCGCCGTCAGTCTCCGATCATCTTCAAGTTGCCAGAGGATTATTCACAGTTGCTCGCCAACTCATTGATCAAGGCAAGCCTTCCGAAGCTCTTCAAGCGGTAAATTTCTTTTTCTTTTTAAAAAATTAAATTAATTAATTATTACTACTTCATTTCCGTATAAAAAGATCAACTTTGTTACTGTTTGATTCAGACAGTATATGTTCAAAAAGCCTACATTTTGACGTGATCAAAAGAATTTTGTTATTACATATGACGGTTGCGACTTTAACATCTCAATTTGTAAAATGAAACTTGGACTAGTAAATTAGGAAACTGAATCAACCTAATTACGGTAAATTAGGGTTTTTTTTGTTCCATTTTAGGGGTGTTTGGGATAGTTCATTATTTATAAGGGAGTATATGCTTAGTGCTTATTTTTTAAGTAAGGTACTTATGTGCTTATTGGTTATTTTTTTCTAGTTGCCTTGAATATAATGATAAAAATGACATTTTATTAATCTCCCAAAAATCCAATATTTTTAGCTACCGGACATTTAAAATGGGACGGAGGGAGTAACAAAAAAGCAATAACAGATAAGCAGTTGGTACTTATTTTTAAACAGTAACTGCATGTTTAGACCTTTCGTTCTGTTTTTGTTGATTTTAAAATTACCTCATGATTTTCCTGCAAAGTTGTTTAAAGTTTCATGCAAGTAATGCAGAAAAGCATTGAACATGCCTACGAACTATATTTTGCTAACAACTGGTTTTATTTTTTAAAATCGAGATTGTGACATGATTATATTGTTGAATAGTTCCTGTTACATTTTGTTAGGAATGACGTTTATTGGATATGATTTGGATGCTTATGTGCAATGCTTGTACAGGGGTGCCTTCATAAACTTTAACTTGCTTGCTCAACAAAACGACTACTTCAGACATTGACCAAAATGTCAGAGCTATCGTCGTGTAATCTGTTCGAGTCATAATTAGAACCAAGTTTTCAGTTAGTACATCACTAAAATTTTCTCAGAAAGTAGAAGCTTTATCGGGTGTCGAGTATATGTACAACTGATTAAAACCACAAGACTAATTTTTTTTTTTTTGGTTAAAAAAAACAGGTGTTAACTGGAATGAGAGCCATAGGAGGAGAAGCAGCTGCATTTCAAGCACTGACTCGAGCTAAAGAACTCTACAGAAACAAAATACAGGAAACAACTTCTGCTGATGAGCTCACTTCATTATTAGCGGAATGTGCAATTGCTGAAGTTCTGCCTGCAATGTCCGAACCACCATCTACATCTTCTAATAACACACCCGCCCTGCCATCTATTATTGAATCAGATGCTATTGGAACTTCTATACTTGCAGAAACCGGAAGAAAAGAGGTTGTGATGGATGCGTTTTCTGATGGCAGTAGCTTTGTATGTCAACAATGTTGGGGTCTTGTTAGTAACGACCGCAGAGATGAACACTACGCTTTCTGGTGCGGGCGTTTCTAATCATTTACATACTTGCTGTGTAAATGGTGTGTAATGTTTTTAGCTATGGCTGTAATAGTGTAACAGAACATTTTTAAGGTAAATTTAGGTTTGATGGTGAAATAATAAACCTAAGAAAAGAGGATATACAAATTCCATGAGTGGCCCTTCGGTTTGATGTACCATTATGTGGTCCCAAACATCTATATTACATAGGGTGGCAATATGGGCGGGTCAGGACAGTTGGATAATAAGTTAAACAGGTCTGGGTTTAAAGATGTTGCCTTTCAGTACTTGTTCAAACACGTTTGGTCGGGTTAGGTTGACCTAGTCATTATTATTTGTCAACCTTTAAATTCTGTATGCATACATAACGTGTTAATTTTATTCAAAACCACATAACTAACACAATAAATGTCACCCTATGATATCCACAAATGAGAACTGAAGTCGCAACCTCTTGATTGGTAAGGTTGTGGTAAGGTTGCTCACACACTAGTAGGCTAAAGAACCTTTCGAGGTAATGTGTCGATTAGGGCCACGATAATGATATTGTTACAATCTTCTTACTATATATCTTAAAATTAAATGGTTTAGAAAGTTGCAAATACAAGATTTAGACTTTTGGTCAATTATTAATCTAGTCGGCAACTTTTTTCTTCGGGATTATAAAACATAACCAAAATCGAGCCATTTATATTCAACTAGGTTGAAAGTACCACCTTTAATTGCTATATAGGTTTTGCATGATTAGGATTTGCAGCAAATGTTGTAGTATAAATTTGCAGCAACTATTTTTCACAATTGCTGATTATTCCCTTTGTTGTAGTCAAGAGCTTACACAGAAGAAAATATTAGAAACACTCTTGACAAGAATTACATGTTTGTATCTTTTGTTATCGTTAACGAATACAACCTACAATGCTCGTACATTACTACACTCACTACAACTGAATTTTCAATACAACTAACCCAAAAAAAACACATCTACATGCTATTTAGATTCCAATGAAGAATATACATCACCAAATGTTTACAACTTAGTGTCTTTGATACATCACTTCTGGCAAAGCAGCCTGTGGACGATGTTTTGATCTCATCATTGTTTCATCGCTATGCCGTATGAGTTCTGAAAGTTTCCATGGTTTTTGCCACTTCCACTTGAATTGCATTAGCCACTGATGGTGACTCCTCTTCCATCTCCATAGTTTCGCGGGTGAATTTCCGACGAGCGATGACTTCTTTAGTGACAACTGCCCGACTGGAACCATCTGCACTTCCAAGATTCTTTATTCAGTATGAAAGATGATAAAAGGAATAGAGGTGGCAACATGAATGAGTTGGATAACGGGTGAAAATGTGTGATTTTGGTATAGATCAAAATGGGTCAAGTTGACCCGCAACACTTTTCGTTCAATTATTTTGTTTACTATGACTTTACACATTTTCAAGTGAAGGGATCAATATTGCCACGTACAAAGAATCAAAGAATATGAAAGAAACCTTTCGCTTCTGGTCTATGAAGGCTGCTGCTTCCCGGACTAAACCATTGGCTATGCCTGCTGTGTATTTTAGCTGTTTTGGTGCTGGAACCGAGTTTGGAGATAACGGACCACTCATGTCATCAGCCAAGTGTTTCAGTGAATTGTGGGAGTTTCCCTGTTTAGTTAGGGAATGTTAGTGGTCGAATATCCACGATATACCCAACTGTCTTCCAAATTCATCATAAAAAACAATTTAAAAAAATCCGAACAACTTTAGAAATATGAAACTGATTATCCAAAACAAGTCGCAATGATTAGATAATCAGTTTCCAAAAAATCCAAACATGCACGAAAAGGTCATCAAGCTGACAATCAGACAATTAATTTCAAAAGTAAACACAAACATCCCTTAGCAGGTTATGCTTATTGTCTAAAAATGCTTTATAGTGTTTTTTTTTTTAATGAAGAATGCATGCAAAAGAGAATTTATTAGAGATAAAATAACAATATAAGATGTAATCTTACAGAGGGTGATGAAGCCAATGCAGTTGCAGCTGTTTGTTCCCTTACTTTTAGCTCCTTCTCGACTTCCTTTCTTCTCAATTCACTTTGTCTTAGTAACCCCACAAGCTCCTTTAATTGTTCTTCCATTTCCTTCATCTCAAGATCCTTTTCCCATGATTGACACCTATTTCACATAACAACAATCAGGAACTGGTTTCCAAATGGTTGCGTAAGTTGTAAGATATACACCCCCATATTATAATTCAAAACTCTATAAAAAAATGTACAGAGTATATATATTATATATATTTACCTTGCATCTGCAAGAGAATGAAACATATATTGAAGCAAGTTCTTTGCATCTGCCATCGAACGAAACTGGTTCCAACGTCCACGGCTAGCAAAGGCACGTTCCCGTTCTTCTGCCTCAGATAATTGTGAAGCCATAGATACAAGTGAATTTGATGAAATGCTTAACATACTCTCCAATGAAGATATTCTTGCCATTCTCGCATTCGGTGACAAAGAACACGCCCTTAGACAGATAAATTACACCATCCAAATTAGGTTCATTTCTGTAAGGTAAAGGTGGCAAAATGGTTGGGTTCAGCAGTGTGGGTAACGGGTCAAAATGTGTTTGGAGAATAATTTCTATGTGCAGGTTGGTCCGTCCAACCCACCAGCACTATTTGTCCATTTCTTGAATTTTGTAAATAGTTGATGCATTAAATATGAAAAACTATTTAAGTAGAATTAATACTCGTAATAGATAGACTTAGGATGCCGCGTGCATGTGAACACTCTTTAAATCGACTTTTGACCCTTTCAACCCGTTAATACTGAAGTACAAATTAGTTGAAATGGTCACCGCCGCTGTAAAGTTATAACTCAAATATTGTACGGGAAAAGGGGAGGAAAGTGCAAGGATTACAATTATACCTAGAGAAACCATTCTTTCCTCTTGGAGGGCTAACTCCTTTTGTTGCAAATTCATCAACTTGTCTGAGAACCGCTAGCTCTTCTGCAAGTGCAGCCCGCCTGAAGAAACAAAAACAAATTTTTTATAGGATCCAGAATTAAACACGTTTTTCAAGAGCTGTTTATTTGAATATTAGTAATTTTACATACACTTGGCTTTGTTTCTCATATTCATGTCGAACTTCATGCACATTTACCATCACTTCAACCTCGTGATCAAGCCAACGCTGCAATACCTTCTCATTGCTCTGAGAAGGAAGCTTAGAATCAGTAAAGGTTTGTCAAAAGCCTAGATGGATCAAATTATCCAAATACACCTAGATAGTTAGTTACCTGTCCGTTTGTTCCATTTCCATTGCTAGTCACTGCAATATTATAAAAGAAATTGGTTTGCAATATGAACACCAAAGGAAATTATACAAATGGAACTAAGAAAATAAGGTCTAGACGATATATATATTTATTTGTTTCGCATGGACTTTAAAGACTATAAAGCGTTGATTTTGAAGGTACATGCCTTCTTTATGCGATTTCCTTCAAAAACTAAGTTGTAAGAAGAATATACCCGAGTTGTCACGGGTAGGCTTGCGGGCTTCTAGCAATTCTTTTAGCCTCTTGGTTGCCATTGCAGCCTCTTCTGTCTTCCTTTGAAGTACCTGAAAGGTGATTATAGAGGAAATTTCAATCAATATATCAATATAATAATCATGCAAGTTTCTTTTTCTTGATGGAACAAGAAAGAGAAATGTTAACATTACTAAGAGGATGCATAGCAACAAAATGAATACAGAAGCTACTTAAAGAATCTCACCATTTTTTGACGTTGATTTAAGGCTTGTAGTTTGTGTCTTTCATATTCATTCCTTCTCCCTTCTTTCTTTAGCTGCAATTAGTAAACAAAATATGTCTTACTGTAGAATGGGTGATTTGGGTTATGTTTTATCTCTACGGGTCCCATGGGCCTAATAAAAATATTACTTCAAAAGGAAACATATCAGATGGGGTGTAAGGGTCAAATAGATCGGAAATACCCTAAGTGTACTTTAATGCATGCAAACCCCTCTAATGCTTTATGAAGAAAAAAAACAGATTAATAATGTAATAACATTTTTGTGATCTTATTGAAGACACAAAATTTACATGACACAAAATTTACATAAGAAATTCCACTTTTTGGACAGAAAGCATTTCAAGTAAACCCAGAAAAATACACACACCTCCATTCGTAAAAGATAAAACGACATGTTACTTGACTGCCCATTTTGCCACCTCTAAGTACAACTATAAATATATATACCTGCAGCAGTTCTTTTTCACGAGATGCTTTCCACTGGCGGAATTGTTCGGCCTCTTGTTTTATCTTGTGCTGTAGTTGAACCTAAAACGACATTTAAATTAGCAAATAATTTGATATAAGAAAAAATGAATAATCGGTAAACTTATATCTATTCCCACCTTTTGTGCCTTAATAAACTGTATTTCATCTTGTAATCTTTTTGCTGCTTCATCACTCTTTTGTTTTTGCCTCAAAAGCTGAACTTGACTCTCTTGTTTCTTCTTAAGCTCCTGAATCTGAAACGCACAAAATTTGAAAATTCTTAAAAGCATAACAAGGTTCTTGAAATTTCATTACAGGTAGCAACAAAAGTTGGGTTGGGTAACGGGTAGGGGTTGGGATGACCCGAAAAACCTTTTGTCCAATATATTGGAAATTTTATTTAGATCATTAGTGTGCCCAAGTGTGAACTTCCGTTAGAGGTGGCAAAATATGCTGATTGGACAAATATATTTTAGGAGGTTTTATACATTAAAATACATGTTGATTGATTTCAACTCATTGATCTGTTTCCCTTAAGGCTAATTTTTTTAAGTAGCCTGTTACAGATGAGACGAACCTAGATTGACCCATTAAAAAGTAGACGGTTTAAAGTTTCCAGATCACATAATATTGACCATTAACCTGCGATTCAAGAGACTTCAATTTATGGGAGTGCAAATCTCGGACTTTTTGTGTTTGAACATCTGATGAAGCAGAAAGGCTTTCAACTTCAGTTAGCAATCTATCCCTCTCTATCTGTATCAAAAAGAATAAAAAAAAAACATTCTTAAAATGATTCAACTTGTAAATGGTAGTTTGCTTGTGTTTATATGTCTACCTGCACTACCCGCTTTTCGTCCTCAAGTTCCACAATCTTCTTTCCAAAATGTTGCTTAAGAGTCATTGTATCGGATCCTTCAAAAAGTCTCATTTCCGACTACAGAAAATGTGTACATATGAATAATTAATATGATTTATAATGATAAATATACACAAATGCATTTAAGAAATATAATACCACACCTCTTTCTGTTCTAAACGTTTATTTAATTCATGTAACTCCTTGTCCATAGAGTCTTGGAGAAGGGTATGCTCCCATTCTTTAGCTGATTCTTCCTCTATGACCCCAGAATCACCTACATTTATTGGCGATAAATCTTTTTTGAGATGATGTCACACAAAGTGTACTTTAAATGCATAAAACCTCGTAAATCATAATATAAAAAAATGTATATTATTATTCAGATAATATAAGTTATGTAATCATATTTTGTACACTAATTATTTATATAAGTTTTGGACAAAGAGTGTTTCGTGTCAACCTAACCTACCCGACCATTATTTTACTGAACCCACTATATCCAGTTACCCAACCGGTCCGACATGACCATTTTCCGTGCCAAATGAAAATTTTTGATGAGGAAGTAGACCTACCACTTTCACTCATCTGATAATCAGAAGAATCGACACTTTGCAAACCACTTTTGAGCCCTTCGTTTTTCATGCAAACCGAATCACCAGCCTGCAATTATTGACACCAACTCAAATAAGATAAAAATTCTTGCAGCAAAATTGAGGATGTATTATGAACGGTGCCTGAAGTTATTAAAGATTACATATTTTAGCAACCTTTTCAGATTGATCAATAGCAACATCTTTTCTTCGGTATACATGAAGTTCTCTACATAGATCCTGATTAGTAGCTTCAAGCCAAGAAATCCGTTCCCGAAGAACCTGAATAAGTTTATGTGTCACAATGATTTTTGTAAAACATAAAGAATGAAGTTTTGTCACATGATACAGGTATGAGATATACATGTGTTTACGATATTATACCTGTAGTTCAACTGAAGAACCTCCACCACGAGCACAAAGTTCTGCTTGCAAGCATTCTAGTTGTTGACGCATTTTTAACATTTCACTAGACACTGGATCCCTATTCACCTGTTCAACGGTTCAAAGTAATGTTATATAAGAATGCGTTCAAGAAGAAAACTCTTGTGAAAAAAATGAAATGAACATCATTAACTTACCACAGGTTTATTCTGGATATTCCGAGCTCGGTTCGCATACTTTAACGTGTTGAGAGTTTCCTCAGCATTTATATCAGCAGGACTAACACAAGCTGGAATTGGATGAAAATAATAATTTCAGAAGACAAATAACAAACAACCTCTAAACTAGAACAGGGTTTATGGTTTTTTACCGATCATAACAGTTCTGCTGTTCCCACCGAGTGAGTCCTGCCAGTTCAATAAAGATTGATTAAACTAAAAACAAGAATTAAGTTTCATAAACATGTATATAATAGAGGTGACGATTTCGATTCAATTACTTATGTATGCTTTTATTTGGGTTGTGTTTTATCTCAAACAGGTCAAATTAATAATATTTAGCTGAAAGAGAAGTAAGCCAAGTGTTTCCAACAGCCTCCAACATTGTTTTTATTCGAAGATTAAGATTATTATTGTTAAGAACCATGTTTTTGCGTTCATATACGTTCTTAGAAAAGGACAAAATATTGTTTGGAATTTGACCAAACGCAACTGGGTCGTTTTGACCCGAACTAAAATGACCCATTTCAATTGAAATCCTGTTTCGATCTGATACCCAACCCACACGACTCATCCATCCTTTTAATATCCATTTCTGAGCATAATAACATGTCAAACCTGCAAGAGCCGAGTAAGTTTACTATCTCGGTATGGAACATGAGCACCTTCTTTCCGTTTTTTCTCATCACCAAGGGCACTAATGACATTTCCAAGTGCAAGAAGGCCTTTGTTGATATGAACTCCTATTAAACGAATCAAGTTATCAACAACATTTGTTCAAAGCATTGACACTTGAATAAAGTTAATAACCATTAGCACCCACCTTCTTTGAAACGGATACCATCAGAACCAGTTCTTTTTGCTCGTTCGGATCCAGCAAGATCAACTAGATGCAATTTTGCGCAAAGATACTCGTCACACATTGAATCATTTGAGTTGCTATCACCAGAGTTTGGTTTTCGCATTTGCTCTAATGTGATCGTGAAGATTGCATGTGATCGACTGCATAAAGAGTTAAAATCAAGAAAAAATACTTGTTTACAAAGGCAATTGATAATAAACTATATTAATTTATAACCTTGATTGATTATTCATATTTGTACTCCCTGTTGCCCTGCTCAATGATCCATGCTCAAGGCAATCAGTCATTTCTTTAAGTGTCTTAACACTACATTCGGTTGATCCCGCAAGTGTTATGACACCATTAGACGTTTCACGAATTTGAATCGGTGGTTTTCCTGGACTATTCAATTTCCCTGTCTGCCCACTTGTTATCTCAGACTTGTTATCCAGCAAGTCGTGTACTTCTTCTTTTAGAATCTTCAAAAATAAGAAATAAAACAATTCTTTTCAGAAAGTAGAAAATTATATATTTATGAAAGAAAAATATATATACTTTAACATATTTACATTTACATACCTCAATATAAGAAACATTCAATTGGAACTCTATTTGATTTTGTAAACTTTCAATTTTGTTGAATAAAGCATGCATAGCTTGAGGAATAAGCCCGGTTTGGCAACCATCTTTGAATCCAGTACCCATTGTGTACGTCTTGCCTGAGCCCGTCTGTAACACATAGAATGTAAATCTTTTTTATTTCTAATAATCAGCATACATCAATATTATAACATCATAACTTAAATAATTATACCTGGCCATAAGCTAGAACAGTGGCATTATATCCTTGAAATAGACCATCAACAAGAGGTGAAACACAGTCTTCAAACATGGCTGATGATGGTGAACCACTGCTTCCATACACATGATCAAAAGTGAATGAATGTGTACCTAATTGAACCTGCAACACAATAAAATATGGAGTTATATCCTTAAAAACAAAAACAAAAATTCATTTCATATCATGAAATAACTCAATAAGTAATATTTAAATGAGACAACTAACAAAAACCAAAAATATGTATACTTGACTAATTAAAAAATCCCATACATTCTATAGAAATTGGTAAATTATTCCCCAATTTATGAAAAAACGTCATTTTTTACAAACACCATAAAAATATATTCAATCAAATTGTTTAATAACCAAAAAAAAAGAATCTCCAATCCTACTAAATTGCTATAACCAAAACACCATAAAACCGCATCAATTGACACTGAGATCTATTAGATCTTCAATAACTCGTTAAAACCAGCTGAAATTGCAAAACGAAAATAAGAATTCATCGAAATTGAAGTGACATTGCATGAGTGAGAGTGACTGATAGTTTATTCACCTGAGGTTTTCCCGGCACAACCGCGACGCAATCTTTACACGCTTGAAGCTTTTCGTCTCCGATTAACGGTCGAATATGCACCGCTACTTTCACACAACAATCATCGGCCGCCGTCGCAGCTGTCGCCGGAACCGCATCCATCCTACGAAACAATTACCAAATGCCAAACGCAAATCGTTCGATAATTAATTGTAGAGATATAAAAATTTAACAAATTCTTCTTATTTTGACGGAGTAATTTTATGGAGTTCTATTAGAAAGTGATTCTGTAGTTCTAACAGCAGGGGAACCAACTAAATCATATAACACACACCAAACTGTGTTTGTATGTGAGAGAGAAAGAAATAATAAATAAATAAATAAGAGAAAAAAATAAAGGGTAGGTTGGGAAATAAATGTGTCAAGTGTGAGTTTAGTTGACAGCTGACCGTAAACTTTTAAATTTCTCTTTCCGAAACTGACCTTCAACGGCTTTCATAACCCGCGTTTGTAGGTAGTGAATTTACAGAATTGCCCCTGGTTTTTTCCCGGGAATAATTATTAGTGGTGATGATTATTATTATTATTATTAAATTAATTAAAGGAAATCAATAAAAGAAAAAGGAAAGGAAGGGAAAAAAGCAAAAGTTGGTGGATAACAGTAACGCAAGGTGAAGCCACGTGATGTAAGGAGGAGGAATCCCACGCGACCAAGTGTAGGGCACGTGGACGTACACCTTCCATGTGTGTATATGTATATGTATTAGTTTTAAGCCGGTGCGATGTAGACAATTTAAAGCATATAAAGTTTATTCCTAGTAATTTAATCAAATCAATTAATTATTAAGCGATTTGCTAAATATAATTGTGTTTAGTACGTAGTATAAAAACTATGTGAGATGTTCATCGCAATATGATAAGCATTTTATACAAAGTTCATGTTATTACACTAAATATAAAATCGTAACTAAATATATGTCAAATCGTTTAATGATATTTTATTTTTTAATTTACTATTAATAATAATAAAATAATAGCATTAATTAAAAAATTGTAGGAATTTATTTTCATATGGAACTCCTTTCCATATTAGTCTTTATATATATTAATTATTAATTATTAAAAAATAATAAAATAATAATATAATATTAATTAAATAATTTATTTACTGAAATTAAGATGTGTCATAAATGCTTACGTGGTAAATTCTGAAACTTTCTGAAATTTTCTTTTATACTCGTTTAATATATATATATATATATATATATATATATATGTGTGTACGTGACCATATACATGTCATGATGTTGACGTTGATGTTTCCTAGTAATCAATGGAACATGGTATTTGTAAATGTTGAATTTAAGCATCTTTGTAATTCTTATTTTATTTTTTGATTTTATCAATGATGCTTTTTTATTAAAAATAACATTATAATTTATTTGTCACAACAGTCAATTTTCATAGAATTTAATACATTATTCGATAGTAACAGTTTTGAAAAAAAGTATATTAATGACAAAGTAATAAAATTAATAGATTACTTTTGGAAGTGCACATTTATTTTGAGACAAAATAAAATGTAAATGTGAACACTTATTTTTAGATGGATGGAGTAATATATTTTAACAGAGAAAATATATTTAAGTATATCAAATTATTTTAGTTTGCATATTCTCATTGTGTGTAATTAATTTGTTGATTCATTTATATTGTATACAATAACTTTGGTTAATTTTACTTGTGTGTCAGGTGTATAAAATAAAACATGTCATTATTACAAGTTGTCATATCATTAAAATATATATAATAATAATAAATTGAAAGTCCTTATGCACAATCTAATCCCGTGTATTTTGTTATAAACCATGAATGTCAGAGCATACCTAATTACATTTTTAATTCAGGAAAAATAGGAAATAGTTTTTGTGCCTCATATTTAATTATTATTTTGATATAACATGTTAATTGTTATTAGGTAATAATGTTTCAAAAATAATTTCATTGTGAAAGTTAAAACATTATATGTAATACTTTGATAAAGAAAAAGGTCGAAGTCATGAAAATATATTAGATTACGTACACTTCTAACAATTAAGGTAATTTATGCTAGAAAATTTACATATAAAAGAATACTATAGTAGAAAAAACGAAAAACGCTATCGGGTCATTTTTTGGGAGGATTAAGCTCGTAAAGAAGGAAGCTTATCTTCGCCCCGACTGTCAGCTGCGATAAATAACATGTATTATCATACTAGTAATTATATTATTCTATTCTAACACCTAAAGCAAAAAATTATTCTTACTAAATAAATATTATATTATTATTACTAGGCCTTGAGCCCATAAGATGTAAGGCCATTTATAAAATACAATTATATTAATTTGTAAGTTTATTGTTGTTTATTAAAAGATGATATTATCATTGAAATTAAAAATAAAAATGATTAGTAACATAAATCAAACTATATTAGATGGACTTGTATTTATTTTTTCAGCAGTTATACATTAAGTATGATGTAATATCCTCCTTTCCTTAAAAGCAATTGGAATTTGGGCCTCTGCCCACTTCTCACGGTAACACCGACTTTGTCACCGTGTTAATGACAAAAGTAACAACCATTAGTTGCAAAATTATGTTAAGTTTTAATACCTTTGTCGATCCTTTGTGATACCCGGTAATTAAAAAAATTAAATTAATCATACTTTTTTAATTTTTCAATTGTATTAATATTGTTGAAAGTTGAAAATTTATTATTAAAACTCATTAGTAATATATACCAGAATGCGCTAAAAATAATGAATTTCAAAATTACACGCAACGGATAATAAATAGTATAATATTACATTAAAAATGTGTCTTTAAGTAGTAACTAAATAATAGAATACAAGAATTTACATGTAATGCAAGAATTTAAAAACTATTATAATAAGTATAACAAACTTGAATTAGGACTCTCACAAAATAAAAGATAGTAGTTTTTTAGGAATTTAAAATCTTGAAAACTTTTAAGGTGAGAGTGTTAAAAATTATGAAAACTCTTAAGTAAAAACTAATTTGATGATGTGGCATAGTTAGATAGTTTTAAGAAAAAAAACGTGATGATGTGGCATAACTAAGAAGTAAGGAAAAAACTTGTTTTTTTATAAATATAAAAATAGAAATAGATGTCATTTAAATTTGGACATAGATACATTCTTTTTCTATTAATTATTTATTTGAATTTAATTATTTTTTAAATGGTGATTTATGATGTCATCATCTTTTTAATTTTAGACAATTTAGTAAAATTAAATAATTTTATTAGTCAAGTGAATTTTCGATGACATCATAACCCTTTCTATATTATATTTAAGATTATTTATTGTGACAAATAATATGATTATATAGCTATAATTGACTTATAGGAAATAGGAAATATACTACTATTATATTAACAATCTTTCTTTGAATGGAAGTAGTTAAAAATTAAGTTAAAGTTATTTTAATATGATCTTTAATATTGTCTTAATCTTTAAGTAATCAAATAAGAAAATTAAGAAGTAATTGTTTAATCGTGTATATATTGAAGCTTTTTAGTTATGCTCGTCGTAAAGATTTGTCCTTAGATTTTAATGACGGTGTTAAATAAGGAAAAGAAAAGGATTTAATGAACCTTTCATAATGATATATATTAATTAAAATTAAAATTAATTGCTTCCTCGAGGGTAGCTTTTTCTTCCATCCAACTTATTAATTAATCATAATGTCGTTTTAATTGGTCCTTTTTTCCATTTTCATTTCTATATAAATTATTATTATTATTAATTACTATACTTTATATTACAGCGGAGAGTCATGGTTTTCTTTGATAGGACTTGTACCATTGACAATGCAATGACTATAAGCATCGCTTAATAGCTCTCTTTTACTTAGCTGGCGACTGCGAATAAAAGTGTAATCGATTGTAAGACCGTCACCTCAAATAAATTTGTGAGAGTATTGTGTAGAAAAGTAGGATGATGATGTTGCCGTATATTAAACTTTGAAAAGTTTAATGCATTATGGATAGTGTTCAGAGGACCCAAAATCTTGGTGACATGAAAAAACAGGAATTAAGCACCCAAAAAAAAGCAACAAAAATATTAGTTTAGATGCAAAGTAATCTATTACTCGCATATTATGTTTAGAAAGAAGGGATAACAACATCCTTTTATGCTGAAAATTAGAGAATATTAAAAGTAATGATTAATTGTTATTGTACCACCATTAATTTATAATATCCATTCTAATCTGTTAATAGTAATATCTATGAATTGTTAAATGGTACTGGTTGTGTTAATAGGTTATCGAGTGTTGAAGCAGCGGCTTTAGAGGCTCCATTTTCAGAAAATAAGGTAAATAAGGTATGGTAAGCGATTAAGGAGTGTGGTAGCTCGAAGTCTCCAAGTCCGGATGGTGTAAATTTTAAATTTATAAAGTGGTTTTGGGGTTGATCAAAGAAGATCTAATAGGAGCAATTCGGTGTTTCTATTATAAGTGTGAGATTTCTAAGGGTTGTAACGCATCTTTTGTTACTCTAATCCCAAAATGATAATCCGGTGAGGTTGGGTGAGTTTAGGCCAATTAGTCTAACTGGAAGTTATTATAAGGTAGTGGCCAAATTATTAGCTAGAAAGGTGAGGAAGGTAGTGGGTAAACTTGTGGATGAGGTACAAAATGCTTTTATAGATGGACGATATAACTTAGATGGAGTGTTGGTAGCAAATAAGACGGTGGATTACTTGAAAAGGAAAAAAGAAAAAGGCTTGATTTTTAAAGTTGATTTTGAAAAAGCATATGATAGCTTGAATTGGACGTTTTTAGATGAGGTTTTAAGACAAATGGGGTTTGGGGACGAATGGCGGAGTTGGATGAAGGCTTGTTTGCGATCGGCTTCAATATCAATTTTGGCCAATGGTTCACCGACGGAAGAATTTAAGATGGAAAGGGGTGTGAGGCAAAGTGACCCCTTATCACCTTTTTTTGTTTATTTTAGCCGTGGAGGGATTAAATGCAATGATGAAATAAGCGATGGGTAATAATATGTACCAGGGTGTGAAAGTTGGTGATGAGGGTGTTGTAGTCTCCCACCTACAGTATGCAGATGATACAATTTTCTTTGGGGAGTGGGAGAGAAGAAACGCAAGGAACTTAATGGTGATTCTAAAATCTTTTGAAGCGGTGTCGGGTTTAAAGATTAATTTGGGGAAAGTAGGCTTTATGGGGTAGGTGTCTCGAAAGAAGAAGTTGATAACATGGCTAGATGGTTGAAGTGTAGGGTGGGGTAAATTCCATTTACCTATTTGGGATTACCTATTGGGAAGAGTATACGGAGAGAAATTTATTGGAGACCTGTAGTGGAGAAATTTACAAAACGGTTGATGGATTGGAAGGCTAGAACGATGTCTTTTGGCGGTAGATTGACTCTTATTAAATCGGTTCTTGGAAGCTTGGCGTTGTACTACGTCTCACTCTTTCGAGCTCCGATTTGTGTGATAAAACATTTAGAATCTTTACGTCGTAATTTCTTTTGGGGTGGGGGTCGGAAGGGTTCAAAAATGGGTTGAGGTCAAATGGGAAGAGGTTTTACCCTCTTATAAGGGTGGGGGTTTAAACATTGAGTCATTAAAAGCAAAAAATTAGGCTTTAGTTGGAAAATGGTGGTGATGTTTTAAAACGGAAAATAACACTTTTTGGGTCAAATTTATAAAAAGTCTTTATGGGAGAGATAAGGGTTTAAATATTAGTAATTGGTGTAATGAGGGGGTCATGGGTCATACTTGAGCGGGTATAAGAAGGGTGGGAAAAGAGATAGATGATAAAAGAGGAGGATTCACATCTTAATTTTATAAAAAAAATTAGTAATGGTGCTCAAACAAGATTTTGGGAAGATAGGTGGATGAGTGACATAATTTTAAAAGAAAAGTTTAACCGATTGTTCCTTTTAGAAAGAATCGAGGAGATGGTTATAAAAGAAAGGGGTAAATGGGTAGATAATAGTTGGGTGTGGGAATGAGATTGGATTAGAGCACCAAGGGGAAGGGCTATTAGGGAATGGGAGGAATTGATTAATGTTCTTGAGACAATTGTGTTAATACCCGATATTAGTGATAAGTGGCATTAGAAAGATGAGTTTGAGCAGGTTTTCTCGGTTAGATACATGGCAAAAACGATCGATGAAGTGGCTATGTTGAATGGGAGCATGGGTTTACAAACGAAACGGATCAAACATGTCCCTAGCAAGATCAATATTTTTGCTTGGAGAGCAAGGAAGAAGAGATTGTCGGAACTTGTGGAATTCGACAAATGTGATATTGACTTAAACTCATTGTTGTGTCCATTATGCGAAGAAGCTGTGGAGATCTTAGATCACTGTTTAGTGGTATGTAAGGAAGCATCATTGGTTTGGTCCAAAGTCTTTTGTTGGTGGAAAAGGAACGAGATTGATGTATTGGAATTGGAGGATATTCTAGAAACGGTAGATAGAATCGGATATAGTAGAATTGTAAAAGAGTTGTGGGTGAGGGTTGTATGGATTACATTTTATCTGTTGTGGAATAATAGAAACGCCAAAGTGTTTGGAGGAAAGGTTTTAAGGTGTGCGGGCTTGACACAAGAAGTACAAATTCGGAGCTTTGAGTGGATGAAAGTTAGGATGAAACGGCTAAACTTGAATAGTCGCAATGGGTGAATGACCCGAGAGTGTGTGGTGATGATCGTGGTGAAGCTAACGGCTGATTTAATCTGATCTTGGTGGATGTTTATGATCGTGGTTAACCTGTGGTCTGCAGATATTCGTGAGTCTATCTGTAAATGGTTCAGTGTGTATATAAGATAGTTTGGATCATTGCTGCAAGTACTTGTATTGTTTGCTTTCGTACAGTAAGTTGATTGCTGCAAGTACTTGTATTGTTTGCTTTCGTACAGTAAGTTGATGTCATGCATGAGGTTCTAGTAGAGTTTTGTTTGTGTTGGTTCATGCATGGTTCAATAGTGTATGTTGGTTTTGTGTTAATAAAATTGCCCTTTCTAAAAAAATGGTATCGGTTGTAGTGTTTGGTTAATGAGTTCATGATGGTGGTTCTCAAATTGTTAAATTAATTCGAGTATTTATGATTTGTGTTATTTATTTCATCTTTTATGTTGGTTAGCAAAAGTTAGGTTTGTGGAAGAAATGACATTGTAAAAACTTATCTCAGCTACCTTCATTTATCTTTTTGTTGATCTCAATTACTATTTGACATTATATTATTATATCATTATTTTTCTAACTTGTAATTGTTAAGCTTGAGGGTTTTAGGTGAGTAGCAACTTTAATTATTGCATGTGTATATTCATTTGGGCTTAGTCTCCCGAAATGTATCTAAGTATGACTGAATCTCTATTGTATATATTCACTTTTATAGTTTTTATTAAATGTACTTGACTACTAAAAATTCATAATTAGTTAACGGGTGACCTACTTAACCGTGAACATGTCACTTTTGTTACTGATCATCTTTATCGACAAAATTCCAGCCACCTAAAAATTTTCCAACAATCTTTCATATTCACCGTATGACCTTTACCTTTGTACCTACATCTTCCACCACTACACAAATAACTGAATTCCAAGATCTACAACTAATAAAAACGACAAACGAAAATTCAAGTCATGAAAACTTGTACCATCTTTCGAAAAGATAACACTGAAAGATGAGCTTGCAAATAAAAAAAACATTGAACTTTAGATGAATAAATGTCAAAAATAGAGCTCGGTGGAATCAATGGAGCTCACCAGAGTAAGAGCATGTTGGAAATTGAGTTCGTCGGAATCTCTGTCCGCTTTTTACACACACATCTATAAAGCATCTATACATACTTGTTAAGGATGACCGTAACACATGGTGGTGGGTGGTGGTAGGGTGGGAGAGTGTGAATGAAAAAGTTGGAGGGTTGAAAATAAAATAAGAGAAAGGTAGATGGTTAAAAGTGAAAATAATGAGGGTGACACATGACACATTGTAGTTGGTTTTATCCTTTCTCCTCCTCCTTTTTATAGAGGACATTCTACTCTGAACTCTACCCTAAATTTAACTATCAATTATTTGACAAAAATCAAGCTGTAATGAGTAATGATATATTCACATATATAATTTTTACAAAATAAAACATAAAAAATTAGATGTCATTTGGTATAGATCAATCATATCAAAATTTCTTTTTTCTTTTATGTTTCTCTCACGTATCGATACACCTCATCGTGTGGTTTATAACTTTTTATGATTTTATCATTGATATGTACTAGTGAGTTCGAAATGGTGGTCTCGGCTCATTTATCATTTCTCAATCAGCGCATAGCAAGTTTTACAAACATTCTTTAAAAGTTGAGCTGTTAATTATAGCTTATAACAATATGGTATAAAAATTAAAGTGAACAAATATAAGTTATTATACGAATTGTTCCAGTTTAGACTTTAGACGTTATGCTTTATTTACAATTTATCTAGCTGGATATGATAAAGATTATGATAACATTACAGAATCCATTTAATTAGATAGTAGCATAACTCTAAGAACTATAGTCTAGGGCTTGCTAAATTTTAATGAAGACATGTCATGTCTACCTAGCCTATGTTCGTACCTATTTTAGTCAACAATCAATCAATAGATTAATACATGTGACTTCATCAGTTTATCGTCTAAACACTTCAACGAACAGTTGAAAATGAGCTTGTTTTAAATCTAGCGATAAGTGTTTGGGAATGCATTCAACTTGTATTCAATGTCTATTTTGTGTACCTAACTTTGCTATTTTTGATGTCTATTATATGTTAAGTTTGGTTGTAACGTCGGATTCTCACTATTAATCACGTTCATAGTTCACATGATCTCATTCACTCAAAAAGTGAAATCACATCATACAATGGTGTGCTCTTGAATCTATAAACCGTTGAAACTCGGTATTTTGAACACTAAAAAGGAAAAATCGCGTAAGAATGTATTATAGTATATTTATTTTGATTAAGAAAAAAAGTTATGTTAGTATGTATTGAATGTCCCAAACTTGTTATATATTGCACGTATGTGTTACTTTTCTCGACTTTCTGAATGACATGATAGTCCTATATAATGTCTATGTTATCGTCACATCACCGATTTACATTTTATATATATTGTCACATACCCAAATTAATAATAAGTATGTATAGATGGTGAACTAGAAGTCAAGCAAAAGTGTCCCCACTTTCACCAAATGTCACAACCTTTCCTTGATTCATGACCAAGAAATAGAAACTTAACCAATATACATTTTGATCCCAACCAGAAAAACTAATCCTTTTCTTAAACCTAACTTCCAAACAGTTTAACACAATCCTACCGTTAGAAACCCTTTTTTGGTTGGATACAAACCAAGCAACCTTAGTCTTTGCAATTGTTTCTATCACTAGGACCCACATACGATCATTCTCCTTGTTCTTATTGGTCTTTTAATGTCGGCAAATTTTACTTTATGAATTAAGATGTGTGTTTAGTTACTATATATTTCTTACCAAACCAATGATAGTGATGGTTTTATGATGGTGATTAGGCTAGTTAATTACCTATAATTAGGGATATTAAACTATAAAGTTTGAGTAATAACTAAACGATAGTGCCAATATTAATCAATGTTTGGTGTAGGTGTCATTCTCATATGTGTTTGAAGTCTTGTTATTGTATTAGGTAATCAAATTTTTATATGTAAGACCATTTTGGTAGGATGATTGTATTCATGAGATTTATAATTAGTAAGCATAAAATATGAATTAGTAAGCATAAAATATGACACCATTAAAATAATGTGATAACATAAATGCATCTAATAGCACATAAATTATGAGCAAGGCTGTCCTGAATTTTTTGAGCTCCGTCCGAAATTTTAAAATAAGGCTCAAAAATAGTAACTTTAATATTTTTTAAAAATTTGTGTAATCGGAAGAATGAAACGCCTATAAGATTTATTTTATTTCTCTCTATTTTTCACGTAAAATAAAATAAGATAATGAAAACATAGTTTCATCATTTTTCAATGATTCTTTTGGCAAATCAATCTCACGAGAAAAGAATTTAAAAATAAATAAATTTAGGTTTCCATAAGTATACTATGTTCGATTATCATTTACATTTTATTGATATTACTTGAATTTGGTTATCAAAATCTACAATTCCATTATTAATGTCTATATTATGATTATTATTTTCCACGTTAAAACCATGTACATTAAAAATATTTTTATTGTTACCTACTCTTCACATAATCAATTTGACAATCGCACATGTTACAAACATGTTAAAAATTGAGAGTTTAATATGTGTTTATGGTTTAATATCTCTTATTAATTATTTGTTATCGATTGTTTTGAGAAGACATTTTTAGTTGTTGGGGCCTTGGGGTTAAAAAAGTTAAGCAAGTATCCTTTTGTTTTGTCTTTGTAATAATAATTTATTTGAATTTGAATGTCTCAAAAAACATATTTGTATGTATTTATATATAAACACTTAGTAATATGCATATATAAATCATACATACACATAATACACTATGCATGAAATTTTAAGATCTTAAAATTTCGAGGGCCCTGTGTGGTGGTACCACTTGCACACCCTCAAAGACGGCACTGATTATGAGACATCAAAGCTAATTATAAATTAGATATTTACATTTTATACCCTTTAACTTTTATAATATACATATTATTACTATACTTTATATATAGTTGAATCCAAATTATGTGCAATTAGCAGCATACTCATTATCTATATCTTATTTGTCGCAAGTTAACATATGTGTTTTTAAATCACGTCCTGATCTTTTAATATTTTACTATATAGTATTTTACTGGTAAGAAAATACAAAGAGTGATGATCGTAGTTTACAATCATAGATATTTAAAATCAACTTAGTAATGACAACGCGATTGTAACGAAACGGAAGACAAATAAGAACAAAGGGATTACGTGGTTTGATGCTATGATCAAGAAGGGTAACCTATAGCACAACTATACTAACGAGTCGATCTTTTTCTACTCTTGAGTAGGAATCAATTATTGAAAGATGTACTTATATATGGATGACGAGCCAAAATTCGTGTATGGTTCTAGCCTTCTAGGTTGTACTCCCTTTCTCGCATTATGGCTCAACAAACGTCACGCAAACAAAACTTAATTCACAACTTGACAAGAGAGATTATCAAGATTCTACGTCTCGTTGTCATGTCCTAATGGATGATATTTGTTTAACCTAGAACCTTGAGATATCAAGTTAGATTTTCATATTTTTGTTTGTACTGCAGTACAAATTACTCGATCGTATGCTTTAACGAAAGGATGTAAAAATAATGCTTCTTGTTATCAATAAGTTTTTGATCTAACGATGTCAATTGCTCTTTTAACCTCTTGGTTATGAAACAGAGTTAACAAACAACTTCTTGGTTATATTTTTGGGAAATTTAAAATTAAAACATTAAAAAGAATTGCATATATGTCATTGTTTTTATTTTAAAAATGTTAAATTAAAACTATTGATCAAAATATGCTAAATAATATAGTTTATGTTAAATATACTATCCAAATATCCAATTTCCTACGATGATGATGATGGTAGCAACTCCATTATAAAATAGAAAGCAACGATTTTTTGATTTATTTATTTTTCAAATTGAATTGTGTTAACGTGTGTCTCGTGACATCCATTAATCTGCATTTAATGAACATGTAATTTTTTTAAATATCATAATAACTTATATTTAATATATGAATAAAAAAGGTAAATGTTGAGATGAATTAATGAGTATCAAGTGCAAATGCTAATATTTAAATAAATTTCGACTTCATTAAGTACACTTTATCGTGTGGTACAGGAACGCACATTACATAAACCCTTAGCAGAAAATTGCTCGGCTACCTTTAGATGTAACTCCTTAAACTTTGCATCTATGGTAACCTTTATCACATTCTTTCACATCATTCCCAAATCCTCACTTGAATATATATGTTCCTAGCTTTTTTGCCCAAATCCTCATTTGGATTTGTTTCCTAATTAAAGTACATCTCATTTTAGGTTAAAGATGAAATCATGGATGTGTCTACTAATAATGACATCAAGTATATGCATACAATTATTCAAAACAACAAATGCCAAATTACACCTGTATATGAAATAGGAACAGAATAAACATTAATGTAACGTAATTATAAGCGAGTTCAACGAAGAATAGTAAGAAAAATGAAGAGTCGGAGAACCAACATGATTACTTTATTTCCTTTTAAAAAATAAAGCAACTCTGTTACTTCCTCAATTTTCCATTTTTTATATCATTTTATTGAATTTTTGTCAACTCGTGGCTAATCATAATTTTGTCTTTTTTATTTTATTTTTTTGTTTCATTTTGTCTTTTGTAAAATTGTCTTTTTATTTTTTCCTTCTTTTAAAAATGTCTATTTTTTATTTTACTAAAAGCCACATGTATTACTGATTATTTTACTAGAAGCCTCAGTAATGTTACAAAATAGTTTTCTAACGTAGTTCATTCATTTGTAATTCTTTGCTTTTTGTCATATAACAAGTATTTTTTACTCGCACGTTGCAGCGGCGCATAAAAAGCGGCGCATAAAAAATGTATATTTGGTAGATGAACGAAATTTATTTTATTTTAGATGTTTGTTCATTTTACAAAATTAAGACGTAATAATACATCATTTTACATGACTTATAGTAAAGGTCGATTATCGAAGCAAATTTTGATTTTTTTTTATTTGATTGAATTCGGTTGTGTTGTTTATTATAGATTTGTATCAAATAGATAACTAATTTAAAGTTATATCAGACTTTAATCAATTTTTTTTTTTTTTTTTGTAATATTCATTCTAAGTTAAGTCATGTTAAAATATTTAGGTTAAATGGATAAATTGGAACCGAATTTAAAAAACAACGGTCAACATATTTAAAATATAAGTTCAAAATATCTCCTATGATATACATAAAAACTTTATGCACGAAATGATGAGTATGATCATACTTATATATTGTATAAAACTCGTCATCTACAAAGCTTTATTGTAATAAAAAACATTTTAATAATGTATATTTATAAATTTAAGGAATAAAATTCATTAAAAAATGTTCGTTCTATTTTTGTGAAAAATTTGCAAAATTTGTACTTCGTATCAAAGTTTTACCATCTTGTATAATTATATTTATATAAATTTTATCCATATACATATAAATTCTATTCTTTTGAAAAATATATTTTTGAATTGTAGAGCTTTGTTTTAAACATCTTTAAATAAATAAAAAGAAAATTATCATTCATAAAGATGTAGTATGAGGTGATGGCTAAGACTCTAGAAGTTGGGGTCAAAGACACGAAAGTCCGAGGTGTGAAAGTGTACATGAGAGAGATGAGATGAGTTTGTATAACTTTAAAATATTTCACATGTGACACACAAAAATAATATGGTCAAAAGACTTGAACATGCAACCTCATTTATAAATTAAAATCCCTTAACCATTCAACTATCATGAGTGAATAGGTTATGAATAATGAATTACCTTTGGTAATTGTCACAGAGATAATTGAACTACTTTTTGATAAAATTCAATTTATTTCTTACTTATAAACGAGACTAAGTACCCTGCTATTTTTACGCGAGAGCCTGTTTATGTGATAAGATCGTAGTAATCAACATTAACAGAGTTTTTATTTTATATAATGATATCAAAATGACTCAAAAATTAAGAAGACTACAACTTCAAGTCCTTTTAGGATTAAACTAATAAACACTTGTTGAATATACAAACAAACTTTTTCTACCTTAAACTAAAGATTCTTGTTGGAAAAGAACGCCTCAAAATAAAACTTTATTGCTATTTTATATAAATAACACGATATTTTATGTTTTGCTAGTGCATAAATCATTTCATTTTAGTAATAATGTTACGTGTGGCCCTTCTTGTTGGTGCTCATACAAATTTCAAAAAAAGTGAACTTCAATCCTTTAACGTTTATTTATTTATTTTCGTTTTCATCATGCATTCTTTTATTCCATTTTCTATTTTTTTTCTCTTTATTAGTGCAAAGCAGACTCTTGACACGATTAAACTACTAAATATTAAGGGAAAATAAATTGTACAGTAAACAACATGTATTGTAGACTAATAATAGGGGTTAAAATTATATAATTTTAAAAGTTAAAGGGTATAAGATGTAGGGGTGTGCATGATTCAGAACCGGACCAAACTGTCTCGGTTCGGTTTGGTCCCGAAACCCGATTTGTAGCAGATTTTTGGACCGAGGACCCGACCATATGTCATCGGTTTGGTTCGGTTCGGTTTTAAAACGGGCCTGCTCGGTTCGGTCCAAAAGACCGACCCGATTGGTTATGCGTGATTTCATTGTCATTTTGTGTCTAACCGATGTTTAGTGGCCGTTGACGTGAGAAATATTTAATCATTAGTTTACTGAAAATTATTTGTTGGATTCATGTATTTGGGTCTTTTTTGGGTGCATACTTTAAAGCCATATATAATGTGTATGATTGTAATTTGTGAATGAGGTTCAAGGGGTAAAAAGCTACGTAAGCATTTTCATATCTCATTTTTTTCAGTTGTGAGACAGTCTAAATTGATAACACCCTAAGGGTTGAAGCTTGAAAAATAATGATTAAATAAAGGAGCTATATATTTTGGAGTAAGTGCATAAACAAATCCAAGTATAAAGGTTTAAATAAATTAAACAGTAGGCCATTTTGGTTAAATAAACAATCCAACGCTTTTAATAGCC
Source organism: Gnaphalium uliginosum (assembly GCA_963930675.1). Classification (NCBI taxonomy): domain Eukaryota; kingdom Viridiplantae; phylum Streptophyta; class Magnoliopsida; order Asterales; family Asteraceae; genus Gnaphalium; species Gnaphalium uliginosum. Next base: position 40,009,494 of record OZ005684.1, on the reverse strand, counting down.
ACCCCAAGGTGTATTGCTATAAAGATCTGAACTCGAGACCTCTTGTAATCGGGTATCAGGATATCATCCAATAGACCATCTTGGTGATGGTTATGTTGACCATTATATACTATAGATATAAAATTTATAGGGAACAGAATATGAAGCAATCAAAGTGTATAAACATATATACACATGATTTAAAATAACCAACCGAGTCCCACATAGGTAAAAATGAATTTGGATGAGCAATTATTTTTTTTGACGATACATAAGGAAGTTATATGTTATATTTAATGAATGTATACGGATATTCGGTTCGGTCCATTTCCCATTTTTTCCGGGTTTGGTCCAGGACCGGATCGAGTCCCGAATATCTAAAAAGCTATGGACCATGGACCGTACCATATATCCTGGGGTATTTCGGTTACGGTCCGGTTCCTCCTCGATCATCGGGTATTTTCGGTTCTTCCCATTTAATGCACAATCCTAATAAGATGTCAAATAAAATATTTAATTTAATTTGAGATTGATTAACAACACAACTGAATGGTAATGTTAACATTACAATTGTTATCTTTAAATATTAATAAGGCTGACTATTATAAATATGTTTGAAAAAAATAACTAAAATCAAGTATTTTTTGTTTGGCGGGATCAGATGGGATGGTGACATAGAGTGGACACGAGGTTCAGACAATCACCCTTGATTTTTTTGATCAACGACTCAAATTCACTGCATCATAAATATACATTGCATTATAACAATATTGCGTTTTACCTTTAAAATTTTGACTGCATAATAACCATATGTCTTAACTGAAGTTTTATGTTTTACTGTTTATTATACAACTGATACTATATCAAAACGCAATGGGTAGAAGATGAGCAATTATATTATAATATATATATATATATATATATATATATATATATATATATATATATATCAGGGGATAGAAAAAGAAGAGATTTTGGGTAGAGAAGAGGGAGAAGAAATATGGACCAATCATTTAAAATCTAGGTCAAAGGGTATTCTAGTAAATTCTAATTTAAGGAATAAAAATCAATAAATTTATTTTTAATATATTTTAGTGGGTAGTTATTGTTTTCCAAATTTGTAGGGGAATTAGTCACATTTCTCATCCCAAAATCGTAGGAACATGTACAAGTTTATTCCCATGAAAATAGGTTTCTCCAATCTCATTTTTCATTTCAATATATATTCTTCATAGAGAAAAAAAATTCGCAAGGTGACTAATAACTGCCAATTACTTGTTGAATCAAAAACTTCCATCAAAAAAATTATGGGTCGACATATTCTTCTGTTCAAGATCGACATAACTTCCATAAATTCTCCTCTTCAGGGTTTATACTCCATAAATTCTGGGTCGACATAACTTCCATCAAACTTTATACTCCATATTCTCCTGTTCAAGGTTTGTTTCCGCCATTAATTTCTAGGTTGACATGTCTAACGATGAAATGGAGATGGAACTTATAGATGAATTTTCCACAGACGAATCCGATGATGCGCATATGTTTTCATAAAATGAGAGATTTGATTCATAATTGAGTGAACTATGATTCATTTTTGAGTTTATATATAATTCAGTTAACAACCAAGTATTATTCATAGAATAATGCAGTTAAAAAATAAGTATGATTCAGTTAACCGATAAGTATGATTCAGTGGACAGATAAGTATGATTCACTACACAGATAAGTATGATTCACTAAACAAATAAGTATGATTCAGTGGACCGATAAGTATGATTCACTAAATAAGTTAGTATGATTCAGTCTTATCTACAGCACACTATGACACATTTTCTTACCATGATGCCCGTGTTCATAAACCATTCAGTTAACCATTTTGTTTCAATGATTCAAAAAAACCACAAATAAAAGTGAAATCGAGATACACAACTAATTATACATTTCACCTTCATAATTTAGGAAAAATAAACTATAATTCAACAACTGATAACACCGTTTACTTCATGATTCAGGAAAAAAAACTATGATTCAATAACCAATAATCATCAATTTCAAATTATATTGTGAGCCTTTAGTTCATCAACTGACATGATACATTCAAAATAGATACTGCCATCATATAATCGTAATTCAAAAACACTAACTTGTACTCAATTTGAATCAATTACATCTATAAATAAATTACTTTTTACACATAAATTCTTGAACTTCATAATTCAATAACAATAAACTCTACTACTGTGTATTTTTCATCCCTTTTCATACATAAAAGAACAACCTGATTCACATTTTATTCAATAGTTTAATTCAGAAAACTCTGTGATTCAATTTTAATGAAGAGGTTCTCAAAAAAATATGAACAAGTAACACCAATAAAAATAAAATTCAATGCATAACGATTATCAAATTTTTGTTACATTGAACATTTACTTGATTCACTTTTCTAGTTTCAGCATATTACATTTCACAACCACTAATCAACAATTAGATGTTTGGAGCCCTTGATTCAACACCACGATTTTGTTAATGACGAGGAAGTAGCGATTTCATAAACTAGGATTTTGTGGATTTCGTTTGTAACCAAGAAGATACCTGCGGTTTTTATAAACCCTTGATTCAGTAGGACGAGATTTTGTTGATTTCGTTTCTATATTGTTACTTGCGATTTCAGAAATAGGGTTTAGGGCTTTTTGATCGTTATTTGAAATGGGGAATGATATTAGGAGAATTAGTTTGATAATTTTAGAAATGCAAGATATAACGATTTGTATTTCCTTTTCCGAGCGCTGCTTTTTAATTCTCAATAAAAAACTGAATTTTTTTCCTTTTTGTGAATCAACTAAATGTACTATTTTACCCCTAGATGTTTAAAATTAGGTCATAAATATTACATTTTTGCCACTGAATAATCTCACCCATTGATTTGGAGATCTAGTGGCCAGAATTGTTTCTCCCCTTTCTCCACATTAAAATCCTTCTCCCTGTATCCTACTTCTATATTATATATATAACTTATAAGATCGTGTATGTTTTGTCTTCATATTGATTAACAGAGTGTGTTGTCACGTACTGATTAAGATATTTTTCCATTTGTGTAATTAATTTGTTCATATGAAGCAATTTAATGATTTAGTTTGCCTATAATGATTCATACATGTTGATCTATCTTAATCATAACTTTTAATCATTTAATTAACATCTATGATTTATGCATATGATCCGATATTAAATATATGAAATGAAAATATTTATAATTAGAGACCTAAAACAAAATAACAGAGAAAATATAATTATAATATGTGATATTACATGAGGCCATGAGGGATTCTTGGTATCTTACCTATAAACTTACTAGTTTGATGGATCAAAGAAAAGAGTAGGTGGGTGTGAAAGAATGGGCCGAAACTCAAGAACTTGGGCTAAATCTTTTGTATCATATGGTCCAGTTTCCGCTAGCCCAGTTCGACTATATATACATATTATGTAACATATATAATATAACCATTTTGTCCAACCTGTATTGGAAAATCCCATTAGCAACAAAATAAACCATAAGTGACACATGGGCATGCATTGCATAAATTATGTAAATTAGTGCATATAATGTGGTGTTTATGTCATGATGCACCGAAAAATAAATAAATAAAAGAGTAAATTTTATAAATGGTCCATGTGATTTATATTAATTTACAAAAATTATTTCTATACTTTATTTTTCACCTTTTTAGTCCAATAAACTTACGTTTTGCTCGAAAATAGTCCATCATCCATCTAAAATGACTAAAATACTCTTTGACCGTTTAGATCTTTACTATCTGAAAATGACAAGAGAAGGGGTACTTTAGTAATTTCAGGTGGAGGATAGACCATTCTCGAATAAAATATAAACTTATTGGACTTAAAAAGTGACAAATAAAGTATATGGATGATTTTCGTAAATCAATATAAATCACAGGGATCATTGATAGAATTTACTCTAAATAAAAAGAAAACTAAACTTATTTTGAAACTAAAAATATAATGTTTCTGAATGCAGACGACTTCCAAGATACAACGATCTACTAATAAAACTAGAGTATCATTTCGTGAAAAGTGTATGTCATATAATGTGGACGATTTTTTTTTTCTTTCTAGTTTAACCGTGGTTTTGATACCACTGGCCACTATTTCACAGAGATCAAATCCACTAACACAGACTTAGTCGAGATAAAGTTATCTTAAAAAGAATGACGTTAACCTTAGAAAATTGTAAGAAATTGTTAAAATCCTTGGAAAAGTAAAGAAGGAAAGGAGAGCATCCGAATATCAAGTTATCAACTCATAAAAGAACATGGACCCACCTGTTCAAAACATGAACCACAAACTTTGGAAAGCCCATTAGTAACCAACAAAAGGAGAGAACTAATAATTAGGCCCGCAAACGAACCGAATTAACGCAAACGAAGCATGTCCGTGTTTGTGTTCGTGCTCGTGTTCGTTTGTTAAGGTTTTAACGAACACACGAACGGATAATCAAACGGATTTTGTTGTTCATGTTCGTTCACAAACATAAACGTACGCAAACGAACGAACATATAATTTAGGGAAATTGATCGATTCCCCCCCTCCCCCGGAAAAAAACAACAACTAATATATCGATATCTACCCGGTCACAAGTCGCAAACCTGCGACTTGCGACCCGTGGTTTCTGACTTGCGATCGAACACCGTGACTAGCAAATCAGGCCACGACACCCCATATTCAAACACGTTCCCGGAGACGTGGCCGGGTCGCAAGTCACAAGAAGCCGGTCACAAGTCGCAAATTTGCGACTTGCTTCCGGACCCGGACACAATCACATTCACAGTCATGGCTAGTTCCCACTCGTTCACGTTTTACACGTTCACGGGGTCGCAAGTCGCAAGAAGCCGATCACAAGTCGCAAATTTGCGACTTGCTTCCAGACCCAGACATATCACGTTCTCGGTCATGGCTAGTTCCGACTCGTTCACGGTGTCCGGTCACAAGTCGCAAATTTGAGACTTGCTCCCGGACCCGGACCCGGACACAATCACGTTCTTGATCGTGGCTAGTTCCGACTCGTTCACGGTGTCCGGTCACAAGTCGCAAATTTGCGACTTGCTTCGGGACCGGGACACAATCACGTTCTCGGTCATGGTTAGTTCCGACTCGTTCACGGTGTCCGGTCGCAAGTCAAAAACCACGGGTCGCAAGTCAAAAACCACGAGTCGCAAGTCGCAAGATGTCGATCACAGGTCGCAAATTTGCGACTTGCTTCCGGACCCGGACATAATCACGTTTTCGGTCATGGCTAGTTCCGACTCGTTCACGGTCCGGTCGCAAGTCGCAGGTTTGCGACTTGTGACCGGGTAGGGGAAATAGTCAAGTTTTTTTTTCGGGGGCAAATCGATATATTAGATTTTTTGGGAGGGGAGGGGGCAAATCAATCAATTTCCTTATAATTTATTGCATTTATCCGTTAATACATTAAACGAACCTATGCAAACATGTATATTGATATATAGTCCATATAATATATAATACATACATGTATATTATATTATATATCGAAGTGTGAAATGCTATTGAAAGGTAATATTGATATATTTTAAATGATCCTCGGGATACCTAAATATTTAATACTATAATATTTTTAATTTAGCTTAGATTAAAATAAGATACTCCCTTTACAAATATGTATCCATGTAATTAAAGTATTAGTAAACAAACATAAACAAACGAACATCTTATCGGACGTTCACGAACGTAAATGAATGAACGAGACCGATGTTCATGTTCGTTCATATAATTAAACGAACGTAAATTTTTGTTCATGTTCGTTCATATAACGAAACGAACGAACATAAATGAACTTCCAGCCGAACAGTTCGCAAATTGTTCGCTGAACGTCCGGTTTGCTTACATGGCTAGTAATAATATATAGCCCTGTTTAGATAGATCTAAACGTAGATATAACTTTTTCATTGGTTAATATAGTTTTTCTTTCATAATCTTATAAGTTAAAGATGACACATGTCATTATCATATTTTTAAGCAAACTTTAAATCTCCCTAAATAGGCATATCAATCATTTTCCTTATAGAAGTTCATTTTTTTAATAATCAGCCGAGATAGAATAACTCAAAAGTAATATAATACAACAAATAAAAATAGAAAAACACTTTGAATTCGTTATTTTAGAAGAAAAAAAAATTGGGGGTGATTCTCAGAAGAAATATTTTACTTCCTACAAAGAAAATAAAACGTTCCTTATAAAGAAAAATACATTTTTTCTTGTATAAAGTAAAAAACTCCTTATAAAAAGATTTTCTCCGTGTATGATCAAGCATATTTCTGATTGAGTGCAATCAGCGAGTAGAGTTTATGAGTGATTAGTCCTTAACACTCCAACGTACATGCAAACCCGGTTCGAGAGTTACTCAATCGAGGGTGGCTAAGGGATTAATCCTCGAAAATACACAGTGAGGTATTTTCAAGTGTATGACGTGCTTGAAACGAATGAAGAGCAAGCAATAGTTTATGTAGTGAAACTCTACCCTCTAGAAGAGTGACAATTAAGGCGTGAGAATGAGGACATTCTCAGAAATGTTACGATGTGAGCTCGGATGGAACGTCATAGTCCCAGCATTTAATTCGTTGAGCACTAACAGTTTGCCCACTCCACTCGTTGTGCTCTCGGTATATAAATAAGCGACTCATCTAATAACAATTTACATAGTGCGTTTAAGTTGGTGACTCATCAAATATGATGTTTGATATCACTGTTGACAAAAAAAACTAAAATTTATTTTTGAATAGTGTAAAGATACGGTATTTTTAATGCGTTATTAATAAAACTAGAGTATGATTTCGTAAAAACTAAAAAGTGTCTTGTAAAGCCCTTGGCAAAGAAAAGACGAAAACAATAGCATCGAATATCAACTTATAGGACACAAACTGTGTTAAAAACATAATGGAAATTGGACAAAAAGAATATGCCAATAAAAAAAATGTTTATAGAAATGGTAGATTCTTGGTAGCAAGAATGTAAATACTTAGCCTAATTAACATCTGTCACTTCAGTTTCAGTATAAGCCTCTACATTTCTATATATAAGTATCTATATTTCTATTTTTAATTTTCCGAAAATAATTATCAACTTTATATTTCAACTAATGAAAAGAGATTTCTAGTAAGGTAGATATGATATTTGATAGGTGAAAAATATAATTATCTGATATTGAAAAAATTATATACATTGAACACTTTGACATAATAAGTTTAAGAGCCATTCAAAGGAGCGAGTCATTAATTGTCACTTTTCATTCCATCAATATGAGATGGGACTAGCTTTGCACAACTAAAAAAACAGCATCTTTTTTTTTTCATACATCCACTTGTTCTTGCGTCCATCTTTAGCCTACAACAAATCAATTTACATTTACATCTAACAAACAAAAGAAACAAAAAAAGAGAATATATATATTTTTGTATATATCTTTGGCTAAAAATGTGTGCTTGGTGATCTTCCCCGACTATTACTATCTAACACAATTTCAAACAAATCCCCTTCAGACGATTCGTCGTAATCTGATATTCCTCTATTAACACTCCCGAAATATTGTGCATTTCGTTTTGTAGATCGATCTAACCAATGTGCGTCTATTCTTCCCATTGAGAAAAGCTCTTTGCTGTCTTCGAACCCTAAAATAGGAGAACTCGCCAATTGTCCAATGAAGCAAGGATTTGGTGTCCTCTGCAAATTAGCTTGTGTATATCTGAAAACGCTTTGTCCAAAATTTACAAGTACTGTAACGTCTCTATTTGCTCCCAATGTCGGATAGAGAGGTGTTCCAAATTCTTCGGTTGTGCAATGTACTTCACGGATTAGTTGACCATCTATAGTGAAGTAAACTTTCTTTTGGCTCGGGTTGTATCCACAACCAATCACCTTATCGGTTTTTCCCCATTCGTTAGATTCAACTTCAGTTTTCAATCTTACTCCTGTGAGTCGCCAATTAAAATTATCATAACTTACCATACAAAATCTTCATGTTTTTTCTCTCTGTATCAACCTTATATTTTTTAGAATTTCTTCATCATTGATTACATAATTGAATCTCAAAACAAAATTAAATTATACAACAAATAAAAGTTAAAATGTAAACACTTATTTAAAGACAAGATACAAGGACACGAAAAAACAAATTATTATTTATAAAAAATGTTGTAGGACTTTCCATGATATATTAAGTGCACTTGTGGGTCACATGTGTTAATAGGGCGGAGTTCTAATTGTTGATTTTTGTCATTATAGGACTTGTTATTTATTCGTAATTAAAAATTATGTTAAACAATAATATTTTGGTTGTATATATACTATTATTATTATTATTAATTATATTATATTATATTATATTATATTATATGATTATATTATCCTCTGTTTCTAAAAGCAACTTGATTAATAATCACTTAAATTATACTTTAAAATATACATGCCATATAACCCTTCCATTTAGAAAGCATATCTTTTAGATTAAAATACAAGTATCGAATTCTTTATATTGCATTATTAATCTAAAGTATCGTTAGGGATACTTATCACGTTACTAAATTTATTATAAAATCTAGGAGGATAAAATTATGTTTCAAGAATAGTACCAAAAGTGTGTTATTATATTATTTATTTTAGGATTCTAAATAGATACAAAACTGTCCTTACGTAAATAACTTTTTCTTAAAATGATTTTTGGGTCACATTATTCGTTCATTAATAAAATATAATTTCTAGAAGCAAATCTTGGCTATTGAAAATAGACTTGACTTTTAAAACATACCTTCTAGAAAAACGGAGCCGTCGGAGTTGAATCCTACCGATCCCGGATAACTTCCCGGAAGTTTCAACGGCAACGACCCACCTCCGGCAAGTCCTACCGACAATACAATACTCATTTCCATTTTCCCCTCCACTATTTCTTTCCCACCATTTCGAACCTTCAACTCTTCAAATTTACCAATAACACCCCTTGAATTTATACCATTACTATTCACACTCGTTACATGAACCAATGATTCCGATGAAATCTTTTCACCAGCATGGTTTTCTTGAATTAATTTAATCTTTTCACCTTCTCCCTTATTAACCCTCACAATTTCATCTTCATGCGTGGACAAAATCGTAATTTCGAAATAAGCTTCTTGTGGGAAAGGAGACGAGTTCCCTAAAGCCGGCCCGGGTAACGGCAAAGCGGATTTGATCACGGAAGAAGCCGTCATTGAAAAACCGGATGAAGTCATAATTTTATTAAATCCAGAATTTAGACGGATTTTTTGCATGAAATCCGCCGATCCTTGACAAACTTCCCAACTTATTTCCATCGATTCTACTTCCTTTCTGGCCCCGCTGGTGCAGTCTAGACCAGCCGGACCACAGTATCCCAGAATGGATTTGTTAGAGTGGATTGAAGGGGAGGAAGTGAAGTTTGTGAAAGCGAATCTTGACCATCCATTTTCAACTGCATCCGTTACTAACGAAGGGTTGTCCGACCAACTAAACAAAGGTTTTGACGAAATCCCACGTCGAAGAACATAGTAATTTGTTCGTCGTTTGTTGTTGTTGAACATGTTTTCTTGTTGATGTAGTTTCGTTATTCCGTTTTGTAAAGTTGTTGCGCGTTGGATCGGTTGTTGTTCTTGTTGTTGCTTGGGGTTGTAGCAAAAGCGGCGCGTGAAGTAAAAGAGGACGAAAAGAAATATACCGGAGGCGATTATCGCTAAGGTGATGATAGCCCAGTCGTGCATCGTTTCCGGTTATTGGTTAATTGCCGTGGCCGTTGAGTGATCGGAGATTTTTTGACGAGAAAAGAAAGGGTGGACTAGGACTAGTTCAAGAAAAGTTAGCATTGAATAACAAGTAACAGAGAATGATGGGTGGAATATTTTTATTATTGTGTTTTATATAAATAATGGGAAATGAAAAGGTGGTATTGTTGAGACTATTTCTACGTTGGCTTGTTATCTTTTTGACCGATGCTACCCTTTAGGATTATAAAGGACCTTTCAATGAATATGAAGATTTTATAGTTACGTAAAGATAACGTTTTTTTAACGGACAGAGACATGACTGTTAAACTGTAGATGCATAATGCATTAAAACATACTCTTTCCGTCCCACTTTTATTTTCCACTAAGAATTTTCGTTGAATTTAAAATATATTAGATAAATATCAATCTTTCCCTTACATTTAAATCAGGTTTGACTAAAAATTTGTATGAAATAAATAATTGAGAGTAATAAATAAGGGTAAATTAGGGATTTTAATAATTTTTAATAGTTAGTTTTTGTGAGTAGACATTTTTTTGGGACATACATAAATAGTAAGGTGAACAATAAAAATGAGACGGATGGAGTATATGTTTCAAGAGATTGACGGTGTGTTTTGATAGTAACTAGTCGGTAGCTAAAAATTGTCATTGTAAATTATTTCAAAATTTTAATTGAAGAACTTTCTGATTATGAGGATTTTAGGAGAAATTCGTTTTTTTCGTTTTTTCTATAATCCAATCCCCAACATATACTATACCGATACGAATTAAAACCGCATAATTTGCTCAACTGTACGAGTTTATTCGATTTTGTGGTAGTTGAACACTTGAACTTATGTACTCCGCTATTTTAATCGATTGTAAGTTCCCTTGACATATAATACGAGTTAAACTTTCATGTCTTGCATTAAATAGATATATATATATATATATATATATATATATATATTTATACTACATATAAATCATTCATTGTTTTTTTTTAAATTAGACACAACAATATGAAATGTCTAACTTACCCCTAAACAATTGCTTTTACTACATTTATATTTACGGCAATTATAAATGTATAATATTCTATTAATACTTACACAAATATCAGTCTAACAATTAGTTAACACTTGCACTGATTATCATGTTTATCTAAGAAACTATATTCACTATCAAAAGTAAGTAAATAAAAATAATCAATATTACCATTGACTTCAATAAGATTACAACATTACATTCCAATTTACGGGTTATAATAACTTCAATACTGTGTCAATTAATTATTGGTCTATGACCAAGGTTGTTTAATTTGGTAAGCGGGGAGTACTCGGTCCGGACCTTGTAACGAGTATTCGGCCTAGCTGAGGAGTACTCGGTCCGGACCTTGTAATGAGTATTTGGCCTAGCCGAGGAGTACTCGGCTTGACTTTTTTTTACCTTTAAATGATAAATTTCAAAATTATATGTTTAAATATAGATTAGAGAGTGAAGATTGATGGTGAAAACCATTAAAGAGTGGGATCAAAGGAAAAGAAATTGAACCAAACATTTAATTAGATTTTAAACATTAATTTTTTTTTAAAAAAAAAGTTGACCAAGTTTGACTTTGCCCGAGTTTGACCGAGTAATCCCGAGTTTGACCGATTTTTTCCAAGTTTGACCGACTTTTTGCGAGTATTTTGCGTTGATCGAGTTTTCAGTCTGAGTTAGACCGACTCGCCTCCGACCACCCCCGAGTCACGAGTACTCGGTCGAGTTGACCGAATTTTACAACAATGTCTAGGACTACACCTTAGAAGGTGGAGCATTTCTTATATGTATGATACTTTTGATTTTTCTTTCTTTTTATTGTTCATGTAGTTAGTAAAATGAAGAGGTGGATTCGTAAACATATCATATCAGAAACGACTTAGATAATAGATATCACTTTTCTATCATTTTGTTTACATATGATTAATACACTTTTTGTACTTGACTGAAGTGAACATGATGCTTTTTTCAATTTTTTCAATGCCACGAGTTACGATTTGGTGAAAGCTTCACAAGATCATGTATAATGTTTAATTCAATTTTGCGTTTTCATATTTTTGTATAATAGTTACCTACAAAAGGTTGTTGAATATGTATCAAATAATTCAGCATGACCGTCGAATAGCACAGGTTTTTTGTACTTGACTGAAGGGTTGTTCAATGTTTTGTACGGTGTAATTTAAAAAGGGTAGAGGCATGACCAGCTCATGACTCATGAAGTCATGAGCCTTTTGGAACCTGGTAAAATATATTAAATAACTAAATAAATGATAAGGTAAAAGAATTTCTTTTTTTTTACCTTAATGAGTTTTTACTCACAAAGGTTTGTGACAAATTATTGCATCATGTTTTATTTTATTGACTTATGTCAACTTAACTTAATGCTAAACAATGCTAACTGTTTTGCATGAAAATGAAAAAATTTGTGCATGTATTGTTTTCTAAGAAGTCTATCTTTTTTTATAGAAAAATATAAATAAAAAGAGAACATGATATATTATGCAACATGTAATCCTTTTATCATGCAAAACAGAACATGTAGCCCCTTTATTATGCAATATCATTTTATATTATATCTTTATCGATAAATTTGATATATTATGTTCTCTTATTATGAAATTTTCCATGTTTTTATAAATTAAAAATTTCAACGATATATTAAGTAAAATATAGTAGGATGCATTAGGTATTTTAAAGGCATACGATCGAATGATTTCAGAAAAATCTTTAAATGTTTTCGAAATCTCAAGGTTTAATCAATTGGCTATATAACACCCGACTTTTTGTAAACAATTGAAGAAGAAATGATAGATTATGAGGTTTGTCAATTAGTTATGTTTCAAGGATGATTATGTAGTCATATATGTGGAAGATACACACGAAAAAAACTGGATTTCATTGGATGTATGTGGTTATGTACTTATGTGCATCTAAATTTCTTACTATTTTATCACTTGGTGATAATTTGCTAAGAAATTACAGTTTTCAATCACTTTTTTGAAATATATCGAAAGGATAGTCCATTGTTGTAACAGATTAAACTTAACTTACCTCTGTTAAAAATGTAAGTAAATATCCGCTATTTACTGATATATGTACGTATTAGGCGTTAATACTCTTTTAATATTAGTTTCATTGATGACATACTTCAAGCTATATTTGTATAAACACGTACTGTATGTTTTGCTGCGGATTGTTACATCCGCTTATGCATGTTGATTCATTTTGTACACTTCATTTGAACAAGTGACGGTTGTAGCATAATATAAACTATATCATTTACACGTACAAACACACACTTTAAGCAAGGATAACCTTATGAACGCCATGATAAAAGTGAAGATTAAAAGTTTCAACTGATGGTGGAGAAGGAGAAAACACACCATTTGTCTCCTAGTCCTAAAACGCAATTCTTCCACGACAATCATTTGTTTGTGCCTACAAATGTCTCCCCTTTTATGCTTAAGTTTGGATATCTAAGGTTGAGTTATGTTTCTTAATATAGAAGATTTGTTATCTGATTGTGAGTTTCGTGTAATCGACGTTGTAAAAGGTCAAAATATTACAATTTTGAAGTGTTCGTACATTAACATAAAACAATGGTTTAGGTCACATTTTTGGAAGACAAAAAAAGTTGACACTCTTTGTATGTGTTTTACACGATACGTAATAATGGTTTTGTGTTTTTCCAAAAAAATTATATTATATATTATATATTATTATAAAATATCATTAAAGTGAAAACAAAGACATTAATAATTTCATATCATGATAAATGCTATTGCAAGACAATATAAATATAAATATTACTCAAAACAAATGATAATGTCATACCACTTGAAAGCATGTCGTCACCAAAATCATGTGTCCGCTCCCATCAATCGTCTTTTTTTTCCGGAGGGAGCCGACGCCAATGGCACGGCCCATTAGTTTGGTTTTGTCGATTTGATATCCGACGTATCGTCGGTTTTTTATTTATTTTTCCTTTTTGTGTGTATATAACTAAAATTAAATTAGTAAATGTGAGGCCTAAAAATTAAAGTGACGGTGTCACTGGTGACAGAGGTCTATCAGTTTCAGTCTGTTTTGGAAAACGCTGACGTGGCCAGTCAGTTTCAGTCACTATTGGAAGTGGTTTTAGATATCTTGTTTCGCTTATTTATTTATTTTTGGAAAAAAAAAAATGATAGCAAATGAATTTAATCGGGTAATGTGCTTTTACATTAGATTAAAACATAAATTAGTTTTCGTTAAATTATGTTTAAATATTTGTTAATTTTACGAGAGTAAATTAAACCATTATTACAACTTGTTTTTATCATCGAAGTATAGAAATTCGCTACGACTTAAAATATAGAAAAAAATTAAAATAGCCATGGTAAAATAATTATATTGCTATTTTTCACACGAAAATGAATATTTTGCATGGACGACTAGTTACGGGAAAAATTATTAAAAAATTCGAACACTACACGATTGCTACAAAAACAATTCGTATAGCAAACGATGGTATTTTCTTTTTGTTCATAGTTCACTCCTTACACAACACTGGATTAGATTAGGGGATAACAAAACCCGATTTTTGAGAAAACCGGTTCGGGTTGAAAAACCGGACCGGTTTTTGATAAACGGTCAAGAACCGGTTTTTGACAAAACCGGTTTGGAACCGAACCGATTTTGGAGGGTAAAAAACTCTAACCGATTGTAACCGGTTCGGTTACAAAAACCGGTTTCAAACCGGTTTTTCTATATAATTGTTTTTTCCGATCGTTGAGCGTTTTAGGGAAAAACAACGTATTCTTTAAATTTTTTTCGATAGAATATTAGTACATTAGATATGGAAACATAACTTAACATTAACTTAAAACAAAGTCTTCTAAATCTTCATAAAAATATTATTGAAACCAATAAGTCTATATAATTATATTTTTTTCGAGCGTTGAGCGTTTTAGTAAAAAACAACGTATTCTTCAAAGAAATTTCGATAGAATATTAGTACATTAGATATGGAAACATAACTTAACATTATCTTAAAACAAAGTCTTCTAAATCTTCATAAAAATATTATTGAAATCAATAAGTCTATATAATTATGTTTTTTTCGAGCGTTGAGCGTTTTAGGGAAAAATAACGTATTCTTCAAAAAAATTTCGATAGAATATTAGTACATTAGGTATGGAAACATAACTTAACAATATCTTAAAACAAAGTCTTCTAAAACTTCATAAAAATATTGTTGAAAATAAAAAGTCTATATAATTCAATCTTCTTCGAGCGTTAAGCGTTTTAGGGAAAACAACGTAATCTTCAAAAATTGTTCGATAGAATGCTAGTACATTAGGAATGGAAACATAATTTAACAATAACTTAAAACAAAGTCTTTTAAATCCTCATAAAAATATTCTTGAAACAAATAAGTCTTCATAATCTTCAAAATCTTCAACTTTTGTTAATCTTCAATTCTTCTAACATCTTCAATTTGCGTAGTCTTCAAAGGTCGAAATCTTCTTTGGAGGTAGGCTCTCGCGAAGCTTCATCGAGAGCAATTTCTTCATCGGAAAGTTATATTGCCATACCCGCTTCCACCTCAAGATCGTGTATATCTCCTTCATATTCCATTTCACCTTCAAGACTTGAAACGTTTTGTATACATTCCGCGGCGTCTAAGTGATCATTCAAGCAAATACACATCTTTAATGAGGCCGGTGTGAGTCTTGTGCTTCGTATAGATAATACCCTGCCACTAAGAGAAAAGGCGGATTCCGAAGCTACCGTAGAAGATTGGACGATTAGTAAATATCGGGCCATGATGGTTAGAATGGGAAATTGAGATTCCCTCCCTTTCCACCAAGCCAAAATATCAAAATGTGCGAATTCTTCAGGTCCCATTGAGGCTAAAAAATCTGTTCCGGTATATCTCCCATATTCGCCAGTGGCCCTTTGGTCACTATCACCCCTTGCCCGTTTATGGTTTTCTTGTCTTAAACTATTATATAAATTAATCATTGGATCTCGGGAAGAAGATGAACCAAATATTGTGGAAGCCGGACTAGAAGAAACCATTGTTGTTGAACTATATTTTTGAAAATAATGGCCAAATAAATCTTTAAAAGATTTGTTAAAATAGTCTTTTGTATTTTGTGCAAAAAAGGGGTCCTCATCATTCAAATCTAAATCGTTACAAATGTTATCGATAAGCAATTTCATCCCGGAAATGTTCAAACATGGTTTTAACGCGGTGGCACAACTAATTACGGGTGGCATTTCTTTAAAATATTTTCGTAGTTTTGCTCTCATGGGAGCTACCATTATTGCAAATACATTACCACAAAATTCGTATTCGCTTAGTTTTGAACTCATTAAAAATATTTGATTAAGTACCAAATGACTCGTGGGATAATAAACACCCGATAATAAAGTAGTTGCGGTTTTAAAAAACTTTGAGCAATTCGGTTATCTTTTGAATAACCTCCCAACATTCGGAGGAAAATGGTGTTGCAAGACCTTTTTGAACAATTTGATCATGAAAACGTATAAAGTGTCGCGTTGGCGTAAACCACATATAAACATGTTGTAAATCGAATTCCATCTTACGGGCATATCCCAATTAGGGGTTAAAAAAATAGAATCCGTTTCCTTACACAATCTCATATCATGTTTGTATCTAGCCTTATCTGAACAAAATATATCTTGTAACATAGTTTTATACGCGTTTTTTACTACGCTTATTTTTTCAACCGCTAGTCTGTCTTGCACAACCAAGTTAATGATGTGTGCAATACATCTACTATGGTAGAAAATGCCTTTTAAAGGTAATTCATATTTTAGTATTAATTTTTGAACGGCGTTTGTATTAATTTTTGAACGGCGTTTGTATTATTACTCGCGTTATCAAACGAGATTGAAAAAACCTTTTGTTCTATTTTAAACATTTTCATTACATCTCGTAACATGTAAAATAAGTTTTTACCCGTGTGAGGATAGTCAAAGTTTTCAAAAGCAATGGTACGTTTCATCATTTGCCAAGTTGCGGGATCAACCCAATGCGCGGTAACACAAAGGTACGAACCGGGCAAACCATGAGGAGCCGACCAAACATCGGTTGTTAATGATACATTTGTATTTAAGTTTTCAAAACCGATTATTAGTTGACTTTTAGCATTTTTCCACAATTTAAGAGCATCACGTGTAAGAGTAAGACGACTTACATGATTATATCGCGGTTGAAGAGTATTTTGAATGACCCTAGTAAGTCGAGGGTTGTCGAAGTGTTTGAACGGCAAAGCTTCTTGAATCACAAAGCCGGCAAATGCTTCTCGATACCGCTCCGCTTCGTATGTAAAAATAACCTCATCCCGTGACATGGTTGCTTGATCCGACTCCGGATTACTTTTGACTCCATCACAATACTTTGTAGCATGTGATTTCAACGTTGAGTTGGAGTTGGCTTTCAAAAATTTCCCGCAACGTTTACAAAATGCCTTAGTCGAACCATCCGACAACAACACTTTGTCGTAATTACATCAAATCTCCGGATTTCGTTTGGTTACCAAAACTTGAACAATAGTTGGTGCATTTGAAGAACCAACACCGGCGGAAGTTGAAGAAGATTGAGTTGCCATTTTGAGAGCGTTTTGAGATCGGTTAGAGAACGTTTTGAGAGTCTCGTACGTAAATCGTAAGCGTTTTGAGTGTTTAAAGACTAGAATTAGCAAGATTGAGTGTTGTGACTAAACCAAACCCAAGGTATCTATTTATACTAATTTTAGGATGGCAAAATAGTAAAAAAAAAACACACAAAAAGGTCAAAAACGGCTATTTTTTTTAAAAAAAAAGGCTATTTCACATCAGCTCAAAAAACCGGTTTGGGTAAAACCGGTTCCAACTCGGTTTGCCAACGGAAACATCCAAACCGGTTCCCAAACTGCCGATTTTTACAAAAACCGAACCCGTTTTGACTGGTTTCGGTTTTTTTTTTCGGTTTCAGGTTCCGACGCGGTTTTTTTGGTCACTCCTAGATTAGATAACGGTTTAATGGGCTATCTTTTTTTACTTGAAGATGGGCTTCAACCCAGATTGCTGTAATGAACTGGTGAGGTGAAAGCTCATGGTCGGGTCATCTGGCCCAATTTCAGTACCATCAGTCTATCATCAAGTGTTACACATTTAATAAACATTTCATTTTAGGAAAAGTATAAAATAATGTCAGCAAAGAAACACATATCTTGTCAACTTATATCCAACGGTTTCGATGCAGATCCTACAGTTTCCATGATGGAAGTAGGGGACTATGGCACCATAATGAAAGTTTAAAGCAGCGGTCATGACTCATGGTGCCATAGCACCCCAAAAGTGGTTGGTGTCCAAGACTAGAGTGGACATGTAGATATTATTTCGGTGCTTACTAAAAACTCCAAACAACTTTGGGTATATATTGATTGAAATTCCGGCAATTTCAATCGGTTCAATGGCAGACCGCCATAAGCTCATCACGTGAGAGGTAAATCGAGCTCACATGGCGGCTCGTTCAGATGATGATCCAACCAACTTATTCAACAACACCAAAGAACTTTTCTGATAAATTAGGTTCCTCATTGCTGTTAGTGGGGATAGAATCTAAGTGCTTTTCAAATGCCCTTATCTCCGAAACCAAGTAGGCTATACGCTGAAAGCAACTTTGAGTATATATGATATTTATATAATGATAATATTTGATATTTTGAATTAAATTGCAAAGATATTTATTATATGACTTGACAATAACATATATTAAAGTTCTCTATATTATGTAATTATTATGTCTATAAACTTCAATACAAAATTCTACTTAATTTTTTTTTATTTCTTTTTATTATTATGATTATCTCTTAAAAGTTTTAACTTTTATTATATTTGAAGGTAGCCCCGTTTGCAAGGTCTCGATTATTTACATGGACCCACTTCTCATTCAATTTGTGGGAATTAGTCTCCGTTACAAGGTAGGGCGGGTGAGGAAAGGGTTAATCTTTTCATTACCTATTATTAGGCAGACGTGACACCTTGAAACCTACGCAATATATGCTGCTAGCTATAACTAAAAGACACCCTTGTGGAAGTACAGTAATAGTAAAAACATCAAGCACTTAATTCCTATATCGCACCACTTTATGTCTAAATAGTAAAGTTTAAAAATAAGTTAAGAATATAATTGATACAAATGTTAAAACGATCTATAAATATGAAAAGAAAAAAATATATGAATTGCGTGTCTCAAAAACTATATGGTTAGACATAAGTTGAACACGTGGAGTTTTGCCTGTGCAACGAGAAGCATTTCAAATTAATATATATGGTTTTCAAATTAAAAGGGCATTTGGGTACCCTGGCCCCGTACTATATTTTAATGATATGCGTCCGTCTCACCTGTAAGGAGCATCAACGCCTGGTAATCACTTTTTCACAAACCACCCACATATGCTGATGCACAGATTCGAATCCATGACGATCACATATGTGAGATCTGAACATTTTAAGTGACGATACCACTTGAGCAATGTCTGATTGTTGTTCTTTTCAAATTAATATTGATACATACGGGTAACATTTTACTGTGACTAACATAGATTGGGTTTCGTTAGACTCTAATGAAACTCATAACAAAACTAAAATATTAATGTGTAAACGTTTAACTTCTACTCCTTCTTATTTGGCTTTTAAGTTTATACTTAATAATAGTTTAATCCTCAAAGTTTTACCTTTTTGTTTAATCACTCAAGTTTTTTTTTAATCCTTCAAGTTTGCGGTGACTTGTTGATTTAACCCTTAAAAGGGTTAAACCACTTAATTTTTTAAAGTTAGATGATTAAACTAAATAAAGTTAAAAATGTTAAATTATTATAAAAGATAAACTTAAAAATTAAACAATCAAACTTTTGAAATATAAAGAGCGGATATTCCCCTAAATGGTTAAACCACCAAAATTTTGAAACTTGAAGGATTAAATCATTAGAAAAAAAACTTGAATGTTGAAAACGAAAGAAAAAAAATGAAACTTTGAGAATTAAACTATTAAAAATGAAACTTTGAGAATTAAACTATTATTAATCCTTAAGTTTACACTTTAATTGACTAACAAATTGAATACCCTTCAAAATCGCCATCTTTCCTTTTCAACCTACTATTTCTTCTTTAATGATCAATAATCGGTTTTAGGTTAAAGATTGAGAATTCGCATTTTTTTTCCTCGCGAATTCAATAATACATGCATGAAAGACGACCTTTGTGTAGCCCACATGTTTGTCCAAATATGAAGGTATCTTTATCCGGAGAAAGAAGCCAAATGAGAAGACTGTCGTACGTGTTACAAACCAAAAAACCCTCCTATTACTTTTCAACTCGATCGAGTAATTAACCGTATAACGCCAAACTTGTTTGTCGAGCAAAATTGCTTCAAAAAAATATCCGCATTGTTGTGAACGTACAAAGTTTGTTAGTAAATTCACTGCCACAGTGCAACACTATCAACTTTTGAGATCAAAGTTTAAAATGTAGAGTTGATAATATTCGTTAGATTTGTAATCTTACGCAAATTAAAACACTAATTAAAATAGGGTGAACGTTGGAATCGTCTAAGTAATGGTTGTAGGGTTTGATTAATGGCTTGTCTATTTCCAAATGTTCGCAACTTATCCTAGCTACCTTTTTCACCAAATGCATATAATACAAATTTTGATGTAAAATGAAGAAATTTGTGTGGACTTTTTTCTCTATTGTATCGACCGGAGTCCTACCATTTTACAATGAATATACTTTTTTTTTTTCAAAACCGATAGTCCGATATACGAGAATTTTTGCAAAGAGTAAGGGTAATTGCGTCTTCTTTACTATTTAGACAATGTAATTTCTTAAATTTTATAAAAAACTTATAGTGGACTCTGTTTTATGAACAGATGTAACACGTGCCATTGATAACTGATTGTTGGACTCTACTAATTAATTAATGAATAGCAAGAAGATAAGAGAAATGAAAACCAGAAAGCGAAAGACGGAATTAGAACAGGTGCATGAGTAAATTTATAAAAATACGTACGTGCAGTGGAAGATGTCATACCGTATATACGAACGTACGTACGTTACCATAAAGATTTAGTACTCCCTATTAGTCATTACATATATAAATTCTGGTATTTTCATGCATTTCTAAAAAAAAATGTAATCTAAATTATGGATCTCTCTCCTTTAAAAAAAAGATTTTACTATTTGTAAATTTATTTAAAGGTTACGTATAAGGATTAATTTGTGTAAACTTTGATGGTACGTTAAACTAGAGTAATACCCGGGCGTTGCCCACGTTAAACGGTACCCATATGTGTTATGGTTGAATTTGTATGATTACCCGGACGTTGCCCAAGTTAAACGGTACTCATATGTGTTATGGTTGAATTTGTATTATCACCCGGGCGTTGCCCCAGTTAAACGGTACCCATATGTGTTATGGTTGAATTTGTATTATCATATAATGTATATGCTATTATTTATTTATACAAGTGAAATTACATAAAAATTAACTTTTTGGAATAGTGGTAAACGGTTTAAATTACGTGTAGTCGTTGTGTTTCGTGTAAGTATTAGAATCCACCAGAATATTTTTGCAGGTGGATTATGATTAAGCAACTTATGTTTTGATTGCATTGTAAGAGTTGTTTAGAATTCTGATGATGAAATGTACAGATAATGGGGTAAAAAACGGTTATGGGATCATACATCTTATTATTCTTAAATTGCTCCAAAAATTATAATGAAAGACGATTATTACAGAGTACTTGTTCATCATAAATCTAATTTTTCTTAAATTCATCATTATCATTGTTTTAATGTAAAATAATGTTAATATATTTTTCAGCAAATCATAGATAAACTTATAACTATTGTATTGATTTATTAGCATCTCAGAAAAATTAAGATATTCAATTCGAAATCAAGTGAAAAAATATATTATAATCTCATTATCTTGAACTCGAAGGTCAAAACCATATGAAATGATATATTATACAATATTGTTCATGAAATATTGTTATTGTTCTTGTCATGTTTAAATTAAAAGCAAAAGGTAAAAATATTGTTCATGAAGTGTGTTGTTTGCGGTTGAAGCCTGTTACTTATTTTGTATTTTTGTTTCATTCAAATTGGTCAAAAAAACCTCTCGTAACGTTTTTAATTTTATTGGTTGATAATTTTTAGTGGACATCTTTGTAACCGACACAAATAAACATCCCGTAACTGAAATTATGAATGAAAGACGGTCAGGATTTGAAGTCAACGTGATCAAAAAATTGAGATTCGAAGTCACCAAAATGGCGGTTACACGATCCGGCGGTAATATATATATAGAATTTATTGAGAGCAGTCATATTTAAATGGTGGATGATTATTATCATGATACAAATAATTTATGTATGTCTGAATTTTTTTAGCCATATCCCTAAACGCCACGTTTACCAATTTCCTTTTTAAAAAATCATAAGTTTGTTTATTCACCGTTAAATTTGCCGCCATAGTGTGGTGTGATTTTAGGCCGCTTATTAGGAAAGGCCGAAAGCGATTGATGGATGAATGAAGACAAAACAGCCATTCGTCACACTATCGTATCGACTTCTATTTTATTTTTTTCTGTATTATTTATATATTTATTATTTTATTTACCGTTTGATTAGTTTGAGACATTTAAAATTAGGCAGAAAAATGATGACTCAAAATTTTTGTAAATGTTTATTGCAAAAATAATATTATGTTATGAAATCCATATATAGAACATATAAATTAAAACTAGTCTATGATATTAAATTTACATTTTAATTAATAAATAATAATAATAATAATAATAATTAGTGTGAAGTCGACCCATGGTCTGTTGGCCTATTCGGCATTCCACAGTGTGACTAACATAGGTTGAGTGCATTGCAAAATTTCCACCAAAAAAAACACGTGTCCGTATCTCTACTGAAATGCATAAAGTAAAAAATTAATAATTAATGAATAGCAAATGGATTGCGACCAACATTATTCATGATTAACGAAAACGATAATCAATAATACATCTTTGCAAGACATTGATAGCTTTCCATGCTTACACGTCTCATTCCGAGAATAATATGTCGAAACCAATGTTGAGTATATGCTCCAATCCTAAACCCCAAAGCTTCTGATGATTATACAGAAAGTTACCCAAAGAGAATCATGTATATGTATATGTATATACTGTGATATATAGTAATAAAACTTGTACGAAACGAATTAATAGTGATATAAAGTTATTGTTGGTAATTTTAGCATGACTGTGGCTTACTCGAGATCAAATGGTATTTCATATTATGTTATAAAGCGAGTTGACAAGTGTGAAGTACACACTTATTTAAATTTAAACTCTTCGCCTTTCATATCTCAACTCTCTATTGCCAAATGGTTCCAAACTAAAAAACAACTTTACGTATCAAAACCCATATTCAAATAACAAAATTATAAATAGTTCAAATAAGATTTGAACCCACAATCTACGATGTAAAAAAATCCTATAACTTAACATCGTGCAAAAAATGTAGAACAAAGTATATTTATTTTATCAATATTACTAACATAACTTAACCCTTAAAAAAACATCAACTTCAGCTTAAGCGTGTATATGGTTCAAGAAACGAACCTAACCGCACCAGAACTGCACAGAATCGTGAACCAATAAATAAAAAATCAAGTAACTAACCGGACCATGTAATCACGGTTCTGGTCCGATCATGTAGCAGTTCGGCTCTTGCAGTTTTGATTCTGAATCGGGAACCAAATAATCATATGCTTTATAAAGAAGATAATAGGAAAAAGTCTTCAATTATAAAATTGAACACAAATCTTAAATGTTGTAACAATTTAACCATAAGATAACGGTGCACTTAAGTATACAATGAGTAAAACGAAATATGTATCTAAAAGCTGTAGATATCCACTTCACAATCCACTTCGTCGAGTATTCTCTTACTTTGTTTCTAACGAATCTATAAAAAAAATGATAATATGTAAAAGTTAATATATAAGTTCTATCAATTATAATCACCTTTAGCAATTAGTTAAACTCATCCAAATCTTCATCATTTGTGTGGTTGCATTTTTGTGATTTTCGAATCCAATCTTGAGTGCATAGCAACGCTTCAACTGATACAGGTGACAAAAAACTCATATAATCATCCAAAACTTGACCACATTTATCAAAGGTGGACTCCGAAGCAACACCTGAAATAGGAATTGCTAGAATATCTATCAATGTAGTAACAAACTATATATAGACTATATTTGGAATAAAAAAACCCATGAAAAGACCCTATTTTTAGCATATTTCGGTTCGATTCCGAATTTGTACAGTTTTAACGGTTTGAACCGGACCGCAAACAATAACACTAAAATATCAAAATCAAGAACCAAACAGCCATATTTCGGATAGGTTAGGTTCCGGTTCCGACTCAGCTTATAAACTCCTAAACTATCGAAATTAAACTTTTTATAATTATTCTAAACCATCCATCATACAAAATTAAAGACCCCTCGTGTAACATTTGATAGTATGTGTCGGCCATGTTTTAGACTTATCCTAAAAACGAAAATAAAATAAAATAAAAATTATAAAAAACTAACGTAGCGGCTGTGCCGACTCGACAACAATCCCCACCCAACTATAACCACCCAACACACTTGTCATCATGCGTGCTCTCTTTTCTCACTTCCTTCCCATAAATAATTAAATAAATCCACTTATTCTTTCCTCCAAATAAAATCTCACACTCTCACCGCCCACAAAAAGATGAACGACTCATCGTCCACAGGCGACGGCGCCGCCACTTGTTCATCCAAATCGAAACACCAAATTGAACCCAACAAACCCTATAGAGGTATTCGTATGCGAAAGTGGGGTAAATGGGTAGCGGAAATACGTGAACCGAATAAACGTTCGCGTATTTGGTTAGGTTCTTATTCGTCTCCTGTAGCAGCCGCACGTGCGTATGATACGGCCGTCTTTTACCTTCGTGGCCCGTCTGCTAGACTTAATTTTCCAGAGTGTATCGGCTGCGACGGAGAGATTGATATCGATGATCTGTCCGCTGCGGCCATCCGAAAAAAGGCCACCGAGGTAGGAGCCAAAGTTGATGCTTTACAAAGTCAGAATCGGGAATTAAGAGATACGGGTCGGGTTTTTTTGAATACGGATTTGAATGAGTATCCGAGTCCGGAATCGTCGGGTGATGAAAGTTAACGGTGAGATAACGAGGATTGACGGGGTTTATTTCGGAAGGGTTGATTTTTCTTTTTATTTGATAAATATTATTTTGGGGGTTAGATGTAGTTTTATTTTTAGAAAAAGATATTAGAATCCGAAGGGATTATGATTATGTGTTTTATTATATTTGAATTTATTGAACTACATTTTTCGTGTTTTATGTAGGAGTCAATGTAACAAAAATAAGTTGGGACGTTAGATAATGTCACAAAATTCTGCTCTAAAATTAACACTTTTAACATTGTTGAAATTATTATAATTTGATGCTTTATATTACTAAAAATGAAAAAAATATACACTTGTATATACATAAAATAATTTGACCATTGGTTTAGTGTTATTTTTTCCATATATATTTGCATGATGATAGCACTTGGA
This sequence comes from Gnaphalium uliginosum, assembly GCA_963930675.1. Taxonomy (NCBI): domain Eukaryota; kingdom Viridiplantae; phylum Streptophyta; class Magnoliopsida; order Asterales; family Asteraceae; genus Gnaphalium; species Gnaphalium uliginosum. The sequence continues at coordinate 39,983,993 of OZ005684.1, read as the reverse complement.
AGCTTGGGCTGAATATATAAGAGCATTCACAACTTATATATTTTTTAAAGTTTAATTCAGCGTTCTACTTTATTATACAAACTTATATATGGTGTATCGTACCTAATATAATTTATTGATACATTAACTTTTCATTTAAAATTAATTAAATTATTTTTCAGTTGAAAATGAGAGGGTTGACTCGCCACTAGTTTTATATATTTTTGAAAATTTAATACATTATCACGTTAGCATTCTACTTTGTTATACAAACTTATATGGTGTACTGTACCTAATATAATTTAATTTATTAATACATCAACTTTTCATTTAAAGATCACTTGGATTATTTTTCAGTTGAAAAAGAGAGAATCGCCATTAGTGTGTATGAGTGTGGATGCTCTGATGGAATGGAATCGGTATAAAAATCATTTTTGTTAACAAATATTGTTTTTATGATATGGTAGGCGATTGCATCATTTGGATTTGTACTATAATAATTGTTAATAATCAAATATATTAGGTTTAGGATTAGACAAATATATGATTGTGGGACTAGTGGCTCACTAATGATCGTTCATTTTCTTTTATAATATGAAAGCGTTCTTTACTTTTGATATTGATTGACTTATATAGTTATTTATACTAGATATATAGATAATCTACCCGTACACGGGTTTTACGAAAACTAAAAAATATAAATTTTTAGTTATATTTCATAGGTAGTGAAAAAAAACATCCATATAAATCATTAAAAGTTTACATTAAGAAACCAAGATATATAAAGCTAATAAACAACTTATATAGATAAGGAGGTAAAAGATAACATAACTTTCAGCTAAATCCAACATTAAACAACACTTAAAGGTTAGAGATCGAAAACTACATTTTGAGCAACGTAGAAATGAAGAAATTCTTGTTTTCTTTGATTTGTTCAAACGAAACAAACAGTCGAGATGAAGGATCACAAAATATAGCTGTAACTATGAATATCGAACTTACAATTACGTATAGGTGTAACTACTGTACGTTCCCTTGAAGGCGTTCTTAAATGGTTTTGTAGCATGTGCTTCCTTTCATAGATTTAGACTTGCTTTTTCTTTGCAAGAATAGCAATACATCTTTGTCTTGCTTCATAGCAATGGTTACGATTGAGAACACCCTCTTGAATACTTCTAAAGTTAGTATCTGTTGAATGAAAAGTATATCACTCAGTACTAATAAACGAGAAATTATGAAAAAGATATATTATCACAAACTACTAGTTTTGACTTCATAACTTTAAAACCAGCATGGGGTTTTTGTGTAGTTGATTCATAGGCAGTGGCAGATCTAGCATTGTCGACTCTAACTATTTGGCTAATCGGGTTTGGGTTATTTCAATATGGTATATTTTTTCAGGTTCGGGTTATTCAATTAAGGTTTGATTTTTCAAAAAGTATTTCGGTATGGTTTGGTGTTTCGGGTTCCAGTAAGTTGAGTACGGTTTAATTTTTTGGTTTCGGATAAAATAAATTACATTATCACTTACGACAACATTGACATGTTTAATACCTTAATAAGACTTTGAAACTTCTATATACGTATAGTGATAGTAAAATGATATCAGTCGTTATTTTATGGATGTAAGTTTAAAATGTGAAAGGAAATAAGGAGCTACAAAATGAGTTCAAGTAAGAAAGTGAAAGTTAAGTCCTAACAATTCAGCTACTAAAGCTCGGAAATAAGAGCATTAGCTCGCTCAACAAAGTATCAGAAGCTTTAGGAGAGATGAACATATCATAAATAAGGATAATTTATACCTTGGGTAGTTAAGGCTTAATATTTAATTTTAATTTGTTAAGTTAACTTTCAAGGTAGTAAAAAATTACGAGTATAAGTTGTTAGCCGTTTATATAATTTATCCTGTTAGCTTTTCTCAATGGGAAGTTCAAAACGTCTTTTTCAAAAAGAAGAATGAGAGATATACCAATGGAAATTGTCTTTGGAACCAATTTTACCCGGTGGATAAACAACTAATCAAAGAGAAATATCAAATATGGACTAGCTAATACAGTAAACAAAGGAAAATAATTTTATTAGTTAAGGGGAAAAGACATAGGTAAAAAAACACATATTAGATGCTTAACTATTGGTTAATGACTTGGACCAAAATACAAAATTGTGCTGCGATAATGCTTCTTTATGTTGCCGAATCTTCTATAATTTAACTTGGTAGCTAGTTTAATTTCTCATCTGGCAAGACGGTGTACACAACTTTTTCATAGGGCGTGCACTTCTCTATTATAGTCTGTAATATATCTAAAATTAGTAATTTTGTACTATTTCTTGTTATTTGAAGAACATATGTATTAACTAACCTAAAGTCTAAAGTTATAAAGTTACATCATAATTAATAAACACAAGAACGGTATTAACTAACAATAATAAAAAAAACTAGGGAAATTAAACAAAATGCCCTTTTTTATTAAGTTATATAAAAATTTGCCATTTTTTAAAAAAAAATACGTTTTTACCCCACCCGGACGCATAACCGGGACGCAAAATCACATTCCCGGACGCAAATCCTCGTACCCGGACACGTGACCGAGAACTGCAAGCCGGTGACCGAGAAATTCAACTCGGTCACCCGGACGCAAAAACCGAGACGCAATTTGCGTCCGCATTTTGCGTCCCGTGTTTTGCGTCCGGGTGACCGAGTTGAATTTCTCGGTCACGTGTCCGGGTACGAGGATTTGCGTCCGGGAATGTGATTTTGCGTCCCGGTTATGCGTCCCGGTTATGCGTCCTGGTGACCCGGTTGAAACCCGAAAGTCCGAAAAATTTAGGTAATGTAAACAAAAAAAAAGGGATTTTCAGGTCAATTTTTTAAAAACCCAAAACCCCCTCAAACGGCGCTCGTCTTTTTTTTAAAAAAAATCTGAAACCCTTAACAAGTTCGCAAGTTCAAATCGAAAAGGAAGGACGCAAATCTCGTACGCAAATATCGAAAGATGTCTATTTATGAGGTACAACCCCATTTAAACTTCGAGTTATCGTTATATTTCCCAAATTTATAGTTGACATTTCATCGAGCAGTTGGCGTGCATGAATTTTTTTGTGTTTTGTGAATTAATTAGTTGGTTTTTTAGTTGGTTATCATGGTGTATCTGTTTTTGAGGTTAGTTTGTTGTTGAGATTTGATTTAGAACGATGTAAACCGGTTCGTTAGTTTGTGACCAAGATCGTTTTGCTTGTGACCGGTTGTCATCGAGCTCGTAACCGAGACGCAAAGGTCGCAATCGTTACGTCTCGGTCATGACCGAGAAACGCAAAGATCGGGACGCAAAAATGGCCCTTGCGAACTTCATTAAGTTCGCTCGAACAAAACCAGCGACACTAATAGCGACACTTAGCGACAGCAGCTTAGTGTCGCTATAGCTTAGTGTCGCATGAATAGTACCCTGCGAAACTTGATATACTGCGAAACTTTACTAATGCGAAACTCATTCTGAGTTTCGCAACATGCGAAACTTGAACTAAGTTTCGCACTAAAACTAAGTTTCGCAATTCATAGAGTTTCGCAATTCGCAATCATTCGAAGCTAGGTAATCTATACTTGGATTGTTTTTGTACTAATTGTGTAAGTGTTCGATTTGTAGGGTTTTTCGACGCTTCATTAACAATGAAGAACCACATGTCGGTAATCAAGGAGAGTAACATGTTGTTGACGGACGAGCAGAAGGTGATATTTAGACGCACATGTTTTGGGCTTTGGTTAGACATCGAGTGTCTAGACAACGACCCTGGATACGTACATAATTTGCTCGAGAGACGATGTGAGCGTCCAAACCTATCTAAGCCTCGTGAGGAGCCCGAGGAGTTATGGTTTAGACTGACGCCCCGTTATGCTATACGGTTTGGGCGAAGAGAGTTCTGTTTAGTAACTAGATTCCGCTTCGGTTCTAAGACAGATATGAAGGATTATATTCCCAAGGAAGTTCGGGGCACGAGACCTGCTTTACGCGATTGGGTTTTTCAGCCCCATGCTTTGTTGAAAGAGATCTCCATTTTGCACATTGAGATGTTATTCAATCAACCCTACTTGTTTAACGGGGTGAGCAAAATGAGCGATGAGGATACCGTCCGGGTATGTATTATCATGCTCGTTGAGAGGTGCTTCATGGGAAAGCAGCCCATGCAGATTGTGCATCCTGATTTCATGCACATGCTTGAGGACCTCAACAACATCAACAAGTACCCTTGGGGTTCTCGGATTTGGGACCATACTTTTCCGCAGTTGAAGAATGTGTTGATTGCTCGGAGCAGTCAACAGACGAGTCAGCGGAGCAGTTAGACCGGGCGTAAATACACTTTGGTCGGTTTCACGTGGGACTTTAAGGTAACTTTGTATGTAATTATAAACTGATTAAGTTAGTTACGGTTTGTATTAATGTATGTAATTATTTGACATTCTGCTTTGTTTTAAGATTTGGATCTGGGAGGCCTTTCACCTTCAGGTGTCGCATAATGCATGTAACACCAATAGAGACGGCGTCCCTCGGGCATTATACTGGCGTCGACTTAGGAGGGTTAGTGATTGGAAGCAATATGTCGATGTGCTGACTATTTCGGTTAGTGATTTGCATTCCATAATTATCATCATGCATGGTTGTTTCTTCAAATAAAAATCAAGTTTGAAATAAATGACGAATTATCACTGCAGGATGATATTCACAAAGATGATCGGCCATTGAGGACGCTGAAGCCGACTGAGTTGGAGGCTTCATGCCAATGGTGGATTGACAGTTGCCGATTTTTTGACGAGCTCGATGCTGAGGTGCAGCCCACTCCTCAACCCACCGCACCTCGTGCTGAGGTGCAGCCCACTCGCCGTCACACATCTCAGCGTGCCTCATCCAAAGAGTTGGAGTCCCTGCGAGAGCGCGTCGAGAGTCAGGATGCCATTATTGCTAGGCACGAGGTCTCGATTTTCACTTTACTTCAACGGGTGGACGCTCAGGACGCGCTGATTGCTAGGTTACTAAATGTAATTGACCCTCATCAAGTATTACCATGTTGTTCACAAGATGTTTTGACACTCATCAGGGTTAGTGTTTAACTTGAATTTTTATGTTTTATTTTCAGGACGACGCTGATGAGGGTTATGTATCAGATACTTTACCAGCCATTGCTGCCAAGATCTCAGCTCCAAGGGTATTGCGTCGTAGTATTCGAGAGCGGCGATTGGGCAGGGCTAGGCTGTCGCCATATTATACCCCGACCCAATTGAAACGGCTGGTGAAGAAACCTTCCGTGGTGAATGAGGCGGCGCCTGAAGAACCACCGGTTAATTTGGGAGCTGATGATGAGTCGGTGGAGAAAGCCGCGGCTGAGCCTGTTGAGCCGATAGTTATTGACGCAGCTGAGCCGGTTGAGCCGGCGGAGAAAGCCGCAGCTGAGCCGGTTGAGCCGGTGGTAATGAAAGCCGGCAGCGGTGGAGGCAGTATCTACCATTGCAAATGAGGATAAAGAACCTGTCAACCCGGTTGCTCTTGCTGCTCTAAAACAGTCTGGGCCCATGCCAGTTAAACATCAACGTAAGAAATCCGTTAAGAAGGCAGTTGGGCCAGAGACTACAGAGGATGGGATGGTGGAAATGGTGTCGACTTTAGTGAACCCGGAGACCGGTCTTCTCACCAATCCTCCCCTAGCGGCATCTGTTGAGACGGGAGTCATTGCCGGACCATCCACTATTTGCGAGTTATATATGAGCGGCGGTGAGGTGTGTTGCATGTTCGTCCAACAAGGCGGGACTTTCATGTTTTCTACAAAGGAGTTTTGGGCGCGCTTGTATGGAGATTTCGAGAGCGGAGACCTAGAAAACACGGTAAGTTATGAATTGGTGTTTATTTATAAAAAGTATTTTTTCAGGTGAACGACCATACTGATCTTAAATTTTGTTTTCCACAGCATATTGACGGCTGGGCATGCCTACTGATGTGGTGGAGATATAGGATTTGGCCTCGATGCCCTCAGATTAATCGTGATTTGCGTTGGACCATCATGCCAGTAGGTTTTACTGAGATTTTAAAGGCGTTTAAAGCTTATAGGGATCCGAAAACGAAGAATAAGCCGAAGAAGGGTGGTGAGGTGGTGTACACAGGTGAGGGGGCGCGGATTATAAGTATTTGATGGGATATGCCAATGGCACTCGTGCCCCATACCCAGCGTGGTGGGAGTGCGAAAAAGTAAGTAAACAATCCGTTTAGTGGATACCTAAAACTATTCTTCAGTGTTAGGTTTGAGAATTAATACAACTCAACTGTTTTCGTGTATCCCATGATGGCCAATACTGTTTTCGTGCTGGTACAAAATAGTTATTTAAATCATCAATCTCTGGTTTTGGTCTTTGTAACTAATCGAGTTATCAACATCGTCCTGGTTTCGGTTGTTTCCATTTAAAACTGTCAACAATGTTCAGGTCAAACGTTTTAAACTTGTAGTATTTTGTAATGTTGTAATTTAAGACTTTTAACATAATAAAATAAATCACTTCAAACGAAACATCGATTACACATTTCCAACAATGTAAATGACAATGTTGGTAATTAGAAAACCAAACAGAGTTAACCTTTTTTTTCATACATTACATAAGTTAAGGGTGACCCAAATGAACACTTGAAAAATTCCACGGCTCATACTTAGATTCTTCCACCTTCGCCTTGCCGTGTGACCTTGAAGTGGATCTTGATTTGGCTCTTGATCCGCTTTGCTCATCTGTTTTATTGTAAGGAGCCATACAACCAGATCGGCTATGACCGATTCCATTGCAACGACTACATCGTTGCTTGGGTTTGGTTTTCTCCTCTCCTTTCGAAGGAATACGAGCACGGCCAGGTGGACGACCACTTTGTCTTTTCACAAGGACCGGTGGTAGGACAGTTTGCAGATTACCTGGATCGACCCACTCCGAAGGATGAGCCATTGGGTATATAGGCTCTGCGTAAGCTGCTCAATATGTGTCTGACGTGAAATACCTCTCCGCATAGCAGCTTATATCGTCCTGGTTGTAGAAACGGGCTATCGCCATAACGTGTCCGCAAGTTAAACCTGACAACTGCCACTGGAAGCAAGTGCATGTTCTGTTTTCCAAGTTTACTGTCCCATTCTTCTTCCCATCCACCACCTCACAAATCATATTTGTGGACGAGTTCACAATCCAACCTAGTGATCTCCCATTCCTTTTTCCGATCTTGTGCTCGGCATATGGTGTAACATGTGTTTTAACTTCAGCCACAGTGTTACGATGTTTGTAATACCACTGTTGCACCGAGGATCGAAAAAATTCCAACAACATTGTCACAGGGAGCCTCCTAGCATGCTTGCTCATGGCGTTAATGGACTCTGCACTATTACTCGTCATGTAAGCATATCGATTACGGGTAGCATGATGCCTTGATCATCTTTCTATCCCAACATCTGTAAGAACCTTGGCAGAGGCTTGTAAGCGTCTAGAAAAAACACCAAAATGGTGATCAAAATCATACTTACGGTACGCCTTACACATCTTCCAATAATGCCATTCATAGTGGTTTACTTTGGAAGATCTTCTTTTCAGGTTCATCAACAAATGACGACAGCATATGCCGTGAAATGCATCTGGAAAGACATTTGAGATACCAGCTGCAATTGAAGAAGCCCTTTCAGAAACGATGGTCAAGTTCTCGATCCCACCCACAGATTCGAGGGTGTCACGTAGGTTTCCCAAGAATCACGTCCAAACGTCGACAGTCTCTGATGCCCCGATTCCGTATGCCAGTGGCAAGATGCCATTATTGCCGTCCATCGTCACAGCAATTAAATTGGTTCCTAAGTAACCACCCTTCAAATGTGCCCATCTATGATAATTAGTGGGCGCGTATGGTTGACAAATGTGCGTATCTGCAATCATTTATAGAGACATATCAATTTTAGTATAATATAATGTCTAAACATAGGTGAAAACGAATTATAGATACTTATAGCTGCACCAATCGACATGTAACACATTAGAAATCGATCCTTCTCATCGGTGATCACATTCGTTTTGCTCCCCTGATTATGCAGCTTTAGGTTGTGTAGGTAGGTAGGAAGCATTTTAAAGGAATCTTCCGGACTACCTCTCAACAACTCTATAGCGTAACATTTGGCTCTCCATGCTTGGTTGTATGATAGACTGATTTTGAAGCGTTTTGTCATATCGAGTTGTATTTTTTTGCCTCGATACACACGTCCCTCCAAAGTCATCAACTCTTTCAAGATGTGACCGAGCACCTTCTTGCTCGCATGTCGGTTATTCGACATGATTTGAGTCCGAGTGCATGTGTGAACGTCAACTAACTTTCTAACTTGAAAGTTGTTACTGTTGTTTATACGACGTGCACTTACCTTCCACTCACAATCATGCAAGACACATGATGTTGTATACCTTGTCTTGTCCGACTTATTCGGCTTGATCTGAAAACCCTCTTCAAGACACTTGGTATGAAGCTGAAGAAGCAACTCCTCCTTGTTTTCAAATATTTGTCCAACTTGAACCTGGTTAGAGGGTTCATACATTGTAACTGGACGTTTTGTACTTTCTGGATTGTTATCACTTAATAGTGGCGGCATATTCCAGAATATATTCTTTATGGTTGTGGTTGTGGTTGCTGTAGGAGATGTTGTGTTGTCATTTCGATCTCTTGGATCCAGCTCCTCCTCATCATCCTCATCATCATCATCCCCAACAATATGATTATCAAAGGAATGGTCAAAGTGTTTAGTGGAATTGACATTTTCTTCATCGTAATGATCATCATCATGAGGATCGTCAAGAATATACTGAACATCCTTATGATGATATGGCTGTTCAGCTACGTTAAATTGGGTGTCTTTGTTGTTTTGTTCTGAGAACGTGGTATATGTTGGGTATTGTGGAGCAGCATGAAAATGAAATTGATATTGTGGTGGATAAGGGGGTACTTGATATTGAGGTGGTTGGTTATAATCATGAGTAGTATGTTGCAGAAATTGTTGTTGAAAACCAGCACTACTACTGGTAGGTTGGTTGCTACCGGCACCAGAAATATTTGATACAATATCCACAACGTAAATTTCAATAGGAGCATTATTAATTGCATGAGTCAAAAAATCCCCAAAATCTTCAACATCATCAGTTATATCAACAATATACTGATCGACCTTATATTTCATTAAAATTGGTGAATCAAGTGGTAAACCTAATTTCCGTAAAATATTTTTCAACAAAAATTTGCAAGTCAATGGTTTTTCCGGTGCAACATGAAGTTTTAATGGCATTCTACGACATTCTATTGGTAAATACATGGGACGTTGTTAATATATTCAAAACAACCTCCAGCACAAATATAGACCTTAAACTTATCAGAGAATTGACTCATTTTGATTATGAAAACAATATAAATAGCAATTTTACAATTTTTTGAATCGTACCTTTCAATGACAGATCAGATCAATTAAGGTTGAAATTTGAGAGTGTTGTATGGATTTGTTGTCAAATAAACTGCTAAATTTATGAAGTTGAGAGTATTTTGTGAAATTGTTGTGTATAAACTGATGAAATCGGGTTATTTTAAAGGAAAAAAAATGTTATCTGAAAAATATCCAAAATATGCTTTTAGGATGATATATCTTATCAAGAAAAATCTAATATGAAAATTGTACTGATAAAAATCCTGAAAACTCGAAATATCTTATCCAAAGAATCCACCCGTCTAGCACACCTAGACGCAAATACGAATACCCGGACATATACCCGGACGCATATCCGCATACCCGGACGCGTGACCGGAAATACAAGTCGATGACCGAGAAATGCAAGTCGGTGACCGGAAATGCAAGTCGGTGACCGTTTACCGAGAAATGCAAGTCGGTGACCGAGAAATGCATCTCGGTCACCGAGAAATGCAAGTCGGTGACCGAGAAATGCAACTCGGTCACCGAGACGCAAATGTTACCCGGACGCAAATCCTCGTACCCGAACGCATAACCGGGACGCAAATACTCGTACCCGGACGCAAATACTCGTACCCGGACGCAAATAATCGTACTCGGACGCGTGACTGAGAAATGCAAGCCGGTGACCGAGAAATGCAACTCGGTCACCCTGACGCAAAAGCCGATACGCAATTTGCGATCGCATTTTGCGTCCCTGGTTTTGCGTCCGGGTTACCGAGTTGAATTTCTCGGTCACCGGCTTGCAGCTCTCGGTCATGTGTCCGGGTACAAGGATTTGCGTCCTGGAATGTGATTTTGCGTCCCAGTTATGCGTCCGGGTGGGGGTAAAAACGTAATTTTTTTTAAAAAAGGGCAAAATTTTATATAACTTTTTAAAAAAGGGTATTTTGTTTAATTTCCCAAAAAACTAATTAGGAACTAAAAAATTTCTTGTGACTATTGGTTGCAAATAAGATAAAATGAGATAAGAAAATACTTACAATTGAACATTAAAACTAAGAGTGAGGTTAAAACGAGTACAATAACTTTCTGTGAGAATTGAGAAACTAATAAAAACGCGTTTTTAAAAATTAACTTTCCTCACGTATTTAAAAATTAAATATCTCTAAAACGGTAAGTCGAAAAATCATAAAAATTGCACCATAAAAACTAGTGTTGTTTTTCTATTCGATTAGAGATCTCACAATGTATATTTTCGACAATTTTTTTTTTAATTTTTTGGTAGATTTTTTAATCGACTATCACATGTGATACCAGCGGGGAACACATGTGATACCAGCGGGGAACACATGCGATACCAGCGGGTAACACATTGGTAACACATGTGATACTAACGGGTAACACACATGATACTAATATTTGTGTGATTTGTAAAACCAATAAAAAAAAGTCTTCGGAAGTATATACCTTGTGAGATGTCTAATCTAAGAGGAAAAAATGTTTGATTTTTATGGTGCAGTTTTTATAATTTTTCAGTGAGTTATACTTGAGATATTTAATTTTTAAAAACGTGCGGGAAAGTGAGTTTTGTGATACGTGGCGTATTCTTATTGATTCATCTATTCTCACTAAAATTCTCATTCTTATTTAAAACTCACTTTTAAAAGTAAATATACATATAAAATTGTAGTACAATAATTAAAGATTGTTAACATACTTGTATGTTGTTGAGGTAAACATGAAAATTGAATGTCCTCTTTTGCACTTAAAGCCGTGTTACATTCCTTCACATTTGCCTTCTTAGATCTAAGAACAACAATAATGCGTTTCTGTCTTGATTCATAGGCACCGTTCGAATTCAAAACAAATTGAACATTACCCACATCAATATTTGTTTTTGGTCGAAGAACAACTGGATTTGTTAAGCTAAGGTTATTAAATATATTCAAATGTCTGTTCTCTACTTTGACACTTTCAGGCCTATTCTCTAACAAGGGTTTGATGTAGTTTCTACTCATAGAGATAATCCTCTATTTGCATCCTTCAAAACCCAAAATCATTTCCATCAAATCTATCGATCTTAAACTTATCTTCGTCAGTCATTGATCCCAAACCTTCAAACCTTGAAGCTCTAATACCAGTTGTTATGAATTTAGGACCCAAACAACACAACAATTGCACACAATTGTAACCACACAATCAACAAACGAATAAAAGTAATGCGTAAAAGTAAATCGATACGAGGAATTAACGTGGTTATATGCAATCGGGGTGATTACTTTAGTCCACGACCAACTAGAGAGTTCTTTATATTATTTTCGTAGCTTAGGGTTTACAATAAAAGAGAGTTACAATATATAGTCTAGAAAAACGGAATTAAACTTGCGTAACAACTGGGCCAAATCTGGTCGGGTACCCGGCGGGTAGTCCTATATACCGATCGGGTAAACTAGGTATCTGCCGGATAAGATTCTTCCTCCAACTTTCTGTGGCGTTTTATTTAATAGCTACCCGGTTCACCCTATGCTTACCAGTCGGGTAACCAAAGAGGTACCAACCGGGTACATGAGGTACCAGCCGGGTACATTCAAGCATCACCAAAAATCAAGCTTATTCGATCCAGTTTGCTCGTTCTTCACCATACTCAACACAACAGTATATTCATGAATTTAATTAGTTGAATGATTATAGCCATAAAACACAGTTGAATGGAAGATCTTTTAGAGCTCTCAAAAGAGAAGTTAGTGTAAATATGATATTATATCTAAATTGTAATTACTATTGTTTTGATTCTCATTAAACTTGAACTATACATTAGCAAAAATTTCGAAGATTATTAGAAAAAGTATGTCTACCTCGTATCCTCGAAATTCTCTAATGATTGGAAAGTGACTATAATTGATAATCCATGTTGGGTGTTTGTTATATTTTTTCTCTGAAGTTGAATTCGGGATTACTTTGATATGATCCAGATGTTTTTGACAAGTTGAAGTGAGTTTGTATTGAGTTATGGCTAGTAATATTGTGAAGTCACGGCTAAGTATATGTGCACATGACATACGACTATACGAGACCCACTAGAAGTAGCAGAGCTAGCGGAATTTTAACACTTTAATAACATTCTCTATTTATTTAATATCACTCTAATGGAGGTTTTGTGGATTAAAAATGGAAGGTGATAAATACAACAAACAAAATGATTCAAAGTGTATAATTGTTGAAGCTCATAGTACAAATGCATCATTAATAATTTTGGTGTGAATTAATTGTTTTGTTGTACGAGGAAAGTTTAATATAGAATGTTAAAAAAAATATAAAATGGAGGAACCAATAGGATTGCTCTATTTCAATTATCAATTTTCACATTTTTTTCTAAATCTAAATATCTCACAAATCGTATATCTATAAATTATAAAAATTACACCGTTAAAATCAACATCTTTTTATCTTTAATTAGAGATCTCATATGACATACTTCCGACAAATTTTTTTCGTTTTTTAGTGGGCGTACTAAATCACATGTGATTTAACACTCACATGTGAATATATTTACAATCAAATTATAAGTTTTAAATCACTAACTATAATCACATGTGAATAATCAAAGTTATAAATCATAAGTTTAAAATCACATAAAAATAATATATTTGATAATTTAAACCTTCAGAATTTTTTTTAGTTATAATCACATGTGATTAAACATTAAATTAGTAATCATATGTGAATAAAGTGTAAATAAATACGAAATTCAAATAATTTTTTTATAATTATACATGTAATAAATATAAAGGTGAAATCACATGTGAATTATCAGTTATTATCACATACTTCATTTGAAAAACACATGTGATTAAACCTCAAATCAATAATCACATGTGATTTTGGCCGTAAACGAATGCAATTCTTAAAATCTTATTTATAGTTATTTATGTGAATGAATATTATGTCATAATCACGTGTGAGTGAACATCCACCATTGGTAAATAATTGTGTACCAATATTATATTTTTATCATAAATGAAAAGTATATACATAAAATCACATGTGATTATATATATAAATCGCATTTTTAAGACTCGACAAAAATGAAGAAAAAAAAAGTTTGTCGAAACTATAGCTTGTTGGACTCTAATCGAAGAGAAGAAAATGCTGATTTCGAATATGTAATTTTTATAATTTTTAGTCATGTCATTTGTGAGATATTTAATTTTAAAGATTTAAATGAAAATTAGGTTTTAAAGAAAATGGAACATTCTTATTGGTTCTCTAATTTTTCATTTTTTTAACATTCTTCATTGAACACATTTCTTTATTGTATTTATCACTCTCCATTAAAGATACATTTTGGAAAATTTTCGATCCGTTTGGTTTATTTGATTAGTTCTATTTTAGCAAAACATGATTTGATCGTCACATTTCATAAGTTTAATAATGTCGAATGTTGTTGATAAGTTCTATGGATATTGATTTCTCGTGGTTGTGTCTCGGCCGTGCAACGGGTATAAAAACTAGTTAACATATATAATGAAAACATTTTCCACAATGTACTTTGAAAAATTGTGCCTGTCAATCTAAAATATGGTATTCAATGTACTTTGGATTGCATATGGTATTCAATGTACTTTGAAAAATTGTGCCTGTCAATCTAAAATAATGAAAACATTTTCCACAAGCTACTCACGTGCCTACCACATGCAATTTTCAATGCCCACTCACATCACAAAAACTATCCGACTCATTTTTGGTGATAACAAGTACCACCTTATATGCTAGACGGTTGGGTCGATTGTCCAAGCGAACCTTAAAAACGAGGCCTTTAGGGCAAAACCGATTTTTATGTGTAGTAGGTTTTCGCTTATAACTGGTCTTTGACTTGAATTTAACAATCTTCTGTCATTTGGGTTGGATGGATTTTTCAATCAAACTTAACCGAGTTGTGACCTAGCTATTAGCCTAATTGGGTATCCAAGCTGGCCTACATGGACCGTCAACATTTGAACCGTGCATGTGGCCAACTTCGGATCGAGAACCAATGGTGTATCTATGTATTATTGTAATGAATTCGAAAACGTAACAACACATTCTTTTTCTTGGGTAGTAGTGTTATGGTAGGTTTGTTATTTAAAAGGCTTTGTAAACAATTGCATCGTGGGCTAATCATCATAGCAGCATTTTTAAACAGTTATATCTACTCAATATAAACCATGAATGCTTACGTGTTATGCTAAGTTTATATTTAATGGCTTTTTGATACTTATCCAAATTGCTTTTTAGAATTTAGAGCATGATATTTAAAGGTGTGTAAACATCCTTCCAACTTTTTTTTTTCTTCGGAAAACAAGAAAATTTGAATTAAAACCTATTCAACAAATGTTGAAATAGGAAAGGATGATACATAGAAATACATACAACTAAAACGATCAACAAACAAACTAACCACAAACCCCTATACTAAAAGCTAACCACAATCAACCAACGAACAACTTTAAACTACTAAATAGCCTAACGGTAAGGGCAGCCCATGACTTCCTTGAGATCATGGGTTCGAAACCTGCCATGGGTACTATTTATCATAAAGGTACCTACCACCAATGAAGCGCATGACCCACAACGTTAAGGCTTAATCCGTGCGAGTTCCGGCTCGGACGTTGTGGTATTAGTGATGGAGGTGATTTGTCCAGCGATATTGGACCTTGTGGGAGGTTCGATCGTGCTCCATTGAAATATGAAGCCACTCCAGTGGGTGGCCCAAATACCCATTAATAAACTACCAAATCAAAGATACTACACCCTAAAACAAACCTACAAGGACCTCCAAAGCTCCCACTTGATTATCATACCGAACTTTATAACATTTAATATCATAGCTTATGACACGATAAATCGAATAATCATGCACGATTTTTTACCTTCTTACACGCGCTAGACTCGTCACTCATCGTTAAACCTTTGATGAAGTCTTCAAATATTGCCATCTCGTTATCCCGCTTCTTCATGTTGATGAGTTTACCCACTGCTTTTTTCGAGATGACTACCGGTCGAGCAACATTATCATCGTCACGGGGCAAATCATTTAACTCTATTTGATGTATGAGTTCTAGATTGTCATCCCCTAATGGACAAACAACTTTGGGTATTCCCTTTTTTCTCTTGTTCACTTTTGATTCCAATTCACCATTAATTTTAATTTTCCTTTGCTTTAGCCTCTTTTATGTTTCTGTACATTTTCTCGAAAACGGGCGCATGAAGAATGACAATCTTTTCCAATACAATGGTCGTCTCCCGCCTCCACTTGAACAGAGTTTGTCAAGATCTCTTTGCTTAGAAAAGTCATATTCTTTATGCAACACTTCAGCCAGAGGATTCATGTTAGGATCAGACACACAAATATTCTTTGTAGAGCTATTTGTAATTCCTCGAGCCTCGCTGGAAAGAGCCACTTTCATCTTTTCGAAAACCTGAGTATAGATATTACTTTGTGGAGTAATACAAGGCCTATCAATCACATGTTCATCCTCCGCCACACCCTTAAACATGTTGGACTTTTTATAGTTGGTTCCCAAATTAACATGACCATCTCCTTCAATGGTATTTGTTTGAAACAAAATTGAACTTGTGGGCTGCGGCAACGGTTGTTCAATGTGCAATTCCGTATCCATAATACTTTCTGTATGTAACTCTCTCTGTAACGAAGAACTAACATTGTACGGATCCTTCCTTCCTCCGGCCTCTTGAGATTGAGATTGATTAACGAACTCATTAATGAGAAGTCGATTGAAACGATTGCCACACTTTGCTTCTTCAACCTCACAAACCCATATAGGAATTGAACGATGCTCACTAATCTTTGCATACCTAAACCCCTGAATTTTCTTTGGATCATCAACTTCTGTCAAACATAACAAATTACTTGCCTGATGTAGCTCCTGTGAATCATTATCAATAAACAAAACATGTCCCCAGCTTTTGACGATCTCAACAATACTTTTCAAAGAGCAATATTCATATGGAATTCCTTTAATTTCAAGCCATACGATTCGAGTATATCTTCCTTCCCTTTCCACCATAGGTTGTAATTTTAGAAAACCGTTAGAGACTGCTGTAGGCCCACAAAAAAAGTCGCTTGTAGTAAACCTCGTCTTTACACCGTAAAATAGCCGGGGACATGTTTTGTTGAGATCCATATGATAGACTCTCATAAATATAAGATCCTTCCAGCTAGTAGAAACATGAATAGACTCTCATAAATATAAGATAAGATTATTATATTCTTGAAAAATAGAAACAAAAATAAAAATAAAAATAAAAATTCCGTTTTAAGTATATTCAGGGTCTAAACATATTGAAGTCTATTACTCCTTCCGTTCCAATTGAATTGTCCGTATTTCATTTTACAATGTCTCCAAATTATTATCCACTTTTGATTTCAACCAATCAGAAAGAATTTAGTGGGTAGATATTATATATTATTGGTTGACACAGTAATTGATGTACTTTTTTAAAATGGTGTACATTTCAATAGCAAACAGTTAATTGGGACGGAAGAACTGAGAAGTATAAAAAATAAAAATGGGCCTTCAATACTAAGATTTATGGGCCTATTATTACCAATTGGGCTCAATGTCACCAACATATATGTTCCTAGATACTCCCTAGTAAATAGCACAATGACATAAACTTTGTCAGAACTAGAAACCATATACTTTTGGTTAAGGACAATTATATGTCAGAATGTCAGAACTCAGAACTATAAATCATGTGTCATGCCAGTCTCATTCAACAAAACAAATGTGAATCTTGAATATAAGTACAACGTCTGTCAGAACAATAGAATTATTACACTCCTCCCAACCCCAACCGTGACAAACGTGACAGAAACTCTGAGAAACCGACAGGTCACGTCAGCGTCACGTCATCTTTTTTACAAAACTGACAGAAACTGACAGGTCCATGCTATCAGTGCTCCATCAGTTTTTTTTTCAGGGACTCACAACTAATAAATTAAGTATTTAAAACACAATAATTAAAATAAAACACATTTCATTAAAATAAAAACATTACAATTAAATAAAAAAACATTACAATAATTAAAAAAAACGCATTACATTAATTGAAAAAAAAAAAGACGATTACACTAATTAACGACTACGGAAATTTGGTGGGAGTTGCGAAATTGGATCGATTAGAGCATTGCGAAGTTGGTGATGAACCTCCCGATCACGTAATTCCTTATCCATACACAATTGAGTTTCAACCCTTTCTTGCCACGAACGTCTTGGTGGGATTTCCAGATATTCCTCCCCTAATTGACACATATTTCGTCCGTTGTCCTCGGTTATCATGTTGTGTAGAATTACACAAGCATACATGATTCTTGCTATTTTGTTGGTGCTATATGGTCTTGTCGGGTTCTTGATGATTTGCCAACGGCCCTGAAGCACACCGAATGCTCGTTCCACATCTTTTCTTGCAACTTCTTGATATCTCTTGAAGCGCATCTCTTGTTGTGTTAGTGGATGCTTAAACGACTTTACAATAGTAGACCGTTCCGGATAAATCCCATCGCCTAGATAATAGCCTTTGGTGAATTCTTTGCCGGCAATCGTGAAATTTACTTGGGGAGCTCTATCTTGTAGTAAATCGCTAAACAAATCCGATTGATTTAATACGTTTACGTCGTTGCTCGAACCCACTGGACCAAAGAAAGCGTGCCAAATCCACAAATCGTAAGAGGCAACCGCTTCGAGCATGATCGTTGGACAACCTTGATCACCTCTAGTGTATTGACCTTGCCATGCTACTGGGCAATTTCTCCAAGGCCAATGCATACAATTGATGATTCCGAGCATACCCGGAAAACCATGCAACTCGGCATGACGCTGATGTAAACGTTGCACATCTTGTAGTGTTGGTTTTCTTAAATACTCGGTAGAGTATATATGAAAAACACATTTACAAAAGTTATCCAAACAATCATACAATGTTTGTTCACCCATATGTAAGTATTCATCAAACGCATCGGCGGTACAACCGTACGCCAGGTCTACCGGTTGCGTCAGGCCGTTGAATAAAATATGTAAAATAGTCAGGTACCGGAAATTGGGAAAACGATATAATACCTTGACATATACGGAGAAATAATGATTTGCTCATCCAATAACGTCATCGGAAGATATCCGCCGGAAATGTTGGATCCTTGGCAAAGCAGTCTAGATACAAACGTTCACCCATTGCTTCACGATCTCTAGGAAAATATTGTCGGGGTGCTCGTGGTATCGGGATCGAAATATCCTCTCCGTCGGACGAATCAGAGTCTATCGAGTTAATTATATCGATAGCAGCCATCGGATCGAAAACTGCCGTGATATATTGCAAATCTTCAAGATCGGAATCGGAAGACATGGTGGAAAGATTGTATAAATATAGATGTGATAGTGAAAAAGTGTGTGAATTGTTTGGAAATGAGAGTGTGTATTTATAGAGTAAAAACGAGAAGTTAAAAAAAAAGCAACGACTATTTTTCGAATAATAATAATAATAATAATAATAAAAAAACCAACGGCTACTTTTCAATTTTTTTTTCTTTCCTGTTCGCGCGCCCGAGACCCACGAAAACAAACCGACCCATCGTCGGATAACCGAAGGTTAAAACCGACGGGCTCGTGCCATTGGTGTCGGTTCTGTCGGTTTCAACCGACGGTTTTCGAGATATACCGTTGGGAGGAGTCTTATGTGTCATCATCAATAACACCTGTTTTTAACGTCGTATTCTTAAACTAAAGACTTGTTGGATTCCTTTAAATCAAGCGAACTTAAAATTTAGGGATGAAAAAACTAAAAAGATTGTTTGATTTTCCCCCGAAACCAGGGGTGTTTGGGACTGAATTATTTACAAGTCGTTATTCGATTAAATAAATAGGTGTCAATATGATGATCTTTACGTGTTTATTGTTTAAAAAAAGTAAATAAGTTTATAAACATTTTTGGAAAGAGTGTTTGTCTTTGTTCATCTATTATCAAAATAAGCAAATAATCAGATAAACGCTTAAATAAACAATCACAAACACCTTTACGTGACATTAACTTTATGAGTTGCAAGCTTATAAATATGTTTGACAACAAGTAGTTGTAATTGATAGCTAAAGCTCGTAGATGCAGCTAAAGTTTATTTTAGGGGCTTTTAAAGTAACTTGACAAACTTTCGTTTCAAGGTTTTGCGGGAGTTCTTTTTCTAATAAGCTTTACTTATAAGATCGAATTATAAAAATGAGAAGCTCAAACTCTCTTTATGGGCGTATTAATTGATCTATGTTTACTCCACGTGAGAGAGTTTGTTTATATAAAAATCCGATTACATTTTCAATAGGTTTTATCATTATTAGGTGTTGTCATAATACAACTTGTACACGAAATTTATATATTTCATTCATCACCATTTCTACATGTACACATTCAACCACTTATTTAATTGCCTTTGGATGCACCTAACTTAGGTGCAGCTAACTGCACACAAGTTTTTCTCTTTTACAATGTGGACAAACTTGCAAAATCGGTTATGTATTAGTTTCGCCATGCATGAAATCATTTCTATAAAGAAGTTGCTTCAACATATTTGCTACAATTCTATACAATTAGCCATTAAGTTAACGTTAGTATCTTCATTGGCTCGTATATGCGACTCTCATTAAATGATTAATCGAATCAGATAAAGTATTCGTTTTTATCATTCAAGTAAACCTTAAGCGATCTTCTTAAATCAACATGGAGTTTGGATTTAAATGCTTACTATAATATTGTCTGTCTTCTAACATAGCTCGGTCGACCAATATATGACTAACTGTGAGGAATCAAATAAGCAAAACGCTTCTAGAATTCAAACCACCTTTGTACATAAAAATAGATAAATAAGTGCCTAGGCCCATTAAAATTTGATGTATGCCACATAACACCTTACGACGCGAGATAGAGATGTGAGGAGACTTTGGAGACAAGCTTATGTTGATCTATAACATGTCGACGCATTAGCTAATATTACATTTATTCAAAATGCGAGATTTTATCTATATATCCGTGATAACATGTTTTAATAATTTGGAATTTTATTCCATGTTCATAACTTGCAACAATGGGTTGTGGATCAATTTTCGTTCATGAAATCATTTATGAAAGGAAACTGTTTTGATCATATATTATAGTTGACTTTGAACTTTTCACTAAGTAGAAAATTTTTCTATCTCCAAATTTCTAAAAAATGAAAAGAGTTTTTGTTTTCTAGAAAAGTGGTAAAAATTTAGAAAATGTGTTCAATAGTTGATGATTTTCCAATTTGGAAAAATGATGTTAAGTGAAGGTTTTGAAAAATTTTAGAAAAATGGAGGAAGTAATATAAGAGAAAAAAGTGAAAAATTTGAAATTCATGTTTTCCAATTCTTAGTTATAATATGGAAAAGTGAGTTTTCTATTTTCTTGGAAAACTTTTCTGGATAATACCCATTTTGAACGCGTTTTCTAATTTTGCACTTTTCTTATAAATTTTTTCTAAAAAACACCTCATTTTCCCTTCAACTAAACACACCCTAGGTGTCTAGAATTTAGATATTTGCATCGAATCAAATCAACAACCACTTCTAAATTTCAAATCCCCTTTTGAAAAGAAAATAGATAGTTAGGCGCAATCTAAAATCTCAAAATGCTAATATAACACCTTACAACAACGAGACAGTGAAGATGCAAGTAACCATTGTAGACAACCTTGTCTTGAGATCTAATGACATGTTCATCCAGACGCCCATTGACCAATATATAGATAACATGTATCAATAATGTTTTAAACTTTATATCATAATCATATTGAAAAAATCGGGGCATTTGGATTGGTTTCGCTCGTGAAATCATTTTCTACGTAAGACAATTAACGTTAGCTTCGTAACTAATCATTATACATAATACATTATGCATGAAAGTTAAAAAATTCATTGAATTATCTTAAATATCCGTTTTCAATGAACTTTTTAAAATTAGGTGTTCAGATTCAAATTTAAGTACTTGTAATAACATGATTTTCTAATTTAAAACCAATTTTCCAAAAATTACAACAAACTCAAATAAACAAAGACTTTCAGATTCTAAATCACATTTAACTAGGCCCATTATCCAAATCCAACTCCCTACTAGGCGTGACAAAAAAAACCGGGTCAGAACCCGAAACCAGAAAAAAAAAACCGAAAACCGAAACCGGTCAAAATCGGTTTTGACCAAAACTGGTTTGGTTTTTGTAAAAACCGACGGTTTGATATTTCCGTTGGAGAATTGGTTAGAAACCGGTTAGAAAAACCGGTTCGAAACCGGTTTTTTGAGCAGTTAGAAAATAGCCATTTTTTCGAATTTTATGACCATTTTGGAGCATTTTTTTGTGTTTTTTTTTACTATTTTGCCATCCTAAAATTAGTATAAATAGATACCTTGGGTTTGGTTTAGTCACAACACTCAATCTTGCTAATTCTAGTCTTTAAACACTCAAAACGCTTACGATTTACGTACGAGACTCTCAAAACGTTCTCTAACCGATCTCAAAACGCTCTCAAAATGGCAACTCAATCTTCTTCAACTTCCGCCGGTGTTGGTTCTTCAAATGCACCAACTATTGTTCAAGTTTTGGTAACCAAACGAAATCCGGAGATTTGATGTAATTACGACAAAGTGTTGTTGTCGGATGGTTCGACTAAGGCATTTTGTAAACGTTGCGGGAAATTTTTGAAAGCCAACTCCAACTCAACGTTGAAATCACATGCTACAAAGTATTGTGATGGAGTCAAAAGTAATCCGGAGTCGGATCAAGCAACCATGTCACGGGATGAGGTTATTTTTACATACGAAGCGGAGCGGTATCGAGAAGCATTTGCCGGCTTTGTGATTCAAGAAGCTTTGCCGTTCAAACACTTCGACAACCCTCGACTTACTAGGGTCATTCAAAATACTCTTCAACCGCGATATAATCATGTAAGTCGTCTTACTCTTACACGTGATGCTCTTAAATTGTGGAAAAATGCTAAAAGTCAACTAATAATCGGTTTTGAAAACTTAAATACAAATGTATCATTAACAACCGATGTTTGGTCGGCTCCTCATGGTTTGCCCGGTTCGTACCTTTGTGTTACCGCGCATTGGGTTGATCCCGCAACTTGGCAAATGATGAAACGTACCATTGCTTTTGAAAACTTTGACTATCCTCACACGGGTAAAAACTTATTTTACATGTTACGAGATGTAATGAAAATGTTTAAAATAGAACAAAAGGTTTTTTCAATCTCGTTTGATAACACGAGTAATAATACAAACGCCGTTCAAAGGTTAATACTAAAATACGAACCACCTTTGAAAGGCATTTTCTACCATAGTAGATGTGTTGCACACATCATTAACTTGGTTGTGCAAGACGTACTAGCGGTTGAAGAAATAAACGTAGTAAAAAACGCGTATAAAACTATGTTACAAGATATATTTTGTTCGGGTAAGGCTAGATACAAACATTATATGAGATTGTGTAAGGAAACGGATTCCATTTTCTTAACCCCTAATTGGGACATGCCCGTATGATGGAATTCGACTTACAACATGTTTGTATGTGGTTTAAGCCAATGCGACACTTTATACGTTTTTCATGATCAACTTATTCAAAAAGGTCTTGCAACACTATTTTCCTCCGAATATTGGGAGGTTATTCAAAAGATAACCGAATTGCTCAAAGTTTTTTAAAACCGCAACTACTTTATTATCGGGTGTTTATTATCCCACGAGTCATTTGGTACTTAATCAAATATTTTTAATGAGTTAAAAACTAAGCGAATACGAATTTTGTGGTAATGTATATGCAATAATGGTGGCTCGCATGAAAACAAAATTACGAAAATATTTTAAAGAAATGCCACCGGTAATTAGTTGTGCCGCCGCATTAAACACATGTTTGATCATTTCCGGGGTGGAATTGCTTATCGATAACATTTGTAACGATTTGGATTTGAATGATGAGGACCCATTTTTTGCACAAAATACAAAAGACTATTTTAACAAATCTTTTAAAGATTTATTTGACCATTATTTTCAAAAATATAGTTCAACAACAATAGTTTCTTCTAGTTCGGCTTCCACAATATTTGGTTCATCTTTTTTTCGAGATCCAATGATTAATTTATATAATAGTTTAAGACAAGAAAACCATAAATGGGCAAGGGGTGATAGTGACCAAAGGGCCACTAGCGAATATGAGAGATATACCGGAACAGATTTTTTAGCCTTAATGGGACCCGAAGAATTCGCACATTTTGATATTTTGGCTTGGTGGAAAGGGAGGGAGTCTCAATTTCCCATTCTAACCATCATGGCCCGAGGTTTACTAACCGTCCAATCTTCTACTGTAGCTTCGGAATTTGCCTTTTCTCTTAGTGGCAGGGTATTATCTATACGAAGAACAAGACTCACACCGGCCTCATTAGAGATGTGTATTTGCTTGAATGATCACTTAGACGCCGCGGAACGTATACAAAACGTTTCAAGTCTTGAAGGTGAAATGGAATACGAAGGAGATATACACGATATCGAGGTGGAAGCGGGTATGCCGATATCACTTTCCGATGATGAAATTGCTCTCGATGAAGCTTCGCGAGAGCCTACCTCCAAAGAAGATTTCGACTTTTGAAGACTACGCAAATGGAAAATGTTAGAAGAATTGAAGATTAATAAAAGTTGAAGATTTTGAAGATTATGAAGAATTATGAAGACTTATTTGTTTCAAGAGTATTTTTATGATGATTTAGAAGACTTTGTTTTAAGTTATTGTTAAGTTATGTTTCCATTCCTAATGTACTAGCATTCTCTCTGAATTTTTTTTGAAGATTACGTTGTTTTTCCTTAAAACGCTTAACGTTCAAAGAAGATTGAATTATATAGACTTTTTATTTTCAATAATATTTTTATGAAGTTTTAGAAGACTTTGTTTTAAGATATTGTTAAGTCATGTTTCCATATCTAATATACTAATATTCTATCGAATTTTTTTTGAAGAATATGTTGTTTTTCCCTAAAACGCTCAACGCTCGAAAAAAACATAATTATATAGACTTATTGGTTTCAATAATATTTTTATGAAGATTTAGAAGACTTTGTTTTAAGTTAATGTTAAGGTATGTTTCCATACCTAATGTACTAATATTCTATCGAATTTTTTTTGAAGAATACGTTGTTTTTCTCTAAAACGCTCAACGATCGAAAAAAAACAATTATATAGAAAAACCGGTTCCAAACCGATTTTTGTAACTGAACCGGTTACAATCGGTTAGGGTTTTTTACCCTCAAAAACCGGTTCGATTTCAAAATGGTTTTTGAAAAAACCAATTCTTGACTATTGACAAAAAATCAGTTCGGTTTTTCAACCCAAACCGATTTGGCAAAAAAATCAAGTCTGTTTATCTCTACCCCTGCGACCCTACCCACCAAAACCAGCATGAGATGCACCATAAGCCCCCTACGACGTGAAACACCTGATCACAACACCATCATTCAACCCATCATCCTAACCGTACACAGAATCCATCTTAAATCCAACCGTGTAGGCCTGGTCCAAACATTCATAACTGAATCACAGATCAAAAAATAGACGGTCAAGATCATCCCAACCCCACACTCTAAGAACTAGGGTTTCTAATTCACATATAAAAACCACCACAATCCTTCATCTCTATTTGCAGTGCAGGTCTGTCTGCCCTCCAAAAAATAAATAAAAATTCTCACTTTCTGATCTATACATACATACACATTTATCTATATCTATACATTCATTCTTAATTTATCCCTTTTCGCCATTTTTCTGAAAAAAATCCCCAAAATTTTCAAAATTTGATTCTAATTTAATTCAATTTGTTTATAAAGAGAGAAAAAATGGCACAGATTCAGGTACAACCGCCGACGGTATCTGGTGCAGCAGCGGTGGTTGCGGCGGCGACGGCCACGGCGAGTGGCGTGGCTGGTGCAGCGGCGGTGGTTGCGGCGGCGGCTGGTGGAAATCAGCCGTTTTCAACGACGTCGCTTTACATTGGAGACCTTGAATTTAACGTTACTGATTCGCAATTGTATGATTTGTTTAATCAAGTTGGACAGGTTGTGTCAGTTAGGGTTTGTAGGGATTTGAGCACTCGGAGATCGCTTGGATATGGTTATGTTAATTACAGTAGTCCTAATGATGGTGAGTTTTTGCATCTACATTTCTCAATTTACAATTTTTTTATTCTGATTTGCACATTTTGTTTATATGCATGTTATATTTGTGGTATGCCATAATTATGCGTGTGATGTGATCAAGCACGATTATATAACTTTTGATTATACTAATTATGTTTATATAATTAATGAGATTCAATGACATTAAAATGAGATTTTAATTATGTATTAAATCAATTGAATGTTGCATTTGTTAGTTTTTTTTTTTTTTTTAAATTCCTTGTTTTGATTTATATATGCATTTCGTTATACAGATTCGAAATTTCATGCATAACGTAGAAAATTGGGAAACTTTAAGTGATAACAAAGGATTTATGTGAAAACAGATTGCTATTGGTACACAAACTGGTGCATTATTTTTTAAAACACTTTTTACTCTATAATGCATAATTTTGAGAGGATATTTATGCTTTTATCAACCTTTTAAACGCTTGGACTACATATTGCTATTGTCTCTATAGTTAATGTGGATTAGTAGTAGTACGCATAATTGCTAGTCTAAAGTCTCTACTTTCTTTGGTAAGTTATAATTTTTATTTATTAATTAATTTTATGTGTGTGCCATCAACTAAACTATGGATGGAACTACAGACTACGTGAATTTAAGTTGACAATGTGCATTTTTGTTCACTGCCCCATATATAGTTTAATGTGCCATCAACTTATGAATTGAAGTACCTACTATGTTAATTTATGGTGACAATGTGCAATTTCTAAGCAGGGTTTTTGTAGTACAAAGTTGTGTTCTCTGTTATTTATGTTTTACATTAACTTGTTTGCAGCTGCAAGGGCTATTGATGTGCTGAACTTCACTGCTGTTAACGGAAAGGCCATTCGCATCTGTTATTCTATTAGGGACCCAAGCATTCGTAAAAGTGGAACTGGGAATATATTCATTAAGGTATTTTGATCATTATTTTATAATTGTTGGTGTATCGGGTTTCGTTGATTCGAGACGGTTAAAATTTACCATTTTTATTTATGTGCATGCAGAACTTGGATAAGTCCATTGACAACAAAGCGTTGCATGACACATTTTCTAGCTTTGGTAGTATCCTTTCTTGCAAGATAGCGACTGATGGTACTGGTCAATCGAAAGGTTATGGCTTTGTGCAGTTTGAAACTGAAGAAGCTTCTCAAAATGCAATTGATAAACTAAATGGTATGCTGATCAATGACAAACAAGTTTATGTTGGCCTTTTTCTTCGTAAGCAAGAACGGGACTCTTCTTTAAGCAGAACAAAGTTCAATAATGTGTATGTGAAAAATCTTTCTGAGTTCACTACTGATGATGATCTGAAAAGAACATTCGGTGAATATGGAACAATCACAAGTGCCGTTGTTATGAGGGATGGAGATGGGAAATCCAAAGGCTTTGGATTTGTCAACTTTGAGAGTGCTGATGACGCTGCTAATGCTGTTGATGCATTAAATGGAAAGAAGATTGATGATAAGGAGTGGTATGTTGGGAAGGCTCAGAAGAAGTCAGAAAGAGAGCTTGAACTTAAGAGTCGCTTTGAGCAGACTGCAAAGGAAGCTGTTGACAAGTTTCAAGGTGTTAATTTGTATGTCAAGAACTTGGATGACACTATCGATGATGATAAGCTTAAGGAACTTTTCTCTGAGTATGGTACCATCACTTCGTGCAAGGTTTGCTTCTAATTTTATCAATTAATTTATTGATTAGCATTGACAATTCTTTATGGGTTATCTTTGACAATATAATACCTGTCTTCTATAAAAGTCGATGCTTTTTTTATTTGTATTAACTAATTAGCATTTAGGGCAAGCTTCATGAGATATAAATTGTTTGGCTTTGAATACTATAATTTTGATTACCTTTTTATTATTGCATTGAGTTTTCCTATTTGTGTATAAATAGGTTATGCGCGATCCTAGTGGAATCAGTAGAGGCTCTGGATTTGTTGCATTTTCCTCTTCCGAAGAGGCTTCTCGAGCTGTAAGAGACTTGTTTTAGTATTATTTATAATACTCTACCAGTAAACTAACATACCTTTTTCCCACATTTACAGCTTTCTGAGATGAACGGGAAGATGATAGTGAGCAAACCCCTCTATGTGGCACTTGCACAACGTAAGGAAGAGAGGAGGGCAAGGTTGCAGGTAACATGATCGGTGTATCAGCTTTATTATTCATTATTAGTACTATGTATAATGAACTATTGTCATGAATACTTGCATTTTGTTGCATTTAGGCACAGTTTTCACAAATGAGGCCAGTTGCAATGGCACCTTCAATGATGGCTCCCCGTATGCCCATGTATCCTCCTGGTGCTCCAGGTATGGGGCAGCAGCTATTCTATGGACAAGCTCCCCCTGCTATGATTCCTCCACAGGTACTTTTTACTAAAATTCAATGTGCATTCTTTTGCTTTTTTTTTTGGTTACGGATCGTGGTTGTTATTATTATTTTTCTCTATTTTAGGCTGGATTCGGTTACCAGCAGCAGCTGATACCTGGTATGAGGCCAGGTGCCGGTCCCATGCAAAACTACTTTGTACCAGTCGTGCAACAAGGTCAGCAGGGCCAACGCATTGGTGGGAGACGTGGAGCAGGTCCTGTGCAACAAAATCAGCAGCCCGTTCCAATGATGCAGCAGCAGGTATGTGATACGACCTCAATCATATTTCTATTTCCTAATTTATGAATAAAATACAAATACAAATGTCAATCTGTTCTGCTTTAGAAGAGGTAGGACATCTCTCTTATATGACATTAATTAGAGGTATGTTCTTTCCAAAGATGCTCAAATTTACCCTAGTATATCTAGAATTTCATAGTTAAAATCTGTAACTAATTAGTTACATATACAGCAATTCCATGTTTGTCTTAAAATTTTAGTTCCTAAACATTCAAAGCTCCGATTATATCCCTATTGTAATACTACCATTTCCATTTCAACTATTATTGGTAAACTTTATGTAATTTTTTAATATTTAACTTACATACTATATTCAGATGTAAACTATCAACATATTTATGATTTAGGAGTGCATACTATCAATATTTCCGTTATATCATACACTTATAAATGAAAAGTGATAATCGTCCACTGCATGCTAGTATATTTATAACTAGTTTTGACAAGTTTATGCTTTTAATGTTCTTCAGATGGTTCCAAGAGGACGCATGTTTCGTTATCCCGTTAGGAATGATGCAAATATGGGAGGTGTTGGTGGAGGGATGCTTCCTGTGCCTTATGACATGGGTGGCATGCTTCCACGAGATGCTGCTGCTATGCAACAGCCAATGCCTATTACAGCATTGGCTTCTGCCCTTGCTAATGCACCACCTGATCAGCAGAGGACGGTATGTCTCTGACCAAGTGCTACACGCTACTAGCTTAGAGGGGACAAAATAGGCGGGGTGGATTGTGGGCCAATCTGGAGAACTTTTTATTTACAGTCAAAATTTGTCGGCTTGGGTCGAACAAAAACACTTCTCCACAAATATATTTTAGTGTTCATTATTATTAACGTCATGCTAAAGTACAAAAAACTATAGTATTTCTGTGGTGATTTAGTTCTATAGAAATGATCCAAGAAGGTTTCATGCGTTTAAGAAAATTAATTATGGACGACTTTTAACCCACTCCTTGTGAGCTAGTATTTTATTTGACCTGTTTGACTTGTTAGAGAAAAATGTTAATGTGTCAAATACTGCCACCTCTACCACGCCACACTTGTATTTCTTACTATCTACATAATGACCTGATTTTTTTTTTTCAGATGTTGGGTGAGAATCTGTACCCATTGGTGGATCAGCTGGAGCATGAGCATGCCGCTAAGGTGACTGGCATGCTTCTGGAGATGGATCAGACAGAGGTATTGCACTTGCTGGAGTCTCCGGATGCATTGAAGGCAAAGGTTGCAGAGGCTATGGAAGTCCTTCGAAATGTCCAGCAAGCCAACAGCCCTTCTGCTCAGCTTGCTTCACTATCTCTAAACGAAAACCTCGTTTCATGAGCGTTTTCTTAGTGAAAGATGATTGTCTAGACTCTAGAGCAAGTTTGTTTGGTTTTTGCTAGAATGAAGGAAGTAGATGTCTAGATGATGAGGTTAATTTAATTTATTTTTGTTGGGAGTATTTCCTGAAGTTTGAAAACATCATTAGGATGCCTTGGTTCTTATGGATTGTGGTATTGCTTTTGATGTCTGGTTTTGTTTTAATTCAAGTGTTGGACTTTGCTATCGGAGTTGCTTATTCTTTTTCATCTGTAATTGGCACATTGTTTTAACTGGCTTTCTTGCTTATGCATCTGTTAGTAATCTTAGCCTACTCGAGATTGAAATTTTAAAACGGGTAAGATACTTTTCGATGATCAGCGTAGGTTCTTGAGCAGGTTTAACTAATTAACTTTTGAAGGTAGTTGAATTTTACTTTACATATGAAATAAACAAATGATTTTGCTATTTGTAGCCCTAAGGGCTATGTTTAAGAGTTAAATTCATACATGACGATGTGGTATATCAAGTTGGTTGAAACTAAGTTATATTCAAAGAGTGAGTGGTTATTATTAAGGTAAAACATTATGTGTGTCTGAATTTCTTATTTATAACCATAAACAAAACATGAATCTAAGAATCTGAAGCGTTTGTGAATTGTTGATTTTAATAAAGATATTCTGTTACTAAATTCTTTACCCATAATTTCTAATACATCCATATATGATGTATGTTATGTTACTCTTATGAATTTGTCAACAACAATGGCATGGAGCAAAACCAGAATTTCTAGTCTACAAACATTGCACGTATATCGCCACAATCAAATAATGTGTTACCTACCCAATATATAATTAATTAGTTTAACTTAATAAAAAACGCAGTTAAATATACTATTTTACTAAAAACAAAATGTTTATAAAAGCAAAACTTACCATTATATGATAGTGTGTGACTGAATCTATGTCATATTATCTGTCGACTTCGAAATTCAACATTGACGTCGTCAATTCAATATTGCTGTTGATGAAAATAAAATTATATAAGTTTGAGGAAATATCTTTGATGCGATGTTGGGTTCAAAAAAATATAGTTTATTGAATATCGATAGATTGTGTTAATGATGGAAGTATGACAGTGTCGTATGAGAAAAGTTCGAATAAAAATGACAAGAATTTAAAAAAGAGATAAAAAATAGGAATGCATCATTTCAAATACTTATTTCTACCTTTTTCTTTGAAATTAAATATCTCAGTACGTCAATTATAAAATATAGACTGCTAAAATCAGCGTCATTATATCTTTAATTAGCGATCTCACATAATATAATTTTGATGAATATTTTTTTTTAATTTTACTGGGTTTTAAAATTTTGTAATGTTAAAACAAATGTGATTTAATACTAAATAATAATCACACGCGCTTATATGTCTAATTAAATTTAAATTCAAATCATTGATGATTTAAAAAGATATAAACATAAAAAACTAAATTGTAATCACATTCGATTGAACATTAAAGTATCAATCACATGTGATTAAAGAGTAATCAAATACAAATTTTAATTATCGACTATAATTATCTAATTAAATAAAAATCAAGTTGAAATTATACATGAATTATCATATATTGATAAATTTCTCATCAAAAATTAATATTTAATTGAAAATCATATGTGACACAAAATCATATGTGATTATATACCAAATCACATGTGAATAAATTTAAAACTAGCAATCACATGTGATTTTTGATGAAAACAATGACAATTTTTAAAATTTTATTTATAATTATTAATGTAGATGAATATTAAGCTGTAATCACGTGTTAATTAACATATACTATGAATAAATAACCGTGAACAAATTTTAACTTTTTATCATAAATCACATGTGATTATATACCAAATCACATGCGAGTAAATATAAAACTAGCAATCATATGTGATTTTTGATGTATACAAATGCAATTTTAAAATTTTTATTTATAATTATTAATGTGGATGAATATTAAGTTGTAATCACGTGTTAATTAACATATACTATGAATAAATAATCGTGAACAAATTTTTAATTTTTTTTATCATAAATCACATGTGATTATATTGTAAGACCCGACAAAAAAAAAAGAAAAAAAAAAGTTTATCAGAAGTATAGCTTGTGAGATCTCTAATTAAAGATACAAAAACGCTGATTTCAAATACGTAATTTTATAATTTATTGATGTACCGTTTGTGCGATATTTAATTTTAAAAATGGAAATGGGCTTTGTAATGTAATGGAGCAATCCTATTGGTTCTCCAATTCTTTACTTTTTTAGCATTCTTATTTGAACTCACCCCGCGTATTCTATTAGCAAAATATATCGTTATATATATATATATATATATATATATATATATACACACACGCTAGATCTCAAAACCCGTGTAAACACACGGGGCCACTGATTGTATATTTGATTTTTTTTTAAATATTCAAATGATGTATATGATAAAGTTCTAACATTTTATATGAGTCGAATAACAAAAATGAAGTTTGAAAATAAATTATTTATAGTAGTGTGTTTATTCATCATCTAGTTAACTAATTTGATAGTCCTTCTTAACAATGTAAGTGACTAAATACAATCGTTGCCTAACTATAATAAAAAACATAATGGAGTTTCTTTCTTTCTTTTTTTTTTAAATAAAAGGAGTTAGGGGTTGTTTAGTGTAACAATCCTTAGCACACAAATAGGTAAAAAAAAGTTCTAAATTTTTTGCAAATGTGTTAGGTCACAAGGTCCTAAAACTCTTAATAATCTTGGCGGAAATAAGATTATATTGACACAGATTATGAATGGTATGAATATTTATATTATTCACAATTCAACGTTTGTATCACAGAGGTTATAAAATATTCAAACTCACTAAGTGTTTGAATATGATCGAAGATTTATATTCAACTAATGAATATAAGTAATCTAATATCACTAAGAACTATAACAGTTAAAATGTTAGAGATTACTTTGCTTGTTTTCTTGGATAAAGTTGATGCATGTTTGAGCTTGCTATTTATAGAGTTTACTACGCATGCAGGTACTAAATCTATTAATCAGCTCATGTAATTGTCCAGGGGATAACACAGTCATCATGGGAACAATTTATGCATGTCCTTTCTACTTTACTTCTTGAAAATAGTAAAAAACAAAAAGGTGAAGGTTTCTTTTCTAGGGAGGACAACCTTCTCCAACTTTAAACGATGTTTGACTTTCTTCAAACATCACTTCAGTCGTATTCTGCTTTGGAAATGAAGAACTATTTCTTTTAAGCTTTGTTCTTCAGTCTGTGCTCTTCAGTCTGTGATCTCAGTCTGTAGTCTTCATTCTGTGATTTTCAGTATGTGAAGTCTTCTGTCTTCATTCAGATCTTCAATCTTCAAGAATGAAGTCAAAGTCTTCTGTTAGAGCAAGGCTTGAGTTTGTGTAGATTCTTCAGTATGTGTCTGCACAGACTCATAATCACATACTCAGGAAAACACTAAGTTTTCCAGAATACAACTAACTTAGATTTTGACACTTCAGATTTATAACTTAAGTTTGATCATTGTTTTTCCCAACAAAATGACCCGTAGTATTGTTATTTATATTTTTTCATCAAAATTGAGATATTTTAGGGGTTTTATTTTTAAATTAAGTGAAATTGAGGGACCAAATTGATTAAATAAAAATTAAATAATTGATGACATCATAAAAGTGTTTCTTATATTATATTTAAGATATATATATATATATATATATATATATATATATATATATATATACACACACACACACACACAGTAAAGGGATCATGTGAAAACTAACAATTTGTGAGAACCGTAAGAACTAGATGAAAATACAAAATGCATCTAATAATATTTAATTATTTTATTTGAAACTAGATGTTTTTTATATTTAACATCTAGTACTCATAATTCTCATTAATTATTAGTTCTCACATGATCCTTACAATATATATATATATATATATATATATATATATATATATATATATATTATAGGTGTATAAATAATTGCTCCATATTTTACCACGTAGACAATGAATGTCACATGTCAACCTATTAATTTCAGTTAAAAATAATTTAATTAATGTTGGGTCACAAGGTTCCCAAAACTTAGATACAGATTAAATAACAGTTATCTTAACGTGTTAGTTTATATCCAAGTTTATATCAAACAAGTTTAAATTAATCTAGGCGGAAAACAAGATTAATTTTGACACAGAGTTTATTATGAATCAAAGTATTATTCACAATAAAGTGTTTGTCTCACAAAGATGACAAAGTATTCAAACCCACACAGATGGTTTGAATACGATCCAAGTAGTATACAAAGATACAGTTATCACTACAAACTTCACAGTAAGTGTGGTAATGCTTTAGCCTAAGCTTAAAGGTCTAGTATACTAATTCTCTTGAATTTCTTGGATGATAGCAGTGCTTTTTGAACTACTATTTATAGAGTTGGGTGTAACTCTATATTATCCAGCTTACATAGTTGTCCAAGGGATAACAGATGCATCTTGGGCAACTTTGCACGCCTTCCTTTTTGCTTTTCTTGGAAATAGAAAAAGCAAAAAGGTAAAAGGTTTCTTTGTTGAGAAGAGAACCTTTGTATGATGTTTGACCTTTCTCAAACATCTTATCAGTTGTATCTAGCCTAAGGAAAGAAGAATATCTTCTGTACATTTGTACTTTCATTCTTCAATCTGTGCTCTTCAGTCTGTGCTCATCAGTTTGTGATCTTCAGTCTGTGAACTTCAGTCTGTGAAGCCTTCTGTATTCAATCTTCATTCTTCATATGATGAATTCATAAGTCTTCAGGAAGAGCATGGCTTTCAGTCTGTGAGAATCTTCAGTCTGTGCAGCACAAACTCAGAAACAATTCTTCAGTCTGTGTAGTACAGACTCAGGAACACAGACTCAGGAATTTCACTAAGTTTCCTGAATACAACTAAGTTAGATTTTGACTCTTCAGATTTATAACTTAGGTTTGATCATTGTTTTTCCCAACAATCTCCCCCTATCTGATGATGTCAAAATCTATTTACAAAAGATAAAGGAGAAATAATAAATACTAAAGTACAACATAACTTATGAATCTTTAGACTTATATATAGAGTTAAAGTCATAGTTAGTATACAAAAATATTACAATTATTACATAAGATTGTAAAAATTATAAATATAACAATCTTCAGTCCTTTCTCCGAGCCTTGATCTCTTTCATCTTTTCCACTTTCCTCTTCAACAGTTCTTCCATTTCCTTATCAGATTTGTCTTCAAATTCTTGATACTCTAGGATGATCTTCTTGCAGATATCTTCAAGTCCAGTCATCATCCTGAGTTGGGAAAGATTGTTGAATAACCAGCTGATCAGTCTTCTTCTGAATGGTCTGGCTTGAGAATGTTTGCATTCCTTCAGCAGGGCAATACAGTGTAGCAGAGACTCTCTATATAGTCTATTTTGATCTTGGAAGCACTCTATCCCATTGATATCTCTATAGCACAGACCTTCAATGCTGTCAGTCTGTACACAAGATCTATCTATGAAAACAATACCTTTGGGTAGAGGATGCTCCCTTCTCTGCTCAGTCTCTGTGGATAACCCAGCTGACTTCTTCTTTATTACAAAGTTGTTTGCTATGCAGAACAACTTATATTCTTCTTCTGAGATAAGCCCCAGACTGAGAACTAACTCAATCAGGTAAGATAGCTCATCCAGAACTTCTTTCTTCAATTCTTTGTCAGCTGCACTCTTCAAAAGATTAGCAATAGATTGCCATTCTTTAAGCCCTAGAGTGTACAGTTCATCCACCCATATCATCTTCTTGCTCTTGGTCAAAGTCAGCTCCAGCTTTAATTTTTGTCCAATCTTGTTCAGATGACATTCTCTAATCTTCTGCTTGAGCTTTGACTTTTGGAAAGTGGCTTGTAGCTTTGGTTTCAGGCTCTCTATCTTCTGTAACCTTGTTGACAGCTCCTCATCTTCTTTGATTTGTTGCTCAACTTGACTCCTTCTGATTTGGGTCAGTGAACAGCTTTCTTCTTGTAGTTCTTGAGTGAGCATGTCAACAAATCTTGCTTCCTTCAGCTTCTGCTCTTCAAGAGTTAATACATCTAAGTATTCGGTTAAGGTCATACCTTGAGCAGTAGCTTCTTGTTGCAAGAGTTCGTCCTGTAGATCTTTCAGTTCAGGACTTCTTGTTCCAGCAGCATGATCATCCACCATCTTCTTGATCTTTCTTAACCTTTCCTGCTTGGATAAGGCAATCTCCTTGCCCTTACCCTTATCCATAACTACTTCCATGGTAGAGCTTGACCCAGGATAAGTGCTTATCAGATGAGCACTTCTCCATTGCATTCTATCTTCAAGTTCACTTCTACCAGGAGGCAGTGTTCTGGTTGTTGTGGTTGGTCTAGCAGGATTGGCTTCAGCTTGAATGGCTTCAGCACTGATAATTAGAGCATCAGTGCTTGCTGCTGGTTGCTCTGAGCTCTGAGTCTGTGATTGATGCTGTGTCTCAGTCTGGGCAGGTTCAGAAAGCACAGACTGAGACTCTCCAGTCTTGACTTTTGAGGCTCCTTCACCTATACCTCCAAAAGTAGCATCATCTTCATCATCATCTGATCTTCTGAAAATTTCAGACTCAGAACTGCAGTCAGGATTGATGGCATCATCATCTTCACCATCATTGTCCTGTTCTTCTGCCAGCTTTAAGAAGTTGTCCCAGGTTTTGATCCCCTTCATTTTTGGTTGGGAATCAAAGATATCCCTTTCAGGAATCCTCCTGGCCATTCTTTTCATTTTCCTGGCTTTCTTGATTAACAGAGGTTGAACATCTTCTTCTTCTTCTTTCCTTGGTCTTTTCAACTCCATCTGACCTTGGGTTGAGATAGTTGCAATTGTGTCTATGTGTAAGACAATGGATGATTCCCCCTGAGTCTGTGCAACCATCTCAGCATGTTCACCTAACTGCAATCGCTCTTGCTCCCCCTCAGTCTGTGCACTCATATCTTCAGTCTGTGGCACAGACTGAGCTTCAGTCTGAGACTTCACCCTAGCACCTTCGGGTCCATCATCTCCATCATCTCCCTCACTGCTATCTCCCCCTAAATCTAAGGATTTATTATTTAAATCTTTATCTTTTGAGGTTTTAGCTTCTGCAGACCCATACTTCATCTTCTCCCCCTTTTTGACATCATCTACTAAGTTTGAGAGGGTGGTCTGCATTTCATCTAACCTATTGGATACCTTTTCCTCCAGCATATCCACTTTATCCACCATAGTAGAGACTAGATGCTTCATCTTCTCTAGCTCTTTCTTATTATTATTGAACTCAGTCTGTACCCATTCAGACAACTTGTTGATGGCAGAAAGCACATCATTAAGTGTACTAGAAGGCACAGACTGGGTTTGGTGGGAGGGGTTAGAATTGGGTGATGGTATGTGTTCCTCACTTGTCTCATGTTGAAACTGAGCAAGATCACTGGAATCTTTTGGGGTTGCACTCTTTGCCTCACTCTGTGTCCTGTGCATGGAAAAGCGATCATAGGCATTGAGTGGTGTAGTTGTTCCCTCAGATCTAATCTGGTGATAGGATAAGACATCACTGGGAATTGATTGTGTAGCACCTATTGCCTCAAACAGTCCCTGGTGTAAAGGAATAGTATCACTGGCAATTGATGTGGAAGTTGGTATGCCTTCACTAACCATCTGGTGATAAGATGGTAGTTCATCAGGCAAAGAAGAGGAGATCTGTACCTCAGTCTGTGACATGACTGGGGTATTGGCGATCTGTGCAGAGGGGTGTAAGAAAGGACTCACTGGAATGTGAACTAGTACAGGACTAGTGGTCATTATGGGCTCAGCCATTGTGAGTGGGGTAAAGAGGGGGGGTGGTAGTGCTCAGGATTGGAGCATCTTCTTCAATGCATACTACAGGGGTCAGTGTAGTAGCAGTAATGTGGGTATCCAAGCTGACTAAACTAGGTGTAGGTTGGGTCAATTGGGTAGCCATTGGCACTACAGACTCTAGCAGAGCTGCAGTGGAATGGACTACAGCACTGGAAGGTGTTCTATTGACATCCAATTCCATGGATGATGATTCCACTTGTGCTATACTTTTTGGGATTGAGTCTGGTGATTCCTCTAGAGTGAGTGGTGACTCATCTGGGTTGGTTTGTTTGCGACTCTCTTTTGTGGGTGAGGATGGGCTAGGATAAGAAGGTTGATCTATATCCATGTCCTGAGATGAAGAAGAAGTACTACCTGCATCTTCTGTTGAAGATGGAACAGACTCAGGAATGTTTGAGTCTGACTCCAAGTGCACAGACTGAGTTGAGTCTGTATCCCTGGAGTCTGTGTGCTCTACTTCAGCCACACGATCTTCAACAGCCTGGGTCTCAGTACCCTCACTATCACCTGAACTATCACCCTCCATAGATGCAGAAGCAACATATGGGTGATCAATCCATTGCTGCATAGCAGCAGTGATAGGTGCTCCAGAAAGTGGAACCGGATGGTTGAACACTTTATATGTGTGCACAGGTACGGGTATATTTGCAGTTTTGTTATTAAAGGACATATACACAGACCCAGTTAATCTGGATTGGATGCACAGGGAGAGTAACCTTATAAAAGGTACATTAAAAATTCTCTGTGACTCATTCACTAGTTTAAAAATTTCTTTAAAATACAACTCTGCAAAGTTGATGTTTAAACCTGTGATGAATGAGCTCAACAGTTGAGTTTCAAACTCGTTTAACTCCCCTGTGCTACCAGATTTTCCTCCTAGACTTCTAATGATGCCAGAGATTAAAAATTTCCATCTGGGGGTGAATCCTGACATCAAGATGGTGCCTTTTTCTTTGGTATATCCAACCAAAGTAAGAGAAGCCCTTGCTGCTTCTTTGGTTGGAATGGGTTCAAAATTATTTCTCAAAGGCAAGTCTAAGACATTCATAATTAGCTCCTGATCAATGGTAACTGCCCGTTTACCATGATCAATAGTACCAGTAATTGCAGTATTGGTACTATTTGAGGAGCAAGTATACCACCATTCCATTAAAAATTGTGGGTATATTTGAGGGACTGAGTTAAAGAATGCTCCCCTTAATGGATGAACAGACATAAAAGCAGTTAGTTCCTCAAACCCTTTATTCTTTTTAGAGTCGGGAATGGAAATGGTAGCAACTTGATTATTAATACAGAGTTTTACCTGTTTACCTTGTTTAAAAGGTTTAGCTGCAGCGATGTTGGCAGGTGCCGTGTAAACCCATTGATCAGCCATTTTGAATGAAGAAATTTTTAGAAATTGATTTTGAAAATGGTTGAGCGATTTAGGGTTTATAAACTCTGTGTAATTTTGGTGTGCAAGTACGAATGAAGAAGAAAGGGGGAAAACAGAAGTGGGTATTTGTAGAAATTAAATTTCCGTTAAATGGGACCCACTTGACGGTTTATCCCTTTTTCTGCAACAGTAGCGCTGAGGCACGTGCACCTTTTTGTATTGAGCAGATAAAAGAACAACAAGCGCCAAAACTTTTAATGATTATTACCATAAAGATGGTATTAGCATTAAATGCAAAGATATTGTTGTTTATTTATTTAAAAAAAAACGATAAAATAAATTTGTGCCAGCAGTGGTAACAGATTGATATAGCTAACAGTATTAACTTGTGAAAGCAGTACTAAAATTAACTAACAGTAGTAACTTGTGAGAGCAGTACTAAAATTAACTAACAGTAGTAACTTGCTACATTAACAGTGTTAACTGTACCAATCATTACCAGCAGTATAAAAGAAACTGATCAGTATTAATATTAATACTAATAGTACTAATTCATGAGGACAGTATTAAAAAGACATAAGTATTAACTAGCAGTACTAATAGTAACTTGCAGTATTAATACTAACAGTATGAAGAACACTATCCTTATGAATTAATAAGGCACGAAAAAAATAGAGGAGACTAGTCTGTGTGTATATTGTTAGCCTGTGCAGTGAGTCTGGATGGC
Organism: Gnaphalium uliginosum; assembly: GCA_963930675.1. Taxonomy (NCBI): domain Eukaryota; kingdom Viridiplantae; phylum Streptophyta; class Magnoliopsida; order Asterales; family Asteraceae; genus Gnaphalium; species Gnaphalium uliginosum. Next base: position 39,944,280 of record OZ005684.1, on the reverse strand, counting down.
GTCACACAGACTGAACCATATAACAGACAGACTGAAACAAAATAACAGAATTTAAAATCTTTTTGGTATTTTCTTTAATATATTTATAAAGATATCTCTTAGTCTGTGCTTTTTGATTGTATGTAGTTGAGAATACAGTTATACAGATTGAAAAGCAGACACAGACTGAGAGTTGAATCATACAAATTCAAGGTTTTACTAGGGGTTGAGCATTCCTAGTTGACCAAGCAGATACAAAAATCTATCTTCATTAAGAGGTTTAGTAAAGATATCTGCTAGTTGGTCGTTTGTTGGCACATATTTGAGAATCACTTTACCTTTCTCAGCACAATCTCTGATAAAGTGATGTCTGATCTCAATATGCTTTGTCCTGGAGTGAAATACAGGATTTTCAGTGATGGCAATGACACTTTGGTTATCACACATGATTGGAGTTTTTGTAAACACCAAATCATAGTCTGCTAGTTGATGTTGCATCCATAGCAATTGAGCACAGCAACTACCAGCAGCCACATATTCTGCTTCTGCAGTGGATGTAGCAACAAAATTCTGTTTCTTGCTTGACCAACTGACTAGTTTGCCACCTAGCAGTTGACATCCACCAGAAGTGCTTTTCCTGTCTAATTTACAATCTGCATAATCTGCATCTGTATATCCACTTAGATCAAAACCAGAGTCTTTGGGATACCAAAGACCCAGGTTAGGAGTACCTTTTAGGTACCTAAAAATCCTTTTTACAGCTTTTAGATGCGATTCTTTAGGTTCAGATTGATATCTAGCACACAAACATGTTGAGAACATGATATCTGGTCTACTTGCAGTGAGGTATAGTAGAGATCCTATCATACCTCTATAAGTGGTTTGACAGACTGACTTACCAGACTGATCCTTATCCAACTTGTCTGCAGTGCTCATTGGTGTTTTCATAATTGAACAGTCCTTTAAAGAATATTTAGTAAGTAGGTCATTGACATATTTACCTTGGTTGATGAAGATACCATCAGTTTTCTGATGTACTTGTAGACCAAGAAAGTATGTTAATTCACCCATCATACTCATTTGATACTGTTTTGACATTAAGTTTGAAAATCATTTACACAATTTTTCATCAGTAGACCCAAATATAATATCATCAACATAGATTTGGACTAGTATGACATCTGCCTTGTTCCTTTTGAAGAACAAAGTTTTATCAATTGATCCTCTAGTAAAGTCATTACTAAGAAGATAGGATGATAAGGTGTCATACCAAGCTCTTGGAGCTTGTTTTAGCCCATATAGTGCTTTCTGCAATTTATAGACATGATTTGGAAAAGTGGAACTTACAAAACCTGGAGGTTGTTTCACATAGACTTCCTCCTGTAAGTTGCCATTCAGAAATGCACTCTTGACATCCATTTGATAGACTTTGAAGTCCTTGAATGCAGCATATGCCAAGAATAACCTTATTGCTTCAATTCTGGCTACAGGGGCAAATGTTTCATCATAATCAATGCCTTCTTCCTGCTTGTAGCCTTGAGCAACTAGCCTTGCCTTGTTTCTGATTATCACTCCATCCTTGTCCATCTTGTTTCTGTAAACCCATTTTGTTCCAATAATGGTTTTCCCTTTTGGAGTAGGAACTAGGGTCCAAACATTGTTTCTGTCAAATTCTGTTAACTCTTCCTGCATTGCTTCAACCCAATCATCATCTTTCAAGGCTTCTTCAGCTTTCTTTGGTTCAATGATTGACAGGAAGTTTGTGTAGAAACAGAAATTTGCAGTAGATAAGTTTGACACTTTAGCTCTTGTTTGTACACCAGAAACATAATCTCCAATTATTTCTGTAATTGGATGATATTTGTGTTCTTTGACTCCTAGAAGTGATTCATCATTTGATGGTAAATCATTCTCATTTGGTGGAAGAATAGCAGGACTGAGTTCTGCATCATCTTCTACACAGGGCAAGTCTGAGTCTGTAGAGTTCACAGACTGAAAACTATCAGACTGAACACATGTATCAGAAGAGTTTGAATCTCTGGACATAGATTCATCTTCTGTTGATGAAGGTATTGTAATAGAATGAGCAGATTGATCATCTTTATTATCACTTTCAGAGTCCTGTTGTTGGTTAACAACAACTGGGATTTGAGATTCAGATCCCACAACAGATAAATCTTCTAACAAATGAACATCAGACTGAGAAACATGTTCATCATTAGCAGAGGAAGCATCAAAGGTGACATTGATGGTTTCTTCAATTTTATTCCTTCTGTTGTTGTAGACTCTGTAGGCCTTTGAGATAGATGAATAGCCAACAAAAATTCCTTCATCAGATTTAGGTTCCATCTTAGCTAATTGATCTCTTTGATTGAGAATATAGCATTTACTACCAAAGGTCTGGAAGTAATGGATGGTTGGAACCTTCTTATGATACAACTCATATGCAGTTTTGCCATGCCTTTTGACCAAGATAGACCTATTTTGGGTATAACAGGCAGTGTTAACTGCTTCTGCCCAAAAATAAATCTTCATTTGACCATGGCATAACATCGTTCTTGCAGCTTCTATGAGTGTACAATTTCTTCTCTTAGCAACACCATTTTGATGAGGAGTTCTGATAGAGGCAAAGTTTTGAATAATGCCTTTGTCAGTACAGAATTCAATGAGAGTAGCATTTTTAAATTCTGTACCATGATCACTCCTTAGTTGCTTGATAGGTGCATCTTTTTGCAGTTCTTCCCTCTTGATTAGATTAATAATCTCTTCAGGAGCATCACTTTTTGCCTTAAGAAAGATGACCCACGTATACCTTGTGTATTCATCCACAACCACAAGTGTATACTTCTTTCCACCCAAACTGCTGATGCTCATGGGTCCAAACAGATCCATATGGAGCATATGCAGTGGTTGATCAATTGTAGCTAACAATTTGGATGGAAAATGGTTCTTGGTCTGTTTCCCTAGTGTACATGCAGGACAAAGTTTGTCTTTTGCAAATGTAACATCAGGCAGACCTCTAACCAATTTCTTCTATGACAGGAGGTTAATATTTTTGAAGTTCAGGTGGGATAACCTCCTATGCCATAGCCAGCTTAGTTCTGGCACAGACTGAGTATAGAGACAAGTCTCTACATTGTTGTCTGCAAAAGAAAGATCCAAGAGATAGATATCTCTTTCTCTTTTGGCAACTAATATAGGTTTGCCTTTGGAATTATAGATAACAGCAGCCTTCTTTCTGATTCTGATTTCACCATCATCATCACAAATCTGACTAGCACTAAGCAGGTTATGCTTTAATCCCTCAACATAGGCCACCTTTGTTATTCTGATGTTGCCAGCCTTCGCCACACCATAACCTTTTATCTTGGCAACAGAGTTGTCACCATATTTGACAGAAGGTCCTTCTTCTTCTACAAACTCTGACAGATTTCTTCAAGGAACCTGTCATGTGTCTTGAGCATCCACTGTCTAGGTACCATTTGCTGTTACCCTGCACAAGACAAACAAAATCAATTAGTTACTTTTGGGAACCCATCTTTTGATGGGTTCTTTAGAGTTGGTTGGAGTCAATTCTTTAGCAGTTTTGGTGCTAAGTCTGTGAAGTTGACTTTTAACCTCTCTATTTTTGATTTTGTTGTTTGTAGTTGACATTTGTTTAGTCAAAGCAACCTTTGGCTGTTTAAGAATGGACTTTGTGCATTTAATACCTTCATGTCCCAAATTTCCACAGTTGTAACATTTTCTGTTCAACATAATGGTCCTTTTGGATTTTGGGTTATTATTTACACTAGATCCTCTGTTAAACTCTTGTTTTGACTCAACAAATGTTTTAAAATCTGAGGTTAACTTCATTAAGTTTTCACTAAGCAACTTAATGGTCTCAGTCTGGTTGTTAAGATTTGACTTTTGAGAGTCAGACTGAGTGTTAACACAAACAGATTTGGAGTTAAGTTTGCCAGACTGAAAATTGATTTTTCCAGACTGACAGTTAGATCTCACAGACTGAGATCTTTTTAGCTCTTTTGTTACTGGTTTTATGCCTTTAGATTTGTCATTTGGCATATTATTGTCTGGACCAGTTACAGACTGAGATGTGGAAGGTTCAAACACATTGTAACCTTTCTGTTTATTCTTGATTATTTTTACCTCTTTTTGTCTTTTTAAAGATGGTACTGTGGGAATATTAACTTTTCCTTTTATAAATCTTTTCTTTTCAAGTTCAATAGTTTCTAAAGATTCATTAGTGATTATAAGTTCAGGCTGTTCAGATTGAGAAGTTTCACAGACTGAGATTTCTGAGTCTGTGTCTTCAGAGTCTGGCTCTGTCTCATATACTAGTTCTTTAGCAACTATTTTTGGTCTAACAAAGGCATTTGTCAATATATTTTTGTCTCCCACAGTATGACTAAAAGTATGAGGTAAAATCTCAGGTACAAATGTAGTGGGTTTTGAGTTTATTTCTGAATTTATGTGACTTTTAAGATCAAACTCATCACTTATGACCGCTTGTATCTGAGCTGGAATCTGTTTGGATAAACAGTCCACATTTTTAAGTGATGAAATACACCAAGATTTACAGATCCTTTCATAATGATCAGCTTTGTTTTTATAAGCTTCTTTTTCCAGCTTGATCTTTTTGAGAAGGTCATATTGAGCATCAAGCTCAAGTTTGTACTGTTTGTTTTGGTTTATTTCATTCACTTTTGATTGTAAATCTTTTTGGACTTGACTGAGTTTGGATTTTAAATCTTGTATTTCCTCCAGTCTTTTCAAAAAGTCTACATAGATGTGTTCAAACATTTTCTGTTTTTCTACATTACTATAGTAAAGTTTAAAATGATTTACATTGTAAGCAGATCCTCTGTCCCAATCTGGATGAACACATGCCTTTTCTGCAAATTTGACATCTTTGTCAAACTGGCTCTCTGTGATAGCCATTAAGCACATATCTTCATCATCCTCAGATGATGAAGATTCTTCATCTATCCATTGTTCAACAACCAAAGCTTTCTCTAGTTTCTTTGGTTGTTGTTTCTCTCCAATTTTCTTGGAGTTGAAGTACTTTTTCTTGTACTTCTTGGCCTTTTCTTCCCACTTATCAGAACTTGAAGATTCTGCAATCTTCACTCTGTAGTCAGAAGAAATATGACCAACTTGCCCACATTTATAGCAAGTAGCTTTCTTAGGATCAAAAGTTGGCCTTCCTTTTGAACCTTTGAATCTTGCTTTTTCTAACCTTTGGGCTAGCAATGCCATTTCAGCTTCTAGAGACTCAGTTTCATCATCTGATTCTGAGTCTGTAAGAGTAAGATGATAATCTGCTCTAGAGAAAAGTTCTCTATTTTTCCTTGTTGTTGCAACAAGGGCAGCAGATGGATCTTTTGCAATCCTTTTGGCATTTAGATCCTTTCTGGCTTTGGTTTCTTCAAAATTTAGTAGAAGTCCAAACAAGCCAGAGAGATCATATGTCTCCAATTTTTCACTTACAATTAATGAAGTGATAACTTCAGAAAAAGTGTTTGGAATGACATCAACAAATTTTGCACAGATTTCAAACTGTCCCTTGATGATATTATACCTTTCAAGATCATTGATTAAGATCTGAAATCTGGTATGAATATCAGTTAATGACTCATTTTGGCCAGCAGAGAAGTTCTCATAATTTCTTATGAGATTCTTCTTCTTTTGGGATTGTACTAAACTTACACCATCATATTGGTCAGTTAGCATATCCCATATGGCTTTAGCAGTTTTGCAGCCAGATATCTTAGCAAAGATAGGCTCAGTAACTGCATTGCCCAGAATGGATTTGGCCTTAAAATCTAATGCATATAGTTGCCTGTCTAGATCAGTCCAGGTACTTTTGGCAGCCTCAACAAATTTTTCAGGTGTCAAAATAGTACCATTTGTATCTAAAGTAGCAGGAACTATTCTGCCAGGAATAATGGGTCCTTCCTGAATGACTCTAAGCATTTCATCATGAATGCTAGCAAGAAACCATTCAACTTTCAATTTCCAGTGGGTAAAATTTACACCATTGAAGATTGGAATTCCCTTCCCAGCCATAGCAATAGAAGAAGTCATTTTTCAAGGAAGAAAATGTAGAGAAAATGGATTTAGATGATTGTTTGATAAACTGGGTTCCTTTGATCGTTAAAGATTAAATCTTTATTTGCTCTGATACCAGTTGTTGGGTCACAAGGTTCCCAAAACTTAGACACAGATTAAATAACAGTTATCTTAACGTGTTAGTTTATATCCAAGTTTATATCAAACAAGTTTAAATTAATCTAGGCGGAAAACAAGATTAATTTTGACACAGAGTTTATTATGAATCAAAGTATTATTCACAATAAAGTGTTTGTCTCACAAAGATGACAAAGTATTCAAACCCACACAGATGGTTTGAATACGATCCAAGTAGTATACAAAGATACAGTTATAACTACAAACTTCACAATAAGTGTGGTAATGCTTTAGCCTAAGCTTAAAGGTCTAGTATACTAATTCTCTTGAATTTCTTGGATGATAGCAGTGCTTTTTGAACTACTATTTATAGAGTTGGGTGTAACTCTATATTATCCAGCTTACATAGTTGTCCAAGGGATAACAGATGCATCTTGGGCAACTTTGCACGCCTTCCTTTTTGCTTTTCATGGAAATAGAAAAAGCAAAAAGGTAAAAGGTTTCTTTGCTGAGAAGAGAACCTTTGTATGATATTTGACCTTTCTCAAACATCTTATCAGTTGTATCTAGCCTAAGGAAAGAAGAATATCTTCTGTACATTTGTACTTTCATTCTTCAATCTGTGCTCTTCAGTCTGTGCTCATCAGTCTGTGATCTTCAGTCTGTGAACTTCAGTCTGTGAAACCTTCTGTATTCAATCTTCATTCTTCAGATGATGAATTCATAAGTCTTCAGGAAGAGCATGACTTTCAGTCTGTGAGAATCTTCAGTCTGTGCAGCACAAACTCAGAAACAATTCTTCAGTCTGTGTAGCACAAACTCAGGAACACAGACTCAGGAATTTCACTAAGTTTCCTGAATACAACTAAGTTAGATTTTGACTCTTCAGATTTATAACTTAGGTTTTATCATTGTTTTTCCCAACAATTAATATTATATTATTATACTAGAACTCAAACCCGTGTATGCACACGGGTCCTTCAATTTGTATTAAATTTGTATAAGTATTTAAATAATGTGTATGATAAAATTTTAAACATTTTATATGACATGGAAAATATACATTTTAGTCTCAAAATTAATGATTTAAGGTAGTATATCATATAGTTGGTGTCTTACTTTTTGTATATGAATCTGAGTGTGTAAATAGTAAATTGGTAAATAGAAGCATGCTACATAAGTCAAATAACATGTAGAACTATAAATGATTCTTGTTATACGTATCTAAATCAAAATTTCAAAGAAATTTAATAAAATAGCAATCATAATGTTAAATTTGTAATACACAGAAACATTTATATTTTTTGTAAGACCTCACTATACACCACATTTGTCGTGTTTTTTGTGTGGAAACCATCCGTGTCACAAAGAAAACTTTTATGCCTGATTGGTTTTAACATATTAAACAACAACATAAAACTCCCAATGATGGAAACACGGTCCTTGTGGTTGACAACCATTGTCCTTGGATTTTTTTTACTTATCATTGCGAAGCATTCCGCCACATGATATTGTCTTCGATTAAACTCGAACGAAATCGTTTTATCGAATGACATTAAGTGCATTATTGAGATATAAATTATGTTATTGACGTGACTACCTGAAATATTTTTCCCTTCAATACTAACTCATTTTAATTTGTATTTTTGTTGCATAACCCATTGGACTGATCAATCTTTAAAAGTAGCATTACAGCCACGCTTTTTTGAGATTTTTATTTTTGATTACAAGGATTTTATTAAGCCATATTTTTAAGGTAATTAATGAATTAGAGGTTGATATAATCTTAATGAAATAAAAGATTAAAATTTAAATTATTTAGAATATTTTATTAGCAATTTTTAATGTATGGATATTATGTACTTGGTATTGCATTTGCATTATGCTAGTATGTAATTCAAGTGGATTCTTTTCGATTTTATGAAATATTACTTTTCCGCTTTTCTTGAAAAAAATGCGTGATATTATATTTTGAAACATATACATCGAGTTTTGAAATTGTATTATAAAAGTTAAGTTTTACTATATCGCATAATAATGTTATTTTTCAAGGAGGCTTAAACTCAAACGAAGTAATAGGCTCTAAAGTTATTGTTGTATGTATTCAACTATTAAAATGGTCTATTATATATATTTAACTTACTATTCTACGTATAAAATTTACAAATACATATCAATATATGTAGCAAAAATATACTAATATATGTTTTCAATTGAATATGTGTAGGTCCTTGTTCCTAGGATCTAACAGATCGTCACTCAATCAAACGCATATATCACAAATAATCAAGTCTTGAACGTATTGAACGAATCACCAAACACACAAATATCAAAAGCTTTTGTATATAATATTGATTAGAACAATTATTGCTTTTACAGAACTCCTATCTGTCGACACTATCAAGCTAGGGTTTCGTCAACTTTTTCAATTAACCCTAATGCTCGTATTTATACTAAACACAAACTGTTAATAGCGACACTTCTTGCCGCCTCTGCGACACTAGCCTAGTGTCGCTGTAGCGACACTGGCTAAGTGTCACCTATTAACACTTGGATAAAATAGATTCTAACCAACCCTATTACAGACTTTTGACCAACTGACTGACACAATAACATGTACCAACAAACTCCCCCATGTCAGCAGCTTGTTCAGATAAGCCTTCAATTAGTCTGAAGCAACAAACTCCCCCATTGAGAGAGTTTGGTCTTCAAAAATCTTGATGTTCAGTTTCATGTGACTGACATACAATTAGATCTTCAAACTCAGTGACCGTCTCTTTCTTATTCATTAGCAGCTTCTCCAATAAAGTTTATCTTCAAAGTCTTTGGAGAATAACAGACATCCTTGACATCTTCAACATTTGACTTTAACAAGATATGTGACATTGATGAAAATAACACAGAAGTAAATTTTTTTTGTATTTTCTTTATAAAAGACAAAAACATAAAAATTAAAATAAATTGGAAATAAGATTGTTTTAGATCTGCTTAGGAATCATACCAGACTGACATGCTTTAATTAAGAAATAGTATGTCTTATTTTGATTACCAGTATATTTATCCACTTTAAATTTACTTAACGTATTTAAAATCACGTTTCGAAAAATTAGTTCACGATGATTATTGATATTGTTTGTCCACCTAAACATTGTATACTTAAGAAGCTAAACTTTGTATCTTTATTATTAGTATGCATATTACTTTATTTAACTCATATTATAATATACATTTGAAATGTAAACATGTTAATATTTTCTATATAAAGAGTGAGAATATTGAAATATCTTTAGAATCATGCCAGCGGTGACAGGTCTGTACATAGTACAACAGAGTCACATTCGCAGTGATTCGGGTTGAACAAACACCGGTTTGAACAATTAAACTTAGAGGATACAAGTCTGTACAAAGTACAACAGAGTATCATAGTTTAACACAAGCCAGTACTGGGTAATCCTTTGTTGAAAAATTATTCATGTACTTAGTACAATATTATGAGTGCAGGATTACCACCGGTTCGTAATTTTGTCCGTAACTTGATACAGACTACGTACCTATGTTCTTTTCAAAAATATACGAGTTGCAATCAGGTCTGTACAAAGTACAATAGAGAAGGCAACCAATACATTTCCCCAGATAAAACAATATTAAGACTCTAAATCATAGATCATAGCATGTTTACTGTTCAAATTTTAAGACTACATGCTTAATATACTATTAAGGCTATGTGTTAAAATATAGGACCTGGTGTCATATTTTTGACTTAATGTCATACATTAATAATATATTTTATATAAAATAATATGCAAAGTTTAAGTTATTTTCAAAGGAAGTTTAGAAACTTTAGTACAGAATGCCTATCAATACATCACATAATGAACCTAATGTTTGAAAAAGTGAATTTAAATATGCTAGATAAACCTACTGACACATCAAACATAAAACTTAAAATTTCCATTTTTATGCATGTCCCATGATGTACTATCATGTCTCAAATTGTTCACAGACACAACCCAAATAATTAAAACATAATCTGTCTGTTCACATTTTCTACCTTTTTAAATCAGAATTTTTAAATTACTCCCCCGAGACAGCAGATTCGGTTTTCACATTTTTAACCAAAATTACTCCCCTTAAACACAAATTTTTATTTTTATTATTTTTTTTATATTTTATATTTTAATTTTAATAATAAATGTGGCAACTTTGCTTATCTTAATGTTCATTAGGTAGAACAAAAGAATTTGTAGTTGCCGACATAACTGAAACAAATAAAGTTTAAATAAAAATTTCAAAATCACATATCCAGTCAAGGTCAAAGTCTTTTAGCACTTTTACCACCTCATAACACTTCGGAAATTTCAATCATCCAATCACAAAAATACACTTAACCACCTCCAAAACAGTTTTTTTCTTCTCATCCTTGCAGTCACTAAAAATATTTAGCTATAAAAGAAAAATTGACTGCATCACCACAAACAAGTAAACATTAGTGATTGTGGGACACCCAAGCCTTGATAGACTTGGGTCGTCCAAGATCATCCATAACTATCACATCAATAAGTTAATTATATTTCAAAAATTCAGAAGATTTTATTGATGTGTCGTTTTTGGATGCAAGATTATTTTCCTTTTCACCCTTTAATATCCAAACTTGTTTAGGTTCTGAAGATTGTTCATTAAAAATATTGTGCGTTGGTTTTGGCTGTTAGTTTGCACAAAGTTGGTTTTTCCAATCGGTTTGGGAGATGGTGAGCTACGCCTAGAAACTGGTTTTGAGAAAGAGTTTCTATAAAATGTATTTCTTGGCGTATATCTACCAAACTTTTGACGAGATATTAACAAGCAATCTCGTAATACATGTCCCTGTTGACCACAACAAAAACAGGAACGCCTTTCGACAAACGATTTATGCTAATGACTACCTTCAAATGATTGAGATGGAGGATTATACACAGGAGGTCTATTAACATGTTGAAGTAGATGTTTTTGAGGTTGAGCTAGTTGATGTTGAAGGTTTATTCTTTTCAGATTTATCAACTATTGTATCTTTCTTCCGATTCTTCACAAGTAAGTTTGAATCAATTGAAGAATTAGATTGTGAATCCTTCTTTTGATTTTTAACTTTAGAGGATTCAATGTCAATCTTTGCTTTACCGATACATTTAAAACGATCATCATTTTCAATGGTAATGATGAAATTTTCAGGTTTGACATTGATTTTCTCAACCTTTATAGTAGACTTTTCAGGTAAGTTCTCTATCTCAACTACCTCGTCAACATTAACCGGAGGTACTTTATCATAAGCCTTATATTCCTTAACTGGCTTCTGAACAACTTTTGTGTCTACTTTTGATTAAGTAATAGGCACAAAGTTTTTGATATCATCCTGACTAGGCATAGGCGAATAATCAGCGGGAGGAGGTACGGAGGTATATCTAAGACCTGCCTTACTCTTTGTATTCGTCCTTTGCTTATCCAGAATTTGATCAAACACTACGGATGAAGTTGCAAAGTTTGAAATTTTACGTTTTAAATCGAAAACTTCAGATTGAGATTCAGCAAGTTCCTTTTTAAATAAAGATATTTGCTTTAAATAACTATTTATTTCATCTTGCTGATTATAGATTTTACATTTCAAATCTCTAATCTCAATTTGACAAGCTTTGAGTTTATTATCAAAAAGAAGTTCGTTTTCTTTCAAAACTTTGTTTGCCTGCGTTAAGTTTTCAAGATTTAATCGCAGGTTTTCAATTTTACCATTTAAGTTGTTGTTTTGACCAGTTAAGCATCTACAAGATAAGCAATTAAAAACAGGTTTTGTTTCTACCTCATGTATCTTTGCTATGAGCGCACTGTGTGGAACCTGTTCTTCATGTTCACTCCAATTAGATCTGGAAGTATCATTCAGACTAGGATTTTGAATATTAGCTTCTGAAATTTTTGCTTTCTTCTTCATGTCAAGAGCATACGCCTGTAAGTTAGCAATGAGATCTTCCAAATCCATGAGTTCAATCTCTGGATCTTGTTCTAAAGTTTTCACCTTGGTATCCCAATCCTTAGGTAATGCACCTAATAACTTCTTATTTACTTTTCCATTATTAAGTACTATTCCTCCATCAGCCAATTCACTTATAAGTTGGGAGTATCTTTTGAAAAGATTTTCAAAAGATTCATTTAATAGTAAATCAAATGTGTCAAACTGTTTCTTGACAAGTTCCAATTTACTTTTCTTATATTTTTCATATCCACCACATCGTTTTTCGATGGCCTTCCAGAGATCATATGCAATATCATAATGTTTGAAAATTTCTTGAACTTCCTTTGGTAAACATTTGATAATTGCTGCGTGAGTTTTCCTTTCAGTATCCCAAGCTGTTCTCTCCTCGGGTGTCATGCCATTAACAGTCTTTCGTGGTGATGCTCCCAAATTCTTTTTTCCAACTACTGGTCTTTCATATCTTTCAACTAGTGAGTTCCACATATCTGGATCATTTAAAGATATGAAGGCTTCGAACGCAGATCTCCACGTAGCATAATTGGTATTTGGTGAAAACCTTGGAGGTTTACTCTCACTACCAACTACACTATTGTAATTCATAAGAGCTTTATAAAGGGACATCTTTAAACCATAAATTTACCAAATCATAAACACCCAGATGTTGAGTGGCGAGTTTTTAGCTCCTTTTGACTTTTCCCTCCAAAATTTGGTTCGAAAATATCGAAAACTGCCCGAGTAAAACGAAACTTTTCCAAAACCAAAATTAAGAACTTTTAAGCTTAAAAACAAAATTTGGTATTGCGAAAAATTTCCCGCCAAAAGACTTTTTTTAGTGTCGCAGGAAAAGTGTCGCAATGAAGTGTCGCACAAAACTCACTAGCGACCCTAGATTAAGTGTCGCACCCTTGTGTCGCAATAAACAATCAGAAATCAAAGAACAAGTGTCGCAACAAAGTGTCGCAAACAAGTCTAGTGTTGCTAAAACCCTAACAGCGACACTAATCTTAGTGTCGCTAGGTCGCGGCTGTAAACTCCAAAAACCCTAAAAACGAAAATTTTCGAAACCCTAACGAATTTTGAAGATCCCAAGTCGAATGAAACCTCCAGAAAATGCAATCTTCAAGCAATCAAACCCGGAAACAAGGATTAAACCCGTAAAACCTTCGCGAACAAACCGAAAAATGTTCAGACGACGATCCGAAACCAATGTTAACTGATCAAAGGCCCTGATACCACTTTGTAGGTCCTTGTTCCTAGGATCTAACAGATCGTCACTCAATCAAACGTATATATCACGAATAATCAAGTCTTGAACGTATTGAACGAATCACCAAACACACAAATATCAAAAGCTTTTGTATATAATATTGATTAGAACAATTATTGCTTTTACAGAACTCCTATCTGTCGACACTATCAAGCTAGGGTTTCATCAACCTTTTCAATTAACCCTAATGCTCGTATTAATACTAAACACAAACTGTTAATAGCGACACTTCTTGCCTTCTCTGTGACACTAGCCTAGTGTCGCTGTAGCGACACTGGCTAAGTGTCACCTATTAACACTTGGATAAAATAGATTCTAACCAACCCTATTACAGACTTTTGACCAACTGACTGACATAATAACATGAACCAACAATATATACATTAGAAAATTTCAAAGTTAAATACACACAATACTACAATAGTATAATGTGTAAAACTCCATGTACTTTGAACCATAAATTCCATTATTCTTTGTATTTAGTTAAGCGGATTGTTAATGGTATGGATCTTAAGGTATGTCTATTTTAAGTTGTAAGTTTAAACTTTTTATTCTCTTTATTTGTTAAGCTATTTTATATTACCAAATTTTTAGATATGTTTGATGTTCGTCATGTTTAATTGTTTTATACTTTCAAATAAGATAAAAGAATAAAATAAAATATCGTATTGTTTTGGTGCTAACGAAAGATCAAATGATATTTGTAAAGTTACTCAATCATCTTACTTTTATACCTACATGTGCCATAAGCATGAAACACTTAAATTGAAAAATCTTTGCCAAAAAGTAATTAATTAAATTAAATGGAGTACTAAGTATCTTAATCTAAATAATATATACATAGTAGAATATTCATTATTTAAAATATATCAAGATTAAATAAATTTATTTGGGGCACGATTACATGGATTGATTATGAATTGTATGTTATTTGTAACAAATATCAAAAGTATTAGGATTTCTAATAGATATTGTATTATATGTAGCAAATAGTAAAGGTTTAGGATTCATAATAGATATCGTAAAAATAAAATGTATTATCTTTAAATAATTCACCGTATGTGATTTTATTATCTAAGGGGATATAATTTCTTAATTGAAATATTTTTAAATTGATGACATCATCAAGGTGAATTGTATATTAAACTTATTAAGATTATTATTTTATTATTTTATAACTAACTTGGCATAATATAGTAATAATAGTTATTAATCATATATATTATAAATTTAAATAAAATTTAGGTATGTAATGCATATCTCTTTGCTTAGATAATGGCTATCTAAATCATCCATTTACATTATAAATCTTAACCTAATGTCATTTTATATATATTTTGTTGGATTTGTTGGATGACAAGGTACGAATTTGCTAAATTTCTTGTCAGAATTAATGATAATATGATGATATATTTTTGTTTTAATTTTTGATTTCATAATTTGATTTTAGAATATTGCTAATGGTTTACACTGGTCGTTGCTGTGTTTGCGTATTTTCTTCACCATGTCATATTCATAAATCTACTTTTATTTTCTTCACCTATGTCACATAAATTATGTGTTTTAATTGTTACTCAAGTCTATATATAATATAATTTACATAATAATATTATATTTCAGTTGAACTCAGTAATATGAAGTTTCTCTTCTCAATTTGTAATACTTATTTATTTAGTAAAAATCATTGAGAGGATGAACCACTTGACTATGTTACAAACTGTTAAATATAGTGTTTGGTTTGTTTACAATATTTAACGGGAGCATATTTCATTAATCTTGTTCAGCACATCAAAAACCTCAGGACCGTACTGATTATATTTATGTTGTTCGTATATCGTACGGGTATAAAATCTAGTATGTTATATATCATTATAACAAGGGTGTTTTTAGGTAGTATTGTGATAGATATATTTTTATTTTACTCATTGTCTATTGTAATATATATTTATATAGATAGATTCTATTTATTTAGTTCAAGTTATATACTTTACATATATTATAGAAAAAGTAAAGATGGCTAAAGTTCCTTATGTATCGATTGTTGGGAGTTTAAATTATTTGATGGTTTGTACGAGACCGGATATTGGTCATGTAGTGGGGGGGGAGTTAGCATATTTATGTCTAATTCGAGTAAAGGACATTTGGAAGCGGTCAAGTGGCTCTTGCGTTACTTGAGAGGTACTTCGAAAATGACATTATTTTCACTAAAAAGAGTGTCATTTTTTAGAGGTTACGCGGATGTTAATTTGGGTGGATGTGATGATTCAGGTAAGAGCACTACGGGGTATGTGTTCACAGTTGGTAAAACAACAGTCAGTTGGAGGTCTGACTACAGAAAAGTGTAGCTTTATCAACCACGGAAATAGAGTATATGGTTGTCGCGGAAGCAAGTAAAGAGCTTATTTGGCAAGAAACATGATGGTTGCGTTTTATACTATGATAATAAGAGTGTTGTACATCTCGGAAAGAATCCGGTGTTTCATTGTCGTACGAAACACATTAATTTGAGGTATCATTTCATTCGTGAACTTGTGAATGATGGTACACTGTTGTTGCACAAAATCCCTGATACGAAGAATTCTGCTAATATATTTACCAAGGTGGTCACAACAGAAAAATAGAAGCTTTACATAGCTTCAACTGGCCTTCTGATGAACTGATGATAGAAAGTGTTGACTAGAGAGTTAGAGGGTTTTATTTGGTTCCTGCATTTCAATAGGTGAAGTTGAAGGGCCTTTTATCGAAAGCCTATCTGATTCGCGTTTAATATAGCGTACGTGTTCCGATTGGTATCGGGGTTTGTCCGATCTTCAAGTGGGAGATTGGTGATGTTAGGATGTACCCGGGCGGTATCTCCTGTACCCGGCTGGTACTTCTTTGATACCCGGTTGGTAGATGATGTGCTAAAATTAGGTTATAAAATTTAATAAGAAAAATACCAATTATCTAGACTAAAACACAACTAGGCAAGTATATCTAATCGCACAATAGTATAGCAAAGGTAAGATCCAGTTAAGTTCGTCTCCAAAGGGAACAATGTATGTGTATTTTAAGCAAATAATTTATCTACCAATTAAACTAATAAAAGCAATTTAAGATTGGGAGTTTTGTGTCTTTTAACGACAGACAGTCAAGAGGGATTATTAAACTAATAATTAACTAAAGTAAACGATTAAAAAGATAGTTTTACTCAAATAGAGAAAATATACTTGTTTAGACCGTTTAACATCTAGCTTTTGGATATTTGGATTAAGCACTAGATCAGATTTAGTCCACCTAGAAAATACAATTCGGACTATAAGTTGTCACTTAACAATCACCTAGTCAAGATTATACAATCCAAGTGTCCTTGTAATTTAAAACCTCTTAACTATGAAATGTGTAATCAATGAAGTCCCAAGTTAACTAATAGTCTTACTTTCATAAAAACCATTAACCATACAAGATGTCTCTAAATTATGGCTCACCAATATTAATAATCAACTAACCAATTCAAGTCTTCTAATCACGTCTAATTAGAATTGACAATCAATTACTCAATTGACAAAGCAAATATATCACGCAAAAGTTATCACTAATTGCAAAGAAATAAAGTGCACTACTTGAATTATATAATTAATCAGAAATATTAATCGTTCATTCGTAACCGAGAAATCAAAGTTTATAAATCCAATCACTAGATAATATCCAATCATTAGATGTCAATTAAGCCTAAACAAACATTAAAGACTTAGTCAATAATTGTGGGTGAAGTCAAGCAATAAATCATAGACAAAATCATGTTCAAAATCGAGTAATTAATAAACAAACCAATGTTAATGACGTATGGAATTAATCTTCTTGCTTCTAATTGTTGAAAGTGGTTGAGTCAGACTCAAGATGTCTCTAAAAGTCGTCACTATTACTCTCCAATCGGCTGGGAAAAAGAAGTGCCCTAATAAAAGTGTTTAAAATTCGTATTCATACTGTTTCTTGCCGACATGAGGTTAATGGCACGATTGGAAAGGATCGCGACGCGATCACTAAGCATAGGGACTTTATCAGTAGGTAATCGCGACTCCATTTCATCACGACATCACGCCTCTATATTTCTACGGTGGCGACTCAATCAAGGAAGGATGGCGACGCGATTATGGGCAATCACGACGTTATTTAGCACTACCAAAAGTTCATCAAGTTAACTAAAATTACAACAAAACAGACTCAATATGGCTATAGAAAATATGTATAAAACAAGCCATATTAGTAGACAAAAGTGAAACGGGTAGCTAGTGAAGAAAATGTCACAGAAAGTTGATTAAAGCAGTTTACCCGGTGGGTATATAGGACTACCCGGCGGGTATCTTGGCCTACCCAGAAGGTAACCGGTCGGATCTGGAAACATGGGTAGCAAGCCCAAACTCGTTTTTTTGTTTACTATATATTGTAACCCTATTGTATATACAAACCCTAAGCTACGAAAATAAAACAAAGAACTCTCTAGTTGATCGTGGGGTAAAGCAATTACCCCGATTGTATATAACCACATAAATTCCTCGTGTCGATTTACTTTTACGTATTTAATTTCTCCGTTTGTTGATTGTGTGGTTCAATTGTTTGTGTTGTTTGGGTCCATAATTCCTAACAGTATTCTCATTTATTGATAAAAAATAAATAAATGGTTAATTGGAGTTGTGATTACCCATGGTAACTAGTAGCATATGAATCTGATAGATATTGGTGATTAAGCAACATTTAAACTCAAATAATACTTGTGTAATTGAGGTTACACCAAAAAACAATAAACGTATAAAAAGATTACATGCAAATAAGATAAACAAAAAATACGAACGCAAGGATTTTACGTGGTTATGTCTGATTTCCAACTTGAAAATCTGTTTAGTCCATGGGGAAAAAACATAGTGTTTTATCTTTTAATTTCGTAGTCCAATGGCTTACAAGATACGTGTTACAATATATAGTGTAAATGAAAAAAGGAAAGTTCAAAAATATGTCGACACTCTTAATCCCACAGGGATCCCTATGATCCCAACAGGATCGTGCTCACAAAAGATGACCCCATCGGGATCAAAAGTCATCCCACCGGGATCGAATTCGCAGTCCAAATTTTCACATTCGATCCCACCCGGATCCAAACCATCCCGTCGGCATCACTATTTTTTTTGTTATTCATATTTTCATTTGTTCGAATCTTGACAATCAACAATCTCCAACTTTAATATTTGAACAAACCCCAAAATTTTTAACCCTTCACAATCCGTCCCTTCAACAATCACCGGTTCCAACCCCGTAGTGCCGAAATACCATTCGGGACACGCTACTCGATCACACAAAGTCGGAAGACTTTCGATACAAAACTACCAAAACATACACCTTGAAACTGGGACTACTCTCTAGTTATATGTGCCATAATCTTCTAGCCCAAGAAAATATGTTGAAGCGTGCAACAACTTCAACCACCACATGATTCTTTCAAGAGACACCGGCCTCTTCCATTCATTGATTACAGCCATGTCGTATCCTGCCACCGACATGTCATCGACTATCCGTACAAAATTTCGTCTATATGATTTTCCTTCACATGAATCAGAAAATCGTTGACGGAACTAACTCGTAGATTGCCATCAAAATTTACCGATGAGAACGCAATCACAACTTTAAAACCTACGTTCGTGGCGAATCTGAATCAGGGACATTGGAACCCCACTTATTATAAAATATGATAGGTATTTAACCAGGCCCCCGTTTAGCCCCTAATCCAAATATTTTCTGGACCCACCCTTAACTATACTCTACTACTTAAATTTGATTGAGGCTGTTTTAATGTTATCCAAATGTCATATACTTTTCCCATCGATGTAAAATTGCTTATGAATTTCCAATCGATTAAAATGTCAAGTTGTTGCATTTATATTGGTGATTCAAGTTGGTTAAAGCACATCTCTTGTCCGTATCTGTAACGGATAAGAGATGTGATTTAAATTGTAAACTCTAATTTTTTTACTTTTTATTTGTTAATTGTTAATTGTAGATTAGTGGGTGTATTATTAATGTGAGCATGTAATTTTATTTAAATAAAGTAAAGAATTGATGAAATGGTGAATAAATTACGAAGAAAATTTACAGGTTTAACTTTGTGTAAGAGGTTAAATAAAAAAAAATGGTGTTTGAAAGTAGTAGTTTTTGCATAAATTTATGTTGTTTGGAAGCAGTATTCTTGCTATTTAGTAACTAATATTGTGAATATTTTTGTTCCAACTTTTGTCTAAGGCTATTATGTTTTTTACTGTTTCGTAATAATTTCTATGTCGTTTCACAGCTCTTTCTCTACTCATATTGATGTTGTTTCGCTGCAATTTTTGCTAGTGTTTTATGTTCGTTTAGTTGTTAAGTTGTTGTTATATACTATTTTGTGCATAATTAAGGTGCTAGTTTGTGCAGAATTTAGTGTAGTAATATGTAAGTTACTGCAGTTTTTGATACTATTTTGGAACCATATATTTGCTACTTTATGCAGAATTTATAGTTAATATGTAATTCTTGTGCCTTTATGATTAGAATTTCTGAATTTGTCACTGCCTACGTTATCAACTCTCACTTTCTCACTGGTTCACCGACCCAAAAAACGCATGTATGATTATAATGAACACATCTTCTCGCACTTAACCCGTTCTCACTGTACGGATTAAAATAACAATTGCCCTCTCTGAGAAAACTTTGGTTCATAACACTCGGTTAGTCGCAAAATACTTTGTCATTGTAGAGTATAAATTGAAGGTCTGAATGCTCTAGTCTTCGGAATGCGTACACTAAACCCGTAGAAACTTGAAATCCATCAACCGCACAACCGTGTCAAAAGTCCCACTAGCTTCGACACTTCCCTCGGTGACCGAACTCCCAAAAGTTCCCACTTGAAAATTGCTAATCAGTTCCTTTAGAAGATTCGCTCGAACGTTGAACCAAACACATCAAAGAATACATGAGCTATGCCAAACAAGTTCTATAAGATATCTTCTTCAACAAATATCCCCAATTGTGTGAGCTCTAATCTGCTTAGTCATTCCAAAATCATGGAATGTCTGATCATAAACATGATCTCTCATTTTAACCCACGAGTGATAATCAAACTCCCTTGATAACTCCCACTGTCGATTACCAACGGATATAGTAGCGTTTATTATCCAATTACTCAACTGAGAAAACCATCCCCTTGGGCTTCGTAACGAACCTCACAATTTTGAGATTCCAGTCTGTATCGAGTAAGTCTCGAGAAATCACATCCTCACACTCACAACATCAAACGTTCTCTCATCAGCATCTCGCAAGAGAAGAAATCCGATAACATTCATCCCTTCTTTACATGAGATTGTAAAAAACTATGAACCCGAATCCATTATCTGGATTCCACAAAACCCTCAACCGTAACTAAATTACCATTGACTCAATGAATCCGTCCTATCGCAACCAAACAAAGCTCAACCCAACTGGCCTCCTGCCGTGTTATTGGCGTGACAATCAGCTACCGTTGCGTCACGATCCAAACATCGAAATCACATCGTGAAACACGTAAATCGCGTCGCGATTTACATACTATAAAATTACCTCTCCAACCAAATCATAATATTTGGTGTAACACCAAACATTACACCAAATTTCTAATGTTTCAACCCCTTTGTTTAAAATATTTTTATTATTTGGATACAAAACGTGAAAAAAATTATTTATTTTTATTATTCGTTTAGGTAGGTTATACTTTACGTTATATAATTGATAACTAAAACAGTATACTATATTTTTCATTCAAAGCACGACAATTAAAAAAAGATTTATCAAAAAAGAAGTTACAATTAAGTTAATAGCCCAAAAGGTTAATTAAACCTAAAAATAACTAACTGGAGTAAATTAGAATAAAAAAATAGTTTAAGGGGTAATATGTAAATATGAAAGTATATTTCGTGCTAAAATTTTGTGTACACATTAAAGATTAATCACATGAGGTATAAACATATTCTTGAAAGATTTTTTTTTTACATCAAATTTGGTGCAGTGTGTTTAATATGTATATGTTGAAGATTTCTTTACACGTGATATCCGACCGTTGTAAAAAAAATTCATTTAACGTCGTATAACACTATTAATACAGAGTAATCTATCCAATACATTAAATAAGGATAATTAACCTAATAACTGCCCACTTATCATGCTTACACGTCACTAATTATCCTCCTTTTCGCGCCAAATCTTTACCCAAAATTAATTTTCAATAATTAAAAATAATATACAACCGTTTCCACTCCTTAGTAACAGTCACCATATTTTTTCCTTAATCTTAATTAATTTAAAGTAAATTATTTCCTCTTTTAAAGACGGCTGGATATCATGATCCATTCATTAATTTGGTGTTACTTTTACGAATATGTTCATTTAATTTCATTTGGAGATTTGAATTTATTTTTCTTTATTTCATTCCTAGCCCTAAAACTCGTGTATATAAACGGCATGACGAATTTATAATTATTTTCAAAAATATTGAAAGAATTCTTATATGCTGTCTGATATATTAGAACGCTTTTGTTAGTTAAGAGATATTCAATATTGTTTGGAATTAAAATATTTTTAGGTAGTCTATATTGAATTGAGAGTGTAGATCGTAAATTTTCAACGACAGTAAACATTTTATATAAGTCAAAATACATTTAATTGTAATGGTATCTAATTATACATAAGCAAATGAATAGTTTGAAGTAATAATGGTAGATTGTAATTATAAACGATTACGTTGAATATGGATAATAAATTATATCTTTGTAAGACCACTTTATACACCACATTTGTCGTCTTATTTGTTTGGTGGCTATTCTTGTCAAAAAGAAATTATTTACTGCATTTGAAATTATGTGTTTCAATTTTCACTCTAACAACGGAACCTCCTTTGAGAAAGAAAAAAAACCCTTGTGTATGTTATAAACCTGAAACGATATGATGTTATCTGATTGAATTGCCAAATAATTAACATTTTCAAGAAAAGAATTTAAGATTATATCGAGTTCAGTTCTATAATAGAGTTAAAGGAAAACATTATCAAGTAACTTTCTAAATTAGCAAAGAATGAATCAGTCGGTTGATTTTGTATTCGAGTGCAAGTGTTATTAAGGTGTTTAATAAAGTAAATAATTCCAACTATATAATAAAAGCTTTTGGTCAAACCATATAGATGTCCTTAGTTTAATGTTAAAATTATTTATTTCCATTTTACCAATTAAGATGTCGATAGGAAAACATATTAGATCATCAGTTTTACTTTATATTTAAAAGCAAATGTCTAAAGTATCGACATATGTTATTATACTCTATATATTTTTAAACTTTAAATTGTTATGGAATTTTCTAAACATAGCTCTTAGGACTATCGTTAACATGCATAAAAGTATTGTACATGGTGGTTAATTAAATTTAGGGTGGCAGTTATTTTATTGTACAACACTTTTTTACATGTTAACGACATCTCTAAGGGCTATGTTTAGAAAAATTAAATTCTTATATTAAAAATTGATAATTTTAAAGGGTTTTGTTTTGAGGGATTCAGTTGAATAATTGAAACGATATAAATTAATGACATCACAAAGGTCTTTACTATATTATATTTAAGATTTCATAATCAAGTATTAGACGTAATCTTTCTTCTATTGTTGAATTTTGAAAACCACAAGGTTATTTACGGTTTGTCATCACTTGTGTTACATAAATCGATTTATTTATGTCTTCATACTCTAAATAATTCTACATAATCTCCATTGATATCAAATCAAACTTTGATATGTGTAATAATTTTTTCTTGATCATCTCCATTAGTTCTTTTCATAACTGGGTACTTAATTCAAATTGTTCGGGATGTTACTTAATTGTATTTGTAGTCAAATTTTAACATTATTGGTATCGGAGAAAGTTATTGTATAATCATTTATTATGGTAGGAACCGTATGAACAATCTTTTTCATTTTTAATTTCATCGTATGTACTATTTTTGCAAAATAAATAATACCAATATTATTAGAATATTATTCTCTTAAATATGAAATTGATATATATATATATATATATATATATATATATATATATATATGTGTGTGTGTGTGTGTGTGTGTGTGTGTGTGTATATATATATATGTATATATATGTATATGTATATATATGTATATGTATATATATGTATATGTATGATACACAACTTAAGTATCACAACCTTTTGGTGTGATACTGTGAGATACACTAAATTTTTTATAATGTGTATCACATAATTTTTAAAAAGTTATATCATTTTAAACAACATAAAATTCTAATAATTTTGATATAATTTTTTTTATCAAATAAATTAGGTAATCTTAAAAATAAAAATATGTGTCCTACCATTATCACCACATGAAGTGTTCTTCTTTGAACCTTCCCCTATTGGTATTAATTTTTTTTTATATTAGTACAAACTGTGCGATGCACGGGTAATAATCTAGTTAATAAATGTTATATGATATTATTCCAAATTACCAACTTTATATTTACTTTAGGCACTTTCTTTGTACTTTCTAATTGTGCTCATACGTTGACTAGATTCAAGTAAATGCCTCACCAACTACCACATGGACTAAATATAAAAACGACCATCACTTTCTTCAAAATCATGGATTATTCAATGACATCCACAAATGTTGAAATCATTTCAGATTGTTTCATCAAACCTGAATTCATATCAGAAGAAACCAATAAACCTACTTATTTTTCACCATGGGATCTCTGTATGATTACTGTAAACTACATTCAAAAAGGTCTTCTTTACCCTTTACCGAAAACCCAAGATTTTAACATAACAACTTACTTAGATGACCTTAAACAAGCTCTTGCTACCACACTTACTCATTTTCACCCACTCGCAGCCCGTTTAACTGCAGTAAAAAATGAAAACCCGACTTCATTTACCGTCTTTATAGACCCTGAAAATAGCCCTGGGGCACGATTTATCCATGCGAAGGTGAATTTGACTATCGAGGATATCCTTACACCTATCGATGTCCCGTTAGTCGTTCAATCCTTTTTTGATCACGATCAGGCTATCGATTATGATGGTCGTGATTTGTCGTTGTTGTCGATTCAAGTGACTGAGCTCACTGATGGTATATTCATCGGATGTTCGATTAATCATATGGCGGTTGATGGATCATCTTATTGGCATTTCTTCAACTCCTTTTCAGAAGTTTTTAAATCGAAAGGGCAAAATGGTAATTTACTTTTCACGTGTAAACATTTATTACTTTTTTATTTACATTACTAATTTTATTATTATTCTGTCAGGAAAATTTTCTAGCTACGTCCCAATATCACGTCCGCCGATTTTGAAAAGATGGATTCCAGATGGATCCGACCCGATCCTCACTCTCCCTTTTACTCATGAAGACGAGTTCATCGATATACCGAATCCTCCTTTGCTAAGAGAAAGAATCTTTCATTTGTCATCGGATTCTCTCTCGAAACTTAAAGCCAAAGTGAATTTGGAGTGCAATATGACGAAAATATCGACATTACAATGTCTCTCCGCTGTTGTGTGGAGGTGCATCACACGTGCACGGCGGTTTCCGACGGATAAAGAAACTGGTTGCAGATTGGCGATCAATAATAGAAGCAGGCTATCCCCACCTTTACCACAAAACTACTTCGGTAATGTTAAAAGCATTTTTATAAATACGCTTAAATTATTCATTATTACATAGTTATATACACTTACTGTCTTAAAGGTATTAATGTCATTTTACAGTTTTTCCCTATCAAACAAGTAAAAGGGAAAATTATTGCCCTCTCATTAAAAATATCCTAGCTCCGCCATTATCTATAGTAATCTCAAATAGTAACTTATACATTGTGAGACTACTGCGATTATTACTCATAACACTTGCCAAGTTTTAGGTAATTCGATTCAAACGGTAAGAGAAACCGCAACCGCAGGCGAATTGCTTGATAATGGTGTTGGGTGGGTGGCAAAGATGTTGCACGAAGGGGTGGTTAACCACGGTGACAAAGTGATAAGGGATTACGTTGATTCGTGGGTAAGGAAGCCATTCGTATATAAAATGGCTCAATTTTTTGATCCAAGTAGCATACAAATGGGGAGCTCGCCAAGATTTGATATGTACGGAAACGAGTTCGGGTTGGGGAAAGGATTGGCAGTTTTGAGCGGGTATGCTAATAAGTTCGATGGCAAGGTGACGTTTTACGAAGGGCGGGATGGTGGAGGAAGCATGGATTTGGAGGTGTGTTTGGTGCCTGAAAACATGGCTTTATTTGAATGTGATGAAGAATTTGCGAGTATTGTTAATGATGAAATTGTCATTTGAAACATTATCAAGTCATATAATAAACTTTGTTGGTTAACATTTATGGTTTGAACTGATTCATGGTTAGGTATAAACTTCTTTAAATTCTTTTTGAGACTTCCAAAAAAGGGTAAATTACTCCCATTGTTCATGTGGTTCACCAAATTACTCTCAAAAATTATCATCTTCATCCATATGAAACATTTTTTAAAAAAGTTAAACCAACATAAATAGTTACATTAAATATTTAATGTTAATTTTTAAATAGGGTAATGATTTGTACACAATTAATATTGTACTGTACATTTTTAATACATAAAAAATGTACGGAAAAGTGGCGTGAGGATCATCGGTACATGAAAGCTCGTAAAGCAAGATAAAAGGCAGCGATATTCACGGAAATCAAAGTCAACATTTGCGGATAGCAAAAAATACAAGTCAAAACATACCATCATTCATTCATACAATGTAGCTTTTATCTTTGAAGCATATATTTAAAGAACAAGATGGAAACTACAAAATTTTGAAGTTGTATCAGATCATAAATAAATGGAAAAATGACGTAAGTTGTGCCTTGGTTCATGATAAAAAAGAATCCAAAAAAAATAAAACATAAATTGATTTTTCTGGTCCAAGAGATGATACACAATCTTCATGCTCCTTTTTCTGGTTCATGTATTGGCAAACCCTGTCGACTTACAAATCGGGCACGAGTTCTTGTGTTGCAACCATTGTTTGACGCAAACACGATGGAAGTCATGCCCGCATTCTAGCATTCCAAGATCATCTCCATCCTTGTATTCCTCCTATAAACAATAGAAACAAAAAGATAAGCTTACGCCTATTTGCTTATTGCTTATTGCTTATTTTAAAGTAGATAAACAAATACATAACAGACTAAGGACTTGATACATCACACAGCTACTTATTGGCAATATCCGTTTTATAATATTATGAACATTGTGCATTTGATTACCTAACTATCTAGGGGTCAAAATAAACCAGCTCCAAGAGTGATTACCTGACATATGCAGCAAGGTTCTGCTGCTCGACCTGTTTCAGCCACATACTGTTTCTGCTTAAGATGCTTCAAAATTGTTTCTTCATTTAAACCGGTGTTCACATTTCCAATGCGTTCTTCCAACGCCAGTAGCTCCTGGGGGACCCGAGCAGATGTTATGATTAACAATAATTCTTTTATAAGTATGAAGAGAATGAAGAAATGAATTGTACCTCGTATGACATATTATCAATATCAAGCCGCATATCTCTATGCCTATCATGAATATCCGCTATCCCATAGAAGACTGATTGATCTAGGAGCATAAGATCCTGCATAAGATTCAGAGGACCACCAAAATTAACACCAAAAACAAAGTTATGAAGACAAGTGATAACTTTACCTAAAATATTACCTACAAAATAATGTAATTACACAAGTTAATCATCCATCATCCATGTGTTCTAAAAGAGGGTCTACTTCAAACACTATGATTAATGAATGACATGCGTCATTAGTACAAAATTTATGTGTACCTTTAGACCTATATATCATTCTTAATTTCGAATTCTTTCAAACTCTATCTCATTTACAAGAAGTGGGAAGATGAGTCGAACGGGTCAAATGATACATTTTAAGTACAGCATGAAATAAATTATTTCAGGTTTGGAGATAACACTTATTAGTCCATTTTGCTAAAAAAGTTATTAAGTATTAGAGTATTAGGGCGTTGGACGATATTTAATTCTTGGAATAGACTGATTTAGGAAGTTAATGCATTAGAAATAGATTTGGACAACTTTTAACTCTCTCCCCTTATAGCTACATTTTTTTATTTGACCCGTTAGAGATTAAACACAACCCAAAGCAACCCATTTAGGCGTACATTAGTCAAATTGCCACCTTTAACACTAACGTATTCTCTAAATAAGTATATGTAAAAGAGGCTGAAAGCTAACCTCAAATCGTAAGGGTTCACCCCGTCGCATTTGATCCAACACATTGCGAATCTATAACAAATAAAAAACGGGTTAGAATAAAACCCTGAAGTTGTAATGAACTTGCAAAGTTTATGAATAGGTAAGTGAATTTACAGATTTCTACAATGATAGACCACCAAATTACTTCGAACACCACAAGGTACGATATATGAGCCTGTGGCGTGCAAAGTAATTATAATGGTGTTCGAATTACACAAACATGAATATGTAACAAGGTTACTAATGTATCAAAAACTCGAACTATTTAGCTGTAAATTATCGGAACATGTAGTAATTAGAGAACAAACCTCAGAAACGAGCCGTCCTCTTCCTTCACTTCCTGGTGTTGCTGACCGTGAAAGATGCGGGAATCTGAAGGCACCGTCAAGGTGTCTACCGACCAATAAAGAAGACCTCGAGTTAGGTTGATGATGATGATGACCTTGAATGCCAACTACAGGCTGAACTCCAACATCTTGTGAAGAAGAAGAGGATGAAGTACTCAAAACAGCCGGGATTCTCGGTAAAAGATTGTCCATTTGCCCTCCACCTGCCTCTAGATCAGCAGCAGACAACAAAGACCTCCGAAGATACGCCGATAATCTTCTAGGATGATAATGTGAAGAGAGCCCGGAACCTGGTCCGCTTCGAGAAGTGGTTCCACCAACATTTGCCATACTGTTGGTGGTGTTTACTGCCCCACTAACACCACCATTTGGACTCCAGTTGAGTTCGTTTTGAGCACCGTTTCGTACGTCGACTGGAGCTGCAAAAAGCGAATGATCAGAAATTGAGTCGAGTTCATTCCGGTCTCCTGAAATAACGAGATTTGAAGAGCGTGTCGCTCTCGATGAAGAACTTCGAGTCCATCTTGAAGTTGATTGAAAATTTCTTCTCAAAGACGGAATTCGTAAAACAGGCTGGTCCTGATGACTTGATGAATTCTCGCCTCTCGGGTTAAGTCTCAAAGAGGGATACGGACCCGATATATCCAATTCCTGATTGTTATTATTCACCGGTAACAAGTCTTGTACTCGTTGATGGGAAGAAAGAATCCTCGGATTCACATTTCTATGAACGTTTTCCGTATGATTCTCGGAAGAGGAAGCACTAACACTCAATCCAAGTCGCGGGATAGTTGGGTCAAACGAAGAGTTTTCAGAAACTGCGTGCCACGAGCTGGAACCATCATCAGCACGTTGAAACATACTCGAACTTCCGACACCCGATGAAGACTGCCCAATGCTTAATTCTACTGCTTTTCTTTTACGGGACAACCTTCGGTCATCTAAGTCAAAAGGGTCAGACGACGGGCCAAACGGGTCAGATAACGATGATGAACTAGACGAACCATGATCACCCAAAGAAAGCACACTTGACGGTGGTTCGGGAAAGTTTTTCATCATTGAAGGCCACCCACGGTCCGACCTGGGTTCAATATGACTCGGGTTCATTTGACTTGGGCCAGCACTTGAACTAGGTTCACCTACATTCCACATATTTTCATCCTGCTCTTCTTGTTTTGGTGAGTCTAAAGATATATAATCTAATAGCTGGTTTGATGTTGAATTTTCCAAGTTGTTTTCCCAGCAAATTTGCTGATCAACCACATCAGTCGACGTTGAACCGTGTTCAAATCCTAATGTTTCCGGAAACGAACCAATTGCACCCCTCTGCCCTTGCATTGGAGCAATCGGCAATTTAGAACCTTCAAAAAAATCAATGAAATGTTAATAGTATTTCATCAACTAATGGACTCAATGCAGTGAATTTGTAAACGTATTTAATCAGTTAGAATGATATAGAACATTATAATGCAAACCACTGATTATTCATTACAACCACATTATATACCAACAAAATAAGCATGTACAAGGCAAGTTCTACACATAAAATTGTGCTTAGTAAACAATATACACAAAACTTAGCACAAATAAAACAGAATTCTCGACTTCATGAATCGCACATAATTGTAAAAACCACACAGAAATTACTCAATTAGTATGAATTTGGCAATTATCAGTGTTGACATGAAATACCAGTACCCCAACCCATTCAAAAGAAGTCCACATTTGTCAATTTATTCATCGGACAATAAAAAATACAGAAAAACTTTGTAACCACATAATTAAAATTCATGATTAAATTGATTTATCTTTATGAAAAGCATTTGAACATAATCAAATTGGTGATAAGACCTAAAAAAGTTCCCCTAATTTTAAGGTCAAAATAGACTCAACTTGAATCTGTAAAATATCAACAGGGTAACCTAACATAAGTATAAAAAGAACAAAACTTTAACATCCAAACACCCCCACCCACTAACCCTAGAGTCAAATTCACTCCATTTACACAAATTAAGCACTCATCACCAACAACGGATCTCACCCTGATCCACAATCAACTCATACACATATACATACATATACATATATATAGATAACACATAAACATCAAACATTATATCAATAAAATTGAGGGGTATTTCACAAGAATCGGCTAAATAACAAACTATCCAAAAAAGTAACACAAAAAGAGCATGAATCTAACAGCACATATAAGATACAACAACCCACATAAAAAAAAATCAAACAAATTTAAGGTTTTGATCATATTTCATCAAAAAGATACAACTTTCTTGAAAGAAATGTAAAACCCAGATGAAAAATAACAAAATACAACATACCAAACAAAAAACAAGGGAAGAGATTGTATAGATGATGGATCTAAATATTATCAAGAATTTGAAACAGTTTGTCAACAACACAACACAAAGATGATGATCAAATTGATACCCTTTTTGCAAAGAGGGGTTTTTTGAGGGGAGATTGAAAGACCAACAAAAGGGTTGGAGAGAATGAAAGAAATTGTGTTGTGTGTGTGTTGTGTTTGTGGATGTGTGTAAGTAGTATATTGACAGATGGTTGGATTAATGAAGATGGTAATAAATATATTTGAATATATTAATTAATTAATTAAATATGTTATTGTGAATTTACAAATTTAACCCTCAAGTTGTGTTTATGTTTTGTGTTTGAAACAGTTGTTCTTTTGTTTTCTTGTTCACGCCAAGCACCTCTTCCTTTTTTCTGAGTGCCTTTGCATTCACTTTCACGCTATGCTCTTCCCTACAACTCCTGTTTGCTATTTAATGACTTTTCTTTGTTATTATGCTTTTTTGGGGTAAAAACTATAAAGATGTTTGCAAACAAATTTTAAATTTCAAATATCATACCAATTAAATTTGAATGACATAAGTGCAAAGCATTTCTACTTTTAAGTTGAATAATAATAACATGTTTCTATTTGAGTATTTTTACCTTACGGTTAATTTAATGGAGTATGAATATAATAAACTAGTGTTAGACCTCGTGCGATGCACGGTAGCGTAAATACATAAGCTTATTTTATTTCAATCATATGATCATATTAACCATCTAAAAGAGACTTTAAGGAAGCTTATTAACTTTTACAAATATGTTATACGCCTTTCAATATATAACTTATGTTCAACTAAGTATCAACATGTGTTTTTGTGTTCTACCTTATTGTTTTGATTATGTAAATGCATTCATTGATTTAATAAGAGGGAAACCATATGCAAGGCCCATCTACAGAAAGTGTAAAAATTATTCATATTGTCTATCTTTATTGTTTTGAATCTATAGATTGTACATTGAATTGTTAACTACTTATTATCACTACTACGTGGTGTATTGGATTAAAAATCTTAGCATACACGAAAAGATTTTTTATTATTATTTATTTATCAAAAAGCATAAATCTTTAAAAGGACAAATGAAAGTTCATAATTAAAATATAAGTAATATTTGATATCAACAAACAAAAAAATATTCAAAATTGACATAAAACATCAAAATCACAGCATACCTACATACAAGAATATTTATGTCAACAAAAAGTGAGCATACTTATACATTACATAAAAATATGAATTTGAGTTTATAGGTACTAAAAAGGAATGATAAATGTTGCAATTGATGAGAGTGTGAATTTATAAGAATGCTTTGGTTGTTGAAAGAAACTTAAATATTCGTAATTACGAAAAGAATACAACATAAAGTTAAAAAAAAAATAATAAAAAATAAAAAATAAAAAAAATTGCAAAGCATGACTTTAAACTTTGATTCACCAGCCAGGTAAGAATCGGGATCCAACTGATATATGAATGGAATGGAATCATATGTAATGGACAAAGTGGATGAATTACAAAGTGAATATGTATATAATATAAATATGTAATATTATATAATGTGCCATTTCGTTGCATTATTGCTCGAGTTGTTTGAGCCGCTTGTAACTCACAATTATTGCATGATTTTTTTCAGTTTTACACATTTATGAAATTTACTACAGCATTCTAAATGTCAATACTTTCTGAAAATCAAAGGCCGCATAATAATGAGTTGTGAGATGGCAAACCAAATTACTCAAATATATTTAGAGAAAATGCCACAGCAAAAAAATATTTGTGTTAAGAGAGGAAATGATGTCACATAATTTAGGGGTAAGCCAATTAAAATATAGCGACAAAGTTAGAGTGAATTTCATAAATGGTCCGTATAATCTGTGAAACTAATTTATAGGGTAAATTACAAAAAACATCCTTGTGGTTGTTTAGTTTTTCAGAAACCATCCCCCAACTTCAATAATAGCAGTGGACATCCTCGTGGTTGGCAACTTTTTACAGATGAGATCCTTACACCACCTAAAATGACTGAAATACCCTTTTTCATTTTTCATATTTGAAGATTAAAGAAAATTAAAAGGGTATTTCGGTCATTTTAGGTGGCGGAATGATGTCATTTGTAAAAATTGCTAACGACACGAAGATGTCCACCGCTATTATTGAAGTTCGGTGATATTTTATGAGAAAGTGAACAATCACAAGAATGTCTTTTATAATTTACCCTATAA
This sequence comes from Gnaphalium uliginosum, assembly GCA_963930675.1. Taxonomy (NCBI): domain Eukaryota; kingdom Viridiplantae; phylum Streptophyta; class Magnoliopsida; order Asterales; family Asteraceae; genus Gnaphalium; species Gnaphalium uliginosum. The sequence continues at coordinate 39,911,570 of OZ005684.1, read as the reverse complement.
ATTAAAAGCAATAAAATGTAAATTTTTAAGTCTATAATTAGTCAATAACTCGATCTCATTTCAACATTTTATAATGTATAAATAAAATATTGAAATGATTTTCTTTAAAATAAAATTTGATTTGCTAGATTTATTTTAGTAAAACGTACAATTGCATTCTTCAATTACATACTGCAAGTAAATTTTCAGTAAAAATAATAACCTGTTCTGGCTTGGAAATAAGTGAAATTCGATATGATCAGGCATTAAATCAGTACTAATAGTTCCTCCTTCCATCTCTACCAACCTGAAACTATGCACCAAAACCCTATTTCAACAATAATCGTCATGAAAACCACCATCAAATCAATCAGCAATGAGAAAACAATTGCATGTTAAACCAATTGAAATGAGAAAATGAAAAGGTTAAAAGCATTTGAATATGGAGGAATGATCCGTAAAGTTAACAATACTCAAGTGTGCTTAATATAGGTTAGTACAAAAAGAGGTCATTTATGTGGATATAAGAAACGTTACTGCTTAAACAGTGAATGATTTTATCTGTTAAACCTTAATCAATAATATAGCAAATAATTTTATTTATTTATTTCTTTAGAAAAATAATCCTACAACTAACATATTTATTGTTACATCGATCCTGCAATAGCGTGATCTTCGACATGGTTCTATTGAGCTCCTACAAGCTATATCAATGTTGCTCCATTTACGGTACAACAGTGCTATTTATTGTAAGGTCCGATTGAGCTCCTACGAGCTGCTGATGAATGAACTCCTACAAGCCAATGATTGAGCTCCTACGAGCTATCTCCTTCGAACCTAAATAGCTGCTAAGAAAGAATACCATAAGTCTCTCACCACACTTCGGCGTGAGAATAAGTATTTGGTTTGAACATGGTTTTAAATCTAAAACATAGTTTAAGAATTACCAATCACGATACTTGAGTATGAGATAATGAGACGAAACAAAAGTAAAATGAAGATTGTTGCTTTCGACATTCCGTGTTTATATACATATCTGGAAAAAAAATAAGAGACTTATTTACCAATTAAATAATTTAATTTTTATTAAATTTCGATTAACCAATCAAATACATTTATTTATCTAAAACTTATATTTTGAAGAAAAAAAACATAATCCACTTATCGTAAAACTTATAACTAACTATTACTACTACCATCATCATCATCATCATTATTGGTAAGAATATTACAATATTTTATCATAGTGTTGAAAAGGAGGGTAGTGTTTTAGAATGAGTGTTTGTAGTCGTTTGTTGATTCGGTAAAATATTTTATTTTTAAATATCATATATTGGAGTGACTAATTATCGATTAGTCAATTATGACCCCATTAGAATATTCAAGCTTTATTTAATATCTTATGCTCAAAAAGAAAAAAGAAAAAAAGACCCATCAATTTTTTAGTTTTACAATTAAGTTGCAAAAAGTTATACTTTAATATAGATTTTGACTAATTAATCAATTAAATATAGGTTCTGACAATTATCGGTTGGTTTATTTAAATTTCATGTTATGGGAATCTAATTTCTTATCGTCTGATAACTTTCAACTTAAGGGGGTATTGATAACTAAATAAACAACATGAAAATAAATAAGTATACAAATCCTCCACAAACATTTTTGACTAATGAATGTATTAATCTATCATTAGAGCATGGTTGAAGAACTACCAATAATGATACTCAAGTAGGAGATAATGAAACTTGATAAAAATAAAATGAAGATGGTTTGTTTTTCAACATCCCGTATTTACATACGGGTCTAAAATCTAATCTAGTATATTATATTATATTTTATATATATATATATATATATATATATATATATATATATATATATATATTAGAAAAAAGCAAATTTAAACCATCTATCATACACATTACATACATACATACTGCGAAGTTTCTTCTGATCTTGATATTGTGAATATAACTGCTATGATGATTGTACATCACTAACTATACCTTATGTTATTGTATGTTGGTACATTTTAAAACAAATTTAATGATATACGAATAAAACCTGATATCGTATAAATCAGTACCTATATAACTATTGAATATTGCGTAGAATCCATCACTCAGATTTTTATACGGACCTAACACAGGTACAACTTGATTGTACAACTGCAAAAGCAGAAGGTACGATTGATACAAAAGATTGTTTTGGTTGGCGTTGAAGCAGTCAATGTATGGGTTTCATTTACCTAAAGATTCTGTCCTTTAATACGTAATAGCATTTGGTTAGGTGGGGTGTAAAGAGGCCTAATAATCCATTTTCTAGCTGTGCGATTTAGCATGTTCATCACGGTTCGTATACATAGTTAGACATATGGTAAGGTCTTCTAACCAATGAACACCCACTCTCAAAAAAGTTATTAAGCTACTTTCAAATAAGATTCAACTAACTACCCCTACACCAGGAGTGTCACAAATAACCGTACATTAATTCGAATAATTCGAGTCTTATTTGAATTGTAGCGTGAGGTTCAAATGATAATGAAAACTTTTATGAGAACACAGCAACCAATAGTAATACGTCACGTGTCACAAAACCCACTTTCCCTCACGTTTTTAAAAAAATAAATATCTCGAGAATGCCTCATTGAAAAATTATAAAAATTGCACCACAAAAATCAACATTTTTTTCTCTTTAATTAGACATCTCGCACGTTATACTTCCGACGACTTTTTTATGGGTTTTACAAATTGTACAAATATTAGTATCACATGTGTTACTCGCTGGTATCACATGCGTTACCCGCTGGTATCACATGTGTTACCCGCTGGTATCACATGTGTTACCCGCTGGTATCACATGTGTTACCCGCTAGTATCACATGTGATAGTCGATTACAAAATCCACCAAAAAAATGAAGAAAAAAAGTTCGTCGAAAATATATACCTTATAAGATCTCTAATCGAAGAGAAAAAAACGCTGATTTTTATGGTGCAATTTTTATGATTTTTCGACTAACCGTTTGGGAGGAATTTAATTTTTAAAAATGTGGGGGAAAGTGAGTTTTGTGACACGTGACGGGTTCTTATTTGTTCATTCATTCTCATAAAAATTTATTGTACTCGTTTGAACCCCACTCTTGAATTGAATAACGGATAAATATTTTAGAGTTTAAGTAACCACAATAATTACAAATCTAAATATGAATAAAAGAAAACATTTCCTAAAAAATTTCTATGCAATATTGAACCTTATTAATCAATCAAAATCCTTAATTTCATCAAACATCTGATTGACCAATCAAATCATTTAATTTTCCTAAAAAATCTAATCAATTATTTTTTCAAAAAAATCTAATTTAGAAAGAAAAAAATGATGTCAAAAATAATTCCCCTTAAACCTTATATTTATAATTTATTATATTTATTAACAATAACAAGCTTATATTTTATCAAACAATATAAATATTAATTAAACGTTATTTGCTACACATCAGCGAACCATACAAGTGAGTACGTATTCATTATCTAATTTAATATATTAAATATAAATAAGTTAATTATTATTATTATTACTATCATTACAATTCTATGAAACAAACAAAAATATTTATTTAATACATTACATATTTACAATAAACGAATCACGTATTCATTTTACAATAATCGTGTGCATATACGTGTTTAAAACTCTATATTAATAATAATTAAAAAAAAACTATGCTCAAGTTTTATTTTACATTAACTGTGTCATTTGTATGTACGAGTTTAAATTAAAACTCTATATATTAATCACAATGGACGGCTGGCGTATTCATTTAACAGTTTTCGTGTGCATACACGGGTTTAAAACTCTTATTAATAATAATTAAAAAAAAAATATGTTTAAATTTCGTTTTACATTTGTTGTGTTATGTGTAAACACGGATTTAAATTAAAACTCTATAATTAATCACAATGAATGGATGAATTATCCATTTAATAGTTTCCGTGTGCAAACGGATTTAAAGTTTAAACACTATATTAATATAAGAAACATTATACTTAGTTTCATTTTATGTTAACTGTGTTTATACACGAGTTTTAAAGGTATATATTGACAAAAAAAATACTATGTTTAGTACAATCAAAAAAAGAAATGTGTATTATTTTTATATTAACCCGTGTTTACACACGGGTCATAAAACTAGTGTTATTTAATATACAACGACAACAATCATTCTCATTATAATTTGTTTAGGTATTTTCTTTAGACACTTATACACCTACTTACAATAGAAAAGATAAAATTACTCATCACTAAATTCAACTACATTTTTTAATTTTTCTGAAAAAAAAACACTATACTATTTAGGGTAAATTACAAAAAACATACATATGGTTGTCCATTTTTTCAAAAAACATCATTTAACTTCATTAATAACAGAGACCATCTCCAAGGTTATCACTTTTGTCCCAATGACATCCCCCATCCAACTTTGTTACGTTTCCGTCGTTAAGTCTATACATGTGCCACGCATGTGAGGGTATTTTTGTTCTTTTCTTTTTCACACCCATTTAATCAACATTTTCCTTTGCATTTTATACCCATTTAATTGCATTTTATACCCATTTAAAATTAACTTATTGTTAAATGGGTCGATTAAATGGGTATAAATGCAAAGGGAAAGGTCGATTAAATGGGTGGGAAAAAGAAAATGACAAAAATACCCTCACGTGCATGGCACATGTATAGACATAACGACGGAAACGTAACAAAGTTGGACGGAGGGATGTCATTGAGACAAAAGTGACAACCTTGGTTATGGTCTCTGTTATTAATGAAGTTGTAGGATGTTTTTTGAAAAAATGAACAAGCACGTGTATATTTTTTGTAATTTACCCTAATATTTAATATAAAATCTATACGTGTTCCATAAATAAATATATAAATTTGAAAATCCAATAAATCAAATAATATATTTAATTTGACAGTATATATATTATATGTTAATAATAATATTTTCTAAATATTTCAGCAGAGCATACTTGTATGTCAAATTATTGACTTGGTAGCAATTACGCAATAATAAATATACAGACTTCGAATAAAATGATAAAGATGCATACTGTGACATCCGGTAAATTAGGCCGTCATTTATACCTAAGCTAGGTCATTATTACTTTTATTTAGTTTGAAATAGGGCTAAGTACAGTAACATTTTGTATATTTTTATATACAGACGTACGTAATTAATTTTAATTACGCGATTTCAATCGGATGGAATCCGACACGGTAAATACGGACGTTGGTGAAAAACATTTTCTTAAATAACGTAACAATATTAAATAATCATTATTTAACCTATATTAATGAGATAATATGTTAAACGTTGTACGTTTTGTATAAAACGTACCGTAAGCGACGAAAACGCGCGAATCGCGCCCGACAACCAAACGAAACCCAATTTATAATTTCAATAAACTAAAATGAAGTATTTTAAATAAAACTTCAATCAAAAGTTACGCAATTAAATCGTTAACGAAAAACATAACTAATAAACGTTTAACGTTTAAACGAACGACGAAACGAACGGGTAAACGAGCACCGCACGTAACGCAAATTAGGAAACAAGATTTATTCAACCCACACTCAAGTGGAGCCCCCAAAATCTGCTACCATGCCCCTTAACCCCCATACCCAAGACTTTCCCATGCCATAACCCACACCTCCTTACTTCTTTGTTCATTTCACACATAAACACATTCACACAAACACACTCAACCTCTCCCCACTCTCCCTCTCCTCCCTCCCTGCGATTTCCAGCAGCCCAAACCCCCACCACAAACCACCCAAGACCACCACACACCACCACAAACCACCATAGCACCACCACTTCGTATTGCAAGAAAAAGCGAGATAACGAGCTCACGACTTCCATTTCTTCTTCTCTTCACCGTCTCCTTTGTAAGAAATTTCACATCTCTTGTATTTTACTTGGAACATACTTATTTTCATGTTATAAGGTTGACTTAACAAGAGCTTTTCCAAAAATAAAGTCGAAAAACGTTTTGAAAATACAAAAATGACAACAGCTTTCTGGACAGATACTTAACCCGTCTTAAAGGAGACTTTTCGTACTCAAAACTTAACGAAAATGGACGATTCAAATAACAAAACTTAAGTTTAAGAAGTTAACTTTCATTTTCAAGTGGTTTCGTAATTTTTCGACACAATTTAATACCCGAAAACGATTTTATAAAAACATGTCGCCGTTCAGTCTCGGATGGCAGATTTTTGTACCAACTTCTCGAGCCCATAACTCGAGCTACACAACTCCAAACGACATGAGACTTTTTCCTAGATGTCACAAATCTTGTCAACTTTAAAAGTTGTATAACTACGTCTCGTGAAGTTTTGTAGAACTAGTACAGTAACTAGATCTTTAAACGTGTATCCGGATTCATCATTTTTGGACGTCAGGGGATTTGTCTAATTATTTGACTAACTTAACGTTAACTAAAAATTATGAAAAAAAATTATGTTAAGTAGCTAAGACATGGGGGAATGCCTAGAAATTTTCTCGAATTTTATCTAGACACTTTGACTAGTCAAAACGAGCCACGGAAAACGTATAATTTTGAAGAAACTAGCCCCATGGACTGTTTTGACATATATTTAAAAACGACACTTTCGGGTTAACCATAAAACGTAACTCTAATTTTTATAAGTTCTAAAAACATATTTAAGTGTCCAGTAAAAGTTTCAGGTCAAACCGAGCACGTTTGACCAAGTTCCCGAACAAGAAAACACATCAGACCCTTAGTGTCGCACTAGAACCAAATCGGGTGCGACACTAACCCCAGTGTCGCAATACCATTCGAGTTTCCAAACCTACGACACAAATTCTAGTGTCACAACATTCAAACTCGCAGTACTAAGTAGTGTCGCAACACCCTGCGACACTAACCCGTGTGTCGCTAAAACAAATTCGAATGTCGCAACTTGCGACACTAAATCTAGTGTCGCATTAGTCCTAACTTTCGAAATAATTGCGACATTGACCTAGTGTCGCAATCCATCCTAGTGTCGCACCTAGTGTAGTGTAAAACAGATTTAAAACATGTTTTCACAAAGTATTAAACACGTGTAACAACAAATAACAACGAATATTTATATACGACACTACTCGTACACGCAACACATATACTCTTATAAGTATACAACGAAACAAAACATAATAATATTGTCTTCGGGAATTATTATTACAAAACGTTATCAACGGGCCGTACACGTTTTCTAAACGCAAACGATAAACAAACATTTGGACATAACTAGTTGACATACACATAACGTTATGCGTTTAGGGCGCTAGAAGGTTACATTTCGGATACACGTTTATTGATATAAACGCTTGCTTTCAAGACTCAGGTGAGTCTCATAGCCCCACTTTTACTGTTTTATACTATGGGGTGAGATTACATACATTGTTTTATAATCACAAGTAACTGCAACAACTTTTGTATGGATTGCATGAGACCTTAATCCACTAAAAGCCCTCACTTTATCATAGTTCGTTAATTATATAAGCGCGAGTATTATTGGATAGATCTATCGGGGATAGACATCCCCATCCGGGCTAGTCGCTCTAGCCGACACATGGACGCATTAATATTTGATTGTTATGGGTGTACTGGATTATACACCTGCCCGAGGCACAAACCAGGTTAAGCGTCGAACTGTGAGACTCATTGCAATAGTATATACTCATTTTTGCATTCGTGCAACACTGATAAATCTTGTGATTATTACCAACGTTTGATAACTGTTTAAACCTATGAACTCACCAACAATATATTGATCGTTTTAGTATGTAATCTTAGGTTCGCAGACACAGTAGGACGGCTTACAGGGAACTCTAATTCGAGTCGCATGCTTTACAAACAAACAGAGAGATTTTCCTGCATTACTATTTTTGTATTGGTAGTTATGTACTAAGATCTCTAGGCTTTCGTACAAACTCGCGGATAGAACAAAAATGTATTTTTGTGAACAACATATTTTATGAAATGTAATTTAAAACGTCTCATTTAGAGGTCGTTTGTTATAACTTGTGTAATGATCCATGATTAGTCGCCACCCGACCCGACTTCCGCTGCACATTAAATTTGGGGGTGCGACACATACACGGGTAACACTTTTATATCTTATCTTTAACCGTTATAATGCATTTGTAAGCTCAACTTAATACCTTAAAATATTATTCGCATCAACTATGCGACGAGTAATCACAATATTTCTTAATCGTTATAAAAAAATTTACTCCGATTCATAATGCGGGGCTTTACTATTATATATGTAAGTTATTTATGATTTATATGAATATATTCATATATAATATACATATAAATTACTTACGATGATTTATATAAACTATTATTATTATTTTGTAAATTTAAAGTTTTGTTATAATATTATAAAATGTTATAATATTTTCTTTTAGTTTTCCTTAATAATAAAAAGTAAAAGATTTTAGCAAATAAATTTCTTTTGGTCCTTTCTTACTAAATGACCAAATTACAATAATAATCATTAAAAAATATTGTATACGACTTGGATAATCTTACCTATCTAACAAGTACTTGTGAATTGTGATTTAATACTAATGATTTGACAATAATTTAACCCATTGCAAAGCAAGAGCATATAGACCCTTGTCTGACTCAAGTGATGCAACTCTATTATCATATTGACCCAAATAGGTGCGAAGCCAGAATAATATTCTCAAGGGGGCGACTTGAAACAAAATATTTTTAAGGGACAAATATCAAAAATACCTTTGGGTATAATTATTTTATTTTATTTTTTAAAAGTTCAAAAATAAAAAATACCCCTAATCATTATTAAAATTACTATTGATCAAAATTTTTTTATTAAAATTACATTATACATATTTAAGAGTCAGTTGTCAACACTACCTTTGCCTTATCTCCGCCCTGTAGCCAAAATGGGTGACTACTTAGACTTAACCCGATGATAGGATTTTGATTAATCATTAAATATTTGATATAGTAGCATTTTGAGTAAATTACATTTTTTGTTCCTGAATTATGTCATTAGCACTCTCTGTGTCTTCGGGTCAAGTTTTTTGAAAGTTAAGTCTCTTAACTCAATTTTTATTCCACTCCCGATCCCTGTCAAAATTAAAAAAAAAGGGTAAAATAGTCTTTTTCTTATTTTTTTTTTTTTTGCCCTTTTCTAGTTTTCTCCTGAATATAATAAATAAAAAACACAAATGAGTAAATTGCATTTGTCGTCATCATCTCCGGCATGAGCAAGTGAGCAACTAAACCCAATTTCATCCATATCATCAAATGATCATAATCAACCTTAAAAAAATGCTATTTTTTACCAAAATATTATTATCAAAAACTTTAACTCAATTTATTCCTTCAATTCCACCGTCAGTTGTATATCAGTTTTACCATCAATTTCCTTCTATTTCACCTCCACCACCGCTGCTTACTGATCACCGCCATTTATTGACAACCACCACCACATGCTAAACGACACATCAGATCCGAATGCTGGTCGCGTTCTCTTTGCCGCTCTCATACCTGCTCGACACATGATCGTCACTGCCAGACAAATCGCTGGCGGCCGACGATGGTGGCGTCTTCTTGGCTTACATTTTACAGATCTGATGTTTCTGGATTTGTTCATGGAGATTTAAAAGGATAACGTAATTGTTGAATGTATTTGTGGAACAAACGTTTCATGCTCAGAGAATAATGTTGAATGGCATTTCATGTGGCGGTGGATTCTTCGAGAAAGAGAGATATTGAAAGAGTTTCATTTTCATAAAAATTAATTTATTATTAACGAATAAATTAAAACTTTAAAGGCAACTTAGTCATTTATTTCGATGAAGGAGGATGAGGGATGGAATTGAAACAAAAATTCGGGACTGAACTCGAAAAACTCCGAGCTGGTGACGGGAAGTGAAACTAACGAACATACTTCAGGAATGACAAATGTAATTGACTCTTGCATTTTACGAAAACATCTGACTTAGTTGGGTCTAATTTTGATACCAAGTAATACACACGTCTATATATTTGCAATTGAAGAAAAAATAGGTTATACAAATTTCATGTTATTACTACAGGTAGTGGTGGAGATTAACAAGTGTTGTATGTGCTAGCGTATAAGGCCATCGATATTTAGGGTCCTCCAAATTTTGCGATATTTTAATACAGTTTAATGTTGAAAAAGTAATACACTCGTAAATTACTATATAACACCTATAACCAAAACTCATATAGCACCCAAGCGTTTACAATTATTTGATAATAAGAGTCTCTTTATTCGTGTTATAAATATATCGAAGACTTTTTCGATAGGTTAAGTGTTTTAGTAATGGAATTATGGCATATAACTTATAATTAGTTCCCTTAACTCAATCAATAGTAGTTTTTCAAAACTTAAATTGTTGATGTCATAGGAGTCTAAAAAATGTCACAATAAATGGTTAAGGAATTGATATTGATATTAATTGAGAACAATTTGGAGAGTAGTAATTATAAAAGTTTGATCAACAAGTTTGCTTATAAGAATGATAGAAGACTAGCATTCTTCAGTGAAAAATGAAATTTTTACCGTTGTCAGTTTGTTAGATAACAACTCTTTCTTTGTATAGTTATCATAACGTCAATGTACTTTTATGTATATATAAACTTTTATCTGATAAGACCTAATTTTTAATTTTGCACGGGGCTCCGAATTTTATTTGTCAACCCTAACTATAGGAATATTATAAATGGTACACCTCACGGTCATATTTCGCCTTCGGTAGAATCGAGTAATCTTCGACTATATTAAATAACAAAATTAAGTCAATATATCATTAGCACTCATCGATAACACTAACACATGGTCATATTAGTGTAGATAAGATACTTTTATTAAATTTGAAAATTTGATGCTTACTTGATAGAAATATGATATAATAGTACATGATCATACTAAATGATAAATCAATTGTCATAAGATTATGACACGTGATCGATAAATGATACTTCAAATGACATATTGTAGAAGTTATATGGTTATCCTTTATCGTAATTGTCATATTTAGTTTTCTTTATCCTATTTCAAAAATACGTGAACATATCTTATCTTATCTTACTACTATATTGAGCATATCTGACTTTTCCTTTTAAAAAAATTCTAATAACAAATTTTAAGACTCAACAATTATCTTTAGAAATTATGTGATTACCAAATAATTTTTTACTTCTAGTAATTAAATCACTTTTTTCATCATAAAAATTTATTTTTTCAAATAGTTTATACGAGTCAAACGAGACTAATTAATCGAAAAAGAATAAAAACAACATTGCACTATTACAATTTTTATCACATATAAACCATCTTAAATACATTACATATGATTTAAAATTCAAAATTCTACTTTTAATATTGTTGATGTTATATTAGTTTGATGTAATATATTATTGACTTTATTCGACGTCTAAAATCAACATTTAATATATATAAAATCTTTGAGTAATAGAAACAATAAATGTTATAAATTAACAATTATTTATTCGATCCGTCGCATTGTGCATACACTGCATATATACGTAGACAAACAATGTGAAAGCATAGCGATTATGCTTGAAAAAAGAGTATTACTAGTTTCAATAATCCAACCTCTACTTTATAATTGAAGATTACCATTCCCAAGTTGGACCATATTAGACTATTAGTGGCCGTCTTATTCTAACCTTTTTATTTATTTATTTTTATTTTCTTAAAATGCCATTTCCTTAACATTCAACCCCAAATATGAATTTGCTATATTATCATCAATCATATAAAGATTTTTTATTTACAAAAATGTATATGATGGGGATGGTGGTGAGTTGGGTCCTAAATTTTGTCATTTAACCCATAACTTTTTTTAACATAAATTAAGTAGCATTTTCTGCAGCGGTTTTGAATTGATCCAACTCAGCTATAATTTAATATCACGTATTTGTAGAATTATTTGAGAGATTGAATTTAAAAAGAGTAAATTATTTAAATCGTCCGTGTGATTTGTCAAATACTCTATCGTTCTTGAGATTTAAAAAGTATTTGAGTAGTTCATTTTTGTAAAAATATTATGCGTGGACAGTCCAAAAATTAACCGCCCGTTAGTTTTGACCGTTAACTCACTCTATGTGCTTAGAACATGAATATATTTTTGTATATTCCCTTTCTCCTCTTGCACCGGATTTTTATAGTATTTAATAACGATAAATAATGGAAGAGAAGAAAGTGAAAAGACAAGAACACCCTAATGTGCTAAACACATGGAGTGAGTTAACAGTTGAAACTAACGGATAATAATTAATTATTGAATTATCAATGTCCAAAGTTAAAAAAATGAATTATTCAAATACTTTTTGAAACTCAGAGATGACGGATGAACGACCGATAAAAAATTTGACATAATAGTAAGTACTAATTAAATAATTTACTCTTTAAAAAGGAAGGATGCACTTGAAAATTTCGAGTGATTAAATGTTTAATTCTTATTTTTATGCACTTTAATTGTCGGCCTTTTTTACTAATGTTAGATCAGCATTATATATGCTCTCAATTATTTCGTTTCCCACACTATAATCTTAATTAATTTACTTTTTCCTCGTTTTGTCTTCGCATGATTAATCATAAACAATGTTAATCAACTTTGTTTCATACTTTATTACGGCCATTAAAGTTCGAAATCAAGAAAGAAGGATTGTGTTAACTTTAAGAAGTTAATTTCCTTGATGGTTATTGGTAAAATTAAGATAGCATTATTGTTACCTTTTACATTTCGTTACGAACTCTGTTCATGAGATACGATGACCGTAAATTAAGATACGATGACCGTAAATTAAGACGAAATAAAAACAAAAGCTAAATCATTCGTATCCGAACAAGGTTTTCTAGAGCAAGCTTATTTTAGGAATAATAGTTTACGATTGTCCCATGAATTTCGACAATTTTATTTCGTAATTGAAAAGTAGATCTTTATAACACCAATTTTTCATTAAGGTGATGATAAAATCGATCACCATTTTTTATAGATTCAACAACAATGTACAAAAAATAGTGATGGATTTCCATCACCATTTCATTAATGTCATTCTAAGGTATTTCGGAAGTAATGTTACTGATCGTTTCTCTAAAATCAATGCTGGTGTCTATGTGCTTTTCATTATTCTAATGGTTAATAATGATTTAATCACCGAACTTTTCAACTTTTTTGATTTGGCTTGTGCTATATGAACACCACTTATATAGCTATATAGACACCATTAGAGTCATCATTATGCCTAATATATTTAATTATTACAATTACAATTTGAAAATATTTTTTAATCAATAGAGTTATATGCAAGATTTTTATAAAAATTATAATTCTAAGTTTCTAACTACTAAAAATTTCTATGCGCAGCTTAACATTATCAAAATAATATAATACAAAAGAATTTAAGAAAAGGGAACATGTATAACAAATTAAAAAAGTAGATATACAGGTATTTTTAATAAAAAAACTAGTTATATTGAAATTAGAATAAGATATCCACCAATTTAAATATTACAACTCACGTTGGCAACACTAGACCATCAGTAAAAAACACGTTGATTCCTATAAAAAAAATTAATATATTAATTTATAAGATTTTATTTAATTTAAAGATGATATTAATTTAAATAGTGATCGGCTGAAAATGCAATGTTTATATGTTAATTTATATACTGTACTAAATAATAAAAAATTGATCATATAAATATGATGCTACCTTTATAACTGATTATATATTAAAATTAATCGCATAATAAAACTACTCAAAATAAATATATAATTAGTATATTAGTATATATTAAATATAAGTACATTTATTAAACAAACAATTAATAAAGGGCAACTCATTATCATTATAGGCAACTTTTACGGATTTCAATAGGATAGCGTAGGTTAATTAGTTATATGGTGGTGTCCATATAGCAATCCCCTTTGATTTTAACCCTCCATTTTTTTTTCATGTATTAATTTTTTAACTTTAAATAACATATTAGAAAAAACTATTGTTACCTATTATCACAGGTTAAAAACTGATAAAAATTCAAAAATTAATTTAATCTCTAAAGCTTCATTTAAGTAATGGTTTTACCCTCAACCTCTTACATATATTTTAAAGCAATTAGCTTTTGCATACAATAATTATTATAAACAATTATTGTATCACATATCAATAAATAACTTTCTTTAAGAAATTTTATTAAAAATAAGAAGATGCTTTCATTATAAATATCCTTTCATAAAACTAGAATCATTAAACACGGGTTTGAGATCCAAGAGGCATAGGCTTTCAGGAGGGCAAGGAGGGGCAGAAGATCCGAACCCTCCATTTTCGAGATCAATTGTGCAAATTATGCCACGTTACGAGGGACTAGTTTGCAATTGTTTTTGGACGGAGAGATTAACTTGCAATTTTGATAAAGTTAAATGGGTCACCGGACATAATCAACCGTGCTTGTTTCTCCATCTTCTCTCGTCGCTCCACCGCCACCACCGCCGCTCCACCGTCACCACCACTTTTGTCATCATCTTTACAACCACCACCACCACTATATAAATCTAGATATGGAAACTCGTAAATCGAGATCTAAAAAAGTCGCACCCCCAAAATGTGATGCAGCGGAAGTCGGGTCGGGGAGCGACTAATCAGAAATCATTACACAAAGTCACAACGAACGACCACTATATGCGTCGTTTTGAAAACATTACAATAGTATTTTCATTGATAAACCAAATGTTACACCAATTTTCTGAGTTCGCGAATAGTTCAAGAGATTCTAATACATAACTAATATTACGAAATAGTAATGCAAGGAAAATCTCCGATGTTTGTAAATCATGCGACTCGAGCTATTGTGTCCTGGAGTAATCCTACTCCTGTTGTGAACCTGAGAATACATACTAAAATGGTCAACAATAATGTTGGTGAGTTCATAGGTTTAGTTATCAAAATATAAATGTGAACCACGAGATTTCCATGTTTGTTTGTATCGCAAAACCACGATAAATAAATGTATACTACTGCCATGAGCTCATAGTCCGAAGCTTAACCAGTATGAGTTTGCCTCCTGCAGATGCCTAATCCAGAACATCCGTATGAACAAATAATAATGCGCCCGTTTGACCAGTTAGTGCTACTAACCCGGACGGGGATGGTCAATCCCAAATAGATCTATTCATTAATACTCGCGCTAAGATCCATACTAACGAAACTATGATGTGTAGAGGACTTGTACTTAGATTATGAAAGTGAAACTCATGCAATCCGTATATGTGTAAATCTGTACTCGTGTTCATGAAAATAGTGCATGTATTCTCACCCCAATAGTTAAAACAGTAAAAAGTGGGGCTATGAGACTCACCTGAGTCCTGAAAGCGAGCGTTTAAGTTAATAAACGTTTATCCAAAGTGTAACCTTCTGGCGCCCTAAACGCACAAGGTTATGTGTGAGTGAATGTCTCAAAAGATCATTCATGCTAGTTGTCCACTCAACTGATTATGTCCAAGTGTTTGTTTATCATTTGCGTTTAGACAATATGTATGGCCCGTTGGTGATGCTTCGTAATAATAATTCCCGCATACTTTATCATTATGTTTGTTTCATTGTATACTTATAAGAGTGTATGAGTTTCATGTACATGTAGTGTCATATGTGAATATTCGTTGTTACGCATGTTTAATAGTTTGTGAAACATGTTATAAATCTGTTTTATGCGACACTAGGGGCGACACCAAGGCATATTGCGACACTAGGTCGGTGTCGCAATTGTCTCGGAAGTTGGGACTTAGGCGACACAAGAGTTTGTGTCGCAAGTCGTGATTTCGATTTTGTTTTAGCGACATAGGCGTTAGTGTCGCAGGATATTGCGACACCAGTTAATACTGTTGGTAAAAATATTGCGACACAAGCGTTAATACTGTTAGTTGAATTATTGCGACACTAGCTTAGTGTCGCAAGTTAGTACTGTTTAACGACACAGGCGTTGTGTCGCGGATTAGTACTGCTGTCTTATGATTTAGCGACACGAGCTTTGTGTCGCAATAGCTTTGGGCCATCTTCGACACAGACGGGCTGAGATGTTTTCGTAGTTCGGGGACTTGATCAAATGTGCTCGGTTTGACCCGAAACTTTTAGGGAAGTCTTAAATATGTTATTAGAGCTTAGGAAAATTGTCGTTACGTTTTATAGTTAACCCGAAAGTGTCGTTTTATATTTATTGCAAAAACAGTCCATCCTTTAGTTTTCCGAAACTTATACGTTTTTCGTGGCTCGTTTTGACAAACCAAAGCTTCGAAATAAAATCCAAGAAAAATCACACTTGTTCATACATGTCTTAGCTACTTCCAGTAAATTTTTCATAATTTTTGGTCAAGTGTAACTCACGAAATCGTCCAAGAATCAGACAGGGGTCCAGCAGGTCGATTTTTGTACCTTTGCTCAGTGTTTGGTCTATATCTCACGATTTACAAAACTTCATAAAAAATGCAAGTACAACTTTGAAAGGTAACATAAAATGTGAACTCTTTCAAGTGGTTTAAGTCGATTTAGATTTGTAGATCTCGAGATATGCTTTCTCAAAGTTGGTTGATTTTTCTGTCCAAAACGACAGTCCAGACACTTCTTTTTGTAAAATCGTTTTCGTATATCAAACGACCTCAGAAAAATACCAAACCACTTGGGTTCGAAAGTAGACTCCTTGAACTTGATTTTAGACTCAAGAATCGCTCGATTTGGTTAGGAAATGAGTTAAATATCATGTGTCAAAGCCGGGTTGAGTTTTTGTCCGATGGTTAATAGTTTTACCCGAAAGTTTTTAGCATTATCTTTTGGTTTTCGGTTTAGATCTTGGATATAATTAGCATAAATGAACTTCTAACATGTATATTAACATTATCCAAGGAAGATAAACAAGATTCGAAGGAATTCTTACAAAGGAAACTCGATCTAAAGCCGAAATGAGGAAGAAGGGCTGCTGCTGTTCGGTTCTTGCTTCTCTTGTTTCTTCTTCTTCCTTGAGCGATGTAGATGATGGTGGTGGTGTCTAGGGGCCTTTGAAGGGGCTGAGAATGATGGTGGTGGTGGTGGTTTGGGGCTGGGAATTGAGAGAGAGTGAGGGAACATGAAACAAGTGAGTGTGTAAAATGAAGTTTGTAATGGTGTGTGAATGTCTTAAGAAAAAGAAATGGGCCAAGGGGTGCTGGGCCGATGTGGGCCTGGCTGGGCTGACTTTGGGCTTGGCCCAAGGTTGGCTCTCGGGCTCGTGATTTGCTCCTTGATTTCGTGTTACGTTCCTCGGTCGGTTAAACGTTAATAGCGCGTTTTAAAAATTTATTTGTTAACGTTTACTTTTCGCGTGTTGTTTTCGATACATACTTGCTATTTTAAATTGATCAAACATATTTAAATGTTTATTGGACCATTTTCAAAACATTTGACGGGTTTCTTTCGGTGTCAGTTTCGATTTGCGCGTTTTCATCGCGTACGATACGTAAAACGTTTTAGATATTATCGTAATAATATAGGTTAAATAACAATTATTTGTCATAATTATGTTATTTAATAAAATGTTTTTCACCAACGTCCATATTTACCGTGTCGGATTCCATCCGATCGAATTCGCGTAATTTAGAATTAATTACGTACGTGCGTATAATACAATATACTATGTGTTACTTTAATTAGTTCTATTTCACACTAATTACAAGTAATAACAACCTATCTTAGGTATAAATGATGGTCTAATTTGCCGTGTGTCACAAAAAAGAAGATCTGAAAAGTTGATCTATCTGAAACAAAATCAACTGCATCTTACATTACTGCATTTTAAATGCGATTAATGTATATTTGTGCTAGTACTTGCTTATTACATCTTGTATATTGTTACTGCATTTTATGATTTTTAGCATTTTTTATGTGTTTCTACAACTTGATTTTATTTTTGCAATCGAAAAATTCTGTTTAATGTATCTTGTATTTTGTTACTCCATCTTATATTTTTAGTATTTTATGTGTTGAAATAAAAAACTAGTAGTACTTATTTACTGCATCTTTTTGTATATTGTTACCGCATCTTATATTTTTTTAGCATTTTTATGTGTTTATAAATATTGGTTTTATTCTTAAATTTAAAAAACTATTATTATTTGTTTACTGCATCCTGTATATTTGTTACTGCATCTTACGTTTTTTATCATTTTTTACTGAATCTTGCATATTAAAAAGTTTTCTGATAGAATAAATTTTTGGACAGTTTTTTAGTATTTTTTCGGGTAAAATTTCAGACAGATCTACAACTTTATCAAAATTGCAAATTAGTCCATCCTTCTATACCCCTGCCCATCTGAACTGCACCCTTAAACACGACAACATTATATCAAAGTTCTAAATAAAACATTATAAAAATAATTATTATGACATATTGGACTTAATTTATACACATGTATATTATATATACTTAACATTATAGAATCATACATTATATAGAATATTACTTATAATTTAAGGTGTTAAAACGTTAAAAGAATTGAATGGTTAAAATGAAAAAAATAAGTTGGAAGTTTGATAATTAAACTATTCTTGAATTGCATTTTTGTTTTTTTGATAAAATAAACGATATATTGATGAACTAATAATTTTCTAGAAACTCGAAGAATTAGAGGATGCAAATGTGATAATGAGATCATCCAAACTATACAACCAACGAATATAATAATTACACAAATAGATATGAATTGGTGAGAAGGATTGCACTCGTAAGCCACTCCGTAAGGGAATAAGGAATGACCGGGTTTTTAATAAAATTTTGGCTCAAGAACGCTATTGGGCAACATTTTCTCACACTCTCGATAATGTTCCGGATTATGTTTTCGAACAACGTTCTGTGGGTGATGTTGTTATTATTTTTTTCACCTTAACATTGATTTAAAAAATAAAAAATACATTTTGAGAACACTGTAAACTAAGTGTTCTCTGCTCCTTCACTTTTTCAACATCAGTATCCTCCACAGAACAATACAAAAATAGTATCACCACTCCTCCGTCAATTATGAAAGATTTAAGGCCAAATCAACCAAACACCACATGTCATGCATTAACGTATTGATAATTAAAAATGATATTTGTACCTAAATACATATGACTAAGTATATAGGTCTAAAAATGTGATTTAATGAATATATTATAATAATTGGGTAGAAAATGGGTGTGTTTGGCACCAACATTTTTAAGAAATTAATGGAGATAGAAATTCTAAATTTTAAGAAACTCCATCTACAATCCTTGTTTGACACACACAAAAACTTGGGATTCTTGAAAAAATAATTCCTCAAAATAGAAGTTTTTAAAAGTAGCTTTTAAAATAATCTTCATCTCCGTCTACATCTCCATCTCCATCTATATCAACATCTTCATCTAATGTTGCCAAACATACCCAAAAGGTAATAGAATAAGTAAAAAAACCAGTGTCAAATGATGTATTATTAGGTTTGTTTTTAAGTATATGTAATTAGACATATTTAACATTACTTATGGCTAACCGATTGTTGTATGAGTTTATAAACAGAAATAAAAATTGTTCCCGCTCCTACGTGAGATCAAAACACCAACATAAAGCAAATTCCAACACAAAACGCCATTTCTTACATTGATGATGTGTGATCCAAATTGTAGAAAAATGATGGGTAGTCACAAATCGATAGTCGTTTCGAGTTCAACGACGTCATCTCATTTCCCCAATATCTCAAACAAATTGACGTGTTAATAATGTGTCAATCCATTATAGCTTTACTAAGTTTTCATACCTTAGAATCCATAAGATTTAAAGCACCACTTTCAAATTTCAATATATCCTTTTTAGGTGGATGATTGAGTACATTTTGGTTGGTCCAAATGGAAATAGTTGGCTGGGCAAGTGACCCAAATGGGTCTGGGCTTTTTGAAAATGGAGCATTTTGTGGGTAGGGGACACAATCACAAACTTCATTTGCTGGTTCCTCTTTTTTTTACTAATTTTTATTGTTTAAGGTCACAAAATTGATATTTGAAAGTTATAAATTTTCTAGCCTTTTGCATAAGTGATCATAAGTTGCAATTTTTCAATTTTATTTTTGTAATTATTAACGTAGTAAAGTTATTTCGATATATATTTTCACTTTTTTTTTTATCTTTTTTAGAAAGACAATCCTACTAACTTACCCCACATAATATACGTACATCGCACATATATATACACGCCTCCCACGAGGCTTGAACTCACAACCTCTTAGTTGATGGGCTCCTCACATACCGCTAGGCTATAGACCCTTTCATTTTTTTCACTTTTATTTTTTGTTATGTTATTGAAATAACGAATACAACCGGTTACTAGAAAGCCAAAAATATATATATAACAAAAACTAAGTACGAGAAGAATTAAAATGAATACATATATATATATATATATATATATATATATATATAGTTATAGTTACATATCCGGTGTATGATATTTCTTTTTCCATATATATCCGGTGTACGATTGCGGTAAGTTAAGACGACATAAAAGCAAAAGCTAAATCATTCGTATCCGAACAAAATTTTCTAGTGCAAGCTTATTTTACGAATAATAGTTTACGATTGTCCCATGAATTTCGACAATTTTATTTCGTAATTGGAAAGTAGATCTTTAAAACACCAATTTTTCATTAAGGGTGATGATAAAATCGATCATCGTTTTTGATAGCTTCAGCAACAATGTGTATTACATAGTTATACTTACAAATAAATAATGCACTATGACGATGGATCTATAAAAAATAACGGTGGAATTATCATTACTTTCATTAATGTCATTCTCATGGTATTATTGGAAGTAACGATAGTGATTATTTCTCTAAAATCAATTACTCTCTTTGTGCTTTTCATTATTTTAATGATTAGTAATGATTTAATCACTAAACTTTTAACTTTTTTGATTTTAACCCTTCAATTTTTTTCTTCATGTATTAATTCTTTAACTTTAAATAGCCGGTTAGAAAAAACTATTATTACCCTTAAAAAAAAAAAAAAATCAAATATCACTTTAATCTCTAAAGTTTCATTTAAGTAAGATTTTACCCTCAACCTCTTACATATATTTTAAACCAATTTGTCATATGCTTTTGCATACTATATTTATTATAAAAAATAATTATTATATCACATATAAAGAAATAACTTTCTTTTAGATAAAAATGGGACGAATAGAGCATTTATACATGGATGTTGTCTCTCATATCGGACCAATTAGAACGTGCCATTGACCTGATCAAGCGCTTTAGGGAGATCACCTTCACCCATGTTCCGAGAATATAAAATTGCTTGGTTGACTCGCCAACCTTTATGGAATTCATACTCAGACACTCCAGTACACATGCTGGTACACTGAAGCACATAGTCGCTTGTCATCGACATTCAAGCCATATAGAGCTCTTCTGTTGTTGAACGAGACTCTTTTATCTTCTTGGATGAAGACAATCGAGAGTTGGAACATGATGAACCATCACAAGTTAAAACGAGAAAGATTACGAGGATGATGGGAAGCATGGTATTATTCTTTCTACAGTACCTCAAGACGGGTTTATTGGAAATCATTATCTTTATTGCTTTCCATATTATCCCCTTAATCTCCTCTCCATCATATATTGTATTCCCATATATATCCCATGATTGTAGCCACGATTGTAGAGTTTTTCCTTTTTATAGTTTTTATCACTGTGTATATGTATAATGGTTTTTTCATAGTGAAAGATGAACCTTTTGGTACCAATTTCTTCATGGTATCAGAGCAATACCGATCCTAAAACACACATAAAAAAAAAATAATAATAATATAAATCCCTAATCACTCTCCATGGCAGGAGATGATGTAGACAAGAACCAAACAGGAGACGGTGGAAAGAAAACCCAGAATGAAGGAGAGATGATTGACCACAACTCTCCTTTTTACCTACACGCTTCCGACTATCCAAAACAAATGCACGTGAACGATGTGCTTACCGACAAGAACTACAGCGATTGGGAACAAGAAATGATGAATTTTATGTTCGCGAAAAACAAAACTGGTTTTATCGATGGCTCGATTAAGAAGCCAGAGACGAAGTCAGACAAATACCTACCTTGGATGCGTTGCGACGCAATGATTAAAGGCTGGTTAACGACAGCCATGGAAAAGGAGATTCGAAATAGTGTAAAATACGCCAAAACAGCGGCCGAAATCTGGAATGATCTGAAAGAGAGGTTTGGGAAAGAGAGCGCCCCCAAGGCGTACGAATTGAAGCAATCATTGGCCACAACTCGACAAGATGGTACGACCGTTTCTGCTTATTACACGAGACTACGTGTCTTGTGGGATGAGATGGAATCGATTATGCCTACTCCTCGGTGTACATGTGATGGATGTGAGTGTGGGGTTGGAAAGAAACTAACTGAACTAAAAGGGAAAGAAAGAACTTACGAGTTCTTAATGGGCCTTGATGACCAGTTTAGTGTTATTAAGACCCAAATATTAGCGATGAAGCCAACACCAGACCTGAGTGCAGCCTATCACCTAGTGGCGGAAGACGAACAACAACGCACCATTGCCTCATCGAAGGGACCGGTCCGTGAAGTTGCTGCCTTTCATACCAGCCTTCAAGGGCGGCAAGAACAAACTCGAAACCAACATGAAAAGGGATGGACAAAGAGTAAAAGTGTTTTTCAAGCCGACAAAACCGAAAAATGTGGTGAATGTGGAAGAGAAGGGCACAATAAAAGTGGATGTTTTAAAATAATTGGGTACCCGGAGTGGTGGCCAGGAAAAGGAAAAGGTGACAAGTCGAAGCCAAAAGCAGCAATGGTTGAGATGAGACCGTGTCCTATACCGGGCATGACAGAGGAGCAATATGCAATGTTTCTGAAATTGTTCGGTGAGAATCGTGAAGAAGCTGTGATTGCTAACATGGCAGGTAATATGAGTGTTAATGACAATTGGGTTGTGGACTCGGGTGCCACCGAACACATAACCCACCAAGGACACCTCCTTAAAAATTTATTCATGAACACCATTGAAAGGCCGGTCACCATCCCAAATGGGGAATCCATTCCCGTAAAAGGGAAAGGTGAAGTCGTCTTCAAAGGAGGATTGAACATCAAAGGAGTTCTATTTGTACCAAATTTTACATGCAACCTTCTATCCGTTAGAAGGCTCACCAAGGATCTCCATTGTGCTATAACATTTTTCCCTGATTTCTTTGTTTTACAGGATCTAAAAGCAGGGAACTTGATTGGAGCGGGTGATTGTCGTGGTGGTCTCTATTGGATGGAAGGAATAAAAGAAGAAAGAAAGGCGATGACGGTCACTATCGATGCATGGCATAGGCGTCTCGGGCATGCGTCAAATATAAAGTTGTCTCGTATTAGTTTCCTTAAAGATGTCCCTTCAAATTTTAATGCAAAAGTTTGTGATTCATGTAACAAGGCAAAACTCACTCGATTACCCTTTCCGATCAGTAGCACTAAAACTAGTAATTGTTTTGATTTAATCCATTGTGATATTTGGGGAAAATATAGAAGACCGTCACTTACAGGAGCAAATTACTTTCTTACAATAGTCGATGACTATAGTAGGGCGGTATGGGTATATTTACTTAAAAATAAACACGAAGCGGGTTCTTGCCTAAGTGATTTTTACAACATGGTGAAAACGCAATTTGAAAAGGGCATCAAAAGAATTAGATGTGATAATGGTGGAGAATTCATATCAAATAGTATGAACGAATTCTGTAGAGAACGGGGGATAATCTTAGAAACTACTTGCCCTCATACCCCACAACAAAATGGGGTAGTAGAACGAAAGCATAGGCACCTCCTAGAAATTGCTCGAGCATTACGGTTCGAAGCCAGTCTACCCACTACCTTTTGGGGGGAGTGTATCCTTACGGCTACATACATCGTTAATCGGCTGCCATCCAAAAGAATAAATGACAAAACCCCATATGAAGCTCTATTCGGACAAAAACCCAAATATGACCATATGAGAGTTTTTGGATGCATGGCGTACTACAAGAACACCGAAACGAATGGAGATAAGTTTGAACCAAGAGGAAAACCAGGGGTATTTATGGGCTATCCTCCAAGCAAAAAGGGGTACAAAATTTATGATCTAGAAGAAAGAAAAATGGTGCTGACAAGAGACGCAAGATTCATCGAAGAAATCTTTCCTTTTTCTAAAGCAGAACCAAAAGTTTCTGAACAAGAAATTTTTGAATACTCAAGTCCTATCCCACAATGTGATGAACCACATGAAGAACTTACAAAGAAAATGGAGAAGGAAAGATCATCAATACAAGACAATGAGGAAGAACAAACACATAGCATGGAAGATGCCTTGGAAGATCAATCAGAAGACTTAGTTGATGAAAGGGAAAATGATATCCATGCTGAAAACATACACATGGAAAATCATGTGGAACCACCTGTTATACAGCAAGAGACCGAAGAAGGAAGACCAAAGAGACAAAGAATGCAACCGAGACACTTCAGCGAGTACCAAGTAAAGCTTCCACCATCCATTGACCACACGCAACCCACTTCCGATCAAGAATCCTCAACGGTACACCCATTATCTCATTATGTTTCTTATGAGCATTTTTCTAACACTCACAAAGCTTTCTTATCTGCCATCAATGATCATGATGAGCCAAAGTCTTTTTATCAAGCAGCCAAAAATAAAAATTGGAAGGAAGCAATGCGAAAAGAAATACATGCTCTTGAGGAAAACGAGACATGGACCCTTGAGCAATTACCGAAGGGAAAGAAAGCCATTGACTCAAAATGGGTGTACAAGATTAAGTTCAAACCGAATGGTGAGGTGGAAAGATATAAAGCGAGACTCGTCGCAAAAGGCTGTACACAAAGGGAGGGGGTAGACTACCATGACACGTTTGCACCTGTTGCAAAATTGGTGACCTTAAGAACACTATTAGCCATAGCCGTGAAACGAAGATGGGAAATTCAACAACTGGATGTTAACAACGCATTCTTACATGGAGATCTAGAGGAGGAAGTTTACATGAAGATTCCTCAAGGGTTCTCGGCTAAAGACGAAACAAGGGTATGCAAGCTCAAAAGGTCTATCTACGGCCTGAAGCAAGCATCTCGGAACTGGTACCACAAGTTTACAAAATCCCTTGTTGGCCTTGGTTACAAACAATCTAAAGCCGATCATTCCTTGTTTATCTACAAAAATGGCGACACATATGTAGCTGCTCTAATATATGTGGATGATGTGATACTCGTCGGGAATGACGAGAAATGGATCGAAAGAACAAAGTCCCACCTGGACAAAGAATTTAGCATAAAGGATCTTGGCCCCTTAAAATATTTCTTGGGCATCGAGGTAGCAAAAACCTCTGAAGGATTGGTCCTTAGTCAATATAAATACACGTTGGATATTCTTCAAGATAGTGGGTTACTAGGATGTCGTCCTAGTTCATTTCCCATGGAACCAAATCTCAAGCTTGATAAAGGAGAAAAAGAAGAAAAGATTGATGCAAGTCGATATCGAAGACTTGTAGGTCGCTTGCTATACCTACAAGTCACTCGCCCAGATATAGCATACTCCGTAAGCATTCTAAGCCAATTTGTTGGAGACCCACGACGTATTCATATGGAGGCTGCAAACAGAGTTTTACGATACCTTAAAACTACAATTGGTCAAGGCATCCTTCTACCAAACACTACTGTGACTGACCTTGTAGCCTATTGTGATGCTGATTGGCTTGGATGTACACTTAGTAGACGATCAAGGTCAGGTTACGTGCTATTGCTAGGGGGAGCACCAATATCTTGGAAATCTAAGAAACAATCAGTAGTATCACGGTCTTCAGCAGAGGCGGAATATCGATCTATGGCCACTGCCGTTAGTGAGATTATGTGGGTTCGTTGGCTATTAAAGGAACTTGATGTTGCGGTTGTTGGTCCTACACCGTTATTCTGCGACAACCAATCAGCAAAACATATAGCAAACAACCCCGTCTTTCATGAAAGAACGAAGCACGTTGAAATGGATTGTTATTTTGTTCGTGAACGAGTTGCAAGAAAAGAGATTATGCCCGTTCACATCAATTCAAAGCAGCAAATTGCCGACCTGCTTACCAAACCACTTGGCTCTCACCTGTTACAAACGTTACTGGTCAAGTTGGGCATTCGAAACTTACATGCGCCAACTTGAGGGGGAGTATTGGAAATCATTATCTTTATTGCTTTCCATATTATCCCCTTAATCTCCTCTCCATCATATATTGTATTCCCATATATATCCCATGATTGTAGCCACGATTGTAGAGTTTTTCCTTTTTATAGTTTTTATCACTGTGTATATGTATAATGGTTTTTTCATAGTGAAAGATGAACCTTTTGGTACCAATTTCTTCAGGGTTGATACAGGAGTACGCTATTCGTGGTCAGAGGAGAGCGCAGAGGAAACTTTCCTGAAGATTTGTGATACTGGGAGATGTCCTTTACAAAAGGTCACTCGCCCTTCTGTAATAAGGAGCACACGTTTTCGAACAACTCATTCAAGTTGGTGCGTAGGACACGTCATCAGTCAAATGCTTGCAAAGAAAATCATGAGGCAAGGCCAAGGGTGTCAAGAGATGTCAGAATGTCAGCTCCTTTGATCTGAAGGAATTCTCTTTCAGCATGATGTGCCACGTCAAATGCGGGTTCATTGTCTATCCCCAACGTAAGACTCCGAATTAAAAAGTCGTACCTTCGAAGGCATGATTGCTATGATCAGGAGCTTCTTAACATTGTTGAGAATGAGAGATGAAAAGATTTGGTGGTGGATAAGTAAAACGTGAACTAACATTGGGATATGATCATAGCTGGTGTGAAGTGTTTGGATGCATAGATGATGGTTTTCAGATTCCGCAAACATGTGTCCTGCACAAAGTACATCGAATTTTCAGAGATATCTCGTAATGTCCTTTTTGTACCTTAGCGCAATTCACATATCAAGTTATTACATGGCGAAATAACAAAATATGTGACACATATCCAAATTGTGCAAAACATGCACAAACAAAGTGTTTTGTAAACTTTGTGATTTATGGTTGTAATGTTAAAAAGAAAGCATCAAGAGAGCCAGAGAGACACAGGAAGTCACAGAGAGCCATTCCATTGAACCCTTTATATGTATGAGTTGTTAGAAACCTTTATACCCCAATATCTCGTGTGTCGGAAACGACCTCACTATCATACTACTCGTCGGAATCGATCACCATCACGACAAATCACACAACTTTATATAAGTTAATATTAAAACGCACAAAACAGAAAAAGCACGACACACGTTTTTGCGTGGAAAACCTCTCAAATGAGAGTGAAAACTACGGGAACAGCAACCACTTAAAATTTCACTATATACGAATAATATTACAAGAATGGACGCTCCTCTCAACACATTTGAATATTATCACGTATCCTCACACCACTCTCACCGGTAGATTACAATAACGGATTTCGCGCCGTCGTTATTTATTCACCGAAACCACCACAGGGGACAGAGGAAGACGACTCTCATAAGCTCTCTTTTTTTCTCTCGACCTCCTCACATAAACCCTAACATATTGACTCCTATTTATAGACAATTTTCAATAATTTCCTAATCAGATTACAAATCAAATTACTAATTAGAATTAACTTCCTCTCTAAGTCACACTATATTAGAAAATAGAATCATACTCAATATCGTCAAGCCCATAACACATAAGTTTATAAGAAGTTTCACTTTAAAATCAACTGATAATAGGAGTAGGAGTGGTCATCAAACTAATGATTTGCACCCAACAAATATCACTAGTTCACCACTACTACCATGCATCTCTCATCGTTATCGCGGGTATGAATCTAGTAGTAACAAATTGTAAACGAATAAAGGTATGCCAATTAACACACAAGCGATTACGAGAAATAAGAAATACACGAGTGTTCGCGTATACTTTTTAGTAATCTTTTCAAGTTCGATAAAACATGACACAATGCTGAGGAGATCAGCACACATAACACATAAGTCATTTACACGTTGAAACAACAAAATTTGAAACTAAATGCCGACAAAGGTATCTGAAATGCTAACAAGTGACACGTATCTAAATACCGACAAAGGTTTCACGGATGTCAATCTCATAAAAAAGGTCTACCAATTTCCCGGTATTTCAAATTTTGCGAAACGGTTCACTGTATTGTTTTAAAGGATTTGGAATTTTAAGGAATATGAATTCTTTTAAGTTGTGAATTATAATTCAATTCCTTTTTTTAACTAAACACCTTTATGAATTAGAATTGAATTGAGATTCAAATTTATCGAATTTCATTGATTCTGTGAAGTAAACGAAACGAAAGAGTTTTGTATAATTTAGTATAGGTTATATACATATATACATACTTATGTATAGTTATTATTATATATTGATAAACTCAGGGTTTTGAGCTACATTTCATATCCCTGTGAATACAAGTGAGAAATGGAACTAAAGTATCAAGTCTTAATCCATTCAATCACAAACAAGTCAAAGTTTCTGTCTTCTTTTTTCTTGTTTTCTCACCAAAGACCGATTGAAACAAATAAACAAAAAACACAGCATTAAAGAAATAAACAAGTGTTATTAATCAAAAAAATTCGAAAACCTGAGAAGATTGTGAGGAATATACAATGAGCAGTCGTGAACGTGTAAACTTACATGAATAGGATGAATCGACAACGTTATACACAAATATCAGCTCTTGATGAGGTACATTCTACTGGTGTTCTTGCATTCTCCATTCTGATTTGTTTGTTTGAATGCTACTTTCATATCCACTACTATCACCTGACTCAATGTGTCGCCTCTCGAATGACCTATCCCTTACCGTTTCCCTACTCCCTCTTCGGTCCTACATCAAAAAAATCCAAGATCACGGTTACATAAGGTGCTTAGATGTGCACTATGAAAGTGAATATTTGTCTTCAAATAGTCAGAATTAGATTATCAATGGTGATAAAATGGGTTGTATAGGATACTTTTTGCCTTTTTGGATGTAATTTTGATGTTTGAAGCTGTAATAATCATGAGTGTTTGAAAAATTAAGATTTTGGTAATAAATTGACACGTAAAATGATCAGAAAGGACATTATTCTGAAAAGGAAAAAAAGGTAGGCATGTCTTGTGAGATTAGAGTAAAAGCATGTCAACTTAAGCTAAAATGTGGGATACTACGATTAATCTATTTTACACTTTGATAATCAGTTTTGTTGCATTTACTATCGAATCAATTATCTAAAACAGTAAAACTGATTATTTGACGCCGTTCAAGGCAAATAACTGATTATATGACCTCTAGATACATAGATACGAAAAATATAATATTTTATCCAAAAATCAAAACTTGATCGTTTGATATAAATTCCGTAAACATGGATGTTGCAAAAAAGGGAAAGTACTTGGTACATGAAACTTACATTTTGAAAGGAAAAATCATCGGCCTCAAGCATGTGAATCACATGACCCATCTTCGGTCTCTTTTGAGCAGTTGGGTCAACACATCGTAATGCGACTAAAAGGACTCGTTTCAGTGCTCTGGAAGTAGGTTTTTCAGGTAACTTAGGATCCAAAACGCCCTCAGAATTCCTATTTGTTACCATTGTTTTAAGCCAATCAACAAGATTTACCTGTGTCAAATCTATTCAGAATCCAATTACAATAAAAGGAGACTAAATGAAGAAAAATAAAAACAAACCTCTCCTTGAGGCCGGCTATAATCAACAGGGTTTCTACCACTAATTATCTCCATAATAAGAATCCCAAAACTGTATACATCGCTTCTTTCATTCAACATGCCCGTACTAGCATATTCAGGAGCAACATACCTGTTAAGAATAATACAAAGATCACTCGTGTTGTATTTGCTAACGGCTAAAAATAGGTAAAGTTTTGTATGGATTGAAATGGGCCGGGTTGAATTGATATGAAAACACTTATTTTTTCTTTTATCCAAAAATGTTGAAATTTTTATTATTTTTTTATTTTTATTTTATAAATGCTTAGTATTCAAATAGGATTACTAGAATTATATTCCTCTAATCTTAAAACTTTTGTGAATAACATGATTTGAAAGGTTTGTCCGTTCGTACACTACAACGACA
Source organism: Gnaphalium uliginosum (assembly GCA_963930675.1). Classification (NCBI taxonomy): domain Eukaryota; kingdom Viridiplantae; phylum Streptophyta; class Magnoliopsida; order Asterales; family Asteraceae; genus Gnaphalium; species Gnaphalium uliginosum. The sequence continues at coordinate 39,881,309 of OZ005684.1, read as the reverse complement.
CTTTAGAAGACTTTCTCAACCGTTCGACCTATTTGCCCTGTTTCCTTCTTAACAAGTTTTAATATATTTATTCATTTTTCGACCCATTAGAGTTAATAAGTAAACGGGTCGAAATTCCTATCCCTATAGGTGACCAAAACATGAAGAATAAACTGACATACCCAAATGTACCCATGACTCGGGTCGTCACATAGCTCATTTCTGAGCCCAAAAGCTTTGCCAAACCAAAATCCGAAACTTTCGGGTTCCATTGCCTATCAAGCAAAATGTTGCTCGACTTAACATCACGGTGAACTACTTTGGGCTCGAGTCCTTCGTGCAAATAGGTCAACCTATAAATGACCATAACGGTTTAAGCTTTCTTTGAAATAGATTGAAAAATTCTGAATCAAGAATGTACCCTTTGGCAGTTCCCAGTATAATGTTCATTCGGATCTCCCATGTAAGCGGGCTGGTGGGTCCTACATCTCCATGAAGCCATTGTTCTAAGTTTCCGTTGTCTACGTACTCATAAACTAGGATCCTAAACATGAAACAAAACTTATGTTTAGTATCTTCTGTGGATCTATTTTAAGCAAATTGAGGTTAAAAGCTTTTTAACTTTAAAACAAAACCGATGATAATCAAACGTTACCTATGAGCTCCCTCCACACAATAACCAAGTAACCTGACTAAATTCTTATGCCGTACACGCCCAATTGCTTCTACTTCCACCTTAAACTCCCTTTCAGCTTGTCCTCTGTTCAAAATAATTTAAATAATAAAAATTAATACACTTTTCAACTTCAAACTTTTTGATTAATTGAAAAACAAATTAAGCAGAATTCTTCAATGTATCTATACTTTATACCATACTAAATTATAAAGTACCTTTGAAAGTAAGTTTTTTATTCAAGATCATCAAATACTATTTTGATCATATCCATTTAATCAACTAAAAGGATTGGATGAAAACAAATTAAAATAAAATTCGAAGCTTAATCACATAAATTAGGAAGTTCATTTTTTTTGTTGTTTATAGAACTAAACTTGCTTTTCAAAGCCATACGATGTTTGACTTTTACATATTTATAACTTTTTATGTATGCAAGTTCTTATAGTAAATTTTGAACCTGTTATTAAGCAAATTCTTAACAGCAACAGTAGATTTATCTTCCAAAATTCCACAATAAACAATTCCATAACCACCTTCACCAATCACATTCTCATCAGCAAAACCATTTGTTGCAATCTCAAGCTCTCTAAGTGTATACCAATGACCCCAACCCAAATGAGAAACCTCCGGTTGAACCGAACCGACAATACCCACTTGATCAGCCGACCCATTTTCATGACCGGACCCGGTTTTTTCCGGATAAGCAATCCGGTGCTTTTTACCCAATTCAATCTGAATCTTTTGATACCCATTTATATTTTTCTCATCTTCTGCTAAAAAGTCGGAATCTTGACCCGTGTATTGTTGTTTTGACTCGGTTTCTTGAATATGAGTTCGGGTCGGGTCGACCCGGATTTCACGGATTTCTTTTGAGATGTTTGGAATGATGGGTTTTTGATTCTGAGGTAATGTTTTGGTTTTTTTGCAAGAACTGTTGTTGTGCTTGGAAGTGAAATAAAGTGATATTAAGAACATCAAGATAACAATGGTGGCACCGACACAAATACCAACAACAACCCATAACCTTAAACCGAAAATTGAGGTTTTCTTTGAGAGTTCATCGTTAAGAAAACCAGACATGTTTGTTCTTGTTGTTGTTTAGATTTTAGTACGATGATGCCACATGACAAAAAGGACAATTACGAAAAGATGATAATGAAGAAGAGAGACAAAAAAAAGGAGGGTAATGTAATGGTATTAAATGGCTAGAAAATTGAGTGAGGATTTTGGGGGTTGGAAGGTAGGGAAGTGTACAGAGCTGTACTGATGGGACTTGTACAAATTTTAGCAGATTTTTATAATCTCACTTTGTTATGTTTTTGTTTTTATTTAATTTTATATTTTAATAGTGGTGTTTGTTTGATTTTTGTACTAACTTGAATTGATTGGTATTGGTTGAGTTTAGGATTGTATTATGCAATTTTAATTATTGTTTATGAAGATGAAGATTGAAAATGATTGGTACAAGAGTTGGTATAATACTCTACTAAATTTCTAAATTGAAGTAATGTATTTGGTGGATTAATATATAAGCTGATAATTAACTGGTGTCATTAGGTGTGTTAAACTGTTAATCATGTTTAGATTGGTTTGGACTAGATGAAGTGAAATCAGTTAACGGAAAGGAACTAGATTTAAAATTTGGAATTAGGTTCTTGTTTGGGGCAATTCGAAATCATATAAATAAAATGACATAGTGTCAAGATTGGTAATATTTAATGTTGCAAGTTATCAGTGTTTTTGCAAGAAGCTACTATAATTATTAAATGTGATTTTTTCTATTTTTCACATATTCAAACTCAAATACAATGTAATATTATATGCTAAATTCTCACCTATTATGTTTGTGCTTAGCTTTTATTCTTTCCCTTTTATCTTTTATTTCAGGATCATTTTCTTATAAAATAAATAAAAGAAATATTTCATGTTCTTTCCATTTAAATATCTAATTTTTTAATAGGTGTAATGAAATCTAAAGATTTATCATGTTAAATAAATAATTATTGTGACCAAGAATAAAATTTATATTTTTTAAATTAAGTTGCTAAATATATCCTATTAGTTATATATGCTTTAAACAAATAACTAAAAGTTTATATATATGTTACAAATTAAATTAGTTTTAAAAAATAATCAAAAATCATAAATACTTAGTATATAAATTTTAAATAGTTAAAGTTTAAAAATTAGCATTAGACGTTGAACAACATTGTTAACTAATCTATACTCAAAAAGTAACATAGTTTATTCAAATGATGTTAATAACTTAAACAACTAATGTATTTAAGGTACATAAACGCAGTAAAAGATACGAATTATGCAAGTAAATATATATGGACAAGAAAAAAAATGATGAATGGTGTTACAAGTTTATTTTTAATTGTTATTCAATATGTACATCATACATAACCTGCTCATAGAACTCAAAACAATTTTTAATTAACTATAATATAATTAAATTTAATTTTACTTAATATTCGAGGAAAACAATCTAACCCAAAGTGAATCAGTTACTTGAGTATGATACATATGTTACATAGAAACCTAGATATTTCAAATTCCATGAGTAAATTTTAGCGATTAGATAGATTTTCAGTTGACAAAAAATACACAAAAAATACACAATATTTACACTTTTAAAGTATAATTAAGATCGACCGACTGAAAAAGATTTTATTCTCAAGCGTCATATTTATAAAACCCCGCATTGCTGCGCGAGTGAAACAAACTGGTTCCTTGTATTTATGAAAACGTAAACAGTTTTGTTATCGTTTAAATCAAATAGCTTACAGTTGGGTGTTACTAATTAACTATTGTCATATATGTTAAGAAAGATAGATTAAAGTATTAAACACAAAACTATTGATGTAGGTATGGTCATTGGTTTAGACTTTAATTGATGGTTTTACAAATTTCTTTAGATCATGGTGGATGCTTTGAAAAAAGAAATCATAAAAAGTGAAGCACTCGTATAATATCATCCCTCACGCATATTCTTTTGAAAACTTTAATATCTAATCTAATTTGATATTCCTAACGAAAATTATAACTCCTACCAATTAATCAAATGCCTTATGAATATATTTTATTATTCAAGCTTAAACTAATGTATTCACGTTATGGTAGTTTTTATCGTTTTAGCATGATTGTAGCATATCATTCGCATTCGCATTTAGAAGATCATTTTAAACTGATGTATACACAATGAAATAGAAGTAGGATGACTATAAAGCTAATTTATTGATCAATGATCAGTGAATCGAATAGAAATTCAATACGACATTAATTGACCCAAAACAACGCGTTCAATACATAAATTGGTCCATCCCAACAAACTACAACACCTTTAGCCTCTCCTTACATAACATAACATTACTTTTTTTGTAATATACTCCAAAAGTCCAAAGTCCAAAAATAATTGAGTTGACCATACTATATCACTTGTTAAAAGGAAAATTCGAGTTCGATAAAACATTCCCCGATTTAATTTAAAGTTATATTTAAAAGCAAATAATTGAAACCAAAATCACAACGGTACTTTGTACTTTGTCCTTATTAGATTAGGATAGAATAAATCAAAATTCAATTTTGAATAATAAGAGTTATAAAATTTAATAGCTTTTGTATAATCGCATCCTTAATATTGAGGTGTTATACTTGTATATTAACGAGTTTTTTCTACCCGCGTGTTAGAGCGGGAAGTCTAAAATATATAATTCAGATGCGCGAATGTAATTTTTCTTTAGGTTGTTTGCTTATTTTACGAAACTTAAAACGTAGAAACACTTCATTTTCCTGATTGTGTACCAAAGAGTGTTCATCGAAATATGTTTTGATTTTCTCAAGTCATTAGAATTGGATTGTTCTATATGTTAAAGATTTATATCAAATTAGATAATCAATTTATATATGAATCGTACTTTTAATCGAGTTCCCCTATCAAATTCAACCAAAAATCGATTTTAACTGATTAGGTTGATTTTTTCTTTGGGTAAAAGGGTTTTTCTGATTACGTTGATTTAATAAACTTGAAACGGAAAACCTCAACATATCATAATTATAAAAGCTTTAAGAACTTATTTTTAAAAATACAAAAACTCTAAATATTGGGTTAAAATAATAACGCTTTTTTGTTATCACTTTAGTCTCTTTAACATACTTTTAAGTACAATGTTTTATATGCATGTTATCACTTTAGTCTCTATTAAATGTTATTACTACTTTTTAAATCAAAAATATTTATTTATGCTTATTTACCTAGGAAAGATAATTGTGTAGTTGAAATGTATTAAGAATACGTTAAATTTCACCCCATTATATTATATTTCTATGAATAGGTTAGGAATAGTTAATTTACTTTTGATAAACGTCAGGGAGGTAATGATAATAATAATAATAATAATCATAGATTGAAAACTTTATGGTGCAAAAGAATTAACGCTCATACAATATGATTGAATGACTTAGATCAAATACGAATTTAAGAATTAAAAAACTGGAATCCCAAAAGTATACACATATTGTATTATTCAAACTCGGAAACTGTCTGAAAACCACAATCCCAACGGTATATAAATACCTAAGGAAAGATGCTAAATGTTATACCCAAAATAAATTCAGAAAACAAGATAAAAACAAATCTCCAGGTTTAAAAAATAACTATGTTAATAATTAAAATGCCATTTCGAGTCGTAAATGATTCAAAAGGTCAAAATACACTAGAATTCATTGCGAATCGAAGAGCGTTAGTCCATTTGAGTAAGAGGTAGTTGTTGAGAAACAAATTTTAAGATAAAAATAAATAGAAATATAGAATGAAATCTCAATCACCCAACGTGAGCTAATTAGATAAAAAAAATTCAATAATATTAAATATCTAAATGACAATAAGAATAATTTTTTATTTTTTTTATTTTGTGTTTTCCGTTGATAGACAATTTCAAGTTATACTATTTTTTTATTGACAAGACACATGAAGCGCGTTTAGTTCATTCATTTTTCTAAAAATCTTCCTCGTGAAAACTGAAAAATTAGAAACGTGTTCAAATTTGATATTTTTGATAAAAAAAAAATTTTTAAAAAAGAAAATACCTATTTTCCTTTCTATAACTAAGAAATTAAAAACTACTTTTTTTTTATTCTCTAATTTTTTCATCTCCACTATTTTTTTAAAAATAAAAAGTTCATCCTTACATTCGAACTCGTTTTCTAAATTTTCATTGTTCCTTTTTTTATAAAAGTAAAATTCTCCTCGTTTACTAAAAAATGTAAAACGAAAAATGAGTATATTTTGATTCTAGGAAGATTACTTGTATAAATATGCATATGAACTACAAATTGGTTTCGTAGTTTTCAATTGGGACATAAATATATTCTTATAAGATAAGAATATTGATGATTAATTATGATTATAAATCGTCAGATCACCCTCCAGTAGGAATTGCTTCAAGATGCATTTTATTTTACTTACATTTTGTACTTTGAATCTGTATCATTTGACATAATTCTCTGTTTCAGAAGCTTCTTGAATGCTCCCTAACCGTTTGATAAAATGCCTATAAAATTCAATTACTCTTAGCATATTATTTCGTAACACACCCGTTTTGTATCACTGCCATGGCAAATATGCATTGGTTTGCCACATTGAAAGTCCTTTTAGACAAGACATAATATACCGATAATATGAAATATTTATCGTCGGAAGAATATTGTCTTAACATGATAATGGTAAACTGATGTATAGTCGTTCCTTTTTTCCTAATCACTTTAATTTTTTCACATGATTTGCTCAAAAACAATTTGAAAATGCTTCATGTGTCTAAAAATGTATAATTAAAGGCGTGTCTAGAGATTTTATCGGTGGATATGATAGAATAATTGGTGAAAAATTAGAAGGAATAAATAGGATCCATGTATCATTCAATATATGAATTAGGCATATCATTAAGACTATATTTTAAGTACATTTAACATAATTCAAACAATATATTCGTACAAACATGTTTTAGTTAAGAATTTTATTGACATTTTAACATTCCAATGATGTTTAACCTGTCCTATAAATAAGTGAGTATCAGCAACAATGATCATGAGCCCTTGAAGATTATATCTACCATTTATCAGTCGCTAACGATCACGATCGGGCTGGATACCGAGTGATTATGGTCATCAACCCATTCAAGATAACCGTAGTTAACTGCTTGAGGGATTTTCTCAATTTTAACGCTTAGTACAAACTTCTGCTTCTGAGATTTTCTCGTAAATCTTATAGTGTTAGGCTCAACACTAACTATCATTCCATCGGAAACCACTACAATGGCCCGATAGGTGGATGTCGCGTCTCCAACATTTGTTACGGTCCTCGTGAAATGTTTTTCTGTTGGAACTGTGGTTTTGTTTGTGAAATTTACAATAAAGGAAGGATAGTTAAGTTCTGTCTGATTTTCGCTACAAGTCCATTGACTTGTTCTTATGACTGTCATCATTTGCTTTGTGGTGTATCCAAGACCACATAAGAAATCAATGTAGTCTTGTGAACTCATATCATACACGAGTCCAGGGTCCATGGCCCGGTTAGGATTCACATGGCCCGCACCAAAATCTAAAGGACTAGCATCGAGACCATTTTGTTGGTCTAAAATGGTTTCCAGAGTATTGTCGGTTTTGGTTGCGGTGGTCATTATTGCTGATCGGATGGCAGCCGGACTCCATTCCCGATGGACCGCCTTTACAAGTGCTGCGACACCCGCTACATGTGGTGCTGCCATTGATGTACCCGATTTAAACGCGTAGTCCGTTAATAAGCCATAGTTTTCGGCTTGCATGTAAGGCACATCAGGTCTAATAGCTCCTAGCACATCGACGCCCGGAGCTAGAATATCGGGCTTTAAAACATTTGGACTAATTGGGTCGGGTCCTCGTGAAGAGAAATAGGCCACTTGTGGTGCTGGCCCGGTGCCCGTTTTGGTTAACCCGAATCTCATGTTTTTCACACTCGTGTTACCCGTCATTGCGTATTCCTTCAGTACTTCTGCATATCTAGTATGTAAAACTATGCCTGGAATAGCATAGTCCTCCGGATCCATAAACAAGTTTTCGGATAAGAAGATCGCTCCATACGCACCCGCTTTAGTAACTGCATCCATCTGCCCGTTTAGATTCAAGTTACTATCGTCGCACAATACTACTTTTCCTTTAACCTCGTTCGGGTCCAAATGACCAAATTCACATCCGGCTTTTTTTGAATCGTTACTTCCATAGTACAAATTTGTATCAGTAATTAAAACGCTCGCTGGGAAATACGAGGTTCCCTCGAAAACCAGCCCGTTTCCTAGCTCGACAGTTGCAATGTAACTTCGGTCTATAGTGCCTGCACCCACTGTCATAATCCAAGGTGCACCATTATATATTGAACTCGAACTTGGGCCATCATTTCCAGCGGCACAAACTACAACGATTCCTTTTTCCATAGCTGAAAGCGATGCAATGGCGATTACATCCTGATAAAAAGGTGTGTGCTCTAAACCTAAAGATATCGACATTATATCGACCCCATCAGAAATTGCTTGATCCATCCCCGCTAGAATATCAGTGGCCGCAGATATTAAAGTATCGGCAGCCCATAACACTTTGTACATAGCTACATGTGCTCTAGGCGCAATACCTCTTGCTATGCCTTTTGCATAACCAAAGTGACTCGCACCGTTAACGAAATTACCAGCAGCAGTTGATGAAGTGTGCGTTCCATGACCATCGCATCCTCTGGGCGAGTCAAAATCATACTCTGCGGATATATTAAGCCCTGCTGCCTCTAGTCCTTTACTAAACGATCGAGCCCCAATCAACTTGTTGTTGCACATAGACGGCGTAAAACGTGTCCCATTTTCACACTTCCCGTTCCATCTCAACGGTACCTTTGACATCCCGTGATCATTGAAACTCTCACTTTCGGGCCAAATTCCCGTATCAATCACCCCTATAATCACATCTTTTCCGTAAGACGAAACGGGCCATATGCCCGAACCACGATTTAGTCCAAGAAACTTCGGTGTATGAGTCGTGAACATCTTTCCAAACGACTCTTTATAGGTGCTTAGATGAGCTGGCGAGTTCTCTAGCTCGTTCAATTGACAAGGAGTGAGCTTTGCACTAAACCCGTTCATTACATGAGTATACGAATACAAAAAAGTCTCTTTGTCTTCGGGACAAACCGATGATAAGGATTTCACGGTATGTTGGTGCCATAACTCGTGGTTCGAGAAATGATCGGGTTTTTGTGAATGGTCCATGTGAATGATATATGTTTGGGACAGTTTAGGCTCTATGGATGCAATGGTGAGCCCAATTAGCAGAAACAAAAACATCAAACAATTAAAAAACTGTCCCATGGCTAGTAAACTTGATTTCCGAGTGATGATGGTTTAGCAAAAGAGTAAATAATCTATTTATATATAAGCTAAGGTTTCTCTGATGTTTCAAACTTTATGTAGAAGTCCACTTTTGGACGTAGATTTTTAAGTCCCTTTTAGCTGTTTATAAGATGAAAACAAGGACTAAATCCAACACATATCGGATTAGGACGCTTTTGTCAATATATAGTGAACTTACTTTTAAAATGTATGATAATAAGATAAAATGTCATTGTTTGATCTAACAATGACCAAATCCGAAACATATTCTATGAAAAGATTTTTGTGCATAGGTTTCCTCATCACTATCTTACTTTTTCTAAGAACTGCAAATTAACTTAAGTAACGAGAAGTGTGCCCTAATCGATCAAATTCTCACATATCGCCAAACCAAAGCTTTCTAGTGTAGATGCACAACGACACAATTTATATAAAAGTAAAAAAATCATAAACAAACCAAGTGTGATTACCCCAATGGCAGATCCAAGAAATTGTCTTAGTCTTAGGGGTCATCGATCGAGCAAAATTGTATTTCGGATCGAGCCAACATGGGTAGATATGACGAGCACAACGACTAACTACCCATTTGACCCATTATTTCTGCATATCCTTTCCCTCGTAACAAATATAATTGTCACATATGTCAACACGTACAAAACATTTTCTCAAATCACTAATTTCTTATGTTATATTTGCATAGAACTATATTGACATAATGTAGAAATTAAGAAGCATGAATAGTATATTGTATATTTGTATTTTAGTATTTGTTGGATTTTTGTGGTGCTATTAGACCACTTACAACAGGGCTCGTCGGTTACAAACTGACGTGTGGTCGACAACTTTGGTACCGGTTCGTCGGTCTATTGCGTCGGTAGTTTCTCGTCGGTATAGCAACGAAACAGGCGACGAGTTTGTGGGGCCCATGTTAATATTTAAATGTTTTTTTCTGTTTTTTTAACTCTTTTATCTTATCTCAATCACACTATAAATATACATACAACCAAAATTCAATTCACGCAAACTTGTCTTTATATTTTTACATTCAAATACATTATCCCACCTAACATTCAAATTATTTTATCTTATTTTATTTAATTATTGTAATACTTTATTTAATTTAATGTATTGATTTATTTTAATTAATGTAATATTTTTTTTAATGAAATAATTTTAATTAAATTTGTGTTTTAAAATTTAAATCAAATCAATAATGTGTGGGTCACAGTGTAACAACCCAAAAATTTGTAAGTTATAATGTATGATAAATATGTTCATTAAATTATAAATAAATACAAAATAATAAGTTTGGATCAAATTTGTATATAAAGAATGAGTTAAGGGGACTAGAGTGTGAATATAGAGGCTTGAGGGACTAGAGGTGATTAACGAGTATTTGAGGGGCTGAAAATGTTAAGAAGGATAGTTGAGGGTGAGGAAAGTAAATTGACAAAATAAAATCACATCCTTCTTTCATTCATTTTCTAAAAATCAAGTGTGTGTTGTGTGTGTGGCAGTTTTGAAAGAACAAGAGGGAGGGAAAAGAGTTTGATCAAATTGAAGCTCGAATTGAATAAATTGGAACATGTAAATCTTGATTAATCATCCCTAAGGTATGTATAACTCTTATAATCTTTTAATTTAATAATTTGAGATTGTAATATGAACCCTAAAATTTGAGAAATTTGGAGAAAGAGGGCTTATGGGGGTAGAGATATTAGATACTTGATATTGAATAGTAAGTAAACTTGTTTTAATGAATTTGATGTAAAATAAGTTATCTAGATAAAATTATGAATAAATGATGTTTATGTATATGTAGAAATTGATTGTAAGAGTGTGATAGGGAATTGTTGATTAAAAAGAAAACTAAATATGTGAAGATGTATGTATTTTGCTAAAAGAGTGTATAGTTTAGTTGAAGATTTAAGTGTTAAGAGATAAGACACTTGAATCTTTAATGAGAAAGTATCGAGAGTTTGAAATTTAAGATATTTGAATTATGTGTAACCTTGTGTATGTATTAACATGAATAGGTGATAAGAGAGTTGGAAAATTTGCTAATCATTATCTAAATCAAGTTCAAGGTAAGTAATGGTTGATTTGAGTTAAATATTAATATTTGAATTATGTATGTAAATGGTGGAAAATACAAGAGGTTGATTGTTGATTTGAGCCAAGTAGTGTCATTGAGATACAAGAGTATTCAATAAGTACTAGCTTGATGAAATAAAAGTTGAGTTGTTGAAAATAGCCAAGTAGTGCTATTGAGATACAGGAGTATTCAATAAGCACTAGCTTGATGAAATAAAAGTTGAATTGTTGAAAATAGTCAAGTAGTGCCATTGAAATACAAAAGTATTCAATAAGCACTAGCTTGATGAAATAAAAGTTGAGTTGTTGAAAATAGTCTAGTGGTACCATTGAGATACAAGAGTATTCGATGTGCACTAACTTGGTGAATAAAAGTTGATCTTTAAAGTTATTGTTAAGAATGCCATTAATGTTGGAAAGATATTGATGTTATTATTGAGTTGTTAATTGAGTTGAGTAGTTGTTTATATTATTGCTAGAGTTGTTATTGATATCATTGTGATTGATATTATATTCGTAAAAGGAGGTTGTTGATATTATAATTGTAGTTGTGAATTAAGTCCAGTACTTGCTAAGCTATATGCTTACGATATTACATGTTGAATGTGTAGGTGAGCAAAGAGGGTCAAGGGGTGATATGGGCAAGGGACACAAGGTCGACTAATGGCGGCTTGCTACTTGGTTAAGTAGTAAGTTATCCTTTTGTAATCATGCTCTTGATAAATGTAGGAACGCCCTTTTGAAAAGTTGTTGATCATTTGAATATGATCATCTTTTGCAATGAAGTTTCTTATGTATGAAGCTTTTATAAAGCGTTATGTTAAAGGTTGTTTTGGGTTGAAATTACCCTTTTAAATGGTTAAAGTGTTGTTATGTAAATTTGCACATTTGGCGATTTAACGATTGTAATTAGGTGGTTTAAAATAGTCAAAAGTGGTTTGGTGTAATATGATCAAAATGTCTAGAGTTGAATTTTTGGTCAATCATGGTAATTGGCACTTGTGAATGTAATAGAGTTTGTGGTTGTGTCGATGAATTTGGAAGCCTAATTGTTAAGTTGTTGATGGTTTTCAAATGGGTCGAAATGGGTTTCTCAAATGGGTCATTTTGTTGGAACTAGTCGAATGATGGTTTGGGTAATTTGGTTACTTGTCATTTTGTCAAAGTTTGTGTTTTCAACTTCTGAAAATGGGACTATAAGAGTGAGTTAGTATTGTTGCTCACTTGGTTGCAAAAAGTGTCCAAATAGTTATGTTTCGACCAAGAGTCCAAAGCCATCGTAAACGCAAATTTTAGAAAAGTGCCAATTGGAAAACTTCGTTAGGTCGTATTGAGTATGTCTGCAAAATTTCATGTCTTGATTGTAAACGAGTCAAAAGTTAGGTTCGTTTAAATTTCATAAAAAAAAAAATCTGAGTTTACTGGTGTAGGAGTGTAAATTAGACTATACAGTGGAGTAATAGTCTAATTGAGTCTAAATCAGACTGAAGGAGTCTAAATTAGACTATAAGGTGGCGTAATAGTCTAAAATGGGTAGGACGGGTCAAGAGGCTATTTTGACCCATTTTGCTATGACTTAAAAAAAAAAAAAAGTTGGGCGTTTCACACAGACATTCAAGTGACACAGTAACTGTTGACAGAGGTGTGTCAGTTGTAATGTTGTATGTCAGGTTGTAGAGTATTGATGTGACGCTAAGGTGACACAACTGACACATTAAATGGCACGCCACTTTTGTTGGGAGTGGTAAAAACAAATCTTAGCGGGATTACTGCTGATGCTGCTTGGTAAAAGGTAAAAACAAAATATTGTCTTGTAATTGTTGGGCTGGGGCCTTTTTGACTAGTAGGTTAATATTTACATTTACACCATCTCCTATTAAAAATTAGTAGTTCCAGCCTGATTTTATGGGGTTATCTACGACCCTTCCAATACATCGGATCCGCCTAACCCACATAATATGCATGATCATCATCATCATACAGTATATAAATTGATAAGATTCTCACTTACCAACAATACACTTAGGACAGTGGCAACGTCTTCGTCAGTTTACAAACCGACGTGCATCACTTAAATGACACAATTGGCACCATCCTCTCAGTTTGCTTCGTCATTTGATTTGTGTCAGTATACCGACGTGTGAACCGGGGAGTTTTTTTTTTTTTGGTTTAGTGTATAGAAATAAAGGTAAATTGATAAATTGGTAAATGTGAGGCTAAAAAATTCAAGTGACAAGCTCACTGTTAGCAAGGGTGTGTCAGTTTTATGTCAGTTTTAAGAATGCTGATGTGGCACAACTGATGAACACCTGCACCTCAAATCTCGGCACAGTGGAACGTGTAACCCGCCTGCTGATGAAGAAAGTAACAAGCTGACTGTTGAGTGTGGTCTTACACACATCTATGTACAAGAACATTAAAATATCATAAACAAAATTAGTTGGGTTAGGTACTTTATAAAAGGTTTTATACGGAATAATTTTTTTAAACATAACTGTGTGCTTCCTATGTTTAAACACAAGTGTCCAAATTTGGAACGATGAGTGTTTTGATTTTCACTTTTAATTGTTAAATGACAGTTAAACCCTTACTTTTAAGACACAAGTCGTGCAAAAACAATATAAATGTAGGAACATGTTAAGATAAAAACTTTATTGACATGTTAACATTTCAATGATGTTAATTTGTCCTGTTACGCAACAACCACGAGCAGTTGAAGAGTATATAGTTACTACCATTTATTAATGGCTGATGACTACGATTGGGCTGGACACCGAGTGGTTACGGTCATCAACCCATTCGAGATAACCGTAGTTCAGTTTTGGAGCGTTTTTATCAACTTTAACGCTTAGTACAAACTTCTGCTTCTGAGATTTGCTCGTAAATCTAATAGTGTTAGGCTCGACTCTAACAATCATCCCACCGGGAACCACTACAACAGCCCGATAGTTTGATGTCGCATCTCCAACATTTGTTACGGTCCTCGTGAAATGTTTTTCTTTTGCAGCCGTGGTTTGGTTTGTGAAATTGGCGATAAACGAAGGGTAGTTGAGCTCAGTCTGATTTTCGCTACAATTCCATTGACTAGTTCTTATGACAGCCATATTTTGCTTTGTGCTATATCCAAGACCACATAAGAAATCAACGTAGTCTTGTGAACCCATGTCATAAATAAGTCCCGGGTCCATGGCTCGGTTAGGGTTCACGTGGCCCGCACCAAAATCTAGAGGACTAGCCGCAAGCGCGTTTTGCTGGTTTCTAATGGCACCAAATGTATTGTCGGTTTTGATTGCGGTTGTCATTATTGCTGATCGGATGGCAGCTGGACTCCATTCTCGATGAACCGCCTTTACAAGTGCCGCAATGCCCGCTATATGTGGTGCTGCCATTGATGTGCCCGAGAAGAGAGCGTAGTCCGTTAATAACCCATAGTTTCCGGCTTGCATATAAGGCACGTCAGGTCTAATTGCTCCCAGAACATCGACACCTGGAGCAAGTATATCCGGCTTAAGAACGTTTGGACTAATCGGGTCAGGTCCTCGTGAAGAGAAGTAAGCCACCTGTGGTGCTGGCCCGGTGCCCGTTTTGGATAGCACAAATCTCATATTTTTCACACTCGTGTTGTTACCCGTCATTGCGTACTCCTTTACTATTTTTGCATATCTCGTATGTAAACATATGCCTGGAACAGAAAAGGCCCGGGGACTCATATGCAACGATTCGGTTAAGAAAATTGCACCATATGCACCCGATGCGTTTACTACGTCCATCTGCCCGTTCAGATCCAAATTACTATCGTCACACAATACTATCTTTCCTTCAACCTCGTCTGTGTCCAAAACCGAACATCCAGCTTTTTTTGAATCGTTACTTCCGTAGTACAAATAAGTGTCAGTAATCAAAACACTCATTGGGAAATGCGAGGTTCCTTCGAAAACCAGCCCGTTTCCTAACTCAAGTGTTGCGATGTAACTTCGGTCCATAGTACCTGCACCTACTGTCATAATCCAAGGTGCACATTGTAGTCGAATTCGGGCCAGAATTTCCACCGGCACAAACTACAACTATTCCTTTTTCGATAGCTGAAAATGAAGCAATGGCGATAATATTCTGATAAAAAGGTGTTGGTTTTAACCCTAAAGATATTGACATTATATCGACCCCATCAGAAATTGCTTGATCCATCCCGGCTAAAATATCAGTTGAAGCTGATATAAGAGTATCGGTATCCCATAAAACTTTATACATAGCGACATGTGCTCTTGGTGCCATACCTCTAGCTATGCCTTTTGCATAACCAAAGTGACTTGCACCGTTTACGAAATTACCAGCAGCCGTTGATGATGTATGTGTCCCATGACCATAAAAGTCTCTAGGCGAGTCAAAATCAAACTCTGTGGAAATATTAAGCCCGGCTGCCTCTATTCCTTTGCTAAATGATCGGGCCCCTATCAACTTATTGTTGCAATTAGACGCGCTAAAACGTGTCCCATTTTCACACTTCCCATTCCATCTCAACGGTACCTTCAACATCCCATGATCATTAAAACTCTCACTTTCAGGCCAAATTCCCATATCAATCACTCCTATAATCACATCTTTTCCATAAGATGCAACTGGCCATATGCCCGAACCACGGTTTAGTCCAAGAAACTTCGGTGTATGAGTTGTTAGCATCTTCCCAAATGACTCTTTATTTGTAGTTAAATGAGCAGGCGAGTTCTCTAGCTCGGTTAATTGACAAGGGGTGAGCTTTGCACTAAACCCGTGCATCACATGAGTATATGAATATAGAAAAGTCCCTTTATCTTCAGGACAAACCGATGATAAGGACTTTACGATATGTTGGTGCCATAACTCATGGTTCGAGAAGTGATCGGGTTTTTGTGAATGGTCCATGTGAATGATATATGTTTGGGACATTTGAGGGTCTATTGATGCAATGGTGAGCCCTGATAGCAGCATCAGTAGCTGAACCAAAAATACCAAATAACTAAAAAACCTTCCCATGGCTTAGTAAACTTAATTTTACAGTATAATTAGTAAAAGAGTAAGCTATATATAAATAAGGTCTCACTTACGTTTTAAACTATTATAACCAGGTCTATTTGACGTACATTTCTATGTCTTTTAGATGTATATAAGATGGAAACAATGACTGAATCCAAAACATCTAGCCAGGATGTGTTTGCTAATATAGCGAACTTACATTAAACGTGAACGATAATTAGATAAAACGTCATTGTTTGACCGGAGTTTCAATCTATGAAACGATGTCTTTATTGTACGTGAACTTGCACATAGGTTTAATTTTGTCATCACTATCTGAGAAACCGAAGTTTGCCTAAATGGAAGTCTGAATTGGTCCTCACACGAATTGTTATTCATCTATCGTACACAACTGTATATTAAAAACTGGCATTCATAAACAAAACGTACAGTTGTGAGTTGTACTATATAAAAGCTTCATCAATATTACTTGACGTTTACAATACTACCCTAAACAACAACTAACAATATTCAATTCCGTCAAAAGTACGGAGACAGTCGTCTCTTTACAATAAATAGAGAGACTAATTCGAGAATGACTCGAGCATGTACATGCTTATATGAGAAATACATACAAGATTTGATTCATGATCATAAAACATTAAACATTTGATGCAGAACCTCTTTTAGTAGTAGTTATTGTTATTACTGATTTTCATTTTTATTCAGAAAACTCATTTTTAGTTTACAGTATGACGTTTGAAAAGGTAAGTTTTGACAGGTTAAGACGGCTAGAAGCGATGACTGGCCATACAAATAAGTGGCTCAACCACCGACAACGAGGTATCAAGATCATACCCCTACCCGCTCTGATACTAAGAGCACGGGGTGTGGGGGGCGATTTGTCGCCGTTTTCCGACGAGAACGCCGTCGGACGGCGTTCTGCCACACCGGGACGGCGTTCCCGTCCGTTTTTCCCGTCGCCGTCCACCTCCGAACGCCGGTTTGCGCGACGTTTTTCCTTTTTTTTTTTCTCTCTAACGGATAGTTTTTTAAAAAAAAAATTAAAAAAATTATGTATTTTTATTTTAGGACTTGTAATTTTTTTTAATTAATTAAATCTTGTTTTATTTGATTTATTTATTTTTATAATTTAATTTATACAATTATCACCGTTAAAAAAAACAAATAAAACAACTAATAAAAAACTCCAGAACACTGTCACCACACCACAAAATCCTCAATTACAACATTCTCCAGAACACTGTGGTGACAGTGTCACCACACCTCATGCTCTAAAAAACCTTAATTGGCCAATACACTTTTATTGGGCCCTACTAATTTAACTTATACTCTGATCTCTCTTTTTATTATTTATTATTTAAAAAAAAAAATCAAATTTTTTTTAAATTTTAGTTATAATTAAAAGAAAGTTATAATTAGGTAGTAATTAGACAATTAGAGCCCTCTAAATTAATCCTAACCCTCAAATAATTAATAAGTCTTTAATTAGGACCATGGATTTAATAATCTACATATAAAGACTACCTAAATAGTGGATAAAGGTGTCACAAAGACTAAAATGCCCCCTAATGTTTATATTAATTACCCACCTATTTACTACAAAAAAAAGATTTCCAGATACGTTGTATCAATTTTTAAAATTGAAATCTTACTAAGGAAGTTACTGATTTCTCTCAATATTCTCAATGCTCAAATTCGTCACTACTCTTCACTCAATTCTCAATGTTCAAATTGTGTCAATATACATGTCATTTTATCACATGATTTCATTTGATGCAAATGATTTATTGCATATTTGGTAAAAAAAATTATATTTATATGATCGATTCTGAAAATTTGATTTTGGTTCTGCAAATGATTTCGTTGTTGCTTCTGATTTTGATTTATTGGTTTTGGTCGTTTGCGTTTATGATTTTGACTTTTTAAACTGATCTATGTAGTCTGGAACAATTGTATAAGCAGACAACCTATTTGTACTTGGCGTTTGATGATGGGCTGTTTGCGACATAAAACCTATTTAAGGTTTGAACCATTGTGTTTAGATTTTAATTATAACGACCTTTAGGTACGTTTACGACCACATGATTATATAAAACGACTTACTTTCATCTTGAAGTCTTGAACACAACAAAAATATACTATGTAGTTTTGTACAGAATCACAAGAAGTGATGGTTTGAAAACTAAATGATTACACTTTTTCTTCTCATCAAGATTTTATGATAGAGGTTAGCAGAAGCGAGAAAGAAAGAGGGATTATACCACAGCCAGTTATAGACACTTTTATGAAGGTAAAATATTTATATATGTTGTTTGGTTATTTCTGGATCAAAAGTCGTAGTGCGTGAGCTAAGCAAATACCAGTTGGAAGTAAGGGATATCTTTAATATATCTAATATATAAATTTGAGGGTTTTGGTTGTTTGGTGCCCTCAGAGAAACGTTGTTGCTGACTCCCCTCAAGAGGTAATGCAACCATCTCATAAAAGTTTTGTGTGCATGCTTATGTTCAGTAATACAATCTACCAATTGCGGAACAATGAATCATTATATTGTATTGTGTAACGAGTCCGCGTTTGTTTTGAATAAAGTGTTAGTTGGTGGAAATTGGGTAGATGTAGAGTGGTGGATATTGGGGAATAATTGAATTTGACCAATGTAATTGACAGTAGTAAACTGATTAAAGGACTTTGGTGTGGGGTTATATGGGTCGCGGCGTACCTGATTTGGAAAAACATAAATGTGAAGGCTTTTGGGTAAAGTACTTAGGGGTGCAAGTCCGTTTCAAGAAGTCCAGACTCACAGTTTTGAGTGGATGAGAACATTATTAAAGTCGGATAAATCATAATGGTTGAGATGGGTGAATAATCCGAGTACAGAAGGGATGGGGTGCTGCAGACTATATAATAGGCCAAAGTTTTTAGTGGTCTTTGTGTATTAAATTGAATGAATGAATACAGTGATGTATAATGTTCATAGGTGGATTGGTAGATTAATGTAGCTGCTGTACAGGGGTGTTGTAATTAAAATCATGTAAAAAAGAATTGGGTCAACGAGGTAATTATTAATAGCGGTGGAGTTTTCAACTTGGGGGTCAAGATGGGTAATTACAGGATCGAGCATGTGGGCGGTTTGATGACAGAACTTCAAGCAGGCAGCAAGAGTAGTCACAATTATTAGAGATGAAGTGGTGATATTTTAGTTTGCGTGTACAGTCGAGTTTTGTAAATATAGTCACCGGAAGTTTTGTAATAATACAGTATGGGTGTTGTTGAGAGTGCACGTGTGCATGTTCATGTATATTCTTGATGTAAAATACTTAGGGGTTTTATTAATAAATTTATCGCTTTCTAAATCAGATTTAGACAATAATGTCTCAGTAGTACGAGTAGTAAGATAATAAAAATAAAACCATTATATATTTAAAAGAACCTACCTATAAAATTGAAATATAAAAATACTCGAATTGATAATACTAGCTACTAAATGGTTGTTTATCTTTCAAATTGACCATATTATTCATTTGATGTAAAAAATTGATCTTACTAAATCACGGAAAACGGAAAGCCATTCAATCACACAATTATATTCTCACGTAAGAATCTAGCAATGATAATAACATACACACAAAAAATGCATATAATACAATGATATTTATAGAGTAAAAGACAGTCATAAGTGCAAAAACAATTACATTATTATCTTTTGTCATTTTCGTTTATAAAACATGTATCATCCCGCGAATCTGCAGATTATTGAACGAGGGCTTAACGCTGATCTTTATATCATGCAACCTCAACAGTGGTATGCAGCTCGACATTCACGACGGAGTCTAAATAATAATGCAGAACTTCAAGACATGTTTTCCATCTGTGAAAGTCATTGTGTACTAGATGTTTCTTACTTCACCGTCCCGACATCCGAAACCTACCATGATGACAATAAGTCAACATTCTAATTTTTTTTGTAATACATGCATATAGTTTCTATATGCGGCTGTTGGAAATTCGCACATAGTTGATCATGTTTCAACATTATCTTTTTGCGTTGCCTCTTTGGTGTTTAGTTTTTTAATTACTATGTTCGATGTTATAAAACATTTTTTAATAATGTATCTTTAAAGCTACTATCAATAGATAAACATGTCTTTTTCAATTCAAAATATTTCTGCAATGTCATCCGTAGAAATATGTCGACTCAAATGTTATCTACTAAAATTAAATTATAATATAAACATTTGTCTTAAAATCATAAAGTAGCCGGCAAATTTTGTGGGTTATAATTTAGTTTAATTGATAAGATCCTCACATATGATAAAAGGGTGTGTTTGTGATGTAGTGACAAAATAGTAACACGAATTAAATCTGTTGATTCATAGAAAACCAGATTAATCCCTTCTAAACATGTGTTGATTCAACAGAATATCGCGGCTAAGCAAATTTCAACTCAATTGAACAACACAATTTGAGAGAAAATGTAAATTTCATAAAATCCAAAAACTCATTATCCCTCTGGTACATATTGGTAGTCTTTATAAAGGGCTAGAAACATTAAAATTACATTATTTTCTTAAATATCAAAAGTCTAGAGTTGACTACTAATAAATGAATAATTAACCCAACTCATTAACCACACATTAAAAATTAATTAAACTCTTAACTTAAAAGGCATGTCCAAATTCAGATCTGAACAGTCTGTAGTAAAAATGTCATAACTTCTTCTAGAGAACTCCAAATGAGACATCATTTTTTTTATACGAAAGTAGACATAAAGAGCTGTCCAGCCATATATCACACATTAAATATGGACGCCTACACTGTTCCATTTTATTCTTTTAAGTTGACCAAAATTCTGAAAAACTTGTCGTCTTGGTAATACGTCCTGTATCAATTTGGCACACAAACTTATTGGAGCTTATTTGAGCTTATTTGAGCTTAAACTTATTTTATCTATAAGTTCAAACTTCTAGTCTTGTTTGGTAGACAAAACATGAGGAACTTATTGAAAAAATAAGCTACGGAAAACTAAGCTACTTGAAGTTGCTTATAAAAAATAAGCTTCAAGCTTATACAATGAGAAATTACATAAATACCCCTTATACTATTATATATCATATACTTTTTATCCTTTTATGTCAATCTAAGCTCCAACTAGTTTTACCAAACACTTATAAAAAATAAGCACCAACATCTAGCTTAAAATATAAGCTCCAACTATCAACCATAGCTATAAGCTTACGCTCTAACTACCAACTAATTTTGCCAAATACATCAAAAAACAGATACTTTTAGTATAGATACACACAACTATATAAAAAACAATTAAAAATTCATAAATAAAAAATCTGTGATTACTAATTTATACAAGCTTTAATACTCATAATTTTTAGACATAACCATGTATTCTTCAGTGTTACAAAAGTGTGTATTATGATTTTCACAATTTTTAAACGTTTGGACACATCTCTTGTAGAAATGTGCAAGTAATCTAAAATGAGATACATTGTTTTTGGAATAAATATAAATATAATGGTTTATAGTTTAATAAAAATTTTAAACGTTTATGTGTTTAATTTTGAAACTTTTGATTGTATATATTCAAGTTTTGAAAGCGTATATTTATATGCTTTCAGCTATGTAAATAGACGAGTTTCTATAAGCTTTATAATACAATAGTAAGTTAAATGTATCAAATAACTGATTTAAAACTTTAATACATACGATATAACATTTGAAAAGTGAGTAAACTTTCATATACTTTTCACATGATTGAAAAGCAATATAAATGTACGAACATGGTTTAAGACCATTATTCACATGTGAATTTGTCAATGGTGTTTGTCCTGCTCAGAAACAACCATGAGCAGTTGAAGAACATATAACTACCATGTATCAATCGTTAATGACAACTATTGGGCTGGATACCGAGTGGTTATGATTATCAACCCATTCGAGATAACCGTAGTTCAATTTTGGAGCGTTTTTATCAACTTTAACGCTTAGTACAAACTTCTGCTTCTGAGATTTGCTCGTAAATCTAATTTTGTTAGGCTCGACTCTAACTATCATTCCATCGGGAACCACTACCATGGCCCGATAGGTTGATGTCGCATCACCAACGTTTGTTACAGTCCTCATGAAGTGTTTTGTGGTTGAAACCGTGGTTTGGTTCGTGATATTGGTGATAAACGAAGGGTAGTTGATGTCAGTCTGATTTTCGCTACAAGTCCATTTATTTGTTCTTATGACTGTCGTCATTTGTTTTGTGGTGTACCCAAGACCACATAAGAAATCAATGTAGTCTTGTGAACCCATGTCGTAAATGAGTCCTGGGTCCATGGCCCGGTTAGGGTTCACGTGGCCCGCACCGAAATCTAAAGGACTAGCCGCAAGCCCGTTCTGCTGGTTTTTAATGGCACCAAGTGTATTGTCTGTTTTGGTTGCGGTGGTCATTATTGCTGATCGGATGGCTGCTGGACTCCATTCCCGATGAACCGCCTTTACGAGTGCCACCACGCCCGCTATATGTGGTGCTGCCATTGATGTACCCGAGTGAAGTGCGTAATCCGTCACTAAGCCATAGTTTTCGGCTTGCATGTAAGGCACATCAGGTCTAATTGCTCCCAAAACATCGAAACCTGGAGCAAGAATATCGGGCTTAAGAACGTTTGGACTAATCGGGTCAGGTCCTCGCGAAGAGAAATAAGCCACTTGTGGTGCTGGCTCGGTGCCTGTTTTGGTTAACACAAATCTCATCTTTTTCACACTCGTGTTGTTACCCATCATTGCATATTCCTTTACTACTTTTGCGTCTCTAGTATGTATACATATGCCAGGAATAGAATAATTCTGTGCTCCAACATCCAACAATTCGGTTAGGAAGATCGCACCGTACGCACCCGCTTCAGTAACAGCATCCATCTGCCCATACAGATCCAGGTTACTATCGTCACACAATACTACTTTTCCTTTAACCTCATTCGGGTCCAAACCCGAACATCCGGCTTTTTTGGAATCGTTTCTTCCGTAGTACAAAAGTGTATCAGTTATCAAAACACTTGCTGGGAAATACGAGGTTCCTTCAAAAACCAGCCCGTTTCCTAGCTCAAGTGTTGCGATGTAACTTCGGTCCATAGTGCCCGCACCTACTGTCATAATCCAAGGTGCACCATTAAATATTGTACTCGAATTCGGGCCAGAGTTTCCAGCGGCACAAACTACAACAATTCCTTTTTCGATAGCTGAAAACGATGCAATGGCGATAATATCCTGATAAAACGGTGTGTGTTGTAACCCTAAAGATATCGACATTATATCGACCCCATCAGAAACTGCTTGATCCATCCCGGCTAAAATATCAGTTGAAGCTGATACAAGAGCATCACTATCCCATAACACTTTATACATAGCAACATGTGCTCTTGGCGCGATACCTCTCGCTATTCCTTTGGCATAACCAAAGTGACTCACACCACTAACGAAATTACCTGCAGCGGTTGAGGACGTGTGTGTGCCATGACCAAAAAAGTCTCTAGGCGAATCAAAATCATACTCTGCGGAAATATTAAGCCCTGCTGCCTCTATTCCTTTACTGAACGATCGGGCCCCGATTAACTTATTGTTGCACATAGACGGGCTAAAACGTGTCCCATTTTCACACTTCCCTTTCCATCTCAACGGTACCTTCGACATCCCATGATCATTAAAACTTTCACTTTCCGGCCAAATGCCTGTATCAATCACTCCTATAATCACATCTTTCCCATAGGACGCAACGGGCCATATGCCCGAACCACGGTTCAGTCCAAGAAACTTCGGTGAATGAGTCGTGAACATCTTTCCAAACGACTCTTTGTATGTCGTTAGATGAGCTGGCAAGTTCTCTAGCGCGGTTAATTGACAAGGGGTGAGCTTTGCACTAAACCCGTGCATAACATGAGTATATGAATATAGAAAAGTCCCTTTATCTTCGGAGCAAACCGATGATAAGGACTTTACGGTATGTTTGTGCCATAACTCATGGTTCGAGAAGTGATCAGGTTTTTGTGAATGGTCCATGTGAATGATATATGTTTGGGACATTTTAGGCTCTATTGATGCAATAGTGGGCCCTGATAGCAACATCAGTAGCTGAACCAAAAGTACCAAACAAGTGAAAAATCTTCCCATTGCTCAATAACTTCTATTTTTGAGTGATCACGGTTTAGTAAAAGAGTATGCTATATATAAGGCCTCACTTATGATCTAAACTATTACTGTATGATACCAAGTCTATTTTCGACGTACATTTTTAAGTCAAACAATGACAAAATCCAAAACATCTATTTAGGATGTGTTTGCTAATATATCCAACTTTTACTTTGAAAGTGAACGATAATAAAATAAAACGTCATTGTTTGACCCCACTTTCAATGTATGAAACGATGTCTTAATCGTACATAGGCTTAACTTTTTTATTACTATCTTACCGATTAACTATCTGAGAAATCGAAGTTTGCCTAAATGGAAGTCTGATATGGTCTTCATACGAAGTTGAAATGTATATGAAAAAATGGATATCCTGAACAAAACGTACGATATATTAGCAATACTATTTGACCTTTAACCAAAGGACACTTGGTCTAACGGTATGTGAGTTGTCTTTCAACTTAGTGGTTGTGGGTTCAAATCTCGTAGAAGGCATTGTGTAATATATAGTGTGTGAGGTAGCTGTAGAGTTTACCTTTCTAAATAAATACTATTTGACCTTTAAGATACTACCATAAACATATGCAACAAAATGTATCCCTAAACTCTCACCTGTAGTGAAACGAATAAAAGTTTTAATTCATAAACTTAAACATTAAGTCCATTATTATTTATTTATTTTTAAAACTCTTTTCCAGTTTACAGTATAACCTTTTAGCTTTTGTGTTGATACTGTAATCCATGTATTAGTTTAAAACTTTAAATGGAAAGTACGTGGATTTGAAAATGTTTCCAAGTTCTAATAAGTAATAACAACAAAATTAAAGTAATTGGATTTGAAATGCTACCCACTTCTAAATTTGGGCTTTAATGGGTCATCGGGCTTCATGCTTAGCAGATCAACCAAATAAGCCCATCACCAACATTGTGTTTCCTCTCTAACTGATGCCGTAAATAAGGCTATAAGCCAATAAGTCAAAATACGAGTTTATCTCCGGTAAACTTTATATAAATAACCATGTTTATAATATAGAGTAACGTTCAAATGAGTACAACTGCAGAATGAAAGAACTAATAAAAATGTACCAAGTATTACAAAATTCACTTTTTCCCACATTTTTAAAAATTAAATATCTCACAAACGGTAAGTCGAAAAGTTATAAAAATTGCACCATAAAAATCAGCGTTTATTTCTCTTTGATTAGACATCTCAAAAGGTATACTTCGACGACATTTTTTTTTCGTTTTCGGTGAATTTGTAAACAACTATCACACTTAATACCAGTGATACCAATGACTATCACACCTGATACCAACGAGTATCACACGTGATACCAACGACTATCACACGTGATACTAATATTGTATAATTTGTAAAACTCATACAAAAAAAATCGTCGAAAGTATATCATGTGAGATATTTAATCGAAGAGAAAACAATGCTAATTTTTATGGTGCAATTTTTATAATTTTTCAATGAGCTATTCTTGAGATATTTAATTTTTAAAAATGTGAGAAAAATTGAGTTTTGTGACACGTGACGCATTGTTATTAGTTCCTTTATTCTCACCAAAATTTTCATTCTCATTTGAACCTAGATAACAGATTTACCTTCTAGTTTGTACTTGGTTCATCTTCTTTGATGTCACACACAAGCTAGCGACCAAATGGGTTAATCAAGAAATAAAGTATTGAACTTTAGTCAATCAAATGGATGAGACATAGACAAAATAATGGATATAAATGCATATTTTATGTTTTGTTAGAAAGTGATGTAAACTCTAGGGTTGTTTGGTAACTGTGATTAGTTTCGTATTTGAGTCTATTTATAATTTGTCAAGGTTTTAGATTAGGATTGGTATTTTGAGTTTGTTTAGGATTAGGATACAATTTGTTTGGTCTATAAATAGGGATGGTTAGTTTTAGTAATTTGAACCTTTAAATTTGATTTGTTAT
Organism: Gnaphalium uliginosum; assembly: GCA_963930675.1. Taxonomy (NCBI): domain Eukaryota; kingdom Viridiplantae; phylum Streptophyta; class Magnoliopsida; order Asterales; family Asteraceae; genus Gnaphalium; species Gnaphalium uliginosum. The sequence goes on along the minus strand of OZ005684.1, from coordinate 39,854,999 downwards.
TCGATTAAAAGCTTCCGCTTCGTATCTGTCTTTACTTTGTTCTTTGTGTTCGTTCGATATCCTTAACAAGTGGTATCAGAGCTAGGTTCGAGACGTTGTGTATACCTCCGGTCCTCGACTAATTGTTGGCGATCCGGAAGGATCCCGCGCAGTCGAAGGAAAATTGGTTCCACACATTCGTTAACCGCTTGTCAAAGTTGCTGTTTGAATGTGGGTTTGGTGTTGAATTCGGTTTCCATTATCGTTTGGTTTTGTTGAGCGATCTGTTGGTTTTCGGATCTGATTATAATTAGATTATTAGATTTTGGATCGCGTTTGAATTTGTTGAATTTGAGAATTTGAAGATCGATTTGGTATTTGAAGACTTGATCATTATCATGTCATTTCGATTTTGTTCGATCGTTTGGAAGTTGTTAATTTGAAAATCTTCGTTTGTGATTTTATAAGGGATGAAACTTAATAAAATTAGAAGATCGATTTGGTATTTGAAGACTTTATAAGGGATGAAACTAGAATAGTTATTAGTTTTGATTTCGAGGACGAAATCATTTTTAAGAGGGGTAGAGTTGTAATACCCGTAATTTTAATTTTGATAGACTAATAGATAAGATATTTACATTAGACAATTATATGGTTACACAATGTTAAATAAATTAGACTAATAACTCTAAGGGATTAATTTGTAAAAATGTCAGTGAAATTAGAAACCACCTTGTTTTCGTCATCTTAAGAATTCGATTTTGACAGACTTAATATTTAAGTCTCTAAACTTATCCATACATGACCTTAACTAATAATATAATAATAATAGGTAAATATAATATAATAATATGTAAATAGATGAACACTAATAGTAATTGTATGAAATATGGAAACAGGAAACGTGTCACCTTGAATCATCAGTTTCGTTTCGTTTCCTTGATTCGTATAGCAAGCCCAATTCTTTTAACCATAACCAATTCTTAAGCCCATTACAGTTAACAATATTAAACCCTTATAAATACGCAAATCCTAATACATGAACCAAAAGGCAGAAACCCTTATTTTCGTTCTTGTAGTTGACGGCAAGTTAAAAAAAAAAAAAGAGAGAGAGAGTTTTGAAAGTGGCAACACTATACTGTCGAAAGAAAATAAGGGTGAGCCTCAGGCAAAGAGTTTGTCATAACTAAGTACGGATTGTTTGTTCATTTATTTGTTTGTATAGATTTCCTCGCTCTTATTTTATATTAAGTATTGTACGGACTCTAATCTCATTGTTAAACCTTATTTGATAAAATACTCTTAATTCGTTAGTGTTTTCTGTCATATGATCATAAATTGTTTTGCTAAATATATTGGATTCCATACGTTTATTGACCTCCTATTATTCGATTAACTTTTATTGTTATTGACCTAATTATTGAACTTGCTATTATTGCCTTTATTGTTAGTACTTAATCTAAATTGGCCCAATATTTGTTTAGCGTTATTTATTCTATTCCGAGTATGCGAGCTATTAACTTCCTAAGGAGGTACCATAGGCATGTCATTGTGGCACCGGTGGCGTGACACTACCGTAACGGTGTGATTGTTACGGCGTCTCCTCATTGTGGTGTGATAAGGGATTTTAGGGGGCGCATTGGTTAACCATAGTTATTGTATTGTATTGTTGTGGATGGAGGTGTAGTGCCCAACGCCTCATTCACCATTGTTTGGTACAGTTGGATCTGCAGTCCATGTACCCATTGTATTGTTTTGTATTGAGCTCGGATTGACTTACCCCATTGAACTCTGGATCGTTTGAATCTCATTGATAAAATAATTGCTTTTGTTTGGTTCATCACGAACAACCCGCTTCCGCCATTGAAAAATTCTTTTTAATAAGATATCTACATTCTTTTGTTTTCTATTTGTATCCGCGCACTGGGCTTTTGGCTCAGCCGCATTTCTTTCTATGCGACAGGTGATCAAGGAGCGTAAGGAACGGAGCTCGAGGGAAGTAGAAGTAGCTGGAAAAGTTAGCTCGAGATTTCTTTGGATTATTATTATTTTCTTTATTATTTAAATTTTCACTTTAGAATTTTGTAACGCACATTCCGTTTGGCTTATGTTGGAGACATTTGGAAATTATTTATTAGATAGTTAAATTAGATGGAATTTTGAATATCGTTAATGTGATCTCCGTTTTCACCTCTACGAAAATGGGGTGTTACATCTACATCCCATACTTATTAAATTAACATATTACCCTTCTTTTAATTATTAAACTTTAAGAGTCATAAAATGTCATGCATGTCTATTTATGTCATTTTACATTTATAAGCTCCGGCCACAACTAATTTGTCAAACAATTTTAAAAAATAAAATCTCCGGCTCCAGCCCTAAGATAAAACTCTAAGGGTACGTTTGATAAAACTAACTGGAGATGGAGATGTAGCTAGACATGGAGCTGGATATGGAGCTGGAGCTTGAGACGAATTCTATGAGCTAGAGCTGAAGCTTTTATTTAAGGTTGGAGCTGGAGGTTTTATTTTTTTATAAGTGTTTGATAAATAAACAAGCTGAAGTTGGAGTTTTTTGTTTTTTTTTTTTTTTATAAGTAAAGCTTTATTAAAAATCTTAAAAGGCCCAACTAAACAATAGAAATGTGCTCAAAGTTAGAGCACATCACCACATATATAGACACAGAACGAAAAATAACTCCAAACATGAAATTAAGAAAAGAAAAAACAACAAAGAGCCCAAAGATTACCGAGTCATTCCCCTAGGATTTAAGATCCAATTCTTCCACTCAATCCAAATAAGCGCCAATCGTTGTATAGAAGGGAAGAGATCTTCGTTCTTAACATTTTCCAATTCTTCATCAGACGAGTTAAGGGTACGATTCCTTCAATTCCAAATTGACCATAGAGATGTAAAGCAAACACCCGGAAGACCTTAACAATTTCCTTACAATCCGGAGGAACGAAAATGCAAAGAATAATATCTTCAATAGATAACATGATCTCGTGAAGGATGAATTTCCACCAACTTCATAATTTCAACCAAATATGTTTTATTTTGGGACAACCAACTAAACAGTGTTCAAGATATACAGCCTCATTCCCATATAGAACACATGATGTGGTGGGTAAGTCTACCGTTCGAGCAAGCAGATTCACTCGAGATGGAAGACGATCAAGAAATTAACATACGTCAAATGCATATATTGGATGGAAGACGATCAAGAAACATACGCCATATGCATATATTTACTTTACGTGGCACCAAATAATTCTATTTAAATTGGTGATCATCCACCGACTCACACTAACTTTTGTTGAATTAACCTCAACAAAACTTTAACTGAGAACATACATTTATGATCTAATGTCCGATACCAACGATCTGATTGGTCACGAGTTAACGATAAAATCCAAATAAGATGATGAAGGGAGACAAGATCAGTGGCTGCCCTACCCCTTGGCACAGATCTCCGCACCAGTTTCTGACCCACACACCATCGCTGAAAACCCACCTATCCGGAGCTGCTGCTGAAGTTGGAGCTTATTTATGTAAAATGACAGAATCCCTTATAATTTCTAATAAAGTTACTAATAGAAAAAAAAGGTAATATGTATAGTAATTTAATAATTAGGAGACGGAGATTCTTAGAAGAAGCTAGTTTAAATGGATTCTTTTTTAAGAGATTATTTTTTTAAAAAGCTCTGTATCTTATTTTGTGCCAAACATGGATTGTAAAATTTTAGGGGATGAAGTTTTTTGAAATTAGAATCTTAATCTAGAAACTCCAAGAATCTCTTACAATCTAGTTGCCAAACACACCCTAACTCCAACTTCAAGCTTATGGCGATCTCCATCTTCAGCTCCAGCTCTATCTAGTTTTACCAAACACACCGTGTATGAATGCATAATGAATGAAAGATAGGAACTCAGAGTGTGTTCAAAAATAAAGTAGCTACAAAGTTTGGACAAATTTGTTATAATTCACAAACTTGATCACCTATATATAGTTGCATCAAGGTCATTTTTGAGGGTAGGTGATGGCACGTGACCTACGAATTATAGAAGCATGGAAGTGTGTATATACAATTCGATGTTAGTTATATAAAAGGAAAAATTAGGCATACTTGTCTCAAAATTGGAGGTTCTTACAAAAGATCTTGTAGATATGGATCTCACTATTTTTTAGGACCACTGAAAACTCAGAGATGACATGAAACAAAAACTATCATTATACTATATCAAAACGATATTGTGTAATTATAATTAGGATTTGTTATGTTCCTTTCCACATTTGTCACAAGTTGGGTGGTCCTCGCGAAAACGGATATATGGGCCATTGGTAACACTTACGGTTTCAAATCTTGCAAGAAATATAATAAAAACTATGATTGTCTTGTGGACAACATAGCTAACTTCTTAACAAGTATGGGGCAATTCTTCGTATGAATTATATATATATATATATATATATATATATATATATATATATATATATATATATATATATATATATATATAAAAGTGGGATGAAAAGAGAAGTTTTAGAGAGAGAAGAGGAAGAAAGATTTTTTATTACTATGATTCGGTATTTTTATTTTAAGATTCAATTTTTTATTACTATAAACTTTTAAATCATAGCAACAAAAGACTAAATCTTGTTAATAAAATATTGAACCAATTCAATAAAATATAGAATTCTATTAATAAAAATTTGAATCATATTAATAAAGTATTGAATAATAGTAACAAAAAATGTTTCTTCCTTTTCTCTCCCTAAATTTCCTTCTTTTTTTAGACTGTTAATATATATATACATATGGGAAGGTTCAAATGAGAACTAACTAAAAAGTTGAAAACTTATGAGAACTACTAGTTTACGTATTTTTGTTCACATGTGATTAACTTAATTCATTTGTGAACATTGATCTACGTTTAATTGATAAATAAAAAAGTCAAAAAAATCCTAAAATTATATCGAAAAACACAAAAATACAAATATATATTCACATGTGAACGATCATGTGAACAAATCGGTTCAAATGTGTTTTACGACGTGATTTTTAGAGTTTTTAATATTTTTTTCTTTCTAAATCTATCATATATCAATGTTCACATTTGAATGAAGCGAATCACATGTGAACAAATACGTTATCTAGTAGTTCTCAACTTTTATGTAGTTCTCATTTTCCATATATATATATATATGCCCAAATCATTGAATCGTTGTCGCCTTGAACCCCTTTATTTATATAATTTACATTTTTTATGATAAATATGTTCTTTTAATGTTGTCACTTTTAGTAAATCCAAAAGGTTGGGAGGGTCTAGACCCTAGAGTACACCATAATTCAGACGTTGACGTACTCCTACCAATAAGAATATTAAATTTTTATTTATATATTGATTGAATTGATTGATGTTTACGCGATCATTTAATAGCGGTAGTTAAATGGTACTTTGTATTTTGTTTTTATAATGTTAATAATTCCTCCCATAAAAATTATCCTCTACTTAGTATTTTTTATTTAATTTAAAATAGATTGAATAAAAAAAAAAATTATTCATTATATTTAAGGTAATTTTAACTTAATTTTAACTTAATTTAGTTAAGAAAAAATAAAGTAACGCAAAATGAGAATTTTTAATAATTTTTTTAGTCATATATCTTATCTTAACTATCCATAAAACATATTTACCAGTGTTTACAAAATTAGATTCATTAATGTCTAAAGTCTAAATTACCTTACGATACTATTTATTGAAGTCTATTATACTAACTGTTTGACTATTAACTAAAATTACTTGATAAAATTAAAATGTATATTATATTTAAAAAAATTGTATATTGTATATGTGTATTGTATGTATTGTATTTCTCAATTACAAACCCTTTATTTTAAGTAGGAGTAGGATGGTTGGTCCTCATTTTCTTCCACGTAAGTTCTAAATTTGCCTCAAAATACAAGTTTTACACACCCTTGAACAACACTATAAATCAATACATCAATACCACATTCTAACTCACGGGAATGCGCATCCAATTCTTTCCCAATTATGGCTAACCATATCTCTTTGTATGTATCGCTACTCTCACTGCTTGTTTTATCGAATTCTTGCGCAACGTTGATGACTAACGGCGCTGAAACTTACATAGTCCATATGGACTTATCCGCTATGCCCAAATCATTCTTAAACCACCATAATTGGTTTTCCGCCACCCTAGACTCAATCGCCGCTATCACTACCACCAGTACCGGTACGACCACCACTTCTTCAAAACTTGTGTATAGTTACACGAATGCAATCAATGGGTTCACTGCATTTCTTTCTCCATATGAGCTCGAAATGGTTAAGAGCTCGCCGGGCTATCTTTCTTCCATTAAAGACACAACGGTTCAACTAGACACGACCCATTCTACTCAATTTCTTGGTTTGAACTCAAAATCCGGTGCATGGCCCGTTTCTAAGTATGGAAAAGATGTTATCATTGGGCTCGTGGACACTGGAATTTGGCCCGAAAGCGAAAGCTTCAACGACGATGGAATGACTCCAATTCCATCTAAATGGAAAGGCGAATGCGAAATTGGATTTCAATTCAATTCGAGTTTATGCAACAAGAAACTCATTGGTGCTCGATATTTTAACAAAGGGTTACTCTCAAACCATCGGAATTTAACTCTTTCAATGAACTCTGCTCGTGATACAGATGGGCATGGAACTCATACGTCCTCAACGGCTGCAGGAAGTTACGTTAAAAGTGCATCGTATTTTGGGTATGGAAATGGGACAGCAACCGGTGTTGCTCCAAATGCTCGTGTCGCGATGTATAAAGCAGTTTGGGAAGAAGGGGTCTTCATGTCAGACATTCTTGCAGCGATTGATCAAGCAATCGCAGATGGTGTAGATGTGATTTCTTTGTCACTTGGTGCTGATGATATTCCCTTACACGAAGACCCTATTGCAATTGCTACATTCGCAGCTCTCGAAAAGGGTATTTTTGTTTCTGCATCAGCGGGAAACAATGGGCCTTATTTAAGATCACTTCACAATGGTACACCATGGGTTCTCACGGTTGCTGCGAGTACAATGGATCGAGAATTCACAGGGATATTGAGTCTTGGGAATGGAGTTTCGGTAAGTGGTTTTGCTCTTTATCCTGGAAACTCTAGTTCGATTCAAGTTCCGGCTGTTTTTGTTGAAACATGTGAAAATGATTTGGATGCTAGTAAAGTTGATCAAAAGATTATTGTGTGTCTTGACAAAAGTGACACACTTAGTGAACAATTTTACAATGTTCAAAGTTCGAATGTTTTGGGGGCAGTTTTTATTACAAATAACACGGATCTCGAATTCTTCATGCAAAGTACCTATCCGGTTTTGTTGTTGGATCTACAATCGGGCAAAATGGTTGTGGATTATATTCAAAAACTCAAAGGCGGTCAACCAAAAGCGAGTATAAAGTTTCATGGGACGCGTGTTGGGACTAAACCAGCACCGAGGTTGTCCAGCTACAGCTCACGAGGTCCGTCGTTTAGTGTTCCGTTTGTCTTAAAGCCGGACCTCACAGCTCCCGGTTCACTTATATTAGCATCATGGCCTGAAAGAATCTCACCGGCTTCTATCAAGACAGATGCTAGTACAAACCCTGAACAGCTTTTTACCAAATTCAATCTTTTATCGGGCACGTCAATGTCGTGCCCTCATGCCAGTGGGGTAGCCGCTTTAATTAAAGCGGCTCACCCAGACTGGACTCCATCCGCCATCCGGTCTGCCATGATGACCACATCGGACATTCTTGACAACACTTTTAAACCTATTCACGATATTGGGGACGACAACAATCCCGCGACTCCTTTTGCCATGGGTTCAGGCCATGTTTCACCAAACAAGGCATTGAACCCGGGACTTATATACGACCTCAAACCGCACGATTATATTAATCTTCTATGTGGGTTAAACTACACAAATGTTCAAATCCAAACAATCACAAGATCATCAACCGTCATTTGTGCAAACCCATCTTTGGACATAAACTACCCTTCTTTCATTGCTTATTTTAATGGGAATGAAACGAACTCGGTTAAAGTTATCCGAGAATTCAAACGAACAGTAACTTACGTTGGCACCGGAAGCTCAACTTTCACTGCAAAACTAACGCCTGTTCGTGGTTTCAACGTCAGTGTATCGCCCGGAAAACTGAGTTTCCGATCAAAGAATGAAAAGAAAAGGTACACATTGAGAATAGAAGGACCAAATAGTATGAAAGATGAAGTAGTATTTGGTTTTTTGAGTTGGATAGACAGTAAAAGGAAGTTTTTAGTAAGAAGTCCAATTGTTGCTACAAGCCTAACAAACTCAGCAGACACATCCTAATCAATTGGGACATGAATTTCATAAATTGGTTTGTCTTTATCATTGTTGCTACAAGTTAAGCCCAACAGCCATAGCTAGCAGACACTTTGTTTATAATTAATATATATGATATTATAAGTCTTTTTTTGGAGTATTTATTAGAGAAATACTTCGTTAATTTATAACTAATATATAATATATAATATTGCTACACGGAAATAATGACATGATTGGGTTCGGTTCGCAAGATTCTTAACGTCGTAGTTTTATAATACACTAATTTTGTTGTCACGTATGAAGTTGAGGCTAACGAGAATTACTCATATGTGATATATCTAATATTATTCTTTTGATAAAACTGTAAAATGTTAACGATTCTTTTTTAGGGGGAAATCATGTGTGCTGTCAACAACACTAAAACTTTATGTTGTCTTGATCAATAGGAAATAAGGAAAATATTTATATTACATTTGCAACCCCTCACCTTTCTTAAATATACATATTCAGTCTCTCACTTAAAGATAACTGCACATTTATAACCGTATAATTTTGATGCACGAAATATTTTCCCTTCTTTTTAAGGAGAAATAGTTAGTTCTATTGGTACTATAGATTATCATTTATAGTTAGGTGCAACTAGTTGCAAAATAGGAATTGATAGCGTATATTGTCAGAAAGTTTATGAACTTAATACCACTTCCAACAGTGACTGTATTAGTTGTTGTGTCAATGACGCTACCTCAGCACCACATTAACACTTTTCAAAATGATACACCTCTATCGATAGTTATTGTGTCACTTAAATTTCTGAGACTAACACATTATTAATTTAATTTTTAAAACATAAATTCAAATAAAACTATTTCATTAAAATTAAACTTTTTAACATTAATTAAAATAAAACAATATATTAATTAAAATAAAACATTACAAAAATAAATAAAAACATTGCAATAATGAAAATAACACCCTAAAATTAAAATATGACTCTAGTCTTCGTCGGAAAACCCACTTTGTCGAGAACTTGAACCGAACATCGTAACGAAATCCTTTTGAATTATAGTGTGAAATATTGTTTTTTGAGGTGTATATATATATATATATGGGAGTTATATGATTGACAAAAATGGGTAAAAAACATATTTTGTTCCTAGAAAACGGTTCTACCATCGTTGAAAAACAGATATTTTTTTTATTTTTTATTATCCGACGGTATTATACAAAAAAAATAATATTTTAAAATTAAATGGGCCCCACCATTCACGTCGTTTGGTGCGTCATTATCGACACATTCAATCGACGCACCCTGCCAATAGTGTCGGTCGGCAGACACGCATCGGTCATCAAACCGGCGAAGCCCCTTGAGACCAGCCTAATGCAGATGTTCAATCAGATTTTCCTTCACAGCATCTAAAATAGCTTGGTATTAGGTGTTCCTAATGTCAATTTGTGACTCTTACATTTCTAACCTATTAATTTGACAATATATAGTTATTCACCCCTTCCAATGAGTAGTTCATGTTTATATAAAAATATACAGTTAATATATAAAATACAAATTTTTATAGAGTTCTCGTTCCTTAGTTCTTTTAGAGCACAAGGAGTGGTTGCTTTTGCTCTCAGGGTAAGCTCGGTGTTCGATTGAACAATGGAGTTTAACATGTTAGGAATTACATTGAAAAAAAACAACCTATTGTTAGCAAAAAAACAACCTATTGTTAGCAAAAAAAACAAATCCACAACATAAGGTTACATCCACAAATATTAAACTGATCCATAATTACTAACCTAGCAGTTAAACCAAGCAACAAGATAAATAACATGACAATATGACACAAGGATTTAACGTGGTTATTCTCAATCTTTAATTTGAAGATCGATTTAGTCCACGAGATTAAACCACGGAGTTTTTACTTTTAATTTCGTAGTCCAAAAGTTACAAATACATATGACATGTTTATATAAGAAGTACATAACTTTACGAACAAGAAAACACTAAATCCGGCAGACCTAAGTTTCGCCAGGTGATCAAAGATTTCGCCAGGCAAAACATGCTCTGATAAGATTTTCGTCAAATCGCCAAGCGAAATTCTTTTACTCAGCTTTTATAATGTTCTTCATGTTAAGCTTCATAATTCTAACATAACACACATACGATTTTGAGATGAATGGTTAAATGTTCAACGCGACCGTAGCTTAAATTGTCCCACACAAATGGTTTTGAACGAATAAAAGAAAAGAAAAGAAAAGGTTAAACGTTTGAACACGACATTCTTCTCCACACGTTGGTTTTGAACGGGAGACCGGTATGGTGAATGCCGTTGAATTTGCCCGTCGACTCCCCATGCACTTATACTATTAGGTATCGATCATTATTGGTAACAAGCTAGCTAGAGTCTTGGAAATATAATTTTTATTTATTAAGTGAAAACATTATCATATCGAGATCTCTCAAAAAAAATTAAAAAAATAACATGTACATCAAAAGCTTCTAGTATTTTATGAATTATATAACTAGTTTATATTTATATAGTTGGTCGTGTACGTGTTGCATACATGACCCAACATTGTAGTGTAGATGTTTAATTTGAAGTCAAAATTATTATGATTTTCATGATTTTAAGGGAAGAGGAAGCACATGGGTATGCCCCAAATCATGGGGAATATATCGTTTCCAATCGTATAGATCTCCATTTATCCATAACATCATTGTCAATAATTTGAGTTAACTTACCTTTGTTTATATATATATGACCATATCTCTTTGTATATAAAGATGGGGACTGATGCTAGATTTTTGCCAAAATATCCGAATTATATCAATATTCAACTTTAACTTTGCACCAAATTAAAAAAAAAAAAATGCAAAATGATAATAAGCCTTTGTACTAGAGGAAATTTGAATTAGAGGACCTCTATAATATGACTATGTGATCGTGTGATCGGGTAGATAGATAAGATTTTTCCAGTTCGATTAAACACGTCATTATCCATATTAAACCACATGCATATATACGCATTGGTCAAAACTTGTCTAATTACACCGAGCTAGAAGAAAATGTAGGTAGACATAGAAAAGAAAATGACTATGTGAACTTTTATCTTTTTCCGTTCACGTATGTTTTTTCTACTGTGAACTCTTATATATATATATATATATATATATATATATATATATATATAAATTTCAGTGTGAACCTTTGTTTATTTTGCTTCACATAAATTTAGAAATTTTTTAACTGTAAAGCTTAATTTTGTTAACTTCATATAAATTTATGAATGTGTGAAGCTTAATTTTCAACCTTTACAATTCATAAATTTTATGTGAAATCAAAAAAAATAAGGTTCACATTTAAAAATTAAGTGTAAAGAAAAAAAAACATATTCAACTTCACACTTAATAAAATTGTGAAGGTCAACTGTTTTCACCGTTTTTATTTTATCTCCACTCCTTTTTATATATATATATTTTGATCCAAAAGCTGTGATCTGTTTTCACCGTTTTTATTTTATCCCCTTATTTTCACAGGATCTCATTCCTATATATATATAAAGCCCAATTTCAAGCAATTTAGCTCACATCAAACTCATACATCCAATACCAATCTCATGTGTAAGCCTTTGTACAAATTAATATTAGTATGTGTTTGGGTATACAAGGAGATGAAATGTTCTTTTTTGCTCTTATATGGGATCAATGTCCACACACAAAATGCAAGTTCTAACAATGTAATTAACTATGATCTGAAATTCATAGTTAGATACACACTCCGAATATCAGAGTGCAAATTATATTTTCATGTACTTTTATCTGATGTGTTAGATTATATCGTATATATACAGCAGTTGATTACATTTTCTAGTCTCCATTTTTAACGGGTATCCTACCAATGGCAGCATGCCACCATGTTAGGGGGACAGTTTCACATTATGACAAATTTTCAATTAAAATATCCAAACAGACTAAACAGAGTGAAGGAATGGAGCCACAATGCAACGAGGCTGTCAGTTGAACCCACTCCTCTTTAGCCCTTAATGATTATTATTCAAGTGTATTTGTTCTTTTCTTGATATGAGTCGGCTTTAATCATGTCATACAAACAAGACGTGAACTAGTGGTTGCTTTTTGTCATGGAGATTTCCTTGTTTGCATGCAAAACACTCACTTTTGATCTATATATATCTACGTCGGATAATGTTAACATTTGCCATCTTTTCATAAATTATAAATATACGTGTGTGTGTATATATATATATATATATATATATATATATATATATATATATATAGTAACGCGAATATGCAAGGATAAAAAAAGATACATCAGTGTTAATGCCTCTATTAGACAATAGATTAGGGTTTAGTGTAATTGGACCAAGGCCGAATGTTTAAATAGGTTTGTGGTCCAACAAGGTTTTTTATTTAACGTTTATCTATATATAGTCGATTAATAATTTCAATATCACTTACGAGGAATTCATTGTTTATCAGCCTTAGCATAAATATGTGAAATCTTCGCCAATTACGAATTAAATAAGTAAATTAAATAACTAAAAATAACGTAATTGTATCGCTGTTATTACTGTATAAAAAATATCAAAATAAGTGTATGAATGAAATATCAAAATATATATTAACATTTTGCGACGACAATCGCAAAAGGTTGATGTCGTTGCAAAAGTCCCTGTAACTTGGATAGGTTTATGTATTTTTTCGATTTTACCCAGGCGCGCGCCTGTTTCATTTCTGCGGATTTTCTGCAGTGTTACAACATATATTTTACAGTTTTCGCATTCAAAACAGATCAAAAAACAAGTAAAACATCCGGATAAATCATATGACAGGTGTTTCATATGACTCATTTGTTCAAATGTGATCAGTGTTACGATGATGTGTAGCACCAAGTAAGCCATGTTTGATTAACATCTCACCATCACCGTTTCTTTTTTCAATATCAGCGAATTACTCGATGTTACCCGTTCTATTTACAAATTCTAATATGTGTGACAATTATTTTATTTTCGTGATCAAAAGTTACATCCTCAAAATAAAGGTTCATTAAAGAAACCGATTTATTTTATGATAATGCAAATCACCGAGTATGCCCTATTTCAACTTCTATATCTTATAGAAGCTCGTCAATATATTCTCAATCACCTTCGCCAAAATAAACTCATTAGTTGTAAAGATGACTTATTGTTAACTAAGTCTTTTTCACAACTAACACAAATCGTATAACATGTAATATATTAGGGTTTACTTTTACAACCTAATTAAAATGTAATTAAACTTAACTTTAAATTTATACTTTAACTTATATTTATTTCATAAGCTAATTACTATTTAAATTTTATAATTTATTTTAAATAAGTATAATTTTTAATTAATGTCGTCGCTAAAAGTGGCTAGAAATTTTTTCGTCTTGGAGCCACAAAAATTAAAGAAAAAACTTTTAGAAACGACAAGTGTTGTTAAAGAAGAGAAAGTAGTCCTGGAAATATTTTCGTCTTGAAGCAAAAAAAAACAAAAATAAAAATAAATCTTTTAGCAATGACACTGTCGTTGCGAAAAGTAACCCTGCAAATATTTTCTTTTGGAGCCAAACAGAAAAATCAAAAAGAAAATAAAAATATCCTTAGGGACGACATGTGTCCTCCATGAAAGTAAAGTAACCAAAGTATTCGAGTCAAAGTCAAAAAGGGAGAAATTTTTGTCGTTTAGAGACTTTCAGCGACAACATATTATCGTTGCTAAAAGCCTTCGTGTCAATAGGTTTCTTGTAGTGTCGCGCAAAGCGGCGATTGAATATTTGAATTATAGATTCTTAATATCGGTGTTGGACTTGGAAGGAATGTTTGATTAATTGCTCATTTGTATTATACTCCCTGTGTCCCACTTTTATTGTCTCTTTGTATATATTGTTGTATTAAGATAGATTGAATGAATGTCAATTTTCTCTTTATATTCAAGACAAGTTTGATTGAATTTTCTTATGAAATAAATGATTGAGAGTAACAAATGAGGGTAAATTAAAGAATTTAATAATTTTTAATAGTTTATTTTGCAATTAGAGAATCTTTTGGGACAAACAAAAGTAGTATTGTGAAAAATAAAAATGAGAGGAGGGAGTATTTTTTTTTTAATGTTTTATATTTTCGATTCTTTGATGGATGATGAATCAATTTTTAATTTAAAATTATAATTGAGATGGAAATGTTTAAATTTCCTTAATTATGTTATACCAAGTCTATGATTAAAATAGTCTTTTCTTGTGTTAATTTTGATTGAATTTTATAACCAGTGACTTAAATTAAATGCATTATGAGTAGCCGTGGATATATCTACAAATCAAATTAACTATGTTGAAAATGAAGATTCTAACAAAGTGTGAGAATTTTCTTTTTTTTTCCTTCAAGAAAATATAGGTGAAAAGGTCTTTGTCCATCAATTATTTTGAAACCCAATCTAATGAAGAATTATTTGATTTGGCCTGTTTGATGACTTTTGGATATGGGCTTTTTATTTATCTTGCAATGGGGTGAAGCAGTACATACCTATATTTGGGCCTGTGTAAACTTATATTTGGGCCTTTAAAAACTTAGTACGTCACTAATTAATATCTACATTAATCTACAAAGATTCAACAATCGGTGAAGTTTTTTCATTTTCAAAAGAAACGTTAAACATGTAAAGTGCTGCATGTACATGTTATAGTAAAATGAAACTACAAGGCATGAAGCACAATAAATAAAAGGGTATTTAGGTAATTTTGATGTTTCAAAACTCATTTTATTGTGTGAACCAACTAATCAAGTCTTCTTCTTAATATTTCTAATCACGGTTAATTAGTTAATTAACCTAGTATTAGTAAGCAAAATAAACTCTCATTTTTTTAGTATTGGCTGGTGGGTCCTTGTAAAAGAATTGAAAGGTTTAAAAAACTGATCGAGTGTTGACATGATGAGAAAAAATATATTCCTCCTTATTCTCCTGTTAAAAGCTGTTTTTCTTCTTCTTTCAAGTGTGTTTGTAGGGTCAAAATGTAATGAAATTGGACTTTTTTTAAGGCTATCTTCCACTTTGCTTTTCTTTTATAATTGGTATCATATGTTGTACATGTGTGGATCTTTGTTCTGGAATTATAACATGCATGCAGTAACAAAGGGGATATTAAAGTTTCTTCCTTTTTTGGTAGGTCCCATCTTCATCTTTGATTAATTGGAAGGTATATGCTGTCATGCAATTGGGGATATATAATTTTTAGTCACCCAGGCAAACCCCACATACCCTTAAAGCTGAAATTCAGTATTTTTACATTTACAGAAAGTTATTCACAAGATATACCATCAAATTATGACCTCATCCACTTTTTAATCCATGGTGGACTCTTTATCTTTATGTTTTTAGTTCAAATGTTATATGAATGTTATGATGATGAGGGTTTGGAGATTATATATCAATGGTGAATGATCAAGTATTGCCACGTATTTCAAATGTTGTGGAAAGATTTCATTTTTGGCTTTATGGCATGCATGCAGAGGTAATGCTATTACAGGCTAGCTGTCTTGAACCGGTGGTGGTTGATGGCGGTGTATTCATGGTGATGATCGAAGATGGCTATGGCTGTCAATCCATTTTGTGTTGGATCGGCTATTACGCCCCTCAACGTTTTCAAACGTACAACTATTTAATAAACGAGGCTACGATATATAACGTGCTTCATTTCATTAATCATTTTCTTAAGAAATATTTAAGGTTTTGAATAATTAACCAAATCGTATAGTATAGGACATTACGATTCTCATTTAACATAGGTTAATTTAACAACTCTAAGTTATTCAAATATTTGACGTACGCCTTTAACTAATTGTAGAGGTAACGGGTTAAAAATGTGTGGCTTTTTGGATCCTATTCCCACGTGTGACATTGGGACCTACCTCAAATATTGTCCTTAGAATATAAGTTTATCTTTCTCTTCAATTTTCATGATGATCACGCTTTGAAAATTGATGGAATCCCTTTGATTAAGGAGTACGTACGTACTAGGAATCAAACTGTAATAGTGTCAAGTAATTAAGAAAAAGTAACTTCTTATGGAAAATATTTATAAATCATATATAGGCGTAAAAAAAAACTTCCGGTTACTTTCGTGATAGTTGTTTTAAGAAGTAACGGACTAAATTCACTATCTACTTTTCATTTTGTCACTTTTGAACCAATTTACCTCTTCATCTTTAACAGATCCAATGAATTTTCAACTTTTCTACATTTTAAACCATTAAATTAACAGAAAAATCGAATCCAATAAGTTGATAATTAAAGATAAATGTAACAGATCAATCTTATGATAACTTTTTGTTAGTAAAAGGCCAAGTATAGGAAAGCAAATAAGCAAATCTAATAGTATGTTAAGCTACAACGTTTGTTTGTCACAAAAGATAGTGTAAATATATAACATATGATCTATGCCTAAAGGACATTGATCTAATAGAATTCTATGAAGAAAAATAATCCTTTTGCACACAAGTGTCGAATTCAATTCCAATCTAGGACAAGTGATATTGTATGACGTATGATATATGTCAGATTCTCAGCTTACAAATTACAAACAAAGACATTTTTTCTAGAAAGGACAATGAACTCATACACTCCACTACGAAAATATACATAAGTTCACTGTTGGGCTTGAAACCTACAAACTCATAATTGACGGGTCACCTTGATACTGATAGGCCAATGACCCTTTGATCAAACAATACATTAATTAACTCGATAAATCAAAGATGTGTGTGTATAAAAGCATATCGCGTTCAAGTATCATCATTATTGGAGTAACTTGAATTGTGAATGTATTTGACTTTTAGTTCTTCAGTTCCATAAAAGGTTACTCCTTAGTTTCTGTAGACATGAATGTATGATGTTTGTCAATGGGGTACATCTTTTAATGAAGAGAATATACAGGATAATAAGCAGCAAAAGCCTTGATAATAGGTGGTTAAAATTAGTAGGACCCTTAATTTCAGTAGTTACACACCTTTTCTTTTCTTTTTTGGTAACTTTTTATTCACTAAGGTTTATAATAATATCAACCATTAATTGTATAAAAAGAAGAGAAGAGAAGAAGAAAAAGAGGAAGGTGATGTGCATGTGATCACACAGCCTTTATGTTCCCATCCTTTTTAACTTCTTATTAACCCACGAATATCACTACTACTTCCCTTTTTATGATACTATTCTTATGGATTCTTCTACGTACGCATCCTTTCATTTCTAATAAAGAAATTATTATATATATATTTAGAACGGAAAATTTTCAATCTAGCACGCATACATACTATGTACAACCACTACAAATATTTACAACTCAGTAAAGCTTAAAATCCCAACTTCTTGGTTGAAAGGTCCGTCTTATACCGTTAGGCTAAATGCCCTTTGATAATAAAGTAATTAATGTTGTTAATGATATTTTACCTTATTATAACCTTTGAATTATAAATAGTAATATGAACATTTACTTTGAGATGAAGAAGGACGTGACTACGTGACCTTAGACTTAAAGAATGCATATTCCAATTTCGAAAGGTCAAACCTTCGTATCCTTATCCTCATGTAGAAGTAGAAGTGAAGTGAGTGTTATTTCCACAAACGAAAAAAAAAGTGTTATTAGTTGTTGTATTCTTTTAATGCAAATTTTTTTTGTCTAAAGTTTGTTACAATGGGCTTTCTTTTTGTAGACGTGAAAAAAAGGTGGCCATGCAAACGCAAAGTCTAACCTACCTGCATCCATCCTTATCTTTGCATGATTTATAGAAAACTACTTTTGATTTAACTCTTTTTTGGTTGTCCTTTAAAGGAGCTTTTTTCATTATTATTAATTACTTTAATTATGCTTTTAATCAATCAATCTTTTATAATTAAATTCATAAAGCTTTCCTTTTCATTGGTCCCCTAATTTTGTTTCTTGTTGTTTGGATCTTCTTCATAGAATTTATTTTTA
This sequence comes from Gnaphalium uliginosum, assembly GCA_963930675.1. Taxonomy (NCBI): domain Eukaryota; kingdom Viridiplantae; phylum Streptophyta; class Magnoliopsida; order Asterales; family Asteraceae; genus Gnaphalium; species Gnaphalium uliginosum. The sequence goes on along the minus strand of OZ005684.1, from coordinate 39,836,664 downwards.
CCTTCAATCATTTATATATCATAAAAAAAGTGCATAATTCTAAGCAAAGATTTAGTAGAATAATTGCTTTATAGAGGGCCCCTTATTTACAATTCAAATCTAGTCGATGTTTCACAATAAATTCACTATACGTAACAGACAATAATTTATAATCCTCCAACAACTTCAGGTTTTGTACCGGTTTAAAGTGATTCTGATACCATATATTAAGAGTCCTAGATCAGACACTAAGAGTCGTAACCCTAATCTAACATGTAACTTGATCTAATCTCGTTTGCTTAATTGGCTACTTTATCGCTAGCTTGATACCATCGTTTAAAAAATCAAACGATGATTATATTTATCTAAATACTTGTTTTTATGCAAATTCAGCAAATTGTAATTATTAATTTTCATAATCTTTTCACATATTAATAAACAGCAAGCAAGGGGCATCAAACTTTCATAAAATGTTTAATTTAGAGAAGGATCAAAAATTGTTTACTTAAATCAAGCATAACTATGCGTAATGTGTTTAAGGATGACTAGAATTTATATAATGTGTTTAAGGATAACTAAAGTTTATAAAATTGTTCAAAATGATGAATCCTTATGGTTGCTAATCGGGTCGTTTTCTACATAGGCGACAGGTTTTAAAAATGAAGTTATTTTTTTATTAAAAGAATTAAATTGTTTCCTACATTGAACATTGTGTGAAAGTTTAATACTATACATGTCTATTAATCCTTTTTTCACTTAATAAAATAATTTCTAATTAAGAGTCACAACAACCATATGAAGAGCTTTACTATATATGGTCTATCTAAATCTACGTAACCATGTGCTCGCTTGATGCCCATAGATTAATGATCAACCAAAAGTTGAGTCAAAACTCAAATTAAAACCATTAACAATGAGTTTTCGACAAGTTGAGATAAGAACATATATAATATGACACCCAAGATTTATTTTAACAGAATGACAATCTTATTCATATATCAAAGTTTTACATCACAAGCGGAAGCGATACAAGATTTAAACTAATCTAAAAGATGACTATAACTAAGTGAAAACATCTTCAGGTATCATCTGGTCCTACGAGTTCCTTCTTGACGAGCCAACTAGTTGTGCTCTAGGATATATACGTACATGTATAAGCCTAAAGGCTTAGTGATTTCGTGTGTTTGTGTACAAAAATATCACACACAATATGCAATGATGATGTGTAACATGAAAATGTAAAAGATATAAAGTATGGCGAGATCTCTGTCTGTCGGGATTAACCAGATGTCAAGTCGTTATCCGACAATGATAAGCAGACATGCTATCAATGTCACGACTATCTATACCAGCACTTTCGATAGTGACAAGTATTTGCTAGTATCGATTTAGTATAAACAAGCGGTCGTTTGTGTACTAATCGTACTAATATATATGTGAGCAAACAACCATCATGTTTCAGCCATTAAAATTACATATATATTAGTGATCCAATGAACGTTACGTTTCAGCTCCTGGTTACCCGACGACTAACATGACATAATATATCTAAAAATCAAAATTCGTGCTTAAACGCAATTTAAACAAATAATCAAGTAATCATGCAATCACATGGTACATCGCATATATCTCAGTTTTGAAAATAATACGAAACTCACCTCGATAGTTTAGGTTATGATATTTCCGTTTTGTCGGTTCAACCTATTAATAGTACACATAAACAATTAAATTAACATTATTATATATGTTTTATTATAAACATTACTAGATAGATTATCACTATAATGTAATATTACAGTTATTATTTGAAATCAAAATTAGTTGTCTACGTTTAATTCAATTTGAAGTTATGTAACTATGTTATAAATAAAATATATTATTAAGATTGCATAAATGGAAGTCTACGTAAAGATTACTTGCATATTAAATATTAAATATAAATAATTAAATACTATATATTAATACAAAATGATATTACCTTATTGGCTAGGGACATCGGATGCACGTGGGTATCATTTGAGTGTGCATGTATTTTATGTGTATATTTTGAGTTTAAGATGAATTTTCACTGAACCCTTGTTGCTGTATTTATAGTACGAAAATAATCAGCTTGTCATCATGTCTAGATTATGGGTAATGTATGTGGCCTCTTGATATTCGATGCTTAGCTAAGAAGGATTAAAACTCAGCAAAGTGTAGGATGATATCTACTTTGAAACAGTCATCAAATGGATAAATATACTTCGTGATATATTTGTATTTTGATAATATTTTTAACAATAAACACTTATATTTATCTTAATTTTATACAAATGAAATACATTTTGATTCCTCACAGATTTAGTGATGATCGACTATTATTATATTAAGCTATCAACATTTATTGAATTACTTAGTCAAGTTAGTTAAATCTAACTTTTGATCACTAAGAGTAATTTAATTAAACACTACAATTTATTTCTCACACAATAGTATTATCTTCTTTATAATAATAATATTATTACTAAAATCAAGATGTTACATATAATTTTAATATTTAAACATATAACACATCATATTTGCCATACGATTTCTTTGCATTTCATTAATGTAATAAAAATTGAAGTGACATTCAGTAATGTACTAAATGTATAATTCATGTTAGCTAAATTTATCCCCTAGTCGGCCCATCGGACGACTAAGTTACCATATAACTTTAAGACCGATTTTTCAATGGGCCGATAAGCAGATTTATTCTAGCTAATTTGAAGCATACAATTTTGTGCATTATTAACATTGACCTAGAATTAAATTTGAAAATTTATATACAATTGGGTTGGTGAACTACACTAAACCATCAGACTAATTGAGCTCTTGATCTAATAAATACTGTGTGCTTGAAGATTCTCAAAATGCCATATTCTTTTATTTTCCGGTTTCCACCAACATAATTCTGAATGTCCCATTTTCCCCCCTAAAATGAAAAAAACGTCATTTATGTACCATGATTAGTTGATTACTATCTCTAATAAAAACAAATGTATTCTAATTCTATTACAGAAGTGAGATATATATGTACTGGGTAATTAATAGTCTAATTTAATTAGAGTGAATGGAGTGGAGTGAAATGATACAGAGTAGTTATCGACCAAACTCACGTGATCACTCTCACCGTCAAAGTGGTTGATAAATTGATTGGCTCAAAAGTTAATTTCAATATGATTTAGTGTAAAAATTAGGGAAATTAAACAAAATACCCTTTTTTTAAAACCGTTATAAAAATTTGCATTTTTTAAAAAAAACTGCGTTTTTACCCCACCCGGACGCAAAAACGGGACGCAAAATCGCGTTCCCGGACGCAAATCTTCGTACCCGGACACGTAACCGAGAAATACAAGCCGGTAACCGAGAAATGCAACTCGGTAACCGGGACGCAAAACCCGGACGAAATTTGCGATCGCAATTTGCGTCCCATGTTTTGCGTTCCGGTTACCGAGTTACATTTCTCGGTCACGCGTCCGGGTACGAAGATTTGCATTCGGGTACGAAGATTTGAAACTCGGTTACATCTAACCAATCAAAAACTTTACCGATTTGCGTCCCGATTTGATGTCGAGGAAGAATCGTCGCGCTTATGTCATCAAGAATTCATTCCTACTAGCCGTGATGTCATCAACCAATCATTCCTCCTAAATTTTGGTGATTTTGATTTCGGTGTCGGAATGGGCTGAAATTTGCATGGTCACTCAAAAACGGCCCAACGTTCAAGACTCACCGTTTCGCCATGAGCCCTACCAGTTTTTGGCATTTCGAGATCGTTTAGGGCCCGAAAACGACCTTTTTATTATTTACGTATTTCGTTTTGGACTTTATTTTCGTTTTGGACTTTGTTGCCTTAATCTGTTTTGGATGGGCTTTGTTTAGCTTCCTTCCCAAAGTATTTAAACACTTTTTGCGTCCCGGTTATCGAGTTTCAAATCTTCGTTCCCGAATGCAAATCTTCGTACCCGAACGCAAATCTTCGTACCCGGGCGCGATCGCAATTTGCGTCCGGGTTTTGCGTCCCGGTTACCGAGTTGCATTTCTCGGTTACCGGCTTGCATTTCTTGATCACGCGTCCGAGTACGAAGATTTGCGTCCGGGAACGCGATTTTGCGTCCGGGGTGGGGTATAAACGCAATTTAAAAAAAAAACAACAAGTTTTTATAAAAGTTTTTTAAAAAGGGTACTTTGTTTAATTTTCTAAAAATTAAGTGGTACTAATATTTCTAACTTTTTTTCGGATATATTGAAAACAGAAGTTAAAATGGTACGGATTATTGACAGAATTGTCCTCAGGTGAAGGACTATTTTAAGAAGACAAAACCCCAGCTGTATAGCTTCTTGCCGAATTCTACCAGAAGCTTCTGATGTAATCTGATCATCATCAGTCAAGATACTTCACTTGGTGGGAATATAAATTAAAATGTACTACTCCACACAAAAATAATAATAAGAAGAAAAATTAGAACTATAAGCAACTTTTGAATTAATTATCATAGTTTCTTATGGTTATTGATATTTTTGTTATTGTTTTTGATAAATCAATCATTGCTATATATTATTTAGTGGTACAGTACAAATACTTAATGTACAGTTTGTGCTGAATTTATCAAAATTAATTGTCAAAATATCACCACTCGTTCCTTATCTTAGATGTTCATGACATTTTAATGATTTTATATAAACATTATCATAAGTGACACAACATATAGTTTCTTAATTAATAGGTCGTTACGATATTGTTATATATCTAACTATAATGGTATCACAAATATCAAATAAATTTTAATTAGATGTACGAAGAAAATAGTCAAGAATAAAAATGTTACTCTTTTAAAAATAATTGTATTAATTATATTTTTCTTGAATTGTATGTATTTATTGGTTGACAATAATCTTATAATGGATATGTAGTATACGTTTTTAATTTTTGAAATCGAACTATTTCATTTAAGTTGATAGAATTAGTGATTTAAAATTACAAGAGCACAAGGAGCGGGAGAAGACATCCGTCGGCGTTCAACAACTTGAATGCTGAATTCCGACATTCACCATACTGGACATACGTTAAAGTCTGGTGTTCACAAGCAAATTTTTGGGACAAACGTTGCATTCAACGTTTTTTTTAATTCCCAACGGCTAGTTTTCATATATATATGTATATTTAAAAGCTAGCCGTTCAACGGCTATTTTATTTAAAAAATATTATAGTTTAATTTTAACCCTATATTACACATAAAATTCGTAGAATTTTTTCACACATCAATCTTTCTTTCTCAATAAAAAACACATCCAAAAAATGAGTAATTCTGATTCGCCTTCAACCGATGACGTTGAAGTTTTACATCTTCTTCATTAATATCATAAAAAGTTATTTTATTTCTTGTGTTTTCTATTTTGTTTAAATTATTGTATTGTTTGCACTAGAAAAAACTGAAGACATTGAAATTTCAATTTTCTCCAATGTCAATAATTTCACTATCAAAGTTTCTTTCAGTGTTCAATTAAACACTGAGCACAAGACGATCACTCTTTGTGCTCTAAGTAACACCAGCAACAGTCCAGAAAGTCTAATTTCCAATAAATTTAATAAGTTGTTACTTCTAGCATTATATTTAAAGAATTTATTTAACCACTATAATTAAATTTTCGTACATTTTAGAAGTTCTTTTTCTATTAAATATAAATAATAAGTAAAATAAATTATAAGAACATGCAAAATATTTTATATAAAGGTATCGACAAGTTATGTGCAGTAAATATTTAATTTGGAAGATTTAATATTCATTTAGTGTAAGAAAGTTTCATTTAGTGTAAGAAAGTTTCATTTAGCTAGCTAGATAGTATTAAAAAAATGTCTAGAGATTAGCAAATCCCTTTATTCTTATCCTATAACTGTCGTGTTTGAGCTGTACTTCCTCGAATTAAACATTACAATAATTTAAAACTAAATCAACTCTTTATTTAAAAACGGAAGTTTATTTTAAACTAATGAAAGTTCATGCAATATAAAAGCGTAAGTCATATTATCGTCTTCATCTCATGTCTCTTTAATTACGGATTACCTCTCTCATATTGATCGGAGAACCGATCGTAAAAAGTCATTGGAGGTTCAGTTATCTTGTTTTCTTTTTTTCTTTGAATTTCAATATATAATTTGAGTGACCCGGTCCATTTAGTGTTAACTCATTTGAATTAAACCGCTTTAACTTGTTTAATGGGTTCATTTAATTAACTAATTATTCAACTTTTTAAGGTGTTAATAGTATAACACAGAAAGTGTGTGTTTTTGTGCCTGAAAAGTGAAAATAGAGAACCTAGAAGTCATGCATAACAATCTGCATGACATAAATGAATTAACTGCTTTGTAGTTTGGATCTTGTGGTCATAAAGTAATTTCATGTCACATATATTTTTATTTCATGATTTATTTATAATAATAATAATAATAATAATAATAATAATATTCTTAAACTTGTGTCAAATAAGTAACAGCATATTTTGGGACGGTTTTATTATGTGCATTAAAAAATACAGTTTATACTACTGTAATACTGTTATCATTATTAGTTATTTTTTTGGGTTGTGATATTTCCATCGTAATTTTTGATAGATCCATTATAATGTACAACTATATATTCATATGGTACAACTGCGTGTTACACATGTATAATGAATCTATAAAAAATTATGGTTAAAATATCATTTGTTTTTATTACTAGAGTTTAGCTACAAATGAATTTTGTTAGGCATGTAGCCATATAGATGTTCGCCTGGGGTACAACTGTACAAGTGAGCAGTGCATTGACAATGTAGGGCCAATAAAACTCACGTGTATGGTACAAGTTATCACTGCATGTATATTGAGTTCCTCGTGGTTTCTATATTTGGACGATACTCCACACCAGTACGTCTACACTCGTGACCCATTCGTTTTTATAGCTTCAATTCTTTGACCACTTTGTTTAATCCCTAAACGAAAATTTACAGTTTAGGCCCCTGTATTTGCATAAAAGGTCCTCACTGAACTCCAACATCACCGGACTCCAATAGTGCGTCCAAAGATTCTTTGGATTGCCATATTTGGCCAAAAAGCAAAATTAGTTGCAAAGTACCATTGCATTTTGGCACCCTATGCGATCTAATCCATTTTTCAAATAAAAGTTTTTTTTTTTTTTAACGAGATATATCCTCAAGGTTACTTAGCGAAGATATTCTCGTACCCACTATTCGCTAATGTAGCATACAACGAGTTTTACACTTACATAAATTACAAACAAAGTTATGCTAGTGATTATTAATCCCAACAACATTATCCATACTAGTATGAGAAGCATCCGGAGGTTCCAAATGAGAGAAATAAATTAAAGTTTGAGATTCGAATAAATTCAAATTCTGATCTCAAAGTTTCTAACATTAATCATCACGCAGTCGTCCTCCTTTAACTTCCCAACCCCAACTGATCCACTATCTCCGTGGACGGTGTGTTATCCGAACTCAGAGGCATCAAGGATCATCTTTGCACTGTCAATTAAAACGTGGATTCGGAATACATCATTCCGGATCCTCCTCCTTTCTGCTGGCATTGGCTTACGCTGCCACACTCGCTCCTTTTTATAACGTAGATCTTTCTTGTCTAATAAGATTTTGGGCAGATTATGTGCGCTTTCACATTATATAGACCGTTAATTAAAAAGGTCATGGACTTGTAATATTCAAATGTTAACGGTGGAAACCTTTAATATTGAAATGTTCAACATGAACTATGGACTTGTAATATTGAAATGTTAATGGTGAAAAACTTTAATATTCAAATGTTCAACATGGATAACGGACTATTTTATCGACATGTTTAACTTTAAACCTATTATTCTATTCTTAAAGTGACATATAATTGTTATTGTTTTTCTGTTTGTATGGACAATTTGTAACTCATGTGTATTTGTTTTAGTGTATGCATTCTTTTTAAAAAGTAGATAAAAGATGCAATTTCAAATTTTAAGGTGAACTAATTACCCAACTAGTATGTGTCACACAAAACAACAACAAAACTATTCAATTCCAAGGGAAGAGTACGAGGAGGTACAATGTAAAATGTGATACCTCTACTCGAAGGTAAAGAAACTGCATACTGAAAAACTTTTGACAGATCCGTATGCATAAAAAGCACACATAAAATAATAATAATAATAATAAATATAATAGTAACAATAATAATAATAACTAGTTTGTGTCACACCTTTAGTTAAAATTATTTTCTCATTATACCAGATTTGTAAAATTATAAAAGCAAGGGGAAACGTAAATTCCAGAAAATGAAGGGGTTGAGACTGACAGTCAGTATGATAGAGAAGATGTGGGATGAAGATGCCAGTCAATCGGACAAAAGAGAGCAAGACTAGAAACAGAGCAGAGAACCTTTGTCACTTGTCGTATGCATTATTCCACAAATCTATATATTTTCTAATTACATAAACTTTTGCTTTAAAAATAATAAATATAAATAATATAAATAAACTTTTGCTATAAAATATAAAATATTCCAATGTGTTTTTGTTTTTGTTACATACAAAAGGTGACATCTTTTATAGCAACAGATCTCTATGGTACAATAACCATCATATTCATATCTAAACTAGTCACCGGGTATAAAAATAAATACCTTTTAATTCTATTTTAATTATAAATATATCATATCATATCATATCATTATATATTTGTTTGTCAAAAAAATTTAATTCAAATATTTTTATGATATAGTTATAGTTTTAATATTAACAAATAAGATGAATAGCGTATGTATCAAGTAGGAATATACATGAAACACGAAAATTTTATAAAATCAAATCGATAAATGCAAACTTTGTTAAAAATATCAATTAAATTTAAACTTTTAGAATTAAAATTAAATTATATGAAGTAAATGAGTCTATATTTTATTATTTTACAATATATATGTATATATATATAGTAGGAAGATCAAAAAAGAAGGAAATTTAGGGAGAGAAGAGGAAAAAACAATATGATTCAAAATTTTATTACTATAATTCTACATTTTATTGCTTTGGTTCAATATTTTATTAATAAGATTTAGTCATTTGTTTCTATAATTCAAAAGTTATAAGTAATAAAATATTGAATCATAATATTAAAATACTGAATCAAATTGTTTCTCCTTCTTCTCTCCTTAACTTTCATTCTCTCTGGAACCAACTCATATATATATATATATATATATATATATATATATATATATATATATATATATATATATATTTATATATATATATATATTTATATATTCTCTCTACTATCGGGTAGAGGTATGACTGTCTATATACTATTTTCCCAAATATTCCGCTTCGACGGGATTGGGTAGTGCTGTTGTTGTATATATATAATTTTTATATTATATTATATTATTACTAAATTACTAATACTAATAATAAAAATGGAATCTAATTATGTTATGAAAAAGGGAGTCAGTGATAATGTTAAATATTTAATACTTGGTTATTCTCTGGGTTTTAAGTTGTTTCTCCTTGAAATCGTCACTAAGCACGCTACTCGATACTGTAATACTCAGTGAATAAATATAAAATATATATTTAAAATTTAATTAATTATTTATTTTATGAATTAAACAAACGCATCGGCGGTGATCATGTGATGGGAGGTGGTGCTTCATTTCATTTTCACACCATTTCGCTACTTATGTATATCTTGCAAATAGAATCTTCTTTTATCTAATTTTTTATTATCTTTAGAGGAAATAAAAGGATAGTACCCAAAAAATAATAAATTAAATCTTAATTTGAGCTGTTTTATATAAATCAAGTCTATTTGTTTAAGTTAATGACATGTTAATCGAGTCAAATTAGATACAAATAATTAGATTGTAATACTTTTCCAAATACATTTTGACATATCACGTAGGTGCTCTTAAAAGTTACGTGTTACATTTCTTCATTCATTTATGTGTCGATGAATGCAACTTAAAGACAACGTAATATTTCTTTACTTGCTAATTTATATACTATAATCGAACATATATTTGATTTCTTATAATTTTCATTTTTGTGGAAATATTAAAAGTCCAGTTACGGAACCATCTTTCGAGGTCTTAATTAGGTTCAAATCTCACTAAATGCACTTTTTATGGGTGGTCAGGAAAATGATCAGAAACGGTCACGAAAATACCTTGGCCGGAACGTGTAAAAATTCGATCTTCTCGGATAATCTAAACACTGAAAACCTCATCTGTATTTGTATTAGAAATCGAGTTACGTTATTATCTTAATTACAATTACAATATTAATAAAATTCGAGGGGTCTTTTCATGATTAATCACATGTTAAACGTTAGATGTTTATGCTTATCAGAATTAGCTGATAACCATTTATAACTTTTTTCTTTGGCATTCGGCAAAAAGTAAAGTCTTTGAGGCTTAAAAGTAAAGTCTTTGAAGCTTAAATATGTAAATTGACATAAAAACTACATACATGATATAAAATATAAAACATAAAATAATAAAGAGTTTTTAGGTAATTTCATAATTTGTGCATCTTAATTTTTTATAAGTCCAAAAAAGCTATCGGTTTGAGCTTAAAAAAAAATAAATGTTCCATTTAGTTGTTTACCAAAGTGAAAGATAGAGAAAGTACATCTAGGAAAATATTAAAAGAAGAAACACACAAAGGGGCTTGTGATAAATTATTCCCTGAGATAAGCATAAAATATGAATATGTACGTACATAAAATAAGAGGTGAAAATGGAAAAAATCCAACAAAAGTGTCACGAGTATTATTTATTTATTATTTTAATGAACTGAATGATAAATAATTAATTATAATTAATAATTAAAAAGAACCTCTTCAGACTCCATGTCAGTCACTGCTCAAGTGCTCAGACTCTTCTGCATGGTGTGTTTGTGTACATGTACATGACCCTGGAAGCTTATGAATCTGAGCTATAACAAGACGAGAAAGAAGACACAAACACACATGCATCTACATTACATACAACTATACAATACAACCACATTATAAATTATTTGGTTATCGTACCAACTTAAACTTAAGCAAAAATATGCTATGCGCCTATGCGTATAGGTTGGAAAGTATGCACACACTTGATGCACGATACATAATTTATACAATTATAAATAGACAATGATGTCGTAACGTACTAACGTACTAGTCCTTAGTTAATAGATACAACGCGTTTTGAGTCCCGTAAATAACACACTAGATCATCGTACTAGTCCTTAGTTAATAGATACAACGCGCTTTGGCAAATGGAGACTTTTATTACCTTAAAGCAAAATACAAGATAAAAGTATCAAGATCCAAATACAGGAAATAAAAACAAGTTGCATGCTACAACCATATTACAAGGGTAAAATGGTGAAACACCAAAATGACAAATCTAGCTACAGGTAAAGAAACACACCATGCACTACAATACAACACCAAATCAGAAATCACAACTCAAACGAAATACAGGAAATATGTAACTTATATATGTTAAAATAATACATTTGGGTTTTGCTCATTTATGGCAACGTGCTTCGGCTCCTTTTTCACAAGATATCATATTATATTATACGTTTTTTCTTTTTAATATGTCGCACAAAATTTACTTCATCCGGTAATAACCTTGAATTCGATACGACCCTTCTCGAAATTACACCTCTGGAGATGCTTAGTGTTTTCCCGTGAAACCACGGAGAGTTGGGAATTGAACACCTCTTTCACTTATATGTACATTTTGTCGTAAAAAGACTTAGATTTATATGAGCTTATAATTATAAAGTCAACTAGTAATTCGATTAACCTTTTAATGCATATAATGCAAGTATAATGTATTTTGAACAACTTTGATTAGTAGGAAACATTGTTTCACCGGCCAATAATGAGATTTAATCATTCTATGACACCCGGCCTTATCAGAGTATAATCACTTGAAATTATTGCTCATCATTTTCAAATTGTTTCACTTTAAGGTTATCTGCAAATATTATGTCCCTACAAGAGTCCATTGATATGTAAATGAATCAATGTCTTCAAACTTTTATCAACAAATCCTAAGTGGGCAATACAACACCAATCAACATCTGTTATTCCCATATATGCATTACCATCCTTATTTAATCATCGTCACACATCTTTTTTTTCTAGATTCGTTAACGAAAAAATATCGACATAAAACTAGTCTAAACAGGTCTAATTCATTAATTGGTTGATACATTTATCTCTATTAATGTTACAAATTGTCATGTGTCGTACTCACAATGTTAGGTCAAATTTTAAGTCTATTTAGTTTAAGTCCATTTATCATTTCTCTTGTTATATTAAACATTTTGTTCGAATTTAAAAGGTGACTTGTAATAAGTTTGACAAATTCAAAAGTTCCAAAGTTTATGCACAAGTTAGTCAAATAGTCAAATTAAGTTAATTATACTCACTCCATACCAGTATATAGTTCACATATTCCTTTTTTATTGTCTCAATTTAATTGTACATACTCTTCTAAAGTTATATGTAAGTAAATTTAAACAATTTATAAAAAGTAAGGATTAAGCTTTTAATTATTAATCAATAAAAATAAATTATAATAACTATATTTTTTTTTAAATTATTTTTTTTGTTTGTGCACAATAAATGTAGGGGGCATAGAGTGTGGAAGAACAGTTATTTGTATGACTGGATTATATGTCCGTATTCAAGATTCTTCGTATTTTAATTATTTAGAGGAAGTGAAAAGAAAAGGAAAAGAGAAGCAAGGAAGAAGAAGAATTGGTTACCTTCACACAAACACAAATACCAAAGGCATCCCATCACAATCATCGATGTATCCACAACCTTATAATACTCAATTTATTAATTATAATTTATATATAAATATATAAATATATTTATAAAAAAAGAAAAAAAAAACACACACACAGTAGAAATGATTCCATTTTACAGGGATACTGAGCTTCGCAAAACAACAAAAGAAGTAACATACAAAATAGAAATGAAAAAAGAACCCTCGGTTTGACGTTTGACGTGAACTCATGCTCACCTTGTCTCACTTAATTGCCTTTTACATATTACTCGTATTCTTTAATTAATATTTTTATTTTATTTTTATTTATATCATACTCTATTTTTTTGTTTTTTTTTCTAGAACAATCAATATTAGAAATTAGGTTCGAATAAATTTTGGTTTTCTATTTAAAATAATATTTTACTTTTTATTATTGTTCTTTTTAACTTTTATACTTATTTATGTTTTATGAGTAAAAAGTTACTTTCTATTTATGGTTAGAGTCATTATTCGTATAATCTATGGTGGAAATCGGTAAACTACCGGTGATTTGATCAATTTTATAGTAGAAGAAAAATTAGAAAATCGGTGGATCTCCGACCCTAAAACCTTCTCCAATCATACACATTTCTCAATATTCAAATATTAAAAGTTTTGAATAATTTTTTGAAGTAGACTTGATTTTCTCAGTATTTAGTATTTGGAGTGAACCTATTCATTTCTCTATATTTGGAGCAAAATATATTATTTATTTAGAGTTGGGTGTTTGGAGGAGACGGTTGAAAATACATGTTTTCGACGAAGGTATATTCTTTAAAGATTATTTATTTCTACATATTTAAAAACGGAGATAAATACATGGTTGAAGAAGGCGTAAAATTTTCTTTTGAACTTATTGCAACTTTTTTCTACTTTCATCTTGCTTGTATTGAATTTGTTAAAAAACGTCGCTCTAAAAGCAATCTAACACGTTGCATTTGGTATACCAAGAATTGTGAGATAATGCATGTGAAAATTAATCCTCAAAGTTCCAAGAATCGAAAATTCCAAAATAAATTATACGGATCGGAGTAATATAATATAAACGTTAAAAATGCAAAACAATCTTCAAACTGTGATCCATTATGTGATTTGATTCGAATCAATTATATATATTTTAGGAGAAGGTTTCAAATAAGAACACTTATTATAGTTATAGTAAAAACAGTAAAAATATATACTTTTATTTTTAATTTTAAGATTACCTAATTTTTTGATAAAAAATTATATCAAAATTGTTAGAATTTTATGCTGTTTAAGATGAGATAATTTTTTTTTTTTTTAAATGTGATACACATTACAAAAAATTCAGTGTGTATCACAGTATCACACAAAAAAATTGTAATACACAACTTTAAGTTGTGTATCATATATATATATTTTTATATATAAATCAAATTTAGATTTAAGATAATCAAATTTTAATAATATTGGTATTATTTATTTTGCAAAAAGTATACATATAATGAAATTAAAAATGAAAAAGATCGTCTTTACAGTTCATATCATAAAAAATAATTTTACAATAACTCTCCCCACATATTTTATTGTGTGTATGATCTTCTCCGAACTACAAATGGAGTAACGACGCGTTTAATTACCCCGAAACCACAACTTGAACACAATTTTCAATTTTCAGTTTTTTTAGAATTTTTTTCGAGAAATAAGAAGAGTTTTAATTTTCACAACGAAACGCACAATAACACATTAGGGTTAACTTCATCAATATTAATTTCAAGTATCTGCCTATTTATTTATAAATAGTAGTATGTATAGTTATAACATGAAGATTAAATGTTTTTTTGTCTTTTATAATATGTTTGGTACAATTACACTGTTCATATCCTTCCATTCGTTACAAAATAAGAGGACCCCCCTCTTTCATGATAATAGAAGGTATAATCTGAGGATTGACTAGTCAACACGACTACTATATATGTATTCGTATGTGCAACAAAATGAGTCATATATATACAAATATGGAAATAATTTATAGTGCCCAAAAAAGACAATAATAAGTAATTGTACCACCATAATAAATAGAGTTGACACCGTCAATTTGTGTCCATCCCATTTACCACCTCACCTTCGGTTGTTGAGTAAATAAAAAAAATATATATCTTTTATACTTTACATTTACATGTATATTGTTACAATATAAGGAGTATAAAACTAATTTTCAAATAATACCTCACTTTGGGATAAAAGAGCAGTCGATTTCAGCCGTTTGATTTCTGTAATCAATGTCCCATATTTGTAATACTATATTTTACGTAAAATGTGATGTTATTAAGATACAACGAATTTTTACTGTTGAACACATAAATCAATGGATGAGATCGTATGTTCTTTCTTCCTCTAAGAATGCAGCCGTTTTTCAGAACCTTACACATACTTATAAAATATACATACTTATAGAATCGAATTAATGTTCGACATCAATAAAATCTGTCTTAGAATAAAGATTGATTTACATTTTTTTACACCATCTTCATTAAAAAGAAGAAAAAATAAAGTTTATGGCACCACATTTGTTCCACCTTCTAGTATACGTGCGGAAGCGCGGCATCAAGAATTTAAGATATTAATATAACTACGCCTCAAATTAAATACATTCAGAAGATACATATATAATTTTATGTACCTAAAAATAAATAAATACAAGTATGTGTTTCTTACTGTATTTATAAAAGAGAAATTAAAAACTTAACGTGTCACGGGTTTGTCTTGAAAGGCTCTTATTTCACAGTCCAGACACTCAGACACATATTCTCTCCTTCCCCTCGAGGCTGCCCCTGCCCCTATTTTCTCTCTCTATCTATTAAATCCATTAATAAATATACTTATATATATATATATAATAAAATAATATTTTTATTTATAAACTTCAATATTTACACTCTCATTGTCACACCAATCTTCACCAACCCATTTCCAACATCTCTCTCTCTTTCTCTTTCTAGAATCTTTAACATCAAACAAGATTCAAAGAACACAGATTTGATTCAAAAACAACTAAAGTTATGGCGATGATGTTGGATAATTCATGTGATGGTGGAATACTATTATCATTAGATTCACATAAAGCAGTTCCTGCTCCTTTTCTAACAAAAACTTACCAACTTGTTGATGATCCTTCTACTGATCATATTGTTTCTTGGGGTGAAGATGATTCTACTTTTGTTGTTTGGCGTCCCCCTGAGTTTGCTCGTGATTTACTTCCTAATTACTTTAAACATAACAACTTTTCTTCCTTTGTTCGTCAGCTTAACACCTACGTAAGTCCTTCATTACTGTATAATCTTTTTCTAGTTCGAGTACATGATTATTTTACATGTAACGACTTACTAAAATTAAAATCATCATGATCAATAGTGACGGAAATGACTTGTTAAACCGATTATCTTAAGTTTTGTAACTAATTACATGTCAAATAATCATGTTTCTGTGTTTAAGTTTAGTAACTTATTACATGTGATATAGGCATAAAAATCTATATTTACAAGTCCAGTTTATTATTTTATTTATTGTGATTTTGATACTAATTTTGTTGATTTTTTTGTTTTTCTAGGGTTTTAGGAAAATAGTACCGGATAGATGGGAATTTGCAAATGAATATTTCAAGAAAGGTGAAAAACATTTACTATGTGAAATCCACCGCCGGAAAACATCACAACCACAAGTACCACTCCATCACGGCCACCACCACCCACATCATTTCACCAGCATTGGTGGTGGCGCCAATAACTTCTTTGCATACCCAACAACAAGAAGCATTTCACCACCAGATTCCGACGACCATTTATACTCCGACAACTCACCGCCACTTTCATCTCCCACCACCACAACAAACACCGCCGCCGGCATGCTCGGAATGTTTGGTAACAACGGAAGAAACGGCAGTTCTGTGACGGCGTTATCGGAAGATAACGAGAGATTAAGAAGAAGTAATAATATGTTAATGTCGGAGCTTGCACACATGAGGAAATTATATAATGATATTATATATTTTGTACAAAATCATGTGAAGCCAGTTGCACCAAGTAATTCATACCCTTCATCCGTACTAATGAATGGTGGTCAACAAGTACTAATGCAAAAAAGTCAACAAGTGATGAATATGGGATCAAACATTACTAATGTGGATGAAAATAGAACAAAGCTTTTTGGAGTTCCATTGATGTCAAAGAAGAGATTGCATCCAGAATATGGGAGTAATAATGAGAATCATAAAGCAAGATTGGTTCTTGAAAATGATGATTTAGGGTTAAATCTTATGCCTTCTTCATAATCTTTACTCTGTCTTTTGTGTTGTTAGAAACAAGAATTTATTTAGTGATGAAAAAATCTTGTTGAGTTTAGTGGAATATTTGATTTTTCTTACATTTTAATTACTATAGTAGAGCTATTTAGTTGTGAGATCTGTTTGAATGTTTGTGTTTTTTCAGTATGGTCAGTTGTAATTTGTAAATATAAAGTTTTAGAATTGTCATCAACATGCACAATTTAGTATAATCAAACTGAATCTAGCTAGTTGCAATTGCAATTGCAATGTAGTTTATAAAAACTGTTTATTTTTATATTACACATAAGTTAATTAGTTTGGTCGTGTGCAAAAATTGTTTATATAAACTGTTTATTAGGTTATTAAACAGGTGAAGAGAAATAGGTTTTTCTCTATAATTATTTTACTCGAGGAGGTCGAATATATTCATAGATGTACACGACATAAATTGATTTATCCCGTGATCGTTTCTAAACCCTATCTATTTACTAATAGTATACTATAAGGCATTAGTGAAAAACAATCTCAAAGTCCTGGAGAACATGATTTTTGCAAGGGTTTCACCTTTTTTTTTTCTTTCTGAATTTAATCTGATAATGATCGTATAATTAATGCAGTGGGACAACGGAGGGCAATAATTCTTTGTGCACGAATATCAATGTTAATTTTCTTCTTCTTCTTCTTTAGCATTTCTTTCTGGTATTTTTGTTTTGATATCTGAAAGTTTCAGTTCAGTGTAATTAATGCCATAAAAAATGAGATGAGAGGTGCCTTTCAGTGATGTCTTTCTGTGGAATTGAAGAAAGACTTCTCATAAGACAAATGTTTGTGTTCAGTGCATTAATGGTTTATTTCAAGTACTGTACAAAGTGTACAACATATATGTTGTATATATATCCATAAAGTCAAATGATAGTTTGACCCCATGAATCATACTTTGAATTATATACTTTGTGGCATAGTTTTAGTATAAAAAGTTGTAAACTTTAAATGATCATAAAATCTTTTTTCAGGATAATTAATAGCATTTGACTTAGAGTAGTAGCATGGACTCATGGAGTATGATTTAGAAAAGAAGAAAAGAAAAAGGGGGTCATGATCATCATCATATCTTTGTGATTAAGGTTAATTAATTAATTAATATAAAATATAAATCTTAATAAAGTATTGATAGTACTAATTACATAATAAACTAAGATTATTTAGAGATGTAAGAGTCATGACATGTGTGTGTGTAATTAAAGAAGACAAATAGATGAAAACAAAATTGATTTTAGAAAGGAGTAAAAGAGAAGGGAGGTGAGTTTGAGTAATTCGATGAAAGTGAAGTATGAGCTACAAAAAATAGTCTAAAAATGTTGGGTTTCAAACGTTCCAATCAAATCCAAAACACTTCCCTTCATTGCTTCTTCTTCTGACCACCAAACGTTAAAGAAAACAAGAAAAAGAGCTTAAAAATTTGTCAAAGAAACAGGATCCCTTTTCGTTTAATTTCTTTATTGTTTATACACCAACAAAAACGGCTTTAGAAAAAAATAATGATATATAGACCTAATTAAATAGATCTAATTAAATACATCCTATGTAATTAGACATATGTATCACTTTTTTTTTTTAGAAAATCGTCACAAAATATAACCCGTTGTGCATTCGATTAATACATATTAGTCTTAAATAAGGTATAAGTATGTCTTGAGGTCAAGCTCTTGTCTGGCGGCAAGATTGTCCAAAGCAAAAGCTACTTTTTTTTTCAAAAAAAAAAACATCTCTTTTTATTGTTAAAAAAATAATATTATTCCCCATACAAATAAAGCTTCTCATAAAATTTGACTACTAATTCAATTCGTGCCATCTTTTCTTTTACATTAAATAACATGTCAAATATATCTTAGCTTTTCCAAAAAAAAGAAAAATATTTTAACATGGAGTTAATTGCATTTATTAATTAAACTAAATTAAATTAATTTTATTTAAATATTATTATAGAGAGAGAGAAAGTATAGGAAATCTTGGTCGTCAAGTGTAATGATTTCCATCTTAAACCCTAGCTAGCGCTAACCCTAGTTTGTTTGGCATATTATACCTACTTGGTAAGCTAACATTTTGCTGTTTCTTTGTTGTTTCGATGTGCCACGTGGATGTTGCATGTGGGTAGAAGGATACATCTCTTCCAAACTGGTGAGTAGTAGTATATTACAGTAGATCCCATCATACTTTTATATTTTAACAGATTCACCCCTTTTACTTTTCAACTCATACATATTCTTTCCAACTTTTTCAAATTATTCAAAGTTGAACAACACTTTTATTAGTACTTGATTGAAAGAAAGAGTACCTACACTATATATTAATTTGTTTCTTTAGGTCAACTAGATTCTTTTATTACATTTTTGGTCCAAAATTCAATATTGTTGTTTTACTTGTCAAAGTTAGCACTGGTGTGCACTTAAACATTTTCGTTATTGACCTACTTCGTCTTTTTCACACAATATAATACAAGATCAATATAAGAATTTAGTCGACCATGATAGCCTAAGTGACGTTAATCGCTAACGTGAGATGCATATATTGTTGTTACATGACTGTTTTGCGTATAGTAATTTGGAATCGAATGTTAATTCAATTTCTTACGTTTTGATGCATTTCTATAACAATATATATCATAGTATATATCATCTTTAAATAAAATACACAATTTTAATTGCGCTTAAAAAAAGGCTTATCTGAAAAGTGATTTAGAGAATTCTTTTTTTAATATTCCTATTTTTTTTGTTGTCAAACAGAGATTATTCACTTAGAGTGAAAAGATTGTTAACTAGAATCTCAATCTACTAGAATTCTCTATCTAAAAGCCTTGTGTGTCAAACACCCCATTTATCTAACTTTGTACGAAGTAATTTTTTATCAAAACCAATGGAAGTTAATATAGGAATCTTAAGAAACAAAGTTAAAAGAACTCTTTTGTCATTCAACAAAAAATGGGGGTAGAATTGATTCTACTACTAATATAGAAGCTTTAATAGTAAGAAAAGTATAATGCAAATTAAAGTTTTGTATAATCTATGAAAATACGGATCACAATGAGTAAAAGATGCTTTTTTAGAAGAGAAGAGTGCTTTATGTGTGTCACATACAAATTTTGAAATCTGTGAAAGAAGAAAAAAAAAGATGATACTAACTTTTGCTAGGGTCTTTTAAGTCTTTTACTCTCTCTTTATTGACATTTTATTCCTTTGGAGTCACTTTATTGACAATATAAAGCGTAGTTTTTAAAAATAATATTTATTGGAAATAGGATGTATAAATGCATAAAGGTTTGCTTTATTAGAAGGTGGCAGAGGTTCTTTCTGTTATCCCTATAATATTCAAAATTTGTGTGCAAGTGCAATCATCGATCTTGTTCTTGTGATGTGTTTCCTAGATTTGTGGGTATCTGGTTTCGTTTGGTGTTTCCTAGATATGTGGTTTTTCTTTTTGTTCCCCTTTTTCCTCGGTAAATAAAGCTTTTCTTGTTTCCATGGTGCTTAACTTTGATCATAAAATAATAATGACAACAAGACTGATTATGAAGCAATATTTGTTTGGGGAAGTAACCATATATGACACTCCCAATTGTTTGATACTCTATCCGTTACAAATTTGAAAAAAGATAAACGGATCTACTTAAATAAGGTCTATCTATTCGAAAAGTACTAATAGATAAGTTAGACCTACTTATTATTACTCTACAAATTTACTATGTAAAAGCTTTGAAAGTCTACCAAGCACCCTTAATTAATCATTTTATTATCTAAATCTAACTGGCACATATAATTTCGTACTGAAACAAATTATTTATTTTCCTTATTAAATTTGGAACGGAGAAGTATTAATTTAATCAATAAATTAAAACAAATCTATATGTGCAAATCTATAAAGCAACCTTTGGTTTATAACTTATTCAAGTAGACAACTAAGCATATATATATAGTGGTCGAGAAACTTAATAGAATTTTTAAACCACGATCTTATGAATTCGAAATTAACCTATTACATGGATAACTCGTTTTTGTATTCAAACTGGCTATTAATCTATATATGCCGCTCTCGAGTCGATTTTAAAATTAAACCATTCGAAATATATGTTACTTATATACATTACTAATTACAACCAAATAATTTGTAGTACTACATTACTAATTGTTATTGTTATTGTTATTGTTACTAATTATTTCAGTGGCAAAACTATAGCTTTTCGGCTAGTCTCTTACGACTGCAAACAGAGACTTGCTTGTAATGTCCACCAAAAGCCCATAGATACTTGCCTAAGCCTACGCCTGTTAAGCCCAAATTTGTAAAAATCAAGCAGAAATTAATAAAAATTTGTTCATAGACATAATTTTTAAATTGTTTTGCAATGTTGATGTGCATGTACAAGTAGGCACGCACATAACCGGTTTTTTTAAAATCGATATAACCTAACCGATTATTGGCCAACGGTCAATAACCGGTTTTAGCTAAAAACCAATTACTAACCGAACCGGTTACCAAGAATGAAAAGCATAACCTATACAAATCGGTTATTACCGGTTACAAACTAGTTCGGGTACAAAAACCGGTTATTAACCGGTTTTTTATATAATTTCAAAAAAAAAATTAAGCGTTATAAATTCAAAAAACGTAAACTTCAACTTTTATTAAATAAACTCATAATACATTATTCGACCATTTGGAATGGAAAAATAAACTTAATAAACTCATCATACTCCAACTATTATTAATATACGAACGTAAAACTTAATTCGTATAATTCGTATCTTCGAGAGTGATATCTTCTTCGGAGCTAGCCTCACGCGAAGCTTGATTGAGAGCGATTTCTTCATCGGAAAGTGAGCATGCCAAACCCGCTTCCACCTCTTCATCATGTATATCTTGTTCGTATTCTTGTTCACCTTCAAGACTTGAAATGTGTTGTATACGTTCCGCGGCGTCTAAGTGATTCTTCAAGCAAATGCACATCTCTAATGATGTCGGTGTGAGTCTTGTTCTTCGTATAAATAATACACTGCCACTAATAGAATAACCGGATTCCGAAGTTACCGTAGAAACTTGGACGGTTAGTAAATCTTGGGCTATGGCGGTTAGAACGGGAAATTGAGATTCCCTTCCTTTCCACCAAGCCAAAAAAATTGTGCGAATTCATTGGGTACCATGGTGGCTAAAAAATCGGTTCCGGAATATCTCCCTAATTCGCTAGTCGATGGTTGGTCACCATCACCCTTATCCCGTTTAATATTTTCTCGTCTTAAACTATTATATAAGTTAATCATCGGATCCCTAGAAGTAGATGTTGAAAACGATGTCGAACCCGAAGTTGAAGAAACATTTCTTGAACCATATTTTTAAAAATAAATCTTTAAAACATTTGTTAAAATAAGTTTTTGTATTTATTGCAAACCATGAGTCCTCGTCATTCAACTCCAAATCATTACAAATGGAATCGATAAGTAGTTCCACCCCGCTAATGTTTAAACATGAGTTCAATCCGACGACACAACTAATTACCGGTGGCATTTTTTTGAAATATTTTTTTTAGTTTTGCTTTAATGAGCATTACCGTTAGTGGATATACATCACCATTAAATTCGTATTCGCTTAATTTTTCACACATTAAATAAATTTGATTAAGTACCAAATGAATTGTGGGATAATAAACACCCGATAATAAAGTTGTTGCGGTTTTAAAAACTTTGAACAATTTGGTTATTTTTATAATAACATCCCAATTTTGGTTTGAAAATGGTATAACTTTACCCTTAAAGACAATTTGATCATGAAAACTTTGTAAAGTCGAATGTTGGCATAAACCACATAAAAACATTTTATAAGTCGAACTCCATCTTGTAGAACAATCCCAATTAGGCGTTAAAAAATGGAATTCGTATCCTTTCACAATCTCATATATTGTTTATATCTAGTTTTACCTTTATAAAATATATCTTGTAACATATTTTTAAAAACGTCTTTTATTTCACTTATTTCTTTAACCACTAGTCTGTCTTGCACAACCAAGTTTATGATGTGTGCAACACATCGACTATGATAAAAAATGTCATTCAAAGGTGGTTTATATTTTCATATTAGTTTTTGAACGACGTTTGTATTATTACTCGCGTTATCAAATGAGATTGCAAAACCTTTTTCTCTAATTTAAAGAAGTTTATTACATCTCGTAATAAATAAAATAACTTTTGACCCGTGTGCGGTCCTCAAAATTTTCAAAAGCAATAGTACGCTTAATCATTTTCCATGTTACGGGATCAACCCAATACGCGGTAACGCAAAGGTACGAACCGGGAAAACCATGAGGAGCCGACCAAACATCGGTTGTTAAGTTTACACTTGTATTCAAATTTTCAAAACCATTTACTAGGTCTATTTTTGCTTTTTTCTATAATTTCATACAATCACGTCTAAGAGTAGTACGACTTACTTGATTATATCGTGGTTGTAGAGTATTTTGAATCACCCTAGTAAGTCGAGGGTTGTCGAAATGAGTGCACTGCAAAACTTTTCTTTATGTTGCTTCAACGTTGAGTTGGATTCGAGTTTCAAAAACTTTCCGCAACGTTTACAATGAGCCTTAATCGAGCCATCCGGCAACAAAACTTTGTTGTAATTACACAACACCTCTTGGTTTTGTTTATTTTTTAAATATTCAACAATCGTTGGTGCATTTGAAGAACTAACATTTTCGGAAGTTGAAGAACATTGAGTTTCCATTTGGGAAATGAGACGAGAAGTATGCGTTTTTAGTATTTCAAGAGTGTTTTGAGAGTGTTTGAGTGTTGTGACTAAGCCAAACTCAACCTATATATTTATACTAAGTTTGGGATCGTAAAATTGTAAAAAAAAACCCAAAAAAATGGCTACAAACGGCTATGTAACGGTCAGCGAGAAAACCGGTTATAATAACCAGTTTGAAAAAAACCGGTTTAAAATCGATTTGCAATGGTAATGTACTAACCGGTTACTAACCGGCAGTTTTTTAATAACCGAACCGGTTATTATCAAAAACCGGTTTGGATCGGTTTCGATTTCAGTTTCTTTTTCGATTTCGATTCGGTTTCGATTCGGTTTCGGTTATTTTGGTCACGGGGGAAAGAGAAAAAATGGGACTCCACCCACGCCTTAAGCCCAATTTTCACCTTGTGACTTCCAAGCCCATTACCTTCTTCAAGGCCCATTAGTAACTTGATTGAGAATATATATTTTGTTAATGGAAAAGGATTATGTATCTTAACGACTCATATGCTATAATTGAATATTGAAGGGGTTTATACGGTAAAGAAAACTTCAGATTTGGCCAAAGAATTTCAACTTCTTTCTTTATTTTGGATATTTATCGAAATGCCCATATAATATCAAATTTCATTCTCATATATTTTTAATCGTGATTTCCGACAACACCAATAATGTGTTACTGTTCTACAGGGATCAAGTTTACTGTCACATAGATCCAGCAACGGCCCCTGAGATCTATAAATGCATTATATATATATAAATAAATAAATAAATAAGGTCTGATGCATGCTACCAATTTTAATAAATCACCCTTGAGATTCCTCTACCAAGTAACCAATTAAGCCTCACTATTTTTTATTTATTTATTTATAGAGTAATAATAATAATTTCGTTCAATATATGTCAAATTGGTTTTTGGTAACCCAAACATAAGCCGTTCCCGAATTTTTGTAGACCATGTGCAAAACCTCAAAACGAAGTCCCAAAATAATGAATTTAAAACTATTATTTGTGTAATCGAAAGACTAAATGTCTATAATATTTCTTCTTTCTATTTTCAAGTAAAATAATAATAATATAATATGGTGAAAATATTATTTCATCATTTTGCAATAATCCTTTCACCAAATTGATCTCACAAGAAAATTTTTTTGAGATATTAAATTTTGCTTCCACAAGTAGACTAGTTTTGATTATCATTTACATTTTCATTAGCATTACTTAAATTTTAATTATCGTTATTTATATTTAGTTATCAAGGTATATATATTTACATTGTCGTTTATATTCTACTTATCAATCTCCACCTTTTCGTGAAGATCATTTATATTTTAATTATAATTATTCATATTTTGATGATTATTGATGACTTATTGCTTCTTAAAATATGTATTAATGGCTTCTTTTCAAGATTAATTTATTTGTTCAATTTTTTTCAAGATTTAGTTATTTGGAAATTACAAGTTCATTGCGAAGAATTTTGTTATTGTATGCACTTCACATAATCAAGTTGACAATTTTACATGTTACAAACTTGTTGAACATTGACAGCTCGGTTCTCTTGTTAATTTGCTAATTGTTATTTCGAGAATGTTATTTAGTTGTTGGGACCTCATGGGTAAAAAACCTCAAGAAAATACTTTTTATTAAAATAAATAAATTATGATGCCTAGTCTTTAACATTTTTTGAGCATTTTTTTATTTGTAGGCCCCAAAATATATGTATATATTTATATACATACATTACTGTATATGAAATTT
This sequence comes from Gnaphalium uliginosum, assembly GCA_963930675.1. Taxonomy (NCBI): domain Eukaryota; kingdom Viridiplantae; phylum Streptophyta; class Magnoliopsida; order Asterales; family Asteraceae; genus Gnaphalium; species Gnaphalium uliginosum. The sequence goes on along the minus strand of OZ005684.1, from coordinate 39,810,982 downwards.
GAAGCTCCTAAACCTTGGAGGCCTGTGCAACGGCACCACTTGCACACCCTCGAGGACAGCACTGAACGTAATAAATAGATACAAAAACTTATTCTTTTTGTAAGTCATTTCCTTTAATTTAATAATAATCAAATAATTAATGTGACTTGACCTAGGATATATCATTAATTAATCCGCATTGTAAGCCATTTGGCCGTTGAGTCATTTCTTATAATAAAAGTCAATTTATTTAAATAATAATCTGATGATCTATTTGTGTCATATCATCACATTCCCATTTCTTTGAATTCTTAGCTTGAAAGCCATGGCAAGTAACGAAAAATTCTGTAAAGATTACTTGGTGGTTGATGCCAAAAAAGCAAGTCTTTATGATATTGCATGTATTTTGATATGTTCAACTAATTCTCTTAACGATAGATTCTTTTATGAAGAACGATGTGAAGGATCCGATAGGTCAACGACGAAAGAAAATCTTTGGCGACGATGGCTCATATTCAACTCTGTGCTTGCACAAAAATTTCTCATTTGGGCAGACGGTCCAATGGCCCGAATAGGATCTTTTATCGAGTTATGGTTGAATCTTTTGTCTTGCAATGGCGGTTTCTTTGGACTTTTGATAAATCGTATAAGAGGTTAGTAATTCAAACGATTTTATGATTGTACGCGTTTTAGTGACTGTCATTTGGTGTTAATAAGTTGAGCAATGATCGAGGTACATGATATTTGGTTGTAGGGAAGGTGGTGAGGCCGGAGGATTCGCCTGAAAAAATGGTGTCCATTGTTGGAGAACTTGATTCGAGGTTGGAGTTGGATAGAAGTATTGCTAAAGGCGACGGAAGGTATAATCCGTCGCTATCAATGATGGCTTCGAAATTGTGTTATGAAAGTAAGGCGTTCGTGAAAGCTGCAGTACAAGATCACTTGAAGGTCACCTAATTAACTTAAATCTCACTCACTCTCCTTATTTTTGTTCTAGTTAGCTAATAGAAATCAAGTTTCTGCCGTATACATTTCCCTAGTTTTTGGAATACCTAACAAAATCATGGGGTTTAAAAAGTCTGATAAAAATTCAAAAGATGTCCGGATAGATCATTCATATTTGTCCGGACATCAGTAATTGATTAATAAAAAGTCAAAATCGATTACTAATTTAAAAAAAACACTACTCCCTTAGTCCCAGTCAAAGTGTCCACTTTCACTTGGCACAAAGTTTTAGGATTTTCCACTAACTACACTTTTCACAAATTAAATATCATATCTACCTACTAAAGTCTTTTTTTATTGATGAAACACTAAAGTAGTAATGTGGACACTTGAAGTGGGACGGAGGTAGTACGAGTTTTACTGAAATTAGTAATCGATTTTGTATGTTTTGATTAAAAAGTTTGAAAGTTGTAAATATTTGCATGTTTTTTAGAAGTTTTTTGAACTATATAATACGTTTTATTTCCTATTTACCATTTTCATTTTAGCGTTCATGAACACTTGAACTAACAAGATTTAAATATACTCATTTTACATTAATCCTTTTTTATTTTTCTGGAATTATGTATACAAGCTAAGTTGATCGTAATTAAGTTAAGTGAGAGAAACACCATCTCAGATGATTAAATTAATTAGTATGACTTGCGTGCTTGATTTTAGTAATCAATTAATTAATGAGCAATAATTAATAATTTAATAATATAATAATTATAATAAATAAAACTATATTATGTACTAAATAAATATATTAATTAGTATCGACCAATTAATTTGTTAATCGGTTCAGTTTACGGTTTCCTCGTTTTATTCGGTTTTGAAATTTTTTTGAGCAAAACTGAAAATCGAGTTCACAATGTAAACCGACCCGAAATCAAATTCAAATTCGGTTCGGTTAAAACCGGAAAAAATCCGAATTTAACCAAATAACCATAAAAAATCAATTTCGGATTGTAATTGTTAATGTATTTGGATTTCACTAGTATGGCAAATGCAAGACGTACAGTTAATTTAGGGTTGAAATGTGAATAAACTTGTTTAAGAAATTTAAATATCACATATATAATACATATATTAATAATTTAATATATTATTAATCTGAATTCGATTTTCAATTTAACCGAATTCAAAATTTTAAAACCGAAAACCGAATTCAAATGTGTAAACCGAATCGAAAATCGAATTCAAATTCGGTTCGAATTTTTCTTTCAGTTTTAATTCGGTTCGATTTTCAGTTTAAACGCTTTCGAACTAAATATTTAATGCCCCTACTCCTCTATATAATTCTAGCTACCCTATATTTATAGAATCTTTTCGTGTTCAATGTTGAATATATGAAATAAATACAACAAATTCACCTTTAACTAAAACTATAATTACTACTAACTTTTTATGTGATGTAACGTGACTTGTCATTTTGAACCTAATATTGAAGAATTTAAATCCATTTAATTCAATCAAAGTTACGTGGCACTTAGATTAATTTGATATATAATTTAGTACATATATATATATATATATATATATATATATATATATATATATATATATATATATATATATATATATATATATATTATTGATAATAATTAATCAAAATACCTGAACAAGTTGTTTCTTTTTTCTTTTTTCAGATGGAGTTCATCGATTCTTACGAGTTTTGGAATGGTAAGAAATTATATATGGTAAACTTAAAATAATTTTGAGTATAAAATAATGCATTTTGAATAAAATAATATATTGAATGTTAATTATCGAAAGATGCAAGATCCAAAAATCTTTCTTTTGATTTTTAATCCTAATCCTAACTAACATCGATCAACACAAAGATGACTTACGTGTTTTGCCTAACAATATTAAAAAATAAAAAATAAATTTGATAACATGGTAGGTAATCTTTCTCTATTACTCCCTATATAACATGGTTTATTGTCTAATTATTCGATTAATACTATTCTTTTAATTCGCCGAGCTATTCACACCACCTTTGACGGATCACGAGTTATTCACACCACGTTTGATGGATCACTAATGATGTCATGTAATGATGTCATGTATGATGTCATGTAATGATGTCATGTAATTTGTAGGCGTTGTAAACAACTATAGTAACTTAGAAAATTAGCATTTGAATTCAAAGATTGTGACTTTTAAATACAAATATTCATCTGGACCAGTTACAATACTAGGGTTCAAGTTTTTAAGATATGAACATTATACAGAGGTAAATCTTTGACCATTTTTTTGTGCTTTAAGGAGGTAAAAGTTTTTTTACAACAGACCAATAACCAACCAAAACACTTATATTTTTGTTACTGATTTTTTTCTTTTAGTTGACACTTTTTTAACAATGTCAAATTTCTCAAACTTATATTTGTTAGGCTTTTGTAAAGTAAAATTGACCGTTTAGTAATATCTCAAAGTTATGCATGTGCTTGCTAATGACACATTTTACCAACTCCACATCAATTGTAAATTTGTTTTACAGATTACCAGAATAAGATCACTACATATGCAAGCATGTTTCAAGATTCAAAATCAGACCTCAACTTGATAGTGGTAGCATTTAGAGGAACCCTCCCGTTCAACGCCAAGGATTGGATGACAGACGTCGACATATCATGGTACGAGCTTAAAGACATGAGCAACTCCCAAACCATTGGTCGAATCCATGGTGGTTTCATGAAAGCACTTGGCTTACAAAAGATCGAAGGTTGGCCAAAAGAACTCGAACCATCCCTCGATCCAACCAAGGCACACTATTTTGCTTACTACAAGATCAGAGAAAAGCTCAAAGAGATTTTAGAAAAGAACCCAAATGCGAAGTTTCTAGTTACAGGCCACAGTTTAGGAGGGGCGTTGGCTATTTTGTTCGCAGGTGTGCTCGGGTTACATGATGAGACATGGTTGTTGAAAAGGTTAGAAGGAGTGTATACATTTGGGCAGCCAAGAGTAGGGGATGAGTGTTTTGGGAGATACATGATGAAGATAATTAAGGATCATGATGTGAAGTACTTTAGGTATGTTTATGGGAACGATATGGTGCCTAGATTGCCTTATGACGATCGGTCTCTGTTCTTCAAGCACTTTGGGCCGAGTTTTTACTTTAATAGCTTCTACCACGGAAAGGTAAAACGCTTGTTTTTAGACCAAATTATACTTAATCGAGTCTATGATGGTCGTAGGTTCACACTTCTTGAGAGTGAGTTTTAGGTCAAAATGTGTCATTTCTAGTTTGAGGTCGAGACAGGCCGGGTTGATCCACTAATACTTTCTGGTCCATTTAAAAGATAGTAATAATAATAAATAATTAATTTGTTATTATTGTTATTGAAATTATAGAAATTATAGAAAATTGGATAAACAATCAAAGAGTTTTTATGCATTCAAATAGACTCTAGAAGACTTTCAACCGTTTGACCCCGTTCAATAAATCCCATTCAACTATTCTTTTTCACCCGTATGAGATAAAGAAATGCAACCTACATCCCATTTATAAGTAAAAATGGGTTATTTATAAGTAAATGGGTTAAAATTGTCACCTAAGATTACAACTCTGTAGAATATTTATTGAAGTTTTTTACAATATGCTATGATCATATCTGAAATTCTATATATTCTTAGATTTATTTTCTTATGACAAATCTTTGTATGTAAATTCAGGTTATGGAGGAAGAACCTAACAAGAACTACTTCTCACTAGTATGGGTCATACCCAAGTATATCAACGCGTTTTGGGAGCTAATTAGAAGTTTCATATTGCCGTATTGGAAGGGTAAAGAATACAAGGAGAAGAATTTCGAAAAATTATATAGGATGGTTGGAATGATAATTCCAGGATTAGCAGCTCATAGTCCCAAAGACTACTTAGATATTACTTCACTCGGGACTGATCTTATACCAACCATGATGAAAATGATCAATGATGAACACACGGTGCAGAAAGATGAATGAAGAATGTAGCAAAACATGCTTAAGAAGGGAATTCATATTAGAACTAGAATAATACCCGCGCAATGCAGCGGTAGAAGTAATATTGATAGATGACGGTAGCAGTGGCGGTGCTAGTGAAAAACTTAAAATTGTTAAATGTGTTTTGTATAGAGTATTATTTTATTTATAAGTTAATTTTAATATAATAAAAGAAATTGTATTGATGTACATGCATTTTATTTAATTAAATATTAGAGATATATATAGTAAATAGGTAGATTATTAATAGAGAATAGAGAATAGTTTTTATTATAGAAATGTTATAAATGACTCAAGGGCAATTTCTTGTGTTGAGACTAATTTAAGATAATGGAAGAGATAAACCGGTGAAATTCAAATCGTACCCATGCATAATCTGTATATATACTTCACGTATATGCAAGTAACAAGTTTTCACGATATTCTAGTCTTTATATCATTTCTGCACTTCGGTATGTACCTCCAATATGTGTAGTTTTTGAAGAAAGAAAAGTGATGAAAAACTAACAAATGATGGGTTTATTTTAAATTTGGTGTTAACCCTGGAGTATGTATGTGTAAGTAAAAAATGTGTGTAATTACGTTAATCACAAAATGAACATGGACTTTTCAATTTAAGCTTCCTAAGTAGCAAGTTATTCTTAAAATACATTTTGGTAACTTCTTCCGTTTCATCTCATACAGCTTATAACTTACACACAGAACAACTAAAGAACAAATCCATAAAAAACTAACTAGGTTAGGAAAATGTGGGCACCTCAGAACTTGAACATTTCGGACTTCCTGATTGGTGGATCATCGCAAAAAGTGATCTTGTTTTGTACTTCCAGGAGATGAGAACTGTAGTTAATACCAATCCCTGACATCCCAAGAACCATGTTATTTGTTTAAAAATGAATTTGAAAGTTTAGAACAACTGTTGATAGAAAAGTATTTACCTTGGTGTATGAGGCTGACACCAAACTCAAATAGTTAATTTGTTAAAATGCAGGGCAGGTAAAGCAGCCACTCAAGGAGCGTATGTGGCGAGTTGTTATAAGTGAGATGGCCTTGTGTGAAGACTTAGCAACTTCACGAGATTCGGTAGATAATACTGATTCTCTCATTTCTTTTGCCTTTTTCTGTGATGATCGTAGTTTATGCATAATTTTATCCATGGATGATGATCTCTTCTTTTCCAATTTCATCTGAACCAGGTAACTCAAATAAGAATCATCTAGAGTTATATGCATCCACCTGAACGATGGATGTGATATTATAGGTGTCCTACAGAAAAAGAAAAAATAATGTATGGAGGAAACATGGAAGGAACCTCTAGTTTCCTTATTGCTGCTTCTGCTTTTGCCTTCTGCAGGTTCTCCCATGCAGTAATTTTAGCTTCCTCCCTCTTTACACTGGTGATAGAGAGCAAACAAAAGCATTTGGGTTGCATGAGGTACGTTAGAAATCATTAGAGGTGAAAGTTTCAATTTATCTAAATATGAATGGTTCAATTCGGGTTATGTTCTATCTTTAACAGGTCAACCCGGTTGAAAGTTGAACGCAAAGTGTTTTCTTTATGCATAAAACCTCCTATATCAGTTCTTTCAAAAATCAAAATACTAACGTATTATCTAAAAAAACTAACTATTTGTGATCATACTTAACACAGAATATGTTCATGAAAATTTACAAAGTTGAGAAAATGTGTTTGGTATACATGTTTGACCTGTTAGCCGACCCGCTCATTTTGCCACATGTATATAATTTACAATGAACGGGGATTTCAAAGTACGCAGAAACCAGAATTGGAAGGAATAACAGACCTTGAAAGGGTCTTTTTCATCTCTGAAACTTCCCAATCAGCATACCGAACTTCTGAACCTTCGTTTTTCAAGCCATTTACAATGTCTGACCCTCTACCCGGAGTTTGAGCTCTATTTTTCTTAAAGGTTGGAGTCAAAGTGACCTGATCATCTACCTGTACATCCCTGACTTGTGCTTTAGAAGCACGTACGTGCTGCACATCTACGGATAGGATAGAAGATGACAGAGAACTAAAGGTTGTTCTCTTAGGGGATGAATAGGGACTACTCTCGGGGCTCATTTGAGTTGCCATATCCCTCCTTGATATATCTCGAGAAATGTCGGTGGCAGCATCCGTCAAACCGCCAGTTTTATCATCTGTATGATGATGAAAAGCGAATTAGACACAATCAGGCATCTTTGAAATGGCAACAAATAAGCAAGAAAGGCTTTTTGAATAAAATTGAAAAATGGGTGGCTCAGGCATGTTGCTGATGCAGTGACGGGTCAGAAAAGGTGATTCTTCATGTAGAAACAAATGTGTATGCTCAGGTTTGGCCAGCCCGTCAACACTTCTTTCCATTTTTTAGTTTGAACTATCAAATTAAGTAAGAATTATAAATAGTATATTGTTATAAAAGCAATCTACTTATATATAATAAAGCGAATTTTCTTTTTATTAGGCATTTGTAAAACTTTGAAGGACTTTCAAGAGTTGAAGGTGGCTGCCCCATTTGACCCATTTATTTAAGCTATAATTTTAAAAATCTTACCTATTTGACCAGAATTTTTAGCCGTATATTAAATTTTATCTATTTGACCCGTTGGAGGCAAAATACAACCTGAGACAGCCCACTCAGGTAAATGGGTCGAAATTGCCAACTCTTTAAATTTACTTAACTGATAATTGAATAGAACCTTCATTGTTGCCTGTGGTGTAAGCATTATTATTTAAATGTATGTCCAATTTAGCTGGTTAAGTCCAGCTGTGTATAATAGAGATCACAACATATGACTAAGTATGTGAATCATAATATTTGTAAGATGATAAAATGAGACAAGAGAAGTACTAATTTACCATGAGTAATCCGCAGCATTGACTGATTCAGCAACTCAGAACAACCATGTAAGCTGACTGACCTTGCGATACCCTGATCCATAACTGAAGGGAAGTTGTCATTACTTTCAAGCCCATTCTGGTATCGAATCAACGAATTATTATCAACATTTACTCCAGTTGAAAATGGTGATTCAGTGACAACATTCCTCATATTCCCTCCTCCAAAACTAGGCATTGCAGGAGAATACATCGAGTAGAACGCAGACCCAGCAGGCCCAAGTGGCCCACTCTTCGCCTTGGGCCGTCTTTGCGGCTGTTCAACCGAAGGCTTTGAAGCACCATCTCCCCCAACCGGACTAATTATCCACCTCTCGGCATCTTCCCATTTCGAAGCCAACGTCCTTCCATTATTATTGTTATTATAACCCATCAATGTAATCCGGTTAGCATTTGCATTCAAAGGCACGTGTTCCGAACTCCAACCTTTCTGACCAACAACACTCGCAGGCGGATAATTTGGTGTCCGCGGGCTCGGAAACATACAAATTCTCTGGGCTGAACCCGAGCTTTTCATGGCAGCTGCTAATCTCGGGGAAGAGCTAGTCACATTCACATTCATCATTTGACTGTTCAAATCCATAGATGCCGGTCTTCTCCGGTCAGACTTCCTTAGTAAAATTTCTGATTTTGACTTTCGATTTTGATATTCTAATCAAACAGTTAAGATCACATTAGCTACCATATAACCAATAACAATTAATTAACTACCATATAAAATACAAATACAAATAAAGTAATAAACATGGCACCTTAACTAATGTCAAAATACAACTGGTTTTACCTTTATTAGAGAAAGAGCTTCTTGCTGAATATAAAGATTGATTCTCTCCATCAGTTTCTGCATCAATGTATTCTTTTATAGCTGTATTTAATTTAATTTGAACCAAATAACTTTTAGGTTTTAAAATTAAATTTCACTTTAATAATTACAGGTAGAAATTAGGAATACCACATTATACCTTCTGCTTTTTCCATCTTTATGTAGGGACCTCCATTTTTACAAATTATTGTTGAACTCTTGTTTGGATCTGGATCTGAACCCCTTGCTGATAATGATCCACGGAAACCTCCTGACAAATTCTGTATTAAATCATCAAAAATTAAATTTTTAAGCTTCAAACCAACCGCCTCCAATTTGACATTATATCATACCTAAACTCTAAAACTTAACTTCAATGTAATCAAACTAACTCTTACAAGCACATTAAAATTTACATACATTATACATATGCATTTCGACTAAACAAACAGGTACCAAAAAGCAAAAACAAAAATACTGAAGTACTTCAACTTTTTTGTCACAAAAATACGCAGTTTATGGTAAATTTCGAGGCACAAAAGATTTGATGCCTTATGCGGTTGCACTTCCGACTCGTAATTTATTTGGACTAATATTAGTAGTAAATTTTAAGAAACGAATAATTTAAAGTCATATAAGGTCACGCCAGTTGCACATTATTTGTTAGTGGTAAATATAGAGGCTACTCTTAACGAATAACTTCGTATAATGTGATACGGGTAGTTACCATAGACATATCAGACACGAGAGATTCGCGATCGATTACGTCTGAAGAAGACGAACACCGATCAACGCTTGCAGAAGCTGAAGCCGAAGAAGAAAATAAACTGAAACTAGATTCAATTAAATTTGAATGTATAACAATTTCAGGACTAAAATCTCTAGGACCTCCGCCGCCGTAATGTTGATCGTGAAATGCTAGCTCCGGCATTGCATGAAAATGTTGTTTAGAATATTTATTAAATTAATAATTGTGATGCAGAGAATATTTTAATTTGTGTGTGAGATTACAGAGAGATTTTTTAGCAAGTTTTTTAGGTTTTTGTGTATTATTGGATAATGAAATTGAATTGAATTGAATTGTGTTTTGTATTATCAAAATTCAAAATAAAAAAGTTTGATAGTGGAAGAGAAATGGTGACACGAGGATCGGTAAATTTAAGAAAAAGACAAAAAATGACCATTGTTTATTTTATGTAAATTATAGCACGGTGACAGAAAAAAAAGAATAATTATTTATGTCCCCTTATATGAATAAAACTTGTTTGACCATGACTTTGACTAGAAACTATTTGATCATGATTTTTTTTTTTTGTTAATTTGTGTTTTCTTTTATTTATAAAGAATAAAGATGGTCTAAAAATGCAATAATTGTATTATTATTTATAAGTAACTAGATGAAAATTTTGATTTGAAAGTACAACAATATTGCTATATTTTTTATGTTCTTTCTGTTTTAAAATTATGGGTTTACATGAAAAGTAAAATATGTACAACTACAATGTACTGTTTATATACATTCTGTGACCTCATTCCTCCAAGTAACGTTTTCATCATTAATTCATTTCATCAAACATGGTGTTAAAGTCTTTAAGTTGTACACATGTGTTAGTCAGATGTATGTTTTTGGGTTCTCACATACTATGTCTATGTCGAGTGGCGAATTTAAAATTTTGTGTTGACGGGGGCATAAAAAATATCACGAAACCGGTTGTATAAAAATAAATCGCACCATAAGAAACCTTAAAAGCAACTATAAAATTGTCTTAAATGTAAAAAACAACATCAATAAACAGAAGTAAACAGTTTTTACTAACTATTAATCAGCAAAAAACAGCTTTGGTGATACATCCAAACAGCAAACATCAAAACTGCAAACGACTAGTAAACAACAATCAACAACCAGCGATCAGCAAACAGCAAACAGCAAAGATCAAACAACGACCAACAAACACCAAACAACAAACAGTGACCAGTAAACAGCAAGCGACCAACAAAACAGCAACCAAAAAACTGAAAAACGACAAAATATGAAACAACAAAACATCACACTTTCAACTAACAAACAATCAACCGCAAACAACAACCATATAGCATCAAAATTGTACGTATTCGACATTAATATTGCAGTAAGAAAATTACACAAATCATCCTTTAAGTTTGCCTTAAATTTCACTGGCAGTCCTTAACAATTTTTAATTACCAATCATCATTTATTTTGAAACTTGTTACGCAAACAATCCTTTAGATAACGACCGTTAACTATTCGTTAAAAAGGACTATGTGTGATATTTTTTATTCTTTTAATTTATTTTTCTTTGAGTAGAATATAAGTTATAAATTATAAATTATGTATAGATACATTATTAGGTGCATATAACATCATTTACATCTTTCACATTTCACTTAGCAAATTCATCACTAAATTCAGTCTCCTTCACCATTTAAACATCATATTTTATAGTCCACTCAAATCTACCAACATCTTTCATTACTCAAACATACATTCGTGTCTTAAAGATTACAAGTCACATATTTGATTAAGGTTTTCATTTGAGATATTTTTCAAATATGGAATGGATGCAAAAGATAAGAGGTGGTGGCTACCAAAGCCGTGACAAGATAAGATGATTGGGTGACGTAGGGCCACCGGGTGTTGAAAAAAAATACCACACATGGTCCTTTTTAACAGATAGTTAACGTTCATTAGTCTAAAGGACTATTTTCGTAATAAATTTCAAAATAAATGATGACTGGTGTAATTAAAACTGTTAGTGAAATTTGGTATAAATTTAAAGGACAGTTTGTGTAATTTTCTCTATTGCAGCAAAGAAGTACAAAAAACTGCAAAAATACAGTTATTTAAGTACCTCAAATAAGTGCATAAAAACATAATAGCACCCAAGAAAATACCAAAAAGCTATTCTGTTTACTACATTAAACAAACTAAATCCTAAACTTTTCCTGTGCGATCACGCATCTTATGGAAACGTTGGACTACATCTTCATCCTTAACGTTAGCAAATGCTTCCTTTTCTACTAAAAAAATTACACAAGCGTTCAAAAACTTATCACCAATTCGATTGCATATTAACAGTTCTAGACTACTGTTTTGTATTATAATCAAACATTCAAACTAAAGAATTCAATTAATATAACAAATGGATCATATTTTCATCATAGTAGGCTAATATGAAATTTAACTACATTACTATAATATTATATCTTAAATTTAACATACAAATTTGCAAACCTCAAAATTATTTGAGAGATTAAATTACCTGATTTTTTAATGAAGCACATGTTGTCTATTGACACTTTAAACTTTTGGAACCTTCTTTGGTGTGCAAATTGAAACAATGAAGGATTAAAAAGGAATTGGGAATTTGAGATCTTGTTGTTGGCTAGGAAGCAAATAGAGTGTAGAAAATGAAAAGGCCAAAAAGAAAAAGCGTATAAACAAATTTTTACATGCACAATGTTAATACAAATACGTGATCTTTATTTTTCAATAATTTTTTGGGCTTGAAAATGTTTTCTAAGTGGACTTAGGGCAAATCTTAAAATGGACTTAGGGCAGATTTGAAATTGGACCGAGAGTATGCTAGAAAATCTACATAAATATAGGCTATTATTTTTGGGCCATTGGGGGCTTGGGCCCCGACTTCCTACTGAACAGATCCGCCTCTGACTATGTCTACTTTCACTCGATTATTTATAGGGGTGTTCTTCGATTCGATTTTCGGTTTGATTGGTTTTATCGGTTCGGTTTTTTCGGTTTAAAATATTTTAAGAAGCTACCCAAACACTGAACGAACTATTTAAAATGTGAAAAAATCAAACCGAAGACCATAAACCAACTCGGTTTGGTTTTCAGTTTAAACAAAAAAAAATCCGAATTACAATACAATATTAGACTTCTTGTTATCTACTTATAAAATGAATAATTATATAAGTTACGTATCACAATATCATTACAAATTAAATAGAAGAGTATTGGATACACCAACAAACTCCATTAAACAAAATAAATTTAAACCAAGTTTTAGTGGTTAATACTTAAAATCAATCCATAAAGCATAATGCAAAGATTTAATCAAAATTCTCATCCAAGTATCCTTAAAAGCGAAGGAAGAGGGAGAGACAAGTGATAACAAGAATCTAGAAAGAGAATTGAATAGTTTATTTGAAAATCGGAATTTATGAGATATACATATAACTGAACACTATTATCTAGATAATATATAAAAAAATGTGCTATAATCGGGTTTTTCGGTTTAACTGAATTGACAATGTTCAAACCAATCACCGAATGAAAATAAGTTATCATATTCGGTTTCGGTTAAAATCCAAATCGAAAACCATTTTAAGAATCGGTTTGATTTTAAACAGTTTTAGGTTCGGTTCGGTTTTCAGAATAAACGGTTTAAAACGAAATATTGCTCACCCTGATTATTCATTATTTTGCAACAAAAAACTTGAGTACCCTCCTTAATCCTTATATTCCTTTTTGTTTTACTCGGTAATTTTTTATAATTTAGGTGATTACATTTCAAATGGTAGCATAAGTCGACTTTAAGTGTGTATCAAATTTTGAGCACATCCTTAAATTTTGTTAGTACAAATCAGAATGTACCACCGTTGAGAGCTCACAATCGAGCTTGCATTCAAGTCCAAGCCCCACATTTATTCAAGTTGATGTCTCAGCTCGTCACGCAGAGATTCAGATCTCTGCCAAACAGCTCGCTTAACATAACTCTACCTTTGCCAGCAATGTCACGCTGAAATGAGTGGACAAAAAGAATTATTTAGCAAACCATCACATTATATTTATCGAACAATACTATTAGTCCAAAGTTAAACGTACGATGCTACTCCTAGCTACTATTGAATGCTCATCTAAATATATACAACATTATTGGTTTGCGATCGACTCTACATATACATGTCGTCCTTCATGACATATGCATAGCTACTCCCTATAGAGTCCTACGACCTGCTAAAAGGCGGTGACGGATTCAGAATTTAGGGTGACCCAGAGCATTGGTATTCAATTTTTGTAAATATGTAGCACAAACAAAGAATATAACTAAATATGTAATTTTTTATAAGAAATTTACACTACATATAGCGAATCGACCCGTAGCAACTGTTACCCTTAACTTCTACATGGCTCCGCCCCCTGCTGAAAGGTATGGTTAGCCAATAAATACTAGTGACATAGTTTCCGTAATGCTATCGGTCACGACATGTCACATCGATTTTATGTAAACCACTCATTTTTATAAATTTACTTTTCTACTCTTATAAACTTGTACGAATCCATAACTAGACTTCAATTGTATTTTTATTATAATATTGTTTTTTTATATAAACTTCACGTTAGGGTATATGAGTGTAGTGGACCTACATATATTTCTTTTTCATGCGCCCATTCGTAAACTTTTAAAGGATTGTTATACCTTTCATCATAGATTTGCTCATGTAATAAAAAATTTCTACCATAAACTCTACATCATAGCCAACTCAATAAACCTCCATTACGGAGGTCTAAATGGCAAGTACCTCGTACATTAGTATTATCCTCGTAACTCAAAAAATTGAAACAATGACTTTAACAATCTCAGTTGAGTGTACTTTTAATATTGAATATACACAAAGCACAATTATATGGAGGGTAAAGAATCAACTAATCATAAACCTAGGAGTCACCGCTACAACTTTAGCATAGTGGTATTATTCCCCCAATGCAAACGTCTCCGTGAGTCGTGAAATTGAGACTTTTGAGAAATAGATCATGTATGACATCCGTAATTTATTCCAACAAAACGACAATTTTATTCATATATTAAAGTTTTATATTACAAGCGGAAGCGATACAAGGTTTAAAATTAGCCTAAAAGATGACTATAATAAGTAATAATGTTGGTATCATCTGATGTTATGAGTTCCCTTCTTCCGAGCCAACTAGTTGTGTCCTGAGATATACACGTACATGCATAAGCCTAAAGGCTTAGTGATTTCGTGTGTTTGTGTACAAAAATATCACACACAATATGCAATGTAACGTGAAAATGTAAAAGATAGAAAGTATAACGAGATCTCTGTCTGTCAGGGATAACCAGATTTCAAGTCGTTATTCGACATGGATAAGCATGCGCGCTATCCATGTCACGACTATCTATACCAGCACTTTCGATAGTGACAAGTATCTGCTAGTATCGATTTAGTAAAACAAGCGGCCACTTGTGTACTAATCGTACCAATATATATGTGAGCAAACAACCATCATGTTTCAGCCATTAAAATTACATATATATTAATGAGCCAACGACCGTTACGTTTCAGCTTCTGGTTACCCGACAAGTAACATGACATAATATATCTAAAAATCAACATTCGTGCTTAAATGCAATTTAAACAGATAATCAAGCAATCATGTAATCACGTGGTACATCACATATATCTCAATTTTGAAAATAACACGAAACTCACCTCGTTAGGTTACGTTATGATATATCTGTTTTGCCGATTCAACCTATCGATCATAGGCATATATAATGAAATTATAATTTAGACATTACACATATAATAAACATTATATATAAATGTAAATAATGTGACTTATTATTAATATTTGAAATCAAGCATATGGTTACTACAATACTACGTATCATATGTTATATTATTAAATTATTAATTATTAATAAATAATAATAATCATGACAATAATAATAATAATAATAATAATAATAATAATAATAATAATAATAATAATAATAATAATAATAATAATAATAATAATAATAATAATAATAATGATACATGATAAATGTTTCACCTCGTTAGCGTGACAAACCATATAATATTTTCTTTGAATTAATAGTAAATAGTAAATAGTAAATAGTAAATAGTTGTGACTTATGATTTTACTAAAAAGCTTTTTGCTAATTAGCAACTATAGATATTCCATTATAGGTTGAATTTTGACTTGAAATAAATGAATAATAATAACAGTAATTAAATTATTTTGCCAAAGGGAACACCTAAATAAGGAATTTAAACTTCAAAATTCCGCTTAATTAATTGTTTCCAAGTAATTTATATGCTTTTACATTTACTCCGACAAAGAAAAACAAACTTGGTAATTGAAGGAAGGTCAGCATCCTAAGAAGACACTTTTTCCGAATACCTGTTTCAATCTATCTTCTTCTATCTTATTTCTTAAAAGAAAAATCATTAATTAGAAATGGTCATTAGATTAACTAGCAACTTGACTAATCTCACAATTAATCCTATTAATCTATCTATATAACTAATTGAGGATAATTTATTTTCTATGTGTCACCCCCATTTTGTTGACAAATAAGCAAAAATCTTATGTGTCATTATTTTAACTTCCCAAAAAATCCTACGTGTCATTGATATTGAAAATGCTTTTGAATCTATCTAATTTTTAGCTAAAAATTTTCACATTAAAATTATCTCTTAAAAGTTCTACAATTATTGATATTGAAAATGCTTTTAAACTCAATTTTTCACATGACACTTATATTATAATTAATTAATTAATTAATCTATCTTTCAAAAAGTTTTGTACTATATTTTATTATTGTGTCCATTTAATTAAAGTTCTAATATGATTATTCATTATTATTATTAATATTAGTAATAATATAATTGTAATATATTAATGTAAAAATTAAGTATATATTTATGCTTTGATTCGTATTTATGAGCGTTATCAGGTGAAAATATGCAAGTCGAAACATTTAAGATTAGTCTAATGTTGCTAATCACGAATATGTTGATTTTAAGTTTTTTTAATTAATTTTATTTGTTTATTCCCTTTGCAGACGTATATATGTTAATTTCGAAAAGAATAAATGACAAAAAACGTCCATGTGGTGACACTTTCTTAGAAATCATCTCCAAATTTCAATAATATCAATAGCCATTCTCGTGAATGATATTTTTTTACAAATTACATCTTTCAGACATTTAAAAAGACAACATTATTTCAATTGCTACTCAAGTACATCTACTACAACAATTTACACAATAGTGTTATGTATGGAGACATATGTATAGTCAACACCACATTAATTATTTGATGTTGATCAATCATGATTAACTAATTATGAATTTTAAACCCTTAATATTTTCATGTATACAAGCTAACCTGTATTTTACACTAACAATGTATAAGTTAGGTGTTGTTAACAAAAAATAACATTTTTGCATTATGTATTCGTAAAATCGTTATTTTTTTACATTTATCATTTTTCAATGTATTTATGTTTACTCTAGCCGTGCATCGTACGGACATAAAATCTAGTGACATTATATGTCTCTAACCTCTTTAAAAGAAAGAATAAATCCACCTATAATGAAATAATTCATAATATAATTAATTACAATTAAATACTAAAATATTAAATTAAATATCTCAGGTTCGTTCCATATTCCTTTTATGGGCTTAATGAACTTAACTCTTAAAGGCCCAATATTGTAAAAGACAAGTATACTCGTAAAGTTGACCAAAAAAACCGGGTCCCGACCCGAAATCGAAAAAAAACCGAACCCGAAACCGGTTGAAATCGGTTTTTATAAAAACCGGTTCCGTTTTTATAAAAACCGCCGGTTTGGAAACCGGTTTGAATAAATCCGTTGGCGAACCGGTTTGTAACCGGTTTACCCGAACCGGGTTGGAAAACCGGTTTTAAAAACCAGTCTGGAACCGATTTTTTGAGCTGATTGAATATAGCCGTTTTTTTTAAAATATAGCCGTTTTTGACCTTTTTTTTGTTTTTTTGCCATTTTGCCATCTTAAAACTAGTATAAATAGATACCTTGGGTTTGGTTTAGTCACAACACTCAATCTTGCTAATTCTAAAAAGACACTCAAAACGCTTACGATTTACTTACGAAACTCTCAAAAAATTCTCTACTCCTCTCAAAACGCTCTCGAAACGCTATCAAAATGGCCACTAAATCTTCTTCAACTTCCGCCGGTGTTGGTTCTTCAAATGCACCAACTATTGTTCAAGTTTTGGTAACCAAACGAAATCCCGAGATTTGGTGTAATTATGACAAAGTGTTATTGTCGGATGGTTCCACTAAGGCATTTTGTAAACGTTGCGGGAAATTTTTGAAAGCCGACTCCAACTCTACTTTGAAATCACATGCTACAAAGTACTGTGATGGAGTCAAAAGTAATCCCGAGTCGAGTCAAGCAACCATGTCACGAGATGGAGGTATTTTTACATACGAAGCGGAGCGGTGTCGAGAAGCATTTGCCGGCTTTGTGATTCAAGAAGCTTTGTCGTTCAACCACTTCGACAACCCTCGGTTTACTAGGGTCATTCAAAATACTCTTCAACCGCGATATAATCATGTAAGTCATCTTACTCTTAGACGTGATGCTCTTAAATTGTGAAAAAATGCTAAAAGTCAACTAATAATCAGTTTTGAAAACTTAAATACAAATGTATCTTTAACAACCCTTGTTTGGTCGGCTCCTCATGGTTTTCCCGGTTCGTACCTTTGTGTTACCGCGCATTGGGTTGATCCCGCAACTTGGCAAATGATGAAACGTACCATTGCTTTTGAAAACTTTGACTATCCTCACACGGGTAAAAACTTATTTTACATGTTACGAGATGTAATGAAAATGTTTAAAATAGAACAAAAGGTTTTTCAATCTCGTTTGATAACGCGAGTAATAATACAAACGCCGTTCAAAGATTAATACTAAAATACGAACCACCTTTGAAAGACATTTTCTACCATAGTAGATGTGTTGCACACATCATTAACTTGGTTGTGCAAAACGGACTAGCGGTTGAAGAAATAAGCGTAGTAAAAAACGCGTATAAAACTATGTTACAAGATATATTTTGTTCGGGTAAGGCTAGATACAAACATTATATGAGATTGTGTGAGGATGTAGGATCGCAACAAAGACTGACCTTAAACAATGAATCAATAAACAACAACTAATGCGCGGAATTCAATAGCTATCGATTGTACGTTTAACAACAAAATCACAAACACAT
The DNA here is from genome assembly GCA_963930675.1 of Gnaphalium uliginosum. Classification (NCBI taxonomy): domain Eukaryota; kingdom Viridiplantae; phylum Streptophyta; class Magnoliopsida; order Asterales; family Asteraceae; genus Gnaphalium; species Gnaphalium uliginosum. The sequence continues at coordinate 39,792,267 of OZ005684.1, read as the reverse complement.
ATATTGAATTAATCATATAAAGCAATGTGAATTACAATGACTGGAACACTGAGAATGACAAAAGCTGCCAAAGAAAATTCGTATGTGCCAAAATGCAAAGTGTCCAGCTTAACTAACTGAAACCCTAAACGAGTATTTATATGTAACTAATCTGGACTAAAGGGCGATATTGGTGATATCGCCTGTCCGATATTAGTGATATCGCCTAAGTGATATTAACAATATCGCCTAATACAAAATTAATCTAATTAATTACAACTGAATTGTTTGACCAAATGACTGACACACATTATGCACCAACAAACTCCCCCATGTCAGCAGCTTGGTCAAATAATCTTCAATTAGTCTTCACCAACAAACTCCCCCATTGAGATAGCTTGGTCTTCAAAAGTCTTGATGTTCAGTCTCATATGACTGATATTCAATTAGATCTTCAACTTCAGTGACCATCATCTCTTTCATCAATAGCTTCCCCAATAGTATTTATCTTCAAAGTCTTTGGAGAACTCTCATCAATTCTTGTCTTTTGAATATGAGCATGATATGTAACTTGAATAAAATAACTCAGAAATAAAATATTTTTGTTATTTTCTTTATAAGACAGAATTAAAATACTGAAAGCAATAAATAAACAATAATTTTGGGACGGAATTGTTTTGGTCTGGTTATGGATCATATCAGGATAACATGCAATTATTAGGAAATAGTAAGTGTTATTTTGATTATCAGTATATTTGTCCACTTTAAATTTACTTAGCATATTTAAATCATCTGTTCTAAAGATTAGTTCAAGACGATTATTGATATTTTATCCATCTAAACATTTGTACTTAAGTGTATGATTTCAACTCATAATGAGATGAACCACTTGTGTTATTATTAGCATGCATATTATAGTATATAAATCACATTAAAATATACATTTGAACTCAAAACATGTTAGTATTTTCTATATAGAGGGTGAAGGTATGGACGTATCTTTAGAACTAAGATAGCGGTGACAGGTCTGTACATTCGTACAACAGAGTCACATAAGCAATAGTTCGGGTTGAACAAACACCAGTCTGAACAATTAAACTAGAGGGTACAGGTCTGTACTTTCGTACAACAGAGTACCATAGTTTAACACAAACCAGTACGAGGCAAACTTTTTATAACTTTTCTGCACTTTTGTACATTTTATTTTGAGAATTTGAGGAATGCCACGGGTACGTAATAGTTGTCTATAGGTTAACATAGACTACGCACGTAAGTTCTTTTGAAAAATATATTAGATGAAACCAGGTTTGTATTTTCATACAACAGAGGAGACACCTAATATATTCCCCCAGATAACACCATACAAAGACCTTATATTTTTAGATCATAACATGTTCATCATCCAAATATTAAGACGAAGCGTCAAAATATTTCGGACAATTCGGTCCTTATTTTAACTTAGTGTCATACATATTAATATGTCTTTATATAAAATAATATGCATATTTGAAAGTTAAGCTTCTTAGTAACTTTAGAACAAATGCCTATCAATACATCATTTGATGAATCTAATATTTATAAAAGATATTTCAAGTATGCTAGATAAATCTACTGACACATCAAACATAAACCTTAAAATTCCATTTTATGCATGTCTCCTGATGTACTATCATTTCCCAAATTGTTTACAGACACAATTCAACGTCTATTTTAACAATGTTGCAACTATTGCATTTCTTTAATACTAACAAGTAAAAAGAATGGCAGTTGCATCTATCAAGAATTTGCCTGTTCATATTTTTCTTGACTTTTTTAAATTAGAATTTTTAAAATTTCTCCCCCTGAACAGCAAATTCTTTACACAAAAACAACAACTAAATAATCATTTAAACAGAACAGAAGGGTTTCAAGTCACATATCAAGTCAAATTCAAATTCTTTTAGCACTTTTTAACCACCTTGTTTCACTTCAAAAATATCATCCATTCGCTCAAACATCATCACCACACATGATCACATCCTCAGATTTACTCGTTATGTGAGCCGTGAGAACTTGATTATCGCCCAACTCATACTGTTTCTTCAATAGCTGCAATTTATTCTTCTCATATTGCTCACTTCCACCGCAACACCTTTCAATGGCTTGCCATAAATCATATGTAAGCTCATGATGGTATAAGAATCCATTCTTCGAGAATTACAAATCCCGGCCTCAATATTAAACACTCTAAATCTGTAAATGCAGCAGTGAACTTCTTGTCGCAAACTTGAGAGACGCTTATCAAGTTGTGTTTCAGCTCCTCGATAAAGTTGACGTTTTCAAAGCTCACTTGACCATTTGTGAGTGTTCCAAGTCCAGTTATTGTACCTCCAGTATCACCAGCAAAGGCAACATGTCCCCCATTATATGGTTTAACATCTGAGAGCAGGGAGATATTGCCTGTCATGTGTCGCGAACAGCCACTGTCAACATACCACTTGCTATTCTGCACCTTTGACTGTCACAACACAAAGAAAAAGAATGTTAGTTTGAAATGGAGACCCAAGCCTTGACAGACTTGGGTACTCCTGAGACTTCATCTATTATTATCACATCAGTTAAAACCTTGTTTTTTAGTACATCATTATCTTTTATTGATGTGATAACTTCAGATGACATAACATTTTTTGTACTTTTCTTTATCCAAACTTTCTGAGATAAAGTCGGTTGCTTATTAATAACATTAACCTTTCGATCAATTGATTTAGTAGGTGTAATGTTGTTAACTTTAGAAATTGGAACATGTCGAGATAATCCAGGTTGTTTTGACTTTTGAAAATTTCTTCTTTTATTATAACCTGTACTATATCGTGATGCCCATTTTCTAGCAAGCACAGGACACTGATTAATGAGATGACCCTGCTTCTGACAGTAGAAGCATGATCGTCTTTCTCGGAAAGTTTGATCAGAACTTGATAGTGGTTTAGGTGAAAGAGGAACCCTACGAGGTTTAATTTCAGGTATGTTTACTGCACATGAACACTTATGTGAACATGATGGAGTAAACGTATTCACAGTTGAAGTAATCTTTGGAGAAGGATTTTTAATTGAAACTTTATTATTTTTAAACTTCTCCTGGATGACTTGTTTCTTTTCAGGTTTGAGGTTATTCTTTTTAACGTTCTGTGTAACCTCGTGAGTTACATCCTCCACTTCTACCACTTCTTCAACATTTGTTGAAAGGACAAACTTGATTGGTTCAACTTTAGGCTTAATAAGCTCAGCCTTCCTTTTATTTGAACTCAAAACTTTAAGCAACTCAGGTTGCTTGTTATCAGCAGCCTTAACAAGCTTAGGCTGTTTAACATCATCACCCTTGACAGTTTCAGGCTGATTGGGAATTTCAACACTAACTGGTTCTGCCACAGGATTTGTATCCTTCTTAAGAACAGAAGGTACAAAATCTTTAATTTCTTCCTGCGAAAGAATAGGCTGATTCAAGTTTGAGGGAGGAGGTTGGTTGTGATAACCAATTCCTGCCTTACTCTTTGTATCAGTCCGTTGATTTTGCAGAATATCAGAAAAGACCATAGTAGATGTGGAAATATTTGCAAGTCTTCGTTTTAAATCAACATTATCCGATTGAGTTTCAGCAAGTTCCCTTTTAAGATGAGAAATGAGTTTTAAATAACTGTCAATCGCATCTTGTTTGTTAAAAATCATTGCTTTTAACTCTTTCTTTTCTTCCATAATAGTTTTCTGATTTATAACATAGACTTTTTCATTTTCTTTTAAAACTTTGTTTGCTTCAATAAGATTGGTCAGATCTGTATTTAAGCGATCATTATCTACCATGTACCTGTTGATTTTACCAGTTAGTGTGATACAGGTTTGGCAATTAAAAGAATCACATTCTACCTCATTTTGAACATCTGCCATAAGGGCAACATTTTCTTGATCATCCATAGCCGAAAAATCATATGCTTCTTCTTCTTCTAACAGAATGGCTGCCTTGGCTACTTCATTATCCTTTTTGTAGATAGAAGGTTTTGTAAAACCCGTAGATGGTTGTCTACCCTTCTCACATTCTCGTGCAAAGTGACCCAGATTTTGACATTTGTAGCATCTGATCTTGGATTTGTCAAATCCCGTGTTGGTTTTATCAGTGACGTCTTCAAGAGATCTCTTTCCAGTTCTCCTTAAATACGTCTTAGTCCTTCTTGTCAGCATGGCCATGTTACAACGAAGATCCACTCTCTCTAACTCATCAGGATCATCTTGCGCAAAATCTTCGTCGGTAAGATCTACCGAGTTAATCCTCTTTGAAAGAAAATCATCGTATGATGATAGAAAGGCATTAAAGATTACTGCATGCTCATTGTGAGATGCAGTAGCAGAAGAGGATGATGGAAAAGAAGAGAATGTCCCAACTGAGTTATTTCCCGAAGAGTAATTGGGTTTAGAGGAAGATGTAGACGGCCCAGATAGAAGTGTTGTACTTCCATATCCAAAATTGCTATTATCAGGAAGCAAAGAGCTAGATCTTGTGCTTTTCTTCTGAATGTCCAAGGCACATGTTTCAAGCTTCCCAATAAGTTGATCCAGAGACATAGCTAGTATGTCTGGATCATTCTCCATCATCAGCACTCTAGTTTCCCAGTGAGGAGGCAGAGCATTCAGTAGCTTCTTGTTGACTTCAATAGAGCTAAATTTGTAGCCTCCTTCAGTCAGCTCATTTACAAGACGCGAATATCTGCAGAATAAATCTTTCACCGTCTCGTTCTTCTGGATGTCAAACAGATCATACTGTTTCTTCACTAACTCCAGTTTACTTTGCTTGTACTCAGTAGTACCTCCACATCGTTCAGCTATGCCATTCCACAGATCATAAGCGATGTCGTGTTGTTTAAACATTTTCATGGCATCTGCAGGTAAAGACATGGTTATAGCAGAGTGAGCCTTCCTCTCACATTCCCATGCTTTGCGTTCTTCAACAGACATGGAACGAATAGGCTTTGGTGGAGGAATACCAACATGCTCTCCACTTGAAACAGGTCTAACGTATCGTTCCAGTAAAGGTATCTCCATTTCAGGGTCGGTAAACGCGACAAACGATAAAAATCTACCTCTCCATTCAGAATACTCCATTCCCGGAGCAAAGAATGGAGGTTTGTTTGCACTACCCACTTCAGCATTGTGTTTTAGCATTGCATTAACTTTTGAAAAAGGTTTAAAATCTGTCTAACACCCTATAGCGATATTGCTAATATCGCTAACAATCTGATGATTGAGCGATATTGGTGATATCACTATCAATATCGCTAATTAAAGCGCAAATCAAAATCAGACAAAACAGGCGATATCACAGACGATATTTCGAGTAATATCGCTAAACTTAATCAGGCGATCTTGAATCAATATCGCAAAAATTAACTAGGCGATACCAGGTTATATCTCTAGTAATATCGCTAGAGATATCGCTCAAATTAATGAGCACAGAACACGTAATATCGCTGTAACCCTAAAGGGGATATTATGATAATATCGCTTTTAATATCGCTAAAACGGTTGTAAACCCTAAAATTTCAAAGACAACGAAATTTTCAAAGTTTAGAGTAGCAAACAACGAACACAAATCCAGAAAACACTAAAAATACTGATTAAATAGCTTTTTAAGAATAGAAAACAATTTGTTTATACGAAAAAAAAACTAGTTAATACGACTTTTAAACGTACGAATAATGATTCAATAACCACTAATCCAATGATTAAATGGCTCTGATACCAATTGTAGGATCGCAACAAAGACTGATCTTAAACAATGAATCAATAAACAACAACTAATGCGCGGAATTCAATAGCTATCGATTGTACGTTTAACAACAAAATCACAAACAAATATATTGAATTAATCATATAAAGCAATGTGAATTACAATGACTGGAACACTGAGAATGACAAAAGCTGCCAAAGAAAATTCGTATGTGCCAAAATGCAAAGTGTCCAGCTTAACTAACTGAAACCCTAAACGAGTATTTATATGTAACTAATCTGGACTAAAGGGCGATATTGGTGATATCGCCTGTCCGATATTAGTGATATCGCCTAAGCGATATTAACAATATCGCCTAATACAAAATTAATCTAATTAATTACAACTCAATTGTTTGACCAAATGACTGACACGCATTATGCACCAACAAAGGAAACGGATTCCATTTTTTTAACCCCTAATTGGGACATGCCCGTAAGATGGAATTCGACTTACAATATGTTCATGTGTGGTTTACGCCAACGCGACACTTTATACGTTTTTCATGATCAACTTGGTCAAAAAGGTCTTGCAACACCATTTTCCTCCGAATATTGGGAGGTTATTCAAAAGTTAACCGAATTACTCAAAGTTTTTAAAACCGCAACTACTTTATTATCAGGTGTTTATTATCCCACGAGTCATTTGGTACTTAATCAAATATTTTTAATGAGTTCAAAACTAAGCGAATACGAATTTTGTGGTAATGTATATACATTAATGGTGGCTCCCATGAAAGAAAAAATACGAAAGTATTTTAAGGAAATGCCACCGATAATTAGTTGTGCCGCCGCATTAAACCCATGTTTGAACATTTCCGGGGTGGAATTGCTTATCGATAACATTTGTAACGATTTGGATTTGAATGATGAGGACCCATTTTTTGCACAAAATACAAAAGACTATTTTAACAAATCTTTTAAAGATTTATTTGGTCATTATTTTCAAAAATATGGTTCATCAACAATGGTTTCTTCTAGTTCGGCTTCCACAATGTTTGGTTCATCATCTTCTTCCCGAGATCCAATGATTAATTTATATAATAGTTTAATACAAGAAAACCATAAACGGGCAAGGGGTGATGGTGACCAAAGGGCCACTAGCGAATATTGGAGATATACCGGAACGGATTTTTTAGCCTCAATGGGACCCGAAGAATTCGCTTTTTCTCTTAGTGGCAGGGTATTATCTATACGAAGAACAAGACTCACACCGGCCTCATTAGAGATGTGTGTTTGCTTGAAGGTTCATTTAGACGCCGCGGAACGTATACAAAACGTTTCAAGTCTTGAAGGTGAATTGGAATACGAAGGAGATATATACGATATCGAGGTGGAAGCGGGTATGGCAATATCACTTTCCGATGAAGAAATTGCTCTCGATGAAGCTTCGCGAGGAGCTACCTCCGAAGAAGATTTCGACTTTTGAAGACTACGCAAATTGAAGATGTTAGAAGAATTGAAGATTATGAAGAATTGAAGATTTTGAAGATTATGAAGAATTATGAAGACTTATTTGTTTCAATAATATTTTGATGAAGATTTAGAAGACTTTGTTTTAAGTTATTGTTAAGTTATGTTTCTATACCTAATGTACTAACATTCTATCGAAAAAAATTTGAAAAATACGTTGGTTTTCCTTAAAACGCTTAACGCTCGAAGAAGATTGAATTATATAGATTTATTGGTTTCAATAATGTTTTTAGGAAGATTTAGAAGACTTTGTTTTAAGTTAGTGTTAATTTGTGTTTCCATACCTAATGTACTAACATTCTATCGAATTTTTTTTGAAAAATACGTTGGTTTTCCCTAAAACGCTTAACGCTCGAAGAAGATTGAATTATATAGAATTATTAGTTTCAATAATATTTTTAGGAAGATTTAGAAGACTTTGTTTTAAATTACTGTTAAGTTATGTTTCCATACCTAATGTACTACCATTCTATCGAAAAAAATTTGAAAAATACGTTGGTTTTCCCTAAAACGCTTAACGCTCGAAGAAGATTGAATTATATAGAATTATTGGTTTCAATAATATTTTTAGGAAGATTTAGAAGACTTTGTTTTAAGTTATTGTTAGGTTATGTTTCCATACCTAATGTACTAATATTCTATCGAAATTTTTTTGAAGAATACGTTATTTTCCCCTAAAACGCTCAACGATCGAAAAAAAATAATTATATAGAAAAAACCGGTTTGAAACCGATTTTTGAACCCAAACCGGTTCCAAACCGGCCCAAACTGGGTAGACTCGGTTTGGGTTTTTCACCCTCCAAAACCGGTTCGGTTCCAGCCCGGTTTTTGAAAAAACCGGTTCTTGACCATTGACCAAAAACCGGTTCGGTTTTCCAACCCGAACCGGTTTAGCCCAAAAACCGGTTTTGTTCACCTCTATATAGTCGTCCACCAATATGATGTCATACGGCCCCATATTTAATTCAAGTTTGTTTGGATCTGTATTTGGTTATGCGTATCGATTTGTTAAGAGTAAATACTTTTAATCAAACACTAACTTTGGAAATAATTGAAAAAATGTATATTTATATTTTTTTAAAAAACAAAATCATGGAATGAATATATTTATACGCCTATTTTTCAAACAATAACTTTGGAATGATTTCTCACCATAATTGCCAGCTAATCGTTATTTGTTTCATCAAATTATTACCAAAGTTATTCAAATTTTCTCACCCATATACTCAAAATTTGAATTCGATCAATGGTATTAGATATAGTATAGATACCAGTCATTTTTCAGTCACGAATACACACTTATTTTCAACCCTAATTATTTTGTGCAAATATTTATTTATGTTCTTTTTTCCTCAATTATGGCCGGTCAACCTGTTTACACTCCTTTGTGCAATCTGAATGGTGATATAGATAATTGGGTGATATGTGTTAATATGCATCACGTTTGGCATCAAATGTACAAGAATAGTAGCAGAGAGATGATCTTGCTTGATTGTTAGGTATATAAAGAATTATATAATTATATACTATCTCACGTTTTAAGTGGAACCCTACTACGTGATTTCAATCACGTATATTTATATAAATCTCTAAGTCTATGATATAACTCCAATATCGTTCCGTTTTTTTATATACAGCTCTAAGTATCTTCTTTAATCCAGATGTGGTAGGTCAAGTTATTGAAAATGGTGACATGCGTATCTTGGTGGACAACAATGGTAAACAATAAAAAATGGTCACGTGTGTTCTGCGTGATGTTGAGTAAGTGCATTTCTACTTGATACATAGTTGGGTATCACTACAAGAAAAATGAGAAAAGAAGACGTGGGGGTTTGGTTTTAGGGACGACTAAAATCGTTGCTAAAGGCCACTAAACGACAAAAATATTTCTGTGTTGACCAAGGACGAGTCAAACATTTGACCAAACCCTTTAGCAACGATAAAATCGTCGCTAAAGAGATTTTAATCTTTTTTACTTTTTATATTTTGGCTCCAAAAACTTTCGTTTTCCCGCGCACTCTTTAGGGACGATAAAATCGTTGCTAAAGGTATTTCATTTTGTTTTTACTTTTTTATTTTTGCTCTAAAAAATTTTCATTTTCCCGCGCACCCTTTAGGGACGATAACATCGTTGCTAAAGGTATTTTATTTTATTTTTACTTTTTCATTTTGGCTCCAAAAGAACTCTTTTTCCTGCGCCACTTTTAGGGACGATAAAATCATCCCTAAAGGTATTTTGATTTATTTTTTTATCTTTTATTAACTCCAAAATGAAAATTTTGTTCTCGTTTTATTTATAATTTAAAATAAAAGTTGTCACCAAATAACTTTATATGATAAAGTAATGTATGTATGGAAGTAAATGTTAGCTATAAGTTGAGCGTCTGGTTTGTCGTTCAGAGTTTATCGCTATGATTACGCCGTTTTGATTGACAATACGACATTTAAACTTTCATATGATAAATTATGTAATTATAAAAGGAGTTAGCTAGGTTGTTTACGATTTAGTCTTTATTGTTTATCGATTAAGGGTTTGGGGTTTAGTTTTTAGCTTTATGATGACATCGTTTTGATTAACAATATATACGAAATATAAAATTTAAAATGATAAATTATATAATTATAAAAGTAGTTGGGTTGTTTAGGGTTTATATATCATCGAGGGTTTTTGTTTAGGGTTTACCGTTTAGGGTTTATAGCTTAGGTTTTGGGGTTTAGCGTTTAAGGTTTAGGTTTATGATTACGTCATTTTGATTCACAATACGACATCTAAACTTTTATATGATACTTATGTAATTATAAAAGTAGTTCGGTTGTTTAGGGTCTATCGTTGAGGGTTTATCATTTAGGGTTTATAGCTTAGGGTTTGGGATTTAGCGTTTAAGGTTAAGGTTTATGATTACGTGGTTTTGATTCACAATACGACATCTAAACTTTTATATGGTAAATTATGTAATTATAAAAGTACTTCAATTGTTTAGAGTCTATCGTTTAGGGTTTATCGTTTAGGGTTTATAGTTTAGGGTTTGGGGTTTAGCGTTTAAGGTTTAGGTTTATGATTACGTCGTTTTGATTCACAATACGACATCTAAACTTTTATATGATAAATTATTTAATTATAAAAGTACTTCTATTGTTTAGGGTCTAGAGTTTATCGTTTAAAGTGTTATAGGTTGTTTAAAATTTATAGTTTAGAGTTTATCGTTATGACAATTCGACATATAAACTTTTTATATGATAAATTATGTAATTATAAAGTAAATCTTAGTTAGGTTGTTTAGAGTTTCAGGTTTAAGGACGTTTAGGGCTTATAATTCATGAAGTTACTATCAATGGTTTACATGTATGCATGTAACGTTGATCTGCTTATCAACCATACGTTGTTCACCGAATATAAATATATAGTTTTGTATAAATTAATTAAACACTTGTTTTGTATGTTAGAATAATTCTAATAAACAAAGTTTCAATTAATATTTAACTAAATTTATATGTTAGATATATATTTATGGATTAATTAAATTATAAATTTTGAAAAAATATTTTTAGCAACAATTTTATGGGCTTTAGCCACAATATTTTCGTCCCTAAAGATTTTCACGAAAAATTGAAAATGGCCTCCAAAATGAAAATTTTCTTGGCCAACCTTTTAACAACGATTTTATCATTGCTAAAGCCTATAAAATCGTCCCTAAAACCCCCTGAAAAAAGACTAGTTGTTTAGCCCTATCTTCTTCTCCATTTTTGTAACGCCCCTCTCTTAGTATATTATAAAATACTCTTTAATTCGGAAGCGTAGGTCAAAATATATTATATTAACAATATTTACAAAAAGGTAAATACATATAAGGTTCAAAACATCGTACAAATACGGGGGTTACAAAATTCAACTTTCATTATTTATCAAATATATCAGAGTTGCCAGCCGATCAAACATTCCTTGAACAAAACCTGCCTGCCCGCCCATATAATCATGACCTGCAGGGATTAAGTGGGGAATTAGCACGAAGCTAAGTGAGTGAACACGAAACTAACAGTTCAACTTAGCCTAACAATCTGTTTACATCAGATAATCGTAAACACATATCATCAATATCAATATCAAAGAGGATCGGTGGTTTTTGAGGAACCCTACTGCCGCGGTGGCCCTCAAGAAACGCTTATCACAATCTGTAGTGGCCACTACAGAATATACCGAGAACTTGATATTACCACTACACAATATGGGTTTAATACAACAAATGTACGACACCCCATATCTGTAATCTTGTAAATCATCAAGTCCAACAATCTGTTGACCTCTTTACTAGCAATCAATGCCCAGAGGCCACATTGCACGTAGATTCATAATCAGCATATCAGCATATCAGACTAAACAGTCTATCAATTATATCTACGTTTACTTGTTGCAACCAAACCGTTACAACTGAATCAAACGTGTGAGTTCCAGATCTACTCACCTGCCAGTCTCAGCCCAACAACTCAGAAGTCTAATGTTACTAAGTCTTCTGCTGATCTGAGAATACAACAAATAATGAGTTAGTAACTCATTCCATAATCATATAACATATTTAAACAAGTAGGTAAATTCCGGAAGTCTAAGAAAACAAACGTTCAATCCGAAGCGAAACCAGAAAGTCCCGAAATGATGCTTAAATCTGAAAAATGCCATTTTCGACCCCAAGATGACCCCGAAAGGCCAAAAACTGCCTAGGCTCTTAGGATAGAGCCTTGATTATTGGGTCGTTTTCGAGTGACCATGCGAATTTCAACCCAATCCGAGTTAGTGAAATTGTCACTCAGTCGCGACCCTGAATTTACTTACGCAATTTCAAAATTTGCAAAACAAAATTTTAAAATCTCAGTTCGCAGGATCTCGGTTCGCTTCGCAATAAGTCTCAGTTCGCAAGAACTCAGTTCGCGAATCTCAGTTCGCTTCGCAGCAAACTCAGTTCGCAGCCTAACTCGGTTCGCAGGAACTCAGTTCGCTTCGCAGGGTTCAGTTCGCAGCGCAACTCAGTTCGCAGAACAACTCAGTTCGCAGGTCAACTCAGTTCGCTTCGCAGTCAAGCACTGCGAACTGAGTTCATCTTCTGCAAACTCGCGAACCGAACTTGCTGTTACCGAAAAACCGAGCTTTTCTCTTCCAAAACTCACAAATTCGATTTTCTAACATGCTAATAAGCTTTCTAACAACTTTAATACATCAAATATCATCAAATAACATCTTTCAAGCTTCTATTTCATAACAAATCATGATTTGGCTAATTTTTCATAAAATGAGTTTATAACTCTAAATTCTCACCTGTTAAGTAATAGCAAGATGATACTGATGATGGAATTCGATTTTTGAATCAAGAAGATGATGATAAATGAAATTTCGATTTCACAGAGTTTCTTTCTCAATTTTGGGTTCTCAGTTCGCAAAATGTAAAAACTTTGAGAACTTACATGGATATGTATATATATGTATGTGTGTGTGTGTATATATATATATATATATACATATAATCTAACCCCATACCAATACAATTTTAGTTCCCTTCTTAACCTATTGTCTGGAACCTAAAACCATTTTGCGAAAACCAAATATTTTATTTTACCGCTAACTAGTTCGGTTTAAATCAATGAATTATTCATTAGTCATAATAATTCATTTATCCTTTCGACAAAGTTATCAAGTAACATAATAATACTAAAATATTCCTAACACATTAAATAATAATTTAAAGTTTAAGAAATTACCGGAATACCACTAGGCCCTTAAAGTGGTTGTTACAATTTTCACCAAACATTCTCTCCCCATTTTCTCTCCACAGCCGCCACTCCCTTTCTTCTCCACCAAAACTCACATTATTTCAACAAAAAAAAACCCCACATTTGCCACCACTTTCACCCCCACATCTTCACCACCTCATCTTCACCACCTCACCAACACTACAACGTCGGCAACCCCCTGCTGCCCCGTCATCGACGTCCCCTCCACTTCCGGCCGACCACCATCGTGTACCACCACCACCATTCAAGGTTTGTCTAACTTGTTAATTTTTTATTTTATTTTTTGTTAACATTGTGATTTGATAAATTGAGTGTATTTTTGAATGATTTTGTAGATTTGTTAGAATGATTTTGTGAACTAGTTAAAAATTGATGCAATGTATCTATTTGTTAAGTATATTGTTAAATTGATTTAGTGTATGTATTTGTAAGTATATAGCATATTGTTAAAGTGTATAGATTTTTAAATTGTTTGTATTTATTAAAAGTGTATGTATTTGTTAAAGTGTATGTATTTGTTAAATTGTATGTATTTGTGAAGCAAATAGAGTTAAAATGTATAGATTTGTTAACTTGTTTGTATTTGTTAAATTGTATATATTTGTTAAAGTGTACGTACTTGTTAATTATATAGAATTAAAGTGTATGTAATTGTAAAATTAATTAAAATGGTGATTTGTTTTATAGTTAGGATTTGTAGGTTGATAGTTTGTGTATATAATTGTTAATTTTTGAATTAAAGTCTTGAATGTATGCTTATGGAATTTAGCTACAATTGTTAAAGTGTATAGATTAGAATTGTATGTATATAATTGATTTAGAAGTGTTGAATATACGTATTGGTTTTTTAATTGTAGAATTAAAGTCATGTATATATGAATTGGTTTGTTAATTGTGGAATTAAAGTCATTGTATATATATTTGTTAAAGTGTATGTTTTTGTTAAGCATATAGGATTAAAGTGTATGTATTTGTTAATGTGTACGTAATTGTATAGAATAATTAAAAAGGTAATTTGTTTTATAGTTAGGATTTGTAGGTTGATAGTTTATGTATATAATTGTTAATTTTGGAATTAAAGTCTTAAACGTATGCTTATAGAATTTAGCTACAATAATTAAAGTGTATAGTTAGAATTGTATGTATATAATTGATTTAGAAGTGTTGAATATATGTATTGGTTTGTTAATTGTAGAATTAAAGTCATGTTTATATGTATGCTTATTGAATTGTTAAAGTGTACACTTGTTAGAATTGTTAAAGTGTATTCATTAAATTAGAATTGTTAAAGTGTTGAATGTATCTATTTAATTGGAAGGTAAAGGTGTGTGGATCAATGACGATGCCAAAAAAAGATATGTAAGTATATATAGAATTGTTAATCCATGCTTAGATTTGCTATAAATTGATTGAGTGTTGATTTTGTAGAATTAAAGTATTAAACACTACTAACTATTGTTGTTTTGTAACTTTTAAGGTGAACCGATGAAGAAGACGAGGAGGAGCATGATGATGATGAAGACTAAGTATGTGTTAATCATTTGTTAGGTTTTTTGAACACAATGTTTGTTTTAACACTTATTACTTTAACTCTTTGAGTTTGTTGAATATTCGGATGGTTTGTACGTTTATTTAAACTATTAAAAATTAGTATGTTTGTTTAGATATGTTTCAATTGAGAAGACTGCGGGAATTTAGTATATATAGCTGCTGAAAATTTACGGAATTGAAACAGAAAAATCTGAGAAATTTCAAATATATAAAAATTCTGCTCAAATTCAAAGTGAGCTTTAGCAACGATTTTATCGTTGCTAAAGCTATTTATTTAAAAAACAAAAAATAAAATAAAAATAGCTTTAGCAACGATTTTATCGTTGCTAAAGATATTTATCAAAAAAATAAAATATGAAATAAAAATAGCTTTAACAAAAATTTTATCGTCGCTAAATGGGCCTTTGACCAGTCCCAACCTGGTCCCACAAGATCGTTGCTGAAAAAAAAATCGTCCCTAAAAGGAATTAGATACGACCTTTCAACGACGATTTCTTAGCAACGATTAATCGTCCCTAAAGACTTACAGCGACGATTTTGGGCCCTTTAGCAACGATTTTTATCATTGTTGTTTCCTTCGATTCTAGTAGTGTATATAATTCGATGAAATATTTATAGCCTGATGTTAAGCTTTATAAAATAAATACATAGTTTGTAATATTTTACTCCATTTTATCAGTGGTAAGAAGTTAGACTGTGTGTTATGGGGAGATTTTGCTACTAAGCTGAATGCTATCATAAGGATTCAATGTTGCTATTTTTCATATCATTTATGGAATGTGGACCCCACCTGTGAAACGATGTTTGCAGTGGATTGGTGGTTTTCATTCATCTAAACTAATCAAGGTAATTTCAAGTAGCAAAGATTGAGATAATATAAATACCCAAATTATGTTGGTGCATATATTGTGAACTTTTATCCTAATTTTTTAACACATTAACCTATTGTCAAATATAACGTAACATTTTTATGTCAATTCAGGTAATTGTATCTCAGTTGGACACGTTGACAGCAGAACAGTTGAAACTTCTCAACAATTTAAATCAAACAACACCGCAGACTGAGGAATCGATATCTTAACAACTATATCCGATGCAACAAACTTTGTTTGAAACTTTGAAGAATGAAGCAACGGTAGTACAAACTAGCTCATCTGATATTGGTAATTACATGGGTCAAATGTCTGTGGCCATAGGAAATTTGGGTTCACTTGATCATTTTTTACGCAAGGTAAACCACATCACAACTACTAATGTACGTTAATGTAATTAAACATGAACAAATCAGCAACAATCCTTAACGCTTATGTGGCAATGAAATGATTATGTTTAACCTTGCATTATATTTTCTTAGTCATTTTTTATGTCCTTATGGCAACGTACAATTGTACTTACCAACGTTGTCACATCTGAGGCTGATAATTTGCGGGAAAAACAATGCAACAGATCCATGCAATACTTACAACTACACAATTTGCACATGTCTCCTTGCAATACATAACTACTTGTCTCATCTACATGCTCTTAGCACACCCCGGGTTGCTCGCCACCATAATTAGTTCTTCCAGATGTTCCCGAAAACATATTTTATAGTACCTAATAAAGTCTAAATAGCACTTTCCAATTCCGAGATATAATTTTGTATCACAATATTTTATATTCTATCTGTGTTTATTGAAATTGCAATTAAAATAAATTTTCCTGTTAAAATGCGTGAATCCCGTGAGTCTTAATAAGTTTGCATGAACAGACATGAAAACAAGTTTAATTCCTGATAGTTAATTAGATTTGTTAACGTGTGCTTGATAGATGTTAATGTGTATTCAATGAACTTGTAATTTCTTTAAATATTAGAATTTGTATTTATGATATGCATAAAAAATGTAAATATTAAATTGATTAATAGGTATTAAATGCAAATGTTAATATTTATGAAAAATTCGTCTTAATCAAATACACTTTATCGTGTGTCACGGAAATATAAGTTAGAAAAATCAAAGTGAATCTGTTATACATGCTCAAATGAAGTTAAAACTAACAATTGAATTTCAAGTGAGCCAACGACATTATAGTATTATACTATTTTGTTTGGGAAAAGCTGCAAAATAAGGATATGTAGGATTTTTTTTTTTAATAGAGGCAATTAATTCTTTGTAGTTTGTAATCATTTAAATTTTACTTGACATGTGATTATCAAATAGCGTTATGTGGTAATGATTTAAAGATTTATTGATTCTCGTTATTCAAACTTGTAAGCTTTTCATACATAATTATTTTGTTATCATATTTTTCTATTGATATTGATTGATTTTGCTTATTACCAAATGCATCTAAAAAATTGGATGGATGCATTTACAAAATTAGATTCATTTATGTCTTTTTGCATCTGATTATGTCCAATTAATTAAGTTAATCGTTTATTTGTAAAGATTGCATCCAATTATTTGTAATTACAAACGTTTTATGTGTTTATACGACACTGCATCTGATTATTCTCGGATGCAAAACACAAGTTTGCATCTAATAAAATTTAAAGAAAAATACAAACTTGACATACAACAAGTTAAAGATGATAAAAAACTGAATTGAATGATGTAATTTGTTTCATTAAAATGTTAGTCATGTGAAGTAATTTTGAGTTAAAAAAGTTGGGCAAATTTTTCAGAAAAAAGAGGGTGGATGATAATGATATGATCAAGTTTTCACAGTTCTCACCACTAATTAGTTCTCACTCAATCGCCACCCTATATATATATATATATATATATATATATATATATATATATATATATATATATATATATATATATATAGAGGTATATATACCCATCTTAAAAAGAATCTGGATTTTTTAATTCAAAATTAATTTAAAACTAATAAGATGTTCATCAACACAAATTATATCATTGAATTAATTTGTTTATACTCTTTATATTGAAAAACTTAGATGCATAACTCTATTTTCATATATTAAAATAAAAATCAAAACAAAGAAGAAAATAAAAACCAGATGCAATTAACTATAAACTGATTTTATTTAAAATAGGTATATGTAGGCATGAACAAAACCCGGTTTCCCGGAAAACCGGTTCGGGTTGAAAAACCGAACCGGTTTTTTTTCGAAAGTCAAAAATCGGTTTTTACAAAAACCAGGTTGGAACCGAACCGGTTTGAAGGGGAGAAAAACCCTAACTGGTTGTAACCAGTTTGGACCGGGTTGGAACCAGTTCGGGTTCAAAAACCGGTTTCAAACCGGTTTTCCTATATAATTCGGTTTTTTTTCGAGCGTTGAGCGTTTTAGGGAAAATCGACGTATTCTTCAAATTTTTTCCGATAGAATGTTAGTACATTAGGTATGGAAACATAACCTAACAATAACTTAAAACAAAGTCTTCTAAATCTTCATAAAATTTATATTGAAACCAATAATTCTATATAATTAAATCTTATTCGAGCGTTAAGCGTTTTAGGGAAAACCAACATATTCTTCAAATTTTTTCCGATAGAATGCTAGTACATTATGAATGGAAACATAACCTAACAATAACTTAAAACAAAGTCTTCTAAATCTTCATAAAAATATTATTGAAACCAATAATTCTATATAATTCAATCTTATTCGAGCGTTAAGCGTTTTAGGGAAAACCAACATATTCTTCAAATTTTTCCGATAAAATGCTAGTACATTATGAATGGAAACATAACCTAACAATAACTTAAAACAAAGTCTTCTAAATCTTCATAAAAATATTATTGCAACCAACAATTCTATATAATTCAATCTTATTCGAGCGTTAAGCGTTTTAGGGAAAACCAACGTATTCTTCAAATTTTTTCCGATAGAATGCTAGTACATTATGAATGGAAACATAACTTTGTAGCATGTGATTTCAAAGTAGAGTTGGAGTCGGGTTTCAAAAATTTCTCGCAACGTTTACAAAATGCCTTAGTGGAACCATCCGACAATAACACTTTGTCGTAATTACACCAAATCTCGGGATTTCATTTGGTTACCAAAACTTGAACAATAGTTGGTGCATTTGAAGAACCAACACCGGCGGAAGTTGAAGAAGATTGAGTGGCCATTTTGATAGCGTTTCGAGAGCGTTTTGAGAGGAGTAGAGAATTTTTTGAGAGTTTCGTACGTAAATCGTAAGCGTTTTGAATTTTAAAGATTAGAATTAGCAAGATTGAGTGTTGTGACTAAACCAAACCCAAGGTATCTATTTATACTAGTTTTAGGATGGCAAAATGGTAAAAAAAACGGTCAAAAACGTTTATATTTCGAAAAAACGGCTATATTCAATCAGCTCAAAAACCCGGTTCCAAACCGGTTTTTAAAACCGGTTTTTCAACCCGGTTCGGGTAAAACCGGTTCGCCAACGGATTTATTCAAACCGGTTTCCAAACCGGCGGTTTTTATAAAAACCGAACCGGTTTTTATAAAAACCGGTTTCAACCGGTTTCGGGTTCGGTTTTTTTTCGGTTTCAGGTCGGGACCCGGTTTTTTTGGTCAACTTTAGGTACATGCGATAATACATAATACATAATTGGGTGCAAAAGAGAAACAATTAGGTGCAAAACACAACTATAAACTGCTTTGCATCCGTAAAGTATACAAAAACAACTAGGTGCAGAATGCAATTAGGTGTAGAACGCAAGTAGGTGCATAAGTACAAGTAGGTGTAGAACGCAACTAGGTGCATCCGTAAAGGCAGACGTGGCAGAGTCACTATGAACAACACCGGGGAAGCCGGATAAGATCCTAACATCGTTACGGGTACGTTCCTTCCCGACGACTAAATTATTATAATCTTATTCGAATATGGATGGGTTTAGCCCATCGCACCATATCACTCTCACCGACTTGAACGCCGAGTGCAACGTAGAATTGGCTAACTGACTTAAGCCAACAGAAAAACTCAGAGTTTGCGTTTTAGCAAACGAACTTTCTCTCACAGACTTAATAAACGCCAGAAATAACCACACTTCTCCTCAGACCCCCGCCTGACTGAGACTAAGAGCTAAATTTTGGGACGAAATTTTCTTAAAAAGGGGAGAATGTGACACCCGGCAAATTAGGCCGTCAATTGTATTGAACCATAGCGTCATTACTTGTATTTAGTTTGAAATAGGGCTAAGTACAGTAACATTTTGTATATTTATATACACACGTACATAATTAATTTAATTACGCGATTTCAATCGGATGAGATCCGACACTATAAATACGGCTGTTGGTGAAAAACATTTTCTTAAATAACGTAACTATATTAAATAATCGTTATGTTACTTATATTATTACGATAATATATTAAACGTTATACGTTTTGTGTAAAACGTACCGTACGCGACGAAAACGCGCGAATCGCGCCCGACAACTAAAAGAAACTCAAATTATATTTCAATAACTTAAAACGAAGTATTTTAAATAAAACTTCAATAAAAAATTTACGTGATTAAATTATTAACGAAAAACATAATTAATGAACGTTTAACGTTTAAACGAACGGGTAAACGAGCACCGCACGTAACGTAAACTTGGGGAACAAGATTTAAACCACCCACACCCATGTGGGGCCCAAGAAATCAGCAGTCATGCCTCAAGGCCATGCCCTCTTCTTTCTCTTTGACCATAACCTCCACACCCCTCACCCTTTCATTCACTCAAACACACAAAACACTTTCACACACTCAATCTCCCACACTTCTCTCCCTCTCCTCTCTCCCTGCGACTTCCAGCAGCCAAACCCCCACCACAAACCACCACAATCACCACCACAAACCACCATAGCACCGCCACTTCGTATTGCAAGAAAACGCGAGATAATGAGCTCACGGCTTCCATTTCTTCTTCTTTTCATTATCTCCTTTGTAAGAAACTTCACCTCTCTTGTATTTTACTTGGACCATGTTTATTTTCATGTTATAGTGTCCACTTAACAAGATCTTGTCCAAAAATCAAGTCGAAAACGTTTTTATAAAACTAAACAAACACAAAACATCAACAAGTTGCCGGGCAGAAACTTAACCCGTCTTCAAGAAGACTTTTCGTACTCAAAACTTAACGAAAATGGACGATTCGAAAGACAAAACTTAATTTTAAGAAGTTATCTTTCATTTCCAAGTGATTTCGTAATTTTTTGACACCGTTTGATACCCGAAAACGATTTTACAAAAACATGTCGCCATTCTGTCTCGAATGGCAGATTCTTGTACCAACTTCTCGAACCCATAACTTGAGCTACACAACTTCAAACGACATGAGGCTTTTTCCTAAAGGTCACGAATCTTGTTAGCTTTAAAAGTTGTATGATTACATTTTGTGAGGTTTTGTAGAACTCGTACAGTAACTAGATCTTTGAACGTGTATCCGGATTCGTCATATTTGGACGTCAGGGGATTTGTCTAATTATTTGACTAACTTATCGTTAACTAAAAATTATGGAAAAATTATGCTAAGTAGCTAAGACATGGGGGAATGTCTGGAAGATTTCTCGGATTTTATCTCGACACTTTGACTAGTCAAAGCGAGCCACGAAAAACGTATAATTTTGAAGAAACTAGTCCCATGGACTGTTTTGGTGTAAAATATAAAAACGACACTTTTGGGTTATCCATAAAATGTAACTCTAATTTTTATAAGTTCTAAAAAATATTTAAGAGTCGTGTAAAAGTTTCGAGTCAAACCGAGCACGTTTGACCAAGTTCCCGAACACGAAAACATAGCAGACCCTTAGTGTCGCACTAGGCCCAAATCGGGTGCGACACTACCCCTGTGTCGAAATACAGTTCGGTGTCGCAGACAACGACACTAAACCTTAGTGTCGCACACTTACTGATTTTCTCGACTGCGACACCAACTTTAGTGTCGCAACAAATTAAATTCTTGCCACTTACGACACTAAGCCAGTGTCGCAACCATTTTAAGTGTCGCAGTAACATGCGACACTAATTCTCTGTGTCGCATAAAACCGTTTGATTGAAACCATGTTTTCACAAAGTATTAAATACGCGTAACCACAGAAAACAAATAATCATATGCAACGTTACTCGTATACGTAATACATATACTCTTATAAGTATACAACGAAACAAACTTAATAATAATGTCTTCGGGAATTATTATTACAAAACGTCACCAACGGGCCGTACACGTTTTCCAAACACAAACGATAAACAAACTTTGGACATAACTAGTTGAGTGGACAACTAGCATGGATGATCTTTTGAGACATCTACTTACATACAACCTTATGCGTTTAGGACGCTATAAGGTTGCACTTGGGAAACACATACTTGTTAATTGCAAACGCTTGCTTACAAGACTCAGGTGAGTCTCATAGCCCCACTTTTACTATTTTTACTTTTTTTTTTTTACTTTGGGGTGAGAATACATTGCTTTGTTTTTAATGAACGCAAGTACCGATAATCACTTATACTAACTCCATGAGTAACTTATAATCCACTGAAGGCCTCTCATATCATAGCTTCGTTAGTTACTTAAGCGCGAATAATAGTAAATGGATCCATTTGGGGTTGACAATCCCCGTCCGGGGTAGTAGCGCTACCACGAACTGTTACGTAAAAACGGACGTATTAGTATTTGTATCTAACGGTGTTTTGGATTATGCACTCGCGGAGGCACATTACTTACTGTTAAGCATCGACTTTGAGCTCATGAAAACTGTATAACTTTTACTTATTTCAGCTTTGCTTTACAAACGAATATGAAAATCTTGCGGTTCATACTTCTATTTCTAACTGTTAAACCTATGAGCTCACCAACATTATTGTTGACCGTTTAGCATGTATTCTCAGGTTCACAGACGCAGTAGGATTTCCCCTGGATGTTATAGCTAGAGTCGCATGATTTTCAAAATTGCATTAGAGGAGATTCAGTCGCATTACTTTTTGTATTTTGGTTATGCAATAGAATCTCCCGTTATATATACGAGGACTCTAGGTATTGTACTTTTGAGGATTGTAAACAATTTACTTCCAAACAATTTATTTATGAAAATGGCTTTATTTCAAAAACGACTCTTGTAAAGGTCGTTCGTTGTAACTTTGTGTATTGATTCCTGATTAGTCGCGCCCTGACCCGACTTCCGCTGCATACTAAATTTGGGGGTGCGACACATATATATTCAGTTTAGGGTTTCAGAAAAAGAGTGTGTACGTGTATATTGTAAACGGCGAATCGGGTGATCTATTTTGTAAAAGCTTAATGTTCGATTGATTAATACAACAGAAGTGTTTGATATATTGTGTGTGTTTTTGCGATTACGTTTAACGGATAAAACTTATTATACGTATTCTGCACGTAAAGTTTGTATTCGATTCGATTCAGATCCTACATAACAGGCCCTATAGTTGACATGCCAACTGTCATAAGGTTTTTCAGTGATATATTTGGCTAATGAACTTGATTAGAGTTTGGTGTGGCACTATTGCTATATAAAATGAATAAAATACTATGAGCAGGTGAACCAAATCCAGCCCAGACTATTTTGATAGCTATTTAAACTGACCTGTTATAAACCTGATGTCTTGACCTGTTACCTAACTCGCCCATCTTGCCACCCTAAATGTAAATTTTAGTAATTAAATTACCATGATTGTGATTTGTCCACATTCCACGCCTATTGAATATATGTGAGAAGAGATCTACTTAACTAATGTGGACATATATATTATGTGTACAAAAAGACAGGGTTGAGAGTTATGATGATAGTATTATGCAAATAACCAGAAGTGTTGATACTGAGCATGTTCATTTGAGTCTGCAAGAACAGAGAACTGAAAGTGCCATAGTTCAAGGATGATTGTCTGGAAACGTTTGTACACATTAAATATCATATCGCACTACTTACTGTAATTTTTCAATGTCTATTGTATTGGTGTGAGTTAGAGAAGGGGAATAGGAAATGATGACAGAATGTGACCAAATGAACATGATTTACTATATTTGTAATATTTAAATATATATAATATTACATCATACATCAAATTTATATGAATTCGACTTATATCTTACAACTCATTTATAAATATTTTTCTGCTATAGCCCCTGCGAATCTCACGATTTATATTCTAGTTAAATTAAAATTATGTATTTTATATTTTTAACCCTTCAACTTTTTTATATATACACATTTAATCCTTTCAATAAAACTAACACCACCTTTCAATTTGTGTAATTCAACAATACAAAATATTATCCATTTATATATATACATATATATATATATATATATATATATCTGAGCAAAGAAATAATTTTACTTTATAATATTAGTTCAACTACATTAACTGTTCTGGCAGTTGTACGTACTCTTGGGATACAGTTAATATTAAGCATCGTTTATCACTATATTTAGGTCTCTTTTGTTTTTGATGATAAGCTCGTAATAAGACAAATTTATCCGGCTTGGTCAGACACTTAGGCATTAAGCTCGTTTGGTCCTTATCTCCATTAACATCTTGATTGAGGTCCTCTTTGAACCATTTTTACGACACCCACTTACTTAAAAGTGATTTTCTTATAACTTTTTCTTAACTTTATTTTCTTAAACAGTAATGTATTAATCAACTTAATTTTGATATAATTTGGAGAGTCATTATTTATGTAAAAATGGTCAAACACATATATTCAGATACATATATTATTTAGTTTTCAAACAATCTTAATATTTAACATTCAGAGATTTCAGACGCTACCTCTTATTATTCATAAGTAGTTTTCAGAGTTCATATTTAAGTGAATCGGAAAACACAAAAGAGCCCTTAGTGTTTTTTTTAACTATCTATATAATTTTCTAGTGTAACACGCATAAACAAACAAATTTATGAAGAATGAAAACAATATAGGAATTTCAACAAAGAATATAGACAAATTTACCTTATCATACTTAAAGAAAACAAAGGAAATATTTACACAAGACAGTTGTGCACTTCACTAATAATTAAATTAAGGCGCCCAATCTACACGGTGAATATTTAACCACTCATTTGCTCACAAAGTTCTTTGATCTACTAATGCAATCACTAAACACATTCGGCACACATATACTCATATAATTTGAATTATATCTTACATTTTACTTCATATGCTAAAAAGAACATTACTAATTGACGGTTACTTACATTGAAAACAAAACTTAGTCCGAACGTACATATGTTACACTACGAAACAGTTAAGCGATAACATTTTGTTTTAGAGTGTGTTTGATGCAGATTATATGGATTTATGAATTTTAATAATATCTAACCCTTATTAAGATTCTGTTTGGTAACATAAAGGGTGTGTTTGGCACATGGATTTTTAGAAATTTA
Source organism: Gnaphalium uliginosum (assembly GCA_963930675.1). Classification (NCBI taxonomy): domain Eukaryota; kingdom Viridiplantae; phylum Streptophyta; class Magnoliopsida; order Asterales; family Asteraceae; genus Gnaphalium; species Gnaphalium uliginosum. The sequence goes on along the minus strand of OZ005684.1, from coordinate 39,767,358 downwards.
AGGGCTCGGTCTTACAACTTTAACGATCTCAATCCACTATAAATGAATAATATCTGTTTGGCAACAAAAATATATTAGAGATTTGTGAAATTGAAAATTCCCTTTTATAGAATTCTTTTAAGTAGTTTCTGGAAAAAAAAAATCACAAGTTACAAGCTCAAATTCTTATCACAGTCACAATGTTCAGCTCTAGCCAGTTGTTATCAAACATATTAATTTTTTTTGAAAATTATTGAAAAAAAAATCTCAAATATAAATCTTTCAAAGTAACTTTTGAAAAGAATCTTCAACCAAACGAATCTTCTGTCACAATCTCAATTTTAGCCACGAGACCAATAAAAAAGCCTCAAAATTTCACTTAGGCCTAGAGAGCAAGCCCAAAATGAACTATGGGCCCAATTTAATAAGCTAACTTGTCTCATAGCCCAAATACCCACAAAAAAAAAAAAAAAACTCTAAAAACAGCCGAAATCGAAAGCAGTATCGACGGCGAGTGACCGGAGGGTTTTGAAAAATGGACTTGAACATGGGGGAACCCGGTGAGATACTACCGGATCGGAAAATAGATACGTCGGCGTACGATTTACTTAAAAAAACTAAAACATCTGTAGAAGATATAGTTGCACAAATGCTTTCGATCAAAAAAGAACAAGGAGGAGACGATAATAGCAGTGACAAATCTCAATTACCTGAACTTGTAACCCAGATGCTTTTGAATTTCGTCAACCTTCGGAAGGTATATTATCTAAATCTCTCTGTATCTATAGTTTATTTATATACATATATTAATAATGTGTGTTATTAGCCTAATTTGGAGTTTAGTTAATATTGTGGATAACTTAAAGTTGAATTATTGTAGTTAAATTGCAGCTCTGCCGATGTTTATGATGTGGAATTGTGTATGTAGTTTCTTTTTTAAGGACAATAAGGATTTTTGTTTTGTGTAAAGTGGCCAATAATATTGAATTAGGGTCTCACGTTGGAAAAAAAGGAACTTTTCTTTCCCTTCTCCTTGAAAGTGAGGATTCTCGTTTAATGTAAAGTGATTGATATGTTAAAGATTAGGCAAGATAATAGGGAAATGTAGTTTTCTGCATTATGTTTACCGGTGTTAAGTTATATCGTAGATTTCTGGTGAAGGTGTCTATTATAGTGAGTCAGAAGTAAGAAAAGGCAATATGGGTGCTTTTTTTTTTAGTAAGAAATGTGATCATGTTTAAGTCGAGGAAGTAAAACATGCAGTATGTCATGAATGAGCTTCATTTCATTTAGGATTATATTGCACTAGTTACTCATTGTTATAGATTCCATCGTGTTTATATGTGTGCTCTTGGATCGCCTTTAGTGCCTTTCAGACCTAACATATGTTAGTTATGGTAACATTGACATATAATGTATTATGGCTCTCCTTGTTTGTTATGTTTCATTTCAGGCAAATCGTTCTATATTGCTTGAAGAAGATCTTGTAAAAGCAGAAACAGAACATGCAAAAGCACCTGTAGACTTTACAACACTGCAACTTCACAACCTTATGTATGAGAAAAATCATTATGTAAAAGCAATAAAGGCTTGCAAAGACTTTAAGTCAAAGTATCCTGATATACAACTTGTTCCAGAGGAAGAATATTTTAGAGACGCACCAGAAGAAATTAAAAACTCCGTACAGTCAACAGATAGTGCCCACAATCTGATGCTTAAGAGGCTGAATTTTGAGCTCTACCAGGTATATTATGGATCATTAGATTGTATCATGATATCAACGTACCTTTTACAAGTAGAATATTTTGCCATCTTGGATGTTATATTTATTTTTCAATTGCTATAATTTATTAGCGAAAAGAATTGTCAAAGCTTCATGAGAAAATGGAAGTGCAAAAGAAAATCCTTCAGGACACTATTGCAAACAGGAAGAAGTTTCTATCAAGTCTTCCTTCACACCTCAAATCGCTGAAGAAGGCATCTTTGCCGGTACAAAACCAACTGGGAATTCTTCACACAAAGAAACTAAAGCAGCATCAGTCAGCAGAGTTGCTCCCACCTCCTCTATATGTTATATACTCGCAGTTGTTGGCCCATAAAGAAGCATTTGGTGAGAGTATTGATCTCGAGATTGTAGGTAGTATGAAAGATGCTCATACTTTTGCTCGACAACAAGCCAATAAGGACAATGGTAACCATTTACAGCATATCATTTTTCATGCTTTTCTACATGAGCATAACCGTGTATTGGTGGTTTTCCCACTTTGCCCTAAAGTGGTGTTTTATTGTTTTAGAAGAGAAATATAATGAATTATTTTGTTGCTACAGGTATATTCACTGCTAATACGGATAATTCCAAGATAGAAGATGATGTGGTTGATGAGGAAGATGATGGTCAAAGAAGGAGAAAGCGTCCAAAGAAAGTCCAAGTCAAAGAAAGTCTTGATCCATCAAGAATATATCAAACCCACCCACTTAAACTCGTACTCCAAATACATGATGATGAGGCTTCTGATCCAAAGTCTACAAAGTTTGTTGTACTAAAATTTGAGTATTTGCTGAAGTTGAATGTTGTTTGCGTTGGTATTGAGGGATCTAATGAGGGTCCAGAGAGTAATATGTTATGCAATCTCTTCCCAAATGACCCTGGACTTGAGCTTCCTCACCAGGTTATCAATTTTCGTACACATTATGTTGGTAACTTTTACATATGACATAGACATGGCAAGATGGACGGGTAACTTTTTAGTACCTGGTTGGGCAGCCCGGTTGTGCTGACCCACTAACACTTTTTGTCCCATTTGTCCATCTTTGTAAATAATGAATGTATTACAAAAACAATATCAACCTTCGAATAAAAATGATCTAGGAGGTTGCATGCGTTAAAAATAAAACATCGGGCAACTTTCAACCCATTCTACTCATTTGACCTGTTCCCCATTTGTTTAAATATTTTTATTTGGCCCATTCATTCTTTTTGAGATTAAACACAACCCAGATTGGCTCACTCTTACGTCAACTGGTTAAAGTTGCCACCTTTAGTAAGACTATTCCAAACCTGCGACTCTAGCTTAGTTTTTTGTTCTTGAATTATCATGCAGTCAGCTAAGCTCTGGAGTGGGGATGGCCCTATATTTGATGAAAGAAGATCTTCACGTCCATATAAATGGGCCCAACATTTAGCTGGAATTGACTTTTTACCAGAGGTCTCACCCCTCCTTGCTATCGGTGGCGAATCTACTAACGGTGAAACCACAAAAAAATCTACTATTATTTCCGGGCTGTCATTATACCGCCAACAAAACCGGGTACAGACAGTTGTGCAAAGGATTCGAGCTAGAAAGAAGGCCCAGCTGGCCCTTGCGTGAGTTACTACACTGTATGTTTAGACTTTTATGGATGTAGGTTGAATGTGTATGAAGACCTAGTAAAGCAGATTTCACAATGTAGTTTTGACAGTCTTCACTTGTCTTTTTTGCTAGAACTATTGAAATAAATGAATATTATGGCTTCATTGGTTATTGTACTATTGTACCATCTGTTTGGAGTTATTTTGTCTCAGTAGGTGTGCATATTGAAAACTTGGAAATCTTTGGTTGGCTTACAGGGGGCAGATTGACTCGCTAACCGAGCTTAAATGGCCTGCTTTGACATGTCAAACCGTTCCGTGGTTTTCACATGCCCGTCATTGTAGTTTGCAGAGTTGGACAATAATGCCCTCACTCAAGTCTGTTGCACCCATCGAAGAACAAATTCAAGCTCCACAAGAAGTCGACATGGTTGGTGAACTTGATACTTCAAAGTCAGAGATAGAAAACACACGGGAAGATGGTGAGCTTCCGTCTCTAAATCCAATTGCTGGCGCTGTGAACGAAATTACAATCACGCCGCTAAAGGCATCAGGCATTGAGCACTCTAAACGTCTTGCTTTGATAACTAAATCAGTGGCTTCTCCATTGAGCAAGGGAAAATCGGCCAAATCACCAAGTTCTAGAAAGCATGATGAAGGTTTGGATTTGATGGTATTCTCTGACAGCGAGTTGGATGAGCCAACCCAAATTGAGCCAGAAACTGATGAAGTAATGGGCACTGGGAACATGAAGGTAATTGATAACTCATGGATCACATGTGGGGTTCAAGAATACCGTCTTTTCCTGACAAGAAAAGTCAACAGTGGTGATGGTTACATGAAATTAGAAGCCAAGGTAATTGTGGGGCTGTGTTGTTTAGTAGACATAGGGATAACTGGTCAATACAGGTATCTCTTATGCGGTATTCTTGTTAATAGTTTGTCTGTTACAAGAATTGTATTATGTCAATTATAATATAGTAATCGGAAGGAAATAAAATGATTTACTAAGTTTTATGAATTGAAAATACACTTTGGGTGACCCGTTTGACCCATTTGATCTGTTTCTCTTTTACCTATTTTATTCTTTACGTGTTTCATCTGTTTAAGATGGAACACAACCTACTTGGACTCGTTCATTACTCATTAGTAAATGGATACAAATTGCCACCTCTATGTAGGCATATGTTAAACTTGAAATCACCCCAAATAATATTCAAAATTGTTTATTATGGCAGATTGCTGTCAGCATGGAGTATCCCCTCAGGCCGCCATTTTTTAGCCTCAATTTGTTTAGAGCCGCTGCTACAGAAACTGAACCAGGGACTGAGGCTTATGACTGGTTTAATGAACTGCGAGCCATGGAAGCTGAGGTAAGCTTTTACGAAATCTTGTGATTTTCAGTGTATTACAGTGAGTGTTTTTTGTCATGTTGTTTGACAACCAGTCTGCCAAAATTTCATATGAAAGATGATTTTGACTCCAACTAAGGCCACCTTGAGAGCAAACATTACCAATATCCAATGCACTACCTCCGTCCAAAATAAGCCTACCATATGAAAGATAAATATATATATATATATATAGATAGATAGATAGATATAATTATATATATATATATATATATATATATATATATCTAAATATCTATCCATCTCTCTCTCTCTCTCTCTCTCTATATATATATATATATATATATATATATATATATATATATATATATTTCATATTGTGAAAAGAATGATATTTCAAAGAAGATGAGTCTAAATGCCTCTTCTTTTAAAGATTGTATAAGAAGTTAGGTAGTATGATTTTGGCATTTTGCGAGAACTTTAATATAATCTGGCTCTTTTAATTGGGGATGGAAGAGATCTTAAATTTCAGAACTAAATCAACAATTGGTTAGACCATGAGGTGACAAAATGGGCGGGTCAGATAACGGGTCCAAACCAGTAGTTCTTTGGTATGTCAAAATGGGTTGGTTTGACGTAAAGCCATTAATAGGTTTTATGGATTCAAAATACACTTTGGGCAACTTTTGATCTGTTTAGTCCCTTTTGTCGGTTTCCTTTTTAGCTATGGATATTAGTATATTACCCAACAAAAAACAATCCAGCCTTTATTTTTTCTTGTTGAATTTACCCATTCGAAATTAAGCATAACCTGAATTAATCCAGTCAAAAGTTAATGTGTTGAAGTTGTCATCTCCGGTTAAACCTCAATCTTGCTCTCCTTTTTCTTTCTTTTTTTTATTTTTTTTTTATAATTTTGTTCTGGGTTTTTGCATACATCCATCACCTTATGGTCATCTATTCATGTGCATCTTTTAGGTGAATATTCACGTAATAAAAATGATACCTTTGGAAGAAGAAAATCTTGTATTGGGGCATCAGGTATGTTGTCTAGCAATGCTGTTTGACTTTTATGTTAATGATGGAGTTTCATCTTCTGATAAAGGAAAGAGTACATCGATACTCGATGTTGGTTTGTGCAAACCTGTAAGTGGCAGTCTTGTAGCAAGAACTTACCGGGGTCGGGATCATAGGAAAATGATCTCCTGGAAGGACAATGGTTGCACCCCTGGTTATCCTAGCTAGGTTTGCAGCAATAGCATAGCACCATATGCTTAATATTCACCAATTGGAAACATCTTTTCTGGTAGTTCCAGCTTAAGTGCAGCAGGTGTGTTATCAGGATCCTAACATGGTTTGGTGAAAACTTGCTTACGTGGTTTTGTTGGCAATAATTATTATTTATTTGGTGCACAAGAGAATGATTGATGCAGTTCTTGGTGACCGACTTTCTGGAGTCGAATGTCAGATTTGTTGTTCATGATACTCGTTGTGGAAGATGTGACCCTCCCTTAATCTGTTTATTAGCACTATTATTAGGTTAAAAAATTCACTCGATATTATAAATATGTGGTTGAGCATTAATTTACACTGATTCAAGGTAATTTTAATTCTGTAAAAGCTTTAGTCATCGTGATGTAGGTGTTGATTTTACAACTAGAAGACTGGTTTAATCACTTAACATATACGAAAGTAAACACACAATCTTGTTGAACTGCAAGTTGAGACGCGTTGAAATTGAGTACCCAGTAAGTCATAAAACATGTAAAGAACTAGCAGGGAGAATTTTATGTATACCCAATGTTGGGCAATATCATATTTCTTAACCAATTTTAACTTAGATGTATGAAAATTGCCCCAAAATGGAAAATATGTTGAAACTGCAGTTGTACTACACTTTTCAAGTTCTCAAACGTATTGAGGTCTCATAATCTGAATTTATTTCTCAAAACTGTACTAGTCTCGTAGAATGCGTTTTCGTTAGGTTACTAATGAAACAAGAAATACAGTTACCATAACTGCGAAAATTGTTACATACCTCACTGAGATGATATATAATATAAGACTTATAAGATTTAGAAGAAAGATTATATATATGAGCAAGTGCCTCGAGAGGCCCTTAGGTTGGGCTGTTGCATTTGCTTGTTTCCTTGGAAGTAGTGACCCCAAACAAGCAAGCCAATCGACCTGTATAAAATTTGTTTCCTTGGAAGTAGTGACCCCAAGCAAGCAAGCCAATCGACCTGTATAAAATTGTAACAAGTCTAATCTTAAGAATATCAAGTAGAATAATCGAATTCTGAAATGGGGTTCAGTTACACATGATCTTAGCAAAACTACCCAAACATGAACAAACAATTCTATTTGGTACTTTTTGGTTAGCAATCAAAACATAAACGTAAAACTCTAAACAAACATTAAATTTAATTGGATTTAATGTTGGTGGGTGGATGATGCAATGTGGGAGTCATAAACGTATTATCCAAACTATTTTATTTTATTTAAATAAAATTAAATACTTTTCTAAAATTTACATGTTAGGTCAACAACAACTTAACAGGTTGTCGTTATCTTTTCAAAGTTGATGACCTTATCTGCCATTTTATAATTATCTGTTTTGCTTATTTTATACTGCTAGAATTATATTTGCTAACCACCTTTTGTATAATTGAATTCGAAAAATGTCTATCGTATGTATTTAACTTTCAAAAACCTTTTATTCTACGTGTCTGTTTTCATATAACATATAAACCGATGAAGTTACGATGATATGGCAGATGATGCATCATCGTATATGCTTGTTAGGTTGTTTTAAAAATCCGGTTGTCCGATTAAGAGGTCACAACTGGTCCGGTCCGGTTTGGATTTTGCCAAACCGTTAAAGAACTGGTCCCGTTTGAAATTTCGCCAAAAATCAGCTGGACCGGACCGTGAACACCCCTAGTCACAAGACATATGCACTAGCAAGTTTTAGGAAGTTTAATACGTACAAACAAAAAATTTTTGTTCACTACAGTCTACATGCAATGACAAAAATGACAAAAGTTTGATACATTATGATATAATTTTATATATTATAGAACGTAAAAGCGTCATTCGTTTTTTAGACTTTTGTGTTCACAATTTATCGAGTAATCGTCAACAAATACTGTGTAGTTCTTTTGTGAAATTATACTACCAAATCAGCAAAACAGATGAGTTTTTATTCCATTTGTAGTTGTTCAAAACTGTTGTTATGGCACTTTCATAATGAGCATTTTTTTGCAATGAAAAAACTAAATAGCATCACAAAGCAAGGCACTCTTGGCAATTTGATTTTGCCCACAAATATTGTATTTCCTCTACTTCTGTCTCATATAACAGTGCAGTTTGTAAAACTTAAAATTGAGATCTTACAGAAATATATGACTCACATCCTAAATTCTAAGCCTAAAACCCTTTTCTACGAAATATGTACAGATGCATATATTTCCCATTTTAACCCTGTCACATTGGGTTGACTTCTACTAACGCCCACAGTCGAAAGATTCACCATGGACCTGACTGTGTCTTTCTCAGATAGCGTCGTTTCACTCCAGGCTGCGTCTTCATCATCTCCATTACCTGCTAAATTCAGACCAGATAATGATTCAAGGGATCAAGTGGGCCTAGTTTACAAACTAATGCCTGAAAAAGTAACTTTTGTCCCATGCCGTTTTAGGTAGATATGGCAAAAGTGACAGGTTGGGTAAAAGGTTTAAAGGTTCTGGTAAAAATGAGTAATACTAAGAGAGGGCCGGGCTGACCCGCTTTCTTTTGTCCATTTTTAAAGTCTTTATGTACATTCAATGTGCAAATGTGATTGGGATAGTATATTTTCTAGTAACTAATATTAACTTCGAATACAAAATTAGTTTAATAGGTTTGTACGTAAACAATAAAGACACTTTGACGACTATCACCCATTCGACATGTTCTTTTTTTAGCTAGAGTTTTCTATGTGACCCGTTTGATAAAAAAATATAGGTCTGGTTGACTCATTCATAAGAAAATGGGTTGAAGCTACCGCAATTGGTTCAAAAATGTAAATTGCCATTACAATGTCAGCCCTGGTGCACCAGCACACTCTGTGGAAAACTGGGAGTCAACTAGTAAATGAAAGAAAGACGAGGAGCGATAAGCACATCCATGTAATAAACTAATAAATAAATAAGTGAAAATGCTCATAGCTGCTTAGTAAAAGCTAGAAGTGGCAAGATGTGTGGGTTGGGTAATGGTTCAAAACAGGTTTGGGTTGAAACATGTCTTGTCCATCTTCGAAAAACCCTACCAATAATTCTTACAACAAAACGATTTATGAGGGAGGTTGGAATTTTTCAACCCGTTCCCTTTTAAGCTAATTTTTAGTTTATGACTCATTTGTGATAAAACACAACCCAAATCAAACCGTTAGTAATTGAGATGCCCTTGCACCTCTAGTAAAATGTCATAATAAAAGTGGGTTAATTAGCATTTTAGTAATTCGACACCAGTTGATTTTAATACCTGATTCTGCTGCATTTCCATCATCTCCGCCTGCAAAATATAAGCTTTGTTAACTCAAAGATTCAAATATAAATGTTTTCACTCCCAAAAGGCACCTTTTAATTTATGAAACTCATCATCACACTCATAGTTCGAGATTCTTCACAAAAAGTAAAGCACTGCGAAAATAAAGAGCTCATTCTGTAAAACAGATTTAACATTGTTACCTTTCTTTTCAATTCCTGATTCTGCTCTTTCAGTTTTGAAACTTCTGCTTCTAGTTCCATAGTGTAGGCCTGTAATACCAAAAACGGAAACAAACAAAAATTTAGTAAACTTTTTACGTACACACCGCGAATACACATACATCTCAAAATAAAACACATCTCTGCATAAAAACAATACAAACCTGCTTACGAGCCCGTGATCTAGCAGCTGACTCTCGATTCTTTATCATTCTTCTCTGTCTCCTTTCAACAACTTTTTCAACCGTACCACTTTTCCGTCCCCTCACAACTCCACTAAACTCATACGGAGATGGTGAAACCGAAGACGTATCTCCATTGTTCCTCCCCGTTCCATCCGACGAAACCGCAGGAGACCCAACAGCAGCAACTGTAACACCCATCCCACCTTGTAACATACCACTTGACACCATATTACTATTGTTATTACCATTTATAGTTACATCAGAAATCCCCATAACTCCATTCCTAATCACAGGACTACCCAGAGGCTTACTATTCGCTATAGCCATTGGACCACCATACGAAAGATTAGTTTGGTTTGGAAACATTTGCTGCTGATTTTGTTGCGTAGATCTAACTCCATTGACATTCAATGGTAGATTAGATGTTTGAAACGCTATTTGGTTACTGTTATTGACATTCACACCTGCATTCCTACTTGCAGCCTGTTGAAACCCAATACCCCCAAACCCAGGGGTATTTTGGGTATTTGTCAAATTAGTAAACAACCCGTTACCATTCGTTACATTTTGTGAATTTGTCAATTGGGCTTCTTCCCTTACTACACCAGCTTTCACTAAAAACTCCTCAAGAGTCATCTCACCTAACGTCTGTTGCCTTGGTGGTAAATCTGGTTGTCCAAAACCATTGAACTCTTTGGATATATCTTTCCAAACTTCATCGACTGTTTTAAGACTTAACTGTCTTGGTAAAGTCAACGAACCTTGTCGTTGTATATTAACACCACCAGCACCAGCACCATCACCAACACCAGCACCAGCACCTTCTTGTGCAGTACTATTATTTCCTGTTGTTTGAACTTCTTCTGCATTCCAAATACTTTTTAACAATTCATCCATATTCATTGACCCGAAATCTTTACCAATGCTACCCATTGTGTTTTGTAGCTCATCAAAAGTCAATGAATATATTGACCCTTGTCTTGCCAAATGGAAGCTACCAGGCGGACCTGGCGGTCTCCCGTTCCCGCCCCCTACCTCGGCCACCGGCTGATTTCCAAAATTCTTGAAGTTCATAACTTTTTCTTAATTTTTTGCAACTTTGTAATGGTAGAATTCCTCTTAAGCTAATAAAAGCTCACTGTTCAAAACAAAAACATAAGAACAATAACAAGTTATTAAACTAAATTAACTACTCACACCAATAACAATCACAAAGTCTAAATAACAACTTCCAGCTAAATCAATAAAAAAAATGATATTCTATATATATAAATACTAATATCAATTCATGATCTTTTATCAAATCACACACACATCTATATTTAAGGGAAGCAGAAAAGCAACCATTTTTACTCGTATATTTATTGATGAATTAACATCAAGCAAAAATAGTATTCAGCGAAATATTCATTGGTAAATACACAGAAAAAATAAATAAATTAAATTAACTTCCGTTCATCATTTTCTTATGTGTATACTTTTAGTTAAATCACCTTGATTGGAGAATTCAATCATATAAATTGAAAAAACATATAAAGATAACCACGATGATTGAACTTGCATATAATTTAGTAAAGAGTGGAAATTATAATAGAAAGAAGCAAACTTACATGAACTTGTTGTTGAATGAATAGTAATTGTAGAAAATAGAAATAAAATAAAATAAAAATGGGTGTTTTTTGGTGGTGATAGTGAGAATCGTGTGTCAAAATGGGAGTGGTCAGGTGGGTTGTGATGAAAAGGGTGCGTGATTCAGTGAACTTTATTGTGCCAAATTATAAAAAGAATCTTGGTGCGGTTTAGCAGCAGCTTTGTATTGGAGCCGACAACTGGCCCGTGTGTTTTACTTTCTAAATTTAGAAGGTATGTGATTAACTCTACCTTTTTAATTAAATTAAATAATTAAAAATTAAATAATTAAAAATTAAATAAAACAAACTTACATACTTGTATCTTTCCTCATTACCATGTTAAGCTTTTTCTTTTAATAACAACATAATAATAATACTCTTATAAGATTTAGGGATTCTTTTTTTTTTTTTTTCTAATTCAACTTATCATTATTAGAAAGTCAATTTTTTTAATAAAAAAAAGATAAATTACTTTTCAATATAATCAGTATGTTTATAGTAGTTTATCGATATGTAATGCTCGATCTTCTTTTTTTTTTTTTGGAAAATGTAGTTACTCCAATATATTATCGCAATTATCGAAATTTACGAATTTTCCTAAGGGTGATTTTATTTATAGGGATAAGTACTAAAAATGTAATCAACTAAGGTCTGACATTCGTAGTATATACACAATTACTCGGATTACATTGTATATAAGAAAGTTGTTATTTTGATACATTGTATGGATTTTAGTGAAGTGACAACTTGTAAGGATATCACGTATCACGTTATATAGATAACACACCAGTAAAAGTACCATAAATTACTATACAATATATCAAAATAGCAAATTTCTTACACACAATGTTAGTCCGAATAGTTGAATACATACTATTAATGTCAGACCTTAGTTGATTACATTTTCAAGTACTTATCCATTATTTATATTGATTAGTTGTTAAAATATTCGTTAATGACATATTAAATTTTAACGTTTTGTTGTTTTTTCTAGTGAATAAAGTAATTTTCGAAGGTTTTGAAAATCATCTTTGTTTGTTTATGTACAAATCTTGAACGAGTCTTGATAGATTTTTAAGTTCTTAAAAATTTGATAAGAGTAATAATCATTAATCGAGTGATGTATTGTTTGGTATTCAAATGAATAGCTTAATAGGTTGTTCAAATATTTTTGTTTATCGAATGAGAAATAATAAGCAGAAGTAAAGGTGTACATAATATTGGTTTGTCAAATTGAGAGTATACTGAACTTTACACATGTTAGTATTGCACATATTTGAGTTTTAAAGCCATATATTGTATAAATATATTTCATTCTATTTTCTTCATTTTGATATTTCTTTTTTCATAGAGATTTACCCATCATAGAAATGCATAGAGGTACAAAACGAACTTTTTTTTGCTACATAAATGATATTTTTTAAATGCATATACATATAACAGTAAGCTAAATGGATTCAATAAAGATTTTAAGAATTGAAAACATAAATAAAAGATTTCAAAGCTGAATGCGTATAATAGTCAAATTTGTAAATTTTGATACATCCTCAAACTATAAAAGCTCGAAGAATTGACATCTAAATCTAAAACTTATATTTGAACTAACAGATTCTTATACAAGATACTAATGATGATCAAAATATGTTTAATTTGAATTCTAAAGTTTAAATAATGAGTACTAATTAAGTTAATTAAATAATTAAATAAACAATAAATACAAATTTTATATTGTATTGGACATTATTATTATGAGCGGGACCACAACAAGGTAAACGTGGACCACAAGCAGTAGGAAAGCTGATGAGAGAAGTAACCTACCAGCGTCTGCCAACTGGAAGAATCTCAGCCGTCCACGTATATATGCTTTTATATTCGATGGGGGTGTTCGTCGTCTAGTAACCAAATTATAGTTGTGTTTAAAAATGATTAGCCGAAATCAAACTGCTAATTAGTAGCTTGAGATATTGTGTAGAGATCGAAGTTAGAATTTTTATAGGAGTATTTTTGTATATACTGCTACGACTGTGAACACATCTTTCTGACTATTATTGGATTTTTCAGAACCGGTTATTAAAAACTTTTAAGTTCTCATCAAACCTTTCAGACATTCACTGATATTTGTATTAAAATCATAAGAAACTCTCTTTCTACTCTTGAATTTATGTTAACCTCTGAATTTTAATTCAAGATATAAATAATGTATATATGTACAACCTTATTAAAGCTCTAAAAATTACCGTTAACAAAATCATAGATTTTATACATAAAAATACTAACTTTGAAACAAATCAATAATTATGATAAATGATGGATATACAATTATCAATTATGTAATAAGCTCTTAATAACAGTCTTATCATTATCATTTGTTTTTCAAATATAACAAATTAGATGTAGCTTAAAAATATAAAAGGATTCAAATTAACTTTTTTCAAGTACTCCAAATAACTTAGTTCATAAACTTACACAAATAATTTAGTCATAAGTTTATGTAATTAAGGAGATAAGGCTTCAAACATAAAAAACATTATTTCAAAAACTTAAATTTAATGTATTAAGAGTTTTTTTTATTTATTATTCATATTCATAGGGTTTAGTGTAGGGGAATGCACTTAATCTTAGTTTGATCTTTATAGTGTGTACTCAACTTCGTTAATGTATATCGTGTGTACCAACCTTTCAATTTTGGTCTATTATATGTATCTGATGACTAATTTGATAACGTGTCAACCGTATAATGCATCACGTCATTTGACACGTCATCAAAAGCGGGTGACACGTCAGCCGAATACACACAATAGACCAAAATTGAAAAATTGATACATATAATAGACTAGTCACACACTATAGAAATCGAACTAAAATTAAGTGTATTTCATGCATTAATCTATTATTTATAATAGTGTATAGATGGACTAATGATTTAAGATTATTACAAATGTTTGTGACCATATTATTAAAATTATTTCATTATTCATTTCAAAATCCAAAAGAAAAAAAGAATTAAAGGAGAAAAAAGTTGTTAGTCAACGCGACATAAACCACTGTTGGTGCATAATATGTGTCAGTCATTTTGGTCAAACATTTATAATTGTCAAAGTCAATTAGTCTAAGTATGTGAAGTGTTGAGTTTGTATGTTTGAGTCTGTAAACGAAACGTAAGTATAGAATATACAAATATACTGTTCGTGCGACACAGAGCTTATGTCGCTATAGCGACACAAGGGAAGTGTTGCAATGGGCTGGGCCTGCGACATAGAGCTTGTGTCGCAGGGTCCAGTAGGGTGTCTATATATATCGAGTTAGAATTTCATTTTTGGGTTGATCAAACCATAGAGAGAGATAGAGATACGGCAGAGACTGTGTGAGGGAGAGAGTTTGTGATTTGTAATCGTTATTCTTCAAGTGTTAATATATACGAAAAGATTATAGAATCGTTGTGTTTGTGTTTACATTTTAATTGCTTGATTGATTGTTTCCGCCTTTCAATTGAGTCAAAGGACAAGTCTAGATCCAAGAACAGGAACCTAACAAGTGGTATTAGAGCTTTCGGGCGTTTGTTTGAAGATTTGATCGTAAATTGAAACGTTTTCGGTTTGATTCGTGGTATTTTGGTGATTGATCGTGATTTTCAGGTTTATTGGCTTGAATATTTGGCTTCTGGAAGTATTTTTCTGGGTGTGTTCGTCGGTTATCGTTCGAAATTCGTTAGGGTTTCCAAAATTTTCGATTTTTAGGGTTTTTGGAGCTGCTGGCCGCAACATTGCGACACTAGGAGCGACATTAACTTTTGTGTCGCTACTAGGGTTGATCTTATCTTGAACTGCGACACTGGTCTGCGACACTAGAGTGCGACACAGCCTGCGACACAGCTTGCGACATTAGCTTGCGACATAGTCTGAGACACTACTTTGCGACACTAACTTAGTGTCGCTAAAGACTTAAAAAAAAAGTTCTTAATTTTGGTTTTGAAAAAGTTTCGTTTTACTCGAGCAGTGTTTGATTTTTTCGAATCAAATTTGGAGGGAAAAGTCAAAAAGACTGATTTGGTAAATTTTTGGTTTAAAATGTCTTTTCAAAGCTTTAGTCAATTATTAAAACATAACAATGAGATCGGTAGTACTAATAAACCTCCATTATTCACTGCCAATACCAATTATGTTGATTGGAGAATACGTTTTGAGATCTTCATCTCCTATAATGATCCTGATATGATGATTCCCTTGCTTGAACGATATGTTCATCTTCTTGCTGATGGAGATTTCCCAAGAGTTGCTCCACAAAAATCCGTTAGGTCTATGACTCCAGAAGAGAAGAAGTTATGGGATTTAGAACGAAAAACTCACTCCGCTTTAACAATGAGTTTAGCTACTGATGTAATGAGATTGTTTAAACATAATGACACTGCTTACGATCTTTGGCAAGCCATTGAAAAGCGTTGTGGGGGAAACGAAAAGTATAAAAAGAGTAAACTAGACCTCGTGAAAAAACAGTTTGAGATGTTTGATATATTGCCTAATGAATCTATCACTCAACTGTTTAATAGATACTCACCCTCAGATAACTCATTAACCAATTTTGAGTATCTATTAAACACTGACTCAGCCATAGAGGATGTGAACAAGAAACTCTTAGGTGCTTTACCTAAGAAATGGGATAAACGTGTCATGATGATGGAAGAACAAGAGGAGGTTATGACACTGTCATTAGAAGATCTCATTGGGAGACTGCAAGCTTATGCACTTGACATGCAACGAAAAGAAACTAAATCAAGTGCCTATGTTCAAGAGCCTAGCTTGTATGAGGCTCAATCTCCTACTAATGAGAGCACTAGTGGGGTGGCTTTCATGTCCGGTGGTACCTCAACATCTAGTTCTCAGACAGGTGTTTCATCACAGGGAAGAGCATATTATTCTTCCAATACACCACCGACACCGGCTACTGAAGAAAATGCTGCTGTCTTCCAAGCTTTTCTCAGCACTTATGACAGTTTCTTATCATAGAAGACCAGTACCATTGATCTCACTGATAGGGATTTTGAACAGATCGACCCTGATGATCTGGAAAGAATGGATATCAGGTGGAATATGGCTATGTTAACTAGAAGAGCCAAAAGGTACTTGCAGAGAACTGGGAGAAAGCACCTGGAAGATGAAACTGATGAAGGTTTGGGTTTCGACAAAAGTAAAGTGCGATGCTACAACTGTCAGAATCTTGGGCATTTTGCTAAAGAATGTGAGAAGACCAAACAGCCCCCATCTGGCTTCACAAAGCCTTCTCCTTCTAAGCAACCTGTTACTACCGCTTCAAATGCCTTTCTAATGTTGATTGAAGAGCTCACATCTTGAATAAACCTGAGGTACCTATTGAAGAGCCATTATCTTGTGTGTCGTGTATCAAATTAACTAACAAAGTTAACAGATATAGTGAGGATAATGAATGCCTTAGGTCTGAGTTAGAACAACTTAATAAGGCAAATAAAATTTTAAAAGAAAATGAAATGGCTTTTGATAAAAAAACTAAATGCTGCTTTCGAAGAAAGAAAAGCACTTAGAGCCAAAAATTTTAGTCAGCAAGACGCAATAGATAGTTATATGAATATGAAACTGATTATGAAAAAGGAACTTGCTGACTCACATGCCGAAGTAATTGAATTAAAAAGAAAGTTGTCTAATTTTTCAACATCCTCACTGGTCTTTGACGAGATCCTCCAATCGCAAAGGACAGATACGAAGAGTAAGGCTGGTCTTGGTTACCACTATGTACCACCTCCTTCTGACTATCTGCAAATGCCTTCAAAGGATGCAACCAAAGACTTTGTACCTACCTTTACAAAGGTAGATACAAAATCTGTTGCTGAGTCAGTGTTTGATACAACATCTGCTGTTAAGATGCCTGAGTTTGTTAAGGCTAAAGTTGTGCTTCCAGTAAATGTTGAGGAGATAGTTGAGGTAGAGGACTTAACTGAAGAAGCTGAGATTAAAGTTGAAAAGGTTGATGTTAAACCCGAAAATCATATAATTACAAATGAATATGCAAAGGTTTTTAATAATAAGGGTAAAAGCAAGGTTGACAATGAATCCAATAAGATGAAAACTCAAAAGAAGGATTCAGATGAAAAGTCTAAGAATGACCAACCTTCAACATCTACCTGTTCAACTTTAGAGGCTTCTACATCAACATGTACGCATAAGTGTTCATGTTCTGTAAATCCTCCATTGACAAAATTTGAGGAGAGTCACTTGAAAAGGCCGTATGAGGAAAGGCAGTCGTGTTATCGGTGTGGTCAACAGGGTCACATCATTAGGGATTGTCGGTTACTATCCCTAGATAGGTTTGGTAGAGGGATGCCAAGAACTTCATTTTTTAGAAATTCTTTTCAAAAATACTTTTCAAGGCGTGCTTCGTTTTCGCCTGTATCTAGTTGTGCATCCAACTCTCCAAAACCTATGGTTAGAGTAAACAAAGGTGTGCCCAGTAGACCTCAAGTCCAAAGGCACAACATTGTTGAAAACAAAACATCTGAACCTAACCAGGTTTGGAAACCTAAAACCACAAACGACACATCAATGAAATCAACTGAGTTTTTAAAATATCATAAACTCATTGATGTGATGGTTATGGATGAAAGTGGACAACCCAAGTCTATCAAGGTTTGGGTGTCTCATAAGTACTAATGTTTGTTTGTGGTGTTTGAAGACCGAGCTATCTCAATAGGGGAGTTTGTTGGTTCAGACTAATTGAAGATTATTTTGACCAAGCTGCTGACACGGGGGAGTTTGTTGGTGCATAATGTGTGTCAGTCATTTTGGTCAAACATTTATAATTGTCAAATTCAATTAGTCTAAGTATGTGAAGTGTTGAGTTTGTATGTTTGAGTCTGTAAACGAAACATAAGTATAGAATATACAAATATAATGTTCGTGCGACACAGAGCTTTTGTCGCTATAGCGACACAAGAGAAGTGTCGCAATGGGCTGGGCCTGCGACATAGGGCTTGTGTTGCAGGGTCCAGTAGGGTGTCTATATATATCGAGTTAGAATTTCGTTTTTGGGTTGATCAAACCCTAGAGAGAGATAGAGATACGGCAGAGACTGTGTGAGGGAGAGAGTTTGTGATTTGTAATCGTTATTCTTCAAGTGTTAATATATACGAAAAGATTATAGAATCGCTGTGTTTGTGTTTACGTTTTAATTGCTTGATTGATTGTTTCCGCCTTTCAATTGAGTCAAAGGACAAGTCTAGATCCAAGAACAGGAACCTAACAACCTCTTACGGATAAGGTTCCGTTGTTACAAACTTACAATTCAAGAAAAAATGCAAATTATTCCAAAATGAAGAAACTACTTTTGAAAAGGCTTGTAGCCTAAATAGATAATTAGATATTATGATTTGATAATTCATAAATATTATGATTTGATAATTCATAAAGAAACTGGTAAAATAGAAAGTGGAATTTGTACGTTTGAGATAGAGAGGTAATTTCACAAACATGTAATAACTCAAGTGTTTGTTGTTTTGCTTTCTTGGATACTTCATTTAAATAATATTATGGATATTGTTATGTTTATCAAGAACCCTATATTCTATAGTCTAATAGTGTATTGATAAGTGTACAATTGTACATATCTTATGTTTAATTTTGTAATTATTTTAGTTAATTATTATAGATTTTGTACGTCATTTGTTTAAATTTGTAAAGGGTAATTTGGAGGAGGCAACTGACCCCTATACGATATTTCAATGGTATACGTCCCCCCACTCGCAAGGAGCATCAATGTCGGATAAATCACATATCCACAAATCACTCACATTTGTCGAGACACGAATTCGAACCCCTGACCTGTCGGTCACATATGTAGAGTCTGGACGTTTGCAGAGGTGGTACCATATATTAAGGAGAAAGGAGCATAAATGTTGAAAAAGAAGATACTCGATGACTTAAATGCAAATTCAAAGAATTTCTGGCCAAATACTCGCTAAGTTATTCCTTGAACTCCCCGAGTCAATACTAATAAATATCTGAAGACTTAGCTGGGAAGAAAAGATTATCTTATCTTCAAATTCGACTAAAAGATTGAATCGATAACTGATAAGAATAAAGAAGCTATCATGTATAAAGACCAAGAAAGAGACCATATACATTAGAAGATGAAGAGGAGATCAGAGTTTGAGTACCACTTGACGAGCCTTTCCAGAAACTCGTCAAGTTTATCTTGTCAATCTTCTATCTATAAATGAAATTCGTTGTAACTCATATCATATATCATATACACATCAATATTTATCAATACTCAAATACTCTGTAACTCTATTAGGCATGCACAAACATTGTAAGGAGGATAATGAGCATTCAATTCTAAGATTGAAGAAGTAATAGTGTGGTTTGCAAGTCTCTTGTTCTATATTTATGATTTCTTTATGTTAATTGATCGTTTTACAACTAATTTGTCTAATATTTTATGTAGATTAATTGCTTGTATTGGAACAGTGAAATATATTTAATTCAAAGAATTGTATTATGAGATTTACCGATATCATTTTTTAAGTATTTATTATTATATAATGACATATAATTTGTAATGTTTTTTTATTGGAAAACGATCTCATGAAACCCCCTCCACCCCAACGACTCAACGACTTCTGTCATAAACTTGTTGAGTTGCTTAGTCTGGATTATATTTTGTTCGGATTTAATATTAGTATGAATTGTTCATTGGTTGTTGATTGATTACCGATTAATCCTTATTTTATCAGATACTATAAAATGTATTTTTAACCGCATACAAGTTAATTATATAATATTTTGATGATTATTTTGTACCCTTGATATTCTTGGATCAAATCAATTAATTATTGCATCGTGATTTAAATCTAGTTTTCACTAAACGGTTCCATGAAAGTAATTATATCTATATAGATACCTTATATGAATTATATATTTTATCTATTGTGCTATTTTATTTGCTTTATTAGATTTAACAATTTAATTAATTAAATTCTTAATAATTTGTTATCCACTGGTAATATCTGTAATAATCACTCGACGATCTTAGTTAACTTGTTATAGTATACTTTGCATCAATGATAGGCAATCTTGCCTAAATATGTGTTTAATTGGTCATAATATTTTTATCAAGCTATAAATGTAAAATGAGAAGTCCGATTTATTGATACCAGACCGTTTAACATGTTGTCTGCAAAGTGATAGTCGGTTTGAAGCACATCATCTATAGTCATCTATTTAATTAATATGGAACTAGAGATATCTTAAATTACACTAATATTCTGTGATGAATATTGATTTATGGCATATATTCAGTGATGGATAAGCTAATATTCGTTGATGAATATGAATATTCAGTGCAATTTTATATGGTTATGTGGTTCTCTTTAAATGTGTGTAGTTCTCTATCTATAAATATTCAGAATGTTATGTTTTAACATTCATGGTGAAGAATATTAGTTAACATTCATCGTGAAGAATGTAGTTAACATTCATCATGATGAATGTTAACGGTTTATTAAATTAATTTTTATCAAATAATATTATGAGTTAAAAAGAAAATTAATTGGTGAATATACCGTTTATAACATCGATGATGATTAATATTTTACTGGTAAGAAAATTTTTTGTTGACATTTTGATTGATGATTGTGAAATTGTTCGTGATGAATATTAACGCTTCCCACTTCCCAAAAAAAAATACTTTCCTTTTGAACCCTGTCACACACACATATATATATATATATATATATATATATATATATATATATATATATTACAAAGAACTACATATTTATAGAGAACTAAAGAACCCCTCCAATTGATACTGAATATTCATCACTGAATAAGTAGTTTATTATCGATGAATGTAACATATAAATCAATATTTATTGATGAAAATTCAGTTTAACTTTGAATGTTCCGTGATTCTCTCTAAAAATCGTAGCTCTCTCTTTATCCAATTTCTATACATACATATATTATATTATATGACTAGTCCTAAAATCCGTATATACAAATGGTCGTATGAATTTGTAATTATTTTTCATAAATATCGATAGAGCCCTTATATGATAAATTAGAATGTTTTTATAAGTTAAGAGATATGCAATATTGTTTGGAACTAAAATACGAAATCGAGGGTGTAGAAAGTAACTTTTCAACGGTAAGCATTTAATATAAGTCAAAATACATTTAATTGTAAGGTATCTAATTAGAAGACATAAGCAAATGAATAGTTTGAAAAATAAAAGAATGTTACAAGTATAAGCGATTAAGTTGAAATACAAAGCACAAATTATATTCTTTGTAAGATATATTTGTACACCACATTTGTCCTCTTATTTGTATAGGATATTGTTAGTTATATTGATTTTTTAATATCATGTGTTTACAATGCAACATGAGTACAATGAATGGCCTTATTTGATGTTTTTGCGAACCAATTATGAGCATATGTAGGTCGTCCCGGTATTGATGAATGACGTTCTGTTATAGTAATTCGATTTGTAAAAGTTTTATTATGTGAATGTTGTTGATAGCTTACTTACATATTTTTGATATTATAAGATGATTTTATATGCATAAAATTTTGTTGACTTGCATATTGTTTATCAATTGTTTATCGGTTATAAATCACCAATCGATGTCGTTGTTTTATTAAATATAGATTAAAATAATAATAATGAAATTAAGTACTAAAATGTGATTTCCTTCTAATATACTGAATATTTTACAATTTGACGAATTAATTTTTCTAGTAATCATCTTAACTCTAGAGGGTATCCTTGTCATTTTACATTATAGAAAAAAGTCATGGATGATCCATAAGTCCATAACGTTATGATCGATTCATGGTGATTCCTGAGGGCATAACTACACTTTATCGATCTATGTCTTTTTCCCTACGTGTTTATAATTGTTTTACAAACTGTGAAATCATAACCACACAAGTCTAAGTTAATTGAAGTCCAAATTCATATTCATAAAGATATTTAATCAAAAGAATAAAATATACATTCACAACTATGAGAAGTCAAACGTTCAACCATAAAACAAATTGAACCGCCTCTTTCCGAAATCAAATTGATTCAAAAACTTCATAAACCTGAAGATCGATTTTCATTGGGGTATAAAATATTTGTTTATTATTTTGGGTATAAATGTATAGTTTAATTGTTTTTAGGTTTAATTTTTTAAATTTAGTAAACCAAAGGGATCTAATTGCTCAATTAAAAGTTTAATTTAATTGATGACATCATAAACGTGTTTTTTATATTATATTTATTAAGATATGACGTAAGAGATGAATCAATTAAGTCACATTTCTTACATTTCTTACATTTCTATTAACTGAAAATTAATTAAGTCACATTTCTTACACTTCTTTTAACTGAAAATTAATTGTTTGTTTTATAAAAAGGAGGTACCGAATATATCCTTACCCAAACAAGAAATCTATGCTGATTTCATTGTCAATTTTGATCTTGGGATTCTTATTATATTACAGCAGATCACATATTAAAAAAAAAGTATTGCTATATGAATGTAGTTACCTAAGTCTAAAAAAAAGGTTTAACCATTCAATTCATAGCACATATCACTGATTATTTATCTTTCCTTTCGAGGATAATTATATATATTCCTTCAAAACTCGCTAAAATATTATATATACTCAAATATAAGTTTTTAATGCATGAATGTACAATACTATTAATTAATGCATATTTGCGTATATACGAGGAAAAAATGTAATTGCCCATTTCTTTTAATAACCAGTCATTCTAAAATATGTACCATTAAAAAATTTATGACACTTTTTAGGTATTTATGTTGATCATTTTTTCTAAAAAACATAATTATATAATAATAGTAATAATTAATAATAATAATAATATATGGAAAAAGTAGTTGGCTATGTAGCAGTTAACTATTTTATAAACGTTATCTAGAAAATTAATTTAATAAGACATCGCCGTACCATGACATAAAATATTTCCCAAACTAGAAATTTCTATTGATTCTTTATTCCAAATTAGTCTTGGGACTTTCATCGCTTTTCATTTTTTTTTTCTCTTTTCTGTTTTATAATATGAACAATGAAACATTATAATACGTAAACTTTCCTATATTTGTGAAAGATGATACTCCGTATTATTCTTTGGGTACAATTCAGAAAGACACAATGCAATCAAAATTTTAAGAATAGATACAATGTTGTTATGATGCAGTAAATCTGTTGTTCCCTCTCTAAACTCCGTATCCTCTGATCTCAACTCTCATTTTTTTGTATAAAAAGAAAATATGAGAACAATGATTTATAAAAAAATAAAAAAATGTTATCCTTTCACAAAAGCTAAAATGACACGCACACACACAAAACCAAATACTCATTTTAAGTTATAAATGGGTTAAATTTGTGTATCAAGTCTTGTAGTTTGAAAAGATAGCAACCAATGAACATGTTTTTATCACATGGCTCTCACATTCATCACCACAACTCCCCACATGCTTCCCATTGTGTTCTTGTTTTGCGCTTTGCTCTAATAATTATACACCCGATAATTACTTTTTACTTAAGCTTGACTTATGAGATATCGCCACCCGGCACCATTAGAAGAGCTCAAAATGGCGCATCGCCATTGGTTACCATAAGCCAATGGCTATATGATTACATGAATGCCGTGTGACATAATTTTACACTCAAAAGATGGATACATGTGCGCGTGAATTCGTAAGCTTCAAATAAATCTATCTATACTGACGTATCAAGCATTTAAATATTTTTTAAAAGATAAAAATACTATTTTATTAATAGTTTTTTCCTTATTAATAATCAACCATAAAATACTAACATGCCATTACAATTATTACATTCTCATTAATATCATCGTTATTAAACCATTAACTCACATAACTTTTGAGCCATAAAAAGGTACGTGATATGCCAACTATCGACAAAAAGGTTTGGAAGTAACGAACGTGTCGGCAAATAGTTAAATGCAGTTTGTCCACAATTCGGAGTCAAATTGTGCCTATATGATCTTTCATTTTACACATTTTTAAAATTTTTAAAAATAATAAATGAACACATAAATGTGTCTTTTGTGGAACTATAATTTTATCACGTTTATTTACACGTTCGGTTTATTTTTTTTTATTTTTTATGCTGTCAATTTATATATTCGAGAATGTCAAATTTTTTATCTATATAATTCAAAGTCAAAGGATTTCTAAAATTGATATGTATCTTTCGGAATTAGTATTCTCTCATTAGCCACAAGCTCCGTTACAAAGCTATTGCCGGAGTCTGTTAAAATGTTAAAAACACCCTGGAGTTTACTCCTTAAATGCGACATGTCAAAAAGTTTTACAAGATGTATAAATATATTTGTATATAATTATAAATTAAATTTTATCCAGACACATATTTTAGTTTGTTTCCAAATTACATCTAATTAATTGTAACATTGTTCCTAATTTTTTATGGTCACCGTTGAGGACCACTACTGTCTTTTATATCTTAATGATTATACACATTAAATTTTTAGAGCGAACCTTTTTCTTTATAAAACTGGTTTACCAAGCTTTACCAATCCTATTAGTAGATATCAATCCCTTAGCCAATCTCTTACTTAGCTTTCCCTTCACACACCCTTCTTAGGCTTTCAAACGGTACTTGACCTTTTGTAAGGGGACATAAGGGGATATTTTTCACAGGGATAAAGGAATAAACTAGTTTTGTTTTGGAAATAAGTAAAGGTTTAAAAATGTTTAATTGTTTTTAACGAACAATAAATGATTGGTATGATCATTCCCGTACCGCTAGCCTTGAAATTTTAAACCTGTTTGAAAATCAAAAACCAGCACTTTTCGACATTTATAATAACGTTTCCTGTATTTACGATAAATTGTTTTTATTTGCAAAAGTGTCCATTAAAAGTCTTCATCAAATAAGTCAAAACCTTGAAAATCTAAGCAACCGACTTGAAAAGTGTGAAGAAAACCTAAGAAAAACCTAGATTGAAACCACAAAAAGCTTCAAACAAATCTCAACCGAAATCCAAGAAATAAAACCCCTCACCAAGAAACAAGTCTTTAGTCTTGTCAACGAAATAGCCCAACAACCAAAGTTAGTTGAAGAGCAAGCGTTGAAACTATCTGAAGATCTTAACCTTAAGATCCAAAGGGTAGAACACCTGTTGTAAGAAGTAAAATCTCTAATTGGTTGATGAGCCTAGCCAATCAAAGGGCTAGTTCAGAATACCAGGAAGCGGTAAGAGCAACAGAAGAAATCGAGTCACTAGCACTTGGGTTTGTAAAGCCATCAGATTACAAATCCCCAGTCACTCTTCAAAATTCAGCAATCATAAAGCAAAATAACACGCTCATATATCTCCTAACTAAACAAGCTCAAAAGTTTGGGGAATTTGAAGAAAAGTTTGAAAGATTAAGGCAAGGAATAGAGGCTTTGGGAAAGCGAACGGAAGAACCAACTAACCTAGAAGATTCAATTGCGAATCTCACAAAGAGGTTAGACAACTTATCAATCAACGGAAAAACTCCATCAAGAATAATACGTATTCAAAGACCCTAGTAAAATATTTAAAGAAGAATACGAGAGAGAAACTCAAAAGAAGAAATGAGTTCCGGATAGAGGCAAAGTGTTCTGAGTATATCAACAACTACTTAGACCCAAACAGATCTCCCTACCCAAGAAGACCAGATCCGTAGTTACAGGCAGATGGCTGGAAATTGATACAACTTCAATAGGGGTCTCAAAAGAAGATTAGGAAGGGGCTACAATCAGAATCTTGAATTAGTCCTAAGTCCTGAAAGACAGCTGGAAATCTCAAGACAAAAAAGAGCAGAATTAGTACCAGCAGAGGTTCTGTATGGAAGTAATAGACAAACAGTAAGGCATAAAGTCTATCAACACTACTCAGAGCAAAGGATACTCTGTGTAGGAGAAGCACAGATAGACTTAAGACTTTGCAACACTCAAAGCCATCAGAGACTCAGAGAAACAGGCATGCAACACATTCACCTCGGAATGTTCATGATAAGGATCTATACCCTTCACAGAAGAGGAGCAGGAACAAATGCTTTGGTTGTTCTGCGTGATACAAGATGGAGAGATGACCGTTAGATCATCGAAACCATGGAAGTTAAGTTATCAGCCGGAACGCAGCTCATCTAGATGGTACCTGATATGGTACTTAGCATAGATGACTTTCATAATCATATTCAAGTGGCAATACAAACTCATGACTATGATGAATGGCAAGGAGGAGAAAGTAACCTCCTAATATGTAACATCCACCCTAAGGGCCTAGTAATCCGGGTAAATTTCTAACTTTAAATTTATTATTTAATGTGTTAGGAATATTTGATATGTTATGTTTATTTGATAATGTTAGTCAAGAGATTAATTGAGTTATTGTGACTAATAAATAATTAATTGTTTTAAACCGAATTAGTTGACAGTAAAGTAGAATAATTGATTTTCACAAAATGGTTTTAGGTTCCCGATAGTAGATTAAGAAGGGAACTAAAATTATAATGGTATTGAGTTAGATTAATATATATATATATATATATATATACATACTTTCTCAATTCTTCTACACAAATATACACACTTCTTAAACATTCCTGCGAACCGACTTGAAATCCCAAAAATTGAAAGAAACCTTCTGTGAAATCTTAAAACA
Source organism: Gnaphalium uliginosum (assembly GCA_963930675.1). NCBI lineage: Eukaryota > Viridiplantae > Streptophyta > Magnoliopsida > Asterales > Asteraceae > Gnaphalium > Gnaphalium uliginosum. The sequence continues at coordinate 39,740,393 of OZ005684.1, read as the reverse complement.
GTAGAATAATCACCCTCTTGTTACAAAAACGAATTCCAGCAACATCCTCATCATCACTCTGTTCCTGTAAGTATTTGATGTTTATAATTGTATTTGATGAAATTAGCAAATTCTCGAATTGATATGAATTTTAAGCTTAAAAGATGTTATATGATGTTATTTGATGCATATAAGTTGTTAGAAAGCTTATTTGAGTGATAGGAAGTCAAATTCGTGAGTTTTGAAAGAATTCAGTTCGAATTTCTGGGTTCAGCAGCGAACTTCGCAGCTTGAAGATGAACTCAGTTAGCAGAACTTGATTATAAAGTAGTTTCCACTGTTTATGTAATTAACACTGTTAGTTAAGAATTGTAAGTAGTTTCCACTGTTTATGTAATTAACACTGTTAGTTAAGAATTGTAAGTAGTTTCCACTGTTTATGTAATTAACACTGTTAGTTAAGAATTGTAAGTAGTTTCCACTGTTTATGTAATTAACACTGTTAGTTAAGAATTGTAAGTAGTTTCCACTGTTTATGTAATTAACACTGTTAGTTAAGAATTGTAAGTAGTTTCCACTGTTTATGTAATTAACACTGTTAGTTAAGAATTGTAAGTAGTTTCCACTGTTTATGTAATTAACACTGTTAGTTAAGAATTGTAAGTAGTTTCCACTGTTTATGTAATTAACACTGTTAGTTAAGAATTGTAAGTAGTTTCCACTGTTTATGTAATTAACACTGTTAGTTAAGAATTGTAAGTAGTTTCCACTGTTTATGTAATTAACACTGTTAGTTAAGAATTGTAAGTAGTTTCCACTGTTTATGTAATTAACACTGTTAGTTAAGAATTGTAAGTAGTTTCCACTGTTTATGTAATTAACACTGTTAGTTAAGAATTGTAAGTAGTTTCCACTGTTTATGTAATTAACACTGTTAGTTGAATTTATACTTAGACTTTCATAAATGAAGCAGTTACCACTGTTGGAAGTTAGTTTCCACTGAATGTTCAAATGTGGTAGCTAATACTGTTTATGACTTTGTGATCAGAATGAGTCTGTTATGGAAGTTATCTAACTCATTAATTGTTGTATTCTCAGATCAGCAGAAGACTCCGTGATATTAGATTTCTGAGTTGTGGGACTGAGACCAACAGGTGAGTGGATCTGTGATCCTCAGTGTGATTCAGTTGTAACATGTTTGGTTACAACGGATAATGTAATACTACTGTTGATAGACTGTTTAGTCTGGGTTGTTTATATTATCCATGATGATTATGGATTATGTGATATTTGGCCATTGGGCATATGTGATATGTATATTCAGAGGTCAACACTGGTTGGGCTTAGTAACTATTGTTTGGCCAAACAGGGGTTCCTTATACACATAATTAATAGGAACTGTTGTTGGTGAAGATAGTAACAAGCTATCGGTTAATCACTGTATTGGCCTGCAGTTGATTTTAAGTGTTCCTTGGAGGATACCTCAGGAACCACCGGTCTTCTTTGATGTTGTGTGTTTACGATTATTCGCTGTAAACAGATTTGTTATTTCTGAGTTAGACTGTTGGTTACAGTTCTTCTCACTTAGCCGTGTGCTAATCCCACCACCCTACTTCTTGCAGGTTAATGTTTAATTAATTGTTGGGCAAGAAGATTTTTGTATTAATGGGATGTTTGACGACCAGCTACTCTGATTTTATTTTGATACATAATGATGGGATTTGTACTGTATAACACCCAAACTGATGTATGTTTTATGTTTTTAAACGATATAACTTTAGCATATATTGTAAAAGTATGTTTTGACCAGACGCTTCCGATATTTCGAATATAAAATGATATTTAGAAAGTGGGGGTGTTACATAATAACAATAAGCCTAATTAGAAGGATCTCAAATACAAGCTATACTGGTTTCGAATACAGTGTAGAAAATGTCGTAGATCACCTTGCCACAAACGGAATCACAGCAATTCCTGGAGAAAGAAGAAACATTGAAGACTTGGAAGGAAGAAGCTGGAACCTCAAGCCTGCATCAATTACAACTGTCAGAATCCCAGCAAGAGTAGAAGTTAACCAAAGGCTGGACAGATCTACCAGTCTTAGGTTCAGATCATACCGTAACAACCCTCAACCACCAAGATTTTCTGTTGATGTACAAGACAGGGAAATCCATGACAATGGTGAACTAACAGAGGATGAGGAACAGTTCGTTGGCATATGTAGACAAGAGGAAGCAACTCATATTCCTTTTGATGTATGTTCCTGCGTGGTATGTTTAGAAGAAGCACAAAAATTAGAAGATGAACCCTTAAACAAGACCAAACAAGGCAACAAACCAAAGAAAAAGCGACGACGAAGCTGGGAGAAATGGTCAACATTGGGTGAACATTCAGGAAAATGGGACTATTATGTTCGTTATGATGTCCCTGAGGAAACAACACCAATTAATAAAATTGTAGCTACATGATGGGATGATTATGAAGAAGACCCCTGGAGAGACAACCTGGATGAAGGAAAAGTTCTAATCAAGGAAGAAGATTTGGTACTATCAGAAGATGAAGAAATGCAAGAAAAACTAGAAATGTTACAACTCGTATCATTTCTAGAAAGACAAGGTGAGAATGAACATCAGATTTTTCATACCACAATTGAGCCAAACGACAATGAAAGCAATCTTGATTACCCAAAAGTCAGAGAATTCAAAGAATTTTTCCGAAAAATTGAAGAGGAACAACAAGTGGTGTTTACAATACACTCACCAGAGCCAATCATGGGTCCCTCAGTATATCCTCCCGTAAGAGGATCGGTGCAAAATGTATACACTTCAAGTTACTAATTTCCAAATGGAAATAATTATTTTAAGGGTGAATTTGGAAGATATTACAATTCTCAGTGGACGTTACCCCCGGCAATGCTAAGCACTGGTGAAATGCTTGTGCTCCCATCGGACCCAGGCTTATGGCCAGATGTAATCTCAAGGTGGGAATCAATAACCATCAATAGGTTAAATGATACCACTTGGTCAGATAACAAAGCAAAACTGACTTTTGTCGAGAATCTTCTCGGAGAAAATGAAAAGAAGATGTGGCAGCAGTGGAGAACAACTTATCCAGAGGCTTATACCTCACTGGAAGCCATGGCTGATGACCCTCAAAATATAACTTCTCAAATGAGGCAAATAATCCTTATGGAAGATCCATATAGGGGTTCAACTGAAGAACAAGACAAAGCTTATAGAGATCTGGAAAGGCTTACGTGTGAAAACACAAAAGATCTCTGGAAATTCTTAAATGAATACAGAATCCTGGCGTGCAAGTCAGGAGTTCAACTGAAGAACAAGACAAAGCGTATAGAGATCTGGAAAGGCTTACGTGTGAAAACACAAAAGATCTCTGGAAATTCTTAAATGAATACAGAATCCTGGCGTGCAAGTCAGGAAGACTGTTCTTCCCAGCCACTACTGATAAGTTTTTCACAAAACTACCACCGGTACTTTCAAAAAAGATTGAAGAGGCATTCAAAATTAAGTATCCAGGACTAACTGCAGGAATATTGCCTGCAATCAAGTTTACACATACTTATATCTCGGAAATGTGTACAGAAGCAGCCTTTCAAGAGGAACTAAGGGACCTATCCCTTTGTTCTGCCATACCAATTCCTGGTTATTATAAATCAGGAAGGAAATATGGTATACGCAAATCAAGAAGCTATAAAGGAAAACCTCACAAAACACACGTCAAAGTATTCAAAAGAAAGTACAAGGATGATCGAGGTAGAGTGGGCAAATGCAAATGCTACGTTTGCGAAAGAGAAGGGCATTTTGCCCGAGATTGCAGACTGGAAATATGGCAAGGCGAGCTGTAGTTGATAATCTAGACATCAAAGAAGACTGGGATATAGTTTCAGCCGATGTCAGTGATCAAGATACCATTTATAGTATCTCTGAAGGGGAGGGAGGAGCAACCTTGATGAATATTGGTGCAATGGTTGAAGAATCTCCCCTGGATGAAAATGCATTCGCCTTAACACAAGAAGAAGAGGAGGAGTTTTGCTTCATGTTCCATCCGGAAAATCAAGAAGATATTCATAGAAGAGTTCAAGAAGCAGGTTCATGGAGACCAAACAAAGAACTCCCCGAGCAAAGTAAAAATGTGTACATGGGTGGCAAGAAAATGAAATGACAAATTACACTTTCTGTCATTTCTGGGGAATTGCTACTACGGATATGTCTAGGCTGCACTGCCCAAAGTGCAAACTCACTTCATGTGCGCTTTGCGCTCCATATTACCTGAAACGTACAGTATCAGTAAAAAGGTACAAGGAACCAAAAATCATGCAGAAGGAAGGGAAAATGAATCCTATGTGGAAAACGCTCATTCAAAAGGACAATGAATGGAAACAGGCTATTATGAGTTTAGCAAAGGAAGCGGCTGAGTGGCGAATTAAGGAGTAGGAGCTGAAAAACCTATTGGAAGAAGAAAAACGAAAAGCCCAACAGGAGGATGTATGACTCCTCAGCACCTCCTTCGGTTTTCATGGTAATTTGAACTTCGTCTTCAATTAAAGCTTTCACTTGGCTCCCTAAAGGAGGAAACACTTCATCAAAGTTCACCTTTCCTTTGTTTTGCAAATATTCATTTTCTTGTTTGAGTTCCTTAATTTGGGCTTCCATTCGTGTCTTTTGGGCCTCCCATTGTTCTTTTAATTGGGCCTCGATTGCCTTTTTCCATTCCGATTGATCCACAGTTTGCTGCTGGATTTGGGCTTTCATGGATTCAGTGACTTTTAACATCTCGTTTAAGTCTTTCATCAGTACTTGCTTTTCTTTGGCCCAATTTTCCTCCTCCTTTTGGGCTTTTCGTTTTTCTTCTTCCAATAGGTTTTTCAGCTCCTGCTCCTTAATTTGCCACTCAACCACTTCCTTTGCTGAACTCATAATGGCCTGTTTCCATTCATTGTCCTTTTGATGAGCATTTTCCACATAGGATTCATTTGCCCTTCCTTCTACATTCTTTCTGGTTCCTTGTACCTTTTTACTGATACTGTACGTTTCAGGTAATATGGAGCGCAAAGCGCACATGAAGTGAGTTTGCACTTTGGGCAGTGTAGCCTAGACATATCCGTGGTAGCAATTCCACAGAAATGACAGAAAGTGTAATTTGTCATTTCATTTTCTTGCCACCCATATACACAGTTTTTACTTTGCTCGGGGAGTTCTTTGTTTGGTCTCCATGAACTTGCTTCTTGAACTCTTCTATGAATATCTTCTTGATTTTCCGGATGGAACATGAAACAAAACTCCTCCTCTTCTTCTTGTGTTAAGGCGAATGCATTTTCATCCACGGAAAATTCTTCAACCATTGCACCAATATTCATCAAGGTTGCTCCTCCTTCCCCTTCAGAGATACTATAAATAGTATCTTGATCACTGACATCGGCTGAAACTATATCCCAGTCTTCTTTGATGTCTAGATTATCAACTACAGCTCGCCTTGCCATATTTCCAGTCTGCAATCTCGGGCAAAATGCCCTTCTCTTCCGCAAACGTAGCATTTGCATTTGCCCACTCTACCTCGATCATCCTTGTACTTTCTTTTGAATACTTTGACGTGTGTTTTGTGAGGTTTTCCTTTATAGCTTCTTGATTTACGTATACCATATTTCCTTCCTGATTTATAATAATCAGGAATTGGTATGGCAGAACAAAGGGATAGGTCCCTTGGTTCTTTGACGATTATGTAAGGTATTTTCATAACGTATAAACATCTTAATATTATATGACACATAAAGTTTGATCATAAATAACAATAAATTTGTTATTATATGTACAATATATTGAGCTCGTGTAAAGACACATAAAAATAATTTTATTTTCGACGAAGTTCGATAAAATCATGGCCACAAGTAAGAGTGTCAAAATGTACAATTCTTGAGAATTCCTTCCTATATATTCCACACTAGCATTTAAACTCGTGTATACACACGGATCGTTTATGTTGTTCAGAGTAAAATGACATTAATAATACTTTTTTGACACAAAACTCTTTCAAGTTTCATGCATTAACTAAATTATTTTAAATCGATGACTGCGTTGTTATTTTTTATTACTATAAAAATCACAAATTACACTCGGTGCAATTCTCTCAATTATCAAACCAACTATAATTAGTAGAATCTGTAATCGTCGATAACAATCAGAAGTTGGACAAAATTTAATAATGGTTTTGCTAACGTGTATCTATATGACACACTGATAGTCTGACACACGTTAATGTACATTTAATTAACCTGTAATTTTCTTAAACATCAAAATTTTTATTTATGATATATAAAAAAGGTAAATATTAAATTGAATTAATAAGTATTAAAAACATATGTTAATATTTAAAGAAATTTCATCATTATTAAATGGCACACATTAGATAAATCCATTTAATAATATCACTAACTACCATTTAGTAATAATTAAATAATAGCAAAACTGATTGAATCAATATAGCGTGAGTAATTAAATTTTAAAAAAATCAAAATTGTTAGAAAACGATTAGAATCAGTTTATGATATGGATCATATATAAACAACTTAGCAACATTACAACTTAGCAACATTACACGAAATAGAAAAATTCGTACTTGATCAAATACTAAATTGATACTCCAAGGTTTTATATCTATGTTTTTTACTATTGTTCTTTTATCTAGGGTGAAGTTCAAATGAGAATAAAATTTTGTGTGAGAATAGAGGAACCAATAGTAATGCGCCACGTGTCACAAAACTCACTTCCCCTCGTTTTTAAAGATTAAATATCTCAAGAATGACTCATTGAAAAATTATAAAAATTGCACCATGAGAATCAGTATTTTTTTCTCTTCGATTAGACATCTCACATGATATACTTTCGATGACTTTTTTTTTTATGATTGTACAATATTAGTAACACATGTGGTACTCGTTGGTAACACATGTGTTACCTGCTGGTATCACATGTGTTACCTGCTAGTAACACAAGTGTTACTCGGTTTGCAAAACCCAACGAAAATGAAAAAAAAAATTGTCGAAAGTATACCTTGTGAGATCTCTAATCGAAGAAAAAAAACGCTGATTTTTATGGTGCAATTTTTAAGATTTTTTGACTTATCGTTTGAGAGATATTTAATTTTTAAAAACGTGGGGGAAAGTGAATTTTGTGACACGTGACGCGTTCTTATTGGTTCTTTCATTCTCACAGAAAGTTGATGTACTCATTTGAACATCACTCCTTTTATCTAACTAAAATAATAGAACAATACTTTGGGAAATTAGAAACTTTGATCGGTTAAGAAAGTTTGAATGTAATTGGGAACTTAATTGATTGGTTAATTCAATTAATTTAATATTTTTTAATTTAAATTCCAATCCAAGTTCTAATTGGCTAATTAAAAAAGATGATGTCAAAGGGTATGTTTGGCAAAACGAGCTGTAGGCTGTAGCTGTAGCTGTAGGCTGTAGTTGTAAGCTGTAGCTGTAAGCTGTAGCTGTAAACTGTAGCTTTTAATTGAAGCTCTAAGCTGTAGATATATTTTTCTAAATGTGTTTGGTAAAGTAGTTGTAGCTGTAATTGAAATGAGTAAAATGACAATAAAGGACAATGATAAAATAAAATTAAATTAAATGGTATATATATATTTAACGTATATAATATAATATAAATAACTAAATTATTTATATTTTCAATATAAATAACTAAATTATTTATATTTTCAATATAAATAACTAAATTATTTATATTTTTTGTTAACATATTCATTTTCTTTTAATTAGGGTAACATTATAAAACATATGTATAGTTAATAGTTATAATATGAAACTACTTTATAATAATAACATGAAATAATATGTATAATATATGTGTATATGAATATAAAAATAATAATAAATATAACTAAATATAAATTTGACAAATAATATTTTAGTGTAAGAAAAATGATAATGATTCAAATATCACCTCTTAAATATCAAAATGAGTAAATTACATTGCCCGTCCCTGTGGTTTACCCTATGTTACAGACCCCGTCTCCGTGTCGGGTATTGTACGGATCTAGTCCCTTGACCCGAAAATTTGTATCACTGCCAGTCCCTACTCTTAACGAGTGTTAAAAACACCCGTTATCTCACAACACGTGCGATGCACGTGAGGGCAATTTCGACTTCTCCTTTTCTCTGCCTTTTAATACCTTATATTCATCAATTGCAAACCTTATTCCAACATCCATACTCAGACATTGAAGAGAATCAGTACGTTAAACCACAATGGTGGTTAGTGCTTGGTATATCAGAGATGCTTCTGTTGATGCGGAGTTGTTTGATCCATACGAAATATATCGTAAGCTCAATTATTGTGAATAATTTGTTTTTGGCTTTGTTAGGGTTTAAGTAAATTTTGTGTATTTTCGCAGGTAATGAACCTAATGTATTTAGCTTGAAGGTACATCATGGTGGGGTGTTCATCAATTTTCCTGGTAGGTCATATGTTAATGGGAAGCATAATTTGGTTGATTTAATAGATGTAGACCTATTTTCTGTGCATAAGTTAAGGGATATGCTTCATGATATTGGTTACCCAAAAACACAACTAATGTTTTACCATTTTAGGAGACCTGATAGTGACCTAGATTTTGGACTCGTTGCTTTGGTTAATGACTCAGATACAATGATGATGGGGAAGTATGTTGGTGAGTATAAGGTAATGGATGTATATGTTGAACATTGGGTGACTAGGTTGAATGCAGTAGGTGATGAAGTACAAGAGGAATTCCCAAACCTAGGTAAGACAACTAAACAAAATGTTAGAAGAGCTATCAAAAGCTTCTTATTAGGATGGCTTTATGATGCTGATAAAAGGCTATTGGGCCAGGGTAGTAGTAGTAGTCCAGCTGTAATTCAAATGGGCCGGGAGAGTGCATTGGGCCAGGGTAGTAGTCAACATGTAGATGAAGAACTTGATGAATTGTATATATACAAGGGTAAGGGTAAGGGCACACAAGTAAAAGATGTTGAGGTTGAGAATAGTGATTATAATGACTCAGAAAGTGATAGTGATTATATGGAGGATGAGGATAACATGATTAATGATGTTGAGGTTGATATGAAAGATTTTTATTTGAATATTGATAAAGACAATGAATGGATTGGTTGTAATGAGAAGAGAGTTGAGGTTGAGATGGATGATGTATCACTTGATACTTTAGACCATGATGAATTTGAAAGTGCAACGGATTCTGAAGGTGATTCAAATAGGAAAAAAGAATTGAAAAAGTTAAGAAGAAAACAGACTTTTGGTGATGAGGACAAGGTGTACAAGACTCACTTTTATGTTGGTCAAACTTTTGGTTACAATGCATGATGTGGAGATTAGAAGAAAATTACATTACAAGAAGAATGATAAAGAAAGAGTGAGGGTGGTATGTCTTGGTCTTACACCTGTGTTTACTAGTGAAGATGGTGGTCCTAATGGGTTTGGAAAGAGGACAAGGAATGTGGGTCAGTCTGATGCTCAAAATAAAAATAAAGAATTTGAAGTGGGCCAGTCCAATATGAGTCCACTTACTACACCAGAGAAACAGAAATGGACAAAAGCTAGATTGAAAGAAGCAACTGGGGCTACACCAGAAAAAGAGACCAATTCCAAAAAACATAAAAAGCATGTGGTCACTTGTCCATGGGTTTTGCATATATCCAAATGCAAAAGGCATGAAACATGGATGGTGAAGACTTATAAGGATTATCATAAGTGTCTGCAAACTAGAGATGTTAAAAAATGCACAGTCACTTTCCTGTCAAAAGATGTTGAACAAACCATAGTACCAAATCCAGAAATACCAAACAGTGCACTTAAAGATCAACTGGAAAAGAAGTATTCATTAGGATTAAGCAGGATGAAAACTTACAGGGCTAGAGTAATGGCAAAACATGCAGTGGAAGGTGATTATGCTCATCAGTACTCAGTTTTAAGGGATTACATCTTGGAGCTCCAAAGAGCTAACCCAGACACAACTGTCAAAGTTGATGTTGAAGTTGAATGTAATCCAGACAGTGACACAAGACAATTTAGAAGAATTTATGTTTATCTGGGACCATTGAAGCAGGGATTTAGAGCTGGATAGAGAGATTTGTTAGAGTTGGATGGATGTTTCATTAAGGGTCCTTATACAGGTCAAATATTGACTGCACCAGGTGTGGATCCAAATAATGGTATATATCCCGTTGCTTATGCCATTTTAGAGTCTGAGAACAGGTCTTGAACTTGGTTCCTTGAATGCCTAGGAGATGATCTGGAACTGAATACCATGTCAAACTTCACTTTTGTCACTGATAGACAAAAGGTTGGTTTCTATTACTTATTTATTTAAACATTATGTATTATGTTATTGTCATCTAATGTTGTTGTGAATTGCAGGGTATACTTCAAGCTATTCTTAAGTTGTTCCCATATGCTGAACATAGATATTGCTTAAGACACATTCATGAAAATATGAAAGATAGATTCAAGGGAAAAGTCTTTAAAGATCTGTTATGGAAGTGTGCTACACATCAACCATTAGACATTTTGACAGATGCATGGAAGATTTGAAAAAAGTTAACAAAGATGCATATCAGTGGCTTAAAGATATTCCACCGAGACATTGGGCTAGATCACACTTCAGTGGTATGTCTAGTAACACAAATTTAAATTTTCTTAGTATTATATTGTGTGAAAAAAGCCAATATGCTGTGAAAAAACACTAATTACAGGAAGAGCACATTGTGATGTCCTTTTGAATAATATGTGTGAGGTGTTCAATAGTAGACTTCTGGATGGAAGAAATAAACCAATTATCACAACTTTGGAGTTTGTTAGGGAATACCTTATGAAGAGAATTGTAATTGTGCAAAAGGTAATTGAGAAATGTGATGGTCCTCTTACACCTACTGCCACAAAGTTGTTCAATGTCATCAAAAAGAAAGCATCTGACTATAAGGTAATATGGAATGGAGGTCAGCAATATCAGGTTATTAGTCCATGGCAAGATCAATGTGTTGTGGATGTAGGGTTAAGGAGTTGTTCATGCAGGAAATGGGAGTTGACTGGGATGCCCTGCAAACATGTTGTGGCTACAATGTGGGATATGGCTGTGAATGGTATCGAAGTTGGAGTGCCAGAAACTTGGGTTCATCCGGTATACTGGTTGGTGACTTGGAAGACCATGTACGAACACAAGATTGGTCCACTTACTGGTAGAAATATGTGGCCTCCAAAGCATCAAATACCAGTTGGTTAACCAAAAAAGCAGAGAAGAAAGTCTGCAGATGAGTTGTTAAGTCAAGGAATGGTTAATGAAGGAAAGTTAACAAGGGTTGGTGTATTAACAAGTTGTGGTAAATGCAAGACTCCTGGACATAACTCGAGGACATGTACTGGACCAAGAGTGTCACAAAGTCAAGCTGCAGGTTCAAGTGGATCACAAGCTGGTGCGGGTCCATGTGGGTCATAAGCTAATGCAGGTCAAAGTGGCTACATGTGGTCCTAATTAGTATTCTTTTTTGATGCAAACAAAAACTTATTACTTTGTTGGTATTGTTTGCATAACTCTGTTTTAATTAAGTAATTTAGGATGTTGGTAATGTTACCTTGATGTAATCTGGGTTTAAGAATTGATAGTGGTAAAACTTGTCTATTTTGGTATGTTTTATGGTAGGTTATTTGAAACATTTATTGTTGTTTCTAGTTGGTTGTTTCTATCAGACTTCAACCATTTATTGTTGTTTTATGGTAGGTTATTTAAAACTAAATTGAAATCTTGCAACTAACACAAATTTTGTCCATTTCATTGCCCATAAACTGGTTACATTTACAGTATCACATACAAGACAACTAGACAACACCTAATATTGATAACTTCAACACCAAAATAGATGATTTTTGACCATTAACTGGTTCATTCCACTATTGCTTTTCCTTTTCCTTAAAAGCTCATAAAATAACAAAAGAAGAACAAAACCCAACTAACTGCCAACATTATCTTATATCTTCTTGCTTTTCTTGCATTTTCCATTGCCAAAGCTTCATGGTTGTTAATCGACCTCAAAAGTCCAGGAATAACTTGTATGGCTCTTGCACACATAGGTGGATCGAACCAAGTGATGAAGCCACATCTTAATCTATGCACTTGTTAATATTAGGTCAAAATAGGACAAAGAAAAAATTTGTAAAATTTACTTTATATTCAAAATAGGTACCTGGTTTGAACATAAATGGAACCTTCGCCCATGATTTGCATGTGTCCATGAGGTGCTAATTAGCGATGGTGAACCACATCTTCTACAAAACTCCATGAGGTGCTAATTACCTGATTTGTGCTTTTGATATGGAGAAAAATGAGATAACTGGGTTTTTATGGAGAGGTCTAAGTATTAAAAGGCAGGGGAAAGGAGAAGTCAAAATTGCCCTCACGTGCATCGCACGTGTTGTGATATAACGGGTGTTTTTAACACTCGTTGAGAGTAGGGACTGACAGTGATACAAATTTTCGAGTCAAGGGACTGGACCCGTATAATACCCGACCCGAGGACGGGGTCTGTAACATAGGGTAAACTACAGGGACGAGCAATGTAATTTACTCTATCAAAATTTATATATATGTATTAAATATTTGATTTGGATACAAAAATGATTATGAGTTAATGTATTACATACTATATTTCGTGTAGTACTAATATGAATATGTCCACCGTTATTTTGAAAAGTGTTTCTAATATTTTGAGGGATGTCAGGTCGTCAGTATTGTTAATAATTAATTAGGTTTGATTCCTTATTAATTTATTGAAAACAAAAAGGACAATAACTTCGAAAAATCATTTGGAATACTAGTGCCGATAAACTAACTAGTCTCAAATTGTAAATATCAATGACAAGGGCAATCATGTAAATATATTCACTAAAAGCTATTTCAATTTTCAAAGCTTGTAGAATTAGCTTTTCATTTACAAGTTTTTTGGAGCTTTTAAAAAAAATAAAAGCTCAAAGCTCTTTTATCCAAACGAAACTTTTAGAAATGAGGAGCTTTTAAATTTGAAAACAAAAAGCAAAAGCTTCAAAAAGCTCTTCGCCAAACACACCCAAAAACTCGCTTCCTATCATTAAATTAAAAATAAGTAGAATCAATTATAATAAAATAATAAATACTGAATTATGATTGATCAAGTGAAATTCAATTTTAAAATTGGATGACACAAATTCACTTCCTATAGTATATTTAAGATAAGATAAGATGTAACTTTTAATTATCTCTCGTATCAAAAGTCATTTTCCTTTTATATTTATTATTATTATCATTGCATTTTTCATAAACCATCTTTCAAAATGCTGAACTCATATATTAAAATTTTCATCATCTTCTTGGTTTTTATGCTTTACAAACAGTATTAGGCAATGACAATCTCGAATCTCGATGGTTGGTAATGCGATGATGGGAGTGGCTGGTACGAGACAAGATTGGGACATTTTGATGTGGATGAACACAACAAGCAAGATGGTACGTCTTTTATATGGAAGTTCCCGACAGCGTCGCAAAAAATTTATGCTCTATCTACAACATATATAAATAACGGATCGTAATAGTTTACTTGTCAATTAAACCCAAATGAAATTCTAAATTTATATCTCAGCAAGTAGACATAATATGACCAATTAACACACATATACAAGAAGACCTATCAATAAAAAAATAGTATAGTAAGTTGACCAAAATTGTCTTCAAGAAATATTATGAAATATTTTAACAATAAATCAAATAATCTGATCATAAACTAATAAATAGTACAAAAATAAATGAACTAAGATAAATGCTAAGATAAATGCATCAATGTATTAAACATAAATATGATATAATTTCCTTGAAACACCTTTTAAAATCAGAATTAAATCATGATATAATGAATAAATCATTATATTTTTAATGACGTATATGCGGCTAAATATATATATCTTAAATCAAAATTAATAAATAAAAACCTATTAATATTTAATTAATAACAAATGCATAATTAAACTTAATATAAAATCCAGACAGTCACTCATTGGGTTATGGCAGAATTCGTCGAGTTTCTTGTCACAAAAACTTCCATTTAATAATTAAACTTAACATAAATTATTTTTCAGTTCACTAATCCATGTCCTACCTTTACAAGGATTACAAGAGGTTATTTTCAATCTAACATTATAGATTATGTGTCAATCATAAAATAAGAAATCATAAAAGTGATATTGAGAAATCTAATAAGATAATTCTATTAACAAATCATTTTCACATTTTTCAAATCCAGTAATCAATCTACATTTAAATATTATAAATAATTGATAGATGAATCAGTTGCACAAACACAATCAACCGATCATAATTCAGAGTACAAGATAATTGCAAATCATACTATTACTTTCTTCAATTGAATTAAATGAATTCTCCTTGTCTCCTCTACAAACGCTAAACTAAGCTAGTAATCCAAAGTAAACTAATATTAAACTGATATTTTCTAACTTTTTGGTGATTATGAAATAATGAAAATGAGTTCTCTATTTATAGTTGGATTATGGCCATCCGGATAACTCGTCGAGTAACCATCGTATTAGCATATGTATTCTTGATTTTTCTATGTAATTGAAGATAACTCATAATAGGTTTAGTATTATTCTAACTCTTCCTAAAACTCAAAATAAATTATTTTCTCATATTAAAAAGTTACATATAGAGTAATAATATATATATATATATATATATATATATATATATATATATGTACTTGACACGTAAGTATAGTGGGATACGAATTCTCTACAATCCTCTTCTATAAATTATGTCATAAAATATAATCTTTTACTTTATCTTATTTTTTAAACATTCTTTAAATTTTTACGTACAAAATAATCCTACATATATAAAAAACAATTAAATTTATGGATAAATCATTAAATACGGAGTAATACATTACATGTATGATTTACTTGATAATTGGTATCTATAAAAGTGATTTTTTATAATTTTTGAATTACATTATGCGGAAGGCTTCATCATTTTATCATCTTAAATATACGGGAGATTCTAGACGGTCAGTTACCCTTCAAAATATTTTAAATTTAAAGAGTGTTGTATATATTTTAAGTCATACAAATTTCAAATTTATCATTAAATTATTTAAATCAATATTAATGAAATAAAATGATATCCTTTAATATCATGAGGTCGGCCAGCACAATTGATAGACACATAAAAGTATTCAACTAATAATAAAACTTGTAAATAAATATAGTAGTAGAAGTTAAGCCAAACATATATCGCATGCACTGATATCAAGCTTAAGCATATAGTCGGGATTTTATTCGCTATCTTAAACCTTAGTAGGTTATATTAAGCTTAATGCTTAAGGTTCTTGGTATATGTACTCGATCATTAAGATTTCATATCAATAACCGACCATCAATGAATCAAATATGTATTTACCCTAAGAAGCATAAGTCAAATAGATTAATTGAAAGGCAAATTCGGTTAAAAAATATTTTCTTCAAAATAAGTTAAATCATATCTCATATCTGTTTCAAGTACGTGCCCTTAATAATTAAATATATCAAACTCTACCAATCCACTACAAAGACACGGCTTGACAATGTATTACAAAGAAAAGTTTTTGAATGTCTTATTAGTGGCTGGTGAATTTCTATAATAATTAACACCATAATCAAGCTATAAATCCAGAGTTTTCACTACTAAATTAATGTAGGTATAACTATCAAGAATAAATATATGACTTGTGTACCGGTTGCTGTATTAGCCATGAATTACTAACTTTATTAAAAGTTTTTATAAACAAGCTATAATTATTACAAATCAAAAACATGTGTGTGATTGGATCCACAAAACCATGCATATGCATAGATAATAATTATACTTTGTTTGAGTTTTTAATAACAACTAGAAGAAATTCAAAGATTATCTTTAAGCATATTCAAATTATGTAACCCATAAAAGCATATATAAATATGATACATAGGGCAAAACACATAGAAGCATAGATCATGCATTATAACAAGAATGTACAATTTATTAATTTACAGTGATAATTTATCATTAACATCAATCTATTTGAAAATAATAAACAAATATTTTTTACTCCAATGAAAATCGATCTTTATGTTTACGGAGTTTTTGATTCTATCTGATCTCGGTTAAGAGGCGGTTCAGTTTGTTTTATGGTTGAACAATTGATTTCTCATAGTTGAGAGTATATATTTTATTCTTTTGATTCAATATCTTTATGAATATGAATTTTGAACTTCAATTAACCTAGACCTTGTGTGGTTATGATTTCACAATTTGCAAAGCAATTATAAACACGAATCGATCATAACGTTATGGACTTAATATGGATTCATGACTCTTTTCTATGAATGTAAATGACAAGGATACCCTCAAGAGTCAAGATGATTAATAGAAAAATTAATTCGTCAAATATTTAGTCTATCAAAAGAAAATCACAATTTAGTATTTAATTTCATTTTTTGTCTTTAATTTATTTATACTTAATAATACAACGATAATGATTAATAATTTATAAGCATCTTAGTAGCCAACGAACAATTAATAATAATGAAATACCTAAAACAAGAAAAATATGCAAGTCAACAATTTTTTTGCATATAAAATCATCTTATAATATAAATATATGTAAGTAAGCTATCAACAACCTTCACATAACAAAACTTTAACAAATCGAGTTACTATAACAAGATGTCATTCATCAATACTAGAACGGCCTACATATGCTGATAACTGATCCCGAAAAATACCAAATATGTACAAATATATATTACATATATTATAATTTATGCTCCGTATATCAAGTTAATCGCTAATACTTGCAACCTTCTATTATTTCTTCAAACTATTAATTTGTTTATGTCTTCTAATTAGATACCTTACAATTCCATGTAATTTAACTTACATTAAATGCTTACCGTTGAACATTTACTTTCTACACTCTCGATTTCGTATTTTAGTCCAGACAATATTGCATATCCCTTAACTCATAAAAATGTTTTAAATTATCATATAGTGGTTCTATTGATGGATATTTATCAATAACAAATACAAATTTATAGAGCCGTGTGTATAACGAGTTTTACGACTAGTTCTATATAAAAACATAAGTAATTTTACAATCATCAAAATTCTTCAATGGGCCCATTTGAGTAGTAAGTTGGGGCTATGCTTTTTAGCTTTATAGATAGTATTTCGTAGTTGATCAACATAATAATAATAATAATAATAATAATAATAATAATAATAATAATAATAATAATAATAATAATAATAAACTTAGTTTCCTACTTATGAATTATATATTTTTAACCTTTTTCATGTGCATTTGTTCGGTTTTTATATAAGGTGTGCTTGAGATTTCTTTTCAAATGAAAACCCACGTGTTTATAGTTACAAACTTAAATATGCATGAAGAAATTCTGCAACACTAAGGCCATGGTGTAATATAAATTTATTAAAATTTAAAGTGGCCGGTGTTTAATGTTTTTTATCGAAATAATTTTGATGCATTTGTCCAAGTTCTAGGATGTGGACAACGACACTTATGATATATTATAGAAATTAACGAGAATTGGTTGCAAATCGTTTCTTCTAATCTAACATCAAAAAGAAAATTATCGCATTCAAAGTAACCTTTTAAATACATTAGTAACCATTTGAAAATTCAACTTTCTCGATTAATTTACCATTTTTTTAGAAAGTCCAGGCAAGTTCTTCCACATCAACCAGAGATATTTAAAAATGTGGAATCCATCATTTTTAAAATTAGAAAAGAAAACAAGAGTTATATGTCAGAGAACTTGTTTAATTCTTCTGAATTTAATCACAAAATACACACACATATACATATATATATACATACAGCCAAATATTCAAATAAGAACCACAAAAGGGTACAGAACTACAAGAAATTTTAGATTATAGAGATTTTAACATGTTTAATGATTCAATCACATGTGAATATTGATGTAGATTAAGGTTAAAAGCAAAATAGTTTGAGAAAATATCAAAATAACCTTTAAAATCAAATTTATATTTTTCGTTCACATGTGCACATTTGATGTCTGCACATGTGAACACTTCATATATTTTATAGTTTAACATGTATTTTGTTGTTTTTAACTTTTGTTTGTCAATAATATGAACATTAAATAACATTTATATGTAATTGTTGCGTTTACATATATAAAAATAATGTAATTTAAAAGTTCACGCAGTTCTATACTTTTTGTGATTTTCGTTTGAACCTAACCCCAAAGAGAATACTTTAAAAATAAGAACGGCTAAGAGCACCTCAAAAATGCACAACTAGCCGATAAAATCATTAGATTCACACTAATACATCTCAAATATGTATAGAAAAATAGATGCGAACTCTCGGAAATGCACAAAAATTGAAAAAACGCTTGATGCACAATTATAGAGATAATCGTGCATCAATCGTTTTTCGATTTTTGTACATTTTTAGAAGTGTACATTTATTTTTCTTTGCATATTTGAGATGTACGAATGTGAATCTAACTATTTTATCAAAGAGTCATTGTGCATTTGAAATGTTCTTAGCCGTTCTTATTTTTAAGGTGTTCTCATTTGATTCAAAATATATATATATATATATATATATATATATATATATATATATATATATTTATATATATAGGGACCGGATCCAGAGGGAAACACTAATTTCTGAGGAAGAAGGAAGCTACACATTCATCAACGATGATTGTTAACGAATTCCCTTAATATTCATCATATGATATTATAAGTTATAAAAAATAAGTTATTAATGAATATTAGTAGTTATAACATCGGTTTTGATTAATATTTATTGGTAAAAATATGATTTTATACGTTTTGATTATCATTTATCGTTGACGAATGTTAACGAATAATTTTTCAAAGAAAATGATAATATCTATCGGTTAACATTCATTAACGATGAATATTAGAAAATTCTCTCTATACTCATCATATGATATTATAAGTTATAAAAAGTAGTTTATATATGAATATTAGTAGTTATAACATCGGTTTTGATTAATACTTCTTGGTAAAAATATATTTTTTTTACGTTTGATTATCATTCATTGCGAATGAATGGTTAGCTTCTCTCCTTCCCTCTAAAAATTATTTTCCTCTTGATCCATACCATATATATATATATATATATTGTGTGGGGATCCGGTGAGAATCGGTAATTGATGAGAACTATGACAACTACCCAGTTTTTCCTTTCAACTGCCCGCCTTTTATTTTAATCCAAAATTACCTCCAATCTTCTAAATCAAAATTATTTATATACAAACAACAAATTTATCAAACAAATTATATTAAAAAATTAAGTGCATATTCTACACATGTTCAATCTGCACCAGGTTGATGGGTGCACTTCGAATTATGCACCTGATTCATGGGTGCAAATCTGATTCTGCACCTGAGTACAAATCTGATTTTGCACCTGATTCATGGATGCAAATCAGGTTCTTCATTTGGGTTATGGGTGCAAATCTGTTTGCAACAATGAGAAGTGTAAGAACTCATACCCCACAAATCACAAAATACTCGTTCAAATTTGAATTACAAACTACAGAGTAACAAATGTGAATAATGAATTTTGGATTAACATTATATATACCTAGATTTATACTTATGTATGTGTTTCCGCCGCAAGGTAAATTGACATTGAATTAATAGAGTTTACGAAGCACATGGCTTACATTATTGTGCATCGGATGCCACGTGAAAATCTCTCATAATATTCAATAAATTATCTTTTTAATTCGAATACATGATAAATTATTTATTTATTAATAAAAATGTCATAGATACATAGAAAGTGTATATATGATTTTGGAGTAGTGGCATATATGGGTAGGACTGTATTTGAACAGTAAGTTGTATTTATTTTTGTTACACCCCCATTTTCTAAATATCATTTTATATTCGAAATATCGGAAGCGTCTGGTCAAAAGATACTTTTACAATATATGCTAAAGTTATATCGTTTAAAAACATAAAACATACATCAGTTTGGGTGTTATACAGTACAAATCCCATCATTATGTATCAAAAAAAAATCAGAGTAGCTGGTCGTCAAACATCCCATTAAACCAAAAGCTTCTTGCCCATCAATTAATCAAACATTAACCTGCAAGAAGTAGGGTGGTGGGATTAGCACACGGTTAAGTGAGAAGAACTGTAACCAACAGTCTAACTCAGAAATAACAAATCTGTTTACAGCGAATAATCGTAAACACACAACGTCAAAGAGGACCGGTGGTTCCTGAGGTATCCTCCAAGGAACACTTAAAATCAACTGCAGGCCAATACAGTGATTAACCGATAGCTTGTTACTATCTTCACCAACAACAGTTCCTATCAACTATGTGTATAAGGAACCCCTGTTTGGCCAAACAATAGTAACTAAGCCCAACCAACGTTGACCTCTGAATATACATATCACATATGCCCAATGGCCAAACATCACATAATCCATAATCATCATGGATAATATAAACAACTCGGACTAAACAGTCTATCAACAGTAGTATTACATCACCCGTTGTAACCAAACATGTTACAACTAAATCACACTGAGGATCACAGATCCACTCACCTGTCGGTCTCAGACAATCAACTCAGAAGTCTAATATTACTGAGTCTTCTGCTTATCTGAGAATACAACAGATAATAAGTCAGTAACTCATTCCATAATCATATAACATATTTAAACAAGCAGGTAAATTCCTGAAGTCTAAGAAAACAAACGTTCAATCCGAAGTGACATCAGAAAGTCCCGAAACGATGTTTAAAACTGAAAAATGACATTTTCGACCCTTAGATGACCCCGAAAGGCCAAAAACTGCCTAGGCTCTTAGAATTGAGCCTTGATTATTGGGTCGTTTTCGAGTGACCATGCGAATTTCGGCCCAATCCGAGTTAGTGAAATTTGTCACTCAGTCGCGACCCTGAAAACACTTACGCAATTTCAAAATTTGCAAAACAAAATTTTAAAATCTCAGTTCGCAGGGACCTCGGTTCGCTTCGCAGCAAACTCAGTTCGCAGGAACTCAGTTCGCTTCGCAACTCAGTTCGCAAGGCAAGAACTCAGTTCGCTTCGCAGCCCAGCTCAGTTCGCAACAATCTCGGTTCGCAAGACCAAATCTCGGTTCGCAGGAATTCTCGGTTCGCAGAACAACTCAGTTCGCAGGTCAACTCACTTCGCAAGACCACTCAGTTCGCTTCGCAATCAAGCTCTGCGAACTGAGTTCATCTTCAAAGTTGCGAAGTTCATCGCTGAACCCAGAAACTTCGAACTGAAATCTTTCAAAACTCACGAATTCAACTTCCTATCATTCAATTAAGCTTCATAGCAGTTCATATAACACCCTTTCAAGCTTCAATTCATATCAACTCGTGAATTAACCGAATTTCATAAAAATACAATTATAAACTTTAAACACTTACAGGAACAAAGTAACGATGAGGGTGTTACTAGAAATTCGTTGTAACACAAAAGATGATAATACGAAATGATTCACGAATTCACAAAAGATTTCTTCAAGTTTTTGAATGAGCTCTCGGCTCACTTCGGTTCGCAGGAACAGGGAGAGTGAATTTGAGAAGAGTGTATAATTGTGTAGAATGTTACAGAATATACGTGTATATATATTAATCGTATCCAATACCATTACGTTTTAGTTCCTTTCTTAATCTATTGTCGGGAACCTAAAACCATTTTGCGAAAACCAAATATTTTATTTTACCGTTAACTAGTTCGATTTAAATCAATGAATTATGTATTAGTCACAATAATTCATTTATTCATTTTACTAATATTATCAGACATAATAATAGTAAAATATTTCCTAACACATTAAATAATAATTTAAAGTTTAGGGAAATTACCGGAATACCACTAGGCCCTTAAAGTGAGTGTTACAATTTTGATATTAATAAATAATTGCTTTATATAAAAAGAAAAAGAAAATTAAAAAACTATCAAAGTTAGATTCCAACTTAGATACAACTTAATAAAATAAGATAATCCATAGTTTTTGTTATGGTTTTATCGTGTCATCTTATGGCTATTAGCCTGTGATTGTTCTCATTGTTATTTTATTAGTAGTCTAGGACGACTTATATTGTAGACTCCGACCCCTTGCATCTCCAAGAGCCACAACTTTAATAGTAATATTACAATGTTCAAATTAACTTTGACTTAACAATATATAGTAAAATATATCATTTCATTATAAAAATTGTACACCTAACCGTAAAACATACTTTCTCCGTTTCAAAAAAATTACTCCCATAACACTTATTGTTTGATTTTAAGATAAATTAGGTAAACATTATTTTTGCACTACAAGTTTGACTGAATTTATTTAAAAAAATAAACGATTGAAAGTAATAAATGAGAATAAATTGCTTTATAATGACAAGCCGAATTCACTGTATTTCAGAATAAAATTGTCGTTCAGATTCACTGTATCTTACCAACGAAACACTGCATTTTACGCCTACAAATTTGTTCTTAAAATGCAGTGAATTCGACCTGCCTCTTCTTCCCTCATTTGAGACCTTCTCCTCTGATCCTTCACCGACAAATTTGCCTTGAATATAAAAATAAAATTAACATTTAATCGACCTATCTTAAATAAAATAAAAATATTAGGAAACAATATTTTTGAAATGAATGATGTATTTTATTTAGCAATACATTAGTATAGAGCTTAAGTTTATGGTCCTCAAATCATTATTAGTACTTTTGAAATCACTTTGTCTAGAATGTAAAAGAACTTGGCACATGCATGTCGCCAACAATTTCAAACTCACAAATCTAATATTGTAATCTGAAAACTAGACGCATGGAAACGGGACAAAAGGCTGTCATGCCCAATAAGGCTAACTTATGGACCATTGTGGTCCATAATATTGTTGCTCCTTTGTCACAACTCTAACTTCTAAATCAAGTAATGTATACATTTTTAAATACATAATAAGAGCAACATTAATCTTTAGTTTAGTCACATAACAAACAATATCCTTTATGTACTCATGTCTCACAAATGAATATCATTTATGTCTGTTCAACAATTTATATGTTATATCATATTGAGAGTTAGAGCTTGTTTATTTATTTTTTTTCTTATTAAGTCCTATATAGGTGTAAATGATAGTATAAATATGTGAATGACATACCATTTTTATCATAAGTATAGCTGTAAAAGTATAAGTTTTAGCCATAAAATTAAACGAATATACCAATGATGACCGAATAAGTCGCAATTAAACACCGTGCATTTGATGACCGAATAAGTCCTCGGGCCCATTAAGTTCAATAACCTCTGTATTAACACTGTGTTCTCTAATTTTATTTAAGAAAGGAAAGAAAAAGAAGATGAAGGAACGAAACGAAAATGACTGGGAAGGAACTATTATCTTTCCCTTTTCTTCTTTCTAACTTGAAAACACACTCTCATTAAATATCTTATTTCTTCTTACTTTCTTTTGTCTTCTTTGTTATTCATTTCTCTTCTTTTCCTCTTATTTTTAAACTCAAGGACACAGTGTAAGAGATCCTTACTTTGAGAGAAGTTAACATGAATATTTGAAAACAGTATGTAAAAACAAGAGAAAATTGTCATTTATGAAATTTAATTACACTAGTCATCATTTATTTTGAAACTTTTCACGTTAATATTCCTTTAGACTAACGACAGTTAATTATTCGTTAGAAAGTACCATGTTTGATACGTGGTATTCTTTATTTTATTAATCTATTTTTCTTTGTGTAAAATATAACTATAAATTCTAAATTCTAAAATATGTATAGACACGTTATTGGGTGCATAGAACATCATTTTTATCTTCTCATTTTCAGTTAGCAAATTCATCTCCAAATTTGGTTTTTTTCTCTACTGAAACATCAAATTTTATAATCCACTACCATCTTTCAGTACCCAAACATACATTCGTGCTTAAAAATTACGAGTCACATATTTGATTCACAGTTTTTGAAGTCGTTATACTTTGAAGCTAGGATTTCCGTTTGAGATGTTTTTTGAGTAAAGAATGAAGCAAAAGATCAGAGAAGGTTGCTACCAAAGTCGTGATCATATAAGATGATTGGATGATGAAGGGTCGTCGGGAGGTGAAAGATAGTAGTGAATTTGGGTGGTGGACTATAAAATATTGATGTTTTATTAGAGAAGAGACCAAATTTGGTGATGAATCTGCTAAGTGAAATATTAAAGATAAAAATGATGTTCTTTGCAGCTAATAGTGTATCTATACACAATTTAAATTTTATAAATTATGTTTTACTCAAAAGAAAATAAATTAAAAGAATAAAAATATCACAAGTGGTGTTTTTATCGAATAATTAACGCTCATTAATTTAAAGAGCTATTGACGTAATATTTTTAAAATAAAGGATGATAGGTGTAATTAGTTTTGTAAAAAACTTTTAGTAAAATTTAAGTCAAACTTGAAGGATGATCTGTGTGTTCTTCTTAAAAAAAATGTTAATAACGTATTACGAATGCATGTAATGAATATTCTCTCAAGTTCATATTCCTAAAACATTATACTCCATTGTTCATTATTACCCTTTTAAAAAAGTAATCTTGAATTTGTTATTTACTTTTCAATTTAGCGTGTTCCAAAATACTTTTTCACTTTTTCAAGGAAAAAGTTTTTATACGATTAAGGTTAAATATTATTGATCGACTTAGTGTAATGATTTCATTTCTTTAAAACTAAATTGTTTTTGTTGTATGTACTAAGTAGACAATAAATTTGAGACGAGTGAAGTAGCAATGAGTATCTATTGTATCGGAGAAAATCATCATCAAACTCGTAAACAATACATAATTTCTAAGTATGATAGATAAAAGCTTGACAATAAACCTAAAACCAGCAAACAAAAGTATACTACATCGTTGCAGGGCGCCATATATCTTCTATCCAGAAAAAAAAAGATGGATTCATATGAATTTTACAAGCACCTATTTACCGATAAACTTTCCGACTTTTACCACGATCACCTTTTGTGTGTGAGTGGCTACAGAGCTACACCCAATTTTGAATGCAGCTAGCACCACTTATCATTTTTCATTCTCTTAAAAGAAAGCGTTCATCAACTCAAGTGTACGTGTGAATAGACTCGGGACACTTTTTGGTCATATAATGTTGAGAGATGACACCATAACAATATCACACTCTGTTGGGCTACGTTCAAAGAGTTCAGGGTCTAGCCCATCGGTGTGGAGAAATTTATTCACACGCATAGTGAACTATAAACCATAACAGAAAAAAGAATAAAAAAAAAAATGCAAGTCGCAAATACTTTAACATAAATATTCAACTATCAACTACGAGTAAAAGGTAAAAAGAAGTCGCAGCAGCATTGGTCTTATATGATCCACATGCTTATTCCACTTTTATGCACAACTCAGGTTATCTCAAAGCAAAAAAGTCATAGAACACTAGAAGATCCGAGCGACATAGAAATGTTAAATCTTTTCTATTTCATGATCGGATCAGACATTCAGACCTTGGATGTTGCTTCGGGCTCGCTTGTTACCTTTTGAGATTCAAATTTATCAATAGCTACTTGAAGCTCATCTGAGCCTCCAACAGCTCTCATGGTGTAGAAATAAACCCCAAATACGAACCCAGTCAAACCTCCAGCAACCACTAGATTCTTGGTCTTTGGTGCCAGGCTCCCAAATCCAGCCATTTCAGTCAGTAAACAGTCACTTCGGTAGTAATCTTAACCTACATAAAGGCCAACAGGACCAGAATTATGAGTGATTTATCAACACACTAAAAGCACCACAAAGAATTAAAGTATACAGAAAACGTCTGGAAATCTATTAAATATTATGGTATAGGTTCCGTTTGGCTTCAAACAAAGACATAGATGTGGCAATTTCAAGCAATTTCACAGACAAATGGGTTGATAATCTTAATAACGTAAACGAGTTGAGCTAACAGGTTCAACTAAAAGGATATACAACATAATTATTGTGATAATGTAGCTTTTTAATTATATTTAAAACATTATGTAACGTTCTCTTCTACAGTAGAAGCAGATCAGAGTCAAATTAGAGAGAAAACTCAATCCAGAATTATTGTATCTATTGAATCAAGAATTAAAACGGTGAGAGAGAGTAACCAACTGTGCTATACACTCACCTCTACTACTAACAGCCTAACAAGAAGCTAATAAGGAATGTTAAACTGCAAAAATGAATAGTACGAAATTGCCCATCATTCTAGCTTTCAGTTCAAGATGATTATTCAACACACCAATTGTTTATAGATTCGAAACATTCTTATAAAGATGTGCCTGTGAGCTGGTCCACGCATCCCTGGACATAAGAAGTAACACATCTTGTCCCAAACCAATATTGACTAGTTACCCATCACGTCCATTTTGCCACTCTTATGTCCATGAAGTCATTTTAATATGCAAAACTGGGAAAATAGATTAAAAGTTAGAATATGGCCCCATTTATACGGCATGACGAAAATGAAGACGTAATTGCGGTCCTATCTAGGGATGTTCAAAACAAGAAATCCGAAAAATCGAATACTAGATTAGTAAATTTCACTATCCAAAATCCGAATCCGGAATTTTGGATATCCGGTTATCCGAAATTGTGTTGAAGAACTGAAATGAAGTAAAGAATACTCATAATTTAACTTTAAACGGTCTTAGCTAATTGAATTTTTTTCAGAAATATAACATCACACAAAAATCAGCAGTAGAAATTAATACAAAACCATCACTCAAAAAATTAGAAGAAATGAAACAAACATCACCAAGATCATCAATACTTTTAACTAACAACTAACATTAGGATTTAGCTAAAAGAAATCAAAATCAGCCAATAAGAAATCAGTAATGGAAATTGATCCTAACTAAAAGAAATCAAATTCAGCAAAAAAGAGAAAAACAAATCCTAACTGCAAACAATCATATTTGGGTTTCAGCCATTTAAAGTTGTTGTATATCAATTACTTGAGGTTTTTAACCTCAACAATATTGGAGATAGATGAGGCTTGAAGCTCACAATCAGAAAGATGACTGAAAATCTTGAGCAATAGGAACGATTACCTGAGAGATGCGAATTCGGCCGACAAAGAGAGTGGGCAAGGGACTGAAGAAGAACCAGATATGATAACCACTTGCGTGAGAATTTGAGAGAACAGAGAAAAGGGTTATAAGCATTTTGGACCGAATATGGGCTTTTGGCGGATGTCCCTGAGTTTTAATATTGGCAAATTATATTTCCACCGTCCAAATTGATAAATCCACCACAAATATGTATTAATATGCATTAACAGGTTGTAATGCATATTGTACAGTAAAACCTGTCAATGCATATTTATGGTAGATTTATCAAATTAGATGATAGAAATATCACCACCCTTTTAATATTAGAAACCTATTAAAAAGAAAATAGAAAAACTAAAACAAATTTTCGGATTTCGAATATCCAAATTATCTGAAAAAACTGAAAATTGAGACATCCAAATCTGAATCCGAAAAAGTGGATATCCGAATTTTGGATATCTGATTATTCAGATAAATTCGTAACGGAATTTCTAGTTACGAAAAACGGATACTGCTCATAGTCCTATCTCGATAGTCGAAGATGCAAGCACAAAATGGAGACGGATGAAATGAAAACGAACAGGGATAAAGAATTAATGTTCAACCCACAAAAGCAGTTGCATAAGAAAATGCATAAGATATTTTCAGCTAGAGAAAAATTCTTCTTAAACATTTTAGAGGAGAATAAATATTACTCAAAAGTAAAACATTACATTGTTTCCACCCTCACTTGCAAGGTAAATATCATTTTAAAAGTTTGAGTTGGCTGACATTGCTCAATGCAAGAAAACTGGAGAAATATGGTGTTCAAACAATATATTCTCATCACTAATATTGAACATTACTAGTCAAATCTTGAAACATATATCAAACAGCAAGCGAATGTAAATAATATATGCAACTGTTCATGGTGCGCTAAAATGGATGATACTTGTATCCACGTTGTGATGTACAAAGCAAATAAGATAAAGCTCTACATATATACCCATCCACAAAAAGTGATACAATAAAAATAAAATTTTATAAAACTGAACAAGCAATTAATTTCAAGCCTTAACAAAGTAACCATGTACTCAAAATGAAATGAATAAATGATGGTAAATGATCATCATCTCAGTGATTAACTCTTTAAAAACATTGTTATATGGTTTTTATGCAAAAGAAAACTATATTTTTTGAATATCAGAGAAAGAACAAAAAGATTAACATTGCATTCTATATGAATAAGTTTGGATACGTTGCGCTTAAATATAAGATCGTTTGGATAAATTTATAAAATGTAGATGCACTACCACTATATATGATTGTACTAACCACAATTCCTAATTTTTGCAAAGTGTTATTTCGACATAAACGGATGTTTGGTTTGGAACAAAAAGCCAAGTGTGATTAGGAAAGCAGCCCATTCAAGCTAGCTCATAAGAGCGATGAGTGGACCTGTGACGTCCTACAAACCAGCTCGTCAGAAAGGTTAAAACAAGCCTAGCCAAACTTTGAGCCTATTATAGATTTGGTTTCACAACGTGGTGATCCTAAACGAGCCAAGTTTGTTGAGGAAGGCTTATACGAGCGCCATCATGTGACTCTTATAGTCGTATTTATTTGATTTCCTACTTTAGGCATCTGATTTGATCTAACGCTCAAAGTTATACAAGCTCAGAGAAGTTGAGCATATACACAAGCGTATGTAAGCCACCAAGAGTCAAAATTACAAGCCTGAGACAAAGTAATTCAGGCTTGGCAAACTACAAGCCGAACGTAATGATACACATTCTCTTACAAGTCATGCCTTAGGTATGGCAAGTTTGCGTTTTAACTGACCTATTAAAAGTTGATTAATTCCCTCCCTAAAGTAGGCAGGTAATCAAAATCCATCAAAACAATCAAAACTGATTATTGTCAATTCTTGAACACAACAATCAGATAATTTAACCAACTCTTTAGTTGTACTTATTAGAAAGGACATTATGAATTAATATAGTTAAGATAGGCAGTTACATATAATTTTCTTCACGGACAATTTAAGCTAATAATAATAACTCAAAGTATTGGAATCTAAAATAAACTCATCATATAATATAATAGTATTCATAATAATGATATTCGAATACTCAGAAAAGCATCGACGATGAAACAAGAGTGGGAGTAATACCTAATGTGAGAGGACCAACAACAGCGATTCAGCCAAGGAAGAAGAAATAGAGAATGGTGGTGTGGTGTAATGAGGTGGAGCGTAAACAAGTTCTGGTACCCTAAATCCACTAATAAACCCTTTTCTTTTTTCTTTCTATCGACGTTTTGAAAATCAAATTTTTAAGTCAGACGGGAAGGGGATTTAGTCTCGGTGAGACTTTTCGGACTACTGGTTCAACCGTTTTTGGTTCGATTTTGATCTTTTCGAGTGGAGACATAGAATTTAAGGGTGGAGAAAATAATATATTGGTTGGCATATGCAATTAAGGGTTTGTGTTATTAATAGTTTATTTTTTTTAAAAAAAAAAGTAAAAAAAGAAAATGTTAAAACCGGTTCCGGTTCCCAGTTCAACCGGTAAACTGGTCGGTTCATGCCAAAATCAAAGTGTGCGAGTGGCTACAGAGCTACACCCAATTTAGAATGCAGCTAGCACCACCTATCATTTTTCATTCTCTTAAAAGAAAGCGTTCATCAACTCAAGTGTATGTGTGAATAGACTCGGGACACTTTTTGGTCATATAATGTTGAGAGATGACACCATAACAATATCACACTCTGTTGGGCTACGTTCAAAGAGTTCAGGGTCTAGCCCATCGGTGTGGAGAAATTTATTCACACGCATAGTGAACTATAAACCATAACAGAAAAAAGAATAAAAAAAAAAATGCAAGTCGCAAATACTTTAACATAAATATTCAACTATCAACTACGAGTAAAAGGTAAAAAGAAGTCGCAGCAGCATTGGTCTTATATGATCCACATGCTTATTCCACTTTTATGCACAACTCAGGTTATCTCAAAGCAAAAAAGTCATAGAACACTAGAAGATCCGAGCGACATAGAAATGTTAAATCTTTTCTATTTCATGATCGGATCAGACATTCAGACCTTGGATGTTGCTTCGGGCTCGCTTGTTACCTTTTGAGATTCAAATTTATCAATAGCTACTTGAAGCTCATCTGAGCCTCCAACAGCTCTCATGGTGTAGAAATAAACCCCAAATACGAACCCAGTCAAACCTCCAGCAACCACTAGATTCTTGGTCTTTGGTGCCAGGCTCCCAAATCCAGCCATTTCAGTCAGTAAACAGTCACTTCGGTAGTAATCTTAACCTACATAAAGGCCAACAGGACCAGAATTATGAGTGATTTATCAACACACTAAAAGCACCACAAAGAATTAAAGTATACAGAAAACGTCTGGAAATCTATTAAATATTATGGTATAGGTTCCGTTTGGCTTCAAACAAAGACATAGATGTGGCAATTTCAAGCAATTTCACAGACAAATGGGTTGATAATCTTAATAACGTAAACGAGTTGAGCTAACAGGTTCAACTAAAAGGATATACAACATAATTATTGTGATAATGTAGCTTTTTAATTATATTTAAAACATTATGTAACGTTCTCTTCTACAGTAGAAGCAGATCAGAGTCAAATTAGAGAGAAAACTCAATCCAGAATTATTGTATCTATTGAATCAAGAATTAAAACGGTGAGAGAGAGTAACCAACTGTGCTATACACTCACCTCTACTACTAACAGCCTAACAAGAAGCTAATAAGGAATGTTAAACTGCAAAAATGAATAGTACGAAATTGCCCATCATTCTAGCTTTCAGTTCAAGATGATTATTCAACACACCAATTGTTTATAGATTCGAAACATTCTTATAAAGATGTGCCTGTGAGCTGGTCCACGCATCCCTGGACATAAGAAGTAACACATCTTGTCCCAAACCAATATTGACTAGTTACCCATCACGTCCATTTTGCCACTCTTATGTCCATGAAGTCATTTTAATATGCAAAACTGGGAAAATAGATTAAAAGTTAGAATATGGCCCCATTTATACGGCATGACGAAAATGAAGACGTAATTGCGGTCCTATCTAGGGATGTTCAAAACAAGAAATCCGAAAAATCGAATACTAGATTAGTAAATTTCACTATCCAAAATCCGAATCCGGAATTTTGGATATCCGGTTATCCGAAATTGTGTTGAAGAACTGAAATGAAGTAAAGAATACTCATAATTTAACTTTAAACGGTCTTAGCTAATTGAATTTTTTTCAGAAATATAACATCACACAAAAATCAGCAGTAGAAATTAATACAAAACCATCACTCAAAAAATTAGAAGAAATGAAACAAACATCACCAAGATCATCAATACTTTTAACTAACAACTAACATTAGGATTTAGCTAAAAGAAATCAAAATCAGCCAATAAGAAATCAGTAATGGAAATTGATCCTAACTAAAAGAAATCAAATTCAGCAAAAAAGAGAAAAACAAATCCTAACTGCAAACAATCATATTTGGGTTTCAGCCATTTAAAGTTGTTGTATATCAATTACTTGAGGTTTTTAACCTCAACAATATTGGAGATAGATGAGGCTTGAAGCTCACAATCAGAAAGATGACTGAAAATCTTGAGCAATAGGAACGATTACCTGAGAGATGCGAATTCGGCCGACAAAGAGAGTGGGCAAGGGACTGAAGAAGAACCAGATATGATAACCACTTGCGTGAGAATTTGAGAGAACAGAGAAAAGGGTTATAAGCATTTTGGACCGAATATGGGCTTTTGGCGGATGTCCCTGAGTTTTAATATTGGCAAATTATATTTCCACCGTCCAAATTGATAAATCCACCACAAATATGTATTAATATGCATTAACAGGTTGTAATGCATATTGTACAGTAAAACCTGTCAATGCATATTTATGGTAGATTTATCAAATTAGATGATAGAAATATCACCACCCTTTTAATATTAGAAACCTATTAAAAAGAAAATAGAAAAACTAAAACAAATTTTCGGATTTCGAATATCCAAATTATCTGAAAAAACTGAAAATTGAGACATCCAAATCTGAATCCGAAAAAGTGGATATCCGAATTTTGGATATCTGATTATTCAGATAAATTCGTAACGGAATTTCTAGTTACGAAAAACGGATACTGCTCATAGTCCTATCTCGATAGTCGAAGATGCAAGCACAAAATGGAGACGGATGAAATGAAAACGAACAGGGATAAAGAATTAATGTTCAACCCACAAAAGCAGTTGCATAAGAAAATGCATAAGATATTTTCAGCTAGAGAAAAATTCTTCTTAAACATTTTAGAGGAGAATAAATATTACTCAAAAGTAAAACATTACATTGTTTCCACCCTCACTTGCAAGGTAAATATCATTTTAAAAGTTTGAGTTGGCTGACATTGCTCAATGCAAGAAAACTGGAGAAATATGGTGTTCAAACAATATATTCTCATCACTAATATTGAACATTACTAGTCAAATCTTGAAACATATATCAAACAGCAAGCGAATGTAAATAATATATGCAACTGTTCATGGTGCGCTAAAATGGATGATACTTGTATCCACGTTGTGATGTACAAAGCAAATAAGATAAAGCTCTACATATATACCCATCCACAAAAAGTGATACAATAAAAATAAAATTTTATAAAACTGAACAAGCAATTAATTTCAAGCCTTAACAAAGTAACCATGTACTCAAAATGAAATGAATAAATGATGGTAAATGATCATCATCTCAGTGATTAACTCTTTAAAAACATTGTTATATGGTTTTTATGCAAAAGAAAACTATATTTTTTGAATATCAGAGAAAGAACAAAAAGATTAACATTGCATTCTATATGAATAAGTTTGGATACGTTGCGCTTAAATATAAGATCGTTTGGATAAATTTATAAAATGTAGATGCACTACCACTATATATGATTGTACTAACCACAATTCCTAATTTTTGCAAAGTGTTATTTCGACATAAACGGATGTTTGGTTTGGAACAAAAAGCCAAGTGTGATTAGGAAAGCAGCCCATTCAAGCTAGCTCATAAGAGCGATGAGTGGACCTGTGACGTCCTACAAACCAGCTCGTCAGAAAGGTTAAAACAAGCCTAGCCAAACTTTGAGCCTATTATAGATTTGGTTTCACAACGTGGTGATCCTAAACGAGCCAAGTTTGTTGAGGAAGGCTTATACGAGCGCCATCATGTGACTCTTATAGTCGTATTTATTTGATTTCCTACTTTAGGCATCTGATTTGATCTAACGCTCAAAGTTATACAAGCTCAGAGAAGTTGAGCATATACACAAGCGTATGTAAGCCACCAAGAGTCAAAATTACAAGCCTGAGACAAAGTAATTCAGGCTTGGCAAACTACAAGCCGAACGTAATGATACACATTCTCTTACAAGTCATGCCTTAGGTATGGCAAGTTTGCGTTTTAACTGACCTATTAAAAGTTGATTAATTCCCTCCCTAAAGTAGGCAGGTAATCAAAATCCATCAAAACAATCAAAACTGATTATTGTCAATTCTTGAACACAACAATCAGATAATTTAACCAACTCTTTAGTTGTACTTATTAGAAAGGACATTATGAATTAATATAGTTAAGATAGGCAGTTACATATAATTTTCTTCACGGACAATTTAAGCTAATAATAATAACTCAAAGTATTGGAATCTAAAATAAACTCATCATATAATATAATAGTATTCATAATAATGATATTCGAATACTCAGAAAAGCATCGACGATGAAACAAGAGTGGGAGTAATACCTAATGTGAGAGGACCAACAACAGCGATTCAGCCAAGGAAGAAGAAATAGAGAATGGTGGTGTGGTGTAATGAGGTGGAGCGTAAAGAAGTTCTGGTACCCTAAATCCACTAATAAACCCTTTTCTTTTTTCTTTCTATCGACGTTTTGAAAATCGAATTTTTAAGTCAGACGGGAAGGGGATTTAGTCTCGGTGAGACTTTTCGGACTTCTGGTTCAACCGGTTTCATGAATTTAATACAAAAAATTTAGTTTTTGGTTCGATTTTGATCTTTTCGAGTGGAGACATAGAATTTAAGGGTGGAGAAGATAATATATTGGTTGGCATATGCAATTAAGGGTTTGTGTTATTAATAGTTTATTTTTTTCTTAAAAAAAAGTAAAAAAAGAAAATGTTAAAACCGGTTCCGGTTCCCAGTTCAACCGGTAAACTGGTCTGTTCATGCCAAAATCAAAGTAAGAAAAACTTCGTTCGTTTTGTAAAAAATCATGCAAAGAAACAAATCTCACATCGTAGAAACGAAAGAAATACTTCATGGATGGGGAAAACTGGAAAATAGTTGAAACTTGACAAAAATGTTATTTATTGATGTTGCATTGGTGACTATTTTAATGAGTGCCACAAACTAATCCTTTTTATTTTTCTCTTTAATAAACCTCCCAAGTTCCAACAGAAAGAGGATCCCTAAAGTTGTCACTTTTTCTTCGTAAGATCAATCGAAGGTCCATATTCAAGAGTAACATATATAACATTTTTCATAGTATGTATACAAATAATATAAAGTCATTATGATTGATATCGAATATTATTATAAAAAGAAACACGAAGATAATGTAAATTTATATAAGAAAAGGAAATCAAATCGTATAAAAATATGGTTTAGGATCAAGGAGGCATGGAAGTTAGAGAGGGCAAGGAGGGACAAACCATCTTGACCATCCATTTCCTTCATCAACAGTCCAAATCGTGTCATGTCACGCAGAGACTAATTTGCAATTATTTTGAGCGGAGGGACTAAATTGCAATTTGTGTTTAAATAAGATGCAAGGAAAAGTATGGCAGATTTTTGATCACTTGTATCCCCCCCTCTCCCTCTTTAAAAAAAGCACACATAATTCTCTCTAATGACGCACACACTCACACACTCACACACCTTCACCACCACCACCGTCCACCACCTCCATCACCGTCCACCACCACCATCGCCACCTCCGTCACCGTCCAACACCACCACCACCGTCACCGTCCACCATCACCACCGTCACCGGAGAAAAGAGGCGGAGAAACAACGGCGGATTTGTGGCCGAAGATTTGAGATGCGAACCACCACCGTTGGTGAACCGGCCTCCACCGGACATAACCAACCGTGATCTTGTCTCCATCTTCTCCCGCCGCTTCACCGCCACCACCACCGCTCCACCGTCACCACCACTTTCGTCATCATCTTTGCAACCACCAGCACCACCTCTATATAAATCTGGATCTGGAAACTTGTGGATCTAGATCTAAAAAGTAGATCTACTTTTTAGATCTGAAAAAAAAAATCAGCTGCATCGTACATTTTTCTACTGCATCTTACATTACCGCATCTTAAATGCAATTAATGTATATTTGTGCTAGTACTTGTTTGCTGCATCTTATGATTTTGAGTATTTTTTACGCTTTTCCGACAGCTTTGAATTTATTTTTGAAATCGAAAATTTACTACATTTTTACTGCATTTTATATATATTTACTGCATCTTATGTTTTCTCACATTTTATGGTGTTGAATTATAAAAACACTTTTACTTATTTTACTGCATCTTATTTATTTGGTTTTATTTTTTAATTTAAAAAAATTACTATTATATGTTTACTGCATTCTGTATATTTGTTACCACATCTTACGTTATTTAGCATTTTTTAGTGAATCTTGCATATTAAAAAAGTTTTTTGATTGAACAATTTTTTTGGAAAATTTTCGAGTATTTTTTCAAGCATGTCTATAACTTTGTTAAATTTGTAAAATAGTCTCTCCTCCTTTGCCCCTTGCTCCTCTGATCCGTTCTCTAAAAATATAAATATAGAATTTTTGATGTAGAAATATTTTTCACATCCAAATGTATTTATAACCTCTTCATTCATTAAAATGTACTTTGTTGACACTTCATTTGTACCCCATGGTGATTGTTGTCAATAATGCAACACCCTAACTTTGATTTATATTGGATTTATCGTCATAACGTTGGTGATTCTTATATCTCACTATATGCACTCAAAAATAAAATTTTAGTTGAGAAAATACGATAAATTGAAACTAGATCAATTAGGAAGTGTTAAAAGAATGATAAGATATTTCAATTATTGTAATATAATAGGTTGGGTTGTGTATGAGAATATATGTTGAATATAAACTTAACTTTTACATAGAAAAAAAGAATTTATAAGATGAGAAGTTCATAAATAAAGCTTTTAAAAGTTGAATATGAAATTACATTAAGAAATTGGTTGACATCCTAAAATTGTAAAGCATAATTTATAGACACATTAAAACATAGTTAACGTCCTAAAATAAAAGTTATTCTTATGGACTTATGAAGAAAATGGTTGTCATCCTAAAATTTATGGTAATTTATTGAGGAAAAATGAAACATCCTAAAATTGTAAAATTAAACTTTAAGGATCCATTAAGAATATAGTTAACCTTTTAAATAAAATGGTTTATCATTAAGATAAATGAATGACATTCTAAAAGTGGTGGTTGATATCTTAAAATAAATGACCTTCTCATGTACTCATTAAGAAATGGTTAACATACTAAAATTAATGATAATTCATCAAGGATAATTGAATAATGATATTAAAATGATATATCTTGCATTACATGAGCACCCAAATTCTAGATCATAATTTATGGACTCATTAGCACATGGTTAATATTTTAAAACGATGGTGATTCATCAATAAAAATATTATTACATTGAAAGGATATCTAGCATTATGAAAATTCAAAATTGCTAAGTCTACTTTATGGAGTCATTAACAAATGGTTGATCTATTAAAATTAATGATTTGGCATTGATGAATAATTATCGACCTTCTAAATATATGGTTTCTATGATGTGTCACAAATTTATATCAAGTTAATGAAATACTAATACGTATGACAAAAACTTATGTGGCTAAAGGAAATGTTCGTCATATTTGAAAAAGACTACTCTATTAGTATTATACAGAGATTTTAATTGATCCAAATTAACCGACCGGTTGCTAAATACTTTATAATTTTTTATCTATATAGAAATAAAATACACTTAAGGTCATTTGTTTTTTCTGAATACTTAATGCTGATATATGATAACCAATTCTAAATGTTAAAAGACAACATGTGAAGTCTGAATTCTTAATTATTTAGACTGTTTGAAAGTGAAATGATTAAAATTGTAACCACCATGTATATATTCATTATTTTCCAATACGTATAAAAGGATTATAATGTTTACGAAATTGACATGTTAGTTTAGTTTAACATTTAAGTTTAATGTTATATATTACCCTTGTAATGAAATGACAAACTAAGTTGCAATATTATCATGATATTTTAAAAATCTTTTCATGATATCTCATACTAATACTTGAACTTTAATTTGATCAATTTATCTTTTCACCAAATTATATATGTATCTTCATAATATTTGATGATATCTCATACCATTACTTGCAAGAATAATTATCAT
This sequence comes from Gnaphalium uliginosum, assembly GCA_963930675.1. Lineage (NCBI taxonomy): Eukaryota > Viridiplantae > Streptophyta > Magnoliopsida > Asterales > Asteraceae > Gnaphalium > Gnaphalium uliginosum. The sequence continues at coordinate 39,702,652 of OZ005684.1, read as the reverse complement.
TGTGAATATTTATTGTAATATTATTATATTTCTATTTTAGTTTTAATTAGTACTACCACTTTATTTGTAACTACTATTATTATAACCAAATTTACTAAAAGTTTTATATGATGGGCATGATAATTTAAACTTTAAAACTTTTTTTATTACGTAACGTTAACATTAAACTTTTATTTATTGTTTTAGTTGGAATTAGTATTAATGTGCCATAACTTAAAATCATAAGCAAATGGAATAAGTTAAATTTTTATGTATAAATATTTCAAATAAAAGTGAATACGTTGTGCATAATTCATTTTGGCGATAAACAAAGATAAATACCGAGTAATATGGTGTATAAATAAAGAGTAAGGTTCTGAGTAGGAGGTCTCATTTGAGATAAACAAAGATAAATACCAAGTAATATGGTGTATAAATAAAGGGTAAGGTTCTGAGTAGAAGGTCTCATTTGAAGAAAGGAGAAAAAAAAATATTTTACTGCATTTTAAGACAAATAAAAGTGAATAAGTCGTGCATTTTTACAAGAACTTTAATATCCCATAGATCACGACTTCCTCGTTATAAACCAAATGAAAACAAAAGCGTGAAAATAGAAAATAAAGCATAAATAACAAGATAATTTGAAAACCATAAGCCTCATTAACAACTTATCTTACTGTTCTTTCAATTTCTCTAAAAGTCCAAACCAAATATTATCTTTCCACTAAAAGCAAAAACATTTACTAAAGAAGAATGTAAAAGGAGATGTAGACGTGTTGAAATAGTTTTATAATTCAAGTGTACATATAAAAGATTCTTATTTTATTTTTCAATAAAAAATATAATATGCCAAAAATATGAATCTTATGTTATACGTTTGTAGATAAAAGTACGATAAAAGCTTTTATTATTTTATTTTCTTAATTATCAAATGGAAAAAAAGAAAGTAGGAATGCTATTTTTTTCATTTTCTTTTTTGTTAGAACACAAGTATTTTTAACCCGCGCATTGTGACAGTAGTTTTATAAACAAATACATTTTAATATGAAATAAAATATATAAAATTTTGTATAAATTGTGTACATATTGAGGTAATATAATTTGAATAATAAAAGTTTGATTACAACCATAACAATTCGAGCAATCGTAGTTCAAGTAAGTACTATATCAAAGTACAATAATAATTACCTATATGATCATGCGACGTGTTCAAAAGTGATAAAATTCATATTATTAAAAATATTTCACTTAATAACAACACATGTTTAATTTATCAAAAGAATAATAAATAAAATGACACTTATCTTCTTAATAAAACCCTATCGATATTGTGTTTATTTTTCTCTTTTATACTAATTTAGTTGTTTAAAAAATAAAAGATAACACATGTATTAATACGATTTTTAACATTTTATATAAGATAAATGTACAGAGAAATGAAATGATTTTTTTTCACTATTTTCTAATGAAAAATTAAGAAAGTGGGAATGCCAATTTTTTATTCCATTTTCCTTTTTGTTAGAACACAAATACTTTTAACAAATGCGTTACCGGTGGTAGTTTTCTAAATAAATTCATTTTAATATGAAATAAAATCTATAAAAATTTGTAAAAATTGTGTTAATATTGAGGTCATATAATTTTAACAACAAAAGTTTGATTACAACCATAACAATTCGAGTAATCGTAGTTCAAATAAAAGTACAATATCAAATTACAATAATAATTACTTATATGATCAAGGGACGTGTTCAAAAGTGATAAGATTCATATTATCAAATATTGCACTTAGTAACAACACACTTTTAATTTGTAAAAAGAATGATAAATAAAAATAACAATTATAAACTTAATAAAAACCTATCGATATTGTATTTATGCTTCTCTTTTATACCGAATTAGGTATTTAAAAATAACGACAATACATGAATTAATAAGATTTTTAAAGTTTTATATAAGATATATGTATAGAAAAATGAAATGATCTTTTTCATTGTAAAATTTCATTTATAATCAAATTTTTATATTTTAATCGTTTAAAATGAATGCACTTTTTGAAACTAAAAAAAGTTAATAATAATAATACTATTGATGCACTATTGCTCAAATAGTCATTTACCAACTTGGTAAGTATTCGTGTTGATATTTAAAAAAATAAAAGACAAAACAAGTATAAATAAGACAACCTTAAAATTTCGGTAAATTCCGTACATCATCTTACGTGCATATTAGACTAATTCCCTATCTAATTAATATGAATTCGTTTTCATCGAAATAAAGTCTAGCACAAAGCCCACGTTTGCATATGAGATACACTATTTTAGTATGGGATGCATTCGTAACCATTGAGAATTACACAAACAATCGGTAGAGGTCGACACCGACGAACGTTGTGATCAATTTTCATAAATAACATAAATCTATTCGAATATAAATAGTAGTTATTTATATTATGATAATTATGCTAATATATAAGCATAACAACCTTTGATAAACGATAAACGTTCACGAGAACTAAAAAACGTACAACAACAAGTTAGATCACGTAATTTATCGAACGAGATAACGATAAATATTCGAATATTATTAAAACCAACTAGTAATATTCTAATACCATTAATTTACCCTAATTACCAATAAATCACCTTAATTACATGATTAGCACTTAATTAATTAAGATTAGTGCTTAATGACCTAAATATCTTTACATAATCTAACTAGTGAAAATCAAAAAGGCCCCCCCCCTCACTCTTCAAAAACCGGCCCCTAGGGCCCCCCCATGATTCCTTTTGAATGAACATGCACACCATACCTCCCATGCATATACACTTCTACCCTTTTCTTGTTTTCATTTCCTTTTAGTCACCACACACAACAAGTCACAATTTAATCACCCTCTCTTCTCCCTCCCTCAAAAGCTACGGCCAAACACCCCTTTTCCCATCTCTCTCACTTTAATTTCAAGAACACCACCCTAAACCACCCTAAACCACCACAAACCACCACTTTCAAACCACAAATTAAAGCTCTTTTAACATATAAACACCTACAAATCAAAATACCACTACATACCGATGGATAAACTAAGTTAAATACAAGGATTGGAGCTAGGAATCATTTACCAAGAAATCAAGTTCTCATCTTGCTCAAATCTCATCCTAAAAGCTTTGTAAGGAGACTTTTTCTCTAGCATTTAACTTCATGTATATGTTTATGCTAAAAATGTTCACTCATACTAAAATATGCTTTTAAACTAGTTACTTTGTTCTTTAAAAACATTAACTAGTAAGTTTAATAAATGAAAAGTCTATAAACAATTTTAGAGACTTTAAAAATATAAAATATATGTTCTACACTTTAAACTCTTCATTTATATGTAATAAACTCTTATTTATATTAAAATAGTTATTTTAAACTAAATAACACAATAAACTTTGTGGTTTAAAAGCTAACTAAACACACTTTTGGGTGAAAAATATCAAAAAGAAGACTTAAGGGACTAAATATGTAAAATCCGAATTTTTGAGGACTATAATGTTAAAACAGTTTATTTATGGTTTATTATGTTAATCTACGGATTAAAATGTTAAAGACCAAACCCTTGAGGTTAAAAACCAAGAAAACTAAACTATGGGGTTAAAAGTGGAAAAATGAGAACTAGAGGGACTATACATGTAAAAATAGAAAGTCTTGGACCTTGGCTGTGAAAATAAGTAACTTATGTATATTAAAGTGTAAACTATAATTTAAGACAATATCCATGAGGTTAAACACTAACAAACCAAAGTATTGTGTAAGAAAAGGAATAAATGAAACTAAAGAGACTAAAAGTGTAAAATTTATAAGTTATGGGCTGAGATGGTAAAATAAGTAAGTAAAAAGATATTAAAATTTAATCTATAGTTTAGAGTGTTAAAATCAAGACTTGTGTGGTTAAAAGTCGACAAACTGAAAGTTTGAGCTAAAAACGAGATAATTGAAAACTTTAAGGACTAATAGTGTAAAATCAGAAAGTTCAGGGACTTAAGACCTAAAAACAGTAACTTAAGTGTCCACAAGTGAAAACCCTAAGAAAAGATGTCGAGAATCTAACTTATACGGTAAAAATCGAAGAAACCGAACGTTCAACCTAAAATGACAAAATAGAAACTACAAGGACTAAAACCGTCACTTAGAAACTTTGAGGGCTGTTAAGGACCCTCTGTAAATCAGGGGACTTTATTATAAAAATATACATTAAGTCATGATTAGCGTATACACCGAGAAATTGTGAAAACCGAATTATAACGAGTTAAAACGTACGTTAACGATAAAGGTTACAAAAATGAATTATAAAACTTATAACGTTACTAAAAATGTATGTTATATCTAAGCGACATGTTTATATTATAATAACGTACGGCACACAATTATATGTCGATTAAACGGAATTATGAACTTCGAATCCAATACAATCGAGACGATAAATATAACGAATCAATAATCAACGCTATGAATATATTATGAATAATAATATATTAAAAGGATGACATAAACGATTTTAGTATTTTGAAAACTATAAATGATCACAACGTGTCGCACACGTCTATAAGGCACATAAAACCCTAGTTGAGTGAACAACTAGCATAAACGGACTATTAAGTCGTCTACATTTATTAACTCGACCTCATGCGTTTAGGGCGCTAAGAGGCTTATTTGGGCTCGTTTACTTAAACTCTTTTTGCTAGCACGCTCGGACTCAGGTGAGTTCACAGCCCCTATTTTACTGTTTTAATGCTTTCAAACATTGGGGTGAAAAACATATAACTGATTTATGCGATTATTGAAACTTGACAACAAATCCTTATGGGAGCCTAAGTTCTCAAGTTGTAGTACATAGAAGTCCTTTTGCTTACAATGACTATAACCATTAGCTGGATGACGCTAGCCACTGAATATACGGATAGTACTATCGGGGGTGACATTCCCTCCCACTGTTTTGGTTAGTCGCGCTAACTAGCGACATTGTTTCGCATCGAGGATCGTATATTTACATTGTCCAAGGCAAAAACGATACACATTAGGTCGTGGATTGGTTATAGGCTTAGTTTCGGCATATTAACTCATAGGACTTGCAAACTTATTGGGGGATCACCATCTTTGTTTCAAACTTTAAATAATCGTATCTTAGGCCTTCGATGCCATACTTTGATTTACTGATGAACTTTACTAAATAATGGTTTATGATTGAGTCTTAAACCTATGAATTCACTCAACAATTATGTTGACGTTTTAAATATGTTTTTCAGGGAATTAGCCATGCCGCAAGACCGCATGCATTTTGGGACCATACTTGCCATGATATTTAGGATGCCATCTTTTGAACAAATGGGATTTATGTATGATGCTAACCTAATGTTGTTTTATCCCGAAACGTATCTTTATTAAAAATAATGTATTGATAACTTTGCTATTTTGACGGCTTGATAAGCCGTAATGTTTGTAAAACTATATTTGGCATCTTAATATTATAGATGTTCTGCGATAATCATACGCTCTCGATTTATTGTCGATTGATCGAGTCACGCCCCGAGCTTCCGCCTTAATTATGATTATTCTAAATTTTGGGGGTGTGACAGCCCAACCGCCGGTTGGATGTCAGTTTCAAAATCTATAAATAGAGCCCTTACCCCAGCCATATACCATACAAAATACTTTAAGCGTAATTCGACTTTAGGGTTTAAGGGTAGCTTTAGGCACGAATTTGGAGCAAGGAAAGTTAGGGTTTGAAGGTTTTCAACCCTCGCGAAGATTGTTCGGGTTTTCGGTTTGGATTTCGATTCTTATTCTTTTAACAATGTTATTTTGTTTGAGTTTAATTATGATTTCTTGTATCGTAGCTATGAGCTAATTTTCTATTGTGTTTACTTAGACAATAAAACCTAGATGAAGGTTTAAATGTTTGTTTACGTTGGAATATTAATTTTATGAAGTTTATTGTGTTTATCCGAAAGATCCATCTTATTTAATTGATCTTTAATTGTTACTTAACGTGATTAATCAACCTTTTCTATAACGTAGTGTTGTCTAGGTTTATTAGTTATTTGCAATTGTATAACTTGTTAAATAGTTGTGGCTTTGTTGGTACATCTCATGTGACAATAGGTTTTTAGTTAGTGTCGAGTCATGTATGTAATTAGTTAAACGCGTAAATGTAAAGAGTTAGGCTTCTGACTTGTTCGGCGAACTTGAGGCTCGGGGGAACTTAGCAAGTTCGCAGCAAACTTAGCAAGTTCGTGGGCCTGCGAACTTGGCAAGTTCGCCAAGGCCCAAGCCCGGCGATCTTAGTCAGATAATAATCTAATTCTTGTTTAAGATCAATAAAAGACTTGGTTTGCTTATTATTGTCTCGTGTTATTGTTTATTCACTTGTTTAATGTTAGATTGACCATATTCAGGGATTCCGCACCTGTATAAGGTTCGTAACCCCGTTGTCGATCAAAATAACGAGACTTATAATTGGTATCAGAGCAATTGACGTAATTATACGTTGGTTCGGGGTTAAATTCGACGTTAACGAGTTTTTTTAGGATCGTTTGGACGTGCGTTAGGTGCGATTTGACGATCAAAACAGTTTCTGAAGGTTTTGGGTTGGTTTTCGTTCGTACCGAATCGGTTGGGTGAAGTTACAGTCGAAAATATTAGGTTTTTAGGGTTACAACGCACTCAGCGAACTTGTAACCTGTTGGTTTGGTGAACTTGTGGTTCGGCGAACTTATTGTTCGGCGAACTTGTGGTTCGGCGAACTTGTGGTTTGGCGAACTTATAGTTTGGCGAACTAGTTGTTTGGTGACCCTACTAGTTGGCGAAGTTGTAGTTTGGTTATCTTATTGGATTAGCAAACTTGTAGTTCGGCAAACTTAACTGTTTTCTCGACTGCGTTCCTTCAGAGAACTTAGTACTCGAGATGTCTACTTTGAACAGAATGCTCGAGATGGATCATGATGTTGGAAGAACTAATTCTCCACCAAAGTTGCTAAAGTTCGAAGACTATTTTTGGTGGAAGGATAGGTTTGAGCCATTTGTTAAATTTCATGATATCAAAATGTGGGTTTCTATTACTGAAGGGTGGTCTGCACGAACTGAAACCATAGAGGGAATAGAGAAAGTATACTCCTACACGAGAATGAAGGAGGAGGACAAGAAAATGTATGAGTGCGAAAACAAAGCATTGTCAAGCATTAAGATGTGTCTTCCTCAAGAAATCTTACATACTTTCAAAACATATAAAACCTCTAAGGGACTCTGGGAAGCCTTAGCAAGGAAATGTGAGGGAAATCCTCAAGTAAAGAAGGGAAAGACGGAGCTGCTGAAGAAACAATTCTCAGTATTCAAGTATATCAAGGGTGAAACCTTAGATGAGATAGTTACACGATATTATCATCTAATGACTGAACTTGATAGTCATGGAGTAGTTTATACTGATGAAGAGAATAATGATAAGCTTCTTGATGCACTCCCTCCAAAGTGGGAAATGTATGCACTTATGATGAGGGATAATGAGGCAAAGTACAGCGCTATGACACTTGATGAAGTAGCTGATAAGTTGAGAGCCTATGATTTCAAAATACAGAAAAAGGAATTAGAGGGCGATCTTGTTCAAGATCCATCAATCTATCATGGAAAATCAGTCTCTAAGGGTACTTCATTTGGAAGTACAGCTACATTTTTCTCAGGAACTATTGAAGAACCATCTGTGCATGAGCAAGACGGTATAGGACTGCTGGCATCGTCACGAGCTAAGGAAAAAGGGAAAAGCTCATCAACAGGAAACAACACTCAAGCACACAAACATATGCCAATGAGTGTTAAATCAGCAAAAGAGCAACTCTCTGTTCTTGCATCATATGAGAACTACATACAGGGAAAGATAAATGACCTTGCTTTATTTGATGAGGACTATGATCAGCTTGATCCGGATAACCTGGAGGAAATGGACCTTCAATGGCAACTGGCTATGGTGTCTAGGAGGGTTAAACGGTTTATGGATAGGACAGGTAAAAAGCTGGTCGGTGGGAAGAGCGGATTTGATAAGTCTAAAGTGAAGTGCTATAACTGTCAGGGTTTTGAGCACTTTGCTAGAGAATGTCAAAGGCCAAAGGTTGATCGCAATTCTTCTCAAAATCGTTCCGGATATTAGGGGAATTAGAGCTCGGGAAGCAGTTTGAGTTCCAAAGCTTTGGTGGTTCAACAAATGGACAGTTCCTATGACTGGAGTGCTCACTCTGATGAGTTGGGACACTCAGCTCAGGCTTTTATGGCTGAAGTCGTAGAAGAGAAGCAATCGGAAGGTATAGCTGAAAGTGATGAAGATGCTAGAAGTTCAGAGGATGACATAATGAATTTACCTCATACTGGAAATATCAGCACTGAGGAGTTTGTTGCAAATATGGCCAACCTGCGCATAGACAAACAAAAGGTATGTCTCCATTTGTCCACTATTACTAATGTTTGTAATGTTCAGATTGTCTTGCAGGAATAGGTGAAGGCTCTAACTGAGTCTGGTACATCTATGTCAGCTCAACTTAAGACCCTACTTGAGGAGAATAGATACCTAAAAGACTCTAAGGATGAACTTGTTAAAAAGATAAAATCTGATGCAGAAGATATGACCATTTTAAAAGACACTATAAATGAACAATCAATGAAAATGGACTTAATCTATGAACACATACAGGTTTTAACTAAGGAAGTGGCAGACAAAGATAAGGAATTAGGAGAATCTAAGGTTAAAATGGTTGAGTTAAACCGAAAATTTGAACAATATAGAGTCTCTTCCTTAATTTTGAATAACATTATTGGATCACAGAGGAACACAAAAGATAAGACGGGGTTGGGATACTGTGAAGCCCCACCACCTTTTAATTCCAACTATACTCCTTACCCGAGTGAGCTGAAAGATGTCACTGACTCTGCTAGCTCCTCAAAGAGTGAATCCTCTGAGGTCAATGAGTCAGAGATTATTAAGCCCAAAGATAATGTGGAGTCAACTCATGAGACTGGATAGTTTTCAGAAACCTCAACAAAAGGTTGAAAAACATGTTAAATTTGTGTCAAATGAAGATACTAAAATTGAAACAACAGTTGACTTCATGAATAGAAGGGCCGAACAATCCATAACAAATGACCAGACATCCTCTAAGACATCTCAAAAGAAACCAATAGAAAAGATGTCATGCTTTAAGTGTCATGAGAAGGGGCACGTGGCTTCTGGTTGTCCTAATAAGAAGCTAGATGCTTCTCTCAAACAGATGAATAAAAGAGATGATACTTCTCGGAAATTCATTGAGAAAAGTACGGTAATTCGACCAGGGTTAGGTATTGATACTAAACCAGAGTTTAAAAACCTAAAAAACTATAGGGATGGTCAAAGGAGCATCTCTCCGAATAATTTTTGCTCCTTTGCCCAATCCCAAAATGATCAAGCTTTTTCTAAAAGAAGTTTCACTCCCAAAAGAAATAAAACTCCCAGTAGGACACCCACTCATCCTATTACATTTAATCAAGGGTTAAACCATGGGAGTACCTCCTCATCAGGACAAAGACCAAGAGTTCAATTGAACTCAGGGTCACAACCCCGACAGATCATGTCCAGAAGGGGTTCTGATTTTTCTAATGATAACCAACAAATACCGATTCTTAAGACATTCAAGTCTCCCGAAAGGAGAGATGGATATCTAAGAGAATTCACTTTTGTTGATGAAGATGGACGACCCAAGACCGTTATGGCTTGGGATCCCCGTGACAACTAATTGTGATTATTATTGTGCAGGAGCAGGAAACAAAAGCTGTGAACAGATGGTATGTAGACAGCGGCTGCTCAAGGCACATGACAGGGGAAAGAAATCTACTTATAGATTTCCAGGAGGGGCAGAGGAGTTATGTGAAAAAGGAGGTAGCATTATCGGATAGGAAAGGTCTCTAATGGGAAGCTTGCTCTTGAGAATGTTTACTATGTTGAACAACTAGTTCACAATCTCATGAGTGTCTCCCAGATATGTGACAAGAGCCACTCGGTTCACTTTACAAACAAAGAGGCTTTAATTTTTAAACCGAGATGTGTTATTCCTGAAGATTGGATAATAATGAGGGCACCAAGGAAAAATGACATTTATGTGATGGACATGAACGAGATGGAAACTTTGGTAGAATCTACATGTTTACTTTCCAAGGCTTCAGAGACAGATTCATTATTATGGCATCGGAGAATGGCACACCTACACTTTCGAAAAATGAATTACATTACTAAGCATGAGTTAGTGCAAGGTGTACCACTTAAGAGTTTTGCATTTGAAGACAAATGTGTGACTTATAAGAAGGGTAAACAACACAAAAAAGTCACAAAAATCGAAGACTCAAAACTTTATCTCATCTAGATTTGAGTTACTTCACATGGATCTCTTTGGTCCGGTGAACAAGATGAGCATAGGTGGGAAATGGTACTGTCTAGTTGTGACAGATGATTACTCGCGGTTTTCATGGGTTTACTTCTTAGGTGCAAAGAATGAGACAGCGGGCACGTTCATAGAATTCTTAGACCTAGTGGAGAATATCTATGGCACAAGAGTAAAAAGGATCCGTAGCGACAATGGGACAGAGTTCAGGAATGCAACATTGCATGTCTATTGCTTGAGCAAAGGAATTCAACATCAGTTATGTGCTCCGTATGAGCCACAGCAGAATGAAGTTGCTGAAAGAAAGAATAGGACATTGATAGAAGCTGCTAGGACCATGCTTTCTGATTCTAGACTTCCTATCATATTCTGGGGGGAAGCAGTGAATACTGCATGTCATGTGTTAAATCGGGTTTTAACTGTTAAATGATTTAACAAAACTTGTTATGAACTTTTAAATAACAAAAAACCAAATTTAACTGGATTTGAACCATTTGGAGTTCCGTGTACTCTTTTAAAAACTAGAGATAAACCTAAATTTGATGAAAAGGCAGACGAAGGATACTTCATAGGTTATGTCCCTAATTCACCAAATAAACGTGTTTATAACAAACGAACAAGGTGTGTCAAAATAGTTTTTAATATAGAAGTCACGAGTTACGCACATGAACCTCAGACTGGTCCTGATCGGATGTTTAGTTATGATATTGTGTTTAAACCTTTTCATGTTTCTATCAGTGATGATACAGGTACTACAGGAGTGGAATATACTATGTTAAATGGAGACGAGGATACTAGCCTGGCTCTAACCAAAAGTACCGCTATTACTGTTACAAAAGAGATACCTGAGTCTACACCAACAGAATCTTCAGGGGCATCTACTAATTCTCCTGGTCAAACTTCAGAGGAACCCACTCTTGAAGAAGAAGAGGAGAATGAGATGATGCCTCCTATCACGGAAATTGGATCTAACATGGAGAATGAGACTCAAGTTGACGAAAATGTAACATTACGGGTCCAATATCATCCACATGAGAACATAATAGGAAATCCCGATGCAGGAATCATGACTAGGAAGAGTATTACTGAACACTCTAGTTTATATGCTTCTATCAAAGAGTCAGGGATTACTCACAAATGTCTTTACTCATGTTTTATCTCACAAGTTGAGCCGGAGAATGTTCAGATGGCTTTGAAGGATAGTTCATGGGTAGAAGCCATGCAAGAAGAATTAGCTCAATTCAAGAAACTTCAAGTTTGGGAGCTAGTTGATCTGCCAGTGGGTGAGTTTGCAATTGGAACTAAATGGGTGTTCAACTGTAAAAGAGATAATCGTGGTATAGTGACTCGGAATAAAGCGAGGCTAGTGGTCAAAGGCTTTAATCAACAAGAAGGAATTGACTACAATGAGGTGTTTGCGCCAGTGGCTAGGCTAGAGGCAATCAGGTTATTCTTAGCGTTTGCTGCATCTAAGAAGATAAAGGTTTTTCAGCTGGATGTGAAGAGCGCCTTTTTGTATGGCAAAGACAAAGAACTGGTATATGTCACCAGGGTTCCCTGATCCAGATCATCCAGATAAGGTATATAAATTGGATAAGGCCTTATATGGATTGCATCAGGCGCCTAGGGCATGGTATGAAACATTGTCAACACATCTCTTGGAAAATGGGTTCGAGAGAGGTCAAATAGACAGCACACTATTTGTGAAATGGAGAAAGAAAGATTTTTTGTTAGTCCAAGTGTATGTAGACGACATCATCTTCGGGTCAACTGACGAGAAGATGTGCAGTGAATTTGAGCGGGTAATGAAGCGAAAGTTTGAGATGAGTGCTATGGGGGAGTTAAATTTCTTCGTAGGATTACAAGTTGATCAAAAGAAGGACGGGTTTTTCATCCATCAGACGAAATATGTCCATGAGTTATTGGAACGGTTCAAGATGGACGATACCAAGATTTTCGGCACACCCATTCCAGAAAATCACAAGCTTGGGGTAGATTCAGAAAGTGAAGAAGATGTGGATCCTACCTTGTACAGGGCCATGATTGGTTCACTTATGTATCTAACGGCTTCTAGACCCGATATTATGTTTGATGTTTGTGTTTGTGCTAGGAGCACACCTTTCGCTAGGAAGGGATCAGTTACGAGTACGAAATTTCACATACAAGTCGGATGCAGAGGAGCAGGATCCGAAGCGGTGGCTGCTACAAGAATGGAATATTCCATAGCATTCGCTTCTGAAAGAATTTGATCCTACGGATGGTGACTTAGAGTTCGTGGCTTACACTGACTCAGACTATGGAGGATGCAATCAGAACAGGAAGTCCACAACAGGAGGTTGTCAGTTTTTAGGAGGAAGACTCGTATCTTGGCAATGCAAGAAGTAGTCATCTTTGCCATTTCAACTTGTGAAGCGGAGTATGTCGCAGCAGGCAGTTGCTGCTCACAGGTTCTATGGGTGCAACAACAGTTGCGGGATTATGGGTTAAATTTTTCAAACACTCCTATTATGATAGATAACCAATCCACTATCTCTATAACTAATAATCCGGTTAAGCATAGTAAGACCAAACATATAGAGATAAGACACCATTTCATTTGTGATTGTGCTGAGAAAAAGTTAATAAGACTGGTCAAAGTTCCTTCTAAAAATAACTTAGCCGATCTTTACACAAAAGCTTTTGACAGGTCACGTTTCGAGTTGTTAGTTCAACTAAATGGGATGAGGAATCCTGAGTAGCTAGTCTTCCGTTTTACGTGAACATTCGTTTAGTGTGTCTTTATTTACCTATGTTGCTTTTATTGAATTACTTTAAAAAAAAGGGGGGGGGGAGTCTTTGGGACCAAAGACATTATATGAAGAGACTTTAGCTGATAAGAGGCCCTTGCACACTTTTAAGAAATATAAGCTAACATATTCAACAACTTCATCATACGATGTATCGGTAGGCAAATTGCATGATAGTCTCTCAAGCAAATTTAAGAAGTCTAACAATATGACTAAATTGTGTGAATACATGATGTGATGTATGACATAAGTCTTAATTCTTGGTGAAGAGAATGCAAATACTTCAGCTATTCCTTGTTTATATAAATACATTTGGGGAGTTAGTGTTGGTTGCCTCTGTTATACGAAAGTATAGATTTGGTCTCCGCCACTACCTCTTTTGTGGGCAATAGTGCAAATATCATCTTAACGATGCTTCAGTTATTAACCCTAGTCAAGTGTAAGTCTCTCTGTTGTACTGAGGTACAGACCTGAACACCGCTGGCTTGACTAAATATGGGATTTGACAAACTCTTTGCCCCACCCGATTTAAGTCAAAGGCACTCTGCTATACGTAAGTATAGACCTGTGTCATCTGGCTTATCTCTAATAATCGTATTTATATACTCAAAGAATAATTGTTAGTCTTGTGCATTCTCAAATCCAAGAGTATATCATACTTGTTATTCACTGAATATTAATCATATCAATAATAATGGGTCAAGCTTGAAAGCTAAAGTGTAGTTTGTTTAAGTGGACCACAATACCGGTAATCATCTTGGACTGTTGCTTTACACTAATACTAATTGCCTATGTGTGCAGGAAAATCGTAAGGCAATCTGATGTGTCTCCCATTAACTCTCACAAAAATATCAGTTATAAATGTTAAGTTTATTTATTTTATTTTATCTTTACCTTCTAGTTTAGAAGTTGTTTTATATATTTTTATATTTTTATGTTTTATGTTTCTCTTATATAAACGGAAGCATGTTACTCTTGGTATTAGTCGTCCATTGTTGGAGAAACGAAAAGAAAGTGGCTTGTAAAATGTTGAGTCAAAGTTATGTTTTAAATTCTTACAAATTTGACTAAGTTTTAAGTACACACTAGCGTCAAAGTTTGTTAGTAACGATTACATAAAATTGATTAAATGTGTGTTAGAATAAGTGTGAAAGTGTCAAATATTGGCTACTACTGAATATTGGCTAAGTGTCGAGTCAAAGTTCGAGTCAACGTTTGCAAAATTTGAAAATTTTAGCTAAGTTTCGGGTCAAACGAACTTGTGGGTACACCACACAAGTTCAGTGAACTTAATGTCTTTGTATAAAAGGTACAGCTTGACCGGTCAATAGATCCTCACTATTCACGAACTTAAACCAACAACACACACGCGAACTTACGGGTGACGAACCTACAGCGAACTTACGCGCATTTTCCTTCAAATTGAAGTGAAAATCGAACCGGTTTTCACAGTAGATCTAGATCAACTTTTGATTGCGACCAAAACTAGGTAAGATTTACGTGATTTCACCGAGTGGTTTACGAGATCTAAGTGATTTTAATGTTCGAAAACCCTCACCGGAAAATCGAATTTAATATCTTAGATCCACGTCTTTGTAGTTAAATTGGACCTTATAACTAGTTAGAATATGTTAAAACGAACATGTTAGAACTGGTTTTGAAGGATAAATTGAATGGTTATCGAAAGTTTTGGGATGATTGTTGGTGGTTGCTGCTGCTGTCCAGATGGTGTTCGTCGGGCGAACTTGCAAGTTCGTAGGAACACACTAGTTCAGACGATCTATCAAGTTCGGCCGCACCAACATGTTCGGACACACCATCAACTTCGGACGAACTATCAAGTTCGGGCTAACTTATAAGTTCGTAGGAACACACTAGTTCGGACGATCGTGTAAGTTCGGACGATCGTGTAAGTTCGTACGAACCCACAAGTTCGGACGAACATACAACTTTGTTGAAACTTGAAATTTTTTTTTATTTATTATTTATTTTTATTTTTAATTTGATTTAAAATAGTTAAGTTAATTTTCAATGTTTAATTAATTTAATCTTAATCAAATTACTAATAAATGTGGTGTGTCTTTGTATATGTCTTGTTTCTTGTGTTGTGAGGTATGGCTAACAGACTGTTTGTGGTGAAACATAATATGATTGTGAACCTGGATGTGCACTGGATGTGCACTCACCTGGAGCAGAACACTATCAACAGATTCTATCGTTTTTGGAACGCTGGCAGATATCTCATATACTCACACACTCACCGCAGATTCAGCTACTTCATCTTCGTCAGTTCTGAGAACGTATCCGATATGATACGACGGTAGATCCTCCGGCAATTCGTGCCAGAGTACATCAACAGGAATTTGCTTTTACCGCTGCAGATCTCCGTCAGATATTACGCTTGGGTACTGAAGCTCAAGAAAATGGACCAACATTGTACAACGACGCGTTCAGGAATGGGGCTTTAAGTAGAATGGGATATGCTGGAGTGATCGGGAGTTCGCAGATTGTCAAAAGTAGGGTATTAAGGATATAAAACAACTGTTTGCGCGATTTGGAATACCTAGAGCATTAATCAGTGATCGTGGCACTCATTTTTGTAATGTGTTGATGGAGAAAGTTTTGAAACGGTATGGCGTTAATCATAGATTTGCTACACCTTATCATCCGCAGACGAGTGGTCAGGTTGAAGTTACTAATAGAGGATTAAAACGTATTCTGGAACGTTCGGTAAGTAATAATCGCAAGGATTGGTCAATAAAGCTGGATGATGCATTATGGGCTTTTCGTACTGCTTTCAAGACACCCATTGGATGCACACCTTTTCGTTTGATATATGGGAAAGCCTGTCATTTACCAGTTGAATTAGAACATAAAGCGTATTGGACGTTAAAAAGCTGCCATATGGATTTGGATGCTGCAGGAAAACATAGGTTTTTGCAGTTGCATGAGTTGGATGAATTACGTTGGGCTGCTTACGAAAATTCACAGATTTATAAAGAACGTACGAAGGTTTGGCACGATAAGAGGATTCAAGTTAATAAAAAGTTTGTTGAAGGTGATCTAGTACCTCTGTATAATTCTCGGTTACGTTTGTTTCCGGAAAAATTGAAGTCACGATGGACTGACCCGTATAAGGTTACACAGATATTTCCTTATGGGACAGTGGAACTCATTAATAATGAGGGAATTCTTTTTAAAGTTAATGGTCACCGTTTGAAGAAATATCATGAAGACACTAAGGAAGATGATGGTGAAGGAACCATTCACCTTGAGGGTAACGAGTAAAACGATAGTATAGGAGTTGAGCTTAACGACTCACGAATTAAATAAAAGCGCTTCTCGAGAGACAACCCGTGTTTTTCTTGTGTTTTATTTTTGCAGCTTTATGAACTTTGTGGGTGTGTTCTCTGGAAACCCTCACGAGACTATAACTCGACCACTCGGGATACCGAGGGATTCAAAGGCTTATTGCATATGCTAAATGCAATCGTGATTGCCTACGGAAGTGAGCTGTTGTATATTTCAACTCAGATCGAGGAAACATGTACTACTAAATCAGGGGAGTTTTTCGTTCTAATTTCTTTTCTCATCATTTTTCACTTTTTCTATTTTGTGTACAATGAGGGCATTGTACAACTTAAGTGTGGGGATGGGAGTCGAAATTAAGTTTATTTATTCTCTAAAAAAACAACTAGTTTTTATCATATTATAATTTTGCGATACTACTATTATTGGGAAATGATAGTACATTAGGAGCATATAATAAAAATGGAATTGTTAAGTCTTATTATTGATGTGTTGATAGGCCTAACTAACATTTTTAGATCCAATTTTTCTAATTTTACACATAAGTGTTAGACATATTCATTATATGATATATTGATAGGCTTTCTATACAAAATTTTTTGAATATTAAGAAATAATAATTTAACATGAATATAATTTTATGTAAAATACAAATTGATGTATGACTTTATAAGTCTTAATTCTTGATTGATTATTATGACATATACTGTAATCTTGGGGTTTAAATTAATATCATTTGGGGGATACGCTGACCGATTCCTCTGTTGTACGAAAGTACAGACCTGGTTTCATCAGAATATCTTAAAAAAATGAAGAAAAGCAAAAATGCTTAAATAAAAATAAAATATTAGTCAAGTTATGTCACTCTGTTGTACGAAAGTACAGACATGTCACCGCTGATTTGACTAAATCATTAAAGTTATGCCCGACTTAAGTTAAGTCGCTCTGTTGTACTGAGGTACAGACCTGTCACCAATGCCTTAACTCTTGGAAAAAAATGATTTTTTTTTAATTTACTCACCCATTATATAGAAATACGTTTATAATTTGATTTCAAGGGTATGTCATTTGTAGAAAGCATTAGTTATATTCTAAATAATAATAAAATGTTATTCTTAAACTTGAGTATAGGAAGTTTAAAGTGGATTTAAATATCGATAATCATCTTGAAATGTCAAAATTAGGGATTTTGTGTTTAAGAGTGTTTGATGAGGTTTAATAAAGGATTGATATCCACAATCAATGTAGATTTATCTGTTCTTAATAAAAGACATGTTTTCTAATATGATCCCTTATGTAGTTTTAAAATTTTCTGATATGTATAATTTCTAGTGTGTTTTTGAAATTATCAGTTAATCTGCTTGAGGACAAGCAGAACTTAAGTGTGGGGATATTTGATAACATCAAACGAGCTGAAATAATGTCTTATTTATATTATAATATTCCCTTATTTCTAAGCATTTTTAATGCAAATTAGTTATATATATTATTGATTTCGTTTATATTTGCAGAAAGGTGTTTAAATAAAAGAAATAAAGAAAAGGAACGAAAACGAGCTGAAAAGTGAAGAAAGTAAAGAGAAGAATTAAAGACCAAGAAAAGTGGGCTTGAAGAGAAGATTGAACCAAAGAAAATTAAGTTATTGGGCCAAAATAAAGGAAGAAATTCGGATTTGTGAAGATGGAGGCCCAACAAAAGTAAAGAGTAAAGCCCAAAAGGAGAAAAGCCCAAAGAGAGCCCAGCCGTGGAGTAGAAGATTCTGGAACCGCATCCAGCCGGCGGTTGGAATTTCCAACCGGCGGTTGAACCTAAATGTGGAAGGCGGTCGAGCACGCGGGTCAAAAACCGGGTTAACAGGTAAAAACTCAACCCAACCGGCAGTTGAAAAATCCAACCGGCGGTTGGATTCGCGAGCCTGAAATCTATAAATAGGACCATTCTCAACCTTAAACCATACACTTTTATAATCGAATTAAGTCGTTCTTAGTTCGAATCTAGGGTTTAGAATCTGACTTTTGGGGTTATTTGGAGGCTAGGAAGCTAGGGTTTGAAGCTTTTCAACCCTAACGGAGATTTGGTTCAGTTTCTTGGGTTTGATTCTTATTCTTTTCTATTTACTATGTTTAAGCTAATTCTTTTATTGTATTTACTTAGATGAATGATTAATAGATAATGGTTTCATGATATGTTTATGTTGAATTAAATTATGAATGGTTATTAAGTTTATTCGAAAGATCCATATTAATTATGTGTTGATTAATTGTTACTTAACGTGGTCAAAAGATTTATGCTAGAACTAACGTTCGTATGAATTGATTGATTATCTGCAATTAAGTAATTTATTAGTTAATTGTGGCTTGAGACTGTAACCGGTGACGGGTTAAGAGACTAGTCATTAATATAACCTAATCAATGTGATAATTATGAAAATCAAATAATTATAGACTTGCGTTAACACGATGGCACAGAGTGAATCTTAATGATCTGTTGATAGGATTAATAGCATAAAGCTTATGTTAATAACACGCCTTAGTGTATTCAAGAGAATCTAATATTAAGGTAAGTTTTATTAGGGATTAGTTAACCTTAACAGGAGGCTGTCCATATAAGTTGAAATCACCATAATAAACAATCAACAATTCAATTAACATATCTGAAACCTGAATCTAGAAATCACTATTCTAAGTAAATACATGTCTATCTATCTGATTACTTCTAAGTTATTTTATATCCTTAATTGTTTAAGTTAAACTAGTATTACTTTATTACGTTCGTACGGAACTAAAACGCCCCCTTATCTATTTGTAATTTGTAACTTTAGGTTTAATTCATTATTTTAATTTACACCGATTCCCTGTGTTCGACTCGGTCTTACCAAAGCTATACTATAATACGAACATGTATTCTTGCCTGGTTGTGTTTAAGTTAACTTTAGTATTTCCATTTATTTAAAACTTGTATTTTTAACGACAACTTAACACGCATCAGTTGCGCAGAATCAGGGACCGGATCCTATAATTCCTGATGTGGCTGCAGAGATAGTACAGGAGGTTCTTATTCAAAATGATGACGCACATGACGAGGATATGCGTGAGATTGATAGCTATCAGCCAGAGGGTGATGAGGACGATAATCCTACAGGTACTCGTGATTCCTCAGAGACTGAGAGTGACAATGATGGATTTACCACATTTCGGTCGCAGCTTGTGCCGATCGTGGGTACATCGAAAGGCAAAAGGCCTGTAGTCGATGATGATTTAGAATATGTGCCGGAAATGGAAGATGATGAGGTTCCACTAGCGTCTCGACGTCGAAAGAGATCTAGAACGACAGGAGGTCTTTTGATGATTCATCAACCAACAACATTAGCACCTACTTAGGATGTTCCACCACCGCTTCCACCAACCCACCCAATGATCACCCCAACACCAGCACCACCAGAGACTCTGCACCATCAACATCTACCGTACCACCACCACCACGTCAAACAGTTAATGTTGCTAGAGCCGCTAGGAGAGCTGCCAGGGATGCAGAGCGATTTGCAGAACAAATTCTTGAGCCTGAAGCACCCACCTCTGCGAATGTCCCTTTGACTGAAGCTCAGCAACTTCTAGGCTTACACCTTAACATGGTTAAGCTTCTTGAAACAATGGCTACGATGTCCAACAATATGAAGATCCTAAGTGATCGTAATTCGGACCTTGATCGTACAGTACGGGAGCAAGACCGACGAATTGCAACCTTGGAGCAGTTGGTTGCTGATTTGAGAAAGGATCAGTCAGCTCAGGGGGAGAAGAGCTGTAAAGAAGATGAGTTAAGGTCTAAGCGCCGAAAAGATAAGGACGATGATCCCAATGCACCGAAGGATAGTGAGCTGGTAGGTCCTTCAAATCAACCTGGTACGCAGACTATAGTTCAGGGTGAGTCAAGTGCTCAGGGAGAGTCGAGCAAGGAGGCTGGTGCTGCAGCTGATAAATCAACTGACAATCAGGAATCTACCTTAGACGCTGAATAGATTGATGCGTTAGCAGATCTAGATGAAGGGTTTGAAGATTCTAATTGGTCGAAAGTTGAAGAGGATGAGTTCATGCCACCAGAAATTGAAGAATGGAGATCTGATGATGAGATCCTTCCAGATGATGATGCCGATGTGGATGAACATGTGGTAGTTGACCAGTCAAGGACTGAGGTAGTTGTTGGGAATAATGACATGTTTGGGATTGACTTGGATGAAGTTAGAGCCGAAGTAGAAGCTGAGAGAGTAGCTGAGCTGAGGCTGAACCTGAGAATGAGGATGGAGCAAATGCTGACATTGATCCATGTGCAAATCTAAACCAAGAGGAACGCAAAGCATCATGGTTTAGACAACAAGCTGTAATAGAAGAAAAATCTTATAAGAAATCAATTGATACCTCAAAGAACCCAGAATCAAAGAAAGGAATCATCAGCTGGTTTTATGATGATACGCTTAGGTCGTTTGTGATAAAAAGATTCGATGGGTTACAATATCTAGGACGGAGCTTGAAAGTATTTAACACTTTACCGAGGATTGAGGTTAAAGAGTTAGCGTGGAAACCGTTAGTTAATCCAGGAAATGATCCTTTTGCGAGTTTTGTTGAGAAAATAATTCGAAAAGAAGGAAGATCAAATGTTTTTGAACGGGTGAAGCCAAGTCAAGGAAAAAGGGTTGATGATAAGTCGAGAACATATCCAAGAACAGAAAAGTACTGGATGCAAATCAAGTATAAACCTGTAAAATGTATGAAGCAGATTCCGTTGAAAAAAATGCCTCAAGACATTCTTGAAAAATTGAGATGGTGGTATGTAGATAAAGATACTGGTGAAGCGGTTATGGAAGAAGTCGATGATAAAAATGAAGAAGGCGTACGAGAACTCCTTAGAGTATATGATTGTTTACATTTGGTAAACTTATCAAGAAATGACTTGTTGAAGCTTAAAGAGAATAAGATCATGTACTTAGAGGGATGGAAGGAGGAGAGCCAGAAGTACCAGAAAGTGGTAAATTTATGCGTAAGGAAAGGTTTACATGCAGGAAGTAAGCTGAACAGGTAAAGATCATAAAGTAATCATAAGTTTTGAAGACTTCAACTAGAAGCAATTGTCAAGGGGGAGTCTGTTGGTACATGTCGCACCCCCAAATTTCGATGCAGCGGAAGTCGGGTCGGGGCGCGACTAATCATGGATCATTATACAAAGTTAAGGCAAACGACTCTATATGAGACGTTTTGAAAATAATACGAAGTAATTACATTAGTAATTCAACGGTTTACATTTAAGATTTGAGTTCGCGAATAGTTCAAGAGATTCTAATACATGGCCAATGTTACAAAATAGTAATGCAAGAAAATCTCTGATGTCTGTAAGCATGCGACTCGAGCTATCGTATCCTGGGGTAGCCCTACTCCTGTTGTGAACCTGAGAATACATACTAAAACGGTCAACATAATGTTGGTGAGTTCATAGGTTTGAAACAGTTATCAAAAGTTGGTAATAATCACAAGATTTCATCAGCGTTGCACGAATGCAAAAATAAAAGTATACTATTGCCATGAGTCTCACAGTTCGACGCTTAACCTAGTTTTTGCCTCGGGCAGACGTGTAATCCAATACACCTGTAACAGTCAAATATTAATGCGTCCGTGGGTCGGCTAGAGCGACTAGCCCGGACGGGGATGTCAATCCCCGATAGATCTATCCAATAATACTCGCGCTTATACAATTAACGAACTATGAAAAAGTGAGGACTTTTAGTGGATTAAAGGTCTCATGCAATCCGTATAAGAGTTGTTTCAGTACTTGTGATTATAAAACGGTGTATGTAATCTCACCCCATAGTATAAAACAGTAAAAGTGGGGCTATGAGACTCACCTGAGTCTTGTAAGCGTGCGTTTAAGTTAATAAACGTTTGTCCAAAGTGTAACCTTCTGGTGCCCTAAACGCACAAGGTTATGTATGAGTGAATGTCTCAAAAGATCATTCATGCTAGTTGTCCACTCAACTAGTTATGTCCAAGTGTTTGTTCATTGTTTGCGTTTAGAAAAATATGTATGACCCGTTGGTGATGTTTTGTAATAATAATTCTCGAAGACATTATTATTATGTTTGTTTCATTTTATACTTAATAGAGTATATGGGTTTCATATACGTAATAAGTTATATGTGAACGTTCGTTATTACGCGTGTACGGTACTTTGTGAAAACATATTTAGAATAAGTCTGTGTTATGCGACACAATGGTTGTGTCGCTATAGGTTGTTGCGACATGAGGGTAGTGTCGCTGATGGTGAAGTTAAGATAATTTTTGCGACATAAGCATTAGTGTCGCAGGTCATGATTTTTCATAAGTACGCGACACAAGTCATTGTGTCGCTAGTTTCAGCGACATCGAAATTAGTTGTCGACACAAGGCATATTGCGACATTAGTACTGTTTGAAATTTAGCGACACAAGCGTTAATACTGTTGGTTGAATTTATTGCGACACTAACTTAGTGTCGCGAGTTAGTACTGCTTTATGATTTAGCGACACAAGCTTTGTGTCGCAGATTAGTACTGCTGTCATTACGATTTAGCGACACAAGCCTTGTGTCGCAATAACTCTGGGCCTTCTGCGACACAGACGGGCTGTGATGTTTTTGATTTTTCGGGAACTTGCTCAAATGTGCTCGGTTTGACCCGAAACTTTTAGGGAAGTCTTAAATATGTTATTAGAGCTTAGAAAAGTCATCGTTACGTTCCGTGGTTGACCCGAAAGTGTCGTTTCATATTTATTGCAAAAACAGTCCATGAGTTTGTTTTCTTAGTTTTTGGGTTGTTTTCGGGGTTCGTTTTGACTAACCAAAGTTTCAAAGTGAGATCCAAGAAAAATCCTAGTTGTTCCTACATATCTTAGCTACTTCCAGTAAAAATTTCCTAACTTTTGGTCAAGTATAGCTCACGAAATCGTCCAAGGATTAGACAAAGGTCCAGCAGGTCGACTTTTGGACCTTTGCTCAGTGTTTGGTTCATATCTCACGATTTACAACGCTTCAGAAAAAGTGAGAGTACAATTTTGAAAGGTAACAGAAAAAGCAAACTTTTCCAAGTGGTTTCAGTCGTTTTGAAGTTGTAGATCTCGAGATATGCTTTCCCAAAGTTGGTCGATTTTTCTGTCCAAAATGACAGTTCAGACATATATTTTTGTAAAATCGTTTTCGTACATCAAATGACCTCAGAAAATCGTCAAACCACTTGGGTTCGAAAGTAGACTCCTTGAACTTGATTTTAGACTCAAGAATCGTTCTATTTGGTTAAGAAATGAGTTAGATATCTTGTGTCAAAGTCGGGTTAAGTTTTTGTCCGAAGGTTAATAGCTTTACTCGAAAGTTTTTAGCTTTATCTTTTGGTTTTCGGTTTAGATCTTGGACATAATTAGCATAAACGAACTCCCAACATGTTTATTAACATCATCCAAGGAAAATGAACAAGATTTGAAGAGATTCTTACAAGAAAAAGTCGATCTAAAGTCGAAATGGAGAAAAGTGGGCTGCTGTGAATGTTTTCTTGTTTGTGAGCTTGTTCTTCTTCTTCTTGTTGTTGTAGATGATGATGGTGGTGACTAGAACTCTTGGAAGGGGCTGGGGTGTGTGGTGGTGTTGGTGGTTTAGGGCTGAGTTAGAGAAAAAGAGTAGAGAATTGAGAGAGAATGAGGGAACAAGAACAAATGAGTGTGAAAAATGAAGTTTGAAAGGGTGTGGGGATATTTTAAGAGAAGTAATGGGTTAAGGGGGTGTTGGGCCGATTTGGGCCTGGCTGGGCCGGCTTTGGGCTTGGCCCAATGTTGGTCCTCGGGCTCGTGACTTGCTTCTTGATTTCGTGTTGCGTTCCTCGGTCGGTAAAACGTTAATCGCGCGTGTTAGATATTAATTGTTAATATTTTGGTTTTGATATAAGATTGAGATTTTTAAATGGACCAAATATTTATCAATACATTATTTAACCTCTTCAAAGTGTTTGTCGGGTTTCGTTCGGTGTCGAGTTCGATTTGCGCGTTTTCGTCGCGTATGGTACGTTTTGTACGAAACGTAGAACGTTTTAGATATTATCGTAATAATATAAGTCAAATAACAATTATTTGTCATAAGTATGTCATTTAATAAAATATTTTTCACCAACGTCCATATTTATTGTGTCGGATTCCATCCGCTCGAATTTGCGTAATTTACAGTTAATTACGTACGTGCGTATAATACAATATACAAGGTGCTATCGTAATTAGTCCTATTTCACACTAATTACCTGCAATAATGATCTATGATTAATCACTAATGACGGCCTAATTTGTCGGGTGTCACAGTACATCTCATGTGACAATAGGTTTCTAGTTAGTGTCGAGTCATGTATGTAATTAGTTAAACGCGTAAATGTAAAGAGTTAGGCTTCTGACTAGTTCGGCGAACTTGAGGCTCGGGGGAACTTAGCAAGTTCGCAGCGAACTTAGCAAGTTCGTGGGCCTGGGAACTTGGCAAGTTCTCAAAGGCCCAAGCCCGGCGAACTTAGTCAGATAATAACCTAATTCTTGTTTAGTCTGTCAGTACGTTTTTCAGAGTAGTTTACGAGAGGTTATTGAGTGAACTTGCGTCTGTGATTGATTGTAACTTGTTTAAGATCAATAAAAGACTTGGTTTGCTTATTATTGTCTCGTGTTATTGTTTATTCACTTGTTTAACGTTAGATTGACCATATTCAGGGATTCCGCCCCTGAATAAGGTTCGTAACCCCGTTGTCGATTAAGATAACGGGACTTACAGGCTTGAAGCTTTAATCTGCGATAGGTTAAGAGTAATAACGATTATTGAACATTATTTAATGTGACAGTTGTCAAACGACGATTATTAGATTCTTGTTGATTCAAGGTCGCTAGGATAAATCGCAATAAACGGTTGAAGTGCTTAATTTAATAAAGAATAGGTAGACAACACATAGAAAAGATTTCTTGTGTATTCATAACGAGTCTCGTGTCTTATCTAAACTTTATAGGAATTGTTAACTAGATAAGGTGAATTTCCACAAAAGATTTATTCACAATAGAATTATCCAACGGCTTAACATACATGTTAATTGGAATCTAGGGTATAAACTATAATAGTCTAAGTAAATACATTCTTTATCCATATTTGTCTTAATCTACTTTAAATTGCTTTGTTTAATTTAAGTTTATTAGTTTCTTAAAAACGTTCGTTCGGAACTAAAACGCAACCTCTTTTTACTTATTAATTACTTTTTAGTTAATTATTTCAATTTAATACACCGTTCCCTGAGTTCGATACTCGGATTTACCAAACTATATTATTATTCGATCGGGTATTCTTGCATGTATTGTGTGATATTATTGATATTTTCAAAACATAACTTGTAACTTTTTAAACGCTATCTAACACACACCAACACTTTGTGAACCTGGTAACTTTTGTTGTTATACACATAAATTTGGTTGCTGTTTTTTGTTATGGTTTTAATAAATGGGATAGTTTCAAACTTTTGATGGGGTTGCTAAGAATCCAAGTTTTCATACCATCAAATAGCTGTGATTGTTATTGATCTTTATGGCCTCTACATATGTGTCATGTCAAGTCTAGATAATCATCCTGCTTGAAATCAAACAACCAGACTAGTGGAATTTATTTGGACCGTTTAACAGAATATGAATTCATCAGTCAAACGATGCATTGTATAGGCCTTAGCATAATATGCTCTTAATATTTTTCACATTATATTTTTCTCTATTCGAATAAAATACAGAGAAATATTATATCTAAATTTTTTATTTTTATTTTTACAATTGATAATTAATAATTACTAGTGCGTTTGTTGGTGTTAGTCATCTCTACCTCTTTTCTATGTGGGTTGTCTAAGTTTTCATAATCCATAAAGTTTTACAAAGTAAAATATGACCTCGCCTTGATTTAAGACTCCATATTCGGTGCATATTTGATAGTCACACGAAACAACAAATCAAGCGACCATTATTCATCATTCATTATTTATCATCATTATCATCGTCATCATATAAATAAAAAATGTTAAATAGACTTAATTACATAAACTTAAAAGTAGACTTAATTTTTTAATTTTTTAAATCTACCGATCCCTTCTTTAATCTATATTTAATCTTACAAAATTTACATCCACCGATCATTTTTTCAAATGAAACAGAAGGTTATCAACTGCTTGTCATTTAGGGAAAAAGACGTCACATATTAAAAGACGACATCATTATCATCATATAAAATAAAAAAATAAATAAATTATTAATTAACAAAAAGGAAATATATAAGGGTGATATATATAACGAAAGAAGAAGAGAGAATCGTATAAACCACCGCACATGTACACCATCCAACACACAACTCCCCAACCGCCCTTACCGACGGCCGGTTTTTCCGTCACCGCCTTCAACCACCTTCTTCTCCGGTGAATTTAACTAAAACTTATCACGCACGCCGCAGAAATTTCCGACGAATTTACACCTAAAAGTTTCAAACTGTTATATTCTCTTCATTACCATTTCAATTTCTTACAAATCCAACCACGTTTTATTTCATCATCCGATCAGATTTTTGAAGGTACAACATTATTAATATATATTCGTTATTCTATCTAATTAAATTTATAATTCATTTGCATCACATCATTTAATTCGACTCATGTTGCATAAGAATGAATTTGAAATTATATTATTTTTAGGGCACACAAATGACAAAATTAGGGAAGTTATGCAGTTCCTAGATAATTCCGAATTTTGTAATTTCTTTTCTAGAAAGTAACACACGCAAAGGTTATATTATATATGGTTAATCATGAGAAAAAAACTTTTGGTTTATTTTTTATTTTTGAGAAATTAATTGTGGTAACTAGGGGCAGACCGAATTTATTGCATTTTAGGAACAAATTTGTAGGTGTAAAATACAGTGGTGTTAAAATCCATTCAAATTTATAGGTGTAAAATGCAGCTAGCGTAAAATGTAGTATGTTAAAATGCAGCTGTTGTTAAGATGTAATGAAACTGGGCAACAAATTTGTTCTTAAAACGCAGTAAATCCGGTCTGCCTCTCTTTCCCCTCATTGAGGCCTGCCCAATAGAACCTTACCCCATGATTATTATCAATACTAACTTTGGTTAGTTTACTCTTATTGGCCTTTCTAGATGATTATGTAATACTTAATAAAGTAATGACTATAAATGAGCAAATTTCCGTATATCAATTTTTAAGATAATCATCATATCGATTGATCCAGCATTAGAGTTAGGAGGTCAATGACAGAAATAAATAGTGGCTTGATGAATGGCTGTTAAGACACTCTCACGTTACAGCCTTGTTAATGTGAAGCTAGTATGGAACCCATCACTATTAGATGTTTGATAGTGAGTATGCAATTTCTATTCCTACTTTTTCAAATGGGGTACCTATCCTGGAGGCATGAGTGTTCTGTCTTTAGCAGCGAGAATACTGATTTCTAAGTGGCGCTATGTAGGTGTGAGTGAAATTTCTTAATGCAATAGTGTCTATCTTATGGTACGTATATGGCTGCTTTTGATTCAGGATAGAATAGGCTCAATTGTGGGGAGAAAACAAATAAAAGACGGAGCTAGTTTGGATGAACACGTATTAAGAAATGGTCAATCTTGCAATACTAACATATGGACTTGAAAGTGTACTTTCTTTAGTCACAAATTTCATGCTCAATCCGTATTGAAGATGGGCTCATCGCGGATTTAATTATTAGCACAATACATTTCATGGCTTCTGTCTTTTGATTCTGATAGTGCCATATACCTGTTGTGAGTATCTTCGTAGGCTGTCTTATTAGTACTCGTTCAGAAAAGGAAAGAGATCAAAATATTATAGGCTTCTTGCAGTCATTTAATCAGAAGCAATGAGAAAAAGGAAGTTTTAACAACTTAGCAAGTACATGCCCCTTTTGAACTCTACTTAACAAAGACAAGAGTCCACTCATGCTCAGGAAATGCGTGCCAATGTCATTTGTGAAGTACGCTTCTACGAGTGGTATCTGATAACCATTGTGTTTCTCTACAGTTACTTGTTGCTATTTAATGCAATGTCCTCATTGAAGTCATATTCGAAGGCTATGGGACAGTTGATCGCATGCAAAAATGGTGGCAGACGGCTAATGAGACGCTTACAGAACATTCCTGAACTTGAAAATTGTGTTCACAGTCGATGTTTTAGGAGCATTGGAAATATTGAATCATTACCATCTGCCAGTCAGATTGTTGGTTACCCTCATAGGGATGCCGGCTTCTTGCAAAATATGCCCTCTTGTATTCTTACCCAAAGGAGGGAATTTCTTGGTTGTGGTGATGGGGATGAAGGAAGTAATGTTTTGTCCAAAGTTCACGAGGAGAAGCGTATTATGGGGTAATACTTATTCTTTCCTTTTTCTTCCCTCTCTTTTTTCTCTTGCAAGTATCAATGGATATGGAATTCATTACTACCATGTTATCTGCAAATAAAAAATGTGACATGGTTAATTTTAAATTCTCCATTTGAATTTAAATGTATAGGGGTAATTGCATATAATGGTAAGCAACTTTTGTTTCAAGCATCCAACTTTCTTTTGGCCATATGAAACCGCCTAAGTTTGAATTTGATTCAAGGTAACCAGATGTTAAGGACTTTTATTTACAGTAATCTAATACCTTAAGCTGTTAAATTGATGATGTGGAAGCTGACGTGTTGATAACTTTTGACCATGTTGACTTACATGGCGCTGGCAACCGCTTGTTTTAGTTAATTGCCTTTATAATATGTTTTTAGACTATGATGGTTTTTCAGCGAAAAATAGATGGTTATACTTTATATAGGAATTTGGGCAAAATTGTTTTCCTTTTTTATGCATTCATCCCTAGTTCTTATATCAGACCTCTCATGTAACCTTCTTTTAGCGTTTAATTGCTTTCGGAACTTAGATGGGGTACTCCACTTTGGTTCAGGTATTCCCCTGAGCAGTTATTTGCAGTAGTTGCTGCTGTTGACATGTATCAAGATTTTCTTCCCTGGTGTCAACGATCAGATATAATTCAACGTCATTCCGATTCAGCTTTTGATGCCGAATTGGAGATTGGTTTTAAATTTCTTGTTGAAAGTTATGTATCTCACGTGCAAATGGTAAAACCAAAGTTGATAAAGGTGAGGCTTTTCTATGTCTCAAACTAGAAATTTTAAAAGTGAAGCGGGTGTGTGTTACTTGTTTGTCAAGCAATCAAGCTCCAATAAATACGGAAGTCTACTGTGTAGATCGTAAATCGGAAGTTTACCTCTACGTTATGCAGACAACTTCTTCCCAATAATAATATTGATGAATTTGTCTTTGTTTTGTTTTAATTCCAGACAACCTCATCACAAAGCAGCCTTTTTGATCATTTAATAAACATTTGGGAGTTCCATCCAGGACCTGTTCCAGGAACATGCGACCTTCATTTCTTTGTAGATTTCAAGTTCCAGTCACCCTTATACTCCCAGGTAATGGTCATTTTGCAAACTTTGGAAAGATGCTACGAAGCTTTAATATTTTGACGAATTCTTTAGTCATATGCTAAGGGGTGCCGTTTTTGCCCTTCCATGTCATGTGTCTCTTGTACTCTTTTTTTTTTCTTTCTCCTATTAGCATAACATCTATATAGAACATAGGGTGGCAAATTTGACCCATTTTACTTACGAGTGGGTCAATTTGAGATTTTCTATCTCTAACCGGTCAAAGGAGTAAATAAATAATAGCTTAACAGGAAATGGGTCAAATTGGCTTATAGGGTCAAAAACCTAATAAGTATTGAAAATTATGGTTTGGGTCCACCCAATATGGCATTTTTGGACGTGGACCAAAGTTATCTGCTTGGCCACGAGTCCACTACCTAACCCATCCATCTTCCCACTTCTAAATACATTTGAAATGGGCTAAAAATGTCTTTATTTCGTTCAGCTATTTAATTAAGATCTTGATTTGCACACATTACCCCTGCTGCTCAATAACCTCTTTTAACCTTGCGGTGTTGAGGACACTGCTTATGTATTCGTTAAGTTTCCCAACCATCCTTTATTTAAGAAAAAGTATCCCAACCATTATGGTCATCATCATTAATTCATTATTAGAGATGGTAATGCTGACCGTTTACTTATGAGCGGGTTGATTTAGGTTATATTTTACTTCTAACGGGTCAAACGGTTAAATAAAAGAAGATATGTTACGAAGAAACAGGTCTAACTGGTTAGGAGTCAAACGGGTTGAAAGCCGTCCAAAGTGTATTGTTGATGTCTAAAATCTCCTATGTTGCATTATGCAAAAAACTAGATTATTATCATATCTGACAAGCTAGTTATTTAGAAAAGAACGAAAGTTTTTGAACAAATTCTGAACCCGACCCGTTGCGACCTCACAAAGGTTGCCCAATTTGACCCGGACCATGTTGATCTGCTACTTAACCCATCCGGCCTGCCCATGTTGCAACTTGTCACCTTTAACAGTCATCAATCTACCTTTAGCCCGTTGTCAGTCTTGTTATTCCTGTCTTCAGTTAAGATATAAGGCAACAATATGGTCTAAAAGAAAATTGGATATGAACAGAAATATATGGGTATTATAGTTCCCAAGGAGTAATTTCATGTAGTTACCTAATGTTATTATATGTGCACATTATCTCTTCAGAATATAATAACTTTGCTTGTGGTCATAATGTACAGATGGCATCCATGTTCTTCAAGGAAGTGGTCTCTCGGCTTGTTGGTTCGTTCAATGACCGTTGCCGTTTGATATATGGGCCAGGGGTCCCAGTTCATGATAAAATTATTGAACGAAGGGCATGAAACTTTATCTGGTAATTATATTGCATTAACTACCACTTATACTAGTTAGTTTTTCACGAACTGAGCACTTAATAACTAGGATGTGGATATGCTAAACAAATCACAATCGAGCAGTTCCTTTATTCTCTAAAAGATTCAAGAGGTTGCAAAATGGGTGGGTTCGGTAATGGTTCAAAACCGGTATTTCTTTGGTACGGGTTTGGTTGGCACATAACACTTTTTTGTCCAATAATATTCTTTAATAAATAATCAGTGTGTCAAGTATTATGAAAAGTATGATCTTATAATAATTCAATTTAATTTTTCCGATTAGTTTTTTAGGAGGTTATATGCATTCCAAAGACACTTTGGGTGACTTTCGAGCCGTCAGACTCGTCAAATTTGACTTTGTTGAAATTGCAGGCCAAAAGGTTTTGGAGTATTGATCCTGAATCTAGATCTTGAATACTGGATATTTCATACTATGGGTGAACGACTATCTGATTCTTTTGGTATTTTTCAAAGCCATTGATTGATTCGAGATTAGAGGGGATTCAGGGTCAAAACCATATTTTCCAAATTTCCATTCACGTATGACTTTCTCCAGAATATATAGCTGTAGTTTGTAAAATACTGCAATGAAGTTGGTCTTTTTGACCTTTTAGAAATTGTTTACACTTCGCTTACTATGCACATCTATACATCTTTGTATTTGGCCTTTCAGCTCTTGTAGAACACAATCGAAGTTAGTAGCTGGCAATATGGACCCAGACTTTCATAATTGGGTCATTTTTTGCATTTATCACAGCCTCATGGATCAATTTGGGCATGTAAATTATCAACGGGTCACAACGAGCTTAAACAAAATATGTATTCAAGAACTGATCAGAATAGGTGTATAACATAAATAAGTATGGGTACAGTTTGCATCTTCTACCCAACCCCAGTTTAATTGAAGACTAAAGAAGACCAGAACAGTTGACCCATAATTTTGAATAACCCATTTTGACCCAAAGCCGTACATCAATATACAACAAAGCTAAAGATTGCCATAATAAATTCCACAGAAAATGACTTGTTTCGACCTGAACCAACCTGATACTAACCCGTTTGTTTTGCCACCTATAGGGCTATAATAGTGACGATTTAAAGCAAATTTAATTTATAAACCTACTTATAAACACAAGGTTATACAATGCTAATAACTATAAATTTGGTTAATCTATTACATCGTATCTACAACTTAACATATCAAAAACTTTCATGTAAAATGTGTTGCTGAATCTAGTTAACAAAAACCAAAACTTCCTGTCTTTAAACCACCAAAGAAGTAACAACCCTTATGTTCGAAATGCAAACAAATCATGTACATGTTACAACAAATGGTAACACTTATGAATTGTCCTTTTTGTGAAAAAATGGTTTCCTCTTCCCCGTCATCATGAACGAAAACTTTGGCATAATCATCCTCTTCTTCTTCTTAAACAAACCTTTGACATCATGTGAGGAATCACTTTCAGGCTCACTACTCTTCGTACTAGCATTATTATTACCCGATGCCCCCGTGTTATGTGATGGTGAATCATGGTTCATCTTTTCGCTTGCTTTTCTGCTTAATGCATGAAACAACCCTCCACGACTCTCAGTTTTCTGGTTCGGGTCATTTTCACCCTTTCGTTTTTTAAGCTCTTCTTCGAAGTTCATTGTACATTCTTTAGCCATTTCCGCCTTTTGTAATGCAACATTCAAAGCATCCTTCCGTGCAGCTAATTCAGAATTGAGTTGTGTGAGCTTATTCAAATTTTGCATTTCCGAGTCTTTTGCTTCGTCAATCTTAGCCATTGCGTCAGCCACTCGTTTATCAGCCGCTTCTTGAGCCTCGTGGGCCCGTTTACTTAATTCATAATATTCCTCTAATGATATCGTGACCCCACCTTTGGGGTCTTCTCTTTTCGACCCACGGGCTGACTCGCTCTCATGAAGTGCGCTAATGGCTCCTAGAGCCAACTTTTCTTTAGCCCGTGCAGCGTCTATCTCTTTCTGAATCGCAGCGAGTCGACCTGATACCGAACTCACTCCACTTTTCGCTTGCTCAGCTGCTTCTTTTGCTTTTGTTAACACTAAACTAGCTCCTTCGGCTAACGATTTAGCATTCTCGGTTTCTTCACTTGCTTTCTGTAATTGTTTTGGGAGTCCCACGAGCTTTTCTCGGGCTTCTTTTTCTTTCTTTCTAATATTATCGAGTTCTAATCGTGTCCGTTTCAGATCCGATTCAAGATTCACAACGGCCCCCGCCCCTAACCCTTTTTGTTTCCTAATATTCGTTAAAACTTGTTTTTCGCTCTCGAGCTTGGCTGTTAACGACTTTTCAGCCGTTTTCAAACACATGATCTCTTCGGTTGTTCGTTCGATATTATGATTCACTTCATCGAGATTCTTTTTTGCTATAGCAACACCCGATTGAATATCTTTTCGTGTAAATTTATCATCGTCTTCCTCTGGCATCTTTCCTTGCATATAAATCGCTAACTCGTCTTTTAACTTCTGAAGTTCGCCCGAAGCAGTTTCTAGTTTTGACTTCACATCTTTCGCTACCACAATCTGTTCTTTAAGTTTTTCTAATTCCTCTTCAGTTCGTTTTAGTTCTTGATCCCAATATAACTCTTCTTGATCGTGTTCACTACCTTCTTGAAATCGATGTTCTTCAGCTTCTAAATGGGAAGCATGAGTGGACTCGATTGATTCTTTCGTTGTTATGAGTTGAATAGTCAAATTTTCGACTTCTCTTTCAATTTCTTTAGCTGTTGACACAGCTTCTTGGGCTTTTTGTAGAGCCGAATCTCTTTCGGATGCCAAAATAGCATAATCTTTACGTGTTTCCTCGAGTTCATTTTTTGCTGCTACAAGTTCTGAAGCTGCCGCTTGGTGTCGAGCTTTGGCAACCTCAAGTTGTGTTTTGGCTGCTACACTTGAGTCATCCGCAATTCCTTGTTCCATTTCTTGGACTCTTAGTTGAGCTAGTTCGGAATCTTGTTTTGCTTGACTTTCTTCGGTTTGTGCTCTCTCGAGGTTTAGCTTTAATTCTTCGATGAGTCGTTTGGTGCTGTCGAGATCCCTTAAGGCTTGCTCTTTTTCTTGTTCGGCTTCCTCGGACTTTTGTTTAAAGATGGGGATTTCCACTTGTGCTTTTTCGAGTTCTTGTTCTATGTACTTGCGCCTCTACATGAATCAGACAAACTTTTAAGTAAATGTGGGATTCTTGAAGAGAAATATAATCAAATCCAAAAAACTGCCCAAAAAGAAACATGTCCAATGGGTTGAACGCTCAAAGGGGTCAAAAGTCACCCAAGGATATTCAGCTTAGCTCAAATTATTGTTTCCTTCATCATATTTAATACGATGATTATTTATTAAATTTAATAAATTAAGTTAATAAAAAAGTGTTGATGGGTGGACCCAAACCTGACGCATTTGACCCTAACCCGTTTTCAAATTGCTACCCAACCCACCCATCTCGCCACTTGTAACATATGCTACTTTTTGTTTTGACATTAGGATATATACAATTATACTCTTTTCCTTCATCGCTACAAATAATTGGTATCCTAATCTATAAAAACTAAAGATTATATATAAGATAGGTTTTGATAATGACATTTCTAAAGGTTGTAGTTGAGAATATTCTTATATACTTAAAACGGTTGTATTTTATGGTTAAAGCCTAAAGGTTTTTGGTGGTAGATCAGTGATTCGTGGTAAGGTACCTGTGTACCACAAAACTTATAAAATATTTGGTTATGAGGCCAAACAAGGTGATAGCCCTGTAGATTCGTTCCCGAAACGTATGCCTACTGCACTCGTTGTTTGACACAAATCTTATGCATTTTCTATCGTCTTATTTTCATTTTGTCAAGCGTCTCCATCGTATTTTTAAGCACATCTTTATGCATATGTATTAGGACTATCTATCATTTTTCTTTTACGAAACCAATGAGTAAATTTGTGCAAATTTGCATTGAAAGGGAGATAACACAACACCAATCACATGATTATCGATAAAGAAAAAGAAGCTGGAAACGTACCTCATTTGTCTGAGCTTTGTGAGCTTTCCAGTCAACAATCGCACCGAACTTAGAAACGGCTTCTTTAACCGATTCAAAAGGTGCAGCTGTATCAATATGAGCGTTCGACTCATCCTTTTCAATCTGTTTATTATTTGAATCATCTTTATTTACAATGGGCGAAACATGGACACTTTCAACCTTTTTTCGTCCTGAAAACGATTCTGGACTTAAGAATGTATCCTCACCACCAGGAGATGATTGATAACCGGGGCTTACTTGTGGCGGTAAGCTAACAGGTTCTGGGCGAGCCTTTGAAAAACTGTTTGTATTCTTCCCCCGAATTTTCTCTTCATCCATTCCAGAAAGATCAGAGAAGTATATAGAGTCAGCTGAGTATCTGAAACATGTTCATTTATCAGCGAAATGTACATATAATTCCATCGAGTACACAACATCTACTTGCATAGTCGACAGATTTTGGACGAAGTAGACATGCTGAAAATAGCTGAAGGGTCTAATGATAATTTTATACAAGAGCTTGATACAAGTCAATTTGATTTCTATTTCCCACAGTTTATACAAATAAACCTACGAGGATATCAAATGTGTTGTTGGTAACATGTAAGTTGTATCCAATCTCCCTCCCCAACATCGAACAACAAAATTTCAGCATAACACATATTATAACGAATTTGATGCCTTAAAGCTCCACAGTTTGAAGAATACACATAAAAATCATACCAGCAAATCCGTGGAGTCAAATCCAGAAAGCTTATTACAAAATCCCTCTGGATTTTGGCCTCCGAAAACTCGAATAAACTCACCAATGCAACAATTTTAATTTACATCCAAATCCACTGTAAAAAAATAAAATTTGAATCAAATATACGATATATATATATATATATATATATATATATATATATATATATTTTAAAACATTAGAAACAAATACAAACATATTGTATATATACCTTTTCTTGGATGAAAAAAAAAAATTCAAAATTTTTTCTGATTCTGGAATGATTCAAATGATATCCCTTTCGAAATGACGAACATGATCGAATAAGGTCGTGTAATTTTGTTTACCACAATGTATCTGAGAGGCAGAGCTGTTTTTTGATTTTGTTCATTTTATCATATTTTATTTTATTTGATCTATTTTTAGATGATTTGGTGATTTTTTGAGGGTGAGCTAGAGGTTTGCAGCTGCCATTGTTTTTCATCTCTAAATATAGATTGATTCATCCCCATGCAGAACTTACACGTGCCCATTTTATTGTGTTATCCAACTCGATGTATTTTTTTCTACGTTTTAACTTATTATGAAATTATAAACAGAACTTGAAAAAGGACTTGAAAAATGAGAAATTTGTTACAGGTTGGGAAAATGGGGACAAAAACTTAAAGTTCGATGGGGAACTGGAACATAAAAGAGTACATTGGAAAAAAGGACAAAATTAAAAGTAGATTGTGTTTTTAGGTGATTAACCATTATATAAAAAAAATTAAAAAAAAAAGCGTGTGTGTGTGACAATAGTGACGGATCCAGAATTTATGGTGACTTGTAGTATTAGTATCCTAATTTCTATGAACACGTAGCACAAACAAAGAATGCAACTAAAAATGCAATTTTTCATAAGAAATTTACATATAACAAATGAACTCTTAACAACTGCTATCCTTACCTTCTCTATGGCTTCGCCCTGCTGACATGTATTGTTGACGGTTTTAAGAAAATGATAGTTGATATGAATCGAATATATGTCGATGTTGTGGATCTAGCTAGTATAAAACAATTTGATTTGATAACTCTGGTAATTCAAATGTCGAAGTTGTGGATTGTGATGGTTCATTTATCATGTTATGTTGATGAACTTTTAAAGCACATGTAAAGTTATAAAACTTACATCTCATTCATCAGGGAATTTCTGTCCATCAAGATCTATTACTATGTTTGTTCTTTTTGTTCATTAATGTGATTTAGTTCCTTGATGTGCGTGAGTTTGATCACATTTCGTGAAATATGTCTCGTGACGATGATTATGGAGGTTGATGTGGGAGCACGAATGTCGGTAAAATGAATGGTAAATTACACGTGTCCATTGTACCCTATGTCTATAAAATAATACTAATAATCATGACATGCTATCATTTGTAGTAGGTGTTGATGTAACATATGTTTTTATGTCTTCTTTGCGTATCCTATGACATGATGTTATCACTCTATAAAAAATATCATTTATTGAAGAAATAAGTAATCGAATACATACAATAGATTTTGTAATAAATCCATATTATATGCAATAAGAATATGTTATAGGCAATAGGTTTTAATAAACTTGTGTATCAAACCAAGCACTTAGGTTCTAGTAAATCCATCAAGTATATCATTCAATGGGTTAACATATGTGTACGTAGTATATTTAATTAAATGACCATTAACTTTCAAAATATATTTAGAAAAACATTGTACTTTTAAAAACATATTTCAAAACATAATATATTTTCTGGAATTTATAAACAGTTAATTGGTTTGACCTTCTTTTCTCAAGTGCCGAACTTCCTTAGAAGCGAGGCTTCAATTTGCAACATCATTAAACCCATCACAGAGAGATCAATCAAACACGTCACATGTTAAGGAAAATTAGACTTTGCCATACTTCTTGAATTGGAAATTCACTGTGTTCAATCCACCTTTAACTTTGAGGACCTGTTAATTAGCATCCAATTTAACCAACTCTGCATAATTGGGTTTGTCTTCGAGTATATTTATAGAAAGAAAAAAAAGTAAATCAGTCATACAATAGTTGCACTAAAAATGTGTCGCACCCCAAATTTCGTGTGCAGCGAAAGTCAGGTCGAGGCGCGACTAATAAAGCATATTACACAAGGTTACATTGAACGACCTCTATATGCGTCGTTTGGAAATAAATACGTTTCCATAAATAAAATGTGTCGAAACACGGTGTTTACAATCCAAAATATTGTTCCTAGAGTCCACGTTTATAACGGGAGATTCTACTACATAACTAGTGTACAAAAAGTAATGCTATTGAATCTCCTTGTAAATGCAGTTTGAAAAATCATGCGACTCTAGCTAATGCTTCCAAAGCATTCCTATTGCGTCGTGAACCTGAGAAATACACGCTAAAAGGTCAACAATAATGTTGGTGAGTTCATAGGTTTGAACAGTTAAAATCATAAGTATGAAACACAAGATTTCCTTTGCGTTGCACGAATACAAATTAATGTAAATATGTGCCATGTGTCATGAGCTCATAGTT
Organism: Gnaphalium uliginosum; assembly: GCA_963930675.1. NCBI lineage: Eukaryota > Viridiplantae > Streptophyta > Magnoliopsida > Asterales > Asteraceae > Gnaphalium > Gnaphalium uliginosum. Next base: position 39,663,933 of record OZ005684.1, on the reverse strand, counting down.
CGAAGCTTAACCCTTGTTGGTGCCTCCGCGGATGCCTAATTCAGAACACTCGCCATGTCAAGTATAAAGCGTCCGTTGACCAGTTAGAGCAGCTAACTCGGACGGGGGTGTCAATCCCCAATAGATCTATTCAATAATACTCACGCTTACGATATTAACGAACTACAATATGTGAGGACTTTTAGTGGATTAGAGTATCACTCGTGCAAATCAGTGTAAATTTTCCATGTTACTTGTGTTCATATAAAAAAAACAGAGCAGTGTATTCTCACCCCAATGTAAAAACAGTAAAAGTGGGGCTATGAGACTCACCTGAGTCTTGTAAGCAAGCGTTTGCAATTAGCAAATAAGTGTTTCCCAAGTGCAATCTTCTAGCGTCATAAACGTGTAAGGTTGTAGGTAAGTAGATGTCTCAAAAGACCATCTATGCTGGTTGTCCACTCAACTAGTTATGTCCAAAGTTTATCGTTTGATTTTAGAAAACGTGTACGGCTCGTTGGTGACGTTTTGTAATAATAATTTCCGAAAACATTATTATTATGTTTGTTTCGTTGTATACTTATAAGAGTATATGTATTGCGTGTACGAGTAACGTCGTATATAAATATTCGTTGTTATTTATGGTTACGTGTGTTTAATACCTTTGTGAAAACATGGTTTTGATCAAATTGTTTTGTGCGACACTTAGAGTTAGTGTCGCAGGTTACTGCGACACTTGTAATGGTTGCGACACTTGGATTAGTGTCGCAGGTTATTGCGAAACTTGTAATAGTTGCGACACTTGGGTTAGTGTCGCAGGTTGCGACATTAGACTTAGTACTGCCAGTTATAACTATTGCGACACTTAGTTAATACTGCTGGTTTGAATGTTGCGACACTAGGTTTAGTGTCGCAAGTTGCAACATTCGCACACCACTGCGACACTCAGGGTCTGATTGGTGTTTCGGTTTTTGTTCTAAGTGTTTTAGGTGTCATTTTTCATTTCGGGCTAAGTTTATACGAGTTGTTTTTGTCTAATTTTATTTATAAAGTTACGAAAACTCATTTTGGGCATGAATCCTAGTGTTTTATAAAATGGTTCGCGTTTTATCGTTTGAGGCTCGTTTTTGTTGACTTGGTCAAACGTGCTCGGTTTGACCCGAAACTTTTACACGACTCTTAAATATGTTTTAGGACTTATAAAGAGTAAGTTTTACATTTTGTGGTTAACCCGAAAGTGCCGTTTTTTAAATATATGTCAAAACAGTCCCTGGGGTTGTTTCATCAGATTTTGTACGCTTTTCGTGGCTCGTTTTGACTAGTCAAAGTGTCGAGATAAAATCCGAGAAAATTTCCAGAAATTCCCCCATCTCTTAGCTACTTAACATAATTTTTCCATAATTTTTAGTTATCGTTAAATCGGTCAAATAAATAGGCAAATCCCCTGACATCCAAATATGACGAATCCGGATACACGTTCAAAGATCTAATTACCGTACGAGTTCTACAAAACTTCACAAAATGAAATTGTACAAATTTTAAAGCTAACAAGATTTGTGACCTCTAAGAAAAAGCCTCATGTCGTTTGGAGTTGTGTAGCTCGAGTTATGGGCTCGAGAAGTTAGTACAAAAATCTGACCATCAGGTTAGTCCGACTTTTGTTTTTGTAAATTCGTTTTCGGGTATCAAACGGTGTCGAAAAATTACGAAACCACTTGAAAACGAAAGCTAACATCTTAAACTTAGTTTTTCTCTTTTGATTCGACAATTTTCGTTAAGTTTTGAATACAGGTCAAGTTTCTGGTCAGAAAACATGTTGAAGTTTTGTGTTTGTTTAGTGTTTTAAAAAAAAACGTTTTTGACAAGGTTTTTTGACATAATTTCGTATGAGTGAACTTCTAGCATGTTGTTACATGTTATCCGAGTAAATAAAACGAAAAATGATGGTTCTTACAAGTGAAATCGATGATCTAGAAGAGAAAAGAGATGAAGAATGATTGGTCTTGCTTTTTGGGCTTGATTCCTTCTTGAAAATGATTGTGGATGATGATGGTGATGATGGTGGCTGGTGGTGGTGATGTGGTGGTGATGTTGGTCGTGGGAAAGAGAGAAGAGAGGAGTGGTGAAAGTGTGAAAGTGTGTGTTTAGTTTGAGTGTGTTAGTGAATAAGAGGGTTAGTGAGGTAAAGTGAAAGGAGAGGGGAGGGGGGCATGGCTGCATTCTTGTGGGTCCCACCCCCATGTGGGTGTGTTAATTTTGTTCTCCAAGTTTACGTTACGCGCGGTGCTCGTTTACCCGTTCGTTTCGTCGTTCGTTTAAACGTTTATTAGTTATGTTTTTCGTTAACGATTTAATCGCATCAATTTTTGATTGAAATTTTATTTAAATACTTCATTTTAAGTTGTTGAAATATAAATCGAGTTTCGTTTGGTTGTTGGGCGCGATTCGCGCGTTTTCGTCGCGTATGGTACTTTTTATACAAAACGTATAACGTTTAATATATTATCGTAATAATATAAGTTAAATAACGATTATTTAATATAGTTACGTTATTTAAGAATATGTTTTTCACCAACGTCCATATTTAGTGTCGGATTCCATCCGATGGTTATCCCGTAATTAAAATAAATTACGTATGTGTGTATATAAATATACAAAAATGTTACTGTACGTAGTCCTATTTCAAACTAAATACAAGTAATGACGCTATGATTTAATACAAATGACGGCCTAATTTGCCGGGTGTCACAAAATGTGATTAAGCTAACATGGGGTAAGCGAGTGTTGACTCTTGATCATCCTCAAAACTAAACTCAACCTAAAAATTGAAAATTGATCGAGCATTTTGTCGAAGTCGATAAAGATGCGCGGTAGATCTAATGGGAAAGAACATGAAAAGACACTAAACGACCTGCAAATAAAACCTCTGAAAATCAAACTCATGTGACAAACAGCTTTCAAATCGTACATGTGAAATGGAGTAGGTGGCGATGAGGACAATCACGACGATGATGGCCTTCAGGGAGAAGGTGAAGGTAACGGTGACAGCAAAGGGATTTGACGACTGTGACGGTGACTCTGATGCCAACTCTGATGGCAAGAGAGTCGACTATTTGGACTGATGCAAAGTGACAGACGAGACGATAGAAGACCAATGGTCACCGGTTGGTGAAGGGTCTTTTTTTACCGTCAAGTGTCTAACAAGATTTTTACAATTCTGTAATATTTTACAATAAAAATAATAGTATTTGTTAAATATTTATGGAAGTACACATTTTGTTAAATACTCTTTGAAACTACAAGGCTTTACCTAAAAACCGTTGATTCATTGCTCATATTTTACGTTGTTAAGAGTTAGTTGAGATCATTAGAGCATGGGTAATTTTTAGAGAATGGGAGAATTAGTTAGATTCCACCATTCTTATTAAAAGTGAAAGAGTATTTTGGTCATTTGCAAATAGCTTAACAAAAATAAATATTCAACTACAAACAGCAACACATGCGTACATCTATTGAAGCATCTAGGGTTTTTCAGAAAACACACACTCACACCTACAGACGGCAATTGAAGAAATTAGGGTTTCCGAATTCAAAATCGATAGCCTCTGCAATTAAACGAGCGATTGAAGACACGTCGAGTGAGATTAGCAAACTAAAACAATGATCAATCTACGAACGTTGTATCCAAGGTGATTTGATGTGATTTTGTTAAAAGTTGCATACGGCGATTTAAAGTAACTGAAGACGCGATTTAATGTAATAATAGCTGCAATATCATGTAACTGAAGCAATAATTTTATCTCATCTGAATGAAGATTCGATTATCAATTTGATTGATTATATGTTACTCGTAGTTTCTGTGAATTTGTAGCTTGATATCTACTTTTTTTAAATATAAAAATGACATAATTATAGTGAGCACGTTTGTAGTTTCTAGAAACATTGAGTGTACGTTCATTAGTGAACAAATTTCAGTTGATTTAGAAGAATACAAGTAATTTCTTATGATTTAGTTGATATAAAAACTGTTGATCATATATAACACATGTGATATCTTATATCTTGTAAATCTTCTATGATGTAGAACTGTTGATCATATATGAAAACTCAAAACGAGCAAAGCGATTGAATAGAATTCTACGTGTAACTTCAAAAAAGATAATATAACATGTGATATTATATTTACATTAATAACACATGTGATTGTAAATTTCTGATTGACACTAATAACACATCTTTTATATATAATTAAAAGAGGATACCATGGAGGATTCTTAACCATTGATTGGGTTCCTTTCTTTACAATTTAAGGTCTAGAATTTTTCCGTATAATTACACTTTTAACCCCTAATTTATTTTTTTTATTTCCTTTTCCTTTACAGTCAATTTGGAGGATTCTTAACCACTAATAACCTAGCCACATTAAATTTAAAAATCTTCTACCAAAACCCTAACTCCATCACGGCCTTCACACCTCCACAAAACCCTACCTTCATCGTCCCGCTACCTAATTCCACCGCCGCTTCCAACAACCACCACTGGCATCAACGTCACGGCCTTCTCACCACCACATGCTTCACCGTACATCTCAATCGATAATTCATTTTATCATTCTAGGTGGAACATTTTGGACGCCAGATTCCTGACAATTACTTTTGAATTTAATAATGTCATGCTTATCGTGTAATTGCGATTAGGGTTTACATTTTTGGGTTATAAAGATGTGATGCATAAATATATATGTTCACTGATTAAAGGTTTTTGTTTTGAGTTTGACTTTCATCTTCAGTTCTTCACAGTCAAGCCTTGCAACATATTACCCAGAAGTTTACTGAAATGTTCAGTTATTTATGTTGTGAACTTGTGAATAGTATCGTAGGTGTTCGTTTATTAGTTGAAGATAAATCATGTCAAGTACTCAAGTTCGTGTGTCATACTCTGTTATGTAAATAGCTACTTTGCAAATATGATTTATACCATGTTTATAGGAGTTTAAGCATCCCAATAACTGTTCTACGTTGTCGCAATTAACTTTTTGATATCTCTCATTGAGTTTTTTTTTTATTATTATTTTTTAGAAATGCAAGTACTACAATCCCTGGACTTGAGGTCATCCACTAAGCCTGCACCACTAGATGAGGCCTTTAATTTTCAGTAAAAGATGTAGATTATAGACTATACAAGCATCTTTATCTTATACGACGTGTTTGATCATTGTACGCATAGCATAGAAAGAAGGCAACGACGTACGAAGGTCGTGAAAACATAGGTCAGAGAAACACTCATGACAAAAAGCCGCTTAAGAAACATAGAGGTATTTGTAGCAAAAAAAACCACCTTACCGTTAGCAATTAATACATGATTTGTTTTTGTTTTATGTAGTAAGTGCTAGTTAGATTTATTAAATTCATTCTTTACATGTGATGTACTGCCAACAGAAAGCACGAGAGCGGTTTCGCTCACAAATTGACAAGTTGTCTAATATGGAAAGCGAATCAAGCATAATCGTTAATGGAGCGGTTGCTTTAGGGAACTGCCCTTTACATAGCAGCAGACGATGATTGGCTCATTTCTCATTCTTCCGTACCACTTCCTTTGATGCTTTTTTTGCGAGATTGAATGATCTTTCTATGGTTTACTGCACGCGTTACAGTTCGTCATTTCGATCATCACCTAATACGTTTCTTCGGTGTGTGTAGAGAGATACATGTATGAAGGTATATCCAGCTCTAACTGAATTCATTTAGGATATATGATAATTAAATAGGGATTTCCTTTATAAACTTAAATAGACTTTGATATGATATTCCCCATCTCCTAGAAGTAAGACTTTATGAAAATCAAATAAAAAGTGAAAAAATGTATGAGCTATATTCTGATAATAACATGCTCCCTTAAAAAGTTATATTTGATTTTCAACTAGGAAATTGCATAAACGGTTTACCAACTTTGCTCTGTTCTCGGTTTTGGATAATAATTGTTGTTACCACCTATAACAACCTAACTGTCACACCCCCCAAATTAGAATAATAATAATTAAGGCGGAAGCTCGGGGCGTGACCCGATCAATCGACAATAAATCGAGAGCGTATGATTATCGCAGAACATCTATAATATTAAGATGTCAAATATAGTTTTACAAACGTTTCGGCTTATCAAGCCGTCAAAATAGCAAAGTTATCATTGCTTTTAATAAAGATACGTTCCGGGATAAAACAACATTAGGTTAGCATCATACATAAATCTCATTTGTTCAAAAAATGGCATCCTAATTATCATGGCAAGTATGGCTCCAAAATGCATGCGGTCTTGCGGCATGGCTAATTCTCTGAAAAACATATTTAAAACGTCAACATAATTGTTGAGTGAATTCACAAGTTTAAGACTCAATCATAAACCATTATTTAGTAAAGTTCATCAGTAAATCAAAGTATGGCATCGAAGGCCTAAGGTACGATTATTTAAAGTTTGAAACAAAGACGGTGATCCCCCAGTAGGTTTGCAAGTCCTATGAGTTAATATGCCGAAACTAAGCCTATAACCAAACCACGACTTATAATGAATCGTTTTTGCCTTGGACAATGTAAATATACGATCCTCGATGCGAAACAATGTCGCTAGTTAGCGCGACTAACCAAAACAGTGGGAGGGAACGTCACCCCGATAGTACTATCCGTATATTCAGTCGCTAGCGTCATCTAGTTAATGGTTATAGTCATTGTAAGCAAAAGGACTTCTATGCACTACAACTTGAGAACGTAGGCTCCCATAAGGATACGTTGTCAGGTTTCAATAATCGCATAAATCAGTTATATGTTTTTCACCCCAATGTTTGAAAACATTAAAACAGTAAAATAGGGGTTGTGAACTCACCTACGTCCGAGCGTGCTAGCAGCAAGAGTTTAAGTAAACGAGCCCAAATAAGCCTCTTAGCGCCCTAAACGCATGAGGTCAAGTTAATAAATGTAGACGACTTAATAGTCCGTATATGCTAGTTGTTCACTTAACTAGGGTTTTATGTGCCTTATAGACGTGTGCGGCACGTTGTGATCATTTATAGTTTTCAAAATACTACAATCGTTTATGTCATCCTTTTAATATATTATTATTCATAATATATTCATAGCGTTGATTATTGATTCGTTATATGTATCGTCTCGACTATATTGGAATCGAAGTTCATAATTCCGTTTAATCGACATATAATTGTGTGTCGTACGTTATTATAATATAAACATGTCGCTTAGATATAACATACATTTTTAGTAACGTTATAAGTTTTATAATTCATTTTTGTAACATTTATCGTTAACGTACGTTTTAACTCGTTATAATTCGGTTTTCATGATTTCTCGGTCTATACACTAATCATGACTTAATGTATATTTTTATAATAAAGTCCCCTTAATTACAGAGGGTCCTTAACAGCCCTCAAAGTTTCTAAGTGACGGTTTTAGTCCTTGTAGTTTCTATTTTGTCATTTTAGGTTGAATCGTTTGGTTTCTTCGATTTTTACCGTATAAGTTAGATTCTCGACATCTTTTCTTAGGGTTTTCACTTGTGGACACTTAAGTTACTGTTTTTAGGTCTTAAGTCCCTGAACTTTCTGATTTTACACTATTAGTCCTTAAAGTTTCCAATTATCTCGTTTTTACTCAAACTTTCGGTTTGTCGACTTTTAACCACACAAGTCTTGATTTTAACACTCTAAACTATAGATTAAACTTTAATATCATTTTACTTACTTATTTTACCATCTCAGCCCATAACTTATAGATTTTACACTTTTAGTCCCTCTAGTTTCATTTATTCCATTTCTTGCACAATACTTTGGTTTGTTAGTGTTTAACCTCATGGATATTGTCTTAAATCATGGTTTACACTTTAATATACATAAGTTACTTATTTTCACAGCCATGGTCCAAGACTTTCTGTTTTTACATGTATAGTCCCTCTAGTTCTCATTTTTCCACTTTTAACCCCATAGTTTAGTTTTCTTGGGTTTTAACCACAAGGGTTTGGTCTTTAACACTTTAATCCATAGATTAACATAATAAACCATAAATAATCTGTTTTTAACATTATAGTCCTCAAAAATTCAGATTTTACATATTTAGTCCCTTAAGTCTTCTTTTTGATATTTATCACCCAAAAGTGTGTTTAGTTAGCTTTTAAACCACAAAGTTTATGTCATTACAAGTTTATTGTGTTATTTAGTTTAAAATAACTATTTTAACATAAATAAGAGTTTATTACATATAAATGAAGAGTTTAAAGTGTAGAACATATATTTTGCATTTTTAAAGTCTCTAAACTTCTAAACTTGTGTATAGACTTTTCATTTATTAAGCTTACTAGTTATTGTTTATAAAAGATAAAGTAATTAGTTTAAAAACATATTTTAGTATGAGTGAATATTTTTAGCATAAGCATATATATGAAGTTAAATAGTTAGAGAAAAAGTTTCATTGCAAAGCTTTTAGGATGAACTTTGAGCAAGATGAGAAATTGATTTCTTTGTGTATGATCCCTAGCTCTAATCCGTGTATTTAACTTTGTTTACCCATGGGAATGTAGTGGTGTTAAGGTTTGTAGGTGTTTATATGTTAAAAGAGTTTTAATTTGTGTTTTGAAAATGGTGGTTTAAGGTGGTTTGTGGTGGTGTTCTTGAAAATCAAAGTGAGAGAGATGGGAGGGTGTGTTTTGGACCGTGAGTTTTGAGGGAGAAAGGAGGTGAATGTGTTGTGTTTGTTTGTGAGAAATTGTATGTTGAATGAATTGTTAAGTGTTCAAGTAAAGGTGGTATGGTAAGAAGTATGGTGTACATGTAAACTTTGAGAAGAGATGGCCATGGAGGGGGGGCCTAGGGCCGGTTTTGGAGAGTGAGGGGGGAGGGGGCCCTTTTTGATTTTCACTAGTTAGTTTAGGTTTAGATATTTAGGTCATTAAGCACTAATCTTGAGTAATTAAGTGCTAATCATGTAATTAAGGTGATTTAGTGGTAATTAGGGTAAATTAATGGTATTAGAATATTACTAGTTGGTTTTAATAATATTCGAATGTTTATCGTTAGCTCGTTCGATAAATTACGTAATCTAACTTGTCGTTGTACGTCTTTTAGTTCTCGTGAACGTTTATCGTTTATCAAAGGTTGTTATGCTTATATATTAGCATAATTATCATGCTATAAATAACTACTATTTATATTCGAATAGGTTTATGTTATTTATGAAAATTGATCACAAACGTTCGTGGGTGTCGGTCTTTACCGATTGTTTGTGTAATTCTCAATGATTACGAATGCATCCCGTATTAAAATAGTGCGCATCTCAAATGCAAATGTGGGCTTTGTGCTAGACTTTATTTCGATAAAAACGAATTCATATTAATTAAATAGAGAATTAGCCTAATATGCACGTAAAATGATGTACAGAATTTACCAAAATTTTAGGGTTGTCATAGTAACTAACTTTCAGGACTTCTGATAGAAAATCTCTTACATTCAAATATGATATAAGTTAATTTGCGCTGGTTAGTTAAAGACTTGAAGTGCTGGTAAGTTTGACCATTTTGACATTATCCCCTGTCATGGCGTCTGAAAAAGATGTTCACTTGAGATTATCTTGAACGAAACATTCTGAATGTTCAAGCTTCTTTTTTTGTGAGTGTAATAAAATGTATTACCCACCACATAAATCATACCAAAGGTTAGTGATAGATAGTTAGTTGGTGGACATAAAAGTTGTCATTTGATTTCTTTTCATGTCAAATAGACATGGAGTGTAAATGTCAATCTTGATTTGCTTACACTTTTGTGTGTGTGTGTAAGAGTGAGTGTTGTAATTACAATGCGCAAATAAGCAAGTTTAGGTTCATTTGGCAAGAATTGAAACTACTCTCCTAAACATGAACTATTACAATCGTCATGGGATGGATGATTAAGTGATGGTAAATTGTTAATATCTGTGTTACGAACGTTTATCATTTGGTCAACTGCAGGCTTTGGCACCATTTCAAGAAGTTTCCAACAGATACAACCAGGAAAAACAGAATGTTTGTGCTTGTGCCTTTGTTAATTATAGTCCTATTAGAGTTGGTGGATCCGGGGGTAATTGTGTACTGGCCAAAACAGGTTGGGTCAACACGACACACTTCTTGCCCATATATTACAGTTTTTATAAACAATTAAGGTGTCAAATATAAATACAAAATTTGTTTAATTTTTGTAGTATTCCAATTTTTTGAGTAAAAAGATCTAGGATGTTTTATGCATTAGCTATATACTTTTGGCCACTTTCGATTCACTTGACCCGTTTGACTTATATATTTCATTCTTAGCTTAAAGCACAACCCGAATCACCCCATCACGAGTAAAGTCGTTGAAGTTGCATTTAATTGTGCCTATTATCAGGCACATTCTATTAGGAATCTGGTAGCCTAAACTGTTATACATCTATTCCGAATATGGTATTTATTAGTCAGAATGTTAATTTGTTGATGTATATTGATGCTACATAATTTTGCTGCCTCATATGTCATAAAGTGATTAATCTCCTTCTTACTACCCCCTACGCACACAATTTTTGCAAGTCCTGTTTGCAGGATACCTTTGCTGGACAAACTTATATGAAGGAGAGGACATGTGATGATGTGAAGGTAGACGTATATTAAGGGCACAAAGAACATCATGGAATGTCCATCATGCTCTAATGACATTTCCGAATACCTTCAAAATCCAAGGGTAAATGGGAAACTCTATTGTATTTTGTTCGATTATTAGAATGTTTAATAATATATAAATATGCGTTGTCGTGACATGTGAATAGAGAACTGATGAGTGTAATTGAATACTTCAACAAAAACACAAAATGTGTTGATTCATTGTCAACTGTCATATTTATAAATGATTAAAGTAGATATTTTGTTGTACTATTTTATACTAGAGATATTTATAGAATATTAATTATTTAGTAAACTATTTTGTATGTGCATGTATATATATATATTTATAGATCAAGAGGAAAGTAATTTTTTGAGGGAAGGTTGGAAGTTAACTATTCGTTCGCGATGAATGATAATCAAACGTAAAAATATAACGTAAAAAAATATATTTTTATCAAGAAGTATTAATCAAAACCGATGTTATAACTACTAATATTCATATATAAACTACTTTTTATAATTTATAATATCATATGATGAATATAAAGAGAATTTTCTAATATTCATCATTAATGAATGTTAACTGAAGTGGATATTATCATTTTCTTTGAAAAATTATTCGTTAGCATTCATATTTCTCATAATTAGAGTTTAAAGCAACATAGGTAAATTTTTGCCAAAACACAATTACCTGCACATAAATATAGTAGCTGCTTAATATATCTAGGCAACTTGAAAAATGAAATGCAATATGCATCAAAATGAATAAGATAACTTATTGACTACATGGACATTTGGATAAGGAATTTTAAGATGAATTTTACAAGTATTGGTATGAATGCCTTCAAGAACAAAAGCACAATGATGAAATATATTTAGTTCATTGTGAAAGTCAAAAGAAAAGGATTTGGGTTTAGAAAAAAGGGATGATGTTCTCTGGATCATAGTGTTTTTATCATGATTGTTTTCACCAAATGGGTTAATGATGAGCTTGAGCACTGTTTCTCGAGAAAGCTTAAATGCGTTCGAATGGTTAATGAATGTTGGAGTGAAGCTAAGTTGAAATGGTTTAGACGGAAATGGTTTTGTGATGGGCTTATTGGAATTGGAGGTGGAAGGTCTGCATCTTGATCTTATTAAGTCCACGGAATAATCATTATTTGGTGTTGGCTTAATGGTCTAAGTGATAACATGGCGAATACTTATGGGGTTATGCATTGGACTTATGAGAATACAATTAGTCATGTTTATAGTTCTATACAAGTATAAAAAGTAACTTTGTTTAGCCTTTTTCCTTTTTTGATTGTCTATCCTAACATGTTTTGGGTAGACAAAAGTGTTTTCATTTGAGTATGCCAAAACTAAATCTGTGATTTTCTCTCTGTTTCAAACAAGAGTGCTTAATGTTGAATTGAGAACATTGTTTTAGTGATATTACTTGATCCTTGCAATATCGTACATGAACAATATTCATTTTTTATATATATATATTTGGTCCGTGATTCATTGTACTTGATTAAACTCGCACAACAATGGTCTATAATGAGCTAATCATTATTAAGTTTTATTAATAATCTCGTGTAGTCGCGAGTCAATAAGAAAAAAAAAACCTTATTTGTATCATTAATGGCGGGATAAGATATATAGATATCTACTTTGTTAAATGAATATACAATAGTAGTCTCGGATCAATGAGAAGAAAAAACGTTATTTGTATAATTGATGGCAGGATAAGATATATTGATATCTACTTTTGTTAAATGAATATATGATACAATATACTATTGATCATTGTTTGTTGTCATGTTTTATGAGTAGAACTAATCAATAAGAATTGTTATTAGTATATATTTTAACTTTTGTAAACATTAATGTTAAAATATTGTCATTGATTATGACACATTATGTTAAAATTAATTTTATTGTATTGAGCGTTTTGTCTTTCATAATTAAATAATACTGTAAAATTCTATAAATAAAACCATATTTTATCATTACATACCATAGTTTTATCTTAAAAAGATAAAATCTTTAATTCTAACATTTAAAAAAGTCAAATGTCAAAGTCCGCGTTATCGCAGGTCCTTCACCTAGTGTGTTATTATTACTGAATATCATGTGTGGGTGTGTAACAAAAACACATGTGATAAAGTTTTATATGACATGTGTAATGACATGTCACTAAAAAAAATATCACATGTGATAAATTACGTGTCATACCCTATACAAAACAACAAACAAAACATATGATTATTTTAATTGATTCTATCGGATATTCTATTATATATCACATGTGATAATCTAGTGTATCACATGTGTTAAGTTACTATAATACAATAAGCTATTGTATCACATGTGTTAAGTTACTTTGTCAACGGAGAATGACATATGAATGCCCTGTTATGATTAATTTATCACATATGAATTAAGAATCGTTGAAAGCAAATGCTAGATAGTTATTTATTTTTAAGAGTTGATATTACTTTCATTTACATGTGTTATGTGATATACACACCTAAAGAGATATTGTTATTGCAAAATCATATTTGCTATATTTTACAACACATGTGTTGTGTTGCCAACACATGTGAAAACTTTCTTATCACATGTATTGTTCTTAACACATGTGTTTTAAAATATAATACGTACAATATTAAAAAAAATTCATGTGGTTTTGACATATGTGTCGTGTTGAGTCTTTAACACATGCTTTCTGAATATATGTGTTATACATATCTTGTGCTTTTAACGCATATGTTATATTGTTAACGCATGTGTTCTATTGTTAACACATGTGTTGTTAATACAAGTGATTTTAAAACATAAGCATATAACATTCAAAACATAAATACATATATTTTTAACACATGTGTTCGTGTTACTAACACATATTTTCTTAACATATGTGTTGTACATATGTTATAATTAACGCATGTGCTATATTATTAAAACATGTGTTGTTATGTGAATTTGGAACATAAGCATATAACATTCAAAATAAATACATATGTTTTTAACACACGTGTCATGTTGTATTTTTAATACATATTTTCTTAAAATATGTGTACACACATGTTATGTAGTTAACGCATGTGTTATATTGTTAACACATGTGTTGTTAATATATGTGAATTTAAGATATAGGATTAAATATTTAACACAATCACATGTGGTTTAACACATGTGTCGTGTTGTGTTGTGTTTTTAACACGTGCTTTCTTAACATATGCGTTATACATGTTTTGTTGTTAACACATGTGTTTTAACACATGTATTCTTAACACGTTTTATATTGTTAATACATGTATTTTATTTGTAACACATGTGTTGATTTTAAAATGTACGGATTACAATATTCAACACAATTATATGTGTTTTTTGCACATGTGTCGTGTTGTGTTTTTTAACAAATTCATTTGTAACACATGTTATATACATGTATTATGTTGTTAAGGCATGTATTGTATTGTTAACGGTATAATATTTAAATAAATCAAACATACACAAAAAACACACATGTTAAAAATATATACCACCTAAATATATGCAAAAAGAATATTCAAAACACCATAACTTACTACAAGCCACATATGTTACTAGTTACAAAGATATATTACCACAAACTAATCACCTAAAACCTGTCAAACCTCATCAAAATTTTCATTCCTATCTGTACTTGTCTAGCCTATTTATTTTTCAATCTTCTTCAAAACAGAGTGCATGGGATGAGAATACGTCTTCAAAGTATTCATGAAAGAAAGTCAACTGAAAAGGACAATATGGAATAAAAAAAAAAAAATTAATTAATGAACCAACACATGTTATATGTAACAAGTATATAATAAATCACAGTGATATAACCTACCATCAAATCGTAAAAACAAGGGATAATAGATAGCTAGCTAGATATAGAAATAAGCCAGGTTGTGCTAGTGCGAGCTAGCAAGGAACACCTGAAAACTCACCATAAGAAATTGTTTAGCAATAGTACGATCAACGAGCTAGCAAGAAACACCTGAAAACTCACCGAAGTTTAGATATCTAGCTAGCAATGAATGTTTTGGTTCTACATCAAACTTGTCTCAGTAATCTAACGCTCAACACTATTTTTTTCATCTAAAGAAATCGTATAATGATACACATCTGGCAAACCAAATTACACAGCCACGACACTATAATAATCCATATGTGACTAAATTCTTATGACTCAAAGCGACTGAGCAATTTTACAATTCACCATTTTGCACATTGTTAACAAATTGCTAATAAATAATTTAATTATACACGAAACTTTTGTTACTTGTCTAACAATCATCACTATATGTTCATCAGTTCTATTAATTAGCACTCGACATAAAATTCATCTAAGCACTCAACATGAAATCTCATTTAAGCACTAATTTTGTTACTATTGCTTATCGTATAGGCACTCAACACAAAATTCATCACTACTCACAAGTAATTCAATATGCATACGGTTTAAAATTCATTGAATTTGATCTACGTTAATCGTACAAAATCAACAAAAAATACAATAGAATTCATTAAATAACATAAAAAATTAACAAAAAAGTGTATGTGAATTGCGTAAAACATAAATTTACGAGGAGGAATTGAATTCAACGATATCACTGAAACAAAAGCATCAACAACCTTTCGCGAAGCATGTTCTCTTACTTCTCTCCTAATATCCATAATTAAGAAGTTTGAATCAGAAGAAATCGAAGAACTAGGGTTAAATCAGATTTAGGAAAAAACTAGATGAAAAACGCAATTTAACGGATCAAATCGCTCAAAAGACTGAGAAGATAACATAAATTGAGCTTTTGAGTGTTGAATCGAAAGAATAGATATGGAATTAGATCGATTTCAGTTAGGACTTGTGTGAGAGAAAAGGGGAACGCATTTTTTTAGAGCGGCTTACAGAATGAAAGGAAGGGAAGGAGTTGGATCTTGGTGATTTTTGTGATATTACCGAATTGCCCCTCCGCCCAAAATTAAAATATATTACGATTTTTTTAATAAAAGGCTGAAATTACGTGGACCATTGATGTTGATGATTCAATGGCTGGTGTTCATTCTCCCATACTTTCAATAAAATGTGTACTCTAATAAACTTTTCTTACAAAAGCATTTTTTTTTTTAAATATTTACAATATTAATTCAAGTTTATTAATATTTATAAGATTGGTCCATAGCTTTCTTTCTTTGCTCTCAAGATCCAACACATACGTTTACTTAGTCATAGACGCAGCAAAAATTAATTTTTAATTACAATAACATATTTAAATTATTCTTAAATGAGTTGGCAGGTCAACCCGCTTCTACATGTACTCAACCGCCTGACTTATAATAAATACCGAATATGTTGGTGGATTGAAGGGTTCTCGGATTGGTGGGTTAAAAATTTCAATCGAAACCTATTTACTTTCATGTCAAGTTTATCTTAAGTTTCGAATTGTCTCAAGAATTATCAACCATAAATAAAGTTATCTACTTTAGCTAAGACTTCGTATAATGTAATCAAATTGCTATTGAACCCTGAGAAATTTAATCTCAATTTTACTAGTACGAGAAATGCTACAAATATGGAAACTAAAACTTATATTAAATTTATATATGAGAGTTGAACCAGTCAAACTTACTTCCTTTCATTTCATTTTCCTTTTTCTTACTTGTCTTTTTGTCACATAGTTAATCCACGTTATTGTGCATGTATCCTTTCTATCAAATTTTTGTAAGTTCACCATTTTTCACATGGTACTCCTTAAGTCGTTTTTGAAACAAAGTAAAAGTAAACTAGAATAAGAAGCAAAGTGTTAATGCTACATTCGCTTCTTTTATACACACGTATATATATGAGTGAGCTTCAAATGAAAATGTAAATTTTTGTAAGAATAGAGGAACCAATAGGAATACGTCATGTGTCACAAAATCCACTTTCCTCTACGTTTTTAAAAATTAAATATCTCAAGAATGGCTCATTGAAAAATTATAAAAATCGCACCATAAAAATAAGCATTTTTTTCTCTTCGATTAGACATCTCACATGATATACTTTCGACGACTTTTTTTATGATTGTACAATATTAGTAACACATGTGGTACTAATTCGTAACACATGTGTTACTCGGTGGTAACACATGTGTTACCTAACACATGTGTTAACTGCTATTAACACATGTGTTATTTGTATTACTCGGTGGTAACACATGTGTTACCTGCTGGTAACACATGTGTTAACTGCTATTAACACATGTGTTATTGGTTGCTTACACATGTGTTACTCATTAGTAACAGATGTGTTATTCGTTTACAAACCCAAAGAAAACGAAAAAAAAAAAGTTGTCGAAAGTATACCTTGTGAGATCTTTAATCGAAGAGAAAAAAATGTTAATTTTTTATGGTGCAATTTTTATGATTTTTCGATTTACCGTTTGGGAGATATTTAATTTTTAAAAACATGAGAAAAAGTGGGTTTTGTGACACGTGGCGCTTTCTTATTGGTTGCTCCATTATCACAGAAAGTTGTTGTAGTCATTTGAACCTCACTTATATATATATATATATATATATATATATATATATATATATATATATATATATATATATGTGTGTGTGGGGGGGGGGGGTCAAATGTAGAATGCTAAAAAAATATAAAATGAGAAAACCAATAGAAATGCTCAATTTTCTTTAAAATTCAATTTTCACTCGAATTTTTAAAATTAAATATCTCACAAACGGCTTGACTAAAAATTATAAAAATTACATATTCGAAATAAACATTTTTTTCTCTTCGATTAGAGATCCGAAAAGCTATAGTTTCGACAAACTTTTTTTTTCTTCATTTTTGTCGGGTCTTAAAAAATACGATTTATATAATCACATGTGATTTTATATATAATTACATGTGATTTACGATAAAAATATAATATTGGTACACAATTATTTATCAGTGGTGGATGTTAACTCACACATGATTACGACTTAATATTCATTCACATAAATAACTATAAATAAGATTTTAAAAATTGCATTCGTTTACGGCCAAAATCACATGTGATTATTGATTTAAGGTTTAATCACATGTGTTTTTCAAATGAAGTATTGATAATAACTGATAATTCACATGTGAATTCACCTTTATATATATTTACATGTATAATTATAAACAATTATTTGAAATTCGTATTTATTTACAATTTATTTACATGTGATTACTAATTTAATATTTAATCACATGTGATTATAACTAAAACTTTTTCTGAAGGTTTATTAAATTATCAAATAAACTATTTTTATGTGATTTTAAACTTATAATTTGTAACTTTGATTATTCACATGTGATTATAGCTAGTGATTTAAAACTTATAATTTGATTATAAATATATTCACATGTAAGTGTTAAATCACATGTGATTTAACATAACGAATTTCACATGCCTATTAGAAAACGAAAAAAATAAAATCCCTCAGAAGTACGTCATCTGAGATCTCTAATTAAAGATAAAAAGACGCTGATTTTAACGGTGTAATTTTTATAATTTATAGATATACGATTTGTGAGATATTTAAATTTAGAAAAAATGTGAAAATGGGTAATTGAAATGGAGCAATCCTATTGGTTCCTACATTCTACGTTTTTTACCATTCTACATTGAACTTTCCTATATATATATGTATATATATATATATATATACTAAAGAAATATAAATGGTTGCTACAGAATTTGTCACGCGTGACAAGCTATAAAAATTTCAATTAAATATGTTTAAGAAATAATAATTATTTACTCCATATTACTTTAGGATTTGGATTTGTATTTGTATTTAAATTTTGTTTTCCAAATAGTTTAGATAACTATACCATGTCATAAGTAATTATTATTTAATTTAAATTATATATTCCTGCGGCTTCAACATTCCTAGCTTCCATCTATTTCAATTTAAAAAAGTATATATAGTATAAATAGGTTTTGCTTCTATCATATTTTCTACCAGGAACGTGTATACGAGATTAATTATGAGCAAGGTACGCCTCTTTTTTCAATAATTAAATAGTCATTCAAGTGATATATTTTGTTCCTTTTAATTAAGTTTCAACTATTTTATTGATCGTTTTATAGTAGATGTTGGACAATGGATGTGGACACATTGTCAAATTTTAGGATCGAAAACAATAATGATATTTTGTCACTTTTCTTTAAAGTTGTTTTGGATTTTGATGTAAATTACTATGGTCTAGAATTCAAAAATAACAAGATACAAAGTTAAGAAAATTAACACAACCAAATAAATTTATTCACAGGCTTAATTTCTGTTTTTTTGTTGGATTTTGAATCCATGTGATATCTTGATGTTTAATTTCGAACCTAAAGTTATGATATTTAGGTGTTCTATATTCCAGATTGTAGTTTTATTATATGCGTTAATGCGTTAATTGATCAAGTAATTTCTTTTGCTTAATTAATGAACGCGTGTACCACATCTAATTATTATTGTCGTTAATCTAATTATAGTTCTCATGTTATTTCTTCAATTTTTAGCTACAGTTCAATTTGTTTTGATTTTAGTACTCTCTAATTCTATCCTTGGTCTAATTTAATAATTTGTTATTACCCAATTAATGATGTTGACAAAAGCCATTGTGATAATCATAATCGTCTAATATAAATTATTGTGCAAGACATAATATAAATTTTCGTGCATCGCACGCGTTTGCACCTAGTATGTATGTATGTGTGTGTGTGTGTGTGTGTGTGTGTGTGTGTGTATATATATATATATATATATATATATATATATATATATATATATATATATATATATATAGTAACAGGATCAGAAAAGAAGAAAAATTAAAGAGAGAAGATGGAGAAAGATTTTTGGTTATTATGATTCAATACTTTATTGATATGATTCAAATTTTTATTAATATAATTATATATTTCATTGCTTTGGTTCAATATTTTATTATTAAGATTTAGTCTTTTGTTGCTATGATTCAAAAGTTTATAGTAATAAAAATACTAAATCATATTAACAAAACATCATTCCCCCTCTTCTCTCCCTAAAATTAATTCTCCCTTTATCTCACTCCTATATATATACTAAAGGAGTATAAAAGAAAGCTCCATAACTTGCCACTTGACATAAAATTCTACGTGGCAATTTCTTATAATTTTCAAATTAATAAATTAATTATATTTTAAATAGTTTAGGATAACCATAAGTTATTATCACAAGTGTCAAATTATTATTACACAAGGATATGTTTAGAATAATTGATTTATTAATAATTATCTATTAATTATTATTGTCGTGCGTAGTTCTATTACGTTTAGGATATATTTTAATAGTTGTATTGGTGCATTTTCTTGATTATTTATGTTTGTATTATGTATTTACATTATTCAGTTGATATCTAAATTTATTTACTTTTTTAAAAAAGTTCAACGTAGATGATCTTCATTTGATATACCATAAAATTAAATATTATAAATTTGAAATTGTCGTATATCGTACGGGTTTGCATCTAGTATATATATACTAGTACTCAAACCCGTATATACACACTAATAGATAATTTTAGTATATATATATATATATATATATATATATATATATATATATATATATATATATATTGGGATGACCCAGAGGGAAGTAGAGATCTTGAGGGAAGGGGGAAGAGGGTAGTAAAGATCTTGAGGGAAGGGGGAAGTGAATTATTCACCGTCCAATTTATTACTTGTTTAAAGTTCAGTGCTCTTTCTCTCTCTTTTAAGTTTTAAATCAAATTACAGGGACAAGGGTAGTATAGTCTTTTTGCATTTTATTTTTTATTTAATAATAATTATTATTATTATTAATTAAAGTCAAGATAATATTCATATTTCATTATTAATCCAATTTTGATTTCAATCCCATTACTCTCGTTCACGATTCATCAATTCGTTCTTGTAATTTCAAATTCATTCTTCATTCGGATTATTCATACATCATGAATTGTACATACAATTCCAATTTTTACAATTTCTGAATCGCTAATTTTCAATTTTAGGGGTTATGTTCTTATTTTCATATTACTTTATTGTTTCTAGTTCTGATGCACCGTTACAATCACGTACATGTTCATATAGATGTTTATGTTGGGAAAACAATGATCAAACCTAAGTTATAAATCCGAAGTGTCAAAATCTAACTTAGTTGTATTCTAGAAAACTAAGTGTTTTTCTGAATCTGTGTTTCTGAGTCTGTGCTCACACAGACTGAAGCAGTTACACAGACTGAAGCCTTGCTCTATTTGAAGATCTATGAATTCATTATCTGAAGAATGAAGACAGAAGACTTCACAGACTGAAGATCACAGACTAGAGATCACAAACTGATGATCACAGACTAAAGAGCACAAATTGAAGAATGCTCATTCCCAAGGCAGAGTACAGCTGAGAAGACATTTGATAAAAGTCAAACAATGGTTAAAGGTGTAGAAGGAGTACTTTTGGAAACAAAGTACCTTCACCTTTTTGCTTTATCTAGTTCCAAGATAAAAAGCAAAGAGGACGTGCATACTATTGTACCAGGATGCATGTGTTATCCCCTGGACAATACATTGAGTAGATTAATAGAGTTTACACTTACATGTGATTTAAACTCTATAAATACCAACTCACGTATGCTACACCTTTCATCCAATAGTCCAAGCTTTTAAACTACAAGTAATTTAATCTCTAGCATATTAACTGTTAGAATTCTTAGTGATTATTAAATTACATATATTCATTAAGTTGAATATAGGACTTGGATCATATTCAAACATCTCAGTGAGTTTGAATATTACTTGTAATCTGTGTGATACAACCTTGGATTGTGAATAATACTAATATTCATACCATTCAATCTGTGTATTAAATAATATTGTTTCCGCCAAGATTATCATCTGTTTGATTGAACTTAGATATCAAGTAATACATTAAATATCTGTTATTTAATCTGTATCTAAGTTTTGGGACCTTTGTGACCTAACAGTTTCAAGTAAGTTTTACTACCGTATTTCTTAATTTTTATTTTGTTGTTTCTTACAAATTATTGGTTTTTCTACATTTTATATATAAGTGATATGCCTGTTTTTATACCGAATGTAGTTTTCTGGTTAATATTCATTTAATGAATTCCGGAGGGCTTGGTGGTCCTAAGAATGGTTCGGGTGGGGGATGAATAAAGAAGATTCTTATTAGTCAATTTTGATGTTGGTATAGAATACTGAGTATCAATATTAATAAATGCATTAGTTTTACTTCATTACTTGGATGTGTCTTTACATTCATAATTGTGTTAAGGTGGGCATTATATGAATTACAATTTAGGTTTTTAATATGAACATTTACGAATATATTATACTACCAGTTGTCTTAGGTTTTAGTTATAAGTACGGTTGTTTAAGGCACTTGAGTGATTAAACTACCGTCAATATCATATATCCGAATGACAAAGCATAACATACAGGACCAATGACCAAATTAGTGAACCAATGAGCAAACATAAGCATACACGTATATAAAACTTGTAAATTCTTAAAAAGAGAAAGACTAAATATTATGTGCTCAATGGTCTTCCTGATGGCGGACGTTGAGAGTAGTTCATAACATAATGCGTGAAACTGTTGTTCCTAGCCTCTTCACCTACCACCTCCACTGGTACGCCACATTTAGCTTCTTTTTCACCTTCAAAGGTAGTGTTTCCACCTTAATTCCCACTCTTACATTTTTACTATTTTTTATTATTAATATTTTAAATAAATAGTTTTTCCCCTGTTAGGTTTGATTGCTAGTGATTTGGTTGTTGCCCGTTAGGTGTATATTTGATTATGATCGGAGTTTAGAATTGGTGGTCTTAAAAAGCAATTAGAAGCTCAAGTGATGCAATTATTCAGCATACTCAGAGACATGTTCAATAGCATGTACAGAGCAAGTAAGCAAACATTATATGTTACTCATCTTGACACTTTACAAATTCATCTGACATCACGTTATACAATTAAGTTCCTTTCAGAGATCTTCCAGTGCACTTTTTCGGCTAAGCGACTATTGCTCAGCGCTACCATGATGCTAATTTGAAGGAACTTTTGAGGCTTTAGTAAGGTGACAAACCACTATCGTTGTTTGGATGATAAATTTTTTATTTTTCGTACTAATTAAGTAGCTCAGTTTTGGAGTAAAATGAATATCATCGTAAACTTTTGCTACTAGTTTCACTTTATATACGTGTTATTAGGATGATATTCACGTTGTAAATTTCAATTTAACAACGACATTATAATAATTGGTATTTCAAGCATGTATATAGCGATGTTATCTTTTATATTCCACCATGTGCATATAATTTATTTATGAAAATTTAAATGTTTTTATGTCCAACTGCAACACATGGATGTAAAAAACTCGTTGAGATACATTGATGAATGTTATAACTTAACATTCATTTTTGATTAATATTAAGTGATAACATCCTCCATGATGAATACTAATTGATAACATTCGTTGATAAATATTAGAGTATAATTTCTCACTAATACATTCCCTTCTAATTCAACAATTGAGAATTTTTAGTTTATTATTTCATGTAATTACATAATGATTCAAGAACGATTACTTCATAAAATTTGTTGACCATTTACGTAGGCATTGTTTTATGTATGTTTATTTCTTTCTCTTTAACATTCATTCCGATGAATGTTAACACATAGATACGTTGATGAATGTTATAACTTTTTCTTTTTCAAAATACTAGTCCATTTTATGATTGTATCAATTTTCAGTACTAATGAATTCATGTTTTTTACTTGCTTACAATATTGATGCTTATTCACAATCATAGGATATGATTGTTGTAGTCATATGGTTGTTTTATGTTTCTATTCAATTTTGAATAAAATTGATGAATACATGTTCTTAACTTGCTTACATTTATGTTTATTCACAATCATAATTGTTTGAATTGCAGTTTTGAGTATTTTTAGTACTAACTATTTACTTAAGACACTATAATGTCAAGTTTTACATCTACTTTTTTTTACGTTTTTTTTTTTGTTTTTCAAATGTTTTTTTGATTCGTTTACGACAATTATGATGCTTATTAAACATATGTCAAGGTTCAGTAGGTTTAATATTAGAAGTTTGTCACAAAATAGTGAATGCTATGCAAATGTTGATATTAAATGTTCGTGAACCGGGCATATGAATGTCAAAAGTTCTTAAAATGTACGAATTAAAAGGTGATATCTGCAAATCAGGGTTTGCTCCAGTCGGGACTTAGTGGTTTATAACATAACGATCATTGATGAATATAATTTATACATGTTACAACTTAACATTCATTTAAGTGAATATTGATTGATAATATTCATTTAGGTGAATATTAATTTTAGTTGTTATAATTTAACACTATGTTTGATCTCATAATAGTTGTTCTAGTGTTGCATTATTGCATTAATTGTTACATATAAGTGCCCAAAAAATTGAAAGTAGAAGCATCTCATGAATGTGTGATAGTGCTTATACTAGGTCACTTATTTAACTTGTAGTGTAGAAAGTGTAACACTCCAAAATTTGTAAGTTTACATTTTAATTTTTAAGAGCCATTTTTAAGGGTTTATAATATCATTATTAATAATATTAGTATTTAAACAAGGAAAATATGTTAGTGGCAAAAGTAAAAGTAATAAAACTTGAGAAAAGTTAGGTGGTGGCCAAAATAGAAGAAAGGAGACTTGAGGGTAGAAAATGAAAAATTTGTTAATTAAACCCCTCCCTTGTAAAATCTGGAGAAAAATCAAAAGTGGTGTGTGTGAGATTGTGTGTGTCGACCGGCCAAGAGAGAGAGGAGTAGAACAAGTGGACTTTCACCAAATTGGATCTTGATTCTTGTGATTTTGAGTTTAATACATACATAATCATCATCCTTGAGGTAAGAATCATCATTTAATACCTTCAAATTGGGTTGTTTCATGATCTTGAAGATGAACCCTAAATTGAGTTTTGAGAAAAAGTTGGTTTTTGGGTTTAATAATGTTGGATGATGATATTTAGGTATAGATGAGCTTGTTTTTCTGTTAGAAGTTGAATAATAAGAGTTTTAGAGTTATATTTGATACTTTTATAAATTTAAATGAAGATGTAGATGATAGATTGATGTTATTATGGTGTTGTTGTTATAATATGACTTGATTAGTTAGATGCATGTTACTTTTTAAAAGCAATGATGATTTAAATTATATTGAGAATTGTTGTATTCTTTAGTTATAAATATAATAGTTAACGAGAGGATGTTTTGAATTAATAAAGAATGAAATGAAGTTGATGTGTAGTGGATTACCACTTTGAATAGTGAATAACCATTACTTTGTGATTGCATGTTTAGGTGGAATTAAAGAGCTAAATTTTGAGACTTATTGAGTTAATGAATCAAACATCATTGCAAAGGTAAGTAATGGGGGATGAGAAACCACTAGTTAATCTCATTTGTGACTCTCAAGTGATGATCAAATGAGTATTGACTAGTGGAAGGAGATTGTAGTATGTATGGCATTTGAGTATGTCATTGTGTAGTCTACTATGGGGGATTCAAGAATGGCATTGGGGCTTGAGAAATCCCATTGTTCATGTCTTGACACCATTGTAGTGTTCCTAAAGTTGGAACATAAATGTAGAATAAGGATCCTTAATCTTGTAGTTGGTGAATCAATGAGTATGATCACCAAGTTATTTTGTTGTAATTGTTAATGCATTTCTTCTTTCCATTACTTACTAAGCTTACATGCTTATCCCTATTTGTTGTGGTTGTTGTGTTATTGTAGGTACAAGTGGGTCAAGTGGTAATACGGGTAAAGAGTCGAAGATCGACTAAAGGTGGAACTTACTAACGAGTTAGTAAGTTGAATCCCTTCACATTTTGTTAAATCATGCTCATGATACATGTCGAAGCCCCATTTTGTGAAGTCAAACGAATATTTGAGTATGATCATATTTTGAAATCAAGAATTGACCCATGGAGGGAGTTGTGATTTAAATTAGTACTAATGTAATTTGGGTCATGAAATAGTTGGGGTATAATTGTGAAGAAACTTGCGATAGTAAGTGGTTTTGTGTACGTTATAATGTAAGCTTTGGAAGAATTCAAGTTGCTATGTGGTTTAATGCTTAAAGTGTAACTCCAAATAATGCTCAAATGGTCACTTTTCGGATTTGAGTCCAAAACCGTCATTAGTGTGAATTTTGAAAAAGTGTCAATTGAGAGGCCTTCGTTATGTTATACGAAAGGTGTCTGCAAAATTTGGTGGGTTGATTCATAACGAGTCAAAAGTTACACTCGTTTGAAATTTGGTCCAAAAACTGAGTTTTTATGCACTTTTCATAAATTCATCACATGTATGCAATCGCGTACCCTCACCAAGATCGCGTACCTTGTGCTAAAACCACGACAGAAACTCCCATGTTGTTGGTACATGATCGCGTACCATCACCGGGATCGCGTACACTAAAAGACGAAAAAAAAATTTTGGGGCGTTTTAAAAATGTAATGAATAAATAGTAATGTAGAAAGCTAATAAAATAAGATGCTACTATGAAAAAGTTCAGGGAATTTTGTACAATAACAAATTCATGAAAATGAAACAATTATGATGTTGTACAATAGGTCACATGTATTCTTTATTTTTACTTACATGAGTGGTAATTTCACTTATACAAGATGGAGAGACTTGAACAATCCTAGCCTACAACTTAATTCAGGAGTTTCATGATTAACAGTTGTCTATAAATTTTATAACTTGACATATATTCACGAAAGTTCAAAGTCAAACATTCAATGATTTGTAAAACATATAATTAGATATTTTAACATTTGTCATAAATGATTTTCGACACACATAATTAGTTCAAACTCCATGATGAATATTGAGTGATAAAATTCATCAAGATGAATATTAAGTGATAATATTCATTAAGACGAATATTAAGTGATAATATTGGCATGATTTCTTTTCTCCTGTTGCAATAGACCACTATTTTAGTTGTTATAAATTAACATTCATTCCGATGAATATTAAGTGATAACATT
The DNA here is from genome assembly GCA_963930675.1 of Gnaphalium uliginosum. Lineage (NCBI taxonomy): Eukaryota > Viridiplantae > Streptophyta > Magnoliopsida > Asterales > Asteraceae > Gnaphalium > Gnaphalium uliginosum. The sequence continues at coordinate 39,637,173 of OZ005684.1, read as the reverse complement.
TACTATTAAATGTTATAATTTAATTTTGATTTTTATTTTGATAAATATTACTTTTACCGATTTTTATTATTTTGATTTTTATTTTGATAATTTAATTTACATTTACTATTAACTTATTTTGATTTTTATTTTTAGATGAGTATTAAGTGATAACATTCGCCGATAAATGTTATAATTTAATATGAGTTGTTATAACCTAAACATTCAAATTAATGAAGGTTAATTGATAACATTCATTTGGACGAATATTAAGTGAACATTCACCGATAAATGTTCTTTGAAACCATTTTACTCAACACGAGCTGACTTGCATTCAAAACTTTTATAAGTACATAAACAATTAAACACGATATAACAAAGGGATCAAAGTGAATCCAATACCATATCAATAAATATTCACACAAGCTATGAACAATAATTAGAACTAAAAGACAGTGATTCAACCGAAGTCATTCTAAAACTATAGATAAATACATATTTGATCAAAGAACCATCCGATTTCTTATGTTCGTTTTTTGACTCAACATGGTTGATCATAAAACCATTTGCATTGATACCATCAAGTTCAATGGGTTTCCACGGGCTCTTTTGTTGTCTTGTAGTCTAAATTCATTGTACCCCATTTCAAAAACAGAGATGTAATCAAAATCAAAACAAAAAACATTGAAAAACAATAAAGTAGAACAAAAACAAGCCATATTCATTAACACGATCAAGCGACGACAAAGTTAGTCCAAATATTAAATCCAAAAGTAAAGATTAATTGTGTAGCTACAAACATATCATAAGGTCGAGCGTGGTTTTCAAATCAGATTCAATTTAGTGTATTGTGTAGTTACCCTGACTTTTGTGTGATACTACCAAAATACCCCTCCGTCCTTTTTTCTAAATGAGCAGATCCAATGGCCATGATTCCCTTCCTCCTACCCCGAAATTTTCTACTTCCCCATTTAACACTTCTCACATATATATAATATATTTACTTGTTTCTCTCTACCTATGCCCTACCTTCTCGTATCCTGTTTTTTTGGTCCTGTTGTTTTGGAAGGGTTGGATAATATTGTTGTTGGAGTAAGAGTAAACTAGAATAAGAAGCAAGGTGTTGAGTGACTTGAGTCGGTTAAGTAAAACGAAAACATGAAAAGGACAATTTTGTCCCCCACCCCCTTTCTTTCTACACATAACTCAAACCGCCATGAAACTACATACACTCTCCATCATACAATATAATCATCAACATTACAATTATAATTATAATTATAACTGAAATTGTAATGTAATTAAAACATTCAAAATCACAAAATAAAAACGTGAATCCTTCAATCTCTCAGGTCAGAATCTTAGCCCATCATCCCCTTCTTCGCCCATTTTCATTTTCTCCAAAAACAGGGGATGTGGGGGCTTGTCGAATTTCTAAAAATTGTTTAATCAAAATCATATCTTTATGATACGTTTCAATCATTTGATGAAAAATTCAAAATACCCATATGTTAAAATTGTATATACGGTTTCAATCTGTTAATTTTTCCTATTGAGGTTTTTCATCGAATGGGTTATCTGCATGTATGTAAATTCACCAACTTTGCTGATATTTTTGAGTTTTTTTCTTAGAGTTGGTGTTAGATTTGTGTAATGCAAATAGGGTATCGATTGGGTGTTTTGAATTTTGATGTAATTCATTACCACCATTGAAGTTTTTCATCAAACATGTGATCTGCTTGTGATTTGCATGTGTCTATAATTAGTTATTTTGAATTTTGATATGATTGATTAAAATCAAATGATTAGGGCTTATTGTTATGCAACTGGTGTGAAGTGTGTAATTGTGTGTGGACCTGATACTTTATAATATAGGGAAGATGTATGCAGTAGGTAGGTTAAGTAGTTATATAACTAGGGGTGTTTCGACGGTTTCGGGCCCGTTTCATCCGTTTGGTGGGGCCATAGATATCGTTGTGGTTCAACAACAAGATGGTAGTTTAAAGTCATCTCCTTGGTATGTTAGATTTGGCAAGTTTCAAGGAGTCTTGAAAGCGAAAGAGAAAGTTGTTGATATAAACGTTAATGGCGTTGAAGCCGATTTTCATATGTATTTAAATCCGAAAGGAGAAGCTTACTTTGTTAGAGAAGATGTCAATTGTTCTGACTCAAAAAGTCCGGATTATAATTTTGGGAAGTGTAATTCACTTATGGACGTCAGCAATGGTAACTCTTTTTCTAGGACTTTAGGATTTGTTATGGATAGAAAAGCATTGAACGTTGATGATAATGATAATAATAATATGTCAACTAATGAAGATGGTGATTTGAATGGTGGTAGAAAGTCGGATGAGATTGCAGCTGATCTATTGGAAATGAAGTGGTCTACTAGTATTTCAAATAATAAAACTAATAATAATGATACTAATAATAATAATAAACGACATGAGGAATGTAAAAAGGATGATGGAGATATTACTAGTGGAAAATTGGAAGCGAGTTTGGTTTTGCATGAAGAACACTTTGTACATAACCCGAAAGATAGTAAAAACATCTCTGAAGTTGCGAAAGATGTTGATAAAGTCACTGTAGCAAATGTTGATAGTGACGGCAATGTAGAAATTTACGAAACATATGGTGGTTTGATGGAAAATGGTAGTTTAAAGGAAGATAGTTTAAAAATTGGATCCAAAAAATGTGACGAACCTGTAAAAGTTGTCGAAGAACGTGTGACGGAAGTTTCATGTATTCCACAAACAAATGCGAGTTCGACAGGTGCAGATGAAGCGAAATCGGGTTTAAAGTCAAATGGTCAACTTGAAGATGATTCTATTTTGATCAAGGAAGAACCAAAAGTAGTTGTGAAAGAACATGTTACATTTAGCGAGATCAATGATAAAAACTCACGGGTCAAGCACGGGTCCACAAGTCCGAATCATGAGTTGGATTTGTTTTCAAGTACATTTGATCATGAGAGAGTTAAAGATTATATGGAAGGGGTGAAGGGAAATATTAAGAAGTTCCCAAGTGATGCCGATATTGCTAAGAGTTATAAACTTATGGAAGAAGAAGATGTACCACGGTCTAAGTCTCTACCAAATATTTGGTCCCATTTAGATGATTCTTCATATTACACTGTTGACCCGAAACGAACATTCTCGAGGTGGGATATGTTCAGAAAAGATGCTTCAAGAATTATAAGAGAAGGCGATAAATTAGCAAATACGCAGTCAAAGAATGGTAATAAAATCATCCCCTTCCTCCTCAAATGAAAATGTCATGGATTTCGTATAATGTTTTGAAAATGTCATGGATTTCGTACAATGTTTTGAAAAGGTATACTAATCATGAAGTTGTATATTAATTATCCCGACCTCAATAGTCAATATTAGTTTTGGAGTGTGATCATATCGAAGTAAACTTTGTCTGTGACAATTAGAGGTGGCAATCCTTATTTATATGAAAACGGGTCAATTCAGGTTGCATTTCATAATAACGGGTCAAATGGTTTGGATGTAGAAATTTGCTTAAAATGGTGTCGAATCAGTAACTGATTAATCATTTTTTTTTAAATTACTTACTTTTAAAATGTATAAGCAATGGCCAAAAAATGTTGCCCAGTCGGCCCGACCCGACCCATTTTTAGTGACACATTTGACCCATTACCCAACTCACCCGTCTTGCCATCTCTGGTGACACTGCTGATGTCTCTCGGAACACCTATTTCAGGAGATTCATCAAACATCGGTGATCACAGTGGTAGAAGCTGGTGGCCTTTTACAAAATCCAAAAGTAAAAAATCAACTCATAAAGAACACGTGTGTAAAAAAGAATCTGATTTGGATAGTGGGTCAGAAGTGGATGTAGAAAAAGATCCTTTAGCAAGGTCAATTAAGTTGAAGAAAGAGCTTACTCCAACGCACGAGCAGCTAGAGTCTTTGAATCTTACACAGGGGAAGAACACAGTAACTTTTAAATTTTCAACAGCAGTTCTCGGTAATCAACAGGTTTGTAGTTTTCTTTTGTTCATTGTTGGGTGTAAAGATGGCAATTTCAATGCTTTTACTTATGATAGGGTCGTTGCAGGAAATGTATTATCTGCAACGGGTCAAATTATAACAATTAAATTTTGCCCAAAGTGTATTTTAGTGCATAAAACTTCTTAATTCATCTTATTTAAAAAACAGTACTTAAGAAAATAAGATAGTTTATAAATTATAAAATGTTTTACAAAACTAGGTATTCGTCAACACAATCATACTTGTTGTTACATGTACAAATATCAGTGGTTTTTTGACCAACCCGACACAACCAGTTGCCACGTGTGTGCATGGTATGTTGTTAACATTATGCAGATGCTATACAGGTTGATGCGAGAATTTTCTTGTGGAGATGGGATACGCACATCGTGATTTCGGATGTTGATGGAACGATTACCAAGTAAGATTCTATTCTATTGACTAAAATAGGATATATCGTGACTTAGTTATGTTGTATTTCAGATGAAAAGATATTTTGGTGATTTGTTGAAATGTTAAGGGTCAAGTGCACCGAAATGTATATCCAACTATAGTCGGATTTCTATTGTGTGCATCCAACTTTATGGATGTTTATTATATGTGTCAAATTTGCAATATTTTTGATATTTTTGATATTGTAATTTTGCTGATGTGGAACCAGATAAGTTGCCACGTCATCATGATGCCACCAAAACTGGTGTCACATAACCAGTTTACATGTTATAGGAGGTCGAATACATATAATAGCAATAATTAAAATTTTCATACGCACAATAGAAGTAGATAAAGTTAGATACACACAATAGAATCCAACTATAGTTGGACTCCTAACCCAAATATCAATATATGGGTGCACAGTTTTGGTTCGTTACTTAATTGAAATTGAATTCCTCCGAATTGGATTACTGTGATTGTATTTTACAGATCTGATGTTCTAGGACAATTCATGCCTTTGGTTGGAAAAGACTGGACGCATATTGGCGTAACACATCTTTTTTCGGCTATCAAGGTTTGTTGCACAAACATGTACCTCTTTAAATGTATAACCATATCTGGGTAGTTGGCAAAATGGGCTGGGAGTTAAGGCCGTAGGGTTGAACCGGGCAAGTTTTTGTTATGGGGCTGGTTGGGTTGACCCAAAACATGTTTTGCCCAAAGCTCTAAAAATATCTAGTGTCTGAAATATGATTACATAAGTTAATTTGATTTTGTAATCATCTAATTAATTAAATGATTTACTCAGGGTTTTTTGTATTAAAAATATAATTTGGGTGACTTTTATCCTGTTTCCTTTTTAGCTAATTTGTTTTATTTAAATGTTTGACCTGTTAGAGATGAAACATAACCTGATCAACCCGTTCTTTTATTAAATGGGTTGAAATTGCCACTTAGCAATATAGCTTCTTTCGAGATGTCTAGCATTATTTCAACTTAAGATTACCTTTATGGCCATATTAATTATTGCAAAATATCTATGATACCAGTTTTGATCCCCTTGATTTCCTGTGTTTGAACTTAACAACAATAAATTTGACATCTGACTGATATTCAAATACTTCTGTAACTATCGGTTTAGTCAAATTATACAATCTTATATGTGATACGAGGACTCAGTGACATCTTTGTTTCATTGTCTTCTTTTGTCCCACAGGACAACGGATATGAAATTCTCTTTCTTAGTGCTCGATCAGTTTCTCAAGCCGATATCACTCGGCAGTTCTTGATCAACCTTACGCAGGTAATTTGAAGAGATCGAATCTATGATCTCATCCCCCATTGTCAAAGATTTTGTTAATCTTATGTCTTGAAGTCAAATTAGCTCTATGTTTGACTTTTACTAAATCGAATTGTAGGAGGGGAAGACTTTACCCGAAGGACCTGTTGTTATTTCGCCTGATGGACTATTTCCCTCACTGTTTCGTGAAGGTAAAGTCTTTAGTATCAACCATAAAACATGAAGTTAATCTAAAAAAAAAACTTTTAATGTTGACAATTGAGCTTCAAACAAGTTGCTCTTTGGCTTCATTGTAGCAAGTTATTGTGCTAGTGTGGAAAAGATGGATAATACTACACAAACTATATAAGAATGGGTACGGACAAAAGCATTTTGGAGATGGAAACCTGAAAAACCTATGTCAATAGTGAATATGATATTACATGGTTTGACTTTCAAAACTCGGATCGTATTTGTTTTTTTTTTCTTTTGGTTTTTATAGTTTACGCATATTCTTTTGCAGTTATCCGAAGAGCTCCTCACGAATTCAAGATAGCTTGCTTGGCGGTTGGTTCTTAGTCGATTACTTTTTACACTATATGACTGAGTTGCACAAGGCCGGATCCCGGTCCTTCATCTCTAGTTTATACCACAAGCAAGACTTTTTAGATGTATTCCTCACATGTTTTTTAAATTTTCCAGGAAATCAGGGCTTGTTTCCCACCCGATTGGAACCCGTTTTACGCAGGTTTCGGAAACAGAGACACGGATGAATTTAGCTACCTCAAGGTTGGAATACCAAAGGGACAAATCTTCATCATCAATCCAAAGGTACTCTATTATCCTTAACTTCTAAGTAGTTTATGTTTTCAGTTTGTTAAGAACGACCATTACTATGTTACTTCTGATTTTTGATAGGGTGAGGTTGTTGTAAACCGTTGTAACGACACAAAATCATATAGTTCCCTTCATGATAATGTCGACGAAATATTCCCACCCAAATCCGTGCAAGAGGAGGTTGATAAGCTACCCAAATCCGTGCGAGAGGATGTTGATGAGCCACCCAAATCCGTGCACGAGGAGAGTGATAGGCCACCCAAATCCGTGCAGGAGGAGGCCGATAAGCCACCCAAATCCGTGCACAAGGAGGCTGATAAGCCACCCAAATCCGTGAACAAGGATGGTTATAAGCCACCCAAATCTGTGCACGAGGAGGTTGATAAGCCACCCAAATCCGTGCACCAGGACGCTGATAAGCCACCCAAATCCGTGCACTATGAGGTTGATACACATTAAGGTTTGTATTCTTTTTGAAGTATTATAGGTGAAAATTTTGATTGATTTGTACAAGAACGGGTCTCTTCCAGTTACATTTGTTTAGTAACGGGTCAGACGGCTTGAAATATTAAAAAATGATAAGAATGAAAAAAAGAGTGTATTCAAATGCTTGCAAATTAGTAATAAATAATATCATGAAACCAATAATGTACTTATCTAATCATATTTTATACATTGATTATTTAAAAAATGAAAGAAAAAAAACTGGGACAAGAGGTCTGGTGGGTTGACACTTTTTGATCTGCATGTAAAAATGACCAGTTTTAGCGACAATCCATTATGACCTGTTACCTGACGTTCTCAAACGGTAAGTTCTGCCTTTAACGTCAAATCATACAACATAACTCTGCATTCCCTCTCATGTACATTTCCAGGAGGGTCATAACTAGTGAAACTTCTAGAAACTTCTAGAAACTTCTGCCTGAAGTAGGATGTGAGTGATCGGCCTAGTGCACTAGACTCTCGTTAGCATACGGTAAGAGATGCATTGATGTGTGTACCGCTGTCCTGCCGGAATGTGTTGCATTAACGAGAAACCAAAAGAATGTATCCGACACTCTAGAAAACACGTATACAAGTACCTTTAGAATTACCAGCCTTCAAATTCGCTCATCTGAATTTGTAGTGTTCTACATGTAGGTATACATTGGAATTACATGTTCATTTTACAATAAATTTTATTCCAAAAGTAATTTTTCTGGTAGAATCCATAATTAGTAGATATATTTGTTTTATTGGTCATGTTCATACTAAAACACCTAATGTCAGACTCATGTTGGACTACTAAAAGTAAAACCATAATAGTTTTTATAGTTAATAAGTTATTATTACACGGAACCTTTGACTGTATTTTACGATGTTGTACAATGTAATATTATAAAGCAATGTCAATGGTGTATGAAGAAAAAGTGTATCCGTACACCTTTAATTGTGCTTTATGGTGTTGTACAATATAACATCATAAAACACATATAATGGCCTTATCAACATGTTGTTCATGGTAATTAATAACACACTTTTCTTGATCTTATTCTCCACATTAGTACGTTGGATATATTTAGTTCACAAAAATATGAACAGATATGTACACGTGGGTTCAAACTGACCTGAAATCCTAAATCAGTAATAAAAATGAACCTTGGTGTAGCATTAGGCATTTGTTTAACCTGTTTGTGAAAGGGGTTCAACGATGAATATTATTATGCGTTGTATGAATTAGTAGCTTTCTTTAAATAATTGTATCATCAAAACATGTTGCAAATTCTTCTTACTTCACTCGTCTTCTAAGAAGATGCTTTCTATTATTTTGATTTTGATTTTGATTTACATTATATTACTCCCAAAGTCATCTCACAAATAAACGAGTTCATCTCTGCTACTCGGTATATTAAGTTTTATTGGATTTTCAAGCTATGTTGATTTAATCAAGCTAGGATTTACTAATCCGGGGGCAAATAATTTTTTTTTTAATTATTTGTTTAATTTTGAAAGGTTAAAACTTAAAAAATATTATAAATATTCTTAAAAAAATTTCTTTTTAACACGATTTGAAAGTTCTTTGGGCCTGACCCCCTCTACATCCAGCCATGGCTGTAGTATCTTTCTCTTGATGTAGAGTACACGTGTTAATAAAGCAAACATACAACCTATGTCACATGTATACAAACGTTGTGTTAAATAAGACTCGAACCCATGACACTTTGATGAACTAGTCACATTACTAGCTAGTAGGGGTGTTCATCGGTTCGATTTACAGTTTTCTCGGTGTAATCGGTTTTAAAAATTTTGAAAGCAAAATCGAAACCCGAGCCGAAAACCAAATTCATATTGCAAACCGAACCAAAATCGAACCGAAAACCGAAATTGAATTCGGTTCAGTTTTGGTTAAAATAAAAAAACTTATCATTTTTTCAAAAACACCCTTCAACATACAAAAGTAAGAAATATACACGATTATACGATACAAATTATATAAATCTAACTATTAATAATTGTTATGTGTTAGTCAAATTCGAGTTTAGAAAGCGTAAAACTGTCAATGTACGTGAATTTTAATGTCAAACAAAACATTTATTTTTCAAAAACACATGGTAGGTATAAAATTTAAGTTCTCAAAATGTTAAACTCTTTAAGTATTCAATCGAATTCGAAAAATCGCGTATACATATTAATATATAAATAATAATATATTTATTAAATTGAATTCGATTTTGAATTCGGTTAAACTGCTGTCGGAAAATTCACAACTGAAAACTGAATTCGAATTTGGTTTTCGGTTTAACCGACTAAAAGCAAAAGAAGTCAGATTACTTGTTTAAGAATTTACACATCTATGTACCAAAAGTTGCAGTTTATATCTTAATCAATTAAAGGTTCGGAGGGACAACTCTCAGTTGAGGACAAAAGGGGCAATCCATCTCCCCATCTAGCCGTTGATTTTTTTGATCAACGGCCTAGATTCACTTCATTAAAAAAACTACATTTTAAACGTAAAATAAGATGCAGCGAATCTAACGTAAAATGCAGTATTTTTTAAATGCAGTGAATTTGTGTCGTTAATTAAAGAATCAATGACTGAGGATGGATTTGCACTTCTTGCCCCTCAAATGAAGACTGCCCAGCTGTCCTTCTGATTTCATACCTGTTTTATATTCATTAACTTGTCTTTAATGCATTTGAACATTTTATCAATATTAAAATTTAAAATCAATGACAACTATTGTACAATCACATATACTCAATACATACATGATCTACATTATAACTAATGGACATATACTCGATACATCCATGATCTATATTATAACGAGTTACGTATATATGATCTGTATTTAATATGATTGTAATTTTCTATTGTGTTAAATTAGATTAATTTTTAAAAAAATATATTCTAGAGTTGGCTAGTTGTCATGCATGCAATAACTCACACTCTCGCTTTAATGTCGGTAGTTTTAAGCTATAACGCTACTCAATGATGTTCAAAGAGTATTTCATCATGTGTTGAATTAAACATTAAATTAAATATTCATATTATGGTATTTGTATTTTAAGCAATCAAAATATACATTTTAATGGGTAAGAATGATATTTAATTGGTAGAGAATGAACTTAGTGGAGTTTCTTAAAAGTTCGTGCATTTTCGAAGTAGACATTTATAATGGGACAGAGGGAGCATTAGTAGTACACGGTTTCGTGGTATCACAAAATTCTTATGAAATTATTATTTTTGAAATAGAAGTGTACTTTTGGTAAAAAAACAAAAAAAAAAAACATATATTAAAATGATAAGTCATAGAGAGTAGATAAATATTTGGATAGAAAAATATCTGTTCGCATTGAAAATATAATTTATATAATTGTGTTGTATGACTTAAAATTTTTTGTAAACCTTCTATCATTATATTGTTTTTCTAAACCTTGTTAATAAACAACAAAAAGTAGATATATTTTAATTTAATATCAAGTAAGTATTTAAACAACATAAAATTATGTCATCTTAAACATCATAAAATTATAATAATTTTGATATAATTTTTTTTATCAAAAAATTAAGTAATCTTAAAATTAAAATTAAAAATATGCGTTTTACCGATTCCACCACAAGAAGTGTTCCTATTTGAACATTTCATTTCATTGTTATTATCATATATTCTCTATTTAAGCATCAAAATTACAAATTTCCACAACTGAACTATTTTTTCTCAAACTTACCCATTTTCTTAATTTAATCATAATTAATATTTTTAAATCTATATATATTAAAATCAATTACCATTGAACCCTTCTCTTTTGAAATAACAAATACAGTACATGGTTAGTAAGCGCCCTGTTGATTTCTATTCTAACATATATGATATTAAAGAAAGTCTCATAGATTCCATATATTGGAAGGAAGTCCTAATGTCTGAATTTTTGAATTTTTTCCATCTGATTCTCATTTAGACAGTGTCGGCTTCACTTAAAGGCTAGAGTGGAAAGATTCCTACCGCCTCACACTTCAAGCTTCCTTTGAATGAGGGCAGACAAATAAATTTGGGGACTGTGTTTTATCAAAATATAATTCATGATAGATAAAAAATCAAATATATATAGAAAAATGTACTAATGTTACGAGAATTATATCAAAATACAAAATTACGAAGTCATTATCTAACAGTTCGACAAAACTAATCATTTTCATTCTTCATTAAATAGTGCTATTATCCGAGCATATTTCAAAACAATATAGTTTATCAAACATTTAGAATTAATACTCGTTAGTAGATTATTCTCGATTGCAAATATTGCCAATCTGTTAAACCTCTTTTGTGAAATTATGGACCGTAAATATGACATAATCAACGTAAGTTTTGAAAACCTTATTATGCACTTGCTACAATTATGCACTTGAATCGTTTCTGAATAACTTCTTTACGACTTTAACAACCTAACAGTCAACAACAATCTTATATGCAATAATCGCATTAGGGAAAGACTTGTTTCAAGATAATAGAAAAAATATATATACAAGATAATAAATTTTTAAGCAACTTTAACTTCAAATAGAGTTCATTTGCATCAATATCAGATTGTCCACTATTATTTAAAAGGGTCCACTTTTGTTTTTTTTTCTTTTTTCTTTTTAAATTAATAGTATATCAATCGTGTTTTTTCTTCACATTGCATCTATATTATAATACATGCTCGTAAAATTTGAAGGCCTCTAAATTTTGGTGGCCCTGTGCGCTGGCAAATACAGCACATGCCAATATCCTCCACTGCTTTGAACTATGTCACATCCCACAATTATGGATGCTCTAATAGTTAAAGGCTTGACAGAAATGATTTGCTTAAACAGTTTTAGTTACCTAAGAACAATCAACTAATTTAATTTGAGCAAACTAATAAAGAACTTTTTATACTATATTTCGCTTCACCTTGATGTGATGGAGCGAGATCCTTAAAATGGATACTTTCGTAGATTTTCTCTAAATTTAGATATGAATGATGAAATTAGACCATCTATCTCTTTTTCTTTTTTACACGGGAAAGATTCAATTCTAGCCCGAGAACTCTTCGCTAAACAATGTTTTGGCACTTCACTTAGAGAAGAAAAAAATATGTTATAATTATTGAGAAAAAAACAAAAATGTTGGAGTATATATTAATGTTGTGGTTGGGAATCTGCCAACAAGTAAATGCACACATTCACTTCTTGGTCTTCACGCATACTAAAAATAAGTCCTGCATCAGTAGGTGGTACAATCTGCAAACTAATGAAACCAACGTCATTTTGTTTTTAACTGTAGCAATGTAATAATGACACGTCATAGATGGGATCACTTGATCTTTATTTCGCCATGAAGCATTTTCTATTTTCGGAAATAATATTATTCTTTGTTGGAAGCTACTAACATCACTCTCATCTCTCATCGCTGCTTTTTCAGTTTTGTCAGCTTAATGTTATATTAACATATTCAAAACTAATAAAAGATTGATTAAATACTACCAACAATCCTTTAATCACTTTAATTATTAGGCCTCACATTTATCAATATACCAACATATACATACACTAAACAAAAAATAACAATATATTAAATATAAGTTGGCCCACTTCATATACCTCTTTTTTTCGTCAATAAAATAAAGAAGCTTAACTGATAAAACAAAAGAAGAAATTGACATGAACAGCGCTTCTTCGAATTCAAACGGAAGAAATCATTGTCAGCGATCTATAATGGTTATTTTTATTGATTTGACATGTTTTTCTTGACAACTGTTACACCCAGCAACTTTAGCTTTGGGAACACAAAAATGCTAGGTACCATCAGAACTATAACTATACTATATATTTTTTAATTTTAAAATTATGAAAGAGAGTACTTATAAAAATACCCACTCAATTCCACCTACTCTTTTCCCATCTTCACAGATCTACTTTCTCATTTTCTAAAAAATCTTTGAATCTCTCAAGCATTTCATTCCTAACAAAAGTTTCTCTCAATTAAAAAAACACCACATTGCCGGACGTACACATTACTGCCCGAACCGTCGGCTCCACCCACCGCTAGTAACCACTCGTTGACCACCACCGCCACACCGGTAATTATGTTTGTTTCTAGTCTCGCTAGTAACCACTCGTTGACCACCACCGCCACACCGGTAATTATGTTTGTTTCTAGTCTCGTTTTAGCGTTTTTTTCAGATCCCGTTTCCAGAACTGAAATTATTTTGATAGTTGGGATTTTTAAAGGTTTCTTTATGTGCTTAGAGATTTGTTCGTATTTAGGGTTTATAAATATTTGTTTGTATATAGGGGTTTTTAAAGATTTGTTTGTGTTATTGTACTTAGGATTTTAAGGGTTTTTAATATATGTCGGTGGCTAATGGTAGCTAGTGGTGCTTTATGGTTGTTGAAAGTGGTGGAGAGTGGTGATGTATGATGGTTATACATGAAGACTCCAGAATATAGTTCAACTAACGATAAAAATAATAAAATTTGTAAAAAGTAAATAATCGATATAGCTCACAACAAATTCTTTAGTTTTACCTTTAAAAACTAAATAATGCATAAAATATAATATTTTAGTAAATAAGGTAATTCTAGTTTTTTAGGTTTACTTTGTTATAAATAGGTTAAGGTTATTTTAAAAACCTACTGATATAAAATAATAAATAATAACTATATTAAAAGATTAAAAAAATACATAATCATTTGGTAATTATTTGCTGAGCAGTATGATAAGTAAAAAAAATCAGTATGCTGAGCCTAAGCCTCTTTGTATCAAGTGTTATGCAAAAATTGTATGTTTTATATTCTCTCACTTGTCTCGTGTCTCGTAACAAGTGTCAATGTTTTATTTTGATTTTTCTCGATATAAATGTTCACTTTATATTTTAATCGATCAAAATAAATTTTAGTGGATAAAGATTATATTTGATTGGTGGAGACTGGATTTAATGGAGTTTCCTAAAACTGCGTGCATTGTCAAAGTAGACATTTATTATAGGATGAATGGAGCATTAGCGGTACTCGGTTTCGTGGTATCACAAAATTCTGATGAATTATTATTTTTGAAATTGAAGTGTACTTTTGGTACAAAAAAACATATATTAAAATGATAAGTTATAGAGAGTAGATAAATATTTGGATAGGAAAAATGTTTGTTCGCATTGAAAATATAATTTATATAATTGTGTTGTATGACTTAAATTTTTTTGTAAACCTTCTATCATTATATGGTTTTCTAAACCTTGTTAATAAACAACAAAAAGTAGATGTATTTTAATTTAATATCAAGTAAGTATTTAAAGTCCGGTTATTATTATTATTATTATTATTATTATTATTATTATTATTATTATTATTATTATTATTTATGATAAATAAATGGTCTTACACTCTTGGTCAAAGTGTCATGGATTAGTTGAATAGTTGAATCTTTATCGTCGTACAATATTCGTTAATGCACATAAAGTTGTGGTGCATCTTATGACCCTTTCAAATATAAAGTGAAAAAACTGTGAAAAAGACTAATATGCAACCAACACAATCACTTATCAAAATAAGTATAGTATGTTTTACATGTCAATAAAGCAAGCAATCATATAAAACTCGTTATAAAATACACTGAAAATATCACTTATAAAATACACTGAAAATATCACTTCTAAAATACGCAATACGCTGAAAGTATTAGAATTAAAATACGCTAAACGTATTACAGTTAACTGCTTTCTGTAATATTAAATGATTCGAGCTCGAATTTTAAACACGAATTTAGTCGAGCTCGGCTCGATTTGTTTACACTCCCTAGCAATATATACTTTTACTGTGTGTGTCAGAGATTTATTGTTGATATAAACGCATATCATTTGTTTAATAACTATATTATTACAGCCAATCATAGTGTCTCACGGATTTTTACTGAATCACATGAAACGGTCCAAATTATTTCTCACAAATTTTCAACCAAACCTCTAAAATTGTTAAAAATCTGTTGAAAGTTCCCACGAATTTTCAACTGTATGTCTTAAATGGTTTTCCTCGGATTTTGAACACGTAGTCAATTTTCATTATTATATTTAGTTTGTAATACTTCTCACGGATTTTCAAACAAACCTTTAAATGGTTGAAAATCCGTTAAAAGTTTGTTTATACTATTAAATTTAATTAAAAACACATTGTAGTTTGTTTATATTATTAAACATGATAACTTAAAATGGAAAGAAGTGGTAGCTAGTGGCCACACCGTAACAAAGTTGCTTCACTTGAAAATGTATGTCCATTAGACCTATATTCAATCAAAGTGTCATGAACGATTTGAACTTTTATCGTCGTACAATATTCTTTTATTAAATTAATTAAGGTATACCTTTCATGTATGCCCATGGTGGATGGGGTTGTTCGTACTGTGACCCAGTCAATAGCGTATTGTACCCATCGAGATCTCGGGCTCGAAACCAAAGAGACCTATACATACGAACGTATTAGACGAGGGATACTAAACTTTGGCAGAGACAATTATCAAAGGACACCGTGGAGACAACGTTAAAGAATTAGTAACATAGATGAAATTTTCGACAAGATGATTATCAAAACAAAGTTAATGACTAACTTTGGTGCCAGTGGCCCATCATACCCATGTGTTGGGATTCTATGCATGGGAGAATTTGTAGATGGGGAGTATGCACGTGTGTGTTCGGTGACTAATAACCCTTATAATCATTCGGTGGAACCTTCACGTATTGATCGTGCTATCAAGTTATACGGAGCGGAGCATTCGGTTTTAGCCGTGTGAATAAATACCCTTTCTGAGAAACATTACAGAGATAAAAAAATATCTACGGTGATGGTGGGTTTTCGAAAGTAGCTCTCGATGTGTTTAATTGTGTACTATTCCGACCCTTTAACATCAAAGTTAAAGTCTTATTTCTCTTTTGTCGTCTAGTTGAACTCATATTGTGATGATTTAGTTGCTTGTTTCTTATATTATTGTCATGAGAGTATTTTTTATTTTTATTTTTTTTTGCAAAAATTGATACAATTTTGTCGACTAGGATCTTGAACATGACCCTTTTGAATTACTAATTACTAAGAGAGAACATTTTCAACAACATTGAAATTGCATCTTTAAGTCACTTGACACCCAAGGACCGTTGGATTTGCATAGATCCAAACATGCACGTATATTTTTTATCATGTTACATGTGCTTCCGAAACTGGACTCGGACTGATCCTACTTTCACTCAGAAGACTGGTTAAGAACTTGACTGAAATCAATTTAACTGGTTAAAGACTGAAACTCGTTTAAAAACTGGAGAAAAGAGTGAAATATATTATAAGCTACTTATATTTATTTATTGTTTTTTTCACTTTTTTCTTTCCTTATAAAATTTAATATTTCAAGTAAATTCTATTTGATGCATTTTTATTTCTTTATTTATGAACTTTTATCTCTTTTTCTTATGTACTCATCAACATTCAAATGTATACATTTTATTTTAACCCTACTTCACAATTAATTTTTTTTTTCTATTGATTTTTAAATTTTGCACCACGAAATATGAAGTTATATTTTTCATCAAAAGTGTGTTGTTAATAATTATAAATAAATAATCGATAAAAAATAAATAAAAATTCAAATTGTAAGTATCGACAAAAATATTGACCATGAAAAAAAGACTGGAAATGACTGAAACTGGATTGGGACTGGACTGAAATTCTAAGAAAAATTGAAAAACTGGCAAGAAACTGGACAGTTGTTAATTTTTTGTTAAAAAACTGGACTGTTTTGAAGTGCACTGAAAACCAGTTTAAACCGGTCTTTGCTCATCTCTACTTTAGAACATGTACTGTATTTACCATAAAAATTAACTAACCTGTCTACGCCCTATGGTTTATGGAAGTCATAACCACCCTTAGCCCTCCTGCGCACCATCCCACTAGTCTCATAGTCTTCAAGATCAGAGGAACCATCTACAGGTACAGATTAAATTAATAGATACTGATACTGTTAAGGTCAATTATAGCCTCATAGTCTTCAAGATCAGATGAACCATCTGCAAGTTGCTAAAGTGTCTAATGAATGGGGTGTGGATCTCTTAAATGGGAAGCTGCTAGTGAACTGGACTGTCAGTAGTAGAATGTATGTGCAGCTGTTGTATTAGAGTTTGTATGTCATGTTATAGCTGTCATTGCATTTGCTTTCTGGGACTGTCCTCAAGCTACGAATGAATTTGACTCTATTGTACTACTTTTTGTGACTAATACATCTTCACCATTACCTAAAGCTTAGATGTATATTGTATTAAAATAAAACACACAGGACTAGCAAAAAGGTTGTGGTTCGTATTTCCGACATCATTGTTAATATCTATTGCATCCAGACTCCAATTTTGATGTGCAAACAAGTATAGCTCATTTATGGCATGTGATGAACGCAAAATCTTCAATTCCTTGATACCTAATCATGTTTGTATAGAGAACAAACTAAAGAAATAAATGGAAGACTACCTTTCAAAGTTTCATATGTGGATCTCACATGGGGTATGGCTTTTGCTCTCTTAGTTCTCCTAACTGCACTTTAACGCAAGATAAGAGATCAAACACCAAAAACAAACAGTAACCATATGACCACAAGCAAACCAAAATGCAATATGTAACAGGTGCACCTTTTAATAAAGGTCAGGATGACAAACAGTTTATATTGAAATAAATACTTTAGATGGTTGTAAGTATATTGGCGAGTTTCAATCCCTCTTACCCGTTTCATTATTTAGCTAGGTTGACAAACAGTTTATATTGAAATAAATACTTTAGATGGTTGTAAGTATATTGGCGAGTTTCAATCCCTCTTACCCGTTTCATTATTTAGCTAGGTTTTAGAAAAGTTACCCATTTGGCCTGTCGGAGAAAAAATCTCCACCATTTATAGGGGTGTTCGTTTGGATGGATCGGATCATTAACATCAATCCATTTGGGTTTTGGTTTTCAAAATATGAATCCGATCCATCCAAACAAATATCGAATCCGAACCGAACCAAACCATATTACTATTAGGATGGATTGGTTTTAACCATTTGGTTATCCGTTGACTACACGAGTGTATCGTTTTGACTCGTAAAAGGGTAAATTTTATGAGCGATATCAACGACTACAATATTGTCATGTTGTGTTGAGGGTTTATAAAAATGTGGAGCTAGTTTTTTATATTAAACTTAGGATTTTAAGTTATATACAATGATATATATTAACAATACCTTTTATATAATAAGGTTTTATATATAAAAAATAATAATGCAACTATTTAACATCTATTTTGATAGAGAAACAAGAGTATTACATATATTATTATTACTATTCGGTTTATTTGAACTATCCGGTTCCGATAATAATAACCAAAACCATTCCAAAAACCGAAATACTAATTTGGTTTTTTTCCGACCTGATCCAATAAACCAAATTGCCCAATCCGAACGGTCCAATCTGAATAGACCATTTGGATAATCCGGTTATATCCGAACTGTGAACACCCCTAACCATTTATACATAAGGTATCTAAACTTGTCACCTCTATGAACCGTTTTAACATTATTGGAAGGGAGAAAAAACTACAATTGATACGCTACTGTTGTATATTATATAGTGATGCATGTTTGTAGCAGCAGATGAAGAGATACCAATTGGTTTACGATCTGTAAGTTCAAACATGCACAGTGTTCTAGAACCGTCATGAAAATCACATTGCACTTTGGTCTCATAGATTCCAAGGATCCCTTGTTCAATGGCCAATATGGTCATGTAGAAAACATACAGTGTGGTCAATTTCCTTACTGAGGTAGTTGCCTTCGTCTTTGTTAACATACTAACAACAAAATAAGTTTGTTCACCCATGACACGTACTTAGATAAAATT
The DNA here is from genome assembly GCA_963930675.1 of Gnaphalium uliginosum. Lineage (NCBI taxonomy): Eukaryota > Viridiplantae > Streptophyta > Magnoliopsida > Asterales > Asteraceae > Gnaphalium > Gnaphalium uliginosum. The sequence goes on along the minus strand of OZ005684.1, from coordinate 39,618,224 downwards.
TTAAAAATGTTTAAAATGAAAATTTCTAAGAAAGAGAATCTACCCTTACATGATGGCATAAAGATTAGTAAAGATCTATGTCCGAAATCTAAGGAAGAACTGACAGAATGAGTCGAGTCCCATATGCTTCAGCTATAGGATCGATTATGTATGCCATTACGTGTACGATGTCTCATTTGCTTTGAGCATGGTGAGTAGACATCAGCAAAATCCTGGTGAAGGTCATTGGACAGCTGTAAAGAACATTCTCAAGTATTTGAGAAATACTAAAGACACGTTCTTAGTTTATGACGGAGAAGAAGAACTAAGAGTAACGGGTTATAATGACGCAAGTTTCCAAACAGATAGAGATGATAGTCGGTCACAGTCTGGTTGGGTATTCTTACTAAATGAGGGAGCGGTAAGATGGAAAAGTTCAAAGCAAGATACAATAGAAGACTCCACATGTGAGTCTGAGTATATTGTAGCTTGCGAAGCTTATGACGGAGAAGAAGAACTGTCGGCTGGAAAGTTCAACCGGCGGCTGGAGTCCAAGGTTGTAAGGCGGTGGAGCACGCGGGTTGTGGCTCGAGTTCTCGGGCAGAAAGCAAGCCCAACCGCCGGCTGGATATTCCAACCGGCGGTTGAAGGGCGAAATCAAGTTGTCCCACATCGGCCAACATAACAAACCTTGACCTTCCTCTCCCTATATAAATAGGGGGCTTGCCATTGTTTTAAAGTACATCATTCTCTCTTTCTCATTCCTCTCCTTGTAAGAGTTTACACGATTAAATTCGGGACCTTAGGAGTTGAAATTTTCTCTTTGGTTCGTAGGTGTGAGCTATCAGAGGTGCTCTGGTTTGAGTACTCACCTCCAAGTCAAGGTGGTCTGCGTGTGAGAAATCCGATTTTCTCAAAGGTAACTATTTTCTTATTTATTTATTTTGTTTTGTAGCTTATTATTATTAAGTTAAGATCCTTTAGAGTTTAGTTTCCTTAATACCCTAGATTAATTGTTATTTCCGCATTGTATGTTAATCTAGTAAGGGAATAGAAAACCCATCAAACTGAAATACAATACTGGAATTGAACTTATTGATTCCTAATCTATGACCAAATTCCTGACTAACAATTAAACAGACTCAAAGATGACATGCGATAAAAACAATAAAAAGTTAATTATCTTGAATCAATCAATATCGAGGATCAATATATATAAAACCTGAACATGAAGTACCTAGATAAAATTCTCATATATAATTGTAAAAATCATGGTGACAGTAACTAAAACACGGAGATATCAAATATGTTTTACGTGGTAACACGAATAATAATCACCTCAACTCCAAGCGGTTTTAATTTGACCATATACTTTGAAAGCACCAAAATTAAAACTGCAGCTGAGCCTCCCATGTCACATGTCATAAGCTCTACTAAAGTACTAAGCAACCTACATTAGTCTTGATGTTGTATCGACCAATACAATTATAAAACAAAAAAAGGCACAACAATGACAACTCTCATTTACTTTTACTTAAGATATATAAAATTTCTACCAAAGCCAACTTCTCTTTTGACATAAAATGGGTAGATTTAGGAGGATTGGTAGAAACAGCAGCCACACCGAGATAAGAATCCATCATAATCAAAGCTACACATTTTGAAAATAGCTAATTGATGCTAGTGGTTACTATATAGGCTACCTTAGTAGCATATTTTTTTGTCCCTTTGTTAATTATGCCAGTTGATGTTATTAGAAAATAGAATTGCACAAAAAAGAAGTAGATAAAAGGGATTTAAAAAAGAGCAAAAAGAAGTAAAAAAACGTGAACCACAAATTGAATTTTGATGAAATTAATTACCTCTAAAGCTAAATGAAGAACAAATGTTCAATCATGATTCATGGCTTACTGTACATGTTATCAGCACCAAAAGAAAGTATGCATGAAAACAAATGATACACTCTAAAAGATATTTTCATTAATACAAAGAAGAAATACAACTAAACAAAATCCGTATTGTCTGTTAGACAGGTTGGTACTTATGGTGAGTTTCCCGTTTCGTTATATCCATGATATGATGAACCTTCCTCCTTATTTTGCAACTGAAATTAAATAAACACAAAAACTCATATAGAATGTCAAAAGGATAATGGGAGAGACTGATTAAACACATGAACCTAAATATAACATAAAGAAATTGAGAATGGTTGTTTTCTTAGTCTCAATATTATCTTTACTAAAAGCAATTACAAGAAGCCTAAATAGGCAAAACGAATACAAGAATAAAGGAAACACAATATTCAAAGAGCTAAAAATGGAAAGCTAATAAATGGGATTGGGAGGTAAACACGAAAGTAAATCATGCAATCTTATACTCCCCCTCAAGGTGGAGCATGTAGATTTCGCATGCCCATCTTGACAAGTAAGAATCCGAGTTGTTTTGATCCCAATGCCTTGGTGAGGAGGTCGGCTAGTTGCAATTTGGTATCAACATGAGATGGTTCAATTTCTTGAGACTCAACTCGTTCCATGACAAAGTAACAATCCATCTCGACATGCTTTGTTCGCTCATGGAAGACGGGATTATTTGCGATGTGTCGGGCTGCTTGGTTGTTACAGTAAAGCGTTGTAGGTCCGTTTTGTTTTGCTTCAAAATTCTTTAGGAGCCATCGCATCCATAGAACTTCACTAGTAGTAGTTGCCTTAGCTCGGTATTCCGCTTCGGTCGAAGATCGGGAAACAACAGATTGTTTCTTGGATTTCCAAAAGACAGGAGCTCCCCCCAAGAGTAGGAGATATCCAGTTCGAGACCTTCTAGTGTTGGAACACCCTAGCCAATCGGCGTCGCAATACGCGACAAGGTTTGTTCCCCCGTCTTGAGGAAAGAAGATACCTTGTCCCGGTGTGGCCTTTAGGTACCGAAGGATTCTCGTGGCACCATCCCAATGACCTTGTCTTGGATCGGAAACAAATTGGCTTAGGATATTTACACAGTACGCGAGATCCGGTCTAGTGGCTTGAAGATATAGTAATCTCCCAGTAAGCCTTATGTATTTTCTTGCATCCACACGAGTGTCGCCACTATCCTTTTCAAATTTTTGATTATGCTCCATAGGAAAGGAGCACGGTCTACATCCTAACATTCCGCTATCCTCCAAAATGTCAAGGGTGTATTTTCGTCGACTTAGAACCAAACCGTCATCTGTTCTCGCAGCTTCGATCCCAAGAAAATATTTTAGAGGGCCAAGATCCTTGATACTAAATTTTTTTATCAAGATAGTTCTTTGTTCCTTGTATTTTATCTTGGTCGTTTCCTACTATTATGACGTCGTCGACATATATGAGAGCAGCAACAAATGAATCCCCTCGTTTATAGATAAAAAGTGAGTGATCAGCATAAGATTGCTTGAATCTGAGATCAAGCAAAGCCGATGTAAACTTTTGGTACCAGTTTCTCGAGGCTTGCTTCAAACCGTACAGCGACTTTCTCAACCTACATACCTTCGTTCCTCCCCCTTTGTCATAACCGTGTGGAATCCGCATATATATCTCCTCGTTCAAGTCGCCATACAAGAATGCATTATTCACGTCTAGTTGGTGAATAACCCATTCTTTCTTGACGGCAATAGCAAGTAAGCATCTAACCGTGACCAACTTGGCCACCGGTGCAAACGTGTCATGGTAGTCAACACCTTCCATTTGCGTGTAGCCTTTTGCAACAAGTCTCGCCTTGTATCTTTCTATTTCACCATTTGGTTTGTACTTTATTTTATAGACCCATTTTGAATCTATAGGTCGTTTTCCATCGGGTAAGTCTTCTATGGTCCAAGTTCCATTTTCTTCTAGCGCCTTTATTTCTCTTTGCATGGCATCTCTCCATTCTTGTTTCTGCACAGCTTGTTTAAAGTCTTTTGGCTCATCATTGGAAGTGATGGCGCTTAAAAAGGCTTTGTGTGAGTCGGAAAAATTTTCATAGGAAACAAAATTAGAAATGGGACATACCGTTGAGGACTGTTGACTGGAGCTAGGTTGTGCATGGTCTAGAGACGGGGGAAGTTGGACTACATAATTATTGAGATGTGCTCGTTTTATCTTGTTTCTTTTTTTTTCTCTTAGTGGTGCATCATTTCTATTTTGGGAATCGACACCTTCATTTTGTGATGAGTTTCCTGACCCATCATTGGGTCCAGTCTCTTCCAAGAAGTGTGGAGCTCCAAGGTTTATTTCTTGATTATTTGGGCCGTTAAAAACCAACTCATCTACCTCTATTCGTTCAAGGTTGTCGAGATGATTGGTTAAGTTACTTGAGCCCAAACCTTCGTCCTTGCTCTGCTCTTCATTAAGCTCACTGGGCCCGACATCATCATCACCATCGAGACAACTTTCTTTAGTTTGTGGATAGTTTAGAACATCCTCTTCATGTATGTTTTCCTTTATTACTAACAGATAAGAGGTTATAATTAAATTTTGGAACATGCAAAACTCCTTCCACTCTCATTCCGTTTGGTAGTCTGTAACTGCCTCTTCCTTCGACCGGTACGACATCTCCTGGTAACGGGTGTCTCGTTAAGGGAGACGTTCCTTTCTTCAAGGATGTCGGTTCTGTGTGTTATGTGTTCTGTGCACCCTGAGTCAACAATCCATTCGTTACAATGATAATGTTTACTTGCCATGTTAGCCGAGCATGGTGCATCACATTGCATCACCTTATTCTCCGGAGCAAAGTGCTTCAGAAACTGTTCATATTGCTCCTTTGTCAAGTTTGTGACTGGATTGTTATCGACTTCCGCACATGCTGCCTTTGGCTTTCCTTTCTCTCGTTTCTTCTTCCCCGGCCACCACTCCGGATAGCCGATCCGTTCAAAAGATCCATCCTGCGTGTGTCCATCTTTATTACAATAATCACAGTGAACCGTGGGCTTCTCTCCTTTTTGCACGGTTTTGTTAGAACCGAAATTGCGCTTTATGGATGCTTGGAATGCTGCAGCCTCATTGACATTTCTTTTCCCACTGGTTATAGATCTTTGTTGCTCGTCCTCGACGACCAAATGATAAGCATTTCCTAGTGATGGAATTGGCTTCATGGCAAGTATTTGAGTTCTGATGACGGAGAAATCACTGTCTAAACCCATGAGAAACTCGTAAAGTTGTTCTTTTTCGCGAAGTTCCTTGAGTGATTTTCCAAGACCGCAAGTACAACCATTACACGTACATTTTGGGGTGGGGAGAAAGGATTGCATTTCGTCCCACAGCCCGCGAAGTTTTGTGTAATAAGACGACGCCGTCATGCCGTCTTGTCTTGTGTTTGAAATAGACTGTTTTAGTTCATATGCACGGGGTGCACTTTCTTTGCCAAACCTCTCTCGGAGGTCCGACCATATTTCCGCAGCGGAATTGGCGTATTTTACGCTTCCTCGAATCTCCTTATCCATGGTGGTGAGCCACCCTTTGATCATTGCATCACATCGCATCCAGGCCATGTGATAGGGATCGATTTTTCCTAGTTTCTTAATGGTCCCGTCGATGAATCCTATCTTGTTCTTAGCAAACAAGAAATTCTCCATCTCTTGAACCCAATCAAGATAGTTGTTATCGGTTAATGCATCATTAACGTGCATTTGTCTTGGATAGTCGGATGGGTGAAGGTAATAAGGAGAGTTGTGATCAGAAGCGCTCCCATCGCTTTTGGTATTGTTTTTGCTTGTATCATCGCCGGCCATGGAGACCTTGAGTTTTGGCGATTAGAATTGGGCAGTATGGATCGAACGTGATAATCACTACTCTGATACCATAAAGAAATTGAGAATGGTTGTTTTCTTAGTCTCAATATTATCTTTACTAAAAGCAATTACAAGAAGCCTAAATAGGCAAAACGAATACAAGAATAAAGGAAACACAATATTCAAAGAGCTAAAAATGGAAAGCTAATAAATGGGATTGGGAGGTAAACAGGAAAGTAAATCATGCAATTTTATATAACAATACCAATTTTATAAGATTTAAAAGTATGTGTCTCTTCTCGCAATTCTAGATGCTCGGCACAAAAACAAAAAACTCTAGTATTGAACTTACTCATTCAGTAAGGCATCCGGGTTCTTTCATCCTCTGTTATAAACCACATGCCATTAGAATCGTATAGAAATCTTATTTGTTAAATCTCCCAATCATCAAAATTTTTATTAACAAATCATAAATAACAATAATAATCAAAATCCTAAAATTAAATCAATGATAATAAGAAATCAACTTACAATAATTTAAGTAGAACTTCATTTAGGCTGATTGGAATCGATATTGTATCCTTAAATTAATTTCTAAAAGTAGAACCCTAAGATTAAAATCGATGTAAATAAGAAATCAAATTACAAAATCTGAAGTAAAACCCATTCAAGTAATGCCCGATTGAAATGGGATCGTATAATACTTGATCATTAGCAGAATTCAAGACGAGTTCAAGATTGAAATAAAAGCAAAATCAAGGAAATTAAAGATTGAATTGTTTTTACCGTATGAATCGATCAGAGCAGAGACAAGGCATTAGCGAATGAATTTATTTTTCGATTTCAATTGGTTAGGGTTTAGGAGCGCCAATAGAACGGTCGTTCTTCAATCAAATACAAGGTAAAATTCACAGGTAATTAATTGAACAATTAAGGGGTTGGTTTGTCTTTCTTCATCATTTAATTTGCTATTTAGCTAATCTTTTTCTGAAAAGAAGATCAATGGCTCTTAATCAAATTATTAAAACATTTAAAGGTTAAGATTTATTTAGCGGAGTTTAATTTTAGAAGGTTTATCTAATTATTATAGTTTTCTTTTAATATTAAAACCTAACTAATAATTATGGTTCTCTTTTAATTTACTTTTAATATTAAAAAGAGAAGAGATTGTAATTGTAATGTAAGTATTACATAATTAACCCTTAATGACCCTATTTATACTCAAAGGACTAGTCTCAATATTAATTATAAAAGCAAGGTTTACAATCCTATATTTAATCCTAATAGTGTTTGCATACACAATGCAAACACATCAAACATACGTAAACATAGAAAGACATAAATCAAAATATAGAAGTCTTTCGTGCACATAGGCAACCATTAGAGCATCCTCAATGGGCTTATTTGGCATAGTTTAAAGTTAGTTTGAACTGTGAGCTGGAATGGAAAACACCACTGCAACCTTTATGCGTATATATTGAGGCAAAACCTGCCTAAACCATATATAGGTGAATGTGGTGGGGTCCTTGTATCAAAGATATTAGTATTTTATTATATTACTCTATATACAAATATCTCCAATTAACTTTTACATCTCCCTTCTTTATATATTTTTCCATCGGCTTCCTGATTCCATTCAAAGTATTAGTTTTGAATTAAAAATACATACATATATATAATTTACGAGGATATAATTTAGTTAATGTGATATTTTTTCTCAAATCCAAGTGCATGTAATTGATTAAATAAACATAACGATGCTAAATTCACTAATATTTAAATATACTTATTGAAATATATAGATTACACATAATTGATATAAATACTAACAGTACACTTATACTTATGTGTCAGTTTAAAGAATTGTGTAAAGTTCAATGCACTGTAAAACTTTTATGAGAAAAGATGGGATGCTGATGTGGCAGTGCTTTGAACCTTGTAGAGTTCAATGCACTGGAGATGCTCTTAACACATTAAACAAACATAAACATTAACGTAGCACAATGACTTTTTTCCTTGACGGACACTTCTTCATTTTCAATTGCCTTTCCCTTATCAACGGTTTTCCCTTTCTTTATTCCTGAGCTCCAGCTTCACCACCAACACTCCTTGTTTTCCTCTTCTTACTACAAGCACTAGAACCAGTAGGTTGTGTCTGTGACCCTGATGCATGTGACTCTTCTTTGTTCTCATCTCTTTCAACTCCACTGCATTTAACTCATTTGCAACTTCTGCTCGGGTCAAAAATTTGATATCCGAGTTTTTATTAAAACCCTTTAACCACGCTTCATTTTCCTCAATCTTTTCTCAGGCCGGGTTATTTTTGCTTTCAGAAAATGGATTTTGGTTCAAAATGGATTCTATTTCGAGTGTGTTTCTGTAATTGGGTTGGGTCTCTGTGTTCCTAATAGAATTGCTTCAAAATTTTCTTATAGGTGTCGGGTTTGGGTCGTGCGGGTTTTTTGGATTTCGGGTCGGACTTTTTCTTAAATGGGTTTGGGAGTGAAATAGCTGCAAATGGCAAAAATGCTGATGATGATGAAAACAGTTCGGGTCGGATCGGTGTGAAAAATTATGAGTTGTAATGGGTTTGGGAGTTTTTTAAACCAGTTTTCATTAAATGGGTTGAAGTTAATTGAGGTCATTTTTGGTGGGATTTGTTTGGTTTTGAAAAATATGTGAAAAATGTTGGATTTTTGCTGAAATGAATGTTTGTTTCTTGTTAGGTTTGTGTTTGTGAGCTATTGATTTGGGCTTACACTATTTCAAGCCTAGTTGAAAACTAATTTTATTGGCTAATTATTCAATGAAACTATGAAAGTATAAGGGTTTAGGTAAGATATTATCAACGAAGTTTCACCAATGTACCCAGTTAGTACGTGAACTAAAAAGTGTGTCACTTTAAGTCACGAATTTTCAAATATTGTTCCAATATGCACACCCGATGAGTTTTTCGTATTAAAAAAATATGAAAATGTCCAAATATACATGCCACATCAGATTCCTTGCCTATGTGTCATTCACGTCATTTTTGTTTGGTATAAGGTTTAATACCCATCTTCTTAAACCTTCTTCCAATCTTTCAAAATCGTCAATCCAAACACAATCACTCAAAGCACACCATTAACTATGTATATCATTTTGTTTTCATTTATTTTATACTTGTAAAATACACATTTTTTTAAGATAATACTAACTCTGTCTTATAATAAGTGTCAACAACAAGTTTTTACAAAGTTTAAAAAAGGCTCATGCTATACATACTATTTAATTACTTTTTATACCAGTCAACACATTAATCATTATACATTTATTTTTATCATAATTATTACTTGCATTCATTATTACTTTTTTGTCTTTTTTTTAATGTTATTATTATTAAATTATATATTTCTTATTCTTGTACATTTAAAATATACAAAATAAGATGGAAAAAGACCGAAACATGTAACAAAAGTTATGAAACATAAAAAAGAACTAGCTTCCATTACTGAAAAACTTTTGTAGCATTACAAGACATAAGTTGATGATATAAATTTAAAAACTCACTATACATAGTTTCCCATCTAGCTGTAGAGGGGGTTTTATAGTAATTCCAATATGCGGTAAAGGCATTGGGTACTCTCCTTGCAATTGTACCATCACATAATGATTACCGTATACATGTGCAATGTAAAAGCTTGGTGGTGCTGGAACTTTTCAGGGCCTCTCCATAGAGGGAAGCATGTGATAGAACCCCGGACACTTAAACAATGCAGAATCACACCAATGTTTTTGTGGTGCTGGTGAAGATGAGAAACACAACGAATGCTTTAGGTTACCAAAGTCTGAGATAAAAACCTGAGCATAGGTATGGTATCCGTTGTTCTATGATCTTCACCATACTTTAGACAAACAGAAATTGCTTAAAATCCACAATTTTCGTCACTCATCACATTTTGTATACGTGTGATGTAAGGATGAAAGATATTTGGAATTTCAGTCATTAAGTGTGAATAAAATGTCTGAAAGTTTAAGTTTGAATTATCCCCGATTGGTTCTTTGTTCAGGTCAATCACGCATGAACTATTCCCCATTGTTTTCTCGTTCAAATCCATCACGTATGAACTATGTCTAGCCTCTTCTTTGTTCAAATCTAACCCAACAAAATTTGACGTAGTTGAGTAACTATGTCCACGTGGAACTTCATGAACATTTTTGTTGTTTCCCCCACTGGTTCTTTGTTTTTTTAACTCGAGGTTCTTGAACGTCGGTTGTACTTAAACCGAATATATTTCTCAGCTTTTGTAGCAAACTTTTTTTCACAGCTTTGGGTTGCTTGTTAAAGTTTTCTTTAAAACGATTTAGTTCACTGTCACAACTAATATCATCATTTTGTACAGCTGTTGACGATGAAATATCAAACTTCCTCCAAAAGATATCAATTGAATCCAATGAAATACGTTCACCTATAATAAAAAGTATACAAGTATCTTTTATAACTCTTAATAGTTAAATATTTGTAGAAAGTCAATCGTAGTAACATGTGTCACAACTGATATCATCATTTTGTACTGCTGTTGACTGTTGACTGTTGACCGTAAAATATCAAGCTTTCTTCAAAAATATCAATTGAATCCAAAGGAATAAGTTTGCCTATAATAAAAAGATCATTTTATTATTTGTATTATGAATACGTTTGCCTCTTGACTCGTATTCTACTTCTGGCCTTTCCGCTATCACTTTTTCCTTATTGGTTTTTTTGGATAAAATTTGTTTGTCAGACTTGTATATTGCTTTTTGATTTTCCTTTTGCATATCCAAATAATATTTGTAGGTGAGTCAAGATCATCTATTTTAATATAATAATTAATGCTATTCAACAATTTCCGATGAAAAGTTTAGTGTTGACCGTCTGCTTTCAGAAAGGAATTACAAATTTTAAGTCTTGACCCGATAAAATAAGAAAAATTTCAAAAAGTACTAGTAGATTTAGTATGACCCTTAAAAAATATATTATCCATTAGTGAAGATGACACTTTTACCCTTGCTAATTGTAAATACTACCATGTGTCAATTTTGAAAGAAAAATATTGACGGTAAAATGGTAAGTTAATATGTTATCTTGAAAAGTGAATATTTGTTTTGAAATAAATTAAAATGAAAATGTATAGAGATATTTTGGGATGAAGTAAAAATCAATCAAAATGAGTGAAATTTTGTTTTAGAAAGAATTAGGACAAATAATAATGTGACAGTAATTTAATTATGACAATCAGAATTAGGACCGTTAAAATATCGTTATCAAGAATATTAAGGTTAAATTAAAATACTGTAATATTGAAATCCCCAAAATTGGAATTAGGGCTTTTTTATTGGATATACCAAACACCATCATCATCACTATCACGACCGTCAGATCATATCTCTATCATCATCCCCACCTTCTTCACTTCTACTCTCACTCACTCACTAATATTACCATGGTGAACCTGCTCTTTATCTAAATACGCACATACATACATACTAACACACACACACACACACACATTGTGTTTCTTAATTTCTTGATTTTTTTTTCATTTTAATGAATAAAGTTTGTTTTTTTGAACATGCAGGAAAAGGGTACTGCATAGTTGCCAATTAGTTTCCAAAAAGATTTGAACTTCGGAGTGCCAGTTGAAAATTAGGTATTTATATTTGATTATTATTATTTTTCTTTTCTTCTTTTTTGGGTAAATTGTTTAGTGTAAGATTTGATTGTGCTGCTCATGAAAACTTTGTGTTAGATTGTATGATGATATATGTTATATGAACGTATAGTTAGGTTTTGGAATTTAATGGTAAATATAATAAACTCATGAAAATTGTAAAGTCAATGAAAAGTACTTTACCAGTAGTTGCAGGTTTAAAGTTGTAGTTAAAATAATGACAAAATTACTGAATCTTTTACATAACTGAAATGTAACAATCATATGGAAAGATAACTGATTTAAGCTTAATATACTGTAGAACATAGGAATGTAAAATATAAAACTTACAAGTTTGTGGTAGAATGTAGTTTACCTTGATCAGCCTTTTTTTCCCCCCTTCATCACGTAAATTTAGAGGCGTTAAAAAAATAAAAATTGATCGTTTGCAAACAAAACAAAGGGATTCGTATTTGCCCATCTGCTAATGAACCCCCTATCATTAAATAGCTAACGTAAAAGAGTTACTTTTGAAGTTTACTTAAGAAAGGTTTCACATTTGACGTCAAATATCAAGCGAGTTACTTTGCAGGTTAATTCTTTTCAAGGATTATTTTGGTTTTATTTGCGTATTCAGTTGCTGCATTAAGGTGTAGACTTCTGTTTTGAACTTAAAACTACTTAAGTCTATTCAACTTTTGAATCAAAAAGTTACTAACAGAGAGGTATAATTTTTCTTTCCAAAATTGGGCAAAAAATTTATAAAATCAGATTTAGGAGTGGGGTCAATTATTACCCGTCTATTGCATAAGGATACTGTTAATCTCATGTTGCATTCAATTGTATATTTTAACTACAAAACTATATACCATTTATCATGGTTGTACATCTGTCTTTGACTTATGCTATTTATAGGTAAGAATTTAAGAAACCACTATATTTTTTTGACTTTTTGACTAACGTATTAGTTCTCTCTATTTAACAGCACTTGGGTACTTCCTTTTTACATGCTGAAATGGCAGAATACGAAAGCAACCACCATAACTACAACATACCAAAAGAAACCGCCCTGCAAGCGCTAAACACCATAATACAGCTTCATTTCGAGAAAACCCTTGAGAAAAAACGAGCCGTGGACCTACAAAAAAAGGAACTATGGAAGCTTTTCCAGCTCTTCTTTCTATTTCTAGTCCTCGTATTTGCGGCCCAAGTCCAATCCCCTCGGCTCCAATGCCGCCACTGCTGGGTCCCCATTGGTCTGCTCTCACTTTCCCACCTCATCTTCTATGTGTCGGTGGCTCAGACTCTTAGGTGTATCAATGGGTTTAAGTATCAAAGACGGTGCCATAAACTGACACTTGGATTAGCCACTGAGCGGCTCAGGCAGATCAGGATGAGAATGAGTAGTGTGGTTGCTGGCAGTGAAGATGTTGTGAGGGATGATTATGAGATTCATTATCAAGAGCCACCAGATACTTATTTTGGTAAGTTTAAGAGGAATTGGGCTCTGCATTTTGGCTTCTTGATCTTGATTTATATGTTTATGGTATCTTCGTCTGTTGTGCTTTTGTGTTTTTAAGATTTGTACTAAGATGATGCAGGCTTGAGCTTTTTAATCAATGTTACCGTTATATCCTGGTTTCATGAGAAATTATGCTTGAAAATCCAGATAAATTTTTTTAGCATCTTATACCATGCTTGACATGATAGAGATTCTAGTCGTGTAAATGTTTAGGATCCAAATATGGCAAAATTGATGAATTATGTGGGGTGGGCATCAAGTCGAGACAGGTAACTTTTTTAGTACGCTGACACTTTTTTGACAACTGTAAAGATTTATGTAAGTAATGAATGCATTAGATACGATTACAAGAATTGTACTATGATAATCTAATTTATTTCAATAAAACGGCATGGGAGGTTAAAATGCATTAAAACAAACAATTTTGGTACTTTCGACTTGTATTTAAAGCAATACATTTTTTATCGTTCTATTTTAATTTGATCCTTTTGAAATCTAAGATACTTTGTCAATATCATCGCCTCTACGAATCAATTTGACACATGAAGTATTGTAGTTAAGTTGATTTAACATATCTGATCCAAACCGGAGTTTGCATTTGCCTTAGCTGGTCAAACATTTTGTCAATAGAATGAAGATGGCTCATTGTCATTGTGACCATACTACAAACATCATACTAGGCGACCCAAAATGTGAGTTACAAAATATGTCAGCAAGCTGCAGAATATGATGAAAACATTCTTTCGGATATGTTTGGCTTTTTTAACAAAAGAGATGGTAATTGAGTGCTCAAATCTCAACGCAGTTCTAAAGAGTATCTGAAGTTCTCATATTCAGGTTCTAATTAATCTGTAATTTGCGACGGAAGCCCCTATCATCCTGGATTAATCCTCATATCATCAACAGATAAGCAAGGGTATATGATTTGTCTACTATATAACTAATCGCATCTCTAAATCTAATGGTTGAATATTTAAAGTTTAAGTTTGTAAAAGGATTCAGTAGATAACGTTACCAAAAAGCATGTTATGTGGTAAAAAAATTCTACCTGTTTTTTGAAATGGTTTGAACTTTGAAGTGAGGATAAGTTGGTTATTATGTTTATATAAACTGATTATTTGAAGCCTACAAGTATGCAATCGATTCAACATAATAATAAGAGTTGATTGACCAACAAATTCCGCAGATGCAAAATTCATACAGATGCATATGTTACATGTTCGTTGAAAATTCCAAAACAGAAGACCAGAAACAATTATGTTGGATTGAGATCAAATATAGAGCACATGTTTTCACTGTTGTACACTTCAAAACAAATAATGTTACATGTGTGATCCTAACAAAAGAATCATGAATATCAGCTCACACCCGAGCTTACTATATAACACTCTGGTCGTTAGATCTGTTGAGAGATATCCTAAAACTAGTATACAAATGAGTAATTTCCGAAACTGCTGATAATGTTCTAATAACTTCTGGGGTTCTTTCTTATGTTAACATGCATTTGGGGAACATTTTAACTACATAATAATACAATTCTACTTTGATTTTATGAGGACTGATATGTAAGATCTTCATAGGCCATAAAAATGAACTTAACTTGAAAGAAACCTTCTGATCTTTCCAATGTTTGCAGGTTGTAACTGTGATCAAGTAGCTTTTGCTATTCACTTCGACTGCTGTATCGCCTGTCTGTCAATTTAGAAGATGAATCAGGTTATGTTTCATATCTAACATGTATGAGCAAAAAGAAGGATAAAAGAGCTTAAAAGGAGACAAATAAACAGGAAAGTAAGCCAATGTTCAACTTTCAATGCATTAAACTTTCCAAATGATTTATTTTAAAGGTTGGATATACTGTTTTGCAATTAATAATTATGTTTGACACACATTCATTGTTTATAAAAGGCTGAATAAGAGATTTCCCACTCAACCCAACCCGATTATTTCAGCTCCAATTTTGATCCGTTACCCAACCTGCCCCTAGGGAATCAGGAAAGCATGAAAGGGTTTCAAATGTATTGAAGAAAACATCGTACTTCGAGGATTGCTTTTCCCTTCCATGGCTTCTCTCTTAACTTGGCAGGTTGCACAAAGAAAAGGACCATCCCAAGGCCTTGAATTCCTTGTATTACATGACGATCCCGCATGTACGGAAATACCCTCCCCGGGCTTCATTTCAACTTGACACACCGCACATGAGAACAACTTGAACATGTTACAAAGAGGGTATTTTGTATGTAACCTGAAACCAGATAGAAACTATTAGAGGGGACCGTTTTGACCTATGAATGGTTTTTTCAGATTATGATTTTTATCTCCTACAGGTCAAATGGGTAAAATAATAGAATAAAAGGAAACAAGTACAGGTTGAAAGTAGCACAATATGTGTTCTTAATGTATAAAACCACATAAATATGCATTATAAGAACTAGATTTATTTTGACATAAGTATTTCTAGTGAACCCAACCCAACCCATTTCGACCCATACAAAAGGTTACCCCTTTTGACTCATTACCAACCCCGCCCATTTTGCCACATATAGAGCTTTCCTTTCGGAAAGTTTAGCGGATCCTTCTTCTACTAGCTCCTCCACCACATCTGGCTCGAGAGACTCTTCACCAATATTAGATGTTGTCTCTGTACTCTTTTTCCTAAACATGGCTTTGACTTTAAACACTCCCTTAGTCATCTTCTTTTGTTGTGGGACAGGAGGATTGATTTTCACTGCAGGTAAAATATCAACCACCATGCAGGTTGTATCATCCTTCAATCCTTTGGGTTGTACAGCTTCCTGCAAATTGAATTATAAGATTAATTAAAATCTTCATAGGAGGCTAAAGTAAACATCATAAAACATGTACACCCTTACTTTTACAACTTGTCCAGCTGCTGCATCTGGTGGCATTCCACGACAGCAATCTAGAGCCGCTTCTGCAGATATAGCATCCCAGACACCATCGCTTGCAATGATTAGCCTTCCACCGGCAGAGGAAACCTGCATGTTAGAAATCATAGCAAATTAGGTGTTTCATCCATTTACTTGTAGATGGGTCAACTTGGGTTATGTTTTATCTCAGACCGGTCAAAGTTGTCCAAAATGTAATTTTAAATTTTCAATGGATGCAAGGGCATCAAACTTTCACAAAATGTTCAATTTAGGGAAAGATAAAAAATTGTTTACTTAAATCAACCTTAACTGTATGTAATGTGTTTAAGGATAGGTAAAGCTTAAAAAATGTGTTTAAGGATGACTAAAGTTAATAAAATTGATCAAAATAATAAATCCTGTAACTGGTTACATGTTGCTAATCAGTTTCGTTTTCCACATAGGCGAAAGGTTTTAAAAGTTAAGTTATTTTCTTGCTAAAAAAATTACATTGTTCCCTAGATTGAACATTTTGTGAAAGTTTGATACCCTAACTGTCTATTAACCCACCCATTGTTTTATTCACAAACTTAGATTATTATCATAGTAATATAACTTTTCTAATCATTAAGGCATTAAGTTACTACACAAAAGTAGACATAAGAAGTTTTCAGGTCAACCCCGTCCAGCTGCTGCACTAAAATTAACCATTTCAACTTGAACCTGCTATTTAACCCTCCTAAATGTGTCCACACTCACAGAAATCATGATTTTGCATTCTATTACCAAACAGGAGGATAGTAGCCACAAAAATCTTACAAACTTCATGATTCCATATGTTCTATAGTACGTCAAAGTCTCAAGAATAATATAAAAGATGACTAGAAACATAATACATTTGATTTCTAGACAATGTTAGATTGCAATGAGTAGTTACATTGAATGGTAGTAGGGAAGTAACATAGATAACTGACCTTCACTTGCTTAACATAAGGAACAGGAACTATGAACTCCCCAACATCTAGATCTCCAATAGATCGTGAAAGACACAAGCCACCTGGCCAACATCTCAAAGGACCAATCTGCCAGAAGAGTAAAACACTCCCAATTATAGGTATAAATCAACCATATAGAAGATTCTGTGAACACTGAAATGGAAATAAATAAATAAACAATTGAAGACAGCTTCAAAGATTATACAAGATGTTTAAGATACTCTTATTTGTGTTTTTCCTTTTAGCAAAACACTGTTGGTTATGAATATGACGTGTTTATCAAACTATTTCGGAGGAGATACAATGTATGTACGGAATAGATGTTATAAATTCAAGTGTTATGTAACTCACTTATGTCTAGGTAAGGCAGGATGTGCCAAATCCATGAGGTATTTTAATGACGATAATATGATATGCATTTATCTTATATTTGTAGTACGTTAATCAATTATCAACAATAAATAAAGGTAGAGATAGTTGTTGTTTGACTCCTAGTCCTCTTCTTTTATTTAGTTATTAATTTATTATTATTATTAAATAAAAAAGTGGTTCCTAGCCTTCTATAAGTGTATTTAAAGAACAACAAAGCTAGTTAACATCTATAAATATTTAAGATGCAAGAAAAACATAATGCACATATACAGTGACTGTATGAAGCATGACGACTAGTAAGAAATCAAAACAACATACCTGTTGACCACCCCCAGTGTTCAGCCGACCGACCTCACCACCACTTGAAGTGACACGCTCTGTCCTGACAAATTAGAAAGATAACGACAATCATAATGTGCTTCAGATACACACTTGTGTGGGGTTAAATGCATGTCCAAATTTCAAAAGAATGATATAAGGTAAATGTTATCATTTATCAGGTCAACATGATGATATGACAAACGACCTTATGGTACCTTTGAAAGTTTAAAAATATTTTCAGTGGCACTGAAACGGATAGTGTTGACAAAAATGACTAGATACCTATACGAGGTACCTTAAATCAACATGTTTTGAAACTTTGAGGTTTTTTTATGGGTGAAAACAGAAATGGTTACCAAAGTTGATTGCCTTTTTAAGCAATTAACCCATATAGATTTTACGGACTATATCATAATTTACATTATAGGTTATAGTTTGTGTCCAATATCAACTCAAAGGCAATAATGAATAATTTGAGATCTGTTAACTTACTCTTCTACATTGTCCTCAAATCTGTGATCTGCTGATAGATAATATAGACTCCCATCTGCAGATTCAAGTATACAGCGCGAGTCACCAACTGATGCTACTGTAACAATGAATCCTTCAATGATTACAAAAGTAACAGTTGTCCCTGACAGTTGACCTGCAATCATACAACATGCAAGTAACATACATGCATATTAGAAGACATGTGAAGGAAAACAAATCATGACAAAATTACTAGCAGAAACAGGGTGAATCAGACGTAGATGATGTTAAACATAAACTTATAAGTTATAACTCATGACTGCCAAAAACAGGAACAGGTCTTCCATCCTTAATTACTTAATATGTGGAATTTACAGGTCTAATTATGTAGAAGGGGGTCACACCTTATATACAACGGGTGCCCAAATTGTCAAAGTACATGGGCTACACGTAGTTGTATTATTAGCATGATTGCTAAACACTTGTACTTCTAATGCTGATAAAAAATTAATTTATGTTGTTAATTCATTCTGAAAGTGGGTAGTACCAGGAACCAGCATAGCATATCTAACAAAAAGGGATAATATGAAGAGTTCCTTTTCCATTAGATATTAAATCATTGACACATTATATGGGAAGATGGACAAGTATATTTTAAAATTTATTAAACAGAATTCTATACCTTTTTCTTGAAAATCTTTATCTGTTTTCACAAAACCGGCCACCAAAGCCCTAGGCAACGCTGCGATCCATTCATCTCTGTTAAGGTCTGGAGGAACAGCACCCAAAACATTGTTTAAAAGGTTCTCTTTGGTATATATAGCTGCTGCAGACCCGTTATGGCCATCAAGTAGCTGTACATAAAAGTTTGGTAATGCCAGCGCACAAATAGCAAAAAAAAAAGAAATAAAAAAAAATTAAATGCACTCATCAACAGTGTCTTTAAATAACATACCCCAAATACAGAATACGTAGTAACGCCATCACCTAACACACGTTGGCATTCACTTTTAATCAACGTAAAATCTTCCCCTTTCTTCGATTGGTTTGCTTGACCACTAACTATATCCGGTCTCTCAACCTTCTCATTCGCTAATTCACGCTTCAACAACACCGATAACGGGACCGTTTGATGATCACCTTTATGAAAGGACATTTCCTCTGTCCCTTCCGATATCCAGATTTATATATACTATATACTATATAAATATAAGATTATATCCTCTTCAACCCTAACCTATATCAATAGTATTTCAAGCTTTCAATCTGCTCCTTCATTAGATTCTCAACTAAATCCTACAAAATACACTAGAATCATCAAAATCAAACGTTAGATTCAAATCAACAAACTATAAGGATAAAATTCTCAAATTTCAACAAATTAAACACCGATTAACAAACCGTATACGTCATAATTCAGAAATTTCAACAAAATTAAACACAATTTAACATGAGGTTCGAAATCAACAAAATGCATACGTGATAATCGCATCAGCTTCGAAATCAACAAAATGCAGACGATATTTTCTCACATTTCAACAAACTAAATACGGTTACGGATTAAGCATCAACTTAGAAATCAACAACATATGAGCGTAGTAATTTATAAATTAAACACGGATTAAGCTTCCTGTATAAATTCGACAAATCAAACATGAAGAGTACATAAATTTGAGGCACCAAAACCTAATTAACGAACAATGTAGCTATTTAAACAAATCACACGAAATGCATAACGGAAATTACACAGGAATGAATGAATTACATACCAAAATTGCTTGTAGATGTTGAAACTGCAATGGCGGGTTGGATTAATTCTTGCCGAAAAAAAACTCGAAAGAAAATGATTACAAGGCGATTAGATTCGCAGCAAAAATTCCGCGCGAGAGAGAAGTAAATGCAAATGGATTTGTGTTTATTTGTTGATTTCAGTATTATTATTTTTCCTTTTATTGTTTGATTAATTAATTTTGGAGTGTTTTTAATGTTTTTAATCATGTGCGAACGCACCGTTTTCGGTTTCAAAAAGCCGGCTCGGAGCTGAGCTGTCACTGCTTTGTGAGTGATTCTTTTTTATTTTTGATTTTTTTGAAAAATTCTTATAATGTGATTGGTTGAGTGAAAATATGATTTAACGAGAGAATTGATGAATTATATTTATATGTATGGATTAGACCTGAATTTAAGTCTATATTTTAAGTATATTTTAAGTAAATTATACCGATCATTCCTGTGGTTTACATATAGTTGCACCGATCATCCTTATACTTTCTAAATTACGCCAGTCATTCCTGTTTTTCAAACTTTGCACGCTCATAGTCCTCCCACTAATTGACCGTTTTGTTTCCCCGTTAACTCATAGCATGTGAGATGCAAATGAGGGTACTTTGGTATTTTCCCTTTTACCTCTCATATATAAATGAAAACCTTTTACACCCCAATATATTATATTCTCTTTCTTCGTATCTGCTCCTCCAAAATTGGTTGCACAGAAATACAATTAGGACACACAAGTATTTCTTTTCCCCAAAATTCTACAATGGTGCTTTGTTGGTGCAGTAAGTTTGCTATTATTCGAACGTCGTGGACATCTCAAAAGCATGGGCGACATTTCTATGGTTGCCCTCAACATGTATTTTTTGTATTACATACATCAGATTATTTGGTGTATTTTTTTTATTTATTTTGATTTAAATGTGTTTCAGGGATCAAATTGCCGATTCTTAGGGTGGGTTGATCCAGAAATGTGTGCTCGATCTGTTGAAATCATATCTTGACTACTAAGGGCAAAAAACAGGGGTACTACAAGTGAAGAAGAAGTGAAAAATTGATGATGTATTTGTTACTAAGTTGGATAGCTTTTGCAGTTATTGTTGTAGTGATTATTTTGGGCTAGATAGTTTAGTTTGTTAAAAATAGAAGAAAAGTTGTCTTTTGGATAATGTATTATTTTGGTTGTTTAGGATGAATGGATGTAGTAGTATGTTGGATGACATTGTCTTTTAGATGGAACTTGCTGGTAATCAATGTAGCCTTTTGTTATAATATAATTGGACAAGGTCCCTGTTTAACCATAAAATTTCCATACTACAAAATGCAAATAATATTTCCAGGATTTACCATACTTGCTATAAGAGTACATTGATTTCAAAACTGCAAATACACATAAATGCTCAACTACATATCAAAATTGTAGTTGTATTTATAATGTATTTAAAGATAAAAACTGCTATTACACGTACTAAAACTACATATACATATAGATACTGCAAATAATATCATTACTAGATCTAAAAGTTGAATACATAAAGTGATAGAATTGTTCAAAAGCTAGACATGACCAACTTTTGACAATATTATATCAAAAATCAAAACTAACATACTTCTTCAAAGTTTAAACATAAAAACATTGTTCAAAAGCTAGAAATATTATATAAACATAAACTGCTACTATTACTCGACCTCAATTGTCATCATCAGTTGCCACCTCCTTTACCTTGACTGCTACCACCTCCTTTACCTTGACCCGTACCACATCCCTTAACGACACCCTTTCCTTTATCTTGACTGTTACCGCCTCTTTTACCTTGACCCTTACCACATCCTTTACCAACACCCTTTCCTTTACCTTGACTACTATCGCCTCCTTTACCTTGACCCGTAGCACATCCCTTACCAACACCCTTTCCTTTTTTACCCTTTTTTTGACTGCCCACATTACCTTGTGACTGCCCAGTACATGTTCTCTGGTTGTGTCCATATTTTTTACACTTTCCACATCTTAATGAGTTATTTGTTCTTGACAATTTACCACCCTTAACCATGGAATCATTCTCATATGCAGACCTCTTTCTCTTTTTTCTTGGCCTTCCTACTGGCTTATGATGGGCTGGTGGTGTTAGATTTATTTGACATTGAGATTTGGCCACATGTTAAAACCATTAATTGGTCCTATTTTATAGCTATAAACCATTTTCCATGTATTAAGCCAGTAACATTGATGAACCCAATTTTCAGGCAAGCCAACTTCTTGTCCATTTAGCGGGGACCACTAACTTGAAAATTTTCACCCCCGTTCCATTCTACAGTGTATTTGGATGCCTCTTTTTTTACAGCCTCTAACAACTTAGTTGCAGTTGGTGTTAGTGGTCCTACAGCCTTTTCAATCAACTTCTGCACATTAACAATCCGTCTCATTAGGTACTCCCTAACATAATCCAAAGATGTGATAATAGGTGAGTCCCTAGCATCTACTAACTGTTTATTAAGAACTTCGCACATGTTGTTCAAAAGTACATCTGAATGAGCTCTCCCTATCCAACCAACAAATGATTATTAAACATACGATAATTGCTAGACGAAACCGACGCCATTGGCACGGGATCGTCGGTCCGGCCGTCGGTTTCGTTGAGTCGGATATCCGACGAGCTTTGGCTCTTTTTTTTTTTCCTTTTCCTTTTCAAACGGCTAGTTTTTTTTTCTTTTCTTTCCAACGGCTACATTTAAATTTTTTTTAATTATTTATTCCTTAATTTATACACAATTACTCCTATATATATACCCACTCCAAACAACTATAATTCACACCAAAAATAACCAATTATCTCTACAAACTTATATAAATACACCCATTTTATCCACACAAAATACATATTATGGCTAATTCCGATTCCGATTCCGATATTGAAAAAATTCAAACGCTTACGAGTGTTTTGATACGACCGCCGCAATCAATATGATTAATTCGATAGACTCCGATTCTGACGAAGATGTAGAAAGCTCATTCCATCCGCCAAGAAGACAAAGACGATTTTTACGGAGAAATCGCGACGAGGCGGGCCAACGTTTATTTTTAGACTACTTTGCCGAGCACCCAACATTCCCGCCGGATTACTTTCGATGACGTTACCGAATGAGCCGGCCTTTATTTATCCGTATATGTCAAGGTATATTATCGTACTCCCAACTTCCGCTACCTTCATATTTTGCATATTTTCACCAAAGTCGAGACGCTACCGGTGCACTTGGTTTTAACGTTTTCCAAAAGTGCACTTCCGTCGTACGCCAACTGGCATACGGTTGTGCCACCGATGCGTTTGATGAATACTTACACATGGGTCAACAAACGTCATACGATTGTTTAGACAATTTTTGTAAATGTGTATTTCATCTATTTTCGACCGAGTACTTAAGAAAACCTACACTCCAAGATGTGCAACGTTTACATCAACGTCATGCCGAGTTGCATGGTTTTCCGGGTATGCTCGGGAGCATCGATTGTATGCACTGGCCTAGGAAAAATTGTCCAGTGGCATGACAAGGTCAATACACCCGAGGTGATCAGGGATGTCCAACGATCATACTCGAAGCGGTAACCTCTTACGATATGTGGATTTGGCACGCCTTCTTTGGTCCTGCATGTTCGAGTAACAACATCAATGTTCTGAATGAATCAGATTTATTCACCGATTTACTACAAGATAGAGCTCCTCAAGTAGAATTCGCCATTGCCGAACAACAATTCACTAAAGGTTATTATCTTGCCGATGGGATTTATCTTGAATGGGCTACTCTTGTAAAGTCGTTTAAGTTTCCACTAACGCAACAAGAAATACGGTTCAAGAGATATCAAGAATCCGCAAGAAAAGATGTGGAACGAACATTCGGTGTGCTTCAAGGCCGTTGGCAAATCATCAGAAACCCGGCAAGACCATATAGCATCAACAAAATAAAAAGAATCATGTATTGTTGTGTAATTTTACACAACATGATAACTGAGGACAACGGTCGAAATATGTGTCAACTTGAAGAAGATTATTTGACAAACCCGGCAAATTTACCACAACGTTCATGGCAAGAAAGGGTTGCAACTCAATTACGTATAGACAAGGAATTACGCGATCGAACGGTACATCATCAACTTCGCAATGCTCTAATCGAACACGTTGCGAATCTCCCACCAAATTTCCGTCGATGTTAATAGCATTTTTTTTCAATAAGTGTAATATTTTTAATTATTGTATTTTTTTTAGGAAATGTAATGTTTGTTTTTAATTATTGTAATGTTTTTATTTTAATGAAATGTGTTTTATTTTAATTATTATGTTTTAAATATGATAGTTGTTGTTTGACTCATGTGTCTTATAATTTTATCTACTCGTAAAAACTATATACAAATATAAATGTTACATAATATTTAAATGTTACAATTCGAATACTATCTTGATTTATAAAACTTATATATTATAATGTATGTAACTAATTTTTTTGTTTATGATGATAATTCAACATTTTCATATATATTAAACTACTCGCGACAACGGGGTGACTAAATTTAAGTTTTTTTTTAATAAAATAAATATTTCAATTTTTGTTTTAAATTTAAAGTGTCATATTGTATATATGTATAATGTTAATATAAAATTACAATTGAAAAGTTTTTATTTATTTATTTTGTATTATATAGCAAAAAGATTGAATATGGTAGATAATTAAATTAATTTAATATAATATTCATTAAAGGTGACACTCGCGACAACGGTGACGACTAAATTGAAATTGTTGTACATTTAACTTTTATTTTTACGTTTTAAATTAATTTTATCTCATTTTATTGGTTTAATTTATTTAATAATCTTAATCTAATATATATCCGGCAATTATATTTTAAAATATTGGATGCAATTTTAAATTAAATGGTTTACAAATAATTAGAGGGGTAAAGTGTAATATGATGGACTAATTTAGATCGTTGATCATTAATGAAATAACCTAATTAAGGTCCATAATCTTCTTTATTATATGTTTCATTAATTATAAGTTTGAACACGTATTAATAAAAAGTTAAGGATAAAAAATGTCATTATACGAAACTCATGGATACACTTTTTAAATATCATAATTCGAGATAGGAATAAAATTAAACTGTATGATCGTGAAGTAAGAAAGCTAATGAAGGGTGGAGAGTCCTTTTAATTATATAATAAATAAATATATAGATAGATTAAGTATATTATATCTATAAGTTTTGAACAAAATCAATTGAGATGTTATCCACTTAAATAAAAAACATGTTATCTGATTAATAAAAAACATGTGCTCATTCATACACGTTTAACATATGAAAATGCCTATTCCAAATCATTTACAAAATTGCCCAAACAAATTTGTTTTTATAATTTTAGTAAAAACTTATCACCACTAATTAACAATCTTAAATTATATATAAGAAACCCAATAACGATGTAATCATCTAATCTAATTAAAAAATCTAATTGGTCAATTTAATCCTTTTATTTTACTCAAGTTAAAAGTAAAACCCCTAACTTTAAAGTAATAAAAACGGGAGAACTAAATTATTAGTTGTAATTTGAACATGATTTGTATTGATTAGCTTAAAATTTAAAAAGAGTAATCGGTATATCATAACTTATAAGTAATAAATGTTACTCATATAACCTTTTGAGATTAATAAGATGGTAATAATTTATTAAAATACCAGTTTAAAGATTAAATCTCTAACTAGATTATAGGTAAAAATAAACTTTAAATTATACTTAAATACGAAATGATGTTTTATTTATCGCTCCGTACTCAAAACATTATTCGAACCAAATACCAGTCATCAGCGTATCTATTTTTAATTTATCGCTGGGGAATTATTACTTAGAAAAGTTAGTATTATTTTCAAAATTTAAAAAATATTATTTTATTGAAATGATCGAGGATTACAAGGAACCATTGCAGGTTCAAAATTATAGAGATAACGTTATAAATTTTAATTATAAATTTAAAGTTTAATAATAAATTTTATTTCATTTATGATCCAATACTCTTTGACGTATCTTACATGTTATTGGAACAAACCTACTCTTTATCTACTCAAATTAGCTCTAACGATAGGCTTTATTTACATATTATTTAAAATAATTTACTTTGTAACATGCATATCTTTTTTAACTCCATATAAAACGATACAATTTTATTATATACATTAAATTCGTATTTATAAAAATCAATTATAAATCAACAGGCCGTGTAAGGGTTTGAGTACTAGCTATAATTATAAGTAAACCATAACCCTCACAATTTATTATCTCAACTCGATATGACAACTTTACTAATACTCCTAACTTGTGGTGGTGCAGATCAAGCAAAGTTGATGCTGCCGCTGCAAATTATGTACACATTAATGCTGATGACTTTATAGCTTCGATCTTGATTTAACTGGATGGCTAATGCTTTCCTCCACATATAGGATTCTGACTTTTAATTTAAAATCGTAGTATAATTTAATTTTCAGATTAGTCAATATTTTTGTTTAAGACATTGTGTGTAAACTCATTATATTCCTGTTAGTGGTGGCGGTCATTTGATCAATTTGCCTCAGGTTAATTGCTTCATTGTAAGAACTAAAAAGTTTCTTTTAAAACCATACCTCACTATCGAGTAACTTTTAACTTTTGTCATTTTGATCCATTTTCTATTTAGATTTATTTTAAATACCTTTTGAACCCATTGGAAGTCTTTTCTCATATATCGACCAAACTTTAGTTAATTTGGTTGAAATTATGCTCAAATAAATTGTCTTAAGTTATTGCAGTCTGCTATCTGTAATAGTTGAATATAATGCTCACACTTTTTTTTTTTTTTTTTTGTACTTTTTGTAGTTACTTGATAATAGACAACATTAATTTGAGGCAATTGACAAGAGACCCAACATCATTGAGGGTTTAAAGAAGTTACAATGCACGACAATTGAACCGGCGACAACTCCCTTGTTGGTCTCGGAGATTAGTACTGTCAAACTTACAGAGTTAATGCTGCTGGTCAGAGTTTCTACTGCTCGAACAAATTAAGTCTGCTACCAAGAGTTTCTATTCAAGAGTTAGTGCTGTTAGACCAAGACTCAAGTTAATACTGCTGCATGAATTTCTGCAGTTAGTACTGCTCGAGTATTTTCCACTGTTTCTACTGCTAGTCTTTATCAGTGTTTATGCTGCTTAGTGGATCTGTCTGTTTACCTAATCTGTAAAAGTTAAGCAGTAAAGCATGACATGCTTTAAGGTAACAGACCATGATTGGATAAACTAGTTTCCATGCATTAATTACAATCACGTGTAATAGGGACTCTATAATTTTATAAATAGAGTTCCTTACTTTAGAGGCATGGTGCATGTTTTGTAATTTGTGTATAAGTTAGACTAGTTGTTATCTAGTAAAGAGTGTGCAATAGAATAGTTTTAGCTTTAAGGTTCCTTTGTAACCCCAATACAACAAGTGTATTTGTATTATTCAAAGTAATAATATTGAAGCTTTTTACAATCAAACTTTTGTGTTCTTATCTATTATATTTGTATTACGATTTGTTGTACAAACAATATATCTTTAAAAGTTAACAATTTTTTATTCCGCAATTTATTGTTAATTATAAAAAGTATAAGTATTGTAATCTTGGTGGTCAAGATCAAGTCGATTCTCTGTTTCATTCAGAAGCCCTTCATAAGACTAGAAAATTGAACATACGATATATTACCTTAGTTGAGTTATAATGGTTAAATTTACTATTTTGACCTTCGAAGTTAATCCATTTTTTTTCAATGATATTGATGCATTACCTTTTGGTTATGCTATATAATATAAGCATCATTCGAAAAAAAAATTAATAAATGGATATTAAAAATTCAATATAATTCATTCCCAATATATAGTTTGATAACCTCTGTGTTTTTAAATTTCATACAGGGTTTATCAAAAAATAATAATATTAATATAGAAATACATAAACTTCAACTACTATGTTGATTCAACGAAGCATGATTCTTCTTCATTCCAAAGGTACACAGAAATTCAAAAACTTTATTACTATTTAAGAAAGTATTTAAAGTACATCTACGGGTGTGTTTGGGAACAACAGGCTGGAGTTGGGGCTAAAGTTTGTGGCTGGAGCTGGGGCTTGGGCTTCTATTCAAAAACCACTTGAAAAAGCTTCTTGTTTAAGAGCTTCTGAAGGCTTATTTTTTCAAGAAGCCTCATTTTTATTTTGCTTTCAAACAAGGCTTATGGGCTGGGGCTTATAAAAAATAGAAGTTCAAGCCCCTAAAAGCCCTCAAAAGCCCCCTGCCAAACACACCCTATAAGTTTTAATTGTCGGATTTTGTTGCAACTTACGTAATTGTGTTGATACAAAGCAATTAAAACATTTTGTACAGTCAAAATTTCATCGATGTATTTTTTTCCTTCTTTGTTGATTAGTGTATATGTATAAGTAGTTTCTAAATGGTTCTCATGTGTCTTTATTAAATATGTTTAATTATATTGATCCAACTATAATAAATCATATATCAACTATCATATGATCATAACTTTAACATCAACTATCACCACCATTTTTATCATTCACAATTTTACAGTATATTTAAACGTGTATTATGAATAAACACTCTTTTATTACAATGTAAACAATCAATTATTTCAATGTAAGTTTCAAACCTTTTCAAATAAATACAAAAAATACGTAATACACATCGATTAATTTACTATTGTGGACGTATACAATATGTAAGGTAACATTATTAAATAAGAAAGACAATTACCGATTACCTTGACTTCATATTGGAGTTAGGATCCAAAAAGAGTTTGATTTTTTTGAGGTGATAGTGGAAAAGTTGACAGATAAGTAACACTCTGCCATGTTGTTCCTTGTTGACCGGCCTTGCTATTTTTGATAAATTTAAAACACACATATTGATACATACAATTTTTTTCCTAAGCATAATATAACTTTTGTATAAATGTCATGTGGTAGTTCTGCAAATTCGCGAGTTATAAACTAATATAGAGTTATAAACTAATATAATATAATAATATAATCTAAGCTATACTCCAATAGGACGTCATTAGAAAGAAAAACTACTCATTTCTCATAGATGGATGTAATTCTTATCGATATTTTAAAGTGAAATGAACAACAAAGAGCATAAAAGATTATAAAACCATCAAGCATGAAAGACTCGTACATATGTTTTCTCGTGCTGCTTAGACCACTCTCAGTGGTGACTGAAATTGACTGACCATGTCAGCTTTTTTCAAAACTGACTGAAACTGACGGACCCCTGCCATCAGTAACACCGTCACTTTAATATTTGGGCCCCAGATTTACCAATTTACCTTTATTTATATATACATACGAAAAAAGAAAAACAAAAAGGAAAAAAGAAAAAGAAGTTTGACGTAGTGTCAGTCTCCGACGAAATCAACCGACGGTCGTGCCATTGACGTCGATTCCGTCAGTTAAAACCGACGTAAAAGTGACGAAAGCACTAGGAGTGCTCTTAGAGGATTACATTCAACCATATATCTCAACGTTGGTCCTTTGTACGTCATGCTACAAGGAGAAAAACATTTTTTAAGCATCACAACAGCCAACTTAACGTTGTTCCAATCCACCACCACCGAACATGTGTAATAAGATCACCAACTTCACCACCCAAACATACCCCACTCAAACACAAATATACCCCACAATATACATACACACAATCGGTATTCAAATGATTTTATGTTTTTTATTATAAAACGGTAACTTTTATAATTACCGTTTAATAATAGAATACCAATACTATACTATAATTTCTCCGTAGTTGAGTAAATAAAATAACCAACCCGAACCCTCCACTCGATTGCTACTCTACGATACTAAAGGGACCAAACCGCAACTTTTTTTCACATAAAATCGGATTCTACCTACCAGTATTTTATGTTTAGCCCTAAAATAAAAAAGAAACATCCCAATATCCCAATAATCATTATCAACCGAACGGAACGAAATTCGCATCTATCAATTCCTTCCTCCAATCGATTATTATTATTGTTATTATTTATTTATGATTATATGTACTGACTGATAATTTGTTAGAAAATTAAATGTTAGTTTAGGTTTTAGGAAAAAGTTGATTATTGTAAAAAAAAATAATAATAAAAAATCTGCAGGCATGCATATCAAATTTTGTCTTCTACCATTCAAATTTCCTCCCAAAAAAGAAAGAGGGGAGATGTCTAAAGAGGCGAAGAAGGATTTCTACGCTCTACCACTTGAGCTATAAAATTACTAGAGACAGTTTAAGCCGGCCCTTGGTGAACCACCTAAAGACACCAATGATGAACAACTTTGGTTTTCTAAAAAGCCATGTAAGCTTGTACCCTATGAGGAACCAGCGATGCTGCAACCAGATATATATGGTGGTGTGCTTTACGAAGCGAAATCATTTCTTGCTTATCATGATCCTTCTTCCAGGGTCTCCAAGGAGGAGTCGAGGGCTTGGAGAGACCATCTTGAGTCTCTACCGCTTGAGTCCCAACGTTTCATCAAATCCTTCCTCGACGAAGACATTGGACAACCAAGCCATAGCCAAGGTGGTTTGTTGTTGTTGTTGTTGTTGTTGTTATTAAGAAATCCATGAAGATCAATTAGGAACGTGGATTTTTTTTCAGGGAATGTGATGTCTTGCCAGCTTTAAGGTTGCGTTTGGTTCGCGGAATTCGATGGAATTGGAATCTCAATTTCATTCCATAATGTTGTTTGGTTCAAAAATGAATTACATTTGAAGTCATCAAGTTCTTTCACTTAAATTCCAATTTCATCAAAAACATTGTGTGAACCGAAATAATCCTAAGAGTTATGTTAATATAGATAGATGTATTTATTTTAAATGGTAATCTTTATGAACTTTTGTTGTCAAGTGACTGATATCTTATATACATGAACGCTGCTCACCTCTAAATAGTAAAAGTTCTTGGACAAACCTATTCGCTGCAAGTCACATAATTGAAATGAAAACCTTTTCACTTACAACGATATATGTATAAACTATACAGAAGCAGGAAGGAATCTGAAAAGAAAAAAAAACACAAGATGATATGATGATGAAGAAGAAGAAGGAAGCAGCAGCAGCAGATGATGAAGAGTAGTAGCTAGTATTTGTTTTTATTTTGAATTGCTTAATTGCCTTTTACATTTAACCTGTTGAACTCGATCGATACTCAAACTCGTCTTGTAATGATCCATATATCTGCTTGCTTGCTTGCTTTTGTTTGTTTCTTGTTGATTCATATTCTACCTATACATATTTGATTGAGCCAAGTCTACTGCCAATGTTGGCCATCAAATCTGGCTCATCCAAAGTCCCCAAAATTAATTTTACTTTTTATCCTGTCCATTTAATGTAGCATCAGCGTTTATCATGCGGTTATTAAGCGGAGCAGTTTTGTATTGGTTTCCCAGTTAACAACCCTCCTTTGTGTTGCGCTTTCTCGAGGTTATAAAATTAATGAAATTATTGTTTTCTCTCGTGTAGATATATCATTTTCCCTTTAGTATTATTTTGAGATCTTCATAAGGATATGCAAACACATTGTTTGAATCGGGTTTCAGAAGTTTATATCAGTCTTGCTTGTGGGAATCATCGTGAGAAATTAAACTGTGATTACTGGACACTAGAGTATGCCATCTTTCAAGGTCAATCTATGTCTCCAACATTTAACCGTAGCATTTCTAACAACAAAATACATCTAATTCATGTTCATGATGGTACATGTGCTTTGTTAATGACTACCTTGGTTGTTGTACAGGGGCGGATGTAGAGGGGGGCTGGGGGCAGCTGCCCCCAAAAGTTTCCAGATCATATAAAAAAAATCCTTTTAAGGGTATTTATGATATTTTATAAGTTTTGCCCCCATCTTAGCTCCGCCCCTGTTGTAGTATATGGTTATGCTTTGTCTGCATAAATTTTCGTTCATAAATATAAATGCTCACATTCTCATGTAGTGATCTTGAGGCATGCCTAAGATTGATTAAGTTTGATTTTGTTTATATATAACATGGTCTCTAATAGCTGCCCTTTAACAACGAACAAATAACTATAAGTAATAGTTTGTGACGAAGATTGTTGTCCTACATGATAATGTAGTAGACATAGAGCTGTACTAAAAAAAATTGCATTCATTAATTAAATGCTTAATTCTTTTTTATTATTTTCAGGTTGGGAGATTCATTCATTCAACAGATTTTTGGGTTTAACAGGCTGCTTGTGCGTATACCTTTTCAATTATGTTTCTCCATTTATTTGTGATAAGAATCTTGCAAGTTGTTTATATAAGCAAATATGAGGTTACACTCTAAAATCAATTGGTGATACAGATCCGATCTGAGTAACCTATGAAGTTTGTATGTTAGCCTTGAAATTTTTCACCCAAGACCACATAACGATACTCCGCACAAGATCCATTCATCTTATACCACCGTTCTCATCACCGGGACACGCCGCCTGACTAACTCACCAAATCAGGAAGACTTTCGATATAATGCACACGCCGAGATCCATTATCGTTGGCAAACCGGAGGACATTATCCACATTATAATCGGGCTCAACCATGGCTCTGATACCAGTTGTTGTGAATTTTATAGCCCAATATATCCATCAAGCCCAAACATATAAGTACACATGAGATTCTACTTTAAAATCAATTGATGATAGATGGAGTAACCCATGAAGCTTATATGCTAGCCTTGGAATTTTTCTCCGACCAATGTAGAATTGGATTTGCACTCAACAAATGAATAGTGTCGTTGCTGGTGGTGAAGATGTTATGAGGGATGATTATGAGATTCATTATTAAGAGCCATTAGACACTTATTTTGGTAAATTTAAGAGGAATTGGGCTCTTCATTTTGGGTTCTTAATCTTGAAATATGTTTATGGTATCTTCGTCTCTTGTGCTTGTGTTTTTAAGTTTTGTACCAAGAGTCCAAGTAGGCATGAACAAAACCCGGTTTCCCGGAAAACCGGTTCGGGTTGAAAAACCGAACCGGTTTTTAATCGCGAGTCAAAAACCGGTTTTTTCAAAAACCGGTTCCAAACCGAACCGGTTTGGGGGGAGAAAAAACCCTAACCGGTTGTAACCGGTTTGGACCGGTTTGGAACCGGTTCGGGTTAAAAAACCGGTTTCAAACCGGTTTTCCGAGAGGCCTGGCCGCAACTATCTTCTCTGGAAATCGCAGTTTGAACCTATACTCATCAGTAATGATTTAATGGGCTATGCACTCTATTCTTTTAGCTATTCACTCACTGCATATAAAATTCGGGTTTTTTTCGAGCGTTGAGCGTTTTAGGGAAAATCAACGTATTCTTCAAATTTTTTCCGATAGAATGCTAGTACATTAGGTATGGAAACATAACTTAACAATAACTTACAACAAAGTTTTCTAAATCTTCATAAAAATATTATTGAAACCAATAATTCTATATAATTCAATCTTATTCGAGCGTTGAGCGTTTTAGGGAAAACCAACGTATTCTTCAAATTTTTTCCGATAGAATGCTAGTACATTATGAATGGAAACATAACCAAACAATAACTTAAAAGAAAGTCTTCTAAATCTTCATAAAAATATTATTGAAACCAATAATTCTATATAATTCTTCAAAAATCTTCAACTTTTATTAATCTTTAATTCTTCTAACATCTTCAACTTGGGTAGTCTTCAAAAGTCGAAATCTTCTTCGGAGGAAGCCTCTCGCGAAGCTTGGTCGAGAGCAATTTCTTCATCGGAAAGTGATATTGCCATACCCGCTTCCACCTCGATATCGTGTATATCTCCTTCGTATTCCAATTCACCTTCGAGACTTGAAACGTTTTGTATACGTTCCGCGGCGTCTAAGTGATCCTTCAAGCATATACACATCTCTAATGAGGCCGGTGTGAGTCTTGTTCTTCGTATGGATAGTACCTTGCCACTAAGAGAAAAGGCAGATTCCGAAGCTACCGTAGAAGCTTGGACGGTTAGTAAATCTCGGGCCATGATGGTTAGGATGGGAAATTGAGATTCCCTCCCTTTCCACCAAGTCAAAATATCAAAATGTGCGAATTCTTCGGGTCCCATTGAGGCTAAAAAATCCGTTCTGGTATATCTCCCAAATTCGCTAGTGGCCCTTTGGTCACCATCACCCCTTGCCCGTTTATGATTTTCTTGTCTTAAACTATTATATAAATTAATCATTGGATCTCGGGAAGAAGATGATGAAGCAAACATTGTGGAAGCCGAACTAGAAGAAACCATTGTTGTTGAACTATATTTTTGAAAATAATGACCAAATAAATCTTTAAAAGATTTGTTAAAATAGTCTTTTGTATTTTGTGAAAAAAATGGATCCTCATCATTCAAATCCAAATCGTTACAAATGTTATCGATAAGTAATTCCACCCCGGAAATGTTCAAACATGGGTTTAACGCGGCGGCACAACTAATTACCGGTGGCATTTCTTTAAAATATTTTCTTAGTTTTGCTTTCATGGGAGCCACTATTATTGCATATACATTACCACAAAATTCGTATTCGCTTAGTTTTGAACTCATTAAAAATATTTGATTAAGTACCAAATGACTTGTGGGATAATAAACACCCGATAATAAAGTAGTTGCGGTTTTAAAAACTTTGAGCAATTCGGTTATCTTTTGAATAACCTCCCAATAGTCGGAGGAAAATGATGTTGCAAGACCTTTTTGAACAAGTTGATCATGAAAAACGTATAAAGTGTCGCGTTGCCGTAAACCACACATAAACATGTTGTAAGTCGAATTCCATCTTACGGGCATGTCCCAATTAGGGGTTAAAAAGATGGAATCCGTTTCCTTACATAATCTCATATAATGTTTGTATCTAGCCTTACCCGAACAAAATATATCTTGTAACATAATTTTATACGCGTTTTTTACTACGCTTATTTCTTGAACCGCTAGTCCGTCTTGCACAACCAAGTTAATGATGTGTGCAATACATCTACTATGGTAGAATGCCTTTCAAAGGTGGTTCGTATCTTAGTATTAACCTTTGAACGGCGTTTGTATTATTAGTCGCGTTATCAAACGAGATTGAAAAAACCTTTTGTTCTATTTTAAACATTTTCATTACATCTCGTAACATGTAAAATAAGTTTTTACCCGTGTGAGTATAGTCAAAGTTTTCAAAAGCAATGGTACGTTTCATCATTTGCCAAGTTGCGGGTTCAACCCAATGTGCGGTAACACAAAGGTACGAACCGGGCAAAACATGAGGAGCCGACCAAACATCGGTTGTTAATGATACACTTGTATTTAAGTTTTCAAAACCAATTATTAGTTGACTTTTAGTATTTTTCCACAATTTAAGAGCATCACGTCTAAGAGTAAGACGACTTACATGATTATATCGCGGTTGAAGAGTATTTTGAATGACCCTAGTAAGCCGAGGGTTGTCGAAGTGGTTGAACGGCAAAGCTTCTTGAATCACAAAGCCGGCAAATGCTTCTCGACACCGCTCCGCTTCGTATGAAAAAATACCCCCATCCCGTGACATTGTTGTTTGACTCGACTCGGGATTACTTTTGACACCATCACAATACTTTGTAGCATGTGATTTCAAAGTAGAGTTGGAGTCGGCTTTCAAAAATTTCCCGCAACGTTTACAAAATGCCTTAGTGGAACCATCCGACAATAACACTTTGTCGTAATTACACCAAATCTCGGGATTTCGTTTGGTTACCAAAACTTGAACAATAGTTGGTGCATTTGAAGAACCAACACCGGCGGAAGTTGAAGAAGATTGAGTGGCCATTTTGATAGCGTTTCGAGAGCGTTTTGAGAGGAGTAGAGAATTTTTTGAGAGTTTCGTACGTAAATCGTAAGCGTTTTGAGTGTTTAAAGACTAGAATTAGCAAGATTGAGTGTCGTGACTAAACTAAACCCAAGGTATCTGTTTATACTAGTTTTAGGATGGCAAAATGGTAAAAAAAACACCAAAAACCCGCTCCAAAACGGTAACAAACGGCTACATTTCGAAATCCACAAAAACCGGTTCCAAACCGGTTTTTAAAACCGGTTTTCCAAACCGGTTCGAGTAAAACCGGTTACAAACCGGTTCCCCAACGGTAAACTCCAAACCGGTTCCCAAACCGCCGGTTTTTACAAAAACCGAACTGGTTTTGGTCAAAACCGGTTTTGACCGGTTTCGGTTTCCGGTTTTTTTTCCGGTTTCGAGTCGGGAACCGGGTTTTTTGTTCAAATCTAAGTCCAAGACTATGCAGTATTGGGCTGTAGTTTAATCAACTTATCATTCTTATCTTATTATTCTTATCTTGGTTTCACGAGAAGTTATGCTTTAAAAAGTAAAGATTTGTGTCAGGATCGACTTGATCACAGTGAAGATTAACTATACTAATACTTTGAATACTTAACAAGAAATTTGCGGAATAATTATTGTTAAGTATGGAAGATAAAGTATGCAACTTGTGTAATAGGTTGTAATATGAATTAAACAGAACACAACAGAGAATGTAACAAAGCTCCAATATTATTACTTAAATAATACGAATACACTTGATTGTATTAGGGTTACAAGAACCTTGAAGCTTATCTAATCTGTTAATGACTCACAAGTGTGTTTTACTATGATAAGCATACCATGCCTCTAAGGTAAGGAACTCTATTTATAAATTATAGAGTTCCTATTACACGTGATTGCAATTAATGCATAGAAGTCAACCTATCTAAGTATGGTTTGTTGCCGTAAAGTATCACATGCTTTGTTGCGCATGCTTGGTGAAGATTAGGTAACTGTAGGCCCCACTTGGACAAGGCCAGCAGTAGAAACTTTATAATCTGGTCTAGCAGTACTAATTGTGAAAATCCTTCCAGCAGTACTAATCTTGGACTTGATCTAGCAGTACTAATCTTGAATATACTAGCAGTAGAAACTCATCCAGCAGTATTAACTTTGATCCGGCAGTAGAAACTTTGACTTATCTTAGCAGTACTAACTTTTGTAGGCTTAGCAGTACTAATCTTTATATCCCAACAATTTGTTAACATGTTACCATACTTGACATGGTAGAGTTTCTAGTCGCGTACGTGTTTAGGATGCAAAATGTATTTGGTAAATGTGGTAAATGAGTTTTTTTCACCCGTGTGTTGTGGTGAGTCGAAAAATATGTATTTTTCTATGATTTGATTATACGCACATTACTCAAATATCAATATATACATTATACACACATAAAAAAGATAAATATCTATATTTTTCAAAAGCATGCTTCAAGAGCTAGAATTTTTTAAAATATATGAATGTTATCGCTATATGTTTAGAGTTTATTGACTAACTACGTGGATTTGATTTCTTTTTTTTTTTAAGAACAATTGTCTATACTTGTATGACATTGATATTATGTTTAACATACTACACAAAATATATATTTTTATTTCATTTCACATTTTTCAAAAGCATCAACTATGTTCTCGATTTCTTTATTTTTGTTCTAAACAATTTTTTATTTTTGCATGACATGAATATTATGTTTAACATACGACGCAAAACATACATTTTTCTAACTTCTATCATTTAAATTTAATAACTTTGTTTGAAAAGATGCATTGTCAAATAGATATAGTATAAATGTTAATGTTTTTATTTAATATTAATAGTTGTTTTAAAAAGAAATCAAATATTTTAACTTCACATTTCATTCATTTGGAATTTAATATTATGAAGCCTACAAAATGAGAACATCAATACGACATATATTTCTCCAAAGATGAGCAATTTGACAAAATAATACGAGTAAGAAACAAATATGTTAGTTTGAGATCATGTATGTTTTCACTGTTGTACAGGTAATAACTAATAACCAATTA
Source organism: Gnaphalium uliginosum (assembly GCA_963930675.1). Classification (NCBI taxonomy): domain Eukaryota; kingdom Viridiplantae; phylum Streptophyta; class Magnoliopsida; order Asterales; family Asteraceae; genus Gnaphalium; species Gnaphalium uliginosum. The sequence goes on along the minus strand of OZ005684.1, from coordinate 39,580,579 downwards.
ATGTTACATGTGTGAGCCGGCTAACATAAGAATCACAAATGTGTTCTTTCTTTCAACAGATTTAACTCCCTCGAAATGTTCGCTATCTCACACCTGGGCTTTACTATATAACAATCTGGCGGTTAGATCTACTAATAGGGTAAACTAGTATACAAATGAACAACTTCCGAATCTGTTGAGAGACGTTCTATTAACTTCTGGGGTTCTTTCTTATATCAACATGGAGTTACGGGACGTTTTTAACTACATAATAATACAATTCTACTCTGATTTTGTAAGGAGGACTTATATGTAAGATCTTCATAGGTCATTCAAATGAACTTAACTTGTTGAAAGAAACCTTCTGATCTTTCCATATACACTTGGCTCCAAAGCAATTGTGCAAGTGCTTGCAGGTTATTACTGTGATCAACTAGCTTTTGCTATTCACTTCCACTGCTGTATCGCCGGTCTGTCAATATTCGAAGATGAATCAGGTTATATTTGATATATAATGGGTAAATTCAGGTCATATATTATCGCTAAGATGTAATAATAAAAATACGGATGCGATTAAAAGGAGACAAATCAACAGGACTAAAGTCATCTAATGTATACTTTTAGTGCATAAAAATGTCTAGATCAGTATATTCAAAAGGTCAAATTATCATTCACATAAATACTCATATTTCACACACATTGATTGGTTAATGAAATATGAAAAGTTTTCCTGGTCAACCCATCCCGACTTATTTCAGCCGCAATTTTTTATTCATTACCCAACCTGCCCCCTACGGAATCAGGAAAGCTTGACAGGATTTCAAGTGTATTGAAGAAAAGATCGTACTTCGAGGATTGCTTTTCCCTTCCATGGCTTCTCTCTTCACTTGGCAGCTTGCACAAAGGAAAGGACCATCCCAAGGCCTTGAATTCCTTGTATTACATGATGATCCCGCATGTACGGAAATACCCTCCCCAGGCTTCATTTCAACTTGACACACGGCACATGAGAATAACTTGAACATATTACAAAGAGGATATTTTGTATGTAACCTGAAACAAGATAGAAACTATTAGAGGTGATCGTTTTGACCAGTGAATGGGTTTATTCAGATCATGTTTTGATTCAGATTATGATTTTTCATCTCTTACGGGTCAAACGGGTAAAATGATAAATAATATTAGATTAAAAGGAAACAAGTACAGGTTGAAAGTAGCACAAAATGTGTTCTTAATGTATAAAACCACATAAATCTTTTGTATTATAAGAACTAGATTGATTTTGACATAAGCATTTCGAGAGAACCTAACCCGACCTATTTCCACCCATACAAAAGGTTACCCCTTTTGACTCGTTACCAACCCCACCCATTTTGCCACATATAGAACAAACCTTTTGGAAAGGTTAGCGGATCCTTCTTCTACCAGCTCCTCCACCACATCTGGCTCGAGATATTCTTCACCAATATTAGACGTTGTCTCTGTACTCTTTTTCCTAAACATGGCTTTGACTTTAAACACTCCCTTAGTCATCTTCTTTTGTTGTGGCACAGGAGGATTAATTTTCTCTGCAGGTAAAATATCAACCACCATGCAGGTTGTATCATCCTTCAATCCTTTGGGTTGTACAGCTTCCTGCGAATTGAATTATAAGGTTAAATTAAAATGTTCATAGGAGGCTAAACATCATAGAATATGTACACCCTTACTTTAACAACTTGTCCAGCTGCTGCATCTGGTGGCATTCCACGGCAGCAATCTAGAGCCGCTTCTGCAGATATAGCATCCCAGACACCATCGCTTGCAATGATTAGCCTCCCACCGGCAGAGGAAACCTGCATGTTAGATATCATAGCAAATTAGGCGATTTTCACCCATTAACTTGTATATGGGTCAACTTGGGTTATGTTTTATCTCAGAACAGTCAAAGTTGTCCAAAACGTAATTTTGAACTTTTAATGGATACAACTTTATAAATTGTTTTATTCACAAACTTAGATTATTATCATCGTCATAGTAATATAGTGTTAACTAATCATATTAAACACATTAAGTTACTACTAAAAAGTGGACATAAAAAGGTTTCTGGTCAACCCCGTCCAGCTGCTGCACGGAAATTAACCATTTCAACTTGAACCTGATATCCAACCCGACCAATAGTGTCCACCCTCTACAGAAATCATGATTTTGCATTCTATTACCAAACAGGAGGATAGTAGCCATAAAAAATCTTACAAAGTTCATGATTCTATATGTTCTATAGGACATTAATGAATTATCGAAAAGATGACCAGAAACATAATACATTAATACATTTGATTTCTAGACAACTTTAGATTGCAACGAGCAGTAACATATATAACTGACCTTCACTTGCTTAACATAAGGAACAGGAACTATGAACTCCCCAACGTCTAGATCTCCAATAGATCGTGAAAGACACAAGCCACCTGGCCAACATCTCAAAGGACCAATCTGTCAGAAGAATAAAAGTGTAAAACACTCAATTATATGTATACATCAATCATATAGAAGAATTCTGTGAACACCGAAATGGGAATAAATAAATAAACGAATGAAGACAGCAACTTCAAATATTTTACAAGATGTTTAAGATACTCTTAATTGCGTTTTTTCTTTTAGCAAACCACTGTTTGGTTATGAATATGACGTGTTTATCAAACTATTTTGTACGAGATACAGTGTAAGTACGGAATAGATGTTATAAATTTAAGTGTTATGTAACTCACTTTTGTATAGGTAAGGCAGGATGTTGCAAATCCATGAGGTATTTTGGACATACAATTTAATACTTTAATGATGATATGCGTTTATCGTATATTTGTAGTAAGTTAATCAATGATCAACCATAAACAAAGGTAGAGACAGATGTTGTTTGGCTCCTAGTCTTCTTCTTCTTTTATTTATTTATTTATTATTATTATATAAAAAAGTGGTTCCTTGCCTTCTAAGTGTATTTAAGGAACAACAAAGCTAGTCAACATCTATAAATATTTAAGATGCAAGAAAAACATAATGCACATCTACAGTGACTGTATGAAGCATGGCGACTAGTAAGAAATCAAAACAGCATACCTGTTGACCGCCCCCAGTATTCAGCCGACCGACCTCACCACCACTTGAAATGACACGCTCTGTCCTGACAAATTAGAAAGATAATGACAATCATAATGTGCTTAAGATACGCACTTGGCACTTGTAGGGGGTTAAATGCATGTCCAAATTTCAAAATAATTGATTTAAGGTACACGTTATCAGGTCAACGTGATGATATGGCAAACGACCTTTGGTACCTTTGAAAGTTTAAAATATTTTCAGTGGCACTGAAATGGGTAGTGTTGACAAAAAATGACCAGCTACATGTACGAGGTACCTTAAATCGACATCTTTTGAAACTTTGACGGTTTTTTATGGGTGAAAAAAAAATGGTTACCAAAGTTGATAAATGATTACCTTCTTAAGCAATTAACCCATAAAAATAACATATCATAATTTACATTAAAGTTTATAGTTTGTATCCAATATCGACTCAAAGGCAATGAATAATTTAAATCTGTTAACTTACTCTTCTACATTGTCCTCAAATCTGTGATCTGCTGATAGATAATATAGACTCCCATCTGCTGATTCAAGTATACAGCGCGAATCACCAACTGATGCTACTGTAACGATGAAACCTTCAATAATTACAAAAGTAACAGTTGTCCCTGACAGTTGACCTGCAATCATACAACATGCAAGTGACGCGCAATATTAGAAGACATGTGCAAACATAGCATGCAGAAAACTATTGAAGGAAAACAAATCATGGCAAAATAACTAGCTGAAACAGGGTGAATCAGGTTAACGTAATCCAGGAAAAGATCCAAGGTAGATGATGTTGAACATAAACTTATAAGTTATAATTCATGACTTCCATAAACAGGAACAGGTCTTCCATCCTTAATTACTTGATATGTAGAATTTACAGGTCTAAGTAAGTCAAAAGGGAGTCACACCTTATATACAATGGGTGCCCAAATTATCAAAGTACATGGCTATACGTAATTGTATCATTAGCATGACTGCTAAACACTTGTAACTCCAATGTTAATCGAAAATTAATTTATGTTGTTAATTTATCTGACAGTTAGTTAACTACCAGGAACCAGCATAGCATATCTAAAGAAAAAGGGAAAACTTGAAGAGTTCCTTTTCCATTAGATATTAAATCATTGCACATTAGATGGGAAGATGGACAAGTATATTTTTTATTTTTATATTTATTACACAGGATTCTATACCTTTTTCTTGAAAATCTTTATCTGTTTTCACAAAACCGGCCACCAAAGCCCTAGGCAACGCTGCGATCCATTCATCTCTGTTAAGGTCTGGAGGAATAGCACCCAAAACATTGTTTAAAAGGTTCTCTTTGGTATATATAGCTGCTGCAGACCCGTTATGGCCATCAAGTACCTGCACATAGAAGTTCGGTAATATCAGCTACAAGTCAATTCAAGTGAAATCCCACCAAACACAAATAACAATAAAAACACCATAAATCATTGCACTCATTAACATTGTCTTTAAAGAACATACCCCAAATACTGAATACGTAGTAACACCGTCACAAAGCACGCGTTGGCATTCACTTTTAATCAACGTAAAATCTTCCCCTTTCTTAGATTGGTTTGCTTGACCACTAACTATATCCGGTCTCTCAATCTTCTCATTCGCTAATTCACGCTTCAACAACACCGATAACGGGACCGTTTGATGATCACCTTTATGAGAGGACATTTCCTTGCTCCCTTCTAATATCCAGATTTATGTATATATATATATAATATATATATACAATATACGATATAAATATAAGAATATTTCCTCTTCAACTCTAACCTATATCAATTATTTCAAGCTTTCAATCTGCTCCTTCATTAGATTCTCAACAAAATCCTACAAAATACACTGAATCATCAAAATTAAACATTAGATACAAAATCAACAAACTGTAAGGATATAATTCTCAAAGTTTAACAAATTAAACACGAAATAAGCTTCAGACTCGATATTAACAAACTGTATACGTCATAATTTAGATATGTTAACAAAATTAAACACAATTTAACATGAGGTTCGAAATCAACAAAATGCAGACGATATAATTAACACATTTCAACAAACTAAATACGGTTACGGATTAAGCATCAACTTCAAAATCATCAACATATGAACGTAGTAATTTACAAATTGAACACGGATTAAGCTTCCTGTATAAATTCGACAAATCAAACATGAAGACTAAATAAACTGAAGCACGAAAACCTAATTAACGAACAATGTAGCTAATTAAACAAATCACACGAAATGCATAACGAAAATTACAAACGAATGAATGAATTACATATAAAATTGCTTGTAGATGATGAAACTGCAATGGCAGGTTCGATTGATCGTTGCCGACAAGACACTCGAAAGAAAATAATTACGAGGCGATTAGATTGGCAGCAAAAATTCCACGAGAGAAACAGAAAAAAGAAATGCAAATGGATTTATGTTTATTTGATGATTTCGTTTTTTTTCTTTTAATGTTTTGTTAATTTTGGAGCGTTTTTAATGTTTTCAATCATGTGCAAGGCACCGTTTTCAGTTTTAAAAAGCCGGCTCCTAGCTGAGCTGTCACTGCTTTGTAAGTGATAAATTTATATGCATTCGTAGTTATTATTATTATTATTATATATATATATATATATTATTACTAGGCCTTGAACCCGTGCGATGCACGACCATTTATAAAATACAATTATATTGATTTATAAGTTTAATTTTATTAATTAAAAGATGTAATTATCATTGAAAATGAAAATGATTAGTAAAGTAAATCAAACTATAATGGGTGGACTTTTATTTATTTTTAAGCAATTGATACATCAAGTATGATGTAGTATCCTTCTTTCCTTATAAGCTATTGAAATTTGGGCAATACTCATCTTGTCATCATATGAATGGCAAAAGTAATAACCGTCAGTTTCAAAATTATATTAAATTTTAATACATTTGTTGAGCCCTTCCGATGCACGGTATTTCAAAAAATAAAATTAATCATATAATTTTTTTTTTACGTTTTCAATTGTATTAATATTGTTAAAAATTTATTATTAAAACTCAATAGTAACATATACCAAAAGGTAAAGAAATAATCAATTTCATATATTTTATCAAAAGTAATTTCCTTAATACATTATAGTTGATGATGAGAATATTAGATAATTGCAATGTATGAGATATTATCAAGAAAAATTAATTTATTTTATATGTAGGAAAAAAATTATTATTTATTAAATGTAATGCAAAAATTTTAAAAGCTATTGTAATAAAATATAATAAAATTGAAGTAAAGCTCTTCACAAAATAGAATATAATAGTTTGTTAGGAATTTACAATTTTGAAAACCTTTAAGATGAGAGTGTTAGGAATTATGAATAATTTTAAGGAAAAACTAATTTGATGATGTGATATAATCAGGAGACTATTAGGAAAATGTAAGTAGATGATGTGGCATTGCTAATTTAAGATGTAAAGGAAAAAACTAATTTAATGATGTGGCATAATTAGGAGGCTATTAGGAAAAGGTAAGTAGATGATGTGGCATTGTTAAACGGCCATTTACAAAATACAATTATATTAATTTGTAAGTTTAACGTTGTTAATTAAAAAAAATACAATTATCATTGTGATAATGATTAGTAACATAAATTAAACTATAATGGATGAACTTGTATTTATTTTTCATCAGTTGATAGATCAAGTATGATGTAGTATCTTCATTTCCTTACGAACAGTTGCAATTTGAGTCTTTGTCCATTTATCACGATAACACCGATCTTGTCACCATGTAAATGACAAAAGTAACAACCATTGGTTGCAAAATTATATTAAGCTTGATACATTTGTTGAGCCCTTGCGATGCACGGTAATTAAAAAAATAAAATTAATCATATTTTTTTTTAAGTTTTCAATTGTATTAATATTGTTGAAAATTTATTATTGAAACTCAACAGTAACGTATACCAAAATGTACAGAAAATAATCAATTTTATATATTTTATTAAAACTAATTTCCTTAAACTTGGTAGTTGATGATGATAATATTAGATCATTGCAATGTATGAGATATCGGTAAGAACGTGAATTTATTTTTTATGTAGGAAAAAATCATTATTTATTAAATGTAATGCATAAATTTAAAAAGCTATTATAATAAATTATAATAAAATTGAATTAGAAACCTTCACAAAATAGAAGGAAGTAGCTTGTTAGAAATTCAAAATTTTAAAAACTTTTAAAAGAGTGTTAAAATTATGAAAATTTTTAAGGAAAAACTAATTTGATTATGTGGCATAATTAGAAAATTATGAAGATTTTTAAGTAAAAACTAATTTGATTATGTGGCATAATTATGTGAGTTTTAGAAAAAGGTAAAAAGATGATGTGGTATAGCTAAAAATAAAGGAAATATTTTATTATATATAGTAGACTAGACTAGACTTGTCATTTATGATGTGGTATAGTTTTAGATATTATTAACTTGTAACTAGACTAGACTTGTCATTTGTATTTTTTTATTTTTATTTCGTGTCAACTCGTAAGAGTAAATATTTTATGATAAATAATTATACACACACACACATATATATATATATATATATATATATATAGTAGGAGAATAAAAAAAAGAACTTTGTAAGAAGAAATGGAGAAACATTTTAGACCATTCATTTTAAAATCACTTATAAGGGCATAATTGGTATTTTCTCAATACAAATTAACATTATTTCTCAATTTATTCTTTTATTTACGGGTGGACATTTTTTTCTAATTTTAAAATAGTTATTAATTTTTGTAAATTATTCAACGCAGTTCGGATTTAAAAGGTTACCCAAATAAAATTGCATGTGCAAATCAATTACATTTTCTACATATCCGATCTCATTTTTTAATGAATGTTTTATATCAAGCAATATTATTTGTAGGATTTAGAAGTTAAACACTCCAATGCCGGTTGAAATGGAATCAACATATTCATCGTCATACTATTAACATCGATGTTTTCTTTTAATTTGATTTTTAACAAAAAATTTGCTATCATGTTCAATGATTTCTTCAAGATGGAATTGGCAAAATAAGGTGATGTTTGATTATATTAATGATGTTTAATGATTTATGTAAGCTTTAAATCCATAGTACTTCTAACTTTCTAAGTCTAAATTATTTTACAACAATAAATTAAGTTACAATGATTCGCTAATTTATCAAATATTGCTTTAATTCAATAATTTATAATTATGATTCAAAATTATATAATGATTCTCAAATTAAAGTTTGTAAATTAGTGAATCAATGTTATAACATGTTTGATTCAGTGAAATAATTAAAGTCTAGTTACTACATGGTGAAAACATAAGAGTTTGCTTACTATTATGATTAGAGTAAATTACACCAATCATTAAGTTACATTTACAAAGGTATGCAAGTGAAGAAATGAGGAGTTGTTATGAAATGATGTCAAGAACGAGCAATTAAAAAATCATAATCAAAAGAACTAAAAGATAAATTGAATTTCTATTTTCTATCAAACCCTCACCGCATTTGAATTTTACAAGTTTGAATGGGTTGCTTAAAGTCATCTACCACTTTTCTGGGTTTTTTTTTTCAAATTTGATAATGAAAAAATATCGTGAAAATTAATAATTCAAAATTTCATAATATAATTTCTAATTTGTAGGCATTTTTCTCCACAAGTAAGTAATTAATAATTTGAATCAATTAAATGTGCAATTTTGCCCTTCTAGATTTAAAATTATTATTTAAAAAGTAATTAAAATTATAATTATGTCATTGAATGATTCTAACCATTGATTTCTAAATCTAATGGTTCAAAATTCTTCTCTCCCTTCTCTCATCTAATTTGTTTTTCTTTGATTCTAACTCCGTATTTAATTAATTATTCATAAATTTAATTGTACTTTATATTATGTAGGATTATTTTGTACGTGTAAAATTAAAGAATGTTTAGAAAATAAAATAAATTAAAAGATTATATTTCATGGCATAAATTGCAGAAGAGAATTGTAGAGAATTCGTATCCCACTACACTTACGTCTCAAGTTTAATATAGATATTAATATGAGAAAATAATTTATCTTGAGTTTTTGGAAGAGTTAAAATAATACTAAACTTATTATGAGTTTTCTTCAATTACATCGAGAAATGAAGAATACATATGCTAATATGATTGGGATAGTATATTGTTATTATTAATAATTTAAAATAGCCAAATACCACTTATATAAATAAATATAATTAGAGATTTATTTTTAAACTTAGTGAAAATAGAGGGACCTAATTGCTCAATTGAAACTTTTTCAAATTGATGATTTCTTATATGTGTTTTCATATTATATTTAAGATTATATATATTTCAATATATATATATATATATATATATATATATATATATATATATATATATATATATATATATATATATATATACAATTGAATGAATTTTTAAATATATTTTTATAATCTTTTTAGGTAAAGATACCGTCATTTTTCTAAAGGTTATTTAGAATTTGATTTTTATATGATTCTTTTAAAAAAAAAATATTATTTATGATATAACTGAACCCTGTATTTTAGTCAACTTAAAAAAAATCAAGTAATTTTATTGGTTAATTAGGATTATTAGTTTATTATTATTATTATAAGATTATTAGTTTATTATTATTATTATTATTATTATTATTATTATATTCCATGCGAATGAAAGAATCCTAATACTCATTCACAACTAATTTCATTTAATTGTTTATTTTATAATAATTATTATTATTGAGTAAGGTTAAATGACTACAACAATATTTAGTGAGAATCAAGAAATCAATAAAAATGTTTTACATGACAAAAAATCCACTTTTTTCCACGTTTTTAAAATTAAATATCTCACAAATGGTAAGTTGAAAAATTATAAAAATTGGACCATAAAAATCAGCATTTTTTCTCTTAGATTAGACATCTGACAAGGTATACTTTTGACGACTTTTTTGTTCTTTTCGATGAGTTTTCTAAGCAACTATTACATGTGATAACAATGATTATCACACGTGATACCAACGAGTATAACACGTGATACCAAGAGTATCACATGTGATGATATCAACGACTATCACATGTGATGATATCAACGACTATCACATGTGATGATATCAACGACTATCACATGTGATACTATATTGTACAATTGGTGAAATCCATAAAAACAATCGTAAAACTATATCATTTGAGATGTCTAAATGAAAAGAAAAAATGTTGATTTTTATGCTGCAATTTTATAATTTTTCAGTGAGCCACGCTTGAGATATTTAATTTTTATAAACATGAGGAAAAGTGGATTTTGTGACACGTTGCACATTGTTATTGGTTTCTCCATTCTCACAAAAATCATCATAATCATTTGAACATCACTCTCTTATTATTATTATTATTATTGTTGTTGTTGTTGTTGTTATTAATTATTATTATTATCAAGGATTCTCCGTTGTGATTAATAGCAAATATGACATTACATGCATTCTTGAATAAAATTAGTAATTTTATTTTGGCCTATATGATTATTATTGATCACAGTAATATATTTATTTATATTATGAATTTTGTAATAATGTATGTTTTTATTAATTTTTTATATACTTATAAGAGTAAATTTCATAAATGATTTATGTAGTTTACACTGATTTATGAAAATTGTCCATCTACTCTTTTGCATCTTTTCAAATAAGTTTATATTTTGCTCGAAAATGGTTCACAAACACCTAAAATTACTAAAGTACACTTACTCTTATCATTTTCAGATAGTCATAATTTAAATGGCTAAATAGTACTTTAGTCATTTTTGTGGATGAGAGATCATTTTCGAACAAAATGTAAACTTATTGAAGTGAAATAATAAAAAAAGAGTATAGAGACGGTTTTCGTAAATCGACCACGTAGACCATTTGTTGAACTACTCTGCTTACAACGATGGGTAAAGGGTGATTATGTATTTTTATTTTTATTTTTTGTTGTTGTTAAGATAAGTGCAAACTTGTAATCTAAAAATATACTAAGGTGCATCCTACTCAATGATAGAGTAAGTTGTGATTCTTATCATAATAAATGAAGCGCAAGATCATTGATTAACTAAATTAAGTTAATACATGACACGTGTTTAAAGTAAGGTTAAACTATAACCACTGATTTTCCAACAATTTTAGTTTATCACATTCATTGTTTTGTTTCCTAATAGATGGATTTAAAACAACATAAAATATATGATATAATTATATAGATTGGTTGTTTACGTATCACCAGCTTCTTATAGTCCGGTAATTTAATCATGTCGTGGTGATTAGTGTGTGACTTACAAACAATTATGTTTGTAAGTGTATTTCATTACTTAAGAATTTAAACTACTTAATCATCTTCTACCATTTGTCTTTCCTTTTTATATTCTTAAATGTTTGTCTTATTTTATGGTTTAGTGGAGGTACTTTTATACTTTTATGTTGTTTGTTATTTTTAGGTCTTCAATTTCAAATTTACCAATCACATTTTACTAATTGAACTTACAATTTATTTTAGAAAATATTTAATAGTATTATAAGATGTTATTGATATTAGATGATCACATGTGTGACACAAGAGTTTAAAAGCTAGTATATATATATTCTCTTTCGGTGGAATTTTGGAGTGGTAGTGTTCTCGAGTTATTTATTGGATGGAAATGAAAGGAAGAAAAAAGATTTAAAAACAAAATGTGGAATGGAAAAGAAGGGAGTGGAAGATGAGGGAATCTTTTTATACATCTTTCCTTTCATCTTTTCCTCCCAAATATGGGATAATTGGGTAAGAATTTCTTTCTTTCCTTTCTTTACCTTCCATCTTAAGAACATAACTTTACAATTTTTCTTTTTTTCATTTATTTTCTTTTCTCTTCTTCCTTCTTCCGTTCTCTTCTTTTCCACCTAATTTTTAACTCGAAAACACAGTGTAAATGTTTATTTTTTAATCGTAATAATAAAGAATTCCAGACCAAAGGGTCTAAAAGTAAAATATTAAGGACTGGGCCATGGTAGGAAAGCCCAATTCTTTCCCGTTATTTTATGTATTGAATTTGAGTGAGTGAGGTTCAAACGAATACAAAAACATTTATTGAATGAAGAAATCAATTGAAATTCGTCACGTGTCACAAAAATTAACTTTCTCCCATATTTTTAAAAATTAAATATCTCACAAATGGTAAGTTGAAAAATTATAAAAATTACACCATAAAATTCAGAGTTTTTTTCTCTTCAATTAGACATCTCCTATGACATACTTTTGACAAATATTTTTTTTTTTCATTTTTTTGTGGGTATTGTAAACGACTATCACATGTAATATTATACACTATCACATTGATACCAACGACTATCACACGTGATAGTAACAAGTATCCCATGTGATACTAGCAACTATCACATATGATATCAATGAGTATCACATGTGATACTAATATTGTACAATTTGTAAAACTCATAAAAAAAGTCGTCAAAGTATATCTTGTGACATGTCTAATCGAAGAGAAAAAAATGCTGATTTTTATGGTGCAATTTTAATAACTTTTTAACGAGTCATTCTTGATATATATAATTTTAAATAACGTGAGTAACTGTAAATTTTACGACACGACGTATTCTTACTGGTTCATTCATTCTGAAAATATGAACCTCATTTTTGAGTCATAATCCCCGCTTATTACATGTTGCACGTTACAATTTTAAAACTATTTTCCTTCTCTATATTCACAAGTTATTTTCTGTCCATTACCAAAAAGTCTAAAGTATCTACTATTAATACTAGCACTTGAGTGTTAAAGTATTATTTTTCTTTATACATGAGTAAGTATCACTCATCTCATTTTTAATCAAATAGAATTTTACTTTACATTAATCAATTTCGTAACTCCTAAGATTAAGTACTTACTATACAACATGTAAAAAAATAATTTGAATAGTACCCTAGTTAATTAAATATCCACAAATCAACCACATATGCTGAGAAACAGATTCGAACCTCTGACCTATAGGTCACACATGTAAAGTCTGAATGTTTGCAGAGACGATACCACTTGAACTATGCTCAATTGGTACTAATTAACATGTATAGATACGATCCAAACCCACATTATCCAAATAAGTGATCTACTGTTTTTTCTTATATAAACAGCAAGTTGTGGACTTCTGGTTTTCCAAGCTGGACAGTGTTAACTCGATTTGCTAGATCATGTTTTTTTTAATCTATACAAAGTCTTAAGACAGCCTGTCAGCCCAATCATACTCACATTCTCAACCACTCTACTTATTTATATTTGACCTTTAATTATGACCAGTTTTTCAAACACAATTCCTTGATTTATGGCATCAGGTTTTTTCAATTCTTGAATCACTCAAACCAGAGTGCATTGCACATAATTCAATGTACAATGCACCGTCTGTGGTTGAATGTTGAGAAAATGTTGTAAATATAATAGGGAGTATCTTTTCATAGATTGAATCATTCAGACTAGAAAGCACTGTACTAGGTTTAATGCACAATGCACAAGTCACTATGAATGTTGGGAAAACGTCATAGTTAAAGGTTTGGGGTTCATTGATTACATTCCTTAATAAACTTTAAGAATGGGACCTTGGTTAGATAAACTTTACATAGAAGAAGCCAGACAGCACTATATCAGATAACGCCAAAAATGTGCTGAAGTTGATCCCTTTAACTAGTACTGATATCCTAAATGAAGAAAAACAGAGACAAAGAAAAGACATTAGTAGCTATCCATGCTATTATTTATTTGTATAACAAAAATTTGATATATGTTATGAATCGGCCGTTATGACACAACTAACAGAATATGATCATCACAAAAATAGTTTTTTTTATTGAGCAATCGAAACTCATTGATGTGCCAATTTTTGAAGCGGGTAAAGACATTCATAGTATTCTGAAGCGGTTAAATCATTCTTTTCATTTTATTTTCTTTATGATCAATACTATAACTATAATTTAGAGTTTAGGAGAATATGAAAAATAAGACTAAAAAGTGATGGCGGATCATTTTGCACATTTGACCAAAACCTATCAGTCATCTATCCAACCCGCCCAATTTGCTACCTTTATCCTAACACTTATGCTTAGAATATAAAATTTTACTTTAGTCATAATGTTTATGTGTGGTAGTGATCTAAAGCTGACAGGCTAATCAAGTTTGACGGGCTACTGCAAAAGACTGAGAATGTTGGGCTGCTGGGCTGATGGACTCGGTAAACTCTGCATGGTCACTAAAGTGGAAAGGTAATATACAAACATACAAAACATCTCCTTTAACATGAGAGTCACCTAGGGTGTGTTTGGATAAGATAATGTTTGGAGCTTATCATTGCAGCATTTAAGATTTTTACTAATTACTAATCATTACATGCATGTCAATGAATGTTGATTTCTACCCGGAAGCGATAAAACATATTTGTTATGTCTGTGAAACATACTTAACAACCTGTAGCATGGTTCTCTATGTACCAACCCACATGGAAATGCATGTGCAATTAATATGACATGTAAGAAGGGGTCAAACCAATGCAGTTGCTGAATCTACAAGCGAGTTAATTCTAAGCAAGTTGAGAGGCTTGAGGATGTACCTATATTAATTTGTTCAATTGGTGCATATACTTAAGTGTCAGACCCGTCATTGTTTTCACCCTCTGCATAGTAATCTTTGTTCCTTATAATATACACCTGCAATGAAAACGGAAAGAATGGATTACACTGGTTGTTTGGTACTACAAAACTTTATTTTACTAAATCATATATGGCAAACTATTAGAACTTATTCTGAATATGGGAAAATAGTAATACATTAAAAAAAAAGCAAAAAAAAAGAAAAAAAAAAAAAGACAAACCTTAAAGACGGTGCGTTCGATTAAATGAAAGACAAGTGCATCTCCATCAACTAATTCATGACTGATGGAAAACCCCCTCCATCCACCGCTAAGCCCTGTTTTACGAGCCAAGTAAACTGTCGGGAACTCTTCACCGTCTTCATCTATTAAAGTGACAGTTCCATCATTCTTCGGTAGGTTTTTCCTGCAGAAATAACCTGGTAGACCCTGTTTTATCCATGTCAATTACCATATGTTATATTACATTTTGTACAAAATATATTCAGTATGTCATTATGAATGATGGATGAAGTATAAAACTGCACAGAAAATAAGTACAAGTGATTGTAGAAAAGAAAAAAGAGCTAACCAGCCAAAATCCACCAGTCACGTGTGACTGAAGCATGGGTTTGATAAAAGAAGGATGACCACCTTCAAGCTTAGATTCAAGTTCTTCGGCTTTGTTTATAGCATATTCTCTAGCTTCATCAGATGCATAAACTCGGTTTCCCAAGTCCTTTCGTGAATAGCTATACTTTCTTCCACTGTCTTGATGCAATATAAACATTGAGAATCGTCTAACTAAAATAATGGTTCCATTTTACATAAAAAAAGAAACACTTTTGATATTCAAGATTCAGATCAGTTATTTCTCAAACTTTAAATGATAATCAGCTTTTCAATTATGTGATCCAGAATGTTTTTTTATAGATTAACCTTCACCTATTTAAATATGGTAAAAAGGATATGAACTCAAAAGGTATATAAAACTGATACATAAGCCTATTTTTTTGGAAAACCATTACTACTACACATATGACTGCATACTTTGAAGTTCTTATGGCTTGTAAAATGTGTTCAAAATAAGCCCCACTACACACGCTTTAAAATAAGCATGTTATTTTTTTCCTTTTGATAAGCTAAAACTTGCATGTATCCAAACACTTAGAAAATGTGTGCTGTATTTAAAACACACAATAAGCTACCAAGCACTTTAAAATATACACCCAAACACTCTTTATGTTCAGTGATCCATCCAGAATGTCACTCTGTATAGATTTACTAATTCAAACGCAGTCAAAAATAGATCTTCGAATATTGATGTTAAAGAAAAGAGCAATGAATATTGAATAATCAAAAGAACTTGCCTCTTTGGTAAGCCAACTCTCTCATAAACCACCTACAACAGAACATCAAACAATATAAATGCTTTTTGCAATGGTTTCTTTATAGGGTTGTCTACAATACCCAAAAACAAAACATAGTTAAAAGATTGAGGAAACAAGAGAAACATACTATTTCCTTGTAAACAGGGGCAGCCAAACTTGCAACACGACTCGACCTCCTAACCTCTACCGTTTCTGTCCCGATGGCACGAGGTTTTGTTCGTTTCATCTTTTGTTGTCAAACAAAACAATGAAAACATGGTTTAGCTCATAGTTTGTTAAAAATATCCAATTTGAAAAGAAAAAGGAAAGATTTAAGGATTCAGGCTAAAACTACAAAATTACCAAAATCAATAAATTACCAAAATCAATAAATTACCAAAATCAGTAGAGGTTCTTAAAGCTTCATCTTTCCAATAGTTTACAAAACACAAAATTGGCTAAAACTAAAAAATTGAAAATGTGTGTGTTGTGTTTGCAGTAAAAAAAAAAAAGAAATCCTTTAAGCACATAAAACAGTGTACTTCCAAACACCCCTAATTAAAGGCTAGTACGTTAATTTTAGTGATTATTCGTAAATCAAAACCTAAACAGCTTACTAAATTCACTCATGAATCTATAAGTTCCATCTTTCCATTGTTCCAACATACAAACAGAAAATCAACTGTGAATTAGGAGTATAGAAAACTCCGTTTTCAAAGCGTCATTTTCTAACAAAAATCATTTTTCAAGATAATTTGTCAACCAATATTTACTGATTATATGCATTTTGTGAACAAACGGCATGATCAGATACCCTCGATCAAAACAAAACCCCATAACACCCTCTTAGAAAACCCTAATCTAAAACTCACGAATTTCATTTTAGCCTTTAATTCTGTAATCAACTATTTAAGAACACGAGTTGACGTAAACCAATTACCGAACAAATTACACACACAAAGAGATATAACAGAATCGAACCGGAGAAGGTTTAGGAGAGTGAGCGGTTTTGAGAGCTTGAGTGAGCTGAGGAAGATTAAGTTCTTCCATCCTCTTTTTGTTTTCTTCCAACCTTTGCTTACGTAGATCCTCATAACTTTGCTTTGATACCACCATTTTTTTCTTGCTTGAATGTATATATTTTTGTGAGATAGAGAAGATGAAAGGAATTGGGGGTGAGAAAGATGAAAGAAAATCTGATTTAATTTGTTTAGGGTTTTAATCAGAGTCGACCGTTGGAATTCAAACCGATTTTTTGAAATATGAAACGTGGGCGGGTTTTTATAATGGGAATGTGTTAAATAATTTACTGTATTTACTTTCGTTTTTTAGGCAACCTTATATTTAACGTAATTTTCTGTTTATATATTTCTATAAATAAATTTTTAATTAGTATTAACTAATGCGATATTATTATTTGTTTTTTCGTAAAATAAGTATATACTTACATAGTATAAGTGATGTTCAAACGAGTACCGAATTTTTCGTGAGAATAGAGGAAAATCAATAAGAACGCACACATGTCACATAATTCACTTTCCCCACATTTTTAAAAATTAAATATCTCTCAAACGGTAAGTCGAAAAATCATAAAAATTGTACCATAAAAATCAGCATTGTTTTCTCTTCGATTAGAGATCTCCCAAAATATACTTTCGACAACTTTTTTTCCGTTTTCATTGACCTATCACATGTGTTACCAGCATGTGTTACCAACGAGTACCACATGTGTTATTAAGAAACCATCAAGATAACTCTTCGATAGGGTATTAAATAATTTTTTGTGATATTAATAGATGGTTTAATTAATAGTTTTAAAGATAGAATGACATGATGAGTTCTCTTATTCTTAATTCATCCTCATTTCTTCTAACGATATCACACAAAAAGTTATAAGATTCTTTTGACGTCGTTTATACTCTTTCATTACATATTGATAGAAAGTTTAGCCATAATCACAAGTGTGATATTGATTTTGCAGCCGGTTAGGTATGTTTGGTCTAATTTTGATATTCTTCTACTCTATGTTTTTCTTCTTAAATGTAGATCAATTATCTTAGTTTTTGATTTGAATTTTACAATATATGAATGGTAGTTTTTGTTTGCTAAAACGCTATCTATTTTAGTATTTAAACTTAAATTTCATTTATTATTTGCTAATTCACAATGGTGTAGGTGAAGTATAGTAGCAATATGTACATATAAAAAAATGCTACCACGTATAATATAAGTTGAGGTGCATTGTAAGAGCCGAGTTTTAAACAATTTATTGTAAGTCGTATAATGTATATACAGGTGGCATTATCATTTATTTAAATGGTAAGTATATTGAATTACAAATATCACATAATCGATTTAGATTGCCATGCATCGCACGGGATTTCATCTAGTATCTCAATATATTAATAAAAAAGAGTGTGGTTTAAATGGGAATGAAAATTATTGTAAGAATGGCGGAATCAATCTTAAAGAAATTGATGGATATTTGTACCAATTTGAATAAAGAGGTGAAAGCACAGAGGACAATGATTGATGCTCAGCATGGAGAAATAAGGAAGTTGAATAGGATGGTGGTGAGATTGATGAAAGAACGAAATCAAAGGAAGTACACGGTTAAGAGTAGGAAGCCTAGAACTTACAGATTGATTCTATCTTCTCCTAGCTCTTCTTAGGAGGATGCTAACAAAAAAAGGGAGATTCATGAAAAGGTTAATGAAGAGGTGAACATGGAGCATTTGACAGAGGATGTTAATGTTGCCTGTGTTGGTATTACTGTTGTTGAGATAGTTGAAGAGGTTAACATTGCTCTTAATAGAGATGAGTTAACAGTAGCAGAGGTATTGTTGAGGGTGTATGAGAGTCCAAAAAACAAAGTTAAAACAAAGGAGAAAGGTGTGAGCATTAATGAACCATCAAAAAGTGCACCTACATTTAAAGTTGATGAAATTGGGGTTAAAGACAAGGCAAGGGGATAATGATTGAACCTAAGAAGCCTAAGAAAAGAAAACAACGGATAGAGGCAGATGAAGAGTTTGCCAGGAAACTTCAAGAAGAAGAGATGGCTCAATACTCCCAAGCTGAAAGGGAAGAACATCTTCAAGAGCTATTGAATGAGAGAAAGAGAATGTTGGGAGAGGAACAAGCAGCAAAGAAAAGAGCTTTGCCTCTAACCCTAATTCAAGAGAAGAAAAGATATACTGATTTTCTGAAAGCTGCTGGTTTCAATGCTAGACAACTTGGAGCTATGAAGTTTGAGAATCTAAAAAAGTTGTATGAAAGGGAAAGAAGTAGAATGGAGAAAGCTGGTGATGAGAGGATGATGGAGATTGAAAGAAGAATGAAGGGAATAAATGAACCAACGCCTGAGCTAATCAAACAATTTGGGAGAAGGAAAAGAACTACTAAGGTGAATGATTCATAAATTAAAACTAAAAGGCAGCAAGTGGAAAAGTAGAAGGCGGATGAGAAAAAGGATAAATCTGATGATACTGGTGTGCATACTGATGTGCCACCAAGAGTAGAAGTTAAGAAAGATGAACTAAAGAGAAGGTAACACCTCTACAAGTGCGATTTTCAATTGTTGACTGGCAGAGTGAGGTAACTGATCAGAATATAAGTATGTATTAAATCAAGAGAGCATGTGGATCAGTTGAAACCTATGCTTCCATAGTGAGAATAATTAGAGCTGTAATAAGAGAAGATTTGGATAATATGCATACAATAGGTGTGAATAAATATAGAGGTCAGAAGGAATTTGATAATAACAAGCTCTTACTTGAGTATCTTTTGATGATGTATGAACCAGAGAAGGTACCATCTTTGTTTAGAAAATCATTTTCTCCTGTAACTTCTTGGGTTCTACAGGAGGTTGTGGTGTGCATTACACTATGCAGAAGGATGAGAGCTTAATGTTTTTCTTGGTAGGCAGAAGGTATACTTGGAATTTGAGTGTATTACCGAGTATGCTGCAGCTAAGACTTAGTACAAGAGATTGTGAAATGGCTTATGAACTAGTTGGAGACATTACTAGATATGTTGATGAACTAAAACAAGCTTCCAAGAATGTGATGAAGAAGACATATGATTGATAATCAAGAATGGTTTTTGGAAGCATCCTCCTGCTTATTGAATATCATTAGAAACTTAATGATGTTAGGAGAACATATTAAGTTTAGGAGGAGATTGTTGGGTTTAAGTCATTAGTGTTGTTGATCAAGTTAATGCTGCAAGTTCAAGTTTCTACTGCAAAAACACAATTAGTGTTGCTAGTACAGAATTACTACTGCTGTACAAGTTTAATATTGTCACAACAAGATTACTACTGCTACTACAGAGTTACTACTGCCAGAACAAAGTTAGTACTGTTAGTGAAGATTTTAGTGTTGTTTACTGTTTTATCAGTATTAGTGCTGCTTGTGTAATAGAATAGGAAACTTACGTATATTGATAGCAGATTGACATGTAAAAGGAATTAGATCATAATTCCTTATTTGTAGGAAAGATTGTTCAGGAGTCTAAAAGATATAAATAGAGATCCTAGATAATTGGTTATATATACGAAAGATACATGCAACAGACGCAACTTAGATATAGCTTCAAGGTTATAAATCCTAATACATAAAGTGTATTCGTATTATTATTATCATTAATAATATTGAAGCTTTTGGTTATTAATTCACAATTGTTCTTTCATGATTATATACTGTTAATCATACAAGTCTTGATCAAACTATTAAGGTGTTATTCCGCAACTTCCTTAATAGGTTTAGATTCAACATATTCTTGTTAGACATAATCGATCCTAACAAAATATCTTATAAACCGTTCGTCAATAAATTATAAAAATTATACTATTAGAATCAACATCATTTTATCTTTAATTATTCACGTGATATATTTTGATGAATTTTGTTTTCATTTTTAGTGGGTTTTAAAATTTTGAAATGTTAAATCACATGTGATTTAACACTAAATAATAATTACACACGTTTATATCTCCAATCAAACGTTAAATTCAAATCATAAATGACTTAAAAAGATTTAAACATACGAAACTAAATTGTAATCACATGCAATTGAAAATCAAAATATCAATTACATGAGATTAAAGAGAAATCAAATACGAATTTCAATTCATTGGCTATATTGTACAACTAAGTTGAAATCATATATGAATTATCATATATCATTAAATTGCTAATCAAATATCAATTTTAATTGAAAATCATATGCGATTATATACAAGATCACATGTGAATATATATCAAATCACATATGATTAGATATTAAACTATCAATCACATGTTATTTTTGATAAAAATAATACAATTTTAATTTTTTATCTATAATTATTAATGTGAATGAATATTAACTTGTAATCAGTTGTTAATTAGCATATACCATGAATAAATAATCGTGTACAAATTTGAACTTTTTATCATAAAATCACATGTGATTATATTTTTAATTAAGACCTACCAAAAAAAGAAAAAAAAAGTTTTTAAAAGTATAACTTGTAGGATCTTTAATTAAAGATACAAGAACGTTGTTTTTGAATATGTAAATTTTTATAATTTATTGACCTATCTTTTGTCAGATATTTAATTTTAAACGTGAAAGTGAAATTGAGTTTTATAATGAAAAAGAATTATCACATTAATTTTTTCATTCCTCAATGTTTTTACCATTCTTAATTGAACTCACGTACCTTATTAAGAAAATTATTATATTTTTATCTCACAACGTTGGAATACGTACGGTTATTTTTGTGGACATTGACTCCACTTCAAGTAAAATATTTAACTAGTTAATGTTTAACTTATTTACGCAACACAAATTATATTCGAAGAAGTTTATTAATTTATTGATTTAATTAATAAACATAAACAATCTGCATTTAAATAAAAATGTCAAATTAACAGATTCACAAGATCATGTTTTAATTAATGTTATATGTCGTTAAGCATCATCCCTTTAGTTATATACATTACGAGTAAAATTTATTGTTTATATTTGTTGTTTTTTTAAACGAACTGATAGCGAGTTTTATAATGAAATCAATCGTTTTAATAAAAACTCGACCACCAAGTTTTCATAACCAACCTATAGACACAATCACTGTTTAAAAATCGTTGAGAAACTTTTGTTATTTTAGATGGTCTAACTCGATAAATATGTACGAAGATGTTTTTTGTTTATGTTAATTAATTAGTTTTTATCATTTGTTTTCTTTTCATATTTTACGGTACGAAGATGCAACCTAATGTTACTAAATGGTTGTATTGATTATTGATGAAACTTATTTTGTTATTGACCAACTTTGTTTGGTTTACATATTAGGAGTTTAGGACTAAAGCACATTTAAAAATAACATATGATGTAAAAGTCGTTAGGAATTACACCATAACCAACAACTAACAAAAATTAGTTTATGAGGCTCGTATCAATTGTTAGTAAAAACAAATTCAACCAACACTCGTGTAGTTGCGGTTAAACTCACAACCAATAAACGGTAAAAGAATAACAAGCAAACAAGATAACTGAACAATAAGAATATACATATTTAATGTGGTTATGTCTGATCTCCAACTTATAGATCGGTTTAGTCCACGGGGCCAAACCAGAAAGGTTTTGCTATTATTTTTGTAGTCCAAAGGTTACAATTACATAGGGTTAAATTATAAAAAAAGTAATTTGGAGGGTACCAATAACCCACGTATCATATTCAATGGTACGCGTCCACCTCACCCGCAAAGACCATCAACGTCGGAAAAATCGCATGTCCACAAATAAGCCACATATGTCAAGGTACGGATTCAAACCCCTGACCTGTTAGTCACACATGTGGAGTCTGTACGTTTGCGATGGCGGTACCACTTGGACAATGTCCTATTGGTATAGGGTTTAATTATCTAGAAAACAAGAAACTTTATTACCAAGAAAACTGTCGTTTTTTGCCTACCTAAGTATCGCGTCGGGATCCCATATAATCACGTTGTGATTTCCAGATTTTCCCAAGATCACATCTCGATTTTCCTTATATGTGTCACACCCCGCTAAAGCGGAAACACGAGGTGTCACAGCTAATGATTTCACAACACAAAGATATAGCAACCATACCATTTAAATTACGATAAAACAGCCTTGGAGGCATCCAAAAATACATCAAATTGCTCAAAGTATATGACATTATTACAAACATGTTACAAAAATTTAGTTCCAAGTCCGTTTAAATGGCTTGGTCGACATAATCCCATGCATTAGCCCACATATGATCCGTGCTTACCAACGTTCTCCTGAAAAGCATGCCAAAATAAAAGGGTCAACTATGGCCATAGTTGGTGAGTTCAAAGTTTGAAATAATTAAACCGAGAGTGTGTCCAATCGTGGACATAAGTGAGGGTATAACCGTCCGATTCGTGGACGCTATCACCCCTGAGTTTGTCCAATCGGGACAGTTATAACAAGCATTTGGTTGATAAAGATATTGCAAGTAAACATGTGGTAATAAAGAGAGAATGTATAAGCCTTGAGACCACAACTAATCCGGTTATCTGACCGCTGCCCCAAAGTATAAGAGCTGCATGTTCTTCAACAAACATGAGTAAACGGCGATATTATGCACCCACGTTGAAGTGTGAGTGAGGGATGGTCCTACCCTAAATAGCATGCTACCCATAATATCTACGGCTCGTCGCTACGAGTTAATTAGTGGTGGGTTAGTTAAAGGGGACTTTGAGTATAAGAAAAAAAACCCAAGCTTAACATGTTGACATACCACAGTTCGCGTAAAATAGTTCAAAAGCAGTTGATAGTACGTAAAAGTTCAACCAAAAGTTTAAAGTAATTGCATGCTTTCAGCCCCAAAAATAGAAATCAGAAAGAGGGGACAATGAACTCACCTTATGAGCTGAATTAACGAGTATAATCTGTGAGCAAGTTACAAATCCGGAAATGATGCTCTAACCGTGACCTAGTCCAGTAAGAATGTGTCCATTAATGTCTAGTGATATGCTTTAATATAGTAGTTCATACGAATTGGTTACCCACTATTTTTAAATGATGAATCTGCCCAGGGTTATGTGGTTTGTTTCGTGACTCTCTTTAGCAAAACTAAACAGTTTCTGGGCGTCTTCTTGATACACCTCAAAACATTAGGTCTTTGATGTATGATTTAGGTTTTGTGTGAAAGATTAGAAAGCAAGTTATTCCCAGTTTAGAGTCACCATTTTTATGAAGAATAGAGGGGGATACGGTTGTCCAGATTTGTCAAATTTTCTTACTTTACCAAAAACACATAACTTTTTATAAAATCCGTATGTAAATGATTCGAACAAACTTTAAGTGTGTGTTTTATTTGCAAAACATTATCATATTTCAAGTACAAAAACCCTAATGCACACATATTTTAAGAAATGTAACAGTAAATAGAATGAAAATAAGTGGGTTGTGCAGAGTAGAATGTAAACATTCTTGCACTTTATGATTACCTCTTCGACCAGAAGTGTAGGGTTGTGGGTGATGAAGTTCTTTCCACAGATTGAGCAGGGTTTTCCGGAGTGTTTGGTACTGGATGAAGGTGATGAAGAAATTGGGGTGTTCTTGCTAAAATCGTGCAAGTGTTGAGAGAGTTTGAGAGAAATTAGATGAAAGTGTTTTGAGTGTGAATGTATAATTCCTGCTGAGGTTAACAAAAAGAATAAGGGGTGGAGTGTTTAAGTTTACTATCCGGGATTTTGATTGGGTGAAGGTGGAGGTGATTTTATGGGAAGTGTAAGTTAATTGATTTGGTTTATGGGAAATAGGTTTGCTGGCCGTTTTTGAGAGAAAAGAGGTAATCATAACCCTTTTTGCGTGCACGGTTTAACTCTATTTCAAATATTGATGTTCCTTTTTACAGAATATGAATGGTTACTTAACTTATTGAGCTACTTAGAAAGCTTTTAAATCGGGCAGGAGGTTTTGCTGTGTGTGTGGGCAACACTTGATTGGTCTTAAAATCGTTTAAGCATCTCACTGGTAATAGATTGACACTTAGTATTTCATGATTTGTTCGGGACATTAATGTGTTAAAAGTGGAAATGGTGATTTGTGCTAGCAGTGTTAACTACTTAGCAGTGGTAACTGAATGTCAAGCAGTATTAATTAATGTGGGCAGTAGAAACTGGACTAACAGTAGTAACTGAACTAGCAGTGGAAACTGACTAGCAGTTGTAACACAAGCAGTAGTAACTCGACTACCAGTAGAAACTCACTAGTAGTAGAAACTGAGCTAGCAGTTGAAACAAGGAGAGCAGTAGTAACTATTAAGAGCAGTGTTAACTATGAGAGCAGTATTAACCATGAAAGGTGAGAACATTATTAACTCAACTACCAGTAGAAACTGACCAACAGTATTAACTTAGGATTTGTACTGGCAGTATTAACTTAAGTATTTCTCGAACAGTATTAACTTAGGAATTGTACTGGCAGTATTAACTGAAGAATTTGCTCTAACAGTATTAACTTAGGAATTGTACTGGCAGTATTGACTGAAGAATTTGCTCTAACAGTATTAACTTAGAATTTGTACTGGCAGTATTAACTGAAGAATTGCTCTAACAGTATTAACTTAGACCCTTAAGAAGGTCAGGTCCAGATTTAAGTGGAGATAGAGTTAAGTATTGACCTGATATTTTTGGTGTTTGTTACAATATGCGGCGCGATTTCTTCCTCACTAAAAAATGTATTCAATATGTGATTATTCTTCACAATTCCTAACGATCTCTCACTTGAAGATTAATCAAAACCCCAAAACCAGTAATCATTCACAATCTCGTTCCTATCACCAATGTTACCCATTCAAACCTCATACTACCGAAATACCATTCGGGACACACCGGTGGACCACACATAGTCGGAAGACTTTCGACACAAAGCTACCAAAACATACACACCATGAAAGTGGGACCACTCTCCGGTTATCTACATCCCCATCTTCTAGCCCAAGAAGATATGTTGAAGCGTTTGAAAACTCCAACCAGAGGATTCTTTCAAAAGACATCAATCTTTTCAATTCGTCAATTACAGCCACGTCTGATCCTCCCACCAACATGCCATCGACCATCCGTACAAAATTTCGTTCATCCGATTTTCCTTCCCAACAATAAGAAAAACGTTGATAGAACAAACACATTGATCATCATCAAGGTATAATAGTGAAGACGCAATCACATCCTTCGAACCGAGAAAATCTACTTCATTTAAATTCGCTTTCCCGTTGGTACACTAACCTAAAACATAGTTGTGATTACTATGGACACATCTTCTCCTACCCAGCCCGCTCCCACTCTACGAATTAAAATAACAACCGTGACTCTCTCTAAGAAGACTCTTGTTCATAACGACCAGTTAGTATAAAATTGTTTTGCCATTGGAGAGTAAAAACGAAGCCCGAATGCTCTAGTGTTACCAGAATCAACACACTAAACCCGTAGAAACTTGAGATCCATCAATCGCACAACCATTGCCAAACTCCCACTAACTTCGACACTTCCTTCGGTATCGAACTCCAAAGAGTTCCCAACACTCTCAACAATATCCGCCTCTAACCCATTTGAAAAAATTCCCAACCGATTTTCCAGAAGATCCGCTCAACCGTTGAACTAAACATCAATCGTTACCCGAGCCAAGTTGAACGCGTTCTCTCCGAAATCTTCTATAACCAATATCATCAAGTATGGGAGCTTTAACCAGCCTAATCATTCTAAAACCATGGAATCCCCGATAATATACATGATCTTCCGTTTCAACTCGCGAGCAATAACCAAACTCCCTCGATAACTACCAATGTCGATTACCAAATGGATGTGGTACCGTTTACTACCCAACTACCCAACTGAGAAACCATCTTCTTAAGCTCCATAACAAACCTTAAAACTTTGAGAATCCAATTGTATCAAGAAGTTCCGAGAATCACATCCCACACTTGCAACCTTTAACACCCTCTCATCAGCATCTTACAAAAGAAGGAATTCGATAACGTCTATCCCTTCTTTGCATGGGATTGCAAAGAATGATGAACCCGAATCCAAAACCTATGATTCCAAACCTCTCAAAACAGCAACAAAACCAACTGCTCTGACAAATCGTACTGCTATATAAATACATCGCATCACGATCTCATTTTCGCATCACGATTACTGAAACTCGTGCCGCGAGCATCATGCTGTAAATCAAACCTAGCTTACTCCATGATGCGCGCCTGGCGGTCGGGTCGGGAATCGAAACTTCCCGGTCGTCGTACCGTCCGCTGGCGGCGTCACCAGATCGTTTTAATATTTATATGAGCTGGGGCTCAAACTATAAGTACTACCTACCTTTTGAGCAAGCAGTAAGTATAACTCGAGTGTCGTTCTTAAAATCGGAACGAATTGAATTGAATTGGACTACCTAAGATAAGTTCGCTTTAATAGGAAGGATTTGAAAGATATGTAGGTTTGTTTTTGGTTTGTTTTCTAAATTATGTAATTGCATAAAACAAATGACGGAAAGTAAAGATAGATTTTTAGCAGACAGGTAGAGAGTGATTGCTGAAACTTTGATAATTAGGGTTTCGGGATGATGTTCATTATAGAGTTGATCGGAGATTTTCTTTTGATGATAATCAAACAGACATTCGGTGTAAACACTAGGACCCTACGTTTTTAGTCTAGTTCTAAAAGCATATGTCACTGAATCTTAGGTTATCGTGATTTTGATCAGACCAGGCTGTTTTGTAACCCCCCTCACTGTCTTTAAGAGACCAAGTAACCCTCTGAGGATGATTACATCCGGGGTGCAGGAATGAGGCAACAGACCGTAATTTATCTTCTGACCTTTCTTAACGCCTATGTCTAATTGATTTTATCAAAGCTAATACTAATTGTATTCTATGTATGTTAAACTATCGGTTATGTGGAGTTAAGCTGTTTAAGCATCTTAGACTACAACTGAGTCTTTGCTTTCATTTCAGAACTCCGTGTTCAATTATTGTAACCACAAATACTTCCGTCATGAATTAAACCCTCATTTGCCATCAGTCGTTCATCCCTAGGCCTACTCACGGTGTACAATGCGATAAGCATTTCCACAGCTTTATGTTCCCTAGGCCATGTTCTAGAAGGGTAACTTCTAGGTAATTCACGATGAGATGGACCTACGACATTTCCTTCGCTTCCACGTATTTGTACTTTACCAGAGGTATTTCCAACGCAAATTAAGTATAGGGCCGTTTTACGGAGATCTCATAGCTTCATACTGTAACAGAGATAACTTATATATTCGCAGCTAGGATTGATCAAATTCTAACTAAGGCAATAGTCACGTGAAAAACTGGAAAGAGTGAATGGGAAATTAGGTTTAAGTTCAGGATAAGTTTAACCGGATACATAGAATAACAATTTTCAATCGTACATGATTAAAATATTAATTTAATCATCATCCCTACTCCTAATATCTACATTTCAACAATCACATTACTAAGCTAAGTAATTACCATGGCAATAATCAAAACATATACTGAAATAACATGCAAAGTAGACATTATAACAGTAGAGAGAGAAATAGATCTTCTTCGTTTCTTGTCCGTTTTGCTTGATTCTTTCGCCTATGTTCTCGAAATCCCGTTACTCTTCTAATGACACCAAAATCATGAATTTTGAATGTATGTAGTCTGTAGATGCTCGGAATGCGTTCGGTTGATTTTCGGGTGTTGTATCTTCTCCGTTCTTTATCCGTTTTGCATGATTCTTGATTTCCCGCTCTCGTAATTACCTATGAGTCATATGAGATAAGTTAGGATGTGTATATCATAAGGTAAATATTAGTGGAGGAATCAGGTGAAGTTTATTTGTTTCGGTTTGCTTGTTAATTGATCGTTTTCAATGATTTTTGCTACAACGTCTGTATTTGAACCACTTTAGTAAATTTTAGTAAATAAGTATTGTTTTAAGATGTTTTCACTAAATAATAGCTCAAATAGCGAGGAATAATGTACGTAAAAACATGACTTTTTACGTTACATCACTCCATAATCATGTCGCGATATAGTCCATTCGCGTCGCGATTTCTTCACTTTTGTCGTTGCAACGCATACTAAATTGTGGTGTTTCAATTGTTCCCCGATGGTTCTCTTCTTACGGATCAAAATCTATCCCAGATCTCTATATTCCAAGATCATAAACCCTAACCATCAAAAACTAATCTTGATCATGCTCAGATCCGATATCGTTCCCGATCTTCAAATCATGAAGCTCTGATACCAGTTGTTAGAAATTATCGCGGAAACAACAACTAATAACAATCAGTTTATGATGTTGTATCAATCGTTAGCAATAACAAACCCAACCAACACTCATGTAATCGAGGTTACACCCACATACAATAAACGGATAAAAGGATAACAAGCAAACAAGATAAACGAACAATACGAACATAAGAATTTAATGTGGTTATGAAGATCGGTTTAGTCCACGTGGCCAAACCTGAGAGTTTTTACTATTATTTTTGTGGTCCAAGGAGTATAAGAGCATAAGGTTTAATTATATCATAAATAGGAAACTTAATTGCCAAGAAAACTGCCTTTCCTTTTCTGCCGACTTAAGGATCGTGCCATGATCCCATATAATCGCGTCCTGATTTTCAGCTTTTCTCAAAAAACTTTTTCTTACATTAATATATTTTCTTGATTTAGTTTCACTCCAAAAACATAGTTGTGAAAACTACGGAATAATATAACTTAATATTCAAATAAATGAGCGATAGTTTATTTTACATCTGTGTGTTCTTACATTAAAAATATTTCCTTGATTTAGTTTCACTCTAAAAACATAGATTTGGAAACTACATAATAAAATAACTTAAAATTCAAATAAATGAAAGATAGTTTATTCTATATCTGTGTGTTTACGGGTTTAACATTCAAATAAATGAAAGATAGTTTGATTATGTTAGATGACTAGGTTAGTTGGCCCAAACCCAATTATGGGTTTAAGGTCCATTAGGTTTTTAGGGTTAAAACTATGTAGCTTGTTCCCTAAGTTATGCTTTAGTATAAATTCAGATGCAATGTAATCACAATAAGAATAACTCAATATCAATAATATACTGTTACTTTAGATGGTATCGGAGCTTTAGGTTCAAATCACCATAAATTTGTTATCCTCCGATCATCGACTACTTGTCGGTGATTAGGAGGAACCGATCTATTTATTTTCTATCGCCTTACTGTTTTCCGTTTAAATCAGTACTTTCTTTTTATCCCATTAACCCTAGCCTATAAAACCATAGCCGTCAATGTTGATTTAGCCATCAATAAACTAATATTATCTCATCAACATAACTTTATGTTTTCGGAGATCATTGTTGCCTTCATAAATAGTGGATAAAAAATTATCGTTCCTACCTAGGGATGTTCATAATAATCCGAAACCGAAAAACCGAATCGCAAACCCAGTGAACCGCACCGAATTTTAGATTAACTGAACGGACATTTTTTTCGGTTTTCGATTTTCGGTTTTCGGTTTCGGTTTCGGTTCACACTTTGGGGATAACCGGTTAACCGAAAAACCAAAAAATTTAAATAATTATTTTTAATAAGTATATTTCTAAATATAAATATATACTTAATTATATGACATAGATGTTGGTAAAACTATAGACTAGTATATATATTTATATAAAATCAACATTATTAACTATATTTAGTTATATTGCTCTAATAGTTATCAAACGAAAAGGTACCCCGTTCTTTGTTCAATGGCTCGAGATGTGCTTGCAATACCAATATCTACAGTTGCTTTAGAGTCCGCGTTTAGCACCGGGGGTCGTGTTCTTGATACATTCCGTACTTCATTAAAGAATGGTGGAAGCTCTTATTTGCAGTCAAGATTGGCTACGCACATCTCAAGTCCGTGTTATAATGTATGATACCTTTTTGGAATTGGAAGAATTGGAGAATAGTAAGTTTATCTTCTTATTATATAGCTAAAATGTTGTTTTACAATATTTTTGATATATTATTTCAACTACATTTGTTACATCTATTATAGACTTATAGTAATATGTAAGTTATTGTTATCTATGGTACGTACGACAAATTTAGAACGGGAACAACCAACAATTGAAATTGATGAATCATACATAATAGTGGAAGATGAAGTTCAAGCCTCTTGAAAGATCGATGAAGGGGAATGTATCTTTGTAAAAAGTGGGGGATCAAGATTGAAGGGTATATTTTTGTGAAGCGGCTAATACCTTTTGGTGAAAAACTTTAACTTAGATAATTATATATCAGTTTGCAAGTTACAGATATGTATCTTTTGTAATTTGGTAGCATATTTAAATATAAATATTCGCCAATGGATGTTGAAATGTATTTGGATATATGTTAAGACTTAACAAATATATTTTGATGAATGTGTATTTGTGTGGTGTTCTTATTTTTAATATGATTAGTAGATAAGAGCCGGTTAGTTGGTTCACTGCATAATTGAATCGTAAATAATCGGTTAACCGAATTTTTCTGTTTCGGTTTAGGTTTAAGAAATTGGTGAACCGGATTTTTGGTTAACCGAACCTCCAGTAAACTATCCTTGAACACCGCTACTCCTACCTAAGGCAAAGCAAGCCATAACATAAAAAAAAATCTTTTTACAGATAGGAGGAAATCGTTAACCAGTATACAACTTTGCCGCCGAATACAACTTTATCGTCATGTCAACAACAAAAAGGAAAAAGCAAACAAAATCAAAATAAGACGAAAAGAATGAAGAAGTAATGAACATTTGCTCAAGTGTGTTCGTCCGGAAGCCTCCCGTTCAAACTGCGAGGGAATGTTAGATGACTAGGTTAGTTAGGCCAAACTCAATTGTAGGTTTAGGGTCCATTAGGTTTTCAGGGTTTAAACTAGACATCTTGTTCCTTAAGTTATGTTCCAATATAAATAGAGATAGAGATGCAATGTAATCACAATAAAAATAACAATAAATATCAATCGACATCCGTATACACGAGTTTAAAATATAGTATTGTAAATAAAGCTGAATATTAAAAGTTATCTTATTACATCACGACGATAAGGGATCGATTTTACAATTGATGGACTCGCACATAGATCGATGAGAATAAAGAAAGACACGTAAAAAAACGTTTTCTACGTATCAAAATTTACTTTATTGGGATAATTACACATATCCCCTCCTTAAACCACATAAATATCATATATACCCAATACACTTTAAAAATATCATATATACCCAAATCATACATTTTATTATACATTAAAATTCATAAATAACAAAATAAATTTGTTAACTACTATTACACCCTTATCCTTTATGTTTCTTCGGTTCTTAAAAACCGTTTAAAATCCCTAAAAGAATCGAACCACAATCTGCTATTACATGGTTATATATCTCTTAAATACACACGGGTAATAGATAGAAATTTACATTAGTGTTTGACTACTAATTCGTACGGAGAAGAAATTACATGTGTTGACAACTTAAAAGTAAATAATGAGAACGTCGGTCGGTCGTCTATTCGTCGTGTTCTATTTCTTCCCTAGTTACTGTAACACCCTCTCTTTATATTCTATAAAATATTCTTTCATTTCGGAAGCGTAGGTCGAAACATATATTGCATTAATAACATTTTATAAAATGTACATATATAATGTTCATAACAAAGTATGACAACTAGGTGTTACATAATTTCAACTTCCATTTAAGTTATCAAAAATATATCAGAGTTGCCAGTTGGTCAAACATTCCTTTCAAACATAATCTTCCTGCCCGCTCATATTAATCATGACCTGTAGGGATTAATGTGGGGGATTAGCACAAAGCTAAGTGAATGAATGTGAAACTAACAGTTCAACTTAGCAGAACAATCTGTTTACATCAATTAATCGTAAACACATATCGACAAAGAGGATCGGTGGTTTTTGAGGAACCCTACTGTCGCGGTGGCCCTCAAAGAACGCTTATCACAATCTGTATTGGCCTATACAGGATATACCGATAACTTGATATTACCATTTCACAATACAGGTTTTAATACAACACATGTACAAACCATGTATCTGTAATTCTGTAATAACCAAGTCCAATAATCTGTTGACCTCTTTAATAACAACCAATGCCCGAATGCCACATTGCATGTAGATTCATAATCAGCAAATCAGACTAAACAGTCTATCAATTATATCTACATTTACTTGTTGCAACCAAACTGTTATAACCAAATCAAACTTGTGAGTTCCAGATCCACTCACCTGTTAGTCTTAGTCCAACAACTCAGAAGTCTAATGTTACCGAGTCTTCTGTTGATCTGAGAATACAACAAATAATGAGTTAGTAACTCATTCCATTATCATATAACATATTTCAATACATAGTATCGAAATGACAAACAATTACCAAGTTATAACAATGCACTTATATAATTATTTACTTAATCATCATAATAACATATTTAAGCGAACAAGCAAATCCCTGAAGTCTAAGAAACAAAAGTTCAATTCGAAGCGAAACCAGAAAATCCCGAAACGATGTTTAAAACTGAAAAATGTCATTTTTGACCCCAAGATGACCCCGAAAGGCCTAAAACCGCTTAGGCTCATTTTAAAGAGCTTTGATTATTGGACCGTTTTCGAGTGACCATGCGAATCTCGGCCCAATCCGTGTTAAATGAAAATTGGGTAAACTTTTAGTCACTAAAAGTATCACTATCACTTATGCACTTTTGAAATTTGCAAAATAAAACTTTTAAAATCTCAGTTCGCAAAGCAACATCTCAGTTCGCAGGGATTCTCAGTTCGCAGGGATTCTCAGTTCGCAAGACAACTCAGTTCGCAAGAAAATAACTCGGTTCGCAAGGCAGCTCAGTTCGCAAGGTTCAGTTCAGTAATCTCAGTTCGCAGCACAGCATCTCAGTTCGCTTCGCAATCAAGCACTGCGAACTGAGTTCATCTTCAACATGCGAAGTTCGCTACTGCAACCCAGAATTCCCGAACTTTCTTCTTCCATAACTCACAAATTCGACTTCCTATCATTCTAACAAGCTTTCTAACAACTTATATGCATCAAATATCATCATATAACATTTTTCAAGCCTCTATTTCACAATTAATTCATGAATTGGCTAATTTCATAAAAAACAAATTATAAACACTAAAATGCTCACGGGAACAAGATGATGATGATGATGTGAAATTCGATTTTAAAACAAGATGATGATGCTACTGATGATTTAATACTTTCACAAAAAGTTTCTTCAGTTTTGTTTTCAATTCGCAGGGATTGTAGAAGATTTGAGAATATGTGTATGTATATAT
Source organism: Gnaphalium uliginosum (assembly GCA_963930675.1). Classification (NCBI taxonomy): domain Eukaryota; kingdom Viridiplantae; phylum Streptophyta; class Magnoliopsida; order Asterales; family Asteraceae; genus Gnaphalium; species Gnaphalium uliginosum. Next base: position 39,546,083 of record OZ005684.1, on the reverse strand, counting down.
ATATTAATCTAACCCAATACCATTACAATTTTAGTTCCCTTCTTAATCTATTGTCTGGAACCTAAAATCATTTTGCGAAAACCAACTATTTTATTTTACCGTCAACTAGATTAATTTAAAACAATGAATTATGTATTAGTCATAATAACTCATTTATCCTTTTGACTAATATTATCAAATAAACATAATAATACTAAAATATTTCTAACACATTAAATAATGAATTTAAAGTTAGGAAATTACTCGTATATTACTAGGTCCTTAGGGTGGATGTTACAATTACTCTCTTTAAACTAAAACTACATTTCAATTTGCTTTATCTATTCATAGTAGACTTGCAGTTCCAAATTAGCATGTGTGGATTTAAATCAATTAAATCAATTGGTATTCGATGAAGTATTTTATATGTAATTATGTATTCTAAGAATTAACATCTGATGATAAATCGCATATTTTAGTTTTGGCTAAACTGTAGGGATATAAACAGTTTTAAGATTGTAGAGAGAAGAATAAGGATATAATAGTCATTTCAAATATTATTTGTTATTTCAGGATTTTAATTATAATAAAATTGGGTATATATGATATTTTTAAAATGTATTGGGTATATATGATATTTGTATAGTTTAAGGAGGGGATATATGTAATTATCCCTAGTTTATTTTATCTATTTTTAAACACATATATCTTTAGGAAAATAGTATTAGGTTCTTTTCTTTTAACCATAATAAATAATAAATAATTATGAACTGTTTACTAATCAAATTAGAGTGCTAGAATAAGGAGACAAGGTTTGTTACTCTCTAAGAGAGTAACCTTGTAAATACTAGGTTTTGCCCCCATCGAACTCATTAAGTGGAATAAGTAACTGAATCTTCTATTAAAATGTATTGAGTGAGAACGAACTGATTGAATTATCTTTATGTAGTTGAGGAGTATTCATAGCCTCGTAGGCTTAGGCCTCGTTTCGATCAGGAAGTCCGATGTGGTCCATCTTACTCGTTCGGATGTGTTTATTCCCTTTTAAGTATTTCTCGTCTTATCCGTTATGTGTGCATCGTTGAAGACGCTGGCTTATTTTAGGGGATGTCATCAAGATGTTGAGGATTGGCATATGTCAAGATGTTGAGGTTTGATTCCTAACTCGGCTCTGGACCATATGTGCATCGGACTATAAGGCTTCAACCTTTAATCTTGCGTTAGTCCGGTTAATGTATGCATCGATTTTGTGGTACATCTTAAGCCCCCGAATTTAGGTTGGATGTATATTTTACATATAAATACTTTGTATTTAAAATAAATTATTTATAAATTATAAAAGTGTGTGAAGTATGAGATGCATATTAATTGTATCAAATATCTTATTATAGCTTCCGTTGTAAGGATTTGACTTTCTATAATATGAAATTTAGTTTAATTATTTAATGTAAATGAGTTATTAGTCGATGATAGTTTCCATATTAAGGTTGCAATCAAAATATTTTTATAATACAGATTCACTTTGATAATATCAGCGTTTAAAATTAAAGTTCAATTGATGAATTGAGTTCTTTTATTTTACTTAATTTAAAATAGAACCTCATACATTAAATTATTAAAACATAATTGTTACGATATTTATATTTAATCAACGTGTTGTAGTTTTAAATTAAAAAAAAAAAACTTCTTCCACTATACCTTATATAAAACATACCGATTTATAATAAATATATATCTCTATTAAACTACAATTATAAATATAACATATTTTATTATAATAATAATTTATTTTTCAGAATAACATTCAGATAAATAAAATGACTTCAAATACTTTTACGTGCATCTAATCCACATGTAAAATTCAACATTTAAATTAACAAATTATCACTTAAATGTTCTATCTATTTTCTTAAGTAACACTGCAGTATATTGTAACATTCTGTATGACATTTACAAGGTATATCCCGTGTGTATACACATGTTTAAATGCTAGTATATATATATATATATATATATATATATATATATATATATATATATATAATATAGGAAGTGAAACGATGATGTCATGATTGTTGTAAAATTCAATTAATTAAGTTCAATTTTAATAAAAGTTAATGATAACATTATATTAATTTAAAAAAAAATAATATTATTTATTAGTTAACAATTTTTTTAATAACTATCCAATTACTTAATTACAAAATAAATACGGAGTAATAAATAAATAACTAGTGGTTGAACGTAGAAAGATCATGTAGTTAATTAAAGTCCAAAGTTTCACTCTTATTTCTTTAACAGCAATTTGTTTATTGTATTGCTTTGATAATAATCATTACATTAAATTAATTATTATACTACGGATTGAACTTATTCTTATTATTATTATTATTATTATTATTATTATTATTATTATTATTATTATTATTATTATTATTATATTACTATTTAAAAGTTCGATTATTCATTTTTGATTGTATTTTTTATGCTTTGAAACGGACCGAGTATATACATGAGTTTAAACTAGTGGTTTAAGATAAGATTATGATAACGAAAAGATATTTGATATCGTGGTATGAGAGAGACCCTTCAACCTAGAGGTTGGGGTTCAAGCCTCACTTGAGGCGGTAAGTGTATATATTCGTGGTTGTATATAACATGTGAGTTAAGTTGTACGTTTGCCGTTAAAAAAAAGATTACGATAAGATAAGATTAAAATAAGATTATAACATGATGATTACTCCCTCCGTCCCATAAAAAATGTCCCTTAATATTTTTTGTTTGTATTAAGATAGGTTGGTTAAATGTTAGTTTTGCCCTTATATTCAAAACAAATTTGACTAAATTTATTTAAAAATAAATGATTTAAAGTAATAAATGATTTAAAGTAATAAATGATTTAAAGTAATAAATGAGGGTAAAATTGAGATTTTCATAATTTTTATAGTTATTTTTTTGTAAATGGATAATTATTTTGAGATATATATAGTAATTTGTATGTATATCTATATTTATTTTGGGAGAATTAATTAATTAATTAATATTAATAATCTATCAAATGTGTAAACAATTTGATTTTAACCCGTTCTAAGATAATCCACACCCTTAATTGATTTAGTAAAACTAACTAAGATCAGTGATTTAGATTAACATGATTGTTTAGCCAATATGTCTAATAGAATTGACAAAAAGACTAAATTAATTCCTGTTTATTAATTAGTAAACTGAATCAACTTATTTGAAATTCAAAATACTATATATATGCCCTTAACTACGAATTTGGTGTTATTTAAAAAAATTAATTAAATTAGATACATACACATTTAAATTTAAATACAAATAAATACAAATATTTAGGTGTGGATATAATATTTACGCATTTAAAAGAATAAAGTGAAGCATATAATGAAATTTTTGGAACACTTGCTAACATTTCGTTTATCTCGATTACATATCTTTAAAATATTAATAAATTGAAAAAATGTTTAAGTATAGCACTTTTTATAATTAATTCATTATTCCTTATATTAATATATCAGATAACAATTTTATTTATACATCAAATAAATGATCATGTTTTATAAACTGGAAAATAAACAATATTCGAAATTGAATTAGCCCGATTTATTAGTAGTTAGTTCATCTAATTTTGCTAAATTTAAATTCAAGTTATAACCATTTTGTTACATTTTTCCCTTTAAATAAATCCCTTTCTCATCCTCAATTCATCACAATTATTCTTTTTATAGTTTCAGATCATGACTAATACTAGAACTAACCATGTTAGAGGTAACAGACCATTGTATAGGATAAACGAAATCAGGCTACACGATTTTATTCAATCATTAAAAGACAATCAGTTTGCCAACGTCATAATGCCAAGTACTTTATAATTCTAATTGTATTTAATCATACAACATCAACTAGCACTTCACTGGAGAAACTAGATACAGTAGAAGTAATTGAAATTCTTGATTCACAAGAAGAAATTGTAAGATATGTTCAACGATTTATTTAGGATTATCTTATACATAAATCTTATTTGTTATAATTGTAAGTAACATTTTCAACATATGTTTGTAGACTGCGTCAGAATTAAATAAATGAAAGCGTGAAGATAACGTTACACAATTAAAGTCGTTGGAACCAATTGAGATTTTTGATTCACTAGAAAAAATGGTGTATCTTTTTCTATACTAATTTCATGTATAATATGAAAATTATATTTATATTTGGTATAATTTTGATGTAGGATGATGCTAAGTATGCCCAATTTAGTGTCACTGAAAAGGCTAATGAAGACCATGATGTAAAACCTTTGAGTTAAATTAAAATCCTACAAGATGGAGATGAAGAATTATTGCGATTACTTCCACGGAGACAATTACTAAATGTCACATATGAATGTGTCTATTTAATTTGTTTTTCCAAATCTTTGAATGATTCATGATAATATGAATCTTTTGGTTTTATAAGCGTGAACTTTTACTTTTCAAGTTATAACTTTATTTTATTGTGTTCATTTATTTTATTGAATTTCTTTAAACCAATATATAATTAGGGTTTAACATTTCTACCATAATACCGAATATTATAATGTGTATTAGGTATTTAGGTATATCAATAATTTAACTAAATGAATTATCATTTTCATTTTGGTTACATTTTCAAATTATATAGCTTAATTAGTTACTCCCTGTATAAGACGATTGGATTGTACATACAATATTCAACATTTATTATTTTTTATTTATAAACTACAACTACCAAACACATATGTCACACCGTATACAAATATGAATATAATTATAATTTCTTAACCATTTTAACACTATTTCACAAAATTATTTTGATGTTTTAGCCCACAAATTTTGCGGATATAATCTAGTTAATTAATAATTAATTAATAGTATGATATAATTGTAAATGTAAATGTAAATGTAAATGTAAATTAGTACGGAGTAAATCATTTCAATCAAACCTTCCGAGTTTGACTTATGATTCGACCTAATGTTTACAAAGGCACTGTTAACTTGAATTCTAACCGGTAAACAACCGGAAACGAAACCAGCGCCGGTGAATTATGAAAGTATTAGTGACTGGTGCTTCCGGTTACTTAGGCGGTAGAGTGTGCCACGCGTTACTCCGTCACGGCCACTCCGTCCGCGCATTCGTCCGTCGCACCAGCGATCTCTCCTTCCTTCCTGCACTTTCCGACGACCTACCTCTACAACTTGCGTACGGTGACGTCACCGATTATCCGTCACTACTCGCCGCTTTCTCTGGCTGCCACGTCATCATTCACTCCGCTGCTTTAGTTGAACCCTGGCTTCCAGATCCTTCTAAGTTTATCACTGTAAGTAAAATTAATTAGGTTTATAATCGAATTTAAGTTTGTATTAGAATTAAATTAGGTTTAACATTGAAGTTAGTTTTATGTTATAATGATTTAGGTTAATGTTGGAGGTTTGAAGAATGTAATTAGAGCGTGTAAGGAGACGGAGATGATTAAGAAGATTATTTATACGTCGTCTTTTTTCGCTTTGGGATCAACTGATGGATATATTGCTGACGAGACTCAAGTAATTTAATTAAGTTTCTTCTGCCAGTTTATTTTGAAATTGTATCATATTGTTTGAACATTTTACTTATTACTGTATATTAAATTGACCTTTTAGGTTTTTCAAATTGTTACGGTTTTTTGTAGTATACTTTTCTATAAGTTAATGTTATGCTTAGGCTAGTCTCAGTTATGATTCATTCGATTCAACTAAACACTGTGAATATTAAGGTGAATTATAATGTATTTGACAATCCACATAAGACGTCAACTTTGAAGCGGATGAACTATTTACGTGGTCACTTTGAGTATGATTTTGAACTAATCATTCATATAATTGTTTTTGAAATGACAATTGTCGTCAGGTCAATAATTTTTATGTACTTCCTCCTTCAAAACACAATAACACTTTTCTTTGGAAGTGCTCCTTTTGGTTTAGCAAGGAGGAAGTTGTCATTAGTTTATGGTCAAACGCCACTTCAATCGAATACGGTTTCTACTGCTTATTTACTTCTTTTATTGTAGACTTTTAAGAAATTTGTAGCTAAAAATAGTTGTATTTGACGATAGATGCATTCAATGAAGTTTTTCTGCACCGAGTATGAGAAATCAAAGGTTGTTGCTGATAAGATTGCTCTAGAAGCTGCTAAGGAAGGAGTACCTATAGTGGCTGTTTATCCCGGAGTCATATATGGACCTGGTAAAGGCACGGCTGGGAACATTGTGGCCCATATGGTAATTTCAAACTCATACCAGTCCGTTTATTAGTATATTGTCTGCATCAATCATAACAACAAATCTATTGCAAATGCTAATCTATGAATTTTTTGAAGCTTTGTAGTTCTCTACTGTCTTATTCAAACAATATTTGATTGTTTTGAACTTACTAAAAGTTAAATTCTTCTATACCTTCTTTTCAGATTGTTGAACGGTTTAATGGACGCTTGCCCGGCTATATAGGTTATGGAAACGATAAATTCTCTTTTAGTCATGTAGATGATGTGGTAGATGGTCACATTTCAGCTATAGACAAAGGTCAACCAGGTGAAAGATATCTTCTTACAGGAGAAAATGCATCGTTCATGCAAGTTTTCGATATAGCTGCCGCTATCACCAACACAAAAACGCCTTGGCTTAACATTCCCTTGTTTGTGATCGAGATTTATGGTTGGTTATCAGTGCTTTTCTCTAGAATAACTGGAAAACTTCCACTTATCAGCCCCCCGGTATTTTCAATTCCATTTTCATACTTTATTTTACAATACTGTCAATCTCATCTTACGGTAGAGGTGTCAACGGGCTGGTTGGGTAACGGGTTAAAAATGGGTTGGGTCAAAACTGTAATTTTCAAAAACACGTCGAAAGTAGTCCAGGTTGGGCTAACCTGTCAACATTTTTGCGTCCATTTTTCAAGTTTCAAACGTAATTAATATAATCAATACGTTTATAAAGACTATATCGCTAAAAAGATAATATAGTTTTAAATAAACCAGTTTAGGTGGGTTTATGTGTATGAAGAGACTTTGGACGATGTTTGACCAATTTGACCCCTTAGAGATAAAGTGCAATCCAAACCAACCCATTTTTATGTAAATGAGTTGAAATTGACACATCTACAGTCTACATACGGTGTAAGAATATAACAACCATTTGTTCTAAATTGAAACAGACTGTGTATGTGTTGAGACACCAGTGGGCTTATTCTTGTGATAAGGCGAAAAGAGAGCTGAACTACCATCCGAGAAGCTTAACTGAAGGTCTAGAAGAGGTTCTTCCGTGGTTGAAGAACTTGGGCGTGATAAAATATTAACAAGAATACTGACGAGGTGGCACGTACTTTCCTCACCACACTTGTATAACCCAGGGGATTCAAGTTACTGTACATGTGTTTAATAAGTAAATATTAATAAAATCCAAGTTAGATGGAGGGAAATAACGGGTTCAAAAAGGATGTTAGACATAGTAAAGTGATTTGATTAAAGTACACAAGATGAAGTACCAATGTTAAGAACTCTGAGTGGTAATATAGGTTGGGAACTAGAAGGATCTAGGTTTTGTCTGAGACAAGATGCAAAAAGTTAAAGTCATAGTCGACATGTGAACTAAATTTCTAAAAGGCTTGCATTCTACTAAGGCACATGGAAGACTTGCATGAATGATTGGCTAACCATACTCTGTCAAGCTTCATAAGTATTTCGGTCTCTTATTAAGGTTGTCAAGGTTGTAAAACTCGCTAGGCAAGACCTAGGCGATCGGGACATTTTAGCAAGTACCCCGGATTGGGTTTTTTTTAACATATAAATAAAATTCTAAATTCTATGTTTAGATTGATTGTGTGAATGTTTTCTTGACTGTTGGTGAACTGTAAAGAGAGACCGAGAGGAAGAGTGAGGCCCAACACTGATTATGGACATTTACAACCCAGCTCCCTATTGGGATTTTGATTCCATGTAAACTCGAGCATTTCTATAACTCTTGCATAGCTATCGTAATTTTGATTAGTGATGACCCCCTTTAGTTCGTAATTTTGATAAGTGATGACGGCCTTTAGTTATTTGAGAAATACAAAGTGGATCATCTTTAATGCACTGTCTATGTACTATGTACTGTCAGTTCATTCCTTAATTTTGTTTATAGGTATAAGAGTGTTTAGCATAAGTAAATAGAAACAAAGAAACCAGTTCGACCATGTGACATTCTAACCACATTATGTAGCATAATAAAGTCGCTTGATCTTAAAATTTGGGGTAACTTGTGATTAATAAAAGTTGGGTTCCACACAACAATTCTGACACCTATTCTTGCAGGTATTTCAGATCTCATATCTCAGGGCCTGTTCTTTAGGTTGAAGTTCCAAATCATCACTCTCTATATCTTGGTTACTTTCCCCACATCTGTTGTATTGATCTAAATACATCTAGATGGGCAATAAAAATGTGAGTGGGTTGACCCAACTTGTTTTCTCTTGTACTAATAATCACTCTTTTAAATCCGAACCCATTACCCTGCCTGGCTATTTTGCCACCTTACACCGTGTTGTATTTTCTTTAGTCTCGGACTTACTTTTGGTAGGTCTCTTTTTGGCTTGCAAAAGGACATGATTGTGGCACGTTAATTTCCTTTCCCAGTCTGACATTTGTCAATGGCCATACGACCCATTCTCTTTTTGTACGGCAATTTGGCTTCATTTTAATCTGTGTATCAGCCTTACGTACTTTTATTAAATGAAATCCCTTAGTACTCCCTATGTCTCAAAAATATTACCCGCTCTTTCTAGTTGCTACGTTACTTTGTTCCTATACAAAAGCCCTCTTCCAAAAGGGTGGTGATATTTCCACCAAACAATTTGATAAATCTACCATACTTGTGTAATCAAAGCTTGTACTGTACAAACTAATACTGCCCAGTTATGTTGGATTTATCAAAAACTTTGGTGGATATATCATCACCCTTCCAAAAACCTTTACCAAGTTTTCCATTTTACCAATAATTGCACTCATCACGATAATGCATTAATCCTATAATCCAAAAACTTTGTGGATTCTAATAGGATAGAATCGGTACTTAGCTAACTAAAAATGCATTAACTGTCCATTTCTTAAACTTCATTTTTTTCTAGTGGACGATCATTTTTGGGATGGAGATAATTTATAAGCATACTTTTATTTGGGTACCACAAGAGTTATACTAGTAGTTGATAGTTCCTAAGTTCTTCAACCAAGGAAGAACCTCTTCTAGACCTTCAGTTAAGCTTCTTGGCTTGTAGTACAGTTCTCTTTCTGCCTTCTCACAAGAATAAACCCACTCGTGTCTCACAACATACGCAACCTGTTTCAAATTAGAACCAACACTTGTTATATTGTAGGTAAAAAGAAATCCGGTGGCGAACTGGTTAAGTTGTGGGTCAAAACATATTTGTTTCAAAGTGGGTAACGTTAGATGATCGGGCAGGGTTGATCTTACCGTCTAACACTTTTTTGTTCATTTTTAAGAAGTCTATTATATGAAAGTAATTTAACTAGAAAATTACACAAATCGTCCTTTAAGTTTACCTTAAATTTCACTAGCAGTCCTTTACAAAATTTATTTATACCAATGATCCCTTATTTTGAAATTTGTTACGCTAATAGTCCTTTAAACTAACGATTGTTAACTCTCCGTTAAAAAGAACCACAAATGATATTTTTTAATTGTTTTGATTTTTTGAGTAAAATATAAATTATAAAATCTAAAATATGTATATATACATTATTAACTATAAAGAACATCATTTTCATCTTCTCCGTATCACTTAGCAAATTCATCATCAAAATTCGGTTCTCTTATGCACTGAAACATCAAATTTTATAATCCACCACCATCTGCGGACCCTCCGTCACCCATTTATCTTATCTCGTCACGACTTTGGTAGTCACTGTATCCCCTCTTTTGCATTCATTCCTTACTTGAAAAACATCTCAAATGAAAACCCTAACTTCAAAGTAAAACAACGTTGAAAACTAGGAACCAAATATGTGACTCGTAATCTTTAAGCCACAAATGTATAATTTGGTAGTGAAAGATAGTGATAGATTTGAGTGGTAAACTATAAAATTTGATGTTTCAGTGGGAGAAATGAAAATGATGTTCTTTGTAGCTAATAATGTATCTACATATTTAGTTTTTCTAATTTATATTTTACACAAAAAATGAAAAGAATAAAAAAAATACCACTCGTGATTCTTTTTAACGGAGAGTTAACAATCGTTAGTTTAAAGGACTGTCAGCGTAACAAGTTTCAAAAGAAAGGATCATTGGTGTAATTAAATTTTGTAAAGTGAAATTTGAAGTAAACTTAAAGGACAATTTGTGTAATTTTTCCTAATTTTATTATATGAAGTACGACAGTAGATATCTTTTGCAAGTGATATAGAAGGTTTTAAATGCACACAATCCAAATTGACCAATTTTCTTTATGTAAATGGGTCAAATTTGACACATCTAGTTCTTTAGTTCTTTAACAGGATAAGGTTTGCAAAATAATTAAGTGTGAAATTGGAAATACCCAGGGGCTGATCGCCGGAATTTTTCCGGTTACTTTAGAAATTAGCACGGCTAACCAGCCATAAACCTCGATCACGAACAAGGGAATGTTAAACCAAGGCTTTCTTGTGTTGGTAATAGCCGCAGCTATATCCAAAACTTGATTTGAAGGATACATTTTCTCCGGTAAGAAGGTATCTTTCGCCTAATTGACCTTTGTTTAAAGCTGAAAGGAGACCATCCACCACATCGTCTACATGACAGAAAGAGAACTTATCGTTTCCATGATCTATGCAACCAGGCAAGTGTCCATTAAATCGTTCAACAAGCTGATAAGAAGGAATAAGTTCAAAACCATCAACTTCTAGATGAACGTTGAACCACCAAACACATAAATATGTTTGGATCCGAAAATTACCAAATTGGCCACTACATTCCCTCCAGTAACTTTACCAGGTCCATATACAAATCCAGGATAAACAGCAACTATAGGTACTCCTTTTGCAGCTTCTAGAGCAATCTTATCAGCTACAACCTTTGATTTCTCGGACTTGGTACAGAAATACTTGGCTGAATGCATCTACGTAAAACAGATTAAAACAGTAGTTAAAAATGTATTTTTGTTGTCCATATTGTTTTATGAGTACCTTGTTAATTAATTGGGATTAGTGTTTGGAAATGCATTCAACTTGTACTTGATGTCTATTGTGTATACCCAACTTAGATTTGCTATTTTCAATGCATCCAACTTTTAAAAACATGTGTTTTAATGTATTTTGTTGATGTGTCATCTGTTTAAGGTGCCACGTGGATCCGTAGGGGTTGACACATCATCAAAAGTACTAAATAATACATTAAAACACACGTTTTTGAAAGTTGGATGCATTAAAAATAGCAAACTTAAGTTGGATACACACAATAGACATCGGATAAAAGTTGAATGCATTCACAAACACTAACCCCTAATTAATTCTTTATTTATCGATATTCGAAGGACCACAATTATTTGAAGAAATTACTTGACTCTCATCGGCAATATATCCATCAGTTGATCCCAAAGCAAAATACGATGACGTATAAATGATCTTCTCTATTGTCTCTGTCTCTTTACACACCTGAAGCACGTTTTTCAAACCTCCATCGTTTACTAATCACTGTCGTCAGATTATGTCGAAATAATATAAAAAATGTTAAGATGGCTTTCAAGTCTCATTTAGCTTACAGAGAAAAATTTCTGAGGCATCTGGAAGCCATGGCTCCACCATAGCAGCAGTGTGAAAGACCATGTTGCAGCCTGAGCAAGCCGCTAGAAGTGAAGAATAGTCCAAAATGTCACCGTAAGAAAGTTCTAGATCTTTGTCGAGAGGAAAGATCACTGGTTTGACGGACAAATGCCCGGACAGAGTGACCATGACGGAGTAGACCATGGCAAAGTCTTCCACCTAAGTAACCTGAAGCACCAGTCACCAAAACTTTCATGCTTCTTCACACATTGCCAGGATTGAATAGCCTTCACAAGTTAAACACAACACTGATAATTCTTGTAATATGGCATTACTTCTAGAACCTATCACAACTATATGTATGTACAATCACAGATGATATACACAATGTCTCTAGATTTGATCCCACGACCTCTTGGTTGACATCTCTTCACATACGTACTTCTAAAACAAAGAATTACTACGTACACGTAACATTAATTGGTACATTAATTACAACGGATAATATCATCCGGCTGCTTAGTCCGTTATTCAAAATAAAAGGCTGCGAAATCCATTAGAAACCCCAAATGTCAAATTGAAATTAAAAAAGGTGTATTAAAATAAAACATATTTATTGGTTTATCGCATATTCAAACAAGGTATCTGTTTTAGAGGTTGAAAAATTATACGTGACTCACCATGTTTAAGTTTAAATTGTTGGCCCAAGTGTCAAAAAATTTGATAAACTACTACAAAAAATCTATTGTACGTGTGTAGAACTTACAAAATCTCTAGTGTATGTACTCAATTTTTTATTATTGCTAATTGACTAATTGTATGTAATTTGGCTAGTGTATCACTCATATAAAGCATTCATGTGCCATTCATATAAAGCTCCACGTCAAAAAATTACGTACAATTAGCAATAAATTGAAAATTGAATACACACAATAGAGGTTTAGAAAATTCATAAACACAATCGACTTTTGTCATAGTATATTACATTTGCAGACACTCAACCCTATATTGTTTTTCTAAAAATTTAGAAAGACTAGTAACAGAATAATTACTTTTACTTTAAAAAAATATTCGTCATCTTTTCTTTTTTTAGAAGATGCATGATATGGTGCTTGTGTAATCGGTAATATGTTATACGAGAAAAGACATGGTTACAAAACTTTTACAAAAGAATTTATACAAATTGATGTGGCACGAATTAGATAAGAAGAGGGAAAGAAGAGTGGAAAATAATAAACCAATGAAGTGCATAGCTCAATTTGCCAAAAGGTTTTCCAAATTTGAGCTATTGCTTAAAGACTCTATTGTATATAATGTGTGAGTAGTTTTTTTTATAAGAAAAACTTTTGAAATGTTTTTCGCATTGGACTAGAAAGGTATTTGTTTAAGTAAATTTGATGAAGGGATTGTTTGTCATAAAAATCTTTTTTCAAAAGGTTGAACATTGTGATGCTATTACATTTGAATTTGTTTTTCTTTTTTCGGTATTAGTATTTTTCATTTGTAAGGGGCGGAGTTTCCATTTTAAAGAGATTTACCCATATTTCTATAAAGTTAAATGTTCACTATCCGATATATATGTTTAACCCATATTTGTGACTAAAAACCAAAAATTTTAATCCTTATTCAAATCCCTTTTATTTTTCTCTTTTTATTTTTTCACCTCAATTAATATTTTACTCTTTGTGTGTGAAGGTAACTCTTAATATTTGTTCAATTTGCGGGTCGAATTTTGAGACGATTTAACATATTACTATTGATTGTTCATGAGTAAAACCTTTAGGGTTGAAGTTATAGAGCTGGTGGAGATTGCCCTCCGTTAATCAATCGCTACTTGATGTCATATGGGCGGGTTTGGTCCTTCAAGCAAAGCAATCAGGTAATAGCTATTAGCTAAAAAATTTCAAGGGGCATGTTATATCTTCTACGGGCTATATGAAAACATAGAAACAGTATCACTTATGCCTATTTGATTGATCGAGACACCGTCTTCCATCAGAGGATTTATTCACTTTTATACAAAGATAACGTTATTCTGGATTTTGTTAAGAACTTAAGTCATAAATAGGACCATTGAATTAGCAACCCCGAAGGGACGCTAGTAACGCCTCACTAATATCATTAAAATAAAATCATAGGAAGGCCAACTGTATCTTCTACATTCATCATCTAGGCATTTTTCTTATTAATTTGGAATTTTTTACTAAACCCATGTCCCTACCAAATATATTTACCAAACTGATGCGTCTTTAAAAATATATCCTAAACTAATACAGATCTTATTTATCTCTAATTATCTAATAAACAAAATAAGAAAATAAGTTACGACAAAATTACTAAAACTGTGAAACCGCTAGCGGCCATTCCGACCCTCCTTTCTCCATTATGATCCTCCTCTAATTTCGATCCCAGCTGCCTACTCGCTTGTCATGGATCAACAGTTTCACTACTAACCCAATAAAATTACGATGGTGCCTTCTGTGTATCTAGCAGAAGGAGTTGCTTACTTCTTGTAGTGTTTGCGCATGGTAGTTGTTTTATTTTATAAATATATTTTATTTTATAGTTGTTTGTAAAAAAGGGCAATGAAAATGAAAATTATATGCTTTATTTATTTTTTATGTTTTTTCTTTTTGTTGTACCAATAGAATCTCAAGTTTAGTTCGTAAGTACACCGTAGGCTTGAATTGGTGGAGGTAAAAGAAAATAGATCAAAGATATATGTGTGGTTGGATTAAGAAAAATATGGTGATTCTATTTACACACTCTAGATATCCTGGTTATAGGCCCATTTTCAAATGTTGTTTTAATCTTTTTTTGTTGGATTGTTATTTTTATATGTTTACAAATATAATTTTTATGACTTTTTAAGAGAGAAAAAAAAGATTATGCAAAAGAATATTTTTATAATAAATGGAGTTTTATATAAAAAGTAACTTAAAAAAAAAGAACCTTTTGTTTTATAGAAAAATGGATTGTTATAAAAACGATTTTATTTACAAAAATTGATTTTCTTATGATAAACAATTTTTAAATAACAAAAAATCTTTTATGAAAGTGATTTTTTTTATAAAAATGTTTTTTATACAACTTTTAATAAGTTAATTTCATTCAGAAAAACAAAAACAATTTTTATAAATGTAATATATAAAATCACTAGAAAAAAATATTGATTTGAACAAATAGAGGTTTCTGATGTAAGAGTAGGTTCCATAATATTTCAATCTGAGATCACTGATTTTTACAATTAGTTACTAACATTTTTCATGCTAACCAAGAGAGGTTTCTGTTTTTTTTTTTCATGCTAACAGTCTGGAAATAAAATCGATTTTCAATTCAATTACAATTTTGAGTTTAGTAAAAGATGGTTAAAAAGAAGTCTTGAAACTTTTAGTGGACTTGTTAAATTAATTCTATTTAAAACCTGGATATTTGGCTATTCTATTTGCACACTCTAAAGTTCTTGGTAACGCAGATATTTGTGTTTTTCAAAAGGGAAGTTTGCAATTTTGTCCATGTGTTCTTGCATTGTGGCTAATTTTGTCCTTTAAGAATTTTTTCTGTAATTTTTATCTTGTAGTCTTCATTTTCCAAACTTTCGTTAACTTTCACCGTTAAATCTTGTTAAATGACCAAGACAACCTTTGTCTTCTTCATCCTTTTCCTATTCTTTCTTAGTTCAAACCCTAACATGAATAAATCACACAAAAACCTAATTATTTCTCAATACAAAATCAACATAACTTTACTAATAACAACACATCAATCCAAAGCTATTTATCATCATCAAACCTTCCCTTTCCACATTATTTCAATTATTGTAAGAAAACGATAATATCATATAGATTTTTAAATTCACGTACAGCTGATTACAAAAAATAATGGTGCCTTTATCAAAAAATTAAATTTATAATAATGATGGATAGCATAAGTAAATCACCGTTGCAACATAGTTTTTACCAAAGAAAAAAAAAGTTAAACAAACATTTTTGAGATATTGAAATTTTCCGTGATCACATAATAAATAAAATCTCTTCAATTCAATTATACAACAAACGTATAACAAATCTAAATCATCCAAAAATGAATGATTTCCTTCCCCATTCTAGATCTAAACTTCATGAGTTTGAAACTGACCCACAAAGCTAGATCCAATGATCTCTTCTCACACTTGTTTTACTGACAGACTTTTCTAAAATTGTTCTCTCTTGATTAAACTAATAATCTCTTTTGGAGCATCATTCTCGGCCTTCAAAAATATCATCCAAGTATACTTTGTGAATTCATCAACTATCACAAGTGTATATTTCTTTCCTCCCAAACTTCCAACACTCATTGAACCAAACAGATCCATGTGTAGCATATGTAATGGTTTATCAATGGAAGCCAAATTGTTTAGAGGAAATTGAGTATTCGTTTGTTTTCCAATAATACATGTTGAGTAGACTTTATCTTTCTTGTATGTAAGAGCTGGTAACCTTCTCACCTATTTCTTCTTTGACAGGAAATTGATGTTCTTAAAATTTAAGTGTGATAGCCTTTTATGCCACAACCAATTTAATTCAGGAGCAAATTGTGAGTACAGATATGTTTCTAACTTATCATCAGCAAAACTTAGATCCATCAGATATACATTTCTTTATCTTCTAGCAAGCAACAGTGGTTCGCCTCTTGGATCATAGATATCCTGAACCTTACATCATTATTATCATCACACATTTGATTTATGCTAAGCAAATTGTGCTTTGAACCAACCACATATGCAACCTTTTTAAAGCATACACTTTTAGCTTTCACTTTATCATATCCTTTAGTCTTTGCAATGGAGTTATCATCATGTTTCATAGAAGGTCCATCCTCTTCAATAAAATTTGATAAATACTTCTTGCATCATGTCATATGTCTTGAGTAGTTACTATTCAAATACCACTTATTTTCATTCTGCAGAAGACACACAAAATATGTCAGTTCTTTTTAGGAACCCACTTGAAAGTGGGTTCTTTAGAAGGACAGTTTATCTTTCCTTTGACTTCAGTTATACTCTTTGTTTGTTTACATATTTGAATTTTATTAAATTCGTATCATTCAACCCTATGGATGACCTTTTGAGTACCTTGACCACTACAATTGTAACATGATTTGTTCAAATTGCTGGCAGTTTTTCAACCTTTATTAGTCTTTCTGTTTGACTTGAGAATGAACTTTGTTTTAACAAGTTTTTCAAATTCAGTAGTCAATTTATGCAATCGAGTTCCAAGTTTTGAAAGATATTCTCTTTGAGAATCATTCTTGGAACTATTTTGAGACTTTGAGCTCTGTGTTGGTGACTTCACATATTTAGAATAATAGTAAGGAACATTGGATTTCTTGTTATGTGATTGCTGGTGCTGTTGTCAAATTTACCACTGCTTTGATTTGACTCGGAAGAATAATTTACTTTTGGTTACAAAAATTGTTTGTAATTATTCTTCTTATATTCGTTAACAATAGGTTTACTATTCTTATTAATCACATTTACGTTTGTAATTGTACTACTCTTGTTGTTCAAGCTTGAGTCAGAATCTATGATTGTAGAAATTGGTTTGTCAGAGTCGGAAGTTTCAGAATTTGTTCTTTCAAACTCAGACTGAGATTTTTTCTGAACTTCCACTTAAATTTTTAAAATTTGAAGCTCTAATAAAAGCATATGTAAGAACAGTTTTCTCACCAATTGTATAAACAAAAGTGTTAGGTAATGGAGCAGCTATAAACTTTTTTTGGTTCAGACATTGACTCTCATTCTTGATAAGCTTTCAAGTCAAAGTCTTCTCCAAGAATAGTTTAAACCTGATTTGAAATTTGTTTGCTTAGCAATCCTCATATTTCAAAGAGGCAATGTCCCAATTTACAGACGTCTTCAAAATATTTAGTTCTCTTTTTATAATCATATTTTTCTAGAGCTAAAATTTTGTATGCTTCAATTTGAGCATTTAGTTCAACTTTGTAATTCCTGTTTGTAATAATGTAATCATCCCTTTCTTTTAATTCAGTCTTGACATCTTTAATCTTATTTCTCAAATTATAAATTTCATCAAGACTAGATTTAAATTCATAATAAAGAAATTCAAACATGTTTTGCTCCTCATCATCAGAATATAACTTGAACTTATGTACTTTATATGCAAAAGATCTATTCCATTCTGAATTGTAGCTTAACCTTTCAGCCTCTTTGAGATCAGATTCAAATTGACTTGCAGCCTTCTCCTGTTCTATGATGACCATTAGACACTTATCTCCTTCTTCATCTTCATCAGATTATAGTTCCTCATCTAATTATTCTTCAGCATACAAAGCCTTTTCCTCTTACTTCTTGGGTTGAAACTTGTTCTCACCTTTCTTCAAGTTCATGTATTTCTGTCTGTACTTCTTAGCTCTATCTGTAACATTGTCAATCTTTGAGGTTTCCTCTGTCATTACTCTACATTCAGCAGCTATATGACCAATATTACAACATCTATAACACGTAGCCTTCTTAGGATCAAAAGTACTTCTTGTTCTAGATCCTCCAAACTTCTTCTTCTCAGTCTTTGAGTGATTAAAGCAAGTTCAAACTTAAGAGATTTTGTTTCTTCATCTTCAGACTCATAATTGTCTGAGCATGAGGGTGTTAGTTCATAGTCTGCCCTTGAAAAAAACTCCGTGTCCCTCCTACCAGCAGCAATAAGTGCTGCTTATGGATCCTTATCTCGCATTCAACCTCTTTCTCTCGTGGATTCCTCATAGTTCATGAGTAATCCATACAGACCAGACAGATCATAGTTATCTATCTTCTCACTTACCACCAATGATGTAATCATCTCAGAGAATGAATCTGGGAGAATATCAAGAAACTTTTGACATATCTCATCTTGTCATGTTGATACTTTAACTCTTTCGAGATCATTTATCAAATTTTGAAACCTAGATTGTATGTCAATTAGAGACTCCTTGCTTGTAGCAAAGAAGTTTTCATAGTTTCTTATTAAATTCTTTCTTTTCTATCTTTTCACTACAGTAACACCCTCATATTGCACAATAAGAGTATCTCAGATTTCCTTTACAATTTTACATTCAGCCACTTTAGCAAAGATTGTTTCAGAAACAGCATTCCCTAGAATACTTTTTGCTTTTGAGTCAAGGTTAAACCAATCTTCGAATCCTTCAGATGCCAGCCTGTAGAGATTATCTTCAATCTTTCTAATCTCTATCTTCGAATTCTAGATCTGAAACTCTAAGTCTGTAGTCATAGTCTGAAGTCCATGAGAAGCTCGTTAGAGTCTGAAACATGTCAGAGTCTGATGTTTCAGACTCAGTCTCGAAAACCCTTTCAGACTGAAAATTAACACTTAGCTAATTTTTTCTTGACTTAGATAGTTTGACTCATCAGATTCTTAAGATAGGTTTGATACATTATTTTTCCTAACACTCTTTCTTTAAAAGAACATGGTCTTGTGCAAAGTGTTAGTGATTACTCATTATTTGTTAAAAATTCTGGATATTTATTTGTTGCATTACTTGTATATGCTATGCTGATGATATTGTTATCACCGGTAATGGTAATGATGAATCTGAGATTACATCTGTTAAGGAGTTTTTGAAAACAAAGTTTTTAATCAAAGATCTTGATGAGTTAAAATATTTTTTGGGCGTTAAAGTTTTAAAAACCACGAATGGTGTTTGTTTATCACAAACAAAATATTGCATTGAACTTTTAGATGAATTTGGTTGTTGGTAGTAAACCAATGTGTTCTCCTTTGGAAAGCTAATTTATTTATTTTATCTTCTGCTGCTGAAAGTGATCCTTCTTTTTAACATTACCGAATGTCAAAGATCGGTGGAAAAACTTATTTATTTAACAACGACTAAACTTATTTATAAGTCTAGATGTATATGTATATGCTGACTGGGGTAAATGTTTATCTTCAAGAAGATCTATCATGTTTCTGTAATTTCTTGTGTAGATCTTTAATATCTTGGAATAGTAAAAAGCAAGTTACCAACGTAATCTGAATACATACTTGTGAAATTTTGTGATTTTAAATATTCTAAATGACTTAAATATTCTGTGATAATTGCTCTGTTATTCAAATTCCTGCAAATTTTGTTTTCCATGAAAGAACAAAACACTTTGAAATTAATTTACATCATGTACGAGAAAAATGTGTAGCTTGTGTTATTAAAGTCATCTCTATTGATTCAATAAATCAAATTGCTGATATTTTTACAAAGAGTCTGAGCATAAATCAACATCTTTGTGTGAAAAATTAAACCTCATTAATTTGTTCCATGTTTAGATTGAGGGGAGATATTAAATTTATCAATCTAAAACCTTTATTAATGTTCTTAATGACTAACTTAATGTCTGGTTAATAGGACTGTTGATGTAAAGTTTTTATAAAAGGTGGGTAAACCTTTATTAATGTTCTTAATGACTAACGTAATATTCTTTTCAGGAATCTAAATGAAAAAATCGGTATGCAACAAAAACAATGTGAAAAGAACGACATTCTTATTATTGTAAGATAGTCTACAAAACTTAAACAATTTGCATATTTATGTGTGTACATTTCATGTTAAAAACCTCATTATTCAAACCACCTCTTTCCCCTTCAAAACCGGAAGAAACTAAAGTCTTGATCTTCGGATGCATTTAATAGGATTGAAATGTGAATTTCTCCGGGCTGAAGTAAATGTATACGAGCAAGACGATGGCCACGACCTTAAATCCCAATCTTCAACATTCTTTGGGACACAAACATCAAACAGGATTTGACCAAGAATTCCGTGAGCATTGACCACCGGTGGGGTTGACCGTGGGATAAAACTTTCTTTAGGTGCGTCGTGAACGGAGCCCACTTCTCTACCTTCATGGTACTCGACTGAGCCAGGCACCACAAAGTGGTCGTTTAAATCGAGAGTGATTCTGTGGCAGCTCTGGTATTGGTTTGAGCTGGAAACCGCTTCCCTTAGGTGGTGTAATGGTTCTGACGTCTCGCTGTGGGACCCACCTACTTGTTGGGTTCTTTGCGAGTAAACGAATATAGCCTTTGTCAGGAGTTCAGTCACAGCAGCCTTGTACTCGTCTCGATGATGCTGATAGTGACCTGCAACAGCGTTTGTTAGGTTCTTTGTGTGGATGTGCGATTTAGGAGTGATTTTTGAGTAATTTTTCAAAGAAATAATTTTGAACTGATAATATCCACTTTGGTTAATATTCATCCACTTTGGTTAATATTCATCAATGATGAATTTAGCTAATTCCCTTAATATTCATCATATGATAATATAAATTATAAAAAATAGTTTATAGATAAATATTGGTAGTTATAACATCATATTTAATTAATATTTATTGATAAAAATATGTTTTTTTAAGTTTGTTTATCATTCATCATAAATGAATGTGTAGCTTCCCTACTTGGCTACTTCCCTCATTTTTTTGCTTCCCTTTTGATCCCCACCATATATATATATATATATATATATATATATATATATATATTTCTTTTGTTATTGAAGGCCTACTACATCGTGTATATTTATAGGCTTTACTTTTGTTTCCTAGGATTAATTATGTATTAACAAGTCCGATATGTTAGAAAAGGCTTTAAATTTCAAATTGGTGGTGATGTGCGGGTGGGTGGGGGAGTGTGGGTTGGGTGTGTGGGTGGGGGGTGGGTTATAGGGACATACCTACATGAGGAGAGCAGCTCCATTTCACCATTTTAACATCGCCACCAAGACTTTGTAATCGTTGAGCAAAGTTGCATATGGTTTGGTAAGGAGCAAGATCGTCATTTTCTGAGCAAAATATTAAATAAGGTGCTCTGATCCCCTGGCAATAGTTTTCACATGAGTTCAAAAGAGAGAGAGATATTAAAGGAGTCAACTTCAAACAGAAACTTACTACAGTTGAGTACAAAGACTGCCAATATTCTGCACGTTGCGACTCAAATTTGCTAAGGAAGAAAGCATCAAGGCTAGATGAGATACCATTTGCAATCCATTTTGCTATCGTGGGAGGACGGGACAATTTAAGAATGCTCGGGTGAAGAGCAAAACGGGTGCCCAAATCACTTGTGAAATCGACAGGAGTAGAATCGAATATGTGTCCAGAAAGACAGTCTCTAACGAGTCGATATTCATCCTTCACCATACAACACAAAGCAAGTTTAAATATTAGTAGAGTGCAAAAAAGAACGAGTAAAGTGGTCGACCCACATCACAAGTTCCAGATATTTTTTGACCAACTAAATTAGATATGAGAAAACTAACAGGTTTGAGTCAAAACATGTAGTTTTTGTACGGATCAAATGGGTCAGGTTGGGCTGAGCATAAACGTTTTCTCCAATTAATGTGTCAAATATTATTACAGAACTTAGAAGATCAAAAATAAACTTTCAGCAATTTTTAACTCATTTGATCTGTTTTCCTTTTAGCTTTATTATTAAATTATTAATTATTATACCTGTTTCACCTGTTAGAGATAAAATGTAACCCGCATTTGACCCATTCATTAGTAAATGGGTCGAAAATACCACCTCTAGCATAAACAAAGAAAATGATAGAGCGGGAAGAAAAAGGATAGATATTGAAATCTTACCAGATCTCTATGAGATTCACACCTTGAGTCGATTATCTACACCAAAAAGATGCCAAAGTAAATAACCAGTAGGAATCTAAGAACCCTTTTTGAAGTGGTTAATTACCAAAAAGACAAATGCTATACAAGTCACTCGCCAGTTTAACAGTTAATCAAAACTTTGGTCAACTTGACAATTATTTATCTCCATTCTCCAATCAACAACTCTTGTACCAATACACAATAAAATCATTATATGACCAATAAATAAGCAGAATCACATAATCAGCCGTGACAAATGACATTATAGATGACGGTGTTTGGATGCGTTTCTGCTGTTTGAAATTGCAATGTCTAATTTGATGTTTAAGTGTTTGTCAAATTATGATTTTATGGAATTAACAGATACAATGACCAAAATGGACCTTCTATTTTGTGGAACTGGTGTAAAATTCTATTCGACTAAGTTTAAAAAAGTGGGTAATAGGCCATTTCAGTTGTACCCTTGTATGAGTGTATGAAACTAACTATCCAGAACTATCTGACCCCCTAATAGTCGGATGTGAAATTATTAATCCAAAGGTAGATGGCATAAAAACGTAGCATCTTTACCAAATTTCTGATTTCAGGTGCTCCACTTTTCTTGTTTGATTAACTTAAGGGTTAATGCACTGAAGGGTCATTGTACATTTAAAAATGTTCATTTGAGTCACTGTACTATTTTTGTATCTATTCAGATCATTATATTAAAAAAAACTACACTCTTAAGTTATTGTACTATATGAAAATATACATTTATTTCATTATACATTTTTTTGTTCATTTAGATGACTAAACTTTTGAAACATGATATTCAAATCATTAAACTTTTTCAAAACAGTTATTCAAAATATCATTATATGCTTTAGAAATATGTGTTAATTATGGTTGTGTATAAATATTTTCAACTTTAAATTAAGTATTTTAATTAATGGTGGTAGTTAAATATTTGAACATTGTGCGTGTGTAAAGTAGTAAACGAACCAAACAAACTCAAATGATGTTTTTTCGTTTACGTTTGTTCATTTATGTTGGTTTTTGTTTGTCGACTTAATAAATGAACATCAACGAATTCATTTTTTTAAGAACGAACAATAACAAAAAAAATTCATTTCGTTTTAAGCGTTCATGGTCGCACATTTATTCATTTACAAACATCATTTGAGTTCGTTTACAACTCTACACACGCATAATATTTAAATATTTATCCACCACCATTAATTGAAATACTTGATATAAAGTTGAAAAACATTTATACACAACTACAATTAACCTATATATGCACAAAGTTTATAATAATATTTTTGGAATGCTATTTTGAAAAACTTTAATGACTTGAATATTATATTCTAAAAGTTCAGTTGTCTAAATGAACCAACAAATAATATAATGAAATAAATGAATAATTTATATAGTATAATAACTTAAAAGTATAAAGTTTTTTAGTAGAATGATCTGAATAAATGCAAAATTAGTACAATGACCCAAATGAATTTATTTGAAAAGTACAATGACCCTCCAGTGCATTAACCCTTAACTTAAGGTATATAAATTTCTTTTACCATCAAAAAGGGTTCTTTTTTTATCAACTTAAAAATTTGACTTTGTGGATGTTAAAAAGGGATTTTGTTTTGTGCATTGATGATTAAAAATGTAAAAAATCCCTTTTTGATGGTAAAACAATATAAAAATGTAGTCTCACAACCGCCCAAAAAGCATTTCTTTATTGGTACCCTGATACTTCAAGAGGTAAAAAGAAAAAAAAAATCCCTTTCTGGTAAAAAAAAATGAAACACCTATACCTTAAATTGAACAGAAAATACTTGAGTACCGGAAATGCACGATTTGGTAAAGTTGGGTACCCTTTTGTGCCATGTAAACTTATCCAAACACTGAAAACTGATTATTACAAAATGAAGTCCTGATAATACATTATTCAATTCCAAAACAAAAAGGTGAACACCCCAGCCCTAAGTAATCCAATATCAAAATGGTCAAATTTAAAAGAATATTGCATATTTGCGTTTACCCATCATAGTTTTCTCTCTAATTCACCAATAGCTGTTTGTACCTTTGTATCTATGGTAATAAGCCTTACGCAAAAAAACACCATATGTAAACATGCGAGTTACAGTTACCTGCAAAGCTTTGTACATGCAAGCTTTTGGGCCACCAGAGAAAGGCGCAAAGACAACAGGGCATGGCCTTCGTCTTAGCTCCTTCATTTACAAAGGAACATAAATTAGTTTTGAACCTATTGAAACTTAACTTATACCAAATACACATTACGCTGGAATAGAACAGAGATATGATGAGTAGTAGAGGAATTTCGACCCATTTACTTAACTGCTTAAGTTATATCTCTAACGGTAACGGGTCCCCGTTATAAAGAAATAGCTTGATAGGAAAGGGGTCAAATGAGTCAAACAGGTCAAACGGATCGAAAGTCGCGCAAAGAGTATTTTGAACGAATAACACCATCTGAATCCGGTTAATAAAAACTTAGCCTTTTATTGATAATTTGATATGATATAATATATTAAGGTATTTAATCAGATTTGAAAAAACTAATTATTTATGATATTATTGGACAATAGAAGATTTTTAAACCTGGACCCATTTCGACCCATACAAAACATCTCCTAATTTCACGCATTAACCAACCAGCCTGACCTGCCCATTTTATCACCTCTAATGAGTAATGAGTGGTAAAATGTTACGGCGCTGACCTTAACAAGCTCGTTAAGAATGTCCAGGGCCAACATATTAGCCTTATCAGGGAAGAACCTGTGTATCAATTCAAGTCCATAAATAAATCCAAAAAAGACAATAAAAAACATGTAAATAAAAAGAGAAGAGCATTCATGTATAACGGTGAGCAAGGGGTTCAATAGTTCCTTTTAGATAGTTTTACATCTAGAGCAATATTTCAATCTACTTTTGTGTAACTTTTCATAAGAAATCTTGGGCTATATCGTATTCTGTTTTAAAATTCTATAACATCTATCTACCATCTCCGTCTTAACTAGCTCACTAGAACTCAACTCTCATTGATGGCGGAAGTACTTGATAACAAAGAAACATTCAGTAAAACTAGTGTAGTACAAATGCAACTGTGAAAATTCAATAAAAATGAAATCTGATACATTAAAGTAATATCTCATTTCTAGTCCAACTATCCTCCTCTATTGATCATAATTCATTCTTTACCATCATTGTTCAATTTAGGAACCGGAGTTTTTTACTGATTTCAACAACCCTGTCATCTAATCTACAAATTAGTCCTAAGTCAAAATTATCAGAATTTACCTCACCGTGGGACCCTTTGGTGGTGGTGGTGGTGATAGGGAGCGGCCAGGGGTGGCTGCTCAACCTTTTTGACATAATAATTAAAAGAAATGCCAACAATAATGTTTAAATCTAAAGTTCCAGTACCACACGCAATATATTACTCCTACTCAAATGAAAACTGCAATAATGTCTTCCCATATTAATTGCAACATTTTTAGCAACTTTTAAGCTGAAATGACCTAATTGCAACATGTTTGATTAAAAGTACCACACGCAAAAGTTTACTCCATCTACCTAAATCAAAACTACTATTAATTCCTCCCATTTTAATTGCAGCAATTATAGCAACCTTGAAGCTAAAATGACTTACTTGTGAAACTAAATTTAATCACCACATTTACTTTCATTCTTTAACCAAAGTTAATCTAATACAGGAGTTTTACAAACTGACAAGCAAAATCAATTATGCCACTAAAGTCTAAAAGAGTACTAACTTCTCAGCTACATACTATCTCATAAATCTCAAGAACATCTCTTTTTATCATACCAATCAAACCCAAAAGAATCCATCAACATCTCTTTTTATCATACCAATCAAACCCAAAAGAATCCATCAAAAAACAAATGTCAAAATTCCACCATTTCAAGAACACTAAATTTCCAAATATAAAAAGGTCAAAGATTTGTAGTACTACTAAAGATTTCATATCTCTTTTCAACTCTTTTTTTATGAACAAGAAGAAACAAAGCTTCCAATCCACTTTAATTTCGAATTTGTAATCAATTTAAAATCTATTATCAAATCAGTTTGACATAAAAAAGTCAAAGTATATATGTAACAAACAAATCACTAAACCAAAATCAAGAAATCAAGCATAACATCAGACGAAAATTAAAGGGTTTATAAAGAAAACAA
Organism: Gnaphalium uliginosum; assembly: GCA_963930675.1. Classification (NCBI taxonomy): domain Eukaryota; kingdom Viridiplantae; phylum Streptophyta; class Magnoliopsida; order Asterales; family Asteraceae; genus Gnaphalium; species Gnaphalium uliginosum. Next base: position 39,519,453 of record OZ005684.1, on the reverse strand, counting down.
ATTAGGGCTAGAAAAGACATACACATTAAGAAATTGGGAATGGCAGATAAGTGAATTCCAACCAAGAGATGAATAAAGGTCAACATAATTCTTCACATGTTTATCTTGACTTGACATCCATGCAAATACCACCACAATTCCTTTACTTGATTCATTATTATTATTACCCCAGTAGAATCTGCCCCCAAATCCCCACATTCTCTCACTCTTGATCTATTTCAAGAACCCAATTTTTAGAGATGAAATTGAAGAATATATGATAGTAGTATTCAAGAAGATGAGCAAAGATATGTGTTTTTTGGGGGTTGGGGAGAGAGGATATTTTTAGTTATGAGTGGTGATTATTAATTATTATTTGTAGCTATATATACAGAGAAGAAGAAGATATACATATATTGTAAAAGTTTCATCTATCTTCATTGGATGATGATGATGAATGATGATAGATGATGATGAGTTTTTAAATGGAAAGAAAAATTAGACAAAGTTATTAAATGAAGTTATAAATTATTACGGTGTGGTCTAAAAAGTAATTTATATTTTAATTTGCTTTTAGCTAAGAAATTGCCGTTAAATTCATGTAAAGAGAAAGCTTTTCTATCTTTTTAGCTTGAAATTGAAATGACAGAGATTGAGGAAAACGATATATCCTTGATAAATATAATTATTTTTAAAATATTTGCATTAGAAACGTATTGTTACCGCACCAGAAGAAAAAAATAAAAAAAATAAAAAAAAAATAAATAGGAATCATAATCAACTATCCAATAGATATCCATCTAGTAATAGATATGGATAGTCTAAATGGGTGTATAATGGATATGAACACGGATATAAATGATAAATTGTTATCCATTGATTTATCCGTTATCATCTGAATTACATGTGCACATACATATACTTACACTATAGACTTTGAAATTGTATAACATTATAATTATTTAAGTGGATCATTTTTATATCTTAAGATCCCTAATAGTACTTTCTTTTCTCTCAACTTTTCATCATTTATTTTTAGTAAATCAAAATTCTTACATCCCTATTTATAGGTTAACACTCTAGAGGTAAAGTTTAATTCACACTATGCCTCGAAGGTCACTAACTGATCATAAATGATGATCAAAATGTGTCTATTTAAACAATAAACAATAGAAAAGTATTACATTCTTAAGAAACTATATTTTATTTGTACTTTGTAATAAATTATGTCAAGATTATCGCAATATTTAAATTTTCTACTCTCCACTGTATATCCATTAACCGCTTCATCCGACGGATATAAATGTAGACGGATGATTTGTCATTATAATGGACATGGATAGAGATATGGATGAAGAAAAATAAATGAATATGGATATGGATATAACGTCTCTGATCCATATCTGATCTATTACCATCTATAAGTACAATTGTAATGTTTTATTATTAATTATTAAAATATTGTCTAAAAGGATAAAACAAAGACATTTGTGGCTATAATCACTAATTGTAATATTTTGTAACAATTGATAATAACTAATTAGAAAAAACACATGTTTGTAGAGTGGGGTTCAAATGGAAATGAGAATTTTGGTGAGAATAGAGGAACCAATAAGAATGCGTCACGTGTCACAAAATTCAACGTTTTTTTTTATAAAAATTAAATATCTCAAGAATGACTCATTGAAAAATTATAAAAATTGCACCATAAAATTCAGCCATTTTTCTCTTCGATTGGACATCTCACATAATATACTTTTGACGGTTTTTTTTTATAGGTTTTACAAATTGTACAATATTAGTATCACATGTGATAGTTGTTGGTATCACGTGTAATAGTTGTTTACAAAATCCACCGAAAATGGAAAGAAAAAAAAGTCGTCGAAAGTATACCTTGTGGAAGGTCTAATCGAAGAGGAAAAACGCTGAATTTTATGGTGCAAATTTTATAACTTTCAACTTACCGTTTGTGAGATATTTAATTTTTAAAAACGTGGAAGAATGTGAGTTTATTGATTTCTTCATTCTTACTGAATATTGTTATACTCAATTGAACCTTACATTTGTATTTTTCTTTGAAGGGCATAAAAATGTTGCATTTTGTGTAGTTCTCATGAAACACATAAAACAAAAGAGATAGTAGAGGTCTCTATTTTACTAAAAAGCTGATAAATATATACTCCGTAGTTGTCTTTTATTTATAAATAAAACATAAAATAATAATTAAAATAGTTTATTTTAACCATGGTTAAAATTCTCTAAAATATGTAAAAGATTGGACAACTTGAGTCATTACTTCGATTGGTAAATGAAGTGCCGCTCTAACACACACGTATATGCTAATTTTTCAAATATTTACTTTTAATAAATATGAGACACTCCATGTGTATAAAAGAATAAACGTAATACATGACATATATTTTATAAATAAATTTTCTTACTAGTTAGTAACTCGCGTTATGCAGTTGTAATTCAAGAAGGTAGTAGTGGTCGACTGTAATAGCGGACAATCTATCTATTTCTATATATTATAAGAAAAATCATGAAATAACATCAACCCTTAGATAGAGATCATCTTTGATGATCTAACCATTGATTAAAATCATGAGATACTTATTCCTAATTTTCTATGTAAAAAAATCTAATTTATCCTTCTCTTAATTGAGGTAACTATTAACTACTCTTTGACATTTCCTTATTTTTTGCTCTAATCTAATTTAGTATATCATTTCAAATTTTAAATATCTTCTTTTATCATTGTTCTTTAATTAATTTTTTCTCTTTTTAGTAGAAAATAAAATCAATTGCTTTAATTACGGATGCACACACATCTATTTACATTCGTTAAACAAATTACATTGTGTCATCCCACAAGCACAAAAACAATTATTATATCCGTAAAACAAAACTAATGTGTCATCCTGCAAATTTTGCGGGTCTTAAACTATAGTAGAGGTCTATTGATAGTTATTGGCAGTAGTTATCAACAATATTGGTCGAGATGCCAACAATAGTAATGTTAGACTATGATAATTCATCTTCATCCATATCTTTTAAGCATTATGATGATTTATTCGATAGTCGTAAATTTTATATGTATGTATGTATGTATATTTTTTATGTTAACTTAATGCATTATTGTGTTCTAACAAAATTAAAAGTTTTTTTAAAAAAAATTAAATGTTTTAATAATAAGAAAAGTCGGTATTATAAATGTGCGGTATGTTATCAATTAAATGTTTATTACCATATTTATGTAATCAATAAAGAACATAATGGTAATATTTGATATTTAAATATTACGGGATAAGGGAAATGGTGGAAATGTTTTTATAATGGTTTATAGATTTTCAGAAGTACATTTAAATGGATGATTAAAGCATTTATCATTTGTTATAGGGATATAAGTATCTGTATTAACTATGACCCACAATTTATTTGTGTATCAAAGTTATAGTTGTTGACTATATGTATTCGACATGTTAGTAATTGCAACCACTAGCGCGACAATCTTTTTTGATAATGTGACAATAACAGTCAAGTGATGTGGCGACTTATCCGGCTGACACATTATAAGAAAAAATCAACTATCAAATACATAAGTCATCAGATACATATAATAGCGTAATTGAAAAGTTTGGCACACAATATGTAACACCTTGAATTTAAAAATAAGGGTTTTCAAAAACATTTTTTTTTGTATAACAGAGTAGTGCGAAAAACGTCCCGTTAATAATTAAACAAACCAAACGTAGTTTAAACTAAAACGTCATCGATGTTACTTCATCACATCAAACAGAGTATAAATGAAACTCATAATAAAAGTCTAACTGAAATCAAACTAAACGAAATAGTTCATTATCGAGCTAAGGCCTAATATTCTGAATAAACCCGACTACCCACCTCACTCGTCACAATCGTCATAGTTACCTAACCTGCGAATGCACGATCCACAAGTAGAAACAAGTGTAAGCTATTAAAGTTGAGTAAGCATAATGGTTTCTAATATCAAAATGCCAATTAAAACCATTATTCAACAAAACGTCTTTATCTCAATATTCAGTTAGCCATGCATAATTATTCAACATAAGTAAATAGCTTGGCAAACGTCATTAATAACTAACAGATCAACAATACGAACAATTAGCATGGCATGACTCAAGTATAAGTCCTAAAGTCGTGCCTACAACTCGTCATTCAACACTCGTCCTATCATCTTATCGTCATTTTGTCAATTCGGGTAGGGTTAGTCCACAATCAACCAAGAACTAAAGGGGTAATTCTAAAGTCTCGGAGGATTAAGTGGGGGAAACCTACTAGTCCCACATAGTGGAAGGTACGGGAAATACAATCCACAAACGTCGTTAGGGAATGAGATATCATAGTGATACTCACATTCTGCGAGTCGATACTACATGTATGTGGCGAACCTCCACGTATCGCTCTGGTGTGTAGGAACAACTAAATCAGCCTACAGTCACCCTACGTCTATGGCAAATGAAATTATCTAGAATTTATCATATGCCCGTCATTTGTGTGACCACGTACGGTAAGCTACTATGAAACTGAACCGAGTTTCATTCGAGATATCTCTACGAACCAAGTTTAAATTTAATTTGCTAACTCAGTCGTCCTTCGGACTCATCACTTTCAACACAATTAGGGCCCCTACTTCGTGTATGTGTCCTAAGCATCATGCAAGTTCTAGTACACTAACTATAGGCAACAAAACGTCATTTCAACAATAGCAACAACAGCCATTCAATTCAACAATATTAAACTCGTCATTAAGCATGCATTAAATATCAACCCATTTAAAATCACCCAAAACGAACTATAATCATAAGGAAACATGTAGGGATAATACCTTGATGATTACGAGATTTAATTGACCGAATTTCACTGTTAAATCTTCGCGAAATCATTCCCCTTGCAACAAGAACTCTAGGGTTAGGGTTTTTCTCCTCTTGACTTACAAAAACGGATCTGAAAAAATGGGGGTTTAATTCTCCCTAATTACCAAGCAGACCCCTCATGACACTTTGTCAAAAGGCCCTCAATTTTCTAACTCTACACTTTTTACCCGATCCACTGGTTTCATCACATTTGAAGTCCAAACTCTAATCAAACTTTAAAAAACCAAAAACATCAAAACTAACTAAACAAACGAAAACACAAATGAGTTTTAGGACGTTACACAATAGAACAAAACAAAATAGGAGACACACAAGCTATATACATGTCCAAACATCCCATTTTCATATCTTTAATCATTCTAGGCACTTAGGCAGGTTAGTATGAAAATGGAAGATTAGGCTTAACCTCACCTTACCTAACTAGTTTCGTTCTAGGCAGGTTATGTTTCCACAAGGTCCTCATCACAGTTTCTAGTAAGGTGATGAAACCAACAAAAACCAGTACATGAATAAGAAAGAAATTACAACTAATCTAAACTCACATTCAATCCCAAACTAGAAAATAACCATATACGTAATTCATACAATGAGTGACCTTAGCTTTTGTTGTTTGAAATTATATAGATAAAAACTGGTGTCGCTTATGTTTGAAAAATGAAAACTTTCCAGTACAAACTCAGTTACAATAACCAAACTAACATGTTGTTCTTTTTTTTTTTTTTTTTTTTTTTTTTTTTTTTTTTTTTTCTAATCTCTAGAATGAGAGCCAAACATTAGCTGCTACCGGATTGGTTAAGTGTGGACCTTCGATTTCGTTTGCACAACCTTATTTTCTAGTGAAGACTTACATAAGATAGATAGGTTCAAAAGTAGGAATGTAACCAACAAAATGGTCCATCTATTGCTCACTCATTGTATGCTCAAAGTAGCAATGTAACTAACACATGGTCCCTCTAATGCTCAATAGATGACTTAATAGCTTCCATCACTGTCAACTAACTCTAAGAATTGGTACAATAAATCTTACCCATTGTATGTACCAAACCTAACCATCACATCATTTTCTAATATCACATAGGCTTACCACCCAACAGTTTTGCTCAAAAGATGATTCCCCATACTCGACCCTAATAAATAATGACACCTAAAGTAACCTTTTTTCCAGAAATGGCCCGACGGGTGGTATACGTCAAAGTGATTTGCTGAAGATGTTTTCGGGTTTTAAGAAAGTTAACCACATGAAGAGGTGGCAATATCCTATTGGTTGATTTCTTGTACTAGTTTTTCAAGTGCATCTTTCGAGAGAGGAATGTGCAGGCAGTCCTGTCCATCAGAGTGTCTTCTGATCTTGACCAGTTCGTGATCTTTGAATTCTGTCAAATGGGAATTCAGTGTGACCTGGCTGCTCACCAGAAACCGCTCTCTACAGCTTGTGAATAACACATCAATGGGCATTCCTGAATATAAACAAAAAAGGCTTTTCAGTATATGATAAAAAAAAAAATATAGAATTTCAATCTCTAATCTTTTGATAAAATGCTTAATAGGTTCAATGCATTAAAATTTGAAATCACTTGTCGGGTGACTTTTGGTCTGTATGACCCGATTATTACTAATCATAGTTTTTGATTTTTTAGTGCATTGGGCTCTTTCATTAACTGATAAAAATATCAGTCAGTCCGCCATTTTTATTTTTGACACAAAAATATGGAAATGGCTCCATGTGCTACGAGTCATTATGCGGATTCAGATTCAGGAACACTACCAAATTTACGTCTAGAGAAAAAACACAACCAGAATCAAGCCATTCATAAATCATAACTAAATGAATTGACTTTGCTACCTCTATATCGTCTTAGAAAATTGTAGCATAATCCATTTCGGCAAGTTTTTTAAAGTAAAGATTTACTTGATTTTTGGTCCATCTTCAGTATGGCAAAAAACTGGTGATATGGATCCAAATGTATTTAAGGATGTAAGATTATTTTATAAATAACCAAACCTTTGCTAAACCCACGTGTCTGGTTTGTAACTTTCAATGAAAGGGGAAACTTCCTGTGTATATATATATATATCTCAACTACATTCAACAAAAAACCAAAACCTGTAACACAAAGAGACAGTTCTCAAAACAAACTCCAATAAATGGGTTGATTCACTTACTTATAAAGGGTCAATTTGGGTAATACTTATATTTCTGATGTGACAAATCGGTAAAAGAACAAGAACCATCTAAAGAGGAAAAGGGTCAAAAGTCACGCGGTTACATTGTTCTAACAGATATCCTACTAAATTGCTTCATTCAAAAAATTAGATTCATATTCTTTATCATATTAAAAGCAAAAACTATTAACAAAAAAAGAATTACTCCGTAGTAATTTTGGACAAAAAGTGCTTCGGATCAACCCAGCCCGTCCGTTTTGACCCGTACTAAAAAGACTAAACCATTCTGATCTGAACCAGTTTTGACCACTACCCAACCCACCCATTTTGCCACCTCTAACCATAAAGAATATTTTTAACAGGTACCTTCTTCATCAGGATGAGCTAATTGATGTTCTGCAAGAACTTTGAAGACACTCTGAGCATTGGGCGTCAAACTCTGTAAGACTATTGAGGCAGTCTTGACACTTTGGGATGTGCCACCATGAGCAAGAATAAGAGGATGGAAGACTGCTTCGATCTTGTACGGAGCAAATGTAGGAACATGATGCCAACACCAATTGAACTGTACGTGAACCATTTTCTTGTCCCACACTGTCATCATTATGTTACACTATCAGTATCCATTAAAAGTAACAATTGTGATCCATTTACCTATCAATGTATCGATGGGTTATGTTTTATCTCTAATCAAACAGGTAAATTAAGTTATTAGGTCTCAAAAAGCGGGTAAAACTGGTCGAAAGTCGCTTAAAGTATATTTTATTGCATGAAACCCCTAACTCGCTATATTTAAGAATTTAGATTATTATTGATAGTATAGTTTCTGTAATCGTATTTGGCTCAATAACTAGTTAAAAGCTTAGAATTTTTGGATATAATGTCTTCCGGATAAAACCAACCCCACCATTCGATCATAAAACAGTTACATATTAGACTCATTACAAACCTGCCTGGCCCGCACATTACCACCTCTATTTTTCTATCTAATGGAATGAAAAGGTGAGGATCTACCAGATACTATAAACAATGTGATGATTTGTGATAATATAAGTCGATGTGGATTGAAGTGACATTCACCAAGACATCAAATCCATTGATCTTAAAATAGTAAGAATTCATGCTGGAACTTTCACGTTAAAACTGACCACTTTCTAGTTTTCCGTACAAACTCAAAGCTATCTTTCCAGAAACTAATTCCAAATAAATCCGCATCTTTCATGCGCATCAGTTCAGTCTCCTTCATGAGCATTTATTTGCATATTAGTTGCAGAAAAAGACTTGCTATTAACATGAGTTCAAGATCAAAAACAAAAAGGTATAGGTGGTTTACTCATGAATGGGTTAGTCGATACAGGTTATCTTATAAACGTATCTCTCTAACGATCAAATAGGTAAAATAAACAAATATAAATATACATATTCATTGAAATAATATAACTTATCTGTAATCATATTTGGCACACTAAGTATTCATGGATAGTAAAATAGTGTTTCAGGTCAACCCAACCTGATCCACATGGTTTTAAACTTTGACCGGTACCATAAGATTATGACCAAATACCTAAAACACCCATTTCACTACCTCTGAGAAAAGGTAAACTTGAAAGATATATCATGGATGATCAGATTGATTTCACTTACAAAGAGGTGCATTCACATGGTCTATAGAAGCAACAACGCGAACATGAGAACAAGCAGCGATTCTTGCTAGAAAATGCTGACTATCAGAATCTCGCAACCCAGGCCCATCAATATTGTGAATGACAAGACAAATTAAACATTCATTTTCTTCTGCATGGGGCCCATCAAGAAACGTAATAAGATCATCCATTGACCGGGAATTAAATGGTTGTTGATCTTTTTGCAAACCCCCGGAAGCAGATCTCGATTGCATTTTCAGTTGATCCCATAGTACTTCAGCCATTGCCGTAGCTACCTGCGCATTTGACCTTCATTAAAAAACAATTAAATAAAAGTAAACTGAATAAACCAACAGCCACAAAGCATAGCTTAGCCTTATCATTATCCTTTTCTTAACGTCCTAATAGCATCCATAGTTCCTGTATGAAGATGGTTTTGTATATGCTTCTATGTCGTATCAAGCAGGTTCAACAAAGACAACTAATAAAAGGGTGGCATTTTGTGTTGACTGTAAATTACTTAATTACTCGTAAACGGTAGCAGAGAAGTTAAGGAAGAACGTATAAAAAGACACAAAACTATCATCAAATTTCACCTTGCTTGGACTTCATATGGACACTTTCTTTGAGTTCCATTAAACACACAAACAAACAGATAAAAATGTTTACAGGAATTAAACCACAAAGATCCAAATAAATATAACAAATTTTGGTAGAAACTTTAGATATCACATGTATTCTTACTCCTAACTTGTTATTCAAAATTACAGATGTTTATACTTGATATTAGATACACAAAAACATATAATCTCTGTCCCAACTTGTAAATGACGGGTCGGGAAGATTGTCCCGAGGTTTGGTCATGTACGTCTTGTGGGAATTCCACAATGGCATTTCTATGTAACACTATTCCCTATTATTTATGATAAATATTAAAGGGAAACCCTTTATCCAAAAAACCTTGTAAATGACTGCTCATACAAGAGTGAAAGACAATTGACCAATTCTAGAGACTTCCATGACATTTGAAGAGCCCAAAAAATAAGATCAATCACCAAACTAATGTGGGCATGAAGTATTTTAATATTTCTGAAGTATCTAATGTCATGTACTCATGTAATGATTTAGAAGTTGAGAACTTCTAGGAAATACCCTCTTCAAGCTACATCTGATATCGAGAGCTATTATACCCATGGAGAATAGCAAGATATCAATATATGTAACTGCTAATTGCAAAGACCGTATTATCTGATGCTCAACAACACAACAATTACTCAAAAAGGTACTGCATTTGGATGATAACCAAAAACAATGGTGAACAGAAAGGTCACACAGTCCAATTTTATCCCATATTCCTACTTGATAACTGACAGCATAAATTCATCTCAAAATAAGATACAAATATTTTAGCTAGGATTGCCATTACTGTCGCTAGTTTCCCCATTGTTAGATAATTCTTCATATGCAGGACTACTGATACCTGAAAAGTACACTACTTGTAGACAGTAAAAGTCAGCATATTACGGCTAACAATAGAAATAACCTCCTAGCTGGAATTATCATTATTATTATTTTTCTGAGCCATAAGATTATTCTAAGCATAGAAACACATGAGCCTAAGGCGTTGACTCGTTGAGTTATAATTCCTAGACCGTTCTATTGCACTTCTTGTTTCATTCATTTCATTACGAGATGATTCATCAGCGAGCAAAACTACAAAAGACTCAATACATCATATGCCTTTTACAACCCAATTATACACCTTATGCAGAAATGCTTTATGTTAGATTTGCAAACGTGTAATTTAAACAGCATACCTGTTTAAGATTGATTGACTGAAGATACCCATTAACGACAATCACACTATACTCAGTTAAGGATGTTGCAGCAAAATCTTCAATTAAACTCTTCTTAGATCCAAAACCATACATCAGAAGACCAAAACCGTACCTGCAAACAGTTTAAAAAGAAGGACGTTTCAATGGTTGCCCATCTTTCACTCATTTAACAAGTTAGCCACAGCCATAACTAATTTAATAGCATGTTCAAGCGCCATCTACGAACATTCATTTTTTACGGAAAAAAAAAGAAAAAAAATTAACATATTTCCTTGCAGTCAAGGCAAACCCATTCAACGGTATCTATCAAGTAATAACATCGGCCTCCAAAAAGTAATCCATGTTTAACTTCTTAGTCTGAAATCCGTTGCTATTTTAGTTAAAACTGGTATTTAGCTTAACACAATATAATCAGTACTTACATTAAATGGCATTGATAAAAAATACAAGATTGAATTACCAAATGAACATCTTTTTCAAACAGGGGAGAATAACAAAATATACACCATAAGGTACGACAAATTTAATGAATATATACATACCTCAACTCAAAAACCCACTCATTATACAAACTCTTGTAACTATTTATCAACGAAGCAATTTCCTTCTCGTGCTTTGGCTCGATGTTAGACACCTCAGCTCGAAGATCCTGCAGTGTTCGAAATCCAAAAGGAAACTATTATGACCTCCCTCCATGTTTCACCAAAATGACGTATTAGTTTATTTATCAAATCAAATACAGTATTATAATAATTTTTTACTCCTATTTCTAATTTTTTATATGCATTCAAAAATCATTATCAAAACATTGTTTCTTTATATGAAACAAGTATTTTATTTTACAGGATATATAAGCAGATTGTAATTAAAATTAAAACTAAAATAAATTACAGAAATACGTAGTAATTAAACAATGGAGATTATTACTGTATATAATAACCTGTTCATCAACGAGATCGATTTCGGATAGCTTACGAGCTGATTTCTTCCCTGATTTTCCAGATTCTTTTGCTAAAAAATAGTTTCTTGAGAATTCAAATTCCTCTTCATCGATATCATTTTCATCCATTTTATATGAAATTAAAATATATCTCTGTACTTGCAATGAGAAGAAGAAGATCGACTTGGTAGGGAAGATGTGATGTGTTTTCCAGTGTTTGTGCCCTAACTACACTAAGTTTCCCGCCAATTTTTTCCGCTACTTGTCAAAAAGATAATACGGAGTGTGGAGAATTGGCTGTAACTCTGTAACAGGGTAACTTAACTAGTTACATTTTTCGTCCTCGTGAACTATCCAATTCCCATTTTCAGTCCTTTAAATTTTTTTATTACACCCTGCAACCCTGTGATAATGATTTCTCAGTAATCTCAATTTATTCTTTTTCACCAGCTTAGTTAGATTTTTCCTATCAAGTAAGCGCACGTGACACTGTAAAGAAGTACGAGCATAACACATATCACCAAGAACAATCGTATATATCTAACTAAAAGAAAACCTCACTACAGACTCAGAATACTTTCATACTCAAGAGGTTATGTATAAAAGGATGAACAATCTCTTTTAAATTGAATATCCAACAATTAGGGTTTTTATAGTATCTGTCTACCGAAAAGAAAGAAAAACAATCGTATATATCTAACTAAAAGAAAACCTAATTGACTTATATTTTAGCTTACAAAAGAATATTTACACATAAACCCCTGCATAATGTAAAATCTGCTCTTTGTACCTTCTGTGACTTTTTAAATTGGCCACATAACCTTTTGACCTACAGTAAACCTTATACAAACATATATAATTACAAATAAAATTGTCACATTTAACATGTTTATTTTAACACTCCCCCTCAATTTTACTTTGGAATAAGTCAACCACTTTCAAATTTTTATAGAATAGCAAATGTTGACTTGTCCCCAAGCCTTTAGTGAATATATCTGTTGTTTAATCGAGAGAATGTACTTTCAATGTTTTCACTACACCTGCACTTACTTTTTCTCTAATAAAGTGTACATCTATTTCTAGAGGTTTTGTTTTCTCATGAAATACAGGGTTAGCTGCTATTTGTATAGAAGGATTGTTATCACAATATACTATTTGTATAGCAGGATTGTTATCACAATATATAGGAACAGGTAACAAGTTTGAAACTTTCAAATCTTGTAATACTTTGAGTATCCGCATAACTTCATATGTAACAATACTCAATGCTTGTATTCTAACTCTCCAGAGGATCTAGATACAACATTTTGTTGTTTACTTTTCCAAAATATCAAAGAGTTACCCAGAAACACACAATAACCGGTTACAGACCTTATAGATGTTAAACACTTACCCCAGTCAACATCCACATAAGCATTTAGATTTAAAGAGTCACTTTTGCAAATACACACACCTTTCCCAGGAGATGAGTTTAAATATCTAAGAACATGAAATGCAAGATTTAAGTGTGACTGTAAAGGTGAATGCATATATCTACTTAGACACTAAACAACATATGAAATATCAGGCCTGATCATGGTTAAATAGATTAATTTTCCAACCAATTGTTGATATTTAGTGACATTCACAAGTAACTTATCATTCTTAGACTCCTCATAAGCAATTTTAACATTTTGTTCAATTGGAGTAGAAAGGGCTTACTGCCAAGAAGTTCAAACTCATTTAAAAGCTCAAGCCAATACTTTCTTTGATTTAAATAAACACCATTTTCTCTTTCTAAAACCTCTATACCCCAAAATACTTAAGTTTTTCAAAATCCTTAATCATAAATTTAGAACTCAGAAACTTCTTAAACTTATTCACTTCCAAATTATCATTTCTAGTAACAATTATATCATCCACATGGACCAAGACAACAAGAAACACATTTTCAATAGACTTAATGTACAAGGAATAATCATTCATGTTTTGTATAAAACTATTTTCTTTTAAATCAGTTGTCAGTTTTCATTCTACTGCGTAAGTGCTTGTTTTAAACCATACAAAGACTTAATAAGTTTACAAACCTTATTCTCATTTTCAAAAATATAACCCCGAGGTGGGGTCATATACACATCTTCTATAAGACCACCATAAAGGAAAGCATTATTCACATCTAATTGATATAAAGACCAATTATGTTGAACATCAATAGCAATAAGACACCTCACAATTACCATTTTGACAACAGGAGAGAAGGTCTCTTGATAATCTAGACCTTCCCTTTGACTATACCCATTAGCTACTAATCTTGCTTTGTACCTTTCTATCTCACCACTTGAGACCTTCCCTTTGACTATACCCATTAGCTACTAATCTTGCTTTATACCTTTCTATCTCACCATTTGATTTGTACTTTATTTTGTATATCCATTTACATCTTATAGGTTTCCTTCCACGTGGAAGATCAACCATAACCCAAGTGTTATTCCTGTTGAGAGCTTCCATCTCATTATTCGTAGCATCTATCCAATTTTGATCTTTTGAGGCATCCCAATAGGACTTAGGTTCAATACTTTTGTTTAGACTAGATACAAAGCAAAGATTTTCTAACTTAGATGAGTGTAATTAACAACCCTTTCTATACAATATTTGACTTTGCCATGAATCACAAAATCATCAAACTTACTTGGCACCTTAACTAGTCTACTACTGCTTCTTCTCGGTGAAGAAGTGTCATACTCATGAGTTGGTTGTGACAGGATCGAATTGAACCTTTCGGGTCAATAATTATTGCAATTGAATATTTATAGAAATACCGCAGAATAGTAATCTATAATTTTAGAAGTAAGATTAAGTCTGTTTTAAAGCATAAATTAATAACAAGTAAAAGCGAAGTAATTATCAAAAGCTTCAATATTATTTCCTTGAATAATACGAATACACTTAAGTATCAGGGTTACAATTAACCTTGAAGCTTACAAATGACAATTATACAGGCTAGATATTGAGATGCTAAGATTCTGAGATATTTTCTATTGAAGGTAAGGAGCTCTATTTATAGAATTATAGAGCTCCAATTACACGCTACAGTAATTAATGCAAAGAACCTTTCTATCTAATCCTCCTATCGTCTTGAGCCATGCTCTGTTTTACTGAGCGCTTTTGCTTTTGCAGAGAAGACTTTTGATTGGCCCACTTGGTTAAAAAGATGCTCTAATCATAAACAGTAGAAACTACACGGGCAGTATAAACTTCTGAAGAACAGTAGAAACTTCCGAGAACAGTATAAACTCAACCAGTAGTAAGTTATAAACAGTATTAACTTACTCCACCCGTAGAAACTTTGTACTTGCAGTAGAAACTTCACCCGGCAACACTAACTTTGTTCTACCAGTACTAACTCAATCTTTTCTACCAGTAGTAACTGTTTCGTAGCAGTAGTAACTTTTGAACCAACAGTAGAAACTCCTCTTCACCGGTAGTAACTAGCAGTTGTAGTCTAACCAGCAGTGTTAATCTTCGATCAAGTTCTCTAGCCATCTTTAGACCCAACAGGTTGAGTGATTGTTTCAGAAATTGTTATCTCTTGATTTTCAAAAATGCCCTCAGAAGTATGATTATGCTTGATAGATTCATCATCTTGTGTTGCAGATCCTTCACTATGAGCATCACTTCCAATTAAAGAAGTGTCACTTAGTTATGATGAGTCACTGTCATCACGAGTATTAATGTAATCTCCCATTTTCATCATTGGGACTTTTAGAACTTTGGTCATTATAGTCAAAATAGTTCAAATAATTAATATCTTTTTGTTTGTTCAAAAATTTTTTCAAACCAATTTTTAGAGGAAAAACAGTTTCATAAATTTGACATCCCTTTGAATAAATCGCCTTTTTAACTGTTGAAAAACCAATTAAAATACATTTTTCAACTGTGAATTTAAAATTGTTGAAAAACACATACAACCAAAGCCCTAACATGGGAGAGACTAGGCTTATGCCTAAAAACCAACTCATAAGGTGACTTACCAGAAAGAACAGAAGATGGGAACCTATTAATCAAATATGCAGCAGTTAGAACACATTCAACTCACATATTTAGTGGTAAACCACTTTGAAACAATAAAGACCTAGCAACATTCAGTAAATGCCTATGCTTCCTCTCAGCTATGTCATTCTGTTGGGGAGTGTATACACAAGAGGTTTGATGACCAACACCAACTTCTTTAAAAAATGATTCAAGTGTTGAATTTACAAACTCAGTTCCATTGTCACATCTAAATTTTTTGATTTTAACACCAAACTGAGTAAGCAAAAGATTATACAGTTGTTTTACGTTAATGGGAGTTTCATCTTTTGACTTCAATAAAAATATTCATAGTAGTCATCCACAACAGTTAAGAAATATTTATATGATTCCATGCTTTGAATCCTATAAGGACCCCATAGATCAAGATGCACCAGGTCACCTAACCTTTCAATTTTATGATCATTGATAAGAAAAGGTTCCCTAGTTTGTTTAGATTTATGACAAACCTCACAAGGTGTGAGAGTGGTTTTTTCTCAAAATTTAGATTAGGTTGCAAAATACTTAAGAGTTGATCTGCAAGGTGACCTAATCTATTATGCCACAATTGTTGAGATACATAACAAGAATATGAACACTTAGACAAATTGGTACTACCCGACTCACACATGTTAAACATATAAAGTCCATCAATTTCATTACCAATCCCCAACAACTTGTTTAGCTTCAAATCATGAATATAGCACTTATCATCATTAAAACTAACAAATAATCTACTATCTCTTGAAAGTTTATGCATTGACAAGAGATTCACACAGTATTAAGGAACAAACAAGACACCAAACAATCTTATTAAGATGTTTAATTGAAAATTACCAATTTTCCTAACAAGTGCTTTTGTTCCATTTGGAAGCCCAACAATCAAACTTAAATTTGTAACGTCAACCCAATTGAATAAAAGTTTACCAGAACAAATCATATGTTGATTTGCTCATGAATCAACTATCCAGTCCTTTTCATAACCATGTTGGTTAATACCTGAATTTGTACAAATTTTTTTTTTATCAAAGTGAGTATTAAAAAACACATTCGTATACGAAAAATCACCTGCCATGTTGGCAGCCATACTTGAGCTAATATGAGGTTTCTCATTTATAAGATTCATTAACTTTAAAACATGTTCAGGTGTGAAAAGTAAACTAGCAGACACATTAGTAGTACTTTTAGAAGATTCAGACATTATTAGCAACAAAATTTATGATCACCGTGATTAAAAGGTTTCCTTTTATATCCAGGGAGATCCCACAATTTCGTAACACCTGTCAATAGTATGCCTAAGCATCCCACACTTGGTACATTTCAGATTTGGATTTGGACCTCTTGTGGACTTCTTATCGTTGTTGTACCCATTGTTATTGTTAAAAGTTTTAGACACAAAAACATAATTATGTGATTTATTAGTACCATCACTGGAAGCAACATCTCTATGAGATTCCTCCCTAGATATCAAAGCAAAAGCTGCCTTGACACTATATAAGGGGTCCTGGTGAGAATATTACTTCTTTTGGTTCCATTAAAAACTGCATAAGTTTTTAACAAATGATTATGAGTTTGAAAATCTTTTGATGCATTGCATGTACAAACAGGTAGTTTGACTACTGCATCATATTGCTTCCACAATGAATTCAGTTTATGATAGTACTCAGATACACTGCTTCCATTTTGAATTAAAGAATTGATTTTATGATGAAGATTAAATGTGACAGAACCATCTATTTTATCATAAGTTTCCTTTAATTCTTGCCACAATGTAGCAGAATCATTAGAAAATATTTGTCCTAGATACAACTCATCTGAAATAGAGGTCAAAATCCAAGTCAAGACCACTGAATTACATTGGTCCAATTGACCAGAAAGAACCTCATCGTGAGCATAATCTTCTTTATTACAAGTTCCATCTATAAAACTCAGTTTATTTTTAGTTCCAAGAGCAAGTAACGTTGCTTTACTCCATACATTATAATTTTATGTTCCTTTAAGTTTTATTAAAACCAAAGCAGTACCAGTAGTATCACTGGCATGAAGATACAGAGGATCTCCAAAGTCAAGTTTATTGATTAGTATAACAGATGTACCAACCTCTTCATCACCAGCCATTTTTGATATTTGATTACCAACTTTTTTAGATTCTTAACACAGAGACAATGATTCAACAACAACAAGTCAACTAACTAGTTGACAATCAATCAAAGAAAGACAACAACCACAAGCATATGCCTACTATATCCACAACTAAATACCTAAAGACAACTGTGCTTGATTAGGTATTTTTGAGACCTTAAGGTCCAAGATCAAGAGTTGGGCACATTGATCTTTCTTCTACCAAAACAAAGTTAGTCAATCCTAGATAATCCACACATAAGATGCAACTGAGAATGCACACAGATGACAAATAGCAGATAATCACATAGATGTAAACTAAGAGTTGTGAGTTAGAAATCTATCACAGAGTACTCTGAGCACACAGCGGAAAGATACCAGATCTGTTCTGGAACAGCCAAGAACAGAATAAAAGAAGATGAACACCAGATCTGAAACCCTAATTAGAATTTATAACCAGAATTTAGGGTTTCAAGATGAAACCACAATCGATCGTCAAAAATAATCACCACTAGTCCCAATCGAACCCAATCAGATCACGAATCACCGGATTACTGCCAGTGAACCCTAAATCGCCTCTTAAGAAGCCCTAGCGGCAACCAGTCACAGAAATACCAAAAATAATCCGATCAAACCCATCGATGGCTCTGATACCATGTAAAGAAGTATCAAACTAACGAATATAACATAGATCCCCAAGAACACGTCAAATACTGAATAACTTCTTCCATAAACGAAACCGGTCAAATGACCAAATACAAGACTAAAACCTCACTAAATACTCAAAATACTTTCACACTCAAGAGATTATCCACAAAAGGATGAACAATCTCTTTTAAATCTAATATCCAATAATTAGCGTTTGTATTGTATCTGTATACTGAAAAGAAAGAAAGACAATCATATATATCTAACTAAAAGAAAACTTAATTGCCTTATATTTTGGCTTACAAAAGAATATTTACACATAAGTCCCTGCATAATGTAAAATCTGCTCTTTGCACCTTCTGTGACTTTCTGAATTCATACTTTGACCACATAACCTTTTGACCTACAGTAAACCTTATACAAACATATATAATTCCAAATAAGATTGTCACATTTAACATGTTTATTTTAACAGACACACATGGGGTAAAATCAATCATTTTTTTCCTTAACTCTCATTCACTCAAATATATCAACTCGTAACTATAATCCTAAAAACCACAAAAACCCGCTAAACAACTGAAAATCCAAATATACAAAAATCATATTTGAGATTGCTTATTTATAAACACTATCTGTTTAAAAAATAAACATGTATGGATATATTTATTTTAAGTGCTTATCTTTAACAAAAAAACAGATAAGTAGTTTTTGTAAAAGTGTTTGTATATGTTTATCTGCTGTCAA
Source organism: Gnaphalium uliginosum (assembly GCA_963930675.1). Taxonomy (NCBI): domain Eukaryota; kingdom Viridiplantae; phylum Streptophyta; class Magnoliopsida; order Asterales; family Asteraceae; genus Gnaphalium; species Gnaphalium uliginosum. The sequence goes on along the minus strand of OZ005684.1, from coordinate 39,500,411 downwards.
AATAAGCAAATAGATAAACGCTTAAAAAAGCAAATAATAAATAATATATGGTTGTGATTTGTGCATGTGGAAACCTGCAATCCTTCAAACCTAATGAACATCGTTAAAATCATGTCATCGCTTTTTACTGTAGTAACACGTGAATCCTAATTTTCATCAAAAAATTTAAATTTGAAAACCCAAAAGTATTTTTAAGCAAACATGTTCATTTTCTCAAGTGATACATCATCACTACTTTTTTTTTTTTTCAAAAATTGTTTAATCTCTTTTTAGACATACATATTCACTTTTTTTTTCATTTGAATTACTTAAATATAAATCTATGTATGCACACTCAAATTACACAAGACACATTAGCTAGCTCATTAAAAAGGACACATAATTTTTTTTTCCCGGAAACAACATAATATTTTTTCTCTTATGAAAAAAGACCCAAAATATGTTCATTTGATGTTTCTTATTATAAGTATGGTTGGTATTACCATTAGATATGCGTGAGCAATGTTTTGAGAACTCATTCAACTGGTCCAGTCCGACTAGTTGAACCGAAATTTTGAAGGTTTCCGGTCCATTTTGAACCGGTTTTGGCCATACTTGCATATGTCAACCAATAAATTATCTTCTACACCTTCAAATTCTATGTCTCCACCCGAAAAGATCAAAATCAAACCAAAAGCTAGAGTTTTTGTATTAAATTCATGAACCCGGTTGAACCGGCGGTCCGACCGATCCGACCGGAACCAGACCCCCTTTCGGTTTGACTTAAAAACCGGCTTTCAAAATATTATGAGTGAGTAGTGATGAGAAAAAATTATATTTATATTTAAGGTTTATTATTTTATAATGTATTGATTTTACATATTTTATTTATTGTATGATGAATATTTCAGTTTATGCCACCTCAAATCAGCAATGATCAAAGATACATGCCATATTTTAAGGTAACAATAATCGTATCTTTTTTCTTCTTCGAATTTTAAGTTATTGCTCTATATCGTTATTACATAGTATCTTGAAATTGCACTAGGATTGCATTGGATGTATTGATGGTACACACATTAAGGCATGTATCCCAGAGACTCAACAATTGCGGTATATAGGTAGAAAGGGCATACCAACTTTCAATGTAATGGCTACATGTGATTCTTATATGTGTTTCACCTTTATATCGGTTGGATGGGAGGGATCATCACATGACACACGTGTTTTTCTTCACGCAATCAACACACCGTCAATGAACTTCCCAAAACCACCTGAAGGTAACATTATATATACTTATGTTGGTATACACGTGCATATTACTTTTATCAACTACACGTTGCTTATATTTTGTTAATCATCTTATTAGGTAAATATTATTTGGTTGATAAAGGATATCCATATAGAAAAGGATATTTGGTTCCTTATTCTAGAACAAGATATCATAAATCTCAGTTTGAAAAGGAACCGCCAAATAACATGCAAGAAGCTTTGAACCGTTGTCATTCATCTCTACGAAGTTATATTGAGAGGTCATTTGGAATTTTGAAGAAACGATGGAGAATACTAGATAGAATGCCCAAATTTAGTGTGCAAACTCAAATTGATATTATTATGATTGCATTTGCTTTGCATAACTACATCCGTATTAATTCCATGGAAGACATGATGTTTATGGCCATGGACGAAAATTCAGATTACATACCACATTACCAACTTCGTGATATTCGTGGTCATGACAAAGGTGATGAAGATCTTTATGCAGGAACATCCATTGAGATGAAGCAAATCCGTAATAACATTACTACGTTGATATGGAACGCACGTCAACGATGATATACTAGCATTTCATTTAGGTTGTTATATTTCTTTTGGTTATCATGTAATGGTACACAATATATTAAAAATCTTGAAGTTAAATGTTATGTCTATTTGTGTCATTTTACATTCATAAGCTCCGGCCACAACTTGTTTGCCAAACGTTTATAAAAAAGTAAAATCTCCAGCTCCAGCCCTAAAGATCCAGTTCCAGCTCTAGCCCTAAAATCTTCAGCTCCAACTTCAGCCCCAGCTCCAGCCCATTTTAAAAATGTATATTGTATACATTTAACTTAGTATTATATATATATATATATATATATATATATATATATATATATATATATATATATAAGGTTTTTTGTATAGTCAAAAAGATACAAATATACATTTTTATAACTTAAATTCATACGATATATATATATATATATATATTTAAATCCATCCTATACAATAGTAAAAAAGTTATATACAAATTAAAACAATAAACCCTTATAGTGTTTTTTTGTTTAGATATGCTTTAGTTTTTCAAGAACTAAATGTTTGGCCAATTTTTCGTCTAGAGTAATTGTCATGACATTTTTCAGCCCAACTCTTTAAAAGCTCAATATATATGCTCAAATGTTCCACTTTAAAAATAATTGGTGATAGAGGGAGTAGTCCATTAACTTATATACAAGCTTTTTTGGTTTCTTTATGTTTCCTATGTGGGACTTGGGTTTACACCCAACAATCCTCCCCTTAAATTCAAATTACGCATTAGGTCTCCCTTTCATTGTGAACACATCCACATAGATCAAGCATTATTATTCTCGCGGGTTTAGACGCGACCAGACAATGAGCGGGATCATTGACCAGAAACGCGCATTGGGTGTACCCTTCGTTCAAGTGTTCAACGACATTCACGAGATCATCCCACCTTATGGTATCAGAGCCGCAAAACATATAAGGCCTAGATCCATCGTGATCGTTGAATTTGAGGTAGACGGGTTACCAAGGATATCATCCACATCAACATGGGGATACAACCGTAGCTCTGATATCACTTGTCAAAACTTTTTTTAGCTCAATTCGTCCAAAGCCCAATATATAAGCACAAATGAAGTTCTACTCTAAAACCAGCTGGTTTTAGAGATGAAGTTCTACATGAGCTTTGAATGAGTTGGGTTAAAAAGGATCATGACACTAACAATAATATAAGTCGCTCTTTAATAGTTACACACTTTAACTTATTTTTCTATATAACATGTTTGAAATATATATGTCCAGTTAAAGTTATCATTTAAATTTATAAGTGTCGGACAAGAAAATTTTAAATATTAATTAAATGTGTCATTATTATCGACGACCAAAAAGACAATTAATTTGAAAATATTATTGGTACAACTAGTTGAAATTTGTTTTTCCGAAATAATTAATTTTTAATAACACGAGATTTATTGTTTTCACATGATCTCTATACGTGTTAAGATTTGCTTGTGATTTTCTTTTTATGTAATGTAAGCTTTAAGGTTGATAAGACACGCTTATCAAAAGTGTCGATACCTTATTACGTTTCAATTACCTATAACTTAAAGTAGACAAAATTATGACTAAAAAATTACTCATAGTTTGGTATTGCTTTCGAAAATTAAGTAAGTTGATAATGTTATACTCCCCCATCCCAATTTTATAGTTCACTATTTCTTTTATGGATATCTCAAATTTATTGTCCACTTTCATAAATAGATAGGAATAATGTTGTAAAGTTCTTTTATACCCTTAATATATATACGTAAGACAAAAATGTAAATAAAAAGTAAAGGGTAAAACTATCATCATACCAAAAAGTAAGTGAAATTATGAAGTTTTTTTAAACTGCGTATTTTTTTGTTTGTGGACAATATGCATTTGTATATAATATTAAGAGAGTTCATTTTATTTTTATTAAATTATGTGGATATCATACTCGCTATTAATGACATCAAACTATAAGGTATCCACACTTTTCCAAGTTAAAAGAAGGGTTATATATAGTTCAAAGTTCAAACAATATATTAGTCATAACATGAAAAATATAATTTAGCTGAATAAATAAATCGTTTGGGCAAATGTGAACAAACTTACCAAAATGACTAACAAAAGACAAAGGAGAAGCAAATACGGAGTAAAAGGCTTCTTGCTTGTTGTTTTGCCAAAATTTTCAAATATCAACAATTGCAGAAGTACACTTACGGAATCATATATTTAAATACTTGATTGCACTTTATTTTTACAAAACTTTTATCTATTTAACTGCTGATCATTTCCAATCTTTTCTCATCAACCTTCAACACAATCTCCTCTCTGATGAAAATGGGCTTCTCTAAACTTTTCATCGTTCTTTTCACCGTACAAGCTCTATTAGTTATGGCATCAACACATGTTACAGTACCAAAATCAGACCTTTTTCGAGAATATATTGGAGCAGAGTTCAATAATGTGAAATTTTCAGACGTACCCATTAACCCAAACGTCGAGTTCCACTACATACTATCTTTCGCTATTGATTACACGTCTTCATCTTCTGCATCTCCAACGAATGGAAAATTCAATGTGTTTTGGGATACAGATAACCTCAGCCCTTCTCAAGTTTCTTCAATCAAGAATCAGCATTCTAATGTCAAAGTTGCTTTGAGTTTAGGTGGGGACAGTGTGAATGGAGGAAGCTGTTATTTTAGCCCATCATCGGTTGACTCATGGGTTTCCAACGCTGTTTCTTCGCTCACTAAGATCATCCAAGAGTATAACTTAGATGGAATTGATATCGACTATGAGCATTTTCATGCAGATCCTGAAACATTTTCTGAATGCACAGGGAAACTTATAACAACCCTTAAGAACAATGGAGTCATATCATTTGCGTCTATTGCTCCATTTGATGATGATGATGTTCAGAGCCATTATATGGCTCTTTGGAAGAATTATGGTCATATCATAGACTACGTTAATTTTCAATTTTATGCGTATGATGAGGGGACCACTGTGTCTCAGTTTATGACATATTTTCAGACACAAAGCTCTAATTATGGAGGAGGTAGTATCTTGGCTAGTTTTATTAGTGACGGAAGTGGAGGTTTATCACCACAAAACGGGTTCTTTACTGCGTGTAGTAGGCTTAGAAGTCAAGGGAAACTCGGTGGGATATTTGTTTGGTCTGCAGATGATTCGAAGGCTTTAGGTTTCAAATACGAGAAGCAATCACAGGCCTTGCTGGCAGTCCCTCGGTAGTATGTATATATTGTACGTATTGTGTTTCTTTGTGGTTTTGAGTCTGTTAAAAGGATGTATTCTTGTATGTACAAATTATTACAGCACAATATAATATATATGTAATGATTATCTACTAGTGAAATGCTTACACATTATGATCTAAGTTAAGTTGAAGTGGAGTATAGACGATATAAGGTCATAAAAATATCCAGAAGACATATGCCTACTGCCTTTTTAACAGAAATGATCAAATCTGTCTAAAAATATAGTAAAAGATACAAATTCTGCACGGTGAACTTTATACCATCATCATATACAACAAGATAATATGGCTCATTGTGAGTAGATGAAACAGAACTGCAACTTGCAAACATGAAAAAGATCTGTGATATATTTTCTAATGTTTCATTTAAATTCTAAAAATATACAGAAGATCAGATTTTTCTTTCTGACTTTTGATTGGATTAATTTGTCTTTTCATACATCTTCTACATAAATTCGAGTTTAAATATGATTTTGTCTTTGATTATATTGCTATCTACACATGAACTCACCAATGCTAATGAGTTTACAAGGCTCAAAAACTCTTCGGTCTTTTTAAGTTTTTATGTGTAGAAACCTCAAGATTCCAGGACGAGTCCAACATCAGCACCACACTGTAACAGAGTTAGGGGCTAGCATGCACGGTTTTCTCCCCTGATTTAAGTAGTTAGTGGGATGTTCTATTTTTAGTATATAATCATATACAAAACTATTTTCGCTCCCAAGCAGACTTTGAATATATCTTGGGCACATAGGGATCCAAACCATATAAATAGTACTGATATTAACTAACATTTAGCTTTGTCCATTTGCTGTAGCTGTCTTATGTTTTGTCATTATCAGTGACACAGCTGGTTTGAATCGTCTATAACAATGGGGACTACCTACGTTGATGGTCTTGCATTTAGTAAAACTATCCACACATTCATTGTCTTCTTGTGATCAACTAAACAGGTATTTTGTGCCCTCTTGGGTTAACACATTGAATTTTGAATCTTTAGTGTTCAAAATCAACTTTGTCAAAGTCCACTCTAAAGTTGAAGTCCATTTCATCCTTGCATTCACAATCAATTACACCTCAGATAACCCCCCACCACCTTACAACGGAAAATTCAGTGTTTTCTGGGAAACCAACCATTTGGATCCTGTATGAAAAATACCGAATATAATTTAACTCGATTTAATTACAAATCGAGTTACATGTGTAGTAATTCTAATAAAATTACTATAAAAAAAATAATATAAACAACAATAGAAAACGAATAAGAAACAATTAAATAAAACATATAAGAACAAAATAAGTAAACGAACTTATCTTAAGAAGATCGAGGCCCGACAAACTTATTTTGAAAAAGACCGAGGCCCGTGTTTGACACGGTTTCCTTAAAACAGATTCGCCGTCTGTTTCCCAAGGTACAACGGCCGAAACAGCTTGTACTGCCGGACTTGACTACACCGCCTACTCGTATCTTCTTCGATGAAAAAGATTGTGTTTTTGTATGTATTTGAATAGAGCCTAGGCAAGTCTATGTATAACTTATTTGATCCATCCGGGCGATGTGGGACAAAACTAAAAAATCCACCAAATTATACATCAAACACATTACTTTGAGAATCGATATCTCATTCACATCAACTACGATTTGGACACATGTTATATCGTTGCGAAGCTCTCATCTTGGAGTACACCAATACATAAACTAATATAAATATGTACTACATATACATATAAGATTATGTGTCCGAAGTTAGTGAAAATCCACATGATTTCACCAAATTTTCCAACAATCCCCCATATGAATGAATATCTATTGAAAACACACAAAAGTTCCAATGAAATCTCAACGGTTGAATCTTGCATAGGATAGGTAGTTTTACCCTTTGAACCTTCCCTTATGAAATGCACTTAGTCTCCTAGCTCACAGTAGAACGCGATGTCTTTGAACTGGTCTACCATTTGTGTAGACGACAATACATTTCACACATGATTCTTCCTAAAAAGGTCAAATCCTCATAGTCGTGTTCCTTATGGTCCTGAAACACTAGCCTGGTTCTGCGAGAGTTCTTAGGAATTGCGCCCCCTAAAATTCTCTTCAAAGCGACCCCACTTCTCTCTCAGATAGGTGATTTATTTTAATAAATTAAACCCTTGAAGTTTTTTAGAAATCATTAAAAGCCGTATGCTTAACCTCAAATCACTATCACCGTTTTATATAGGAATGGACTAGGAAGTTTATCAACTCCCTCAAATGGTTTTGGAGGTTTAAAAACTCCCTCACAGTGACCCACCTTAGTTTATACAATTAGGTTGTCCTATTGAACTTAGATCTTGGGATCTCCAATTAACTAGGTTAGGTTTCCTTCGCATAAACTTTTCATTTGGGGCTTTAATCCAATTCCACAACTTGATCTCCGCATTCAACCCTATGGTTATTGGATCCAAACATATTATCTTTTAATTTTCCCGGGTTAACCAAGATAATACAAATTGAGATAAGTTGTTCTAGTAGTATTGTGTTTTCACCACATATGTTGTGGTGGATAACCTCGTGCACTATCAATCTTAATTGATTGTCACAATTCATATCCCTAAGAAGTTTGACTTCTAAGGTTTTCCACAATACAAGTCTCTCCACTTTAAGTGTTCATGTATACGGTTGTTCAACAAGTAAGTAAGATTGAAATTCTTAATCCATAAGATAGTAATACTCTTATCTTTACTTATAAAAGTAATACTATCTTACCTTATAATTAGTCAAAACTTGTTATCTATGACCCTTGTATACATCATTCGGTCAATACAGAAATATTCATATTTCATTATAACCTTTGCATACCTTATCCACTCAATTGTAATTATCCTTGTGTGCAACAATTGATTAATTAGAATTCGGGTCTTTCCATATCAAAATGCAAGACACCCCACATTTTTATATTATTCTAAGAAAATTCTTTCCTGTTGGTACATGTTAGTGTGTCAGTCAGTTAGTCAAGAGTCTGTAATAGATTTGAATATAAGTTTTCTATCTAAGTGTTGATAGGCGACACTTAGCCAGTGTCGCTAAGCGACACTAGGCTAGTGTCGCAGAGTCGGCTGGTAGTGTCTCTAGGACAGTTTGTGTTTAGTATAAATATGTGTGTTAGAGTTCGTTTTGAGGGTTGACGAAACCTTAGAGTGATATAGGCGACCTACCAGAGTTCTGTAAAAGCTATATACGTTTCAATTGTTGATGTATCCAAAAGCTTTTGATAAGTGTGTGTTTGACTGTTTGATTTGACACGTTCAATACTTAATTACTCGTTCTATCTACGTTTGATTGAGTGACGATCTGTTAGATTCTAGGAACAGGACCTACGTTTCCTTTTTATAAAATATCTATTATGGTTTCGTGCAAGAATATTATCTATCTTGACTCACCCACATGTCTTGCATATTGTCATTTTTCTCATATTTTCACATATGATGCAATTAAAATGCAGGTAGAAAGTTAACTAACTCTATATAACTAGTGTTGAAAACTTTCTCATATTCAGAGCAATTCTTAGTTATAATCTATGTTTGACTTAGAAACATAGAATTTAAGCATCTTAATGGAGATGCAACTCTCGAAAAAGCACTCTTAAATCCAAGCAACATTTAGGCAATTTAAACCCCAAGATAATATAACAAAAGATATACATCTTTATGTCTTTAGTTCTCCTAGAATTTATTGTAACTGAATTCCATATTAATCATGGAAACAATTTTGCATCATTGTCTCAATCAATTTGATTTCACGACATATCAAATTTTTCCTACCACTGAATGACATATATTGATTTTGTTTACATAATTTCCAAACATATTGGAGTAATCAATGTTAACTTTAATCACTGCAGATGATTATAATTAACTAGTCTAAGTCTAGCATGCTAGAGACTTCAAAGACCTAAGCATATGAACGGAAGATGCATCATTCCGAATCATAGCCATTTTATTACAAGAAATATCCTCTCATATTTCTTGTAATATCATCATTATTTTAAACAAAATCAATTCTAAACTATAATATCCCAAATAAGTGAATATTATAACAATTCGAATTATATGTTCTTGTTTACATAAGACAAATATTCAAATTGTCATCCAGTTTTTCCATCATTCGGAATCAAACCCAAATATAATTGATGTCCAAATATGCACCAACCTTATATAGATCTTTTAAAGAAATTATTCTTACTTGAAGTTGGTGAGAGCTAACATTTCATTATCTAACTGTAATGAATCACGTTATCGCTCTATCATATTATAGTCAACCCGACTACCTACCAGTACCAATTAATTATGATAATATTCTCGTGAAATGATCATAATTCTAATTGGTTTATCTTGACACTAAACATTATCAAGTCATATAAAATCCAACAATCGAATTTGATTATTATATGCTTGGGTAACAATAATGGTAAAATTTTAATTTTCCCAGAATGTATCCTAATTTTTGACCTAATTCTTCGTCTATCACGTCATATTCCACAAATGTGGTAGACAATATATGTATTATTAAAATCTCATCAAATTAAAGTCATGCTATAATGTAGAAACACTTTTTAATCTAGAACACATTCTATCATAACGTGTTCAACTTTATGACTTTGTTAAAAAATTTCTTAGACTCAACACATTTTCTCCTTTCGTCATAGGCCAACCGATGGGTGTTTCACATACTCTTATATATCCGTTTTCATTGGTTTAAAATGCTACCAAAAGATATAAAAATATTTTAGGTTTCAAAGTAATTAAGTAACGAGCTATTATCAAGTTTCTTTCATTATGTTAAACCCATCAACTTGAAATAAAAGAAACATAAAATCCAAATAATTATTCCTTAGTAGTGTAACGGATACATAATCAAAACCTAGACAAAACCAGAGAGAAAATTGTTCAACTCTAAATCCTCATTATCATATATGATAAAAGATGTCATCATCATCATCATCTGATATGTCTATTACCTCTCCATCATCTGATATATTCAAAACCTCAATGCTGTCACCAGATATGCCATCTTCATCATCATCATCAGATATGTCATCTTCATCATCGTCGTCAGATGTTTCATCACCATAGTTATGTCCATCAGCTAAACCGATTCGGAACAATCCTCCAACAATACTTCCTCCGGCAAAACCCTATAGGTCCATTTTTGCCTTTTGACAGGATCGAATTGAACCTTCTGGGTCAATAATTATAGCGATTGAATATTTATAGAAATACCGCGGAATAGTAATCTATAATTTTAGAAGTAAAATTAAATCTGTTTTTAAGCATAAATCAATAACAAGTAAAAGCGAAGTAATTATCAAAAGCTTCAATATTATTTCTTTGAATAATACGAATACACTTAAGTATCACGGTTATGATTAACCTTGAAGCTTACAAATGACAATTATACAAGCTTATCAATCTTTGTTGAATAGTATTGATCTCTATCTATTGAATACACTTATGATTTTTGTACTTCTACTCTACTCAATATTGAACCAGAGGAGCATATTTATAGAATTATAGAGCTCCAATTACACGCTACAGTAATTAATGAAAAGAACATTTCTATCTAATCCTCCTATCGTCTTGATCCATGCTCTGCTTTACTGCGCGCTTTTTGCTTTTGCAGAGAAGATATTTGATTAGCCCACATGGTTAGAAAGATGCTCTAATCATAAATAGTAGAAACTATAAGGGCAGTAGAAACTTCAGTAGAACAGTAGAAACTACACAAGCAGTAGTAACTCAAGCAGTAGTAAGTTATAAACAGTATTAACTTACCCAACCGTAGAAACTTTATACTGGCAGTAGAAACTTTACCCGGGAGCACTAACTTTGTTCTACCAGTACTAACTCAATCTTTTCTACCAGTACTAACTGTTTCTACTGGTAGTGTAAAACCCGATAGCAGTAGTAACCTTTGATCTAACAGTAGAAACTCCTCTTCACCAGTAGTAACTAGCAGTTGTAGTCTAACCAGCAGTATTAATCTTCGATCAAGTTCTCTAGCCATCTTTAGACCCAACAATCTCCCCCTAAACTTAATTTGTCTCCTACGGATTCAAGTTTCTACAAAAATCTTCAACTAAATCCAGGGATGCTAATACACTACCTTCTTCTTTTTGAAGCTTCAGACTTCTGATGTATCTGATTTAGGATCATATGTAGAAGAACTCTTGCAGTCTCTGAGTCCTCTGGGGTAATCAGTTTGACTTGAATCATGCATCTCATCAACCCTAGATTCAAGTTGTACTGTCTTTCAGTAAGCATAAATAGAATATCTCCATTCTCTAATGCAACTTGATGGACACCAGATCTTGGAAAGTACATCCAAAACTTAACTACTGAGAATCTACTGAAGATATCAGGTACTCTTTCAGGTTCAAACATCATGAGGAAGTATTCCCAGAATAATCTATTCAATACCTTCCCAACCTGTTTTCCCTCATACTTCATCTTTCCAACTTCATACATCTTCTCTACATCATCTCTATCTAATTTCTTCAAAATTTCCTGAAATGACCTGTAGAACTCTGTAGCTCCATCTTCCCTTGTAATCTTGGTCAATTCAGGTCCTTTATGCACTAGCTGTATATGATTCCAATCTACTATCTTTGGAGGCTTGGTAGCTAACGGATCTACCTTCACCCCATCATTTCTCAAGATCAGTAGACTAAGCAGTTGTGCTTCATCTTTTTCTAACTCTTCTTCTTCTTCTTCTTCTTCTTCTTCTCCTTTCTTCTCATCCTGACCCTCCTTATCACTCCTTTCCAACTTTTCTCTTTCTACCTCCTTCTTATACAAAAACTCCAGTCTATCAAAATTCATACCTTTAAGCTCCCTATCAGGAATCAAACCCCCCAATCTCCCAATAGATATAGAAGATTTAAGGAGGTTTTAAAGTAGCATATTATGCTTGATGGAATAGCTACTGCACAATTATTAACTCAAAGACAAGATTGCTTACTGTGTTTGCTGAAAAGAAATAAGTAAGGGTGACTGAAATGGAATGTTTGGATCTATTATCCAATGTTTCAGCTAGGAATCGGTACATAACATGTGCTTTTTGATTTGATAGTATATCTGAGGTTTAATGCGTTTAGGAGTTGGGTGTTGTAATTCATGGTTTCATTTATTAGTTTCATCTTTAGTCATGGTAAGGGAATTGACTTCTACTGTTTTCTTGCATTATTGGAATGAGAACTTAGGTGTGATATATAACTTGATGTGTTATGCTTCGATTGTAGGTTTTTTTCTTTCTATACTTTTGCGCTTTTGAGTGTTTCTAAATTGGTTTGATGAAGTTTGCTACTGCAATGTGAAGTCTAGCAATGAGTTGCTATACATATTTGATTGGTTTTCGCGATGGGTTGAACAACATTCGAGTCTACTTTGGAGATTGTTTTATGCGTAAGGATTTCATCGACATTTAGTGCTTATGTAACTTCATTTGATTAATAATGATTTGGGGTTTATTGTTCGAAACGATGTAGGTTGGTGCATAGTTGATTTTTGTCATTTTTTCTCTTCTTGATCTGGTGCCTTATATATGTCTAAGGGCAAACGTTTTTGTAGTTCCCTTTGGTTCATCGATCTATATACTATCACACTATATGCTTCTAAAAAGAATTCCTTAGCTGTTATTGTTTATCTTGAATGTTTTCAAACGAGTGCTAAGCAACATGTCTTATGGTAACTAGTGTAGTTTTTGATCAACACAGATGTTGCATAAGTTTTAGTTCTAATATGTATATTAACATGTTGAGTTTTATGTTTTCCATTTGTGTAGTAAATAAAGAACTTTCAACTAGATCCTGCCGCAATGCACAGGTGAAATATACTCGTTTCTAACATATGCCTTTTAACTTTGAATCACTATATTCAATAGAAATATCATATATAAAATAAATTATATTTACATATTCAATAATGACATAACCTAGAGTCCTTGACGAGTCAAACTTGTAACGAGTTACTTGAATTCGAGCTCGTTTAATTCGAACTTGAACTTAACATTCAAACAAATTACATAAGATGAACCATTTAAACTTAAATTATAATTATAAGATGATATTTTTGGAACAAATAAAAATAGTGACATGGACAATTAAAATGAAGCTGATTGAGTAATATTTATATATTTAATTTAATTTAATATTTATATAAGAAAATACTGTATTTTTTTATTTCAGAAAAGAAGAAAGCCACTGCATATTTTATCTTGTACTTTGAATGATTAGATTTACAACCAAATCGACCCCGACAAAAACCACTCGACCAGTCCCTAAATAGACACCAATTTATTTTCATTTTGTTGTTTGATCCGCCAAATACATACACTGCCGTTCTCATACAGAAAGAAACCCATAATAATAACTCAAACACCAAACACAAATAAACAGTAATCAAAGATACAGCGAGTGATGATGGAATGAAATTTAAAAATGGGAAGAGCAGAATTAGATCAAAGTTATTCAAATAATGGAAGAAGTGGAAGAGTCCCCAAATGTTGTTCTTATAAAAGAACTACTGTTATTATATGTTCTATAAATATTGTTGTTGCCCTCTATGTTTTTCAGAATCTTTATACTTCCCTTTACTCTTACTCCTATCAAGATTCACACACTGGTAACTAATTTTATATTTTTATATTTATTGTAGTGTTTATATGTTTATCCCAATAATAAAGTTTAGGCCTTTTGTTTGTATAGATTGAAACCTAGTTGAAGTTTGGTTTTTGTGCATTTTTAGGTTATTTATAGTTGTTAAAGTCCAGATGAAAATTAGTGGGATTTGATATGTTTAGCTGTGTTACAGATTTAGGGTTTTTGGATTAAACCTAATTTGAACATTGTTTATTAATCTAGTTAGAAAATGGAATATATATAGATTGATGAGTAATTTTATTTTATTTTTCTTAATAAATTACTTGTATGTGTTTTGATGTACAGCTGTTACCTACACTCCTGAGCAAATAAAAAATATGGAAGAATCAACGCGGATACGGAAACAAGCTGAACCTAGGAAGCTTGTTGAAACCGTAAGATTTTACCCTTTTTATTGATTGTTGAATTGTTACCATTTGTCAAAAATGGCATTTAACATGTGGTAGTGAGTTGATTGGATTTGTAAAATTTTGTCTGTTTTATTGGTTGAAGGTTAAAAAGATTAAACAAAAAGTTGATAGAAGAGAGAACATGGTTGAATTGTCGCAACCGTTGAAAGAGAATTTGACTAATGAGATCATAGAATTACTGAGAGGATTGAAAATGGGTGCTAACACAACTTTACAGCACAGTAAGTTTATATTCAGTAACTTCTGCGTTGATGATGTTTTTGCTTAGTAATATTACTTGTATAGTAAACACCAACTACTTTCATATGTCAGTTAACACCCTACGGGACATAAACCTATATATTGAATATCATGCAAAGTTAAATAAAATGGTTTGTTCTAAAATGTACTTTGTTATCTGTGTGATGCATTACACGAATTTCATCCATTTAAACCTCTATAATCCCTTTCAATTAAGGGTTTATTGTTTCGTTATGCGCTAAACTTTGAACTTGTTACTCTAGTATGCGCCCAACTTATTAACCATCTATCGTATGATGTAGACCTTCTAAAACCTCTTATTGTATGCATTTAATTTCTATTGTATGTATAGACATTACAAAAAATGAGTCGATTTATGTAGCCAACAACACGCAAAAAACATACAATAGAGGTTTTAGAAGGTTAACCTCATACAATAGATGGTCCAAAAGTTCGGAGCATACAATAGTAACAAGTCAAAAGTTGAGCGCATAACGAAACTATAAACCCTTCAATTAAGGTCAGCCTTAGTCCTTAGATATTCTTTTATGATGATCCAACGTGTTATAAATTCCAACTGGTAACAAGAGTACACTATATTCATTCCAATTTCCAGATCACCTACATGTCAATACCTTTAAGGAAACGAGGTATCACACACGCATTATCATTTTACAAATAACTATTGTACCAAGTAAATCCTCTTGGCCGTTGCCCAAAAGCTAGAAGGCTAGAACACTATATCCCCCAACTTCAAAAAGTTATGGACTAATTTATCTATTTTGTTTTAAAGCATCCCACCTAAACAAGGAAAATCCTTCCCTCATTTGCTTGTTAGCTTTTTATTGTTGTCTTAAAATCTTAAATGTTAATTACATATGTGCTATTTGTGTCTTTGGAAAAATAGTTGTATTGGTCGTATGTTATCATTGTCTCACACTCCCACTTTAGCCCATTATCATCATACCACAGAATTGATGATATAACATGTTCACATGATTCCCTATATTTCTTCTTTAAAACTATGTAGTACGATTTTACTACTCTAAGGGGTGCTAGAATTTGATCTCCTCATGTGTATGCTTATGATGTACAGAAGCAGTTGAAAGCTGGCGGGTGCAGAAACTAGAGGAAGCCAAAAGAATTACTCGTGGGGAGACCTCAAATTCAGCCATCTTACCTGCGGAAGCAGGTCCTAGAATCTTTTATACGCTCTTTAATATTAGGACTCAACATTTTCTCTTACCTTTGTGCATAGTTAAATATTGTTATCTATTTATTCTTCAATAAATAAACAGTATGTGTCAATGATCATTTTTTGATTATTGTGACTTGAAGTTGCAATAATCATTTTTGGTATTTGGATAAGTGATATTGGTTACGGTTGATTGATTATATTGGGGTTGTATAAATTAGTTTTGTAATCATTTTCACACCAGCAACATAAAAACTAATTATTTTTGTGGAATATAAAAATTATTAGTTTATTCATTTTTTCTACCCTATTTAAATGCTTTTCTTCTACATTTTTTGTTTTGTGTAATAATTTATAAAGCATATAATAATTATACTGATAGTATACAATAATGTTCTTTTGTGGTCATTCCATTTATTAGTTTTTTAAAATACGAATACAACAGGATTTTACAACTTCAAAAAGCAAAAACACATCCGAACACTATCTCCTTCATCTTGTTCTACACTGCTTATTATCTAATTCAGATTCTTTACTATCACGTAATGCGCATCCGAAACCGTTTAAAATCGTTCCGTTTGACTCTCAAAAGTCAAAGATGACATTGGCACATGTTTATAGGTATACTAGCAAGAGCCTTGGAGTTCAACTGGGCTGAGCTATCAAATGAAATTGGCCTTTGGATACCAGTTAATATAATTAACAATGAACACAATGACAAACCTGAGGGCGAAGATGATTTCGGTAATGAAATCTTTTTCTTTTAATATATATATTCTTGGTGTAATTTTCTAATCGCGTTAACTAAAATTTCCAGATGATACGATCCTAGCTGGGAGGCGGCTACCTCCGGAGTGTAGCACTGAACTTCATACAGATTACGGTGGTCATGCGGTCAAATGGGGACTCACTCATCGTAAAGAAAGTGCCTACGAATGTTGTCAAGCGTGCATAAATCAAGCTAAAAGTGCACGTGCGAATGAAATGAAATGTAATATTTGGGTTTATTGCCCTGCTGAAGAAGGATGCCATTCCCCGGATATATACCAACACAAACTTGAAGAATGTTGGCTGAAATATGTAAGTTTTTTTCATTTGTCATCTTATAATTTGAATGAAACATAATCTGTCGAGTCTAAGTACCATGTCCCATGAAATTTGCAATGCTTAAGTTAAAACATATGGAGTAGTTTTATAAGGAAATTGTTAAATATTTGTTAGGTATCTAAATATCTTTTTCAAAGAGTTGACAAAATGGGTGGGTTGGGTAATGGGTCAATGCAGGTACCTTTTGGAACCTTACGAAACCGCGAAACACTTTTTGTCCAAAATTTTAACTTTCTATAAATAATCAGCTTGTCAAACAAATATGATTACAAAGATATTGTTTTAATAATTATATAGTTATTTGAGTAAATTGATATTGGAAGTTTTTTGTATCTACAAATAGACTTTGGGTGATTTTCAATCCTTTGACCCTTTGGACAACTTTTTAGTTCTACCTATTTTACCCATTATAGATAAATAAAATCCCAAATTAATCCAATTAAAAAGCTACCAGTCTTTTTGAGTAATGTTCAGGATTCTTCAAAAAAAGCCAACCATGATTCTTTTTGTGTAATGTTTATGACTCTATAAACGAACGCCGTTTAGACAGACTGTGGAAATTTGGATGCAATAATAACCATCAGTGCTTGGTAGTTCCCTACAAAATTGCTTGTGTGGAAAAATATAGTTATAATCTTGGTTTTCTATTGCAAGAAATAATATTTTGTTTGGAGAAGTCACGTATGACGGTTCGAAAATTATCCCATTGACAAAAAAGGTTCCTGCGAAAGCAATTGTTGTAATTTATCATTTGATGATAATTTTATAGATTAGAAATATGTTGGAGTTCAGAACCTATAGGTGGCAAAATGCATGGTTGGGTCATGGGTGATGGTTGTGAGATGGTGGGAGATATGTAAGGGGTCAGACCTGTTTCGGGTCAAAATGAGTAAAAGTTCGAGACAAGTCCACGGGCTGGGTTGATTCGCCAGCACTTTTTGTTCTTTTTTTAGTTTCGTAAATAATTATTGTTTTAAAATATGATTGCAGTAATTATACATTGAAATAATCATCCAAGCTTTCTTGATTAAACAGTTTAAGGAGGTTATAAGCTCTTTAAAATTTTAAATATACTTTGCTTGAGGAGAAGGGGTAGACCAAGACGTAAGTGGGAGGATAGGCTGACGTTCAACATGAAGGAGCTTCCCTTAACCGAGGACATGACATCTGATAGGAATTTGTGGGGACTAGAATTAGGACGGATGAGTAGAGTGTTTTTAGGTAGACTGATATATTTATTATTTATAGTGATATCTATATAATTAAATAGTTAAGTATGGTGTTTTTAGGTAGAATTAGGATAGATGAATATGCTGCTCTAGTTAGATAGATACCCATATATATAAGGGTGACACTGTAGGTTTACGATAGATGAGTAGGGCGTTTTTAGGTCGATAGCTATTTGTATTTATATTAGGGTGTTATAGGTAGATAGGTGTTATTTATTTGAGGGGGTTCATAGGTAGTATTAAGATAAATAGGTATGGTTATTTTTAGGTAGATAGGTATATATTTACATCTATTAATATATAGATTTATAGATTTATATTTATATTTATATTATGTATATATATATATATATATATATATATATATATATATATATATTATATAGTATATTTTTATATTAATATTAATATCGATACCTATATCTATTTATATATCTCTTTAATTATATTATTACTATCGTTTGTAGTTGCCACTATTATTATTATTGTTATTAGTACTATTAATATTAATGTTACTATTTATTATTATTATGATCATTGTATTGGGTGCTTATTTATGCATACGGATCTGCTAGAGGTCTTCCTGGAAGCAGTCCCTTTACCTTCGGGTAGGGTCTACATCGTACCTCCCCCATACCCGCCCTCGGCGGGAATGGGTAGTGTTGTTGTTTGCTTGACCTTTAACCTAGTTTGGCCCGTTAGCAAAAAAAGAAACAACCCAAAATTTGACCATCTTCTACATAAATGGGTAATTCAATTTAAAACATAATCCATGTACAAAGTTTAAACTCTTAGATTTCTGAAAGTTGAGTCTTTATAATGACCGAAGTGATTCAAAACTTTATTGATTCTTTATAATTGTTTGCAGGCCGAAGAACCAAAAGTGAACTTCAAGGATAAATATTCAGAAAGTTACAGAAGAAATCACCCAAATGCACCTTTGATGGTTCCTTGGGTCTCGGGTGTTATAAGTTCTTGATCACAAATTACGAACTTTTTTGAAGACTAACAGAGGAACGTGTTCTATGCATACCTGAGCCTATACAACTACCATTTTGAAAGCTTGCATCTGTATCTATATTTGTATATTTATCCATATGCAATGCAGTTTTGGTAATTGTACACTCTTACTTGACGTTTAAAGCTAATTTGTACTTGTGTCTTGGGGATTGCACCAGTGCTGTTAAAATGGACAAGGACTGGATTTGAAAGGGAAAGTTAAGATAGTTGAGGCGATGCGAAATGGCATTGTTCTTTGAGTGTAATTTGAAACGTTTTATCGGTTGATTGAGGGGATTCGAGGTATTTGGGATTGTTGAAGTATATATTATTGGCAGTTGCTGGGTTTTGGGGGGTGTCATCGATATTTTCATCAAACATTTTAATAAATCCATCGTATTTTTGTATTCAAAGCTTGTACTGTAATATGATGGATTTATCAAAAACCTTTGATGAATTTATCACCACCCAAAATAAGGCAAGTCATAGGTTTCGCATCACTTTCAGTTGTTTGAACCTAATTGTCATGTTTGGTAGTGTCTTGCTATTTGTTTGTGTGTTATCGATGGGGGGAGCGGTGAAGCGGGAAGTGACCAAGTCTCGATGAGAGCCCAGGCGCCTAAATATTATGGTAACCAGTCCAAACGGGTGGGATATATTACGGTAATGGGTCCAAACGGGTGGGGTTGGCCGACAACATACAAGATTATATTGTTACAATACTAGTTTAATATTTTGAATAAAATGCAATTTAGACAGTTGTATACATTAAATTACACTTTCAACCAGTTTTATGTAAGTTAATCTTTGTTATTTGACAGACTTGATATACAATATTATTCAAATTGAGTAATTTATAGGCAAGTGGTCAAAACTGCATTGTACTTTAAAAAGTTTAATATGTATTCCTTGAGTTCGATACTTCGGCTCGTCCTCCAAAATCATTTTTCTTGGTTCCCTGTTATATCTTTAAATAGCCATTTTATGACTAATGTTTTGGGTGTCTCGGGTACGGTTTTTGTTTTTTTGTTTTTTTTTTCTTCTATGATCTTATAATGTCATATGATCTTTTATTTGTTGCGTGTTTATAAACACCTTTAGTATCATTTTCTTGGATTTCAACCTGGAATTTGAAGACAACATGCGAGGAAAGAAATAAACCATATGAGATACGCATACATTTTCTTCATCTAAAATCAAAGGCAATGGACAAATTAAATTAAAATATATGATATATGTTTTCCTTCTTCTAAAAGTAAAAATAAATTTTTTTATTGACAAATAACAAAATAGGGGCCAAGTTAGATAAACATGTTATTTATTGGGTTAGTTTCGACAATATGACATATCCCAAAGGATCATATGTGCTATTACAAAAACTAAAAAGCTCCTTCATTTGTTCTTTCACAATCGCCCCCAGAACCCCTGTGCGATTGTGTTCTCGCTCGCGCAAGGTATCATCATCCCACCTTCTGCAACTATTATTCTTCAATCTTCAGCTTATATATTGTTGTTATTTAATTTATTTCTCTCTGTAAAATTTGATTGGTTGCTTCCGGCTCCGTATTCTGTTTAGGATGCCATTAAATATTAAATAGGAGTAGATATAATTTGTAGCTGGGTTTCATTTTATCATCATCATAAGTAATAATGCAATAAAAAGGATTTTCAGTAAATGGGTATTTTTATTTTCACAAAAACATGGAAGACCTAGTATTAGTGTATAAGCCCTAATAAATATTAAAAATGAAAAGAAATATTTATCTTAATATTTGTAGGAACTAAAGTACTAACAATCTCTTTTCGTTCGAAACGTGACTATTCTATGCTACCCACTATCATGTGTTCTACAAATACAATTCTAGTTATCAGATTAGCCACTGTTACTAATCTCAGGCGGATTATGTGATGTAATAACTAATAAGGGAATATTTTCTAATCCAATTTTAATTTCACTTCTTTCTAAATTGTTGGTCCAACAATTGGCTTACTTTCATTAATTTATATCTGTTAGGACTTTTATCGCACATTTGTTAATTTCAATGTGGTCAGGACTCGTATATCTCATGAATTTTAGTGCTATGTACATAAATTATAGAAAAACTTGTAACTGTGACCTCTTCATGCTATTTTTATCATTTACAAGTAATCTTTATATCTATGTTTATTATATACAAGTAAAGTAATCTATAATGTCTTTTAAACCCGCTGTCTTCTTTTAGTTCTACCCATTTAGGTGGTGAGCCAAGAAAAAACCTAGCATCAGTATCAAGAAAAAGGATATCGTGTGCCCGCCTCTTTTAGTTACACCCATTTAGGTGATGAGGTGAGATAATGACTATCATTTACTATTTACTACAATTTGATTTTCAACACGATATAAAGGTAGACTGTTAAACTGGTCATTGTTATTCATTGATTTCATAAATTTGTGTTGAGAGTTTGCAAAAGATACTTCAACTATTAATATTAAGAAACAAATATAGTTGGTTTTTCAGGCTCAGAGCACTTAACGCTAACAACTATAGGCTTAACCAAATAGGTGCCATTAGATATCTTTACACCTTTTTTTAATGACTTGTGTGATAACATCATAATCAATTTGAGAACCCATATTCGGTACAGGTATTCCTTGTTCATCTCGTCGCATGTTAATTTATCATCTGGTGGCTGTTAGTTGTTACCATTAAGTGCTCTCAGCCTGACAAACCTATGTTGCTCTTTGTTGTACATAAAATGAAGAAACTGTAGGATTTATCTGAGGCCTCTTTGTGTCAGTTGAGTGCTAAAATCTTTCCATTTGGTGTCTTGGATGCTGAAACCTGTATTATCACACGGACCAGTTTGACCCTTTTTCAAATTGGACTATTTTGGCCCGAACCTATTATGACCTGTACCTGTTTTGACTCATGACCTAACCCACCCATTTAAAATAGGAAAATTTAATTTCAGTCAACTATAATGATATCACCTGGTAAGTTGTCTACTACTATTTTTCATATTTAATCATCAATAAAACTCTAATATACATATACGGTAGATATTTTAGTTTAGCCTAGTTTTGTGTTTTGTCAAGTAATCAGTTTTGTTACAGCGGTATAAAACTAATTATTTGATAAGCAGAATCAGAATAATTACTACTCCGTGTAAGCAGATTTTTAAGATAATCATTTTTAAAACGCGTACCCAAACATTCATACAAGTTATAGTTTGAAACTTGTCAGTGTTTTGCATGAAGAGCCTTTTTTTTTGACATGCTATGAAATTCATATGGTCATACTTTCTTCTGTTTTTTTTCAGGAAAAAGCTTTTGAAGAATGCAATTAGCTAACAACACAATCCGTCAAACTCACTACAACATCTTGAATGTAAAAGAAGATGCAAGTCAGGAAGAAATCCGTATGCGCTACAAATCAGCTCTCC
Source organism: Gnaphalium uliginosum (assembly GCA_963930675.1). NCBI lineage: Eukaryota > Viridiplantae > Streptophyta > Magnoliopsida > Asterales > Asteraceae > Gnaphalium > Gnaphalium uliginosum. The sequence goes on along the minus strand of OZ005684.1, from coordinate 39,478,044 downwards.
TAACTTCACATCCAGATAAGCTACAACAGACCACAAATTCTAACCATAATGACCCACAATCAAGATTTCTTGAAATCCAAACAGCTTGGGAAATCTTAGGAGATGTAAAGTCACGAGCTTTATATGACATGAAGCTTCGCGTTTCAAGACAAGAGGACGTAATTGCAGATGAAATCGAGTTAGAAGATCTGGCGGTTGAAGCTAGCAGTGATAGTGATGTGGTGGAGCTCTTCTATCAATGTCAATGTGGTGATTACTTTTCCGTTGATTCTTTGGAATTGGGAGAGATGGGATTTCATGTATCGACTGAAGGTAGCAAGTTGTCATTACAAGCACAAGATAGTGCTGACATGGCTTCAGTCGTGCTACCTTGTGGTTCGTGTTCTTTGAAAATTCGTTTAATGATCAACCAAGATACGAGTTAATTCTTGATGAGCTATTCATGGTTTAGTTAGATTTTGGCAATATATATGTAGCCCAAATGGCAATAGGGAATATGGAATGTATATCTCCGAGTTGTTATGAAGGAGCAGGATTCTGGTGATATGTTGTATTTGCCTTCAATACTTGTTATATTATTTTGTTGTTAATATGTCACTACTAGCAAGCAAACTTTGGCTCAGTTAGTCTATAATGTTTGTGTAAATTCTCTTTTACATAAGATTTAAATAGATTGTAGGCCTCCCTATTAACAGCCATAGTGTTTGAGGAGTTGATAGTTCATTTAGGATCCAAATGGCATGTTGTGATCTGAATCATAGGCTCGAGTGGATTTCTATGAGTAAATACATCTAAGGGTGCGGTGGCCGGTTTGAGATGTAAAATCATGGCCAAGACGGTAAATTCGATTCGATACATTGCTAAATCAAATTAGAGCTACTTATTGATCTTGCAGTTGGTTCCACTAAAGTGCTATTGAGAGGAGTTGAGAAGGCAAGACGAATCAACAAGAAGTAAAAGAGTAAAACAAATTAGCTAGAAGATGAAGAATAATAAGTTACCAAATGAGTTGGGCCTCAATTATATGGGCTGGCCCTGACCCCAAAATCCATTTGTATTGAAAGGATAAAAAATCATTTGTATTTTGAGTCGGGTGTGGACTGTGGACAGACACACAGCTCCATAAACAAACAAGTAAAAAACAGAGGAAGAGAAAGGGGATAAGGAGTCACAAACACAAATACAGTGTCACCGTGCCCTGAGATATCCATTTCCGGCGGTTTTTCTCATCTCCGGTAAGTCCTCCTTGCTACCCTTTGTTTCCATTGATACACTATAAATTTTGTGATAGGCTAGATGTCCTGAATTTATGAATTGCACATTTGTGTATTGTTTGGGTTACTACTACGTATTTTAAAATTTAACAACAAAGCAAAATAGTAGCTACCCATAACTGGTTGGAATTTTAGAATATATTGCAATTGATGTTGAATTTGGAAAAAGAAAAAAGGTGCCTAATTTTACTTAGGATCATGGAGACCTGATGTGCAAGGGCAAATTGATAGTTAGGACTAGAAGTTCAATAACTTCCTTTCAACCTATTTGCATAGGCATGCTAGAATGATGTAGCAAGTGAAGTTTTTATACAAGGAGTGATGCTAGAAAGGGCCAACCGTAGCTTATTTGCTTAAATCAAAACAATAAGCTAACATTTTAGTGTTTGGATGAGCTTATTTGCTTGAGCTTATATGCTTATTGTGAGGGGAGTTTCATAAGCTCAAAATAAGTCCCAATTTTCTTGCTTATTTGCTTATAAGCAATAAGCTAATAAGCTTCAAAATAAGCCCATCCAAACACTCACTAAGCGTTTTTCTGCTTATTGCTTATTGCTTCTTTTTACAATAAATAAGCAAATTCAAACACATTTCTGAAACCTGTTTATCTTTGTAAGCACATTGCCACCTACTTATTATTTAAGCAGATAAACGCTTTAAAATAAGCAATCCCAATTTCCCAAACATCGCCTAAATTTTTTTTCCTGTCTTTTTTGTTTTCTTTACTTTATTTGGATTTATTAATAAGAAGATTATGTTGTTTTGACCTACTTTATCAGGGCATATGGACATCAGTAACAGCCACAGCAACAGCATTTTGTGGTTTTTCAAGCATAAAGGTTTTGATGACCAAAATATTCACGAAATTTTCAAAAAGTGCAAGCGCCTTGAGGGTGTCCAAAAAGAGAACTTATCCGAAAACTGGGATTACTTGAAAAAAATCGGCATCCATGAGAGAAAGCTTCCGTCCATTGTCACAAAGTGTCCTAGAATTATGACCCTTAATTTAAACGAGAAACTCATTCCCATGATTCAATGTCTAGAAACCCTAGCAACAAAACCAAATGAAGTAGCTTCTGCCATAACCAAATTCCCTCACATATTAACCCACAGTGTGGAAGAAAAGCTTTGTCCGCTTCTCGGTTTCTTCGAGTCACTCGGTGTGTCAGGAACTCAACTCGGTAAAATGCTTCTCCATAACCCACGAATCATCAGCTACAGCATCGACACAAAGCTTTCTGGGGTAGTTGATTTTCTTGCTAGCATTGGGTTGACCAAAGTAGGGTTAATCGGTAAAATCTTGGTCAAAAACCCGTCAATTATGGGTTACAATGTTGAGAAAAGATTACGACCCACAACCGAATTCTTGTTTTCTTTAGGTATAACGAAACCCGATCTTCAAAAAGTAGCCATCAACTTTCCAGAAGTTTTGTGTAGAGATGTTGACAAAATTCTGAAACCGAATCTTGATTACCTTAAAACTCGTGGGTTTGATTCCCAACAGGTAGCAACTTTAGTGGCTCGTTATCCGCCTATTTTGATTAAAAGTGTTAAGAATTCGTTAGAACCAAGGATTAGGTTTTTGGTAGAGGTCATGGATCGGCGAATTGAGGAGGCTGCAGATTATCCTGAGTTTTTTCAGCATGGTTTAAAGAAGCGGCTTGAGAGGCGGGAAAAGCTTTTGAAGCAGAGGAACATTTCTTGCAGTTTGAGTGAAATGTTGGATTGTAATCATAAGAAGTTTCTTTCTAGGTTTGATTTGGTTGAGAATTTTGTTTGATGTGTTTTCTAAATCTTATTCCTTGTTTTTGATGTAATATTAGCTTGATTCACTTATATTGTTTAAATTATTTGGTTTCCTGTGTTAGTTGTATGCTTTTCTCTAATAGAAACCAGTAGATATCCTTAACAAGAACCTGGTTCTGGTTTTTGGTGTACGGCGCCTGGGTGCAATTATCTAACTTTAGGGGTGATAATACTCAACACAAACATAAACATGAAAATGAATGGGTCAAGGTTAAATTAGACATAAATAACTCGTAGATTAGTGACAATCCAAAGTGATGTGCATTTCATGGTCCATAAAAAATGAATAGTAACAAGGGTTTTTGTAACCGGTATCCTTAACGCAGTGGTTAAGGTTTCTTAATTTAAATTTAAACTAGTATTTATTAAACACAATTTTTCCATGTTTATACTAAAATTTAAATTAATACTGCATCCTCATGAATATCACTAAATCACTAATTATGAAATGTATTCATTGTAAATAAGAAAAATGAGTGTTAATTAATTAAATAATTTGAATCTAAATTAAGAAACGTTAACCACTACCCTAAGGTAACGGATTATCAAAACCCAATAAAATTATAAAGAAAGAAAGAAAAGAAAAATACTTACTAATAGCGTGTCGATAACTTGTATGTGTACATAATTAAAATGACCATAACACTTGAGGACCCTAAATGTCCAACAAACTATACTTATATAGCTTTACATTATTGATAACCTTATACTCTTAAGCACATGATATACCACACAAATGAGCATGTGACTAAACAGTGTTGGCGGTGTGGTCACTGACTCACCGGCGTGTTAGCACCTTTATGGTGTTAGATGCTAGCTTTTTTTAATTGAAATCATAACTATTATAGTATACAAGAGCATTCGTAGTCCATACAATATTATAAAGTTCAATGGACTGCCATATCAACATATCAGTTAATATACAACTTTATCATTCAACTTTAGTAATCCATACAATTATATAAAGTTTAATAAATTTGGTCAAATTAAACCCGATCGACCTCTTGATGGCCATCTACTATTCAATTTGCATTGACTGTCACGTATTCACATAATCACATGTAGTGGGAGGGGATATGTATGCACACCATCTCAGCCCATCGATCCACTATTGAACCACCATCACATGAGATTTTGTTTAATGTAATGTTAGTCATTTTTAATGTATTGTAATGTAAAACAATTACAAAGTGATTCCTTAATTTAATCAATAAAAACTTAAACTTTTGAAAGATTATTTTATAACTTCATTAACGTAATTTTTTGTTTTATTTAATAAATTGTGTTTTGATTAAAAAGTTAAAAATGATGCGGATCCAATTTCACTATGATCCAAGAAGGTCTTTAGATACTATATAAATTACTTTGAGTTAATTGCATGGTTGGTCCTCATAGTTCACAGACAGTAACAAATCTAGTACTTGTACTTCACTTTTTGACTTGTTGGATAGACGGCCTCTCTCTCGTTAAGTTCAACATTTAATCCGTTAAGTTATTAAATGACCCTCTTTGTCCTTGACCAAATTGGCCATTCCAATCATCTTTTACCATTAGCACATATATAGCAAAGAGTAAATACAACTACCTCTACCATCACGTTGTCTAACCCCCGCCAATATAACCAAACCTACGGGGATGTATGTTGGATCTAAAAATAAGCCCACACTATCTATGGGATATCAGATACTCGAGAAAAAGACCACTTGAATCTCGACTTTTAAAGACTGTCAGGATCTCGAATTCAAAAGACCACGGCCTCCGGAATCTTTTGACGTATGTAGTGATGGCACTTAGGACTTGGAGATTTCTTGCGAAAACTATGGGTTTGACTTGAGGAAGAGATAAAAGTGATGGTGGATGTTAGGGGAAGAGAACAAAAGAAAATAAAAAAATAAAAAGATAAGCATTTTTCAATCACTAACGCTTAACGGTTGAATTGTTAAACTTAATGAAAGAGAAACCATCTATGCAATAAGTTTTGGGGTTAATAGACAAATATATAATTGTACTTTGCAAAAATGTTCAAGTAGGTTATTGTACTGTTAATTTGTTCAATTAGATTAGTAAATTATTTTATATCTAAATTATACTTTTTTGCATTGTAATATTTATAAGTTAAGTAATTTACTTGAATTCAAAAGTTAAGTAAAATGATCTTAGTGTTAATATTTATAAGTTAAGTAACCTACATATCATGTGTTATTAAGTTTAATAATTCAATCGAACAAGTTAATAGTTCAGTAATTTAGTTGAACATTTTCACAAAGTAGAGTAACCTATTTGTTTATTACCCTGTTTTGTGTTTTAAACTTTCGATAAAAAGGTAAAATATATAGACTACACGTTTTAGTGTGTGTACTAACAATGCAATTAACTCAAATTTACTCTACATTAGTAAATACGGAGTATTACTTTACTGAAAATGTATAAACGTGTGATTCTTTTCATTCAGCATAATTTCATCTGAAATTGTGACCACTAAAAATGCCTAAAACGCCTTTTGTGCAAAGAGTAAAGTGGGACCATTTTTTTTATATCACACGAAACTGGATGTTTTGGAGAGCACCGTTCTTCCGTCAGCCGGCCACCGCCACCGCCACAGCCACCGCGTTGGTTCGTAATACTTCGCCAATTTTCACTTTTTAATTTTAACCTCCAAATATGCGCCAGACTTATAATTGTTCTATATACGTAGTTTAGTTAGCTGAAATTTGCTTAATTTCCTGCATTTTAACAATTAGGGATTAATATGCTTCTTTCTTGGTTTTGTGAATTGGAAAATCGTACTTATCAGTTACACTATTTTGAAGTGCTAAAAATTGCCAATTTAGATAACGAATTAAATCTCTTCTGCTTGTGCTACACCTTTGTGGTTTCATGCTATTTGATGTTATGCATTTTTAGATTGAAAATAAGTCACTTTTTTTTTCTTATATATATATATTGGGAGGTTCAAATGAGAACCAACTAAAAGTTGAACATATTTGTTCACGTGTAATTCGTTCTATTCGTATGTGAACATTGATATATGATTGATTTAGAAAGAAAAAAAATGTTAAAAACTTTAAAAATCACGTCGTAAAACACATTTGAACCGATTTGTTCACATGATCATTCACATGTGAACACATATTTGTATTTTGGTGTTTTTCGATATAATTTTATGATTTTTTTGACTTTTTTATTTATCAATAAAACATACATCAATGTTCACGTATGAATGAAGTTAATCACATGTGAACAAATACGTAAACTAGTAGTTCTCACAAGTTTTTAACTTTTTAATTGGTTCTCATTATATATATATATATATATATATATATATATATATATATATATATAAAGTTTGGATCAAATGAGAACACCTTAAAAATAAGAACAGCTCATGACACTTCAAATGCACAATGACTCTTGATAAAATAGTTAGATTCACATTCGTACATTTCAAATATACAAAGAAAAATAAATGTACACTTCTAAAAATGCACAAAAATCGAAAAAACGATTGATGCACGATTATCTCTATAATCATTTTTTTCGATTTTTTCGATTTTTGTGCATTTTCAAGAGTTTGCATCTATTTTTCTACACATATTTGAGATGTATTAGTGTGAATCTGATGATTTTATTGGCTAGTTGTGCATTTATGAAGTGTTCTTAGCCGTTCTTATTTTCAAGGTGTTCTCATTGGAACTTTACCATATACATATATATATATATATATACATATATATATATATACATATATATATATATACATATATAATCTATGGACTATGAAGCATGATGAATCATTGAAGATGTTTATGATCCTTGTCAGAAAGTAATTTAGGGTAAATATTTTATTAATCAAAATTTAGGGGTATGCAAAAAGTTTTGAAGTATGTGTATGGAATAACGTACGACATAGTAGTGACTCGTTTTTCCGTTATTCGACTCATGATAATATAAGCATAAAATTAGTTAATAATATAAGTGTGTACAAATTTTGCTAGTTTCGAGTCATAGACGCATAATTCATATAAATTTACTATGTGTGTACAAACATAAAATTAGTTAATAATATAAGCACATTTACTATAATCTACAATTTCGCTAGTTTCGAGTCATAGACTCATAATTCATGCACCACAAAGTAGCAAAAAGATGCATTTAATCTTCCAAAAAAATATAACTAGCGATATAGTAATAAAGCGAATGATAAAAAGACTTGTTAAGATCATTTATCTAAACTTCGAGATCAAAGTGGTCATCATCTTCATCTAAAATGATGGTTGTCTCATATAGTCTAGTTTCATCTTTCTCTTCATTGTCATCCACAAGTTCATAGTTATCATCTTTGTCCAAGAGGAACTTTGTTTAGGTTTGTTGGTCCTACGAACATTTAAAATTTGTTATTATTTGATAAATTATATTTTAAATAGTTAATATACTATACGATAGACTTTTTAGTGTACAACTTACCTCTCTTTCTTTGATGCGAACTAGTTCCTTCATCCTCTTTAAAGTATTCATGAACAACCATCCATGAGATATCTTTCGGGAGACCCTCCTTCTCAGTAATCCATTCATCATCCAAATCCATGTCCGAAAAACATATCGGATCATAGGTCTCCCCTCTATCTTTTCTCTTTTGTATTCTCGTATCAAGGTTAATGTTATATTTCACAAACACCAACTCATTTAACCTTTGTTACTCCAAACGGTTCATCTTTTTAGAGTGTATGTGATCTAACGTGCTCCAATTCCTCTCACAAACCGCTGCACTACATGTGAGGCTCAAAACACGAATTGATAGATGTTGAAGTTCCGGATAATCGTCTCCAAAAATTTGATTCTTATCCTAAAAGTTGGAGAAGATTATCCGGAACTTCAACATCTAGCAATTCGTGTTTTGAGCCTCACATGTAGACATGTAGTGCAATGGGTTGTGAGAGAAATTGGAGCATGTTAGATCACATACACTCTAAAAAGAGGAACCGTTTGGAGCAACAACAGTTGAATGCGTTAGTGTTTGTGAAATATAACATTAACCTTGATATGGGACTACAAAAGAGAAAAGATAGAGGGGAGAACTATAATCCGATATGTTTTTCGGACATGGATTCGGATGATGAATAGATTACCGTGAATGAGGATGCATGTCTTCCGGAAGATATCTCATGGATGGATGTTCATGAATACTTTTAAGAGGATGAAGGAACTAGTTCGCGTAAAAGAAAGGCGAGTTGTACATTAAAAGGTCTATCTTATAGTATATTAACTATTTAAAAAGCATAAATTAATAACGAATTTTAAGTGTTTGTAGGATCAAGGAACCTAAACAAAATTCCTGTTGGCAATAATATAGAGAAAGGAAAAAGATGATAATTATAAACTTGTGGACAATGATGAAGAGGAAAATGTAACTAGACCATATGAGACAACCATCATTTTAGATGATGACCACTTTGATCCCTAAGTATATATCAATGATCCTGGCAAGTCTTTTCGTCATTTGCTTTATTACTATATCACTAGTTGTATTTTTTGAAGATTATATGCGTCTTTTTGCTACGTTGTGAGGCATTAATTATGTGTCTTATCACTCGAAATTGTAATATTATAGTAAATGTGCTTAAATTATCAAATAATTTTATATAAATACTTGTTATGTGACTCTTACGAGTCGAAAATCAAGAAAACGAGTCACAAGTCGACAAGTATGCTTATAAGTAGTACCACGTATACTTGTACAGTTTGTTGGTAGCATGTTTTAGTATCCTCCGCATACCCCTATTAATCGGAGGTATTATAGCATAACAATGTTAGGCCAAGCGTTGCCAGCCGGTAATAGCCGAAGGCAAAAAAGGGGAATCTCTTGATTGTACTGTGGCTATCAATATATCTTTTTACGTAAATGTTAGGGTCCAGATTGATAATCAAGCAAGGTTGTAAAAATCACTAAGGGGGGGACTAATCGGCGGAGACCTTGTAGGGACTAATCGCCAAGTCAGGGACTAATCGAGGACTAATTGGATTGGACTTTTTTACATTTAAATAATAAATTTCAAAATTGTATGTGTAGTTATTATAGATAAGCATAAATATAATTGTCTAGAAACATAAAAATAAACATAATTATCTAGAAACATAAACATAATCGTTCAATTGTTCAAATACTTCAAGTTTGACCAAGTTTAAAATGTTGATCAAGTTTGACTTTGACCATTTTTGACCGATATGACTAATTAATCCCGACTTTGATCGAATAATTCCGATTTTGAGCCGTTGACCGACATTGACCACTGTTGACCAACTTTTAAGTCGGATTAAGGCTAGTCGATTCTGAGTAGCCCTAAATCCCGACTAATACCCGATTAGTCGGGACTTTTACAACACTGTTGTCAAGTTGAAAAGGGAGACAAAACTAAAATCATTATTAGAAATATTTGCTCTGTAGCCATTTGTAAGTTCAATCGGCTGAAAAAGATAGAATAATAGTCATGGTTTATATTTGAAACAGGTCGAGTCATGTCTGGCCGCTTATAATCATATACTATACTTTTGGGTTTTGCTAACGGAAGCCCTTATGGCTTTCATTAATAAAGTTGTACATGTATATATTAATTTGTATCTTCGAAGCAAAATTCAGGGGTCAACATAAATTCAGGGGGAGACAAAGACTTTGTTATGGTTTTTGTACAACTATTAATACATGTTTGAAAGGCTTAATAAGAGCCCTAAGGGCTATTGTTAGCAAAATCCTATACTTTTCTGTGCTTTCTTTATTGAATATACATATTGTATATATATTTGATGTGTTCCAAGCTGTTACAAGTGCTATCGTACTTCATACATATTGAATAAACTTTGGGTGATTTTTGACTCGTTCCAACTTGTTTTAATTTATCCAAGTTCTTTAAGTTTACACACACAAACCATTAGAGAAATATTGTTACCCAGATCGACCCATTTGTGGCCTTTATACCAACTAAACTTGACTGAGTAAAAGATACTTGGTGTAATAGAGAACTATAATATAACTCACATTCACCTTCTTTTTTTTCTCTGACTGATGAAACGTATAGCAAAGACGACATTGAACAACAAAGATGGGTTCTGGGGATGGAATTCCCCATTGGTGTGTGTATGATAGCATCAAAATACCAACAAAGCCCGATGCTTTAATGGCTGAGATCAATTCGGCTATTTCATCTTTAGAGTATGCCAAGGCAACAAAGCTTCTGAATTCTCCTACTCTTTCCAACAATATGACGAGCATTGATGATGGAAACCCTAATGCTTCATCGTTATATGATGCCCGAAAGGCAGATGAAGCTTATAAAGCTGGGCTTGCATATTTGACTGCAGGCAATCTTGAAGAGGCATTTCAGTCATTGAACGTGGCTCTCTCCAAGTGCCCGCCCAATAAGACTTCGGCTGTAGCTAAGCTTCGATCTCTCATTACTCTTACGGCTCAACGGCTTAAAATATCTCCAGGGTAAGTCAGATTTGGTATCTTTAGAACTATAGGCTAGATAGATTTTGTGCAGTTGTTGGATCAAGTGCATTAAACTATAATCTTGATAAATACTGTTCATAAATTCTATAGATATCTGCTTTTAAATCGGCTCTTTCCTCTGGCTTCTTGTTAACAAAAGTGTTTAAAGTTTTATATAAGAACGCTTCATATTGTAACTCAATAATGCTAAAAGAAGTAAATTTATATCAAATCCATCTTCTGCAATATTTAATTTCTGTAATTTTGACATATCTGCTTGTATAATATAGTTTCATTGTGCAACGATTAGATGTTTTACAAATTCATTATTCAAATTTTCAGGTAGTTGAATGAGAATCAAAGATTATGATCACTAATTCCAATGGTAAACTGATAAAAATTTTGAATGGACAATGTTTGGGAGTGTTGTGATTTCTACATACCAAATATTTGCACACAACGAACGCCACAAACCTCAAACAATACATAACACAACGCCTCATAGTATGGACTTTTTTGTGCCTATAATGATTTCTCTTTTATAAATAACCCCCCATTTAGTTAGTACTTAAATATGCTGCACAATTCAACGGACCAATTTCTTTGAATTACAATCTTAAACTTGGCCGGCTCGTGAAACAAGTGATCTTGAACTTCATTTTATTGGATGCTGTCAATATAAGGTATGGATGTCCAGCATGAGTATGCACAACCTTAATCTACTTGCATGTTTACAAGGAGACACTTCATTCCCTAAAAACAATAAAATTTTAAAACACTTGCCAAGCTTACCCAGAAACATTTACAAATTCTTTTCATAAAGTTCACTCTTAAAGTCTCTTCGGAAAATGATAACCTTATAGTAGTTATCATCAACTTATTCATAAGAAGAATCAATATTTATGTTAAGAAGCTTGGCATCAGACAACTTGGCGTTAACCATAAAACCATGGTTATCTTTTTCCGCTGCCCAGACAACTGTCTGAGATCTTGGTTATGGCGTACCATCTGTTTTGTGTTTTATCATCTTTATCTAGTTGCAATGACTTTAAGGTTTTTTTTTTTTTTTTCTTATTTGAAAATCATAGAAACAAGGCATACAAATCTCTTCTATGTGAAATGACTACATTACAAGTTTAATTCTAGCATGATAGTTTTTCTGCTATTATTCAGTTGACGTGCAGAGAACAAAATCCAACCAAACCAACGTTGGTAAAACAAATGAAACATTAATTGGAAGGATAAGAAAGTGACCTATATTAACAATATTTCTGAAGACAACAAACAAGATAGAGGCCATGATCTCACATGACAATATTTAAGCTCTGTGCTCGATATATGAACCAGAAATTCCGGACGTTCCAAGAACAGTCACCTGCAATCAGAGAGTAACATAGTTTGAACAGTTATTTCGATGTCAACCATCGATCTACCAAGTTACAATAACTAACCCAATGACATAGAAAGTAGAAACTACTGCAAAGCTTTCAATACACAAACCAAGAAAAATAAACAGAACAACATAGGTTGTTTTCTAGCCGTTTTATCATAGCATGGGTCGAAAGGGGTCCATTCAAGTTGTGTTGACGTGTATACATTTTTTACTCCATTTTCTAATTTTTTTTATATATAGTTCGCAAAAATACGATTATGAAAGCTAAGTTATTACAATATAACGTAAATTTTATATTGAAATGATTTAGGAGGCTGTAAGCATTTAATATACATTGTGGGCGATTCTCATCCCGTTCGAGCCACTTGACCCGTTACGGATAATCACCCAACTTTACCCATTCATAAGCAGATGGATCAAATTGCCCTCAATTTTTTTATCATGTTAGTTCAACAATCCTCCATTTCCCAAAAAAGAAATAAGATAAATACAATATAGAAAACAACTACTACTACAATTACAAAGATTATGGGTTGAATGCAACAAATAATGTCTTCAACTAAGGAAAGAAGATCCATCGCATATTAGATACAAACCAAAAAATTTCAACCCCATTAGTCTTTCTGTGTGTGTGTGTGTGTGAGAGAGAGAGAGAGAGAGAGAGAGAGAGGGAGAGAGAGAGAGAGAGAGGATATACCTTTCCCCAATCACCACCGAGACCACTGCATCTCATTTTCAGGTGTATCAGCTTCATTCCCAACTCATTCTCAACTTTCTTCTTCAAATAGCCCTCATCTGGTCCAAAAGAGTCCAAGTATGCGTAGTAGCGTCCAAATGCTACACTTAATGCATTAGCAACATCATCAGATAAAGGCTTTACATCCTGCAACATAATTCAAAACCAGTTAAACAAAAACTTGTTATAATATTCACATAATGACATAAACACATAATCCCTTCATTAAAGAAAGTTAATTCTACCTCACCACTCATCCCAACACTGTCATCAATTTCCATTTTTAAAGACACAAGGAACCCGCTGAACTCTTCGACTGCCTCCGCAGCACGTAACAAGTTCGCTAATGCCTCCTGGCTAGCCTTGTCTTCAGTGTTTCTAGACAACGCTCGCTTGGTTTTATTAACAACAGTGTCTGGTAGTTCAGCCCAGTCGACAGCCATAAGCTCCTTAAAGGCATTGTTAATATCACCATCTTTTATGTCCGGCAAGTGTGTCAAGCCATCACTGAAACAACGTGTACTTCCAATTCCCATTGCAAAAGGAGAACGAGTGTCTATGTTTAAAGAACATCAAAATCAGTTTTCCATTTCCACATCAGAGTATCAATTATGATAAGAAGCTGGTAAATCTAATAAACATAACCATCTTTAAAAAATATCATCATTTACCTAGAGTGCATAATTGCAGGAAAAAAAAATCCTATTGAGCAAACATTGTAGAAACTAAAAGAGCTCAAAATTTGTTGATTTGTAATGAGTAAAGTATACATTTAGTTACATAATACACATAGAAGTGGAGGACTTTGTGAATATTAATAGAAGTGGTAGCATTCATATTTTCACAGTGAATTAGAATTAAAAGAGTTACAATCCACAGCCCAACTACATAGGTTGATAGCGTCACTCATTTTATTTTGTGGCATCATTATCATCATGCATATGCATCTCTACTCATATGTTGCTTTCTGTCATCATCATCATGCATATGCATCTCTACTCCAGCATTTGAGAAAAAAAAAACCAGCAATAATCTAATATCTAATATAGGACTTAAATTATTTTACATATTTCAGACTATCATGGAAATTATTTTGAAATTTACATTTTGAGAGCCGATCAGCATTCACCCGTACCAGTTTTTATGTAATTCTTTCTCAAATCATATCTCAAGAGAAAATATTATTTTTCAATCACATTACTAAAGACCTAAACTGAAACACAACATTACAAAAACCCTAACAAATGTAATTAGCCCTAAAATCAAATAATATCCTAATACCATGCAAATCTTTTAAATCAATTTCATAATTCCGAGCTTCAAAAGGATAAATTTCGAAATTAAACAGAGCAGTAAAATATAAAGACAAAAATGTTACTGGATATCAATGATGACGCAGAGCGGTGAATTCCACGGCGGAGGAATTGGTGATTATTGGTGCTTACGGCGGCGGCGGCGGCGGCGGCGGTGGAGATGGAGCCTAACGATCTCCGTGAGATCGAACGATAGAGAGATCTCATCATCACTAATTTCTCCATATAGCTGCTTGAATGTGTGAAAAAATTTTAGCCCTTTTTGTTCCTTGTGATATATGCAAAAATGTGTTTTGTTGTTGCAAAAAGATAAAAGGACCAAGATGTTAATTTTCATATTTCGGAAGACAATTTACACTCTGAGTCCTCAAGTATTTAGCATGTATCGACTTGACCATAGATGTTTTTTTGACCCATAGATATTTTTTTCATATTTAGAAGCAGAGTCGTTCAATATTTAATTTGAAACCGTTTAAATCGTAACTAAATTGAAATAAAATTGAAAAAAATCCGAACCGAATTCGCATTCGAATTTTGATTCGGTTCAATTTACACATCTGAATTCGATTCTCGGTTTGGTTTTTGGTTATAAGATTTTTAATTCAGTTAAACCGAAAATTGAATTCAAAATCGAATTCAGATTAATAATATATTAAGTTATTAATATATGTATTATATATGTGGTATTTAAATTTCTTAAACAAGTTTATTCACATTTCAACCCTAAATTAACTTCACGTCTTTCATTTTCCATTCTAGTGAAACCCAAACACACTAACAATTACAATCCGAAATTGATTTTTTATGGTTATTTGGTTAAATTCGGATTTTTTCGGTTTTAACCGAAACCGAACCGAATTCGAGTTCGGTTTTCGATTTCCGTTTCGGTTCGATTTAAACTTTAATTTCGATTTTCAATTTGGTTTTCGGTTTTGCTCAAAAAAATTCAAAACTGAAAAACCAGAACCGAATAAACTGAGAAAATCGTAAATCGAACCGATGAACACCCCTATTTGGAAGAAAACTTTCACTTGGGAGTCCCACACAAGTAAATCAAACCGATGAAAACCCTTGTATCAATTTCACCCTTAAGAGAATCCACAGTAGTTCTTGTATTCACCTGTGTTATTGACTGCCACATCACTGTCAAACACACAGACCCTCTAATACTATACCCCAATTAATGAGTCCCACATTATATACTACTAGAATAATACTCACACATTGCGGTATAAGTAATGATGGTAGGTGATGGTAGTAGTAGTGGTGCTAGTAAAAAACTAATAATTGTTGTACGTGTTTTGTATGGAGTATAATAATTTTATATGATATAATAAATAGAAATTGTATTTATACATTTTTTTACATATATAGTATACTAGGTTTATACCCGTGCGATGCACGGTAATTTGTATCCGAGTGATGACATACCTTATTTGGTTAGGATTGTAATATATCGTATAATTAATTTATTATTTTTATATATTGTCATTATTATTTAATCATTTTATTAATTAAATATTCGAGGAGATTGCCATGTGGCATTCAAGTAGACGTAGTCACATGGCATTCAAGTTTACGTGACAAATTCTGGAGTCTTCGTTTATGCTCCTTTAGTATATATAGATATAGTAAATGTAATAGATTATTGGGTTTATTGTTTCGTTATGTATTAAATTTAACACGTTTTACTATTGTATGAGTCGAACTTTGAAAACTTCTATTGTATGTAGTGAGCTTGTAAATATCGTCTATTGTATATAAACTTTCCTTTTTGGGTAGGGCCAAGATAGAAAAGTTTCCGTTTTTGGCCTTACCCAAAAAGGAAAAGTTTCATACAATAGACGATATTTACAAGTTCAATGCATACAATAGAACAAATGAAAGCATGTCTCATACAATAATAAAACATGTAAATTTTAATACATAACGAAACAATAAACCCTAGATTATTAATATGAAATTATTTTATTAATGGAAATGATATAAATGAGTTAAGTGCAATTTAGATATTTACTTATGTTGAAATCAATTTTAAGATAATGGTAAAGATGATTTATATGTAGTTAGAGATAACTTAAAATACATTACATAATCCAATTTTATTTATATTTACTTCAACCTAAATTTAGTTTACGTAATGGAAAGAAGAAAAGAATCGAAAATTTAATGATGATCGTTGTGTAAATCTATAGCAAAAAGATTTTTTATTTTTTTGTGTATACTAACACTCCGTTCTTGAGTTTATTATAAGGTGAAAAGGAAAGGAAGTGGAAGGATGAAAATATTAAAGTGTGTTTTCTAGTTTTTTTCATTAAAGGAAGGGAAAAGAAGGAAAAGAAGGAAAATGAAGGAAAATGAAGGGGAGAGAAAGATGAAGTGCAATTTTGTTCTAGCATTTTCCATCCATATTTAAGATGAAAAGGAATGAACCATTTACTTCTTTTCATTTTCTTTAAACTTAAGAACACAAATAAGTAATTTATAACTTCCTCATTTTTCTTTCCTTTCTTCTTACTTACCTTCTCTTCTTTTCCACTTAATTTTGAACCCAAACAAAGTGTAAAAGAGGAAGCAATAAGAAGTAGCCCACCACCAATTCTTTTACTCGAGTGTTACCCATCATCTGGCTATTTCAATAACCTTTCCACATGGGCAGCTCCAGTGGTTCACTCGGATATTCTCTATCTACATGAGATCTTTCACCAGTATTCACGTTCTATTGCGTATGGTCTAATGTATTTCAATAACGTATTCATTTATATCCGTTTAAGGATTTTTAATTTGTTTGAGAGTTTGGGATTTACCCAAAAATTGTGAATTCCTAAAACCTCATCAATCTAGTGACCTTTTGTTGGGGAATACTGATTTACTAATCTTTGTTAGGGGTGTTTGGGATTGCTTATTTTAGGTGCTTATCTGCTTATTGCTTATTTTAACAGCAGATACGTAAAAACAAACACTATTCTGAAGACTGCTTATATGCTTATTTCTTAAGGAATAAGCATTTTAAAATAAGCATGTGGACAAATGCTTATATTTTAAATAGATAAGCACTTATAAATAAGCATTCTCAAACACCCCCTTAATATATACTCAAAATCAAATTCTTATTTTTCCTATCAAAAACAATTATATATATAAAAGTCCATAACAAACGAGATATTTACTTAATGTAATTTCATAATTTGTGTTGGGTCACAAGGTTCCCAAAACTTAGATACAGATTAAATAACAGTTATCTTAACGTGTTAGTTTATATCCAAGTTTTATATCAAACAAGTTTAAATTAATCTAGGCGGAAAACAAGATTAATTTTGACACAGAGTTTATTATGAATCAAAGTATTATTCACAATAAAGTGTTTGTCTCACACAGATGACAAAGTATTCAAACCCACACAGATGGTTTGAATACGATCCAAGTATTAGTATATTAAGATACAATTATCACTACAAACTTTAACAGTTAGTGTGGTAATGCTTTGAGCCTAAGCTTAAAGGTCTTGTATACTATTTTGCTTTGAGTGCTTGGATTACTTGGATACATAGCAGTGCTTTTTGAACTGCTATTTATAGAGCTGGGTGTAACTCTATATTATCCAGTTCATGCAGTTGTCCAAGGGATAACAGATGCATCTTGGGCAACTTTGCACGCCTCCCTTTTTGCTTTTCTTGGAAATAGAAAAAGCAAAAAGGTAAAAGGTTTCTTTGCTGAGAAGAAAACCTTTGTTCGATGTTTGACCTTTCTCAACCATCTTATCAGTTGTATCTAGCCTAAGGAAAGAAGAATATCTTCTGTACATTTGTACTTTCATTCTTCAATCTGTGCTCTTCAGTCTGTGCTCATCAGTCTGTGATCTTCAGTCTGTGAACTTCAGTCTGTGAAGCCTTCTGTATTCAATCTTCATTCTTCAAATGATGAATTCATAAGTCTTCAGGAAGAGCATGGCTTTCAGTCTGTGAGATTCTTCAGTCTGTGCAGCACAGACTCAGAAACAATTCTTCAGTGTGTGTAGCACAAACTCAGAAACACAGACTCAGGAATTTCACTAAGTTTCCTGAATACAACTAAGTTAGATTTTGACTCCTCAGATTTATAATTTTAGATTTGATCATTGTTTTTCCCAACAATTTGTTTATTAGATTTGTCGTTTTTCAATTTTGAAGAATAAATACGAATTACAATTTGATTTATAATAAAACAATATTGATTCACTTAAAAAGCAAAGCATTAATTATAAATAGAAGGTATGATTCAATAATAAAAAAATTGAGTTTCAAAAATTCAATAATATAAAACGATAATCAAACTTGAGTTTCTTTTTATCTTTTTTGCCTTTTCTTTTTATTTATTAATTATATTATATTATTATTAATTATTAATTATTAATTATTGGATGCATTAGATTTTTTTTTTGGCTTTATCATATATATTCTTGTCATATTTTGTGTGTGTTGATTAATATTTTTTATTACTTAAATTAAGATATATTAAAAAAATGTAACACCCGAAAATTAAAAGTATATAGATATTTTATTAAATGATCTATTTAAAATATTATTAGAAGTTAGTATAATACCATTAATGAGTTTGGAGTCAATATATAATGAGAAACAAATTGTGTGGTTAGAGTATTTGTTTCAAAGTCTTGAGGGACTAAGATGTAAACTAAACATTTGTTAGGAGGGTTTAAATTGCAATTTAGGAGGGGCTTGAGGGCCAATAAATAAATAAAAGTAATACAAACACCTTTGTAAATTCAGATTTTGGTGTGTGTGTTTTGTGTGTGTACGTGAGAAAGAAAGAGAGGGGAGGAGAGCAAGAACAAGGAATCACAAATTGAGTGAATAATTGTGTACATTCAAGCTTGTAATCATTCAATAATTCATCATTGAGGTAAGAATAACCTCATTCATCTTTTAATTTGATTGTTTTGGTGATTTGGGTATAAACCTTAACTTTTGAGAATTTGGGGAAAAGGGGATGCATGAGTATGGGAAGGTTATATGCTTGTTCTTGAATCATAAATGAGTTTATGTGAGTAACTTTGAGATAAAATAGATGAGTTATATTTATGTTAGGTGTTTTGATGATTTTGATTGAAATAGAGATTTTAATACATGAGATGATGATGATGAATAGTTGTTGAGTTGTTGTGGTTGTTGTTAGGGATAATCTAAATAACTATATGCATGAGATTTTTATGAGAAAAGTGTGTTAGTTACTAGTTGAAGTAAATTGAGTTAGAGATGTAAGAACTTGAGTTGATTGATAAATTGGTGCTATTGAGTTATAAACATAGTTGATTACATGTTTAATCTTGTTAAAAATCAGTCCTTATTATGCTAATTGAGTAAGTGTTTATCAATAAAAGTGTTTGGAACATATTTGAGTTGATTTGGCATAATTTTGATGAAAACCCGAAGTTGGACAGCATGTTGTGCAGAAAATGACCCGTTTTCAAAAAATCATAGCTAAATAACCGTAACTCGTATTTTAGTGTGGTCAGAGTCGTTGGAAAAGTATACGAGTCAACTTTCGATTAAAAGTTGTTTCAAGATCTGAAAGTGAGTTTAAGTTTGTCAAATATTAAAAGTGCTACAGGTTGTATAGAATGGTGTGTAAATTTGAGTGTTTGAATAAGTTTGTTTATTATAGAGATTTTAATGATGAGAGGACAGTTGTTGTTGATATGTTATTGTTGTTAAATATGAGCTAATAAACCATGGGCATTTGCCTATTATGAGAGAAAGAGTATATGTGATTAATTGAGAAATTGTTGTTTAAGTAACAACATTGAGTTTGTTGATAAATGAGACATGAGTTAGTAACTAATTAATGAGTTGATTATTGAGTTTATATGTGACCTTATGTGCATGATTCTAACTATATGTCTATAAAAGAGTCAAGAAGTTGTTAGAGCTAAATAAATCAAGATTTGCAAGGTAAGTAATGGGGGAGGGATTTACTAATTAACAATAATTGAGATTCTTAAGTGATGATCAAATATGGGTTAATAGTGATGGGCAAAATAGTTGATAAAATGACATTTGAGTATGCAATAAGAGTATGAGTAGAATGGGGGATTCAAGGATAAAAATGGGGCTTGAGAAATCTCTGTGACACCCGGCAAATTAGGCCGTCATTTGTACCTAAGCTAGGTCATTATTACGTGTATTTAGTTTGAAATAGGACTAAGTACAGTAACATTATGTATATTTTTATATACGCACGTACGTAATTAATTTTAATTACGCAATTTCAATCGGATGGAATCCGACCCGATAAATACGGGCGTTGGTGAAAAACATGTTCTTAAATAACGCAACAATATTAAATAATCGTTATTTAACTTATATTATTTCGATAATATGCTAAACGTCATACGTTTTGTATAAAACGTACCGTACGCGACGAAAACGTGCGAATCGCGCCCGACAACCGAACAAAACTTGATTTGTATTTCAACAACCTAAAATGAAGTATCCTAAATAAAACTTCAGTCAAAATTTACGCGAATAAATCGTTAACGAAAAACATAATAAATAAACGTTTAACGTTTAAACGAACGACGAAACGAACGCGTAAACGAGCACCGCGCGTAACATAAACTTGGTGAACAAAATTTAACACACCCACACCTCTTGTGGGCCCCCAAAATCTGCCCATGCTCAAGAACCCTCCCCATCCCCTTAAACCCCCTTAACCTTTTACTTATTCCACACACAAACACAAACCCACAAACACACACTTCGTCTCTTCTCTCCTCTCCCTCTTTCTGCGATTTTCCCAGCCCCCAAGCAGCCCCCAACACCACCACAAACCACTACAATCATCACCATGAACCACCATAGCACCACCATTTCAGTTTGCAAGAAAGCGCAAGGAAACGAGCTCTCGACCTCCATTTCTTCGTGTTTTCATCACCTTCTTTGTAAGGAACTTCATCCCCTTTTATTTTACTTGGAACATGTTTATTTTCATGTTATAATGTCCATTTAACAAGATTATATCCAAAAACAAAGTCAAAAAATATTTTTACAAACACAAAACGTCAACAGTTTTCTAGAAAGAAATGTAGCCCGAGTTCAAGGGAACTTTTCGTAACAAAACTTAACGAAAATGGATGATTCAAAAGACAAAAATTAAGTTTAAGGTGTTAGATTTTAGACCCAAGTGGTTTCGTAATTTTTCGACACCGTTTGATACCCGAAAACGATTTTACAAAAACATGTCGCTAGGCTGTCTCGGGTGACTAATTTTTGCATCAACTTCTCGAGCCTATAACATGAGCTACACAACTCCAAACGATATGAGGTTTTCGCCTAAATCTCACAACTCTTGTTAGCTTTAAAAGTAGTATGATTACAATGGGCATGTGTCCAGATTGGTCACGGTTGGACCTCAGAGCACAAAGGAAATTATTAAAAATACTTAGACTTATCCAAATTTTCTAGAAAAATTACTGAAAGTAGCAAGACATAGGGGAAAACGAGCCACAAAAACGACCCAAATTTCTGGAAAAATGACCACAGGGACTGTTTTTGTAAAAGTTTAAAAACGACGCTTTCGGGTTAACCACAAAATGCAATGGTAATTTTTCCTAAGCTTTAAAAACATATTTAAGACTTCCCTAAAAGTTTCGGGTCAAACCGAGCCCGTTTGGCCACGTTCACAAAACTTGGAAAAACTTAACAGCCTTACTGTCGCATCGGGCCCAATCCGATTGCGACACTAACATTGTGTCGCTAGAAATCAATTGAGTGTCGCAGATTGCGACACTGACCATGTGTCGCTCACCATCGAATGTCGCAGACTGCGACGCTAAACTTTGTGTCGCACAATTATTAAATTTTTCGACTGCGACACTAACTCCAGTGCCGCAACTTAATTAATTTCCTGACATCTGCGACACTAACCCTAGTGTCGCAACATCACTGATTTTCACATCTTGCGACACTGACTTTAGTGTCACATTCTAGTGTTGCTACCCAGTGTCGCCATCTAGTGTCGCAGAACACAGCAGATGGAAAACATGATTTATACCAAGGGTCGAACTCACGTATCAACCACTAAATCATATACGACACTACACATACATGGAATACATATACTCTTATAAGTATACAATGAAACAAACATAATAATAATGTCTTCGGGAATTATTATTACAAAACGTCACCAACGGGCCGTACACGTTTTCTAAACACAAACGATAAACAAACATTTGGACATACTAGTTGAGTGAACAACTAGCATAAATGGACATTAACCCTCCACTTGCATCATAAGTGGACATTAACCCCCAACTTACACACAATCTTATGCGTTTAGGGCGCTAGAAGGTTGCACTTTGGGACAAGAACACCCAGTATTCGATATACTTGCTTTCAAGACTGAGATGAGTCTCATAGCCCCACTTTTACTGTTTTATACTATGGGGTGAGATTACATACACTATTTTATAATCACAACTCTTATACGAGTTGCATGAGACCTTTAATCCACTAAAAGTCATCACTTTATCACAGTTCGGTAATTGTATAAGCGCGAGTATTATTGGATAGATCTATCGGGGATTGACATCCCCATCTGGGCTAGTCGCTCTAGCCAACCCACAGACGCATTAATATTTGATTGTTACGGGTGTATTGGATTATGCACCTGCCCGAGGCACAAACCAGGTTAAGCGTCGAACTGTGAGACTCATGGCAATAGTATACACTTATTTTGCAATTCGTGCAACACTGATTAAATCTTGTGATTATTACCAACTTTTGATAACTGTTTCAAACCTATGAACTCACCAACAATATGTTGACCGTTTTAGTATGTAATCTCAGGTTCGCAGACAAAGTAGGATGGCCTACAGGGAACTCTAGCTCGAGTCGCATGCTTTTCAAACAAACAGAGAGATTTTCCTGTATTACTATTTTTGTATTGGTAGTTATGTACTAAGATCTCTAGGCCTTCGTACGAACTCGTGGATTGAACAAAAATGTATTTTTGTGAACAACATATTTTATGAAATGTAATTTAAAACGTCTCATGATTAGTCGCGCCCCGACCCGACTTCCGCTGCACACGAAATTTAGGGGTGCGACAATCTCATTGTTATGCCTTGACACCATTGTAGTGTTTCTTTGAGTAGGAACAATATTGAGACATTGAGGATCCTTAATTGGTGTGTAGATTGATCATTTGAGTATGATCAATATTTTATTGTAGTTTGATCATTCGAGTATGATCAATATTTTGATGTAGTTTGATCATTCGAGTATGATCAATATTTTGTGGTAGTTTGATCATTCGAGAATGATCAATAAAATATCTTGTAGTAGTTGTTGGTTGTATTTACTTTACCATTACTTACTAAGCATGAGGCTTATTCCATTATTTGTTGTTGTTTTGAATAGGTAAGCTAATCGAGTCAAAGAGGCAATTTAGGCAATGAGCCAAAGATCGACTACTGGTGGGCTTGCTAAGTCAATCCCTTTTATAAATCATGCTCGTGATATATATATTGAAGCCCCATTTTGAGAATACAAATGATCCATTCGAGTATGATCATATTTTGTGATTGGAACTTGATGTAGTGATAAAGTTGGTATTTGGGTATAAATATTGATTTGGTGGTAATGTGAAAATTATTGAATTTAATGGAGTAGATTTGGTTACAAAGGAGTGGTGTATTTGGTTGATCTCAAATCTGCATTAGAGTTAAAGTTTGATGTCAAATTTGCAGGAAAAAGGTTGTGACTCAAAAGTTGTGTTTTATGGTATCTGCTGGTTACCCGGCGGATAGACCCGATACCCGGTGGGTACTTGATTTACCGAGTGGCGTACCCGGCGGGTACACGTGGTTTAAACGGTTACCTTCTTCAGAAATTTGAACAGAGATTTTGATCTAGTGGGCTACCCGACGGGTATCTGACAAGTTTCAGAAATTTGTTGTTTGAAGTCCAAATTTTAAATATGAGGATGTATTAATGTGTCTACGTTATTATGCTAATGTATTAAGACTTTATTAAATTAGTTTTTAAGTCGAGTAAAAAAAAAGGGGGGACGTTTCAAATATAAATGAATGAAATCATAAACAAAGATATGCACTAACAAATAATCAATGCACAATAAGTCGAGAATCACGAATGAGATATTATTGCATGGAAAGATAATCAAATATTGGGCATTTATCATTGTAAGAGATAGACTTTAAAATATATATATATATATATATATATATATATATATATATATATATATATATATGGATTTCTATATATAATTTTTTATATTAAGATTATAATCATCATGAAAAGTAAAACATATTAAAAGATATAAATAAAGAACAACGATGGAAGCATGTAAGGGCCTATGACATATATATATATATATATATATATATATATATATATATATATATATATTATGACACACACACACACACACACACACACACATATATATATATATATATATATATATATATATGGGCATCTAATTCTAATATAGCTTCATATTGAAAAACAAAATAATTTGTTGGCAAAAGTGATATACATAAAAGAAAACATAAACAAAAAATTATAATGTACTTAACTTGAAATCCATGTTTTTTCAATTCTGTTTGCCTCTTGATTTGTACTTCACTTCTAGCCGTTCCACTCTATCACTTTTCCGTTATTATGATTTTTTTGTTTCAAAATAAATTTGGATAAAATTTGTTTGTCGGATTGTCTATTACTTTTTAGCTTTCCTTTTATATATCCGTATTTGTAGACGAGTCATGTTCATCTATTTTAATATAATTAATGTCATTTAAGGGTTCCAATGAAAAGTTTGGTGTTGACTGTCTACTTTCAAAAAGGAATATACAAATGCCAAGTCTTAACCTGATAAAATAAGAAAATTTTCAAAAAATACTGACCCATTTTATGTTTGGAAAAATGATTGGTAGACCTAAATTTTTAAACCTAAATATAGACCTAAAAATTTGATTGGTAGATGTGACTAATTGATTGGATGAGATTAAGAAAGAGAAAAAATTCAACCAATGAGAGAAGTAAGTGTATCTTTAGATCTGTGTAATTAGTCTTATATAGCATTACTCGTTTGAAAAAATGATCGGTAGATTAAGAAAAATGTGGTATATTTAACTGCACCCTTAAATTTGGACGGAGTGAATATAAAGATAATTCAACGTCCATTACTTTTGGTGTTGGTTCCTATTACCAGACCTAAATCAGATCAAGAAGTTCAATTGAAAGCGCGGAATACAATCAATTAAACTATGCACTTTAAACATCACACAAATCAAACAATTAGCTTTTTATATCAATACGATCAATGAAGTGAACAATTTACACAGAATATCTCACAATATGCTCTCAGTCAATCTAGGTTCGTCACACATCAAACTGATCCCGAGAACCTCTATTTATAACCAAAACCTAACTGTCTTGCGACACAAGCCTTGTGTCGCAAGGCCCATCATATGCGACACTAGCCTTGTGTCGCTATTGCGACACAAGCTCCGTGTCGCCTAAACAGTGACATCAAAATCAATTTTAAAACAAATGCTATTTATATCACTAGCTAAAACATTACAAACGACTCAGACATAGAAAAACTGACAGACACATAAAACATGCATCAACAAACTCCCCCGTGTCTTCAGCTTGATCTTCAAAAATTTCTTCGTTCAGCTCTAGTGTTCTAACACTTCCAATTAGATGGGAAGTTTCCACCAGCGTGTACTCCTTGAGCCAAACAAATATTGACAACCTTCTGAAATCTCATACCCTGAATCTTGAACTCTTGATGATAATCAATCTTCTTGGCATGAAGGGCTTCAAGATCTTTCTTTGTCAGGTTAATCAAACTCAAAGGATCATACACTCTAATCTTGGCAGATTTAGCTTTCCATAGATCTTCAGGCTCACTATCAGGAATATACACTATTTCAGCTTCGCCTGTGTATCCATCATAAGTTCAAAGTTGAAACCTTCTCAAAAAGTCGACCGGAAGTTTTTCCAGAGGAATGAACTTTAATGTCTTTGGAGATTTGTACACAACTTTGATCCAGGGCTTGTTGGTAAGCGGATTTATCTTGTTCCTATAAATGTACCTCATCCCCAGATTTGGTCTCAAAAGATAATACATTTTGCTGTTGACCTCTTTCCTTAGTATTCTCTGCAATTGATTTGCCAATTCGTTGTTTGTGGGATTAATGATATTTAATTGAGCTAAGTGCAGTATCTCACAGTATGGTAGGGTGCTCAACACCTTGAAATTCGTAATGAAATACTGCATCCCATCTTTTCTTTTGATCACAATCACTTTATTCTCCTCGTCATACTTCCAGCTGATTATTTGACCTTTGTAGCGTTTGCTGCTGACTTTATAAAACTTGCAGGTCTTTGAAATATTTGATTCAGCAGCTGTGGAAGTAGGCGGTTCAGCAGTATCTGGAGCAGGAGTGGAAGCTTTAGAAGGTTCAGGCTCAACAACCTCTTCAGTGTCGGAAACTTCCATCTCATCTCCCAAATTCACCTCATCTGCATTCACATACTTTTCATTTACATTCTCTTCTTCAACATCAATATCTTGATCATTAGACACAAACTCTTCCTCAACAGTTTCAATATTTTGCTCATCTTCATTCAACAGACTTTGTAGATACTCAAGATTGGCTTCGGAGTAATCTACGTTCAGTGCAATTGGCTGTCCTGGAATTTCAGCAGAAGACACAAAATAATCTAAACAAATATTTTCATTAATAACATCATCATTTACATTTACATTTTCATCCTCAGTTGAACCGGAGGCCTTGATGATGTTTCTACTTGGCCTAACTCCCCCGGAACAACAGCCAGGGCCTCTAATTCTAGCAACCGACTCTCCAACTGAGGAACCCTAGCCGCCGTCTGCTCTAACTCGGTAATCTGATAGGCCTGGACTTGAATGACAACAACCTAATCAGCAAGCATAACACACATCCTTGTCATATCCTCTAAAATTTGTTGCAGAACGGCCGGTTGAGGTGAAGGATCAACAGGAGCAGAAACCGGTGCACCACGAGAGCGAGGATGAGGACGGGGCTCATAAGTAGCATCATCAGAATGTTGCACATCCCGGGGCCTTTTTCCCCGGTTAGACGGAACATGCACCCGTCCATGTCTAATCCGGCGTTGAGCGCGCTCATACCGGTGAGTATTATGAACTCGGAGGCTCTCGATAGTTGCCGGAGAAGGGCCATCGCCATCCGAGTCTGATGGCGTGTCATTCGGATCCACAGAAGAATCATAATCCGTAGCCGAAGATTCTTGTACAGGGACAGGTTCTTCCTGTACAAGGACATCAGCAAGTGTGTCAATGTCCATGAAAACCTCAGCTAGAGCAGCGTCCCGTTGAACAACAATGTTCACAAAATTTGCAGGATTAACCTGCGGCTACAGAGGAACAGCCGGATCATCAAATTCATCATTTGCCGGAGGGATATAACCCTCATTAATAACGTGGCCAAAAAGCGGAACATCTGGAGGAGCTGCAACTCCTTTGCCGTAGGAGTTACAGATAGCAAAAATCCTCAGGTTCATTGGCGTTTGACGAAAAGTAACGTCTGGATTCGTTGGAAGATCAGGCAGTTGATTATTCAAAAGTAGTTGAATAAACCGCGGGTACATGACACAAATCAAAGAAGTTCAATAGAAAGCGCGGAATACAATCAATTAAACTATGCACTTTAAATATCACACAAATCAAACAATTAGCTTTTTATATCAATACGATCAATGAAGTGAATAATTTACACAGAATATCTCACAATATGCTCTCAGTCAATCTAGGTTTGTCACACCCTTGCAGTCACTAAAATGATTAACTATCAAAAACCTGACGGCATCACCACAAACAAACATTAGTACTTATGAGACACCGAAGCCTTAATAGACTTGGGCTGTCCACTATCATCCATAACCATCACATTAATGAGTTTATGATATTTTAAAAACTCAGTTGATTTTATTGATGTGTCGTTTGTGTATTTAGGTTTCCAAACCTGGTTAGCTTCAGATGATTTGTTTTCAACAATGTTGTACTTTTTGACTTGAGGTCTACTAGGCACACCTTTGTTTACTCTAGCCATAGATTTTGGAGAGTTGGATGCACAACTACATACAGGCGATAACGAACCACGCCTTGAAAAGAATTTTTGAAAAAAATTTCTAAATAATGAAGCTATTGGCATCCCTCTACCAAACCTATCTAGGAATAATAACCGACAATCCCTAATGATGTGGCTTTGTTGACCATACCGAAAACACGACCGCCTTTCCACATACGGCATTTTCCAGTGACTCCCCTCACATTGTTTCGATGGATGATTTACTGAGGGAGGCTTAGAGGTTGAGGCATTTACAGAACATGAACACTTATGCGCACATGTTGATGTAGAAGCCTCTAAAGTTGAACAGGTAGATGTTGAAGGTTGTTCTTTAACAGATTTATTAATTATTTTCACTTTCTTCAGATTACTCACATATGATTATGAGTTATGTGAAGATTTTTCTTTTGAATCCTTCTTTGAGATTTTAACAGATTCGGATTCATTTACCACCTTATTTTTGCCCTTATTATTAAAAACCTTTTCAGATTCATTTGTAATTATATGATTTTCGAGTTTAACATCAACCTTTTCAATTTTAATCTTAGCCTTTTCAGTTAAGTCCTCTACCTTAACAATCTCTTCAACATTAATTGGAGGCACAACTTTAGCCTTAACAAACTCAGGCTTTTTAACAGTCGGTGATGTATCAGACACTGACTCAGCAACAGATTTTGTATCTACCTTTGAAAAGGTAGGTACAAAGTCTTTGGCTGCATCCTTTGAAGGCATTGGTAGATAGTCAAAAGGAGGTGGTACATAGTGGTAACCAAGACCAGCCTTACTCTTCGTATCTGACCTTTGCGATTGGAGGATCTCATCAAAGACCAGTGAGGATGTTGAAAAATTAGACAGCTTTCTTTTTAATTCAATTACTTCGTCCTGTGAGTCAGCAAGTTGCTTTTTCATAATCATTTTCATATTCATATAACTGTCTATTGCGTCTTGCTGACTAAAGATCTTGGCCTTAAGTGCTTTTCTTTCTTCGAAAACAGCATTTAGTTTTTTTTATCAAAAGCCATCTCATTTTTTTTAAATTTTATTTGCCTTATGAATTTGTTTTAACTTAGACTTAAGGCTTTCATTATCCTCACTGTACCTGTTAACTTTGTTAGTTAATTTGATACATGACACACAAGATAATGGCTCTTCAATAGGTACCTCAAGTTTACTCAAGATGTGAGCCATGAGAGTTTTATTTTCGCTCCGATCAGCCTGTGCACTCCAATCATAAGCTTCTTCATTCAACATTAGGAAGACATTTGAAGCGGTAGTAACAGGTTGCTTAGAAGGAGAAGGCTATGTGAAGCCAGATGGGGGCTGTTTGGTCTTCTCACATTCTTTAGCAAAATGCCCAAGATTCTGACAGTTGTAGCATCGCACTTTGCTTTTGTCGAAACCCAAATCTACATCAGTTTCAATGTCCATAACACTCTGCCCATAATATACACATTTGTGTGTGCATGATGAGTTAGATGCTTGTGAGGATGTTGATGGTTTATCAGAAACATCAACAAGTTTAACAGATTTAGAGAATTTTTCATTTGATTTGTCATTTTTATCATTCTTTAAAATCATTTTTTCGAGGCTCAGCCTTAGCTTTGCCTTTTCTTTGAAAAGCCACATCATTTAATTCAGTAGTTATGATATGATTTTCAGGCTTAACATTATCCTTTTTAATCCTCACATTAACCTCGTCGGTTAAATCCTCAATTTCAACTACCTCCTCTACGCTAACTGGAGGTACAATCTTGACCTTAACAATCTCAGGTTTTTTAACATTCAGAGACTTATTAGCATCAGATTTTATAGATTCAGGCTCCACAGTTGGCTTAGAGTCATCAACTGGCTTTTTAACAGATTTCGTGTCTTCCTTTAAAAATGAAGGCACAAATTCTTTGGCTTCATCCTTTGAAGGCATAGGTAGATGATTCTATCATCATAACACGATGATTCTATTTCTTATGCAAAGAGCATAAGAGTTTCTTGTTTACATCCTCAGTAGCTAACACCGCACCGCCATCAGTCAACTCACTTACCAGATGTGAGTAGCGAGTGAACAAAGCATTAAGAGATTCATTTGGCAGTATGTCAAACAATTCATACTGTTTTTTAATGAGCGCAAGCTTACTCTTTTTGTATCTCTCATTACCACCACAACGTTGTTCAATGGCCTTCCACAAATCATAAGCGATATCATTATGTTTAAACATCTTCAGTACATCAGCTGACATGCTCATTGTGATTGCCGAGTGAACTTTTCTTTCCAAATCCCAAGCCTTTTTCTCATCTGGAGTCAATGATTTGATAGGTTTAGGCGGAGGTACAGTAGTATGAATGCAATCAGCTAGTGGATGTACATAACGTTCAAGCAAAGGAATCAGCATGTCAGGATCATTATATGAAATGAAGGCTTCAAATCGTTGCCTCCATTCCACATAATCAGTATAAGCAGTAAATAGTGGAGGTTTATCGGTGCTTCCTACTTCATTACTGTGCTTTAATAGTTGAGTAAAGCTTTGAAGAGACATTTTGATACCTGCAAATTAGACAAAGACACACAAAAATTGTTTTCAAGTATAAGATGGCGACACTGAGGTTGTGTCACAGACGAATGGCGACACTAAGCTTAATGTTGCTTACCTGCAAAAACAAGTTAAAAGATTATGCGATACAAGAGTAATGTCGCTCTCAGAAGCAATTGGTGACATAAGGGTTGTGTCGCTATCAAAAGCAAAGGGTGACACAAAGGTTGTGTCGCTATATATTAATAAATCAAGAATAATCCAATTGCGACACAAAGGTTATGTCGCTGTCCAATGTCACTGTCCAATGTCACAAGTTTATGTCACACCCAATGTCGCACAAGTATGTCGCAGAAAACCTAGACACAACACAAAGTGAACTATGTCGCAAAAATTTCTTTGTGTCGCAGAATCCCTAGAAGCGACACAGAGGTTGTGTCGCTATATTGCGAAATCAACCGCAAATAAACCCTAAAATTCGAATGTTTTCGAAACCCCAACTAAAATCGACGATCAATAATCGAACGAACCTTCAAATATCTTTCAGAAATTGCAGACTTCAAGCTATTAGAACCTCTAATCAAGATTAATCACTAAAAAGTATGCAATTTGTAACATCCACCTACGGGGCCTAGTAAAATACGGATAATTTCCTAACTTTAAATTTATTATTTAATGTGTTAGGATTATTTTAGTATTATTATGTTTATTTGATAATATTAGTCAAAAGAATAAATGAATTATTGTGACTAATAAATAATTCGTTGTTTTAAAGTAATCTAGTTGACGGTAAAATAAAATAGTTGGTTTCGCATAATGGTTTTAGGTTCCAGACAATAGATTAAGAAGGGAACTAAAATTATAATGGTATTGGGTTAGATTAATATATATATATATACATACATATGTTCTCAAACCTTCTAAAAACTTTCCTAATCTCATTTTCTCATTTCATAACACATAGTCAAGCTTATAATTTCGTTCAATCAAATTGATAGCAACCTGAGTGTGATTCAAGATTAGAAAAACGAATTTCAGTAACATCATCATCATCTTGTTCTTGTAAGAATTTTAGTGTTTATAACTTGTTTTTATGAAATTAGTCAATTCATGAATTAATTGTGAAATAGAGGCTTGAAATATGTTACTTGATGTTATTTGATGCATATAAGTTGTTAGAAAGCTTGTTAGAATGATAGGAAGTCGAATTTGTGAGTTATGGAAGAAGAAAGTTCGGGTTTTTGGTTACAGCAGGCTCGGTTCGCAGCTTGCAAGAAGAAGAACTTAGTTCGCGAACTGAGTTGTTGCGATGCGAACTGAGTTGCTGCGATGCGAACTGAGATGTTGTGCTGCGAACTGAGATTCACGAACTGAACCTTGCGAAGCGAACTGAGATTATTGCGAACCGAGAATCTCTGCGAACTGAGATGTTGCTTTGCGAACTGAGATTTTAAAAGTTTTATTTTGCAAATTTCAAAAGTGCATAAGTGTTAGTGATACTTTTAGTGACTAAAAATTTACCCAATTTTCATTTAACACGGATTGGACCGAGATTCGCATGGTCATTCGAAAACGGTCCAATAATCAAAGCTCTTTTTAAATGAGCCTAGGCAGTTTTAGACCTTTCGGGGTCATCTTGGGGTCGAAAATGACATTTTTCAGTTTTTAAACAACGTTTCGGGATTTTCTGGTTTCACTTCGGATTGAACATTTGTTTCTTAGACTTCAGGGATTTTTCTTGTTCGCTTAAATATGTTATTATGATGATTGAGTAAATAATTATATAAGTGCATTGTTAAAACTTGGTAATTATTTGTCATTTCGATACTATGTATTGAAATATGTTATATGATTATGGAATGAGTTACTAACTCATTATTTGTTGTATTCTCAGATCAGCAGAAGACTCGGTAACATTAGACTTCTGAGTTGTTGGACTGAGACTGACAGGTGAGTGGATCTGGAACTCACAAGTTTGATTTGGTTGTAACGGTTTGGTTGCAACAAGTAAACGTAGATATAATTAATAGACTGTTTAGTCTGATTTGCTGATTATGAATCTACGTGCAATGTGGCTTTCAAGCATCAGTTGTTATTAAAGAGGTCAACGTATTGTTGGACTTGATTATTACATGATTACAGATACGGGGTCTTGTACATGTGTTGTATTAAAACCTGTGTTGTGTAATGGTAGTATCAAGTTATCGGTATATTCTGTATAGGCCAATAGAGATTGTGATAAGCGTTCTTTGAGGGCCACCGCGACAGTAGGATTCCTCAAAAACCACCGATCCTCTTTGACGTTATGTGTTTACGATTAATTGATGTAAACAGATTGTTATGCTAAATTGAATTGTTAGTTTCACATTCATTCACTTAGCTTTGTGCTAATCCCCCACCTTAATCCCTGCAGGTCATGATTGAAATGGGCGGACAGGAAGATTATGTTTGAAATGAATGTTTGACGAGCTGGCAACTCTGATATGTTTTTGATAACTTAAATGAAAGTTGAAATTATGTAACACCTGGTTATGTACGATGTTTTAAACAGTATATGTACATTATATAAATGTTAATAATGCAATACATGTTTTGACCTACGCTTCCGAAATAAAAGAATATTTTATACCATACGAAGAGAGGGTGTTACACAATTTAACCAGAAAAAAGTACAAAAATGATCCAATACCACAAAATCTCACGATTTTGGCTCTGATACCACTTGTTGGTTCCCATTACCGGACCCAAATCGGATCAAGAAGTTCAATTGAAAGCACGGAATACAATCAATTAAACTATGCACTTTAAATATCACACAAATCAAACTATTAGCTTTTTATATCAATACGATCAATGAAGTGAACAATTTACACAGAATATCTCACAATATACTCTACTTCAATCTAGGTTCGTCACACATCAAACTGATCCTGAGAGCCTCTATTTATAACCAAAACCTAACTGTCCTGCGACACAAGCCCTGTGTCGGAAGGCCCATCATATGCGACACTAGCCTTGTGTCGCTATTGCGACACAAGCTCTGTGTCGCCTAAACAGTGACATCAAAATCAATTTTAAAACAAATTCTATTTATATCACTAGCTAAAATATTACAAACGACTCAGACCTAGACCGATTGACAGACACATAAAACATGCAACAAATTATATAGAAATGTTATCTAATGTTCATATTATTGACAAACAAAAATCAAAAACAACAAAATAAATGTTAGACTATAAAATATATGAACTGTTCCTATGTGCTCATATCATATGTGCACATGTGAACGAAAAATATAAATTTGATTTTAAAGGTTATTTTGATGTTTTCTCATACTATTTTACTTTTAACCTTAATATACATCAATGTTCACATGTGATTGAATCATTAAACGTGTTAAAATCCCTATAATTTAAAAGTTCTCACAATTTTGTACGTTTTTGTAGTTTTCATTTGAACCTTTAGCTATATATATATATATATATATATATATATATATATATATATAGTAGCAGGATCAGAAAAGAAGAAAATTTAGGGAGAGAAGAGAGAGAATGATTTTTTGTTATTATAATTCAATACTTTATTGATATGATTCAAATTTTTATTAATATAATTATATATTTTATTGCTTTGGTTCATTATTTAATTAATAAGATTTAGTGTTTTGTTGCTGTGATTCAAAGATTATAGTAATAAAAAATTGAATCTTAGAATAAAAGTACTGAATCATAGTAACAAAATATGTTTCTTCCTCTTCTCTCCCTAAAAAACTTTCTCCCTTTATCCCACTTCTATATATATATATATATATATATATATATATATATATATATATATATATATATATATATATATAATTGAGATCATGTGAAAACAAGAGATAAAATAAAAATAGTGAAAACAGTTGACCTTTATAATTTTATAAAGTGTGAAGTTGATTTTTTTTTTTGCTTCACACTTAATTTTTAAATGTGAAGCTTATTTTTTTTGGCTTCACATAAAATTTACGAATTGTGAAGGTTGAAAATTAAGCTTCACACATTCATAAATTTATGTGAAGTTAAAAAAATTAAGCTTCACAATTAAAATTTTTTTAACTTTCTGTGAAGCAAAAAAAAATAAATGTTCACAATAAAAATTTTTTCGAAAATAAAAAGGATGTAAGGGTTCACAGTAAAAAACGTATGTGAAGCGAAAAACATATAAGTTCAAAACTAAATAAAATTGTGAATACAAATTGAGATCGTTTTCACCGTTTTTATTTTAACTTCTTATTTTCACCAGAACTCAACCATATATATATATATACCTATATATATACATATATATACACGTATATATATGTATATATATATATATAGGAATGGGATAATGTGAAAACAAGGGGATAAAATAAAAACGGTGAAAACATATTTCAACCCTTATATATATATATATATATATATATATATATATATATATATATATATATATATATATATAAAGGGGTGGAGATAAAATAAAAAGGGTGAAAATAGTTGACATTCACAATTTTATTAAGTGTAAAGTTAATTTTTTTTTGCTTCAAACTTAATTTTATATGTGAAGCTTATTTTTTTTTGGCTTCACATAAAATGATGAATCGTGAAGGTTGAAAATTAAGCTTCACACATTCATAAATTTATATGAAGCTAAAAAAATTAAGCTTCACAGTTAAAAATAAACTTCACAGTTAAAAAAAATGTAAAGGTTCACAATAAAAAAACGTATGTGAAGCGAAAAAATAAAAATTCACATATAAAAAATATTGTGAATACAAATTGAGATCTTTTTCATCGTTTTTCTTTTAAC
Source organism: Gnaphalium uliginosum (assembly GCA_963930675.1). Lineage (NCBI taxonomy): Eukaryota > Viridiplantae > Streptophyta > Magnoliopsida > Asterales > Asteraceae > Gnaphalium > Gnaphalium uliginosum. The sequence goes on along the minus strand of OZ005684.1, from coordinate 39,442,514 downwards.
TTCTTGTTTTCACCAGAACCCAATCATATATATATATATATATATATATATATATATATATATATATATATATATATATATATATATATATATATTATAGTCATATTGCACCAATTGGTTATTGCCCAAGTGGGACTGCCACCGCAAACCTCTAGACCTCATATGTGTGATCGAAATGTCAAGGGTTCGAATTCGTGCCTCAGCATATGTGGGTGATTTGTGGACAAGTGATTTTCCCGACGTTGATGCTCCTTGCGGGTGAGACGAACGCGTACCATTAAAATATAATACGAGAGTTAGGGGTACCTTCTAAATTAACTTTTTTTTACTAGTCATATTTCATGAGAAATGAAGTCCATTTCAGTGTGTCAACGCTAATAATAAAGAGCAAATTACCTAGATGGTCGGATTTAACCTACAATATCTAAAAATGAACAAAATCTACGAAATTATCCAATTTGGTCAAAGATCTCGCTCCATCACATCATGTAGTTCGCTCCAATTATCAAAAATACGCATGAATTCGCTCAAATACCAAATAATTCGCTCCAAACAAAGTCAACAAAAGTGTCTGGAGCGAATTCCTAGGCATTTTGTTTTATTTGGAGCGAAATGTAGTGTTTTTTTTGTAGTTGGAGCGAAATGTTTTGCATTTGAGCGAAATATAGTGTTTCTTTAATTGGAGCGAAATGTTGTGAATTTGAGCGAAATGTAGTGTTTTTTTTTCAATTGGAGCGAAATGTTGTGAATTTGAGCGAAATGTAGTGTTTTTTTGTAATTGGAGCGAAATGTTGTGAATTTGAGCAAAATTAGGCATTTGAGCGAATTCATGTGTATTTTTAATAATTGGAGCGAATTGTAGGGCATTTAATTGAAGCGAATTGTTGAGCATTTGAGTGAATTCATATGTATTTTTTAGAAATTGGAGCGAATTGTGTCTTGACCATTTTGGATATTTTTCAAAATTTTGTCTATTACTAGCCTCTCAAATTTGGGGATCAATGTGTAATACTTTATTTAATCATAAAAGCCAGGGTATGTTTGGAACACGGCTTTTAGATGATGCTAGTAGATTGAACTTCTAGTTTTAATAATCTCAATTCCTTTTAACTGAATAAACTGTGTTTAACAACAAAAATAATAATAAAGATTATTAAAAAAAGAATCTTCGAGAATTCTTTAATTTTCCAGAGATCATTTAAGGAGCTTCTAAAAAAACATCTACACCGTAATCTCCGACTCGTGTTAATTGTTGACAAGCGTAACCTTAGTTATACTCTCTTCATCCAATAGTAATTATTATCTAACAAAAAATAAAAATAAAAATATAATTATTATTATTGTTTTCTCTTTCTTAATTTTTGCATTCTTCAAATAGTATGCTCAAGACCAAAATAAATAAAGATATTGCCCATTTTGCGTGCAAATTGCAACCTTCACTGACCATTATTTCTAAAACATTGTCACCATAGTCGGTATTTGGTACAGTTAATATCTTTCTGTGTATGTGGTTGATTGGTTGCTCTATCACTCAATCAAGAAAAAAATGAGTCTTAGGTCGAAAAATGTATTCCTAAATTTGAGTCTAAAAATTTAATTGGTGGATAGAGAGAATGATTGGTAGAGAAAAGTAAAGAGAATAAGTGGTATTCATGTATCATACATTGTATGGATTAAATCTAGATTTAAACATTTATTTTAGATAAATTTAGCATTACTCCTCAATCAAATATCGTATATTTTTGGAATCTCGGCATCAAACTAAATCATATTCCTCTCTAGTAAGTATTTATTGGCCTCAATACCAGCTTTTGTTACACGTAGACTTCTATGCGAACTGAACGTTCAGTGAACAATTCGCGAACCGTTCTACGGGAAGTTCATTTATGTTAGTTCGTTTCGTTATATGAACGAACATGAACAAAATTTTTACGTTCGTTTAATTATATAAACGAACATGAACATAGGTCTTGTTCGTTCATTTATATTTGTGAACGTTCGATAACATGTCCGTAAACGTTGGATAACATGTTCGTTTGCTAACTAATAATTTAATTAAATTAATACATATTTGTATATCTAATTTAATCTCATCTAAATTCTATTTAATAGTATTAAACATTTAAATATTTTCAATTTAAATATAATAGAATTAACCATAGATAATTTTACATTTCCCTCTCACATTTAACTTCACTTGGACCTCTCTCCATCCACTAGTTCCGGTGTCCAAGATTTCCCTCTCATATTCGTTCGTTTGCGTTCCTTTACGTTCGTGAACAAACAAATTTTCTTAATGAACGAACATGAACAACAAAATCCGTTCGCTTATCCGTTCGTGTTCGTTCATTTGTTCGATAAAACCTTATTGAACGAACACAAACAGGCGTCGTTCGTGTTCGTTCAGTTCGTTCAGAGGCCATGTGACTTCTTAAAATGTCAAGAATTGGGTTACCATGGAAGATAAAAGTTTGTAACCAGGTAACACCCTAAACTTATATTCTTTTCTAATAATGTAATAGTAAATGCATCAAAATTTATACAAAAATTAGTTGCGTAGCTTCTAAAAGAAATTATAAAGTCACAATCTACAGCTCGTTTTAATTGTTGACAAACGTAACCATAGTTATATCATATGGCCAAAATATAAAATAAATAACTTTACTTTACGTATCACCTAAGGCCGGTGCCATCGGGCTTCTTCGATTGGCAACCGACGAAGGCCGGTGAACCGATATCATTGGCACGGCTTCGTCGGTTTGGGGTCTTTGGTTTGGCGACGAAAGGAAAATGTAGGTCGGTGGTGCCCACATGCTATTTTTTATTTTTTTTTAAATGTAGCCATTAACAAAGTTATATATATAAATATAAGTAGGAGACAAAAAAAAGCTGTTTCTTAGGTTCTTGCGTCCCTCCCAAAAGTAATTAATCTGGGGTTAAATAACAGAATTTGATGATGTTAAAATCAGACTAGGAACCAAAAACCAGATGGAATAGTTATTTTTAATTAATTTTAACTCTTTTATCCAACCCCAAACACACTTAAAATAAACACACAACTAAACTTCAATTCACACACACTTTTATCTTCCATTATCTCAATCAATACATTATTCTACCCAATTATTCTATACAATTCAACACTTTTCTTTATCATTCTTTCACTTCCAATTCAAAAAATATGTTTAACCACAATAATAATGATTTCTATCAAAATTTACTCAACAATCCCATTTACCCCAATTCACCGGCTAACTCATCTTCTGCAACTATCTTCAACAATTCAGCAACCGGTTTCACCTCATATCAATCACAACCCCAACCATGATATCCCCAACAACCACAACCACAATATGGCTACCAACTATGGCTACCAACAACTACAATATGGGTACCAACCATACTAGAAAATGGTGTTAAAACAGTAGTATGGGTACCAACCATACTACAAGTGAAGGTTTCTTTATCATTTTCAATTTAAATATAATAGAATTAACCATAGATAATTTTACATTTCCCTCTCACATTTTACCTTCACTTGGACCTCTCTCCATCCATTAGTTCCGGTGTTCAAGATTTCCCTCTCATATTCGATCGTTTGCGTTCGTGAACAAACAAATTTTCTTAATGAACGAACATGAACAACAAAATCCGTTCGCTTATCCGTTCGTGTTCGTTTAGAGGCCACGTGACTTCTTAAAATGTCAATAATTGGGGTACCATGGAAGATAAAAGTTTGTAACCAGGTAACACCCTAAACTTATATTCTTTTCTAATAATGTAAGAGTAAATGCATCAAAATTTATACAAAAATTAGTTGCGTACTAGTCATACTCCATTAATTAGAAATGAAGTCTGTTTCAGTGTGTCAACGCTAATAATAAACCTTTGATTGCTGGTAGTTTGAATGTCGACCCACTAGCCTCTCATGTTTGGGTTCAATGTGTAATACTTTATTTAATCATAAAAGCTATAGGATATATATGGAACAACGCTTTTAGTAGATTCAGCTCTTAATTTTAACAATCTCAAATAACAAACAAATCTTTGAGAATTCTTATTCAGCAACAAACAAATAACAATAAAGATTATTAAAAAAAATCTTTGAGAATTCATTCTCAGAGATCCCTTTTTAAGTAGCTTCTAAAAAAAATTATAAAGTCACAATCTACGGCTCGTTAATTGTTAGACAAACGTAACCATAGTTATATCATATGGTCAAAATATAAAATAAATAACTTTACTTTACGTATCACCTAAGGCCGGTGTCATCGGGCTTCTTCAATTGGCAACCAACGAAGGCTGGCGAACTGATGTCATTGGCACGGTTTCGTCGATTTGGGATCTTTGGTTTGGCGACGAAAGGAAAATGTAGGTCGGTGGGGCCTGCATGCTATTTTTTAATTTTTTTTACATGTAGCCATTAACAAAATTTTATATATATATATATATATATATATATATATAAGTCGAGACAAAAAAAAGTTGTTTCTTAGATTCTTGCGTCCCTATGCCCAAAAGTAATTAATCTGGGGTTAAATAACAGAATTTGATGATGTTAAAATCAGACTAGGAACCAAAAACCAAATGGAATAGTTTTTTTTAATTAATTTTAACTCTTTTATCCAACCCCAAACACACTTAAAATAAACACACAACTAAACTTCAATTCACATACACTTTTATCTTCCATTATCTCAATCAATACATTATTCCACCCAACTATTCTATACAATTCAACACTTTTCTTTATCATTCATTCACTTCCAATTCACAAAATATGTTTAACCACAATAATAATGATTTCTATCAAAATTTACTCAACAATCTCATTTACCCAATTCACCGGCTAACTCATCTTCTGCAACTACCTTCAACAATTCAGCAACCAGTTTCACCTCATATCAATCACAACCCCAACCATGGTATCCTCAACAACCACAACCACAATATGGCTACCAACTATGGCTACCAACAACGACAATATGGCTACCAACAACTACAATATGGGTACCAACCATACCCGAAAATGGTGTTAAAACAATAGAAATTTATCCAAAAGCGTATACCGTCAAACTGGGGACAACACGAAGTTGCAATGTTTGAAGAAACTAAGAAAATTTAATAAAGAAGTATCAAGAAGATTTTAAATTGATGTTCGGAAAGGATACGCGACAAAGTGGGTTCTCCGACAGCGAATAGATTCGTAATGAATGTTATTTTAATTATCGTAATGTTCTTTTTTTAATTATCGTATTGTTTTATTTTAATCATTGTAATTTTTTTATTTTAATTAATGTAATATTTTTTAAGTTTAATGAAAGAGTTTTTAATTAATTTCTGTTTAAAAAATTAAATTAATAGTCAATAGGTCCCAGAAATGAAACTGAAGAAAGGACTGTTGACAGTGTTTAGTCAGTCTTTCATCAGTTTTGATTGTGCTGACGTGACCGCTGAGCGGACAAAACTGATGAATGGACTACTGTGAGTGGTCTAACTAGTTTGTTGGTTGTACACTTTTCTGTTGGCTATGGACTCACGGGTATACTTGGAACAACCAAGAGCCACATGTACCCCTTGCCTTTTTCGTGCACTCAAAAACTTTATAAATATAATTATATATATGTACATAAATATAAAATAAAAAAGAGATGTTAAACCGTAGCACTCCGATTCGTAAGGCCTCAAAAATAATAATATACATACTTGAATTTTTTTATTAAGAAATATAAGAAAGAGGCTTGATTGTGTTAAAGTTGATGGTGTCGTAATAATTTACATACTATTGACCATGTATAGCACTGTATGGATAGGGCTCATTTTTGTGATTCGTTTTTTTATTAGGCATTGAAAAACTTAGATACGGTCCTGCTAGAGCTAAATATTGTAGCTAGTTATTACTCTTTCACATTATCAGCACTATTTCCGTGTCTGCCCTATTACGTGAGTGACTTGTTATTAAATAGCTCAAGATTATCATTATGTATTTATACAATTTTTTAATGTTTTTATTTGATATTTGAAGATATCTAAATGGTTGTTATTATATAGATTAAAAATTAAAAATGCTATGGTATTATCGCATAAAGTCAAATATCACAGTCGTTTTAGATGGACGGCGAAGTTGACTATTAGAGATTCACTTGCATCTCGTTTTTGACATGTTTAGAGTTATTTCATATTTTCATTGTTGAATATTTTTGTTACTTTTTAATCGTTTGTTTTAGTTTATTTCCGAAATAAATTAAGTAATACTACTTTTGTGTTAGTTAGTTGAAGAAAGAAGGGTTTATTGTTACGTTATTCGTTAAACTTTGAAATTGTTATTATTGTATGGTTCAACTTTCAAACCATCTATCGTATGATATAAACCTTCTAATACCTCTTATTGTATGTATGAAACTTATAAAAATGAGCCAATATATATAGCCAAAAACACGAAAAGAAACATACAACAGAGGTTTTAGAAGATTAACCTCATACAATTATGGTCCAAAGTTGCGTATATAACGAAACAATAAATCTAATAAAGAAAGAAAGAAAACCAATTAAGATGAGAAACAAGGTTGTAGATTTTTTTTTTATTCAAATGAGTACAACAACATTTAAAAACGTGGGACAAAGTGAATTTTGCGATACGTGGGGCATTCTTATTGGTTTCTCCATTCTCACCAAAATTCTTATTCTCATTTGAACCTCACTCTTTATTTTTTTTTCGGTTGGGGATCTAAGGGGCAAAGGGGATATGAGGGGTAGGAGAGGCACAGTGATCCCCACCGTCCATTTTAAAATCTAACGTTCCAAATGATGACACGTCACACGAGTGTGTGTTTTGCAAACTCTTTTGGGCGGAGAGACTTATATGCAATTTAAATTAAATTAGTTTTAGTGGAGGGACCTAAATGCAATTTACATAAAATGAGGAGATAGGGGTTAAACTTTTGGACAGTCATTTTTTGTCTTTCATATCTCATTTTCACTTCACAAAAAATACACACAGCACACAAATACTCTCTTTACACACACTAAATTCACACAAACACACAAACACACACACACTCACCACCACCTTTCACTGCCACCACACCACCTTTCACCCTTGCCACCACATTCACCGCAGCCACCACCTTTCACCGCCGCTGCCACCTTACCCGCAACCACCTTTTACCACCGCCACCACCTTCACCACTACCACCACCTTTACCACCACCACCACCTTTACCACCACCACCTTCACCGCCACTTTCACCGTTACCGTTCACATTCACCGCAACCACCACTTTCACCTTCACCGTCCACGTTCACCACCACCTTCACCGTCCACCACCACATTCACCGTCATCATACACCGCCACATTCACCACCTTCATCTTCACCGTCCACCACCATCTTCACCATCTAGATCTGAAAATATAGATGTAGATCTATTTTTAAGATCTAGATATACTTTTTCAGATCTATATCTAAAAATGTAGATCTGGAAAAAGTCACTGCATTTTACGTATAAGTTACTGCATTTTAGATCTAAAAATAGATTTAGAAATAATCAACTGCATTTTACATATAACTCACTGCATTTTAGATCTAAAAGTAGATCTAGAAATAATCAACTGCATTTTACGTATAAGTTACTACATTTTAGATCTAAAAGTAGATCCAGAAATAATCAAGTGCATTTTACGATTATTCTACTGCATTTTACATTCTCTATATTTGATTGATAGTGATTGATGATTTTTGATTAGTTATTTAGTGTATGAAACTTGTTGAATTTGTGAAATATTGATCTAGATCTAAAAAGTAATCTGAAAAGTAGATCTACTTTTTAGATATAAAAAGTAAATATGAAAAAATCAACTGCATTTTACAATTCTTCTACTGCATTTTAAGAAACAATGATGTGTAAGTGAAATTTGAACTGCATTTTATTTTTTGTATTGCAATTTTTTTTAGGTATATTACCAGGTTTTCTGTTTAGAAATTTTTTTAGACTTTTTTTGAAAAAAAATTCGGACAATTTTTCGGGTAGATTCTCAATTTTTTCGAAATTACAAAATAGTCTCTGCTGACAAAAAGGGGGGGGGGGGGGCGTGGGTTCTGCCCCTTATAAAGAGGTTGCTCATCTGAACCCTACCATTTTTTTTATCTTTTAAAAATAGTTAATTGGTGTTTAACTTCTTTTTTTTTATCTTTATTTATCGAATTTTAAATGTTGAACCATTAACTAATATGATGTTCAAACTGAATTACAAACGTGCAAGTTGTTATTCGAACTTATTTTATGCAGTCATTGATTCTGATTAAATGAATTTATTATATTTATATAAAATCATAATTAATTATTGTTATCAATCAAGTCTTTTAATAAAATAAACGAGAAAATGACTACAAAAATTCAAAAAGCATGTCATCATTAATTAAAACTATTTTGTAAATTGTCATAGAGTGGACCTTGTAATGTTTATTTTTATTCATTAGTTTATTACAAAACGTAGTATTCCATAGAGTTATGACATTGTTTTTTTTTTCCCTTTTAACATATATTGCAAATCATCATGAAGGTCACCGATGTTGATCTAATAAAGAAAAGTATAACTCAAAACTCAAAAGACACGCATGATTAAAGTCTTGTTACTCTTGCACATATTAATTAATTCTTCTCCTTCTAGAGCTAGTCATTATGGTTAAATTAATAAACATGATTGTCAATTTAATCCTGAATTAAAAGTTGTAAATTTAAATTAATTTATTTAAGTTTCAGAATTATATCTCTTGAAAGTCTGAGGGGCTATTTGGATAATTACTTAAAGTCTGGGGTAGCTGCTTGGAATAAAGATGATTGGTGGTTGATGTTGAAGTTCATGAAGTCCAAGGGCTATCTAGTCATTCTTAGATAGTTATATGAATTTTTCTCATCTTTCTCAATCAAATTAGGGTTGTGAACTTGTGATATGTAGTTGTTTATCATCATGATAATTCATATAAAACAGGTTGAACACTTAATAGTCTTCACATTATTATCCCTTGTTCCAGAATATAATGTGTTGCTCAATTAATGAGCTTGATATAAGTTTCAAACAAATTGCTTGAAAATCAAACGTTGCATTTATGACAAGTATGAGGTTTTGGCGGTAATACTGTTGCTGCTAGCCTTCAAGGTACGACTTTAGTAGAAGACTATGTAAATAAGTCAAACGTGATACACAAATTAGGTTTTGTTGAATTTAATTTATAGTACTATAGCTGTTACATTAATAATAATGACATCTTGTTAAATATTGAAAACCTTCTAGATTATTTTGTATTACAATGAACGTTGTTATAGAGTAATGAGTTACAAAGAAACCTTAAAAATCATAATGAATCGTAACGCATCTATAAAATTGAGTTGGACGTACTAACTTTAACTATTCATAATCTTAAACTAGAACTCAATTTATTCATTAATAATTTCAATTCTATTTTTTCCGAGTCATTTTCTTAATTAAGGTCAAAATACATTTTCTTAATTAATTTCAATTCTCTAGTACCTTGAACTTGTAAAGAGATATGATAGTACCCTTAACTTATAAATTCGATTAAAAGTAGGACTTCCACTCACTAAGTCGGTCACGTGACAGTCACATGCCTTCTCCCTGTTAAAAAACTTGTCGGGGTACCAACTCTAAAATGATACAACTTTCATGTATATCCTCAAAGACCCTAAACATAATTGATTTTTTCTTTCTCTATCATTCAATTTCATTATAAATTCTTAAATGGTTCCAAGTTCTCGCAAACAATTTTTTTGTTCTAGCAAGCAATTCTTTTATTCTCGTAATAAGTACTATTAAGAAATTAGTAAATGGTTAAGTCAATGATTTTAAACCGTTAACAATTTCTCAAACATGTAAGAATTTGTTTTTTCAATTCACGAACAGTCGAATGTAGGTCTATCATTTGGGTCAGGGGTTAGAAGGAATTGAAATTTTCACAGATTTAAAATTTTTAAATCAATTCCTAAAATTTTACTCCCTATATAGGCATGGTTTTAAAGAGCGGCGAATATATGGGCCTTCAAAATTAACTAACAATAAAAGTTGGTCCCGTTAACAGTGGCGAAGTCGAAGTCAGTATTTTAGATCACTAGTTGCACAAGATAAATAATGAATATCGACGTGCCAACACAAATATCTATTATATTATTTAAAGTTACTAACATTACTTCAATATATATTAAACCATCAAATCATGGCATCAAGATAAGCATATACACACTAAATATTCAAAATTAATGAATAAAGTCTCACGTTACTATTAAAAGTTTAAAACTATAATTATTAAATTAAAAATAATGATAAAACATTTAAACTCACAAAATTTACGATACAATCCTAGACTCCTAGAGTCCTAAATACTCTAGATTGATAAATTATAAATTTATACATAGCAACCACAAATTAACTTAAGAGATTGAGAAATTAAATGAATTGAATGAAAAGGTAATGGAGGATGCAAATTGAGATTGACTTTTAGAATAGCAATAAGTTGATTGAGTTCTAAATATTACGAAGTATTAGAAAATTGAATGCCCGAGGATATTACTTTAAATAGAGCATAAAAATATAACATGTAGTACATTATTGGGCTTCTTAAAGACAAATTGAGCCGGTAAAAATTGAAGAATTACATCAACTTGATAGCACAATTTAAACTTGATGGTATAACAAACGTAAGGCCCACTTGTCTTAACACTTTCTGAATCAAATTCACTGGGGTCACATGCTACTAGTATTAAAAACGTGGCTCTGACACTGCCCTTCAAGTTTTTTTAACGAAGAGACGGCATGTGATTGTCACGTGATCGAGTTAAGGGTACCAAGTTTTTACAAGTTTGGTATGATAGATGACATGATTAGCCAAATTCACATTACCAATATGTATTTTGGTCATTAACTAAAATGTAAGATTCAGAGGGGCAGCTACTATATGAGGGGTAGGCAGCCAACTCTCCATCTCAGCTCTTGATTTTTTTGATCAACGGTCCAGATTACTGTATTTTAAATTCACTGCATAATAAACATAAAATGCACTGAATTTAAAATGTAGTGAATCTGTGTAAAATGCAGTGAATTTAAAACGAAGTGAATCTGGACCGTTAGAAGAAAAAAAATCAAATGATGAAATTAATTTTGTCCCCTCGTACATAGTACTCCACTGATCCCAAGTCCTAATAAAAAGTGCTAGAACTTTGAACTAAAAAAGACTTCCAAACTCCAACTTAATACTAAAAAATAATACTCCGTAATAACTTTAACAAAACACCCCTTTTAGATTGCTATATAATGCTTCATACATTAATTCATCTCAGACCAATTTTCTCTCTTTCTCACAAACACAACTCATGGGATCAGTTAGTAAAGAGATACTACATGATGTTCCACCATACATAAGAGTCTACAAAGACGGAACCATCGAAAGACTCGTCGGAATCGATGTCGTCCCGGCGACTTTCGATTCCAAAACCGGTGTCACCTCAAAAGACATCGTAATCTCACCGGAAACCGGAGTTTCCGCTAGACTCTACCGTCCAACTCTCACCACCACCACACAAAAACTCCCTCTTGTAATATACTACCACGGTGGCGCATTCGTTATCGCATCGCCCGCGGAACCCAAGTACCACGAGTCTCTTAACAACCTAGTATCCGAATCAAATGTTATAGCGGTGTCCGTTGACTATCGCTTAGCCCCGGAACACCCGCTTCCGACTGCTTTTGAGGACGCATTCAGTGCCCTCAAATGGGTCTCGTCCCATGTCTCAGGTGGACCCGTGACTGGGACAGAAGAATGGTTAAAAGAAAACGTGGATTTTGACCGCGTTTTTGTTGCGGGAGATAGTGCAGGAGCTACTATAGCTCACCAGCTGGCTATCCGAGTCGGGCTAAAACCTAACTCGGATGTCAGCTTTAAAATATCGGGTTTAATTTTAATAAACCCGTACTTTTGGGGAAAGGATCCGATTGGGGCGGAGAAAACGGATCATTTCAGGAAGGGTATGGTGGACAATTGGTGGATGTTCGTGTGCCCAACTGATTCGGATCACGGGTTAGACCACCCGTTGATTAACCCGTTTCTGGATGGAGCTCCGGATTTATCGGGTTTGGGTTGTGATCGGGTTATTGTGACCGTATCCCAATTGGATATTTTAAGGGATAGAGGGTGGGATTATTATGAAAGATTAGTGAAGAGTAAATGGGAAGGGAAAGTTGAGATGGTGGAAGTAGAAGGAGAAGATCACGTGTTTCATATTTTTGACCCGAATGGGGTTAAAGCGGTAAATATGCTGAAAAGATTGGGTACTTTTATAAACCAACAATAATTTGACGTGTTAGGTTTGCAATGTAAAACAAAAGTATGTTTTTGTATGTTTACGATGGAGTTGAAATAAATTATTTGTATTGGATGTATTTATTTATAATTGTTGGTTGTTTAAGATTCGGAAAGTTTTTGTTCGTATTTATGTTGGTAATTCATGTTTTGTTTGATTGTCATTTGCATTTGTCATAGCGGCTTATTGTGTTCGTTAGTAGATATCAGGTGGTTAACCCTTCATTTTCTTGAGTATTTTGGTGATATGAGTTTATGGTATTTGTTCAAAATAGGGACGAAATTTAAAAACAATTTTTAAAACAAAAGCTACAATTTTAATCCTTAAAGTTTACTAATATTTACAAGAATGGTTCATTTTACCATTTTTGCACGCATGATCCTTGCAGTTTTGTCACAGTGATAATTTCCCCAACCGGTAAATGATAAGATAATCATCTATGCAACGAACAATTAAGCATGTATCATTGCGTGTTGTTTGCCTTGAAATATAAATGAATTATAATTATCTGACAAAGGTGAAGGTTAAAATACAAAATATATATCTTTTATGCTAGTAAAATACCGGTTATATATATAACTTATTATAAGCAACAACTAGCAATCATGGATGTAAATTACACATGTCAACTTTAGTCAATTTTTTTCTTTTTAAAACGAAAAAGAAAAGTTTGGTTCAAGTCTAATTGATTCAAAGAAGAAACCGATTGGGAGCAAAAGTCAAAGCAAAAATCTTCTAAATAAACGCATGTCAACTTTTTTATATAAAAACCAAGTGCAAGTAAGTATATGAATCGTGAGCAAATTACTTAACAAAAATCAATTACGCTTATTTTTCTACTAACTTTAAATTTATTGGTTAATGTACACTAAAATTGTGTTAAGAAAACAGTTAAGTTGACTATTTACGCCTCGAGGATAGTTTATTACTCATTCATTTCTAGTCAGAGTGTCAACTTAACTTTTACGATTTTTCACTAACTATATTTTTTATCAATAAAATATTATGTTTATCTAATAAAATCATTTTTGATTGGTTAAAACAAAAAATGAACACTTATAATGAGACAACTAAATGTGAACATTTTTAATGGGACAGAAGGAGTATATTTTTAATATAAAATATTTTGAAATTTAATTATCAAAACATAATCAAACATTCACACATTTTGTCAATAAATGAGTAGAAAAGGCGATTAATGTATATTAAATTATTATAAACGTTATAATCCTCGAGCACATATATATCCATGTATTTTGGAGTCACCTGTGGAAATTGAATGGGAACATACCAAGAGTCAAGAAATTGATCCTTTGATTACGATTGTTCTTTTCTATTATTTCTTTCTTTTTCGTTTGATCTTTTAAATCTTTTCTTTTCAATATATCGATCGATTATCCATCAAAAATTTTCTTCACGAATAATTAACATTTTACATAATCAATGACCTGAAAGTTTGTAATGCCACTCATTTAAACTCTCTTGGAATTGCCACGTTAAATTGCGAGGTCAAGAAGCAGTGTCCCTCCAAAAATGTACAGAATTCATTGTATACCAAACGAATTACCCGTTTCTCCGTCGAAATGAACACATATGCTATTTGTTTGTTCATATTCGCATTTTTTTTTTTTAAATTGTGTTTATTAGTTTTCGCCGTATCTCTAATCTCTAATTACATATAATGCATGCTCACCATTATCTTAAAATTAATCTCAACACAAGAAAATTTCTAAATTGCCCTTAACTCATTATATACCTCGGATTGGCAATGAAATTTTACTTCTGTACCGAGTTAGGTTACAGACCCAATTTAATACTAATGTAAGTAACGAACTTGTTGATTTTGTGTTGAGGTAGGTACTTAACTTTTTGTTTTACTGGTTACATTACCTACCTCGGTATAAAAGTGAAAGTTCATTATCTAACTCGATAAAAAAGTAAAAGTTTGTTACCTAACTTGAGTTCGTTGAGGTAGGTAATTAACAATCTTAAAAAACCAAAATAATCAAAATTACCGATTTAATAGGTAACTATCACGATATTACCCACCTCAACACAAAATCAACAAGTTACCTGTATTAATATTAAATTTAGTTCGTTAACTACAAAAGTAAAAATACGCACCATTAACCCAAAACTAATCTTTATGGGCATTGATATTTTCACCATCTAAAATGATAGATCCACCATTAAGTATAGCTATTTATGCATATAATACAATTGTTTGTTGTACAGATTTAGTGGATCTATCATTTTGAACGATACAAAATATCACTACTCAATCTTTATCGTTTAACATAAAAAGTCAACAGGCTGTTTGAATTATTATTCATTGAAACGACAGCGTTGAGGGGACCCAATGTTTTGGATGATTAGGGCATTCCAATCCCAACTTTTAACACCGGCCCATCAAGAGCCATTATGACTTCTTATTGGTCACTCAATACATTTTTTTAATCAACCTACCTATCTTTTCTTTACTAAATTTATTAAACAACTCAAAATATGATACTCTTTCTTTTTTTTACCGTACACGTTACTGTTTCTGTTTCTTTAGTATCAATTTATTTTTCTACTTTTCTATTTTAATATATCATAAAATAATTGTTTTATTTCAAAATCAACCGATTAAAATATTTATAAAAGGTAAAAATGAAATCATATTGATACTCAATACTAATAAATAAATTTTTCTTAAATTATGTGTTTCTTGTCTGGTGACAATAACTTTGAGATGAATGGAGTATTTAATTATTTATGTTTATCCCAAAAGGATTGTTTACTTACAAAAAATAATTATTAAAAATCGTTAAACTCCAATGTTTACCCTTATTTATTACTCTCAGCCATTTATTTCACACAAAAAAAAATTTAGTAAAACTTACTTTAAATATAATGATAAAATTGACAATCATCCAACATATTTTAAATTCGACAAATTTTACTGTGAGATGATAAAAGTGAAACAGAGAGAGTATATATGAACAATTATTGGTTTTACAATTTTAATCCTACACAGATAAATGCCAGCAAAAGAACGATGAATCTATAATTTGTTTTTCTTTTTTCATTTCATAAAAAAGTGATACATATTCTAGAAATTAATGTCAAAAGATGCATAAAAAGGATTACAATACTATTAGAAAATAAATTTAATTTATCTTTTTGAGAAATATATTATATTTTATATCTTGCAACAAATATTATTGTATTTCTTCAACAACATCACTTCATTCCATCCAATATGCTGCTCATTTTTTAATATGAGATTAACTAGGAACACACGCATATGAAATATATTTTTTTAAGATATAAAATAATGTTATATATCATATATCATATCATATATAGAATAAATAAATAATGTAATACCACATCACCTAAATACTTTATCAAAGTCACTAACGAGTAATTCTATATTAGTACTTTCATTAGGTCAGTTATAAATACGTGCATTTCCAAGTCCCCTCGTATGTTTCTTTATTACATCACTTAAAATAAATTAAAGTTATATGCTCTATATGTTACTAAATAAATATTCGGTTTCTAATTTTTGTTGATATGATCTTGATTAAGTTAGAGACAGGAATTCGATTGTATGTTAATGATGATTATATACGAAGAAAAACTGTTTATAGTTGTAGATTCTCGTGACAGCTATTTGTGGGTAACTTCACAAAGTCGTTGAAAATATGTTTGATACCAGTACGTTAAAAAACAAAATCCGTCAAAAATTTGTAGGAATTTCCAGATGAAACATCATTGAAAATTAGTCGGAAAATAAAATCCGTGAGAAGTTTAAAAATTAGTCGGAAAATAAAATCCGTGAGAAGTTTCATTGATATTCCGTGGGACATCCGTCATCACGTTGAAATATATTATTTTTAAAATTTAATTTAATATCAATTGATCCGTTAAAATTCTGTTGACATTATAATGGCCGTTGAAAACTTGAAAAAATGCTTCCCATGCTCATTTTAATTCCGTGGGAAATCTGTTTATTATGGATTTCCAACCTATTTTACCGGTAAAAGTGCACTTTCGCTTAATATGATTAGCAAATATTATAGAGAGAACATTTATGTTCTCTCATCACTTGAAAGCAATTTATTATAGCTTTCATTTGTAACATTGGACTCATGATTTACAGAATTTTTTTTAAGACTAGGGTTCTTTTGTAAATTGTGCATAGAAATGACGTTCTCTCCCGACCTTATAAAAATAGGTATCTCGCAAAATCGATTTGCGAACGACTAAGATGGTCTGCATTATCATTTTGCAAACCATCCATTTTCACAATGTCACCGAATTCACTAACTTCAAAGCCAAGGTCCACAAAACAACTTGCACACTATCATTTTTATCATTTTTTTGTGTCATTTATCATAGTTAAGGTTTGGAAATATATGAGGTGTGCATATATTGCGGACCATATCCTAGTCCCATCACACATTCAACACCCATTAGGGTTTGTACGAATGATTAATAATTAAATACTACTGCTTGTAACTTTCAATAATTCATGAGATAATAATCGAATGCTTGTAAATAATTCAAATGAATGCTAGCTTTTGTATAGTATTATATAATTTGTACGATCTATAAATCTCAACTATACTCTTCTATCTATTATATCACATACATTCTACCAACAACAATTACAATCAAGTCATAAACAGAGATACTTTAACAATATAATTTATGTATCATTGTCACAATCAATCAACAACATATACAACCAACCCTTCAAATGTTTCACTTCCTTTACCCAATAATGATATAGATGAGCGTAATAATGACAATGGAGGCTTTGGTAATCTGATGATAATAGGTCACAAAACACTGAAGAAGAAGAAGAAGAAAGTGAGGCTACAAGGATGATAGAGATGAATCGGATGATGCGCTAGAAGGTCCAACCCAACATACCGCCAGTAGTTCTCAACCTTATACGCAAGGTATGATGAACTTCTTTGATAATGTTGGATATATCGATGAGGATAGCCTCCCAGATTTTGAAGATGACGAGCACATGGATAAGTGGAGTGAGTTAGAAAATCAAATTCGGATTGGTATTCTCTTTGATAGCAGAGATCAAGTGGTGAAGGCTATAAGACTTTGATCGATTAGCCAAATATTGAATTTATAGTAGTTGAATTGGAAAAAATTATTGGCTAGAAAAAATTTACTCAAAGTGACAAGTACACAACTACCCAACTTGCAGCACCATGTGAATGGTATGTTCGTGTGAGAAAGAAAAAAAATTATTATTTATGGCAAATCACATAATGGGTGGGTACACACAACTGCTTTAGTTTGGTTGTTAGCAATAACAACATAATCTTAAACTCAAAAATCATTGCTTCACACATCCTTCACTCAATTCAACAAGATATTGCTTACTGGACCAAGCATGTTCAGGCGGACATAAAGGACGAATTTAACATTGATATATCCTATACCAAGGCATGGCAAGGCAGGAAGAAATCCATTGAGGTTCTTTATGGAACGTGGGAGAGTAACTTTCTCGAGTTACCCACATATATTGCAGCGGTACATGTCGCACCCCCAAATTTCGTGTGCATCGGAAGTCGGGTCGGGGCGCGACTAATCATGGATCATTACACAAAGTTATGGCAAACGACCTCTAAATGAGACGTTTGAAAATACATTTCACAAATTACATAGTTTACAATAGAAAACGAGATTTCTTAGAGTTCGCATCTAGTCCGAAAATTCTAATACAAAACTAATTTATACAAAATATAGTAATGCAAGGAAATCTCCATTTGAAAGTTGTTGTAAAACATGCGACTCGAAATATTGCTTCCTCAAGCAATCCTACTGCGTCAGTGAACCTGAGAAATACACGCTAAAAGGTCAACAATAATGTTGGTGAGCTCATAGGTTTACGTAGTTAAAATCATAGTATGAACCACAAGATTTTAGAGTTTTCAGAGTTGCAAGAATGCCAAATTAAAGTAAAGTATACTATTGTCATGGGCTCATAGTTCGAAGCTTAACCGTAGTTGGTGTCTCCAGTTAAGTGTATAAACCAGTACACTCGGATTACGAATTATTATGCGTCCGTATAGTAGTTAGAGCGACTAACCCGGGACGGCGGACTGTTAGTTCCCGATAGATCTATCCATAATGTTCGCGCTTAGTATTAACGAACTATGATATTTGTTGGAGACCTTCGTAGTTTGGTTTAGTTACCCATGCAATCCGTATAAGTGTTTTCATAGTACTTGTGTTCATAAAAACAGAGCAGTGTATTCTCACCTCAAAGTAAGTAAAACAGTAAAAATAAAAGTGAGGCTATGAGACTCACCTGAGTCTTGTACAGAGTGTTTACAAATAGTAAACAAGTGTTTCTCAAAAGTAACCTTCTAGCGCCCTAAACGCATAAGGTTATAAGTAAGTAGATGTCTCAAAAGATCATCCATGCTAGTTGTCCACTCAACTAGTTATGTCCAAAGTTTGTTTATCATGTGTGTTTTGAAAACTTGTACGGCCCGTTGGTGACATTTTGTAATAATAATTCCAGAAGATACTATTATTATGTTTGGTTTCGTTGTGTACTTATAAGAGTATAGGTATTGTGTGTACGGGTAGTGTCGTATATAGTATAGTTGTTGTTTCGCGAAAACGATCCTTAGTGAACAATATGTTTTTCAATCAGACTGTTTTACGCGACACAAGGGTTGTGTCGCTGAGAAGTGCTGCGACACAGATGTAGTGTCGCAAAGAGTGAAATTTAGATAATTGTGCGACATAAGAATTTGTGTCGCAGATCGTGATTTTAAATAAGTGTGTGACACAGGAAATTAGTGTCGCAGGTTAATATTGTACGTTGTAAATATTGCGACACAAGTTAATACTGCTTGCCTAGCGACACTAGGCTTCTGCGACACAAGTTAGTACTGCTGGTTTAAAAAGGTTGCGACACGGGGGCTTGTGTCGCAGGAGTATTTCGAAAATTAGAAATGCGACATAGGGCTTGTGTCGCAGTGGTTTTGGGCCCTCTGCGACACAGAGGGCCTGATGTGTTTTCGTGTTCGGGAACTTGGTCAAACGTGCTCGGTTTGACCTGAAACTTTTACATGACTCTTAAATATGTTTTTAGGACTTACAAAAATTAGTGTTACGTTTTATGGTTAACCCGAAAGTGTCGTTCTCAATTATATGTCAAAACAGTCCCCGGGTTTATTTCATCAGTTTTTGTACATTTTTCGTGGCTCGTTTTGATTAGTCAAAGTGTCGAGATAAAATCCAAGAAAAATATCAATTATTCCCCTATGTCTTGGCTATTTTCAGTAATTTTTCTAGAATTTTTGGATAGGTCTAAGTATTTTTAATAATTCCATTTGTCCTCTGAGGTCCAATCTTGACCAATCTGGACACAAGTTCATAAACTGATTTTTACAGGAAAATCCGTGTATTTTCAAGCAAGGCCATAGAAGAACTTTTTCTACCCAACATATTTTGTGAGATTTTGACGTAAACCTCATATGTTTTAGAGGTCTAGAACTCAAGATATAGGCTCGGAAAGTTGGTGCAAAAATCTGTCACCCGAGACAGAAATGCGACATGTTTTTGTAAAATCATTTTCGGGTATCAGACAGAAGATGATGAAAACACGAAGAAATGGAAGTCGGAAGCTCGTTTCCTTGCGTTTTCTTGCAAACCGAAGAGGTGGTGTTATGGTGGTTTGTGGTGGTGCTTATGGTGATTTGTGGTGGTGTTGGGGCTGCCTTGGGGCTGTAAATCGTAGGGAAGAATAGGAAATAGAGGAGTGGGAGAAAAGAAGGAATCTTTGCAAATTTTTAAGGGAGTCCCTCCCACATGTGGGTGTCTAAATTAATTCCCCAATTCGCGTTACGCGCGGTGTTCGTTTACCCGTTCGTTTAAACGTTAAATGTTTATTTGACGCATTTAGTTAAAAAAAATTTCGCGTTAATTTTTAAATGAAATTATTATTCATAATACTTTATAAACATATTATAAAATGTTTTGTTGGGTTGTCGGTCTCGATTTACGCGTTCGTTTTGCGTTTGTACGTTTTATATAAACGTATATTGTGTCGTATATTATTACATAATAATAATATAAAGTAAATAACTACTATTTTATACCAAAATAGGTTCACGTTATTTATTAAAAGGTTTCACCAACGTCCGTATTTGAAGTGTCGGATTCCATCCGATTCGAAATCGCACGATCTAAATTAATCGCGTACGTGTATATATATATAAATATACAAAGCATTACAAGTACTTAGCCTAATTACCAACTAAATACAAGTAATAAATGTTATGATTAAGGTTAAATGATAACCTAAATTGTCGGGTGTCACAGTACAAAATTCCAATTCTAATACTGTACTGTAGTGGTATCATAATCCAACGGGTTCATCCGATCCAGCTACATTCAAAGACGTATTTTGGGCATTTGGACCAACTATTTACGCATTCCATCTATGTCAGCCTGTTATATGTGTTGACGGTACTCATTTGAGGGGTTCTTATAAAGGTAAGCTGTTAATTGCTGTTACAAAATATTCTAAAAATCACATATTGCGTGTCGCATATGCGCTTGTTTATGAGGAGACAAACGATAGTTGGTGTTGGTTTTAGGCAGCTTAGGTAGTTTGTTGCATTAGATATAAGCACTTATGTATTATTTCAAATAGACATAAAGGAATCATTCATGTAATGAAGAATGAAGTGGGGGTGGTAGGAGTCATTCGCATATCATTGTTTTATCTCTTACACATCAGGAGTAATTTCATGCAAATATTCAAGAATAATGCGCTTAAGAAGCTTTATTGGGTTGTTGGAACCACCACATAACAAAGGAAATATGCTAACTGTGTTAGGGAGATAAAAGCTATCAATCCATAAGCTTGGAAGTATTTAAAAGCAATTGGTACAATTAAGTGCCCTGATGGAGCATCCAACGGTCGGTTTTTGTCGGACCTACTTATTTTGAGGGAAGCAGACCCTGTCCCTGTCGTCAGCGGGACAGACAGACTGCTAGATGCGCCAATCGGTTGAAAGTTTTATAATCTGTAATAGCTGGGGCTCAAACTATAAGTACTACCTACTACACTGAGTGAGTAAGCGGCAAGTATAACTCGAGGTCATTCTTCAATCGAAGCGAATTGAAACGAAGTTATCGCCGAAGATAAATTTTACTTTTAGGATATGGTTTGTATAAAGTAGGTAGGTTTTTGTGGGGTTTTTCTAATTTAAACTAATTGCAATAAAGTAAATAACAAAATAAAAATGGATAGTTAGTGAGATAGATATAGAGTGTGACTGTTGAAACTTCAATAACTAGAGGGTATGGGATGATGTTCATTATAAAGATAATTGAAGATACAATTGGGAGATTTACAAATAAACTACAGGTGTAAACACTAGGACTCTACTTGTTTAGTTTGGAGTCTAGACAAGTCTGTCACTAAGTACCTAGGTTATCGTGATTCTGATCAGATCAGGCTGCTCAACCCCCCGCACTATCTGGTTAGGACAAGTGACCCATTAAGGGTGCAGGAATAAGGTAACAGACCGCCATTTAAGGATATTCTGACCGTTCTTAACACCTGAATCTAAATGTTAATTCCTAATCATATACTAATTATTAACTTATTATTCTAAACTATCAGTTTTGTAGAATCTAGGGTTTTAGGCATCCTGAACCACTGTTGGGCTTAGCCTTCTTTTCTAGATTCATTCTATTCTGTTTTTAAAGCACAATTACTTCTGTCATGATCTAGACTCTCCTTTGTCATCAGTTGTTCGTCCCTAAGAATGTTGAATAGTGTACAATACTTTCGAGCATTTCCACAGCTATATAACCATGGGTATACTAGTGATGTACACTACTTTTAAGTATTTCCATAACTGTATAACCAGAGGTATATGCGGTGTATAATACTATAGTATTTTCACGATTTTATTATTCCTAGACCATGTTCTAGATAACTAAGTAATCCAAGTACTACGACTTTTCCTTAGCTTCTACAGTGTACTACACCAGAGGTGTTTCCACAACTATACTAAGCAATAAGTCGTTTTACGGTAATTCTATGGCTTCATACAATACACAGATAACTAGACTACTGTATTTAGAGGTGATCAGTTTCTAAACCTAAAGTAGTAGCCACGCGAAGAACTGAAAAGGGTGGTCCATAACTAGGTCTAGATTCATGATAAATTTAGACATAACAGAGTTTAATAACTTTCAATTATATATTTTTAATTAAAGATTAATTTAACATCATCCTAACTTCTAATTATCTACATTTCAACAACCACAATATTACACTACTCGATAATCATGGCAACAAATATATCGCATGCAATATAATCATGCATAATAAATTTAGACATAATAAAAGTATGAGAGAAAATAGATATCACCCGGAAATTAAGCAGAATAATATAGAGAAAATCTTAGCGTTGCACCAAGTATTCTTACACTTGAACCGTGATTACAAAGCTAGCTCCTCTACTCTACTACTAATCGACTAACTAATCTCTTCTAGAAAGAGAAACTCTAGAGAGAGAAACAAAGAAAGAAAAATAAACAAAGACGAAAAAAATGAGAGTGTGTGTAGAGATGTGAAGGTGTTGGTGAAGAAGTTGATGGTGAGAAATGGTGGATGGAGGGTGTATTTATATTAGTTTCCCAACCATATTTCTTAACCGTATTTTCGCCTTCAAATTCCCAACCGTATTTCTCAAGCGAATAAAAATCACCAAAAATACGGGCAAGCACCAAAATACGGGAGGGTTTGGCCGTATACGGGAGGGAACTAACCTTATACGGGAGGGACCCAACCGTATACGGTCGAGCTCAACCGTATTTTGGTTCTTCGGTTCTTCGTTCGGTCGTATCTTTTGCGTCGTTTATCCGTTTTGAGTGATTCTTGTGTCCACGTTCTCGTAATTTCCTAACGAACAAAATGACATCAATTAGAGGTCGTATCTTGAAGTTTAGGTCGTAGGTCATTAAAAGGAACGTATACGGATACCGTCGGTTATTTAGGTGTTTTTACACGTTTTTCGTATCGTCTTTAGTGAATTTATAAACACCACTCCGTTTTGACTTAGTTAACAAAATATAATAAATAAAGACGTTATTGGTGTGATTTCGTTAACTTTGTGCCTGAAATGCGGGAGATAACGTACGTAAAAACATGACTTTTTACGTGTTATCATGCCCCTTTTATATAATAACAATCATCGATGGGGTTGTCTGGCAACAAATATTACGGAGAGTTTAAACAATGCGCTTAAAGGAGCTAGGTGTAATGCCCCTCAAAGCTAAAGTCAATGATTAACGGGATACCTTCAATTTTCAACTAAAAATCATAGTGGAAGGTATTTGTAAGAGTAATGTTAAATAGGACTACTTACATTGATTTAAAAATGGACCTAATTTTTTGATTGGTTGATTTTTTTCTCTCTCTTAGTCTCATCCAATCAATTTTTCAAACCTTCCAATTACATCTTTAGGTCTATATTTAGTCCTACCAATCATTTTTCTAACCAAAACGTGATGTTTTATGTAATTCTTTGTGACGATTTTTTGAGATTGGTTGATGCATCCCAAACTGTCTCAATACCCTCTTTAGTAAATGAGGTTTAACTATCTCCCAACATATTAAATACGTGACAGATACCCAATTAGCACGGTCATTTGTACAATATGCAGGAAGTGCCTCAATAACACCATCGTATGGTGTCCAAATAAACTACATCAATAAAAAATAAGACCATAAGTACTCTATTTAACAATATATAAAGTTGTAATAAATGTTTAACTTTTTATAAATACCCCATTTTCAGGCAGAAGTACTAGTTGGCCACGATATACACGTAGCGTATGTGTATTCACGTGATGACAATCAATATTACAATTCCAGCTTCAATTAAAAATACACTATTAAAAATGTTACGTGAGTAAAATCTTATAAATTAAAGTTAGGACTAATGCTTTGAAAATGTATTTAACTTGTGACAAAGTTAGTTTCGGTTGTATGCAGTAATTAATCTGAAATTGAAAGTGATTTTATTGTCAAACCATGTGGCCTACCCACCCCACTAACACAACTCACCTTCCTTTTCAATTTTTATTTCTATCAGATGGACACCAAATTGAGTCTGAAAATATATCACCAAACACCATTGCATAAGAACATTGAAAATCTTGTTGATTTCTCCACCTAACACCATCAGCACCAACGGTTTTTAGCCGGAGATCTGAAAATACACACACAATAGAGAAAGTAAGAGATTTGAAACCACACACCACCAACTCCGGCAGGTTTTGTTTCTAGGTTGCCGGTGACCTT
The DNA here is from genome assembly GCA_963930675.1 of Gnaphalium uliginosum. Lineage (NCBI taxonomy): Eukaryota > Viridiplantae > Streptophyta > Magnoliopsida > Asterales > Asteraceae > Gnaphalium > Gnaphalium uliginosum. Next base: position 39,417,780 of record OZ005684.1, on the reverse strand, counting down.
CATACGAACCCCGACGACATCAACATCATGAATTCTAATGAAGATTAAGAATTATAGTTTTATTTTTCAAAGTTTTATCTCCACATTGAAACATAAATAACAGATCTGGATCACTAGTCACAACTCCAACGAAGATTTTGCAACTCCGGCGATACTTCTGCGACCCTTTTCTCCGGTGACGTACAATAAGCAAATCTGAACCCTTTTAACCCAGAAGCAAAATTGATGAAATATCCTAACTTAAAAATTCAGATGCGAAAATCAAACGAATAAATAAAAAACGATCGAATCATTGAGAGATTTTAGCTCGATACCTTGAAACTAATTGACTGTTTGTGTATTTGATTCATCTGAATCTACATTATGCAAGATCTTGTTTTATTTCTTCGAATGTATACCTCTTTTGTATGTTTAATTGTTAAGAAATCATTTAAAGGATTTTCCCTTTCTAATTTTAATCAAAACAATTTCGACCGGAAAATTTGTGTTGCCGAAAAATGAGTTGCCGGTATAACGGTACAGCCGAAGATGATAATTGTAGTGGGCAGGTCAATGACGTGGCAAAAAATTGGTGATGTGGTGGCGTATGTGTATTTTAGGGTCTATACCTAGGGAAGGGGAAGGAGAAAAAAAGGGTATGTTACTCGTCTCAAGACCTGTCCAACGAGAATTCACTTCTCCCAGTCACTTTATATAAAAAAAATTGATGTCATTGGCACCAAGTTATGAGTTAGCGTCGGTTTTTCATCCATCAGCTTTTTTACGGGCATCGGTGAGAAGGTGAGAAGGTGTGGGGACACCTTATTAAATTAATATTTTTTTTAAAATTTATTTAGTGTATAGAAATGAATGTATATTGGTAAATGTGGAGTCCAGAAAAAACTGAAGTGATATTACTGTTGGCAGTGTATTGTCAGTTTTGTTAACTGCTGATGTGGCGCTTATTTGGCAAAAACTAACGGTGTCAGTTGTGTTCACTGTTGACAGCGGTATTATAAAGAGGCACATGGACCCATGGAAAAAAAAGACCAATATTAGTGACATGGCGCCCATGTCAACCTCATCAAGCCACATAATCATGTCATGACCGGTTACCTTTGATTTCGGTTAACAACTACATACAATAGGAATGATCAGTAAGTTCGATGCATACAGTAGGATTTTTCAAAGATGGATGCATACAATAGAATTTTGTAACAAGTTCAATACATTCGCAGACCTTTAACCTTAAAGTTATCTAACCGGGCACCGTATGAAAATGAAATCATCAACTTCGTTTACTTTAGTGGGACGAAAAACTAGTCATCTCTCCCAAATCCAATTATACATGCAAAAAGAATTTTTTACACAATTTATTTGATTTCAATATTTGCGATTAAATAATAATTCATACATATCGCAACACAACAAGTGGTCTACTAATCTCTTTTGTTTTATAATGTGACGCTTTGCATAAGTTTCGATACAAATATGCTAAAACACACTTCCCCAACTACGCCTCCCACATCTTGACAAGTCGCTTTAGTTATAAAGATGATACAAATTCATACAACTGCTTGACGAGTCAAGCTAATAAAAATCCACTTATAAGGTGCATAATGTATATTCTTGCCCTCTCCTATAATCTTCTTCGGAAGCAATATAAGGCAACCCCATCTTCAAAGTATCATTTATGGTACTCAAAAAAAAAAATTGTAACTTTTTTAATTGAACTTGCCTCAAGTGTGACACCCGTCATGTCCTGACAAAACTGATGCCATCCTTCATCTGGTTTTTATCGCGACCCGATACTAAACTACCTTCCACATTTTGACCCAACAAAATTTGTACATCTTGAAGTGTAACAGTAGCTTCACCTATTGGAAAGTGAAATTTATGTGTTTCATACCACTATCTCTCTACAAGGGCGGTGATTAGAGAATGATCAAGTTGGATGTTGACCAAGGCGAATGACGCCACCAAACACTACTGCTTTATGTGTGCCGTCACTCTATCCGGGATATTAGGAACAAACTTCCAAAAATTATTATCACATCGTCTAGCAAGTAGTGTACCTTCTCCTAACCCTCCATAAAAAAGATGAAATGCTCTATGGTCTCTATGTAGAAATAAAAAATCAAAATTGATTGGACCAAGTAGAAGATTAGCTTGTGAATTCACAGCTAGATTTTGAAGAAAATGAAAGGTATTAATTTTAGAGAAGCATGAAATTTAAGTGAGGAGTTGATGAAGAAAGAAATGATATTCATGCATGTTTATTTATATAATACGGTATATGAAAGGTATTACCTCTACATGCATAATAAAAACAAGGTATGATTTGAAATTGGAAAAAATGTTTGTGATGTTTATGGTACCAAACTTTAGGTACTGTAAATGTAATAGTAGGGGCTAAATCTTTGCATATGTGAAAGTTGATGGGTAAAATATGAAAAATGAATTTTGTTCGAATTCTCATTGGTGCACAATACAAAACTTGTGTAATGTTCACGATGCACTTTTTATCCCCTTTGAAATTACAATAGCGGAGATCCTCTTACAATTTGTTTGAAATATATAAAAGAAAAAGGATGGATGTGACTTGACATCATGGTGCAAAATCATCTTTTTATAATACTAGGTTTGTAAAGTGACATTGGTAATGTTCAAGCGTGGAAAAGTGTAAAATGGATGGTTTGAAAAATGATAATGCATACCTTCATTAGTATGATATGCAAAACTATTTTGCGCAAGACCCATTTTTATAAGATTGGAACATACCATTTATGTGCATAATTTACAAAAGAATCCCAATCTTAAAAAAATTCTGATTTATAGGAGCCGTATCGCAATATTGATAGGATACACCGGCTTTCGTTAGCTTTAATATTGATAGGATACACCGGCTTTCGTTAGCTTTTTATAGTTAGTGGCCGATTTAACAGGTAGCACAGGCTATCCTCGCTAGAGATCAATGGATGTATACGCATAGACTCTCATCTTACGAGACGTTCTATATTTATATGTATTCAGTTTTTATACTTTAAATACCTTCTGTCGTCTATTACTAAACTTCTTAAACATGCTTGATCATCTGAATATTGAGTCCGATCAACATCTTAACCAAAAGTGTCTCGTGGCTAGCTTATTGGCTGAATCTCCTTAGACCTGATCTTATAATGCACGAAATTCAGGGCCGGTCCTTGAAATTGGATGCCCCGTGCGATAACAAAAAATGGACCCTTTAAATAAAAATTGCATAGTTTATGCATATTATTATTGACACCATCATCACGAACAATATCTCATCCAGAATAAATATCATTATCAATCATTATCATTATCACCATCATCATAACCATTATCACCATCATCATAACCATCAATACTTTCATTCAAAGAATAAATTTGTCTCTCTTTGTACAAATTAAAGTCACACATTGAGACATAGTGATCTTTTCACGTTTATTTTTATGCTTTTCATGTTCATATTTATAATGTCTTAACCTAGAAGACATGATTTATGAATAGTTTTTAATAATGACAAAAGAATGTCTAATTAACAATCCAATCTTATAACTCAATATATATAAAATTTAAAGATGATGCCAAACTTGCATATCTAAATTCAATCATTCTTCAATAATAATAAAAAAAAACAAACCCTAGAAAGTGAAAAACTTAAACTTTCATAAAAACAAAAATATAAAAATCAAAAGTTTAAAAATTTAGAGTGTTACCTGAATTGTAAAGATTGTCAAATAAAATGAAAAATTGAAGAATGAAAAATCCCACATTTTTTTCCTTCTTCGTATGTTCATTTACTCCACAACTCCGCATAAAAGTTAATTACCAATTTACGTTAGCTACAAAACATAAAATAAAAAAATACGTACTAAAATGTAACAAAATTATTATGTAAAAGTGTTGGACCCCTTTCATAAAATAAAAAGTGTTGGACCCCTTTCACGAACAAAATTAAAATGTAACAACCCGACCCGACCCGGAAACCCGAACCGGGTTCTAGTCAACAAAGAGAAACCGGGTTTTGACCAAACCTGACCCGAACCCGACCCGATTTTAAACCTAAAAAACCCTACCCGATCCAACACGGTTTGAAACCGGTTTGAAACCGGTTCGGGTTGAAAACCCGGTTCCAACCCGGTTTTTTATAAAAATGTATATTTTTTCGATCGTTGAGCGTTTTAGGGAAAAACAATGTATTTTTTGATTTTTTTTCATTGAATTCATAAAACATTAGTAATGGAAACATAATTGATCAATAACTTAACCAAAAGGCTTCTAAATCTTCTTAAAAATATTATTGAATCCAAAAACTCTATATAATTCAATTTTTTTCGAGCGTTAAGCGTTTTAGGGAAAAACAACGTTTGGGCCAAAAAAATTTCATTGAATTTCGTAAAACATTAGTAATGAAAACATAATTGAACAATAACTTAAACAAAGGTCTTCTAAGTCTTCTTAAAAATATTATTGAATCCAAAAACTCTATATAATTCAATTTTTTTCGAGCGTTAAGCGTTTTAGGGAAAAACAACGTTTGGGCCAAAAATTTTTCATTGAATTTCGTAAAACATTAGTAATGAAAACATAATTGAACAATAACTTAAACAAAGGTCTTCTAAGTCTTCTTAAAAATATTATTGAATCCAAAAACTCTATATAATTCAATTTTTTTCGAGCGTTAAGTGTTTTAGGGAAAAACAACGTTTGAGCCAAAAAAATTTCATTGAATTCATAAAACATTAGTAATGGAAACATAATTGATCAATAACTTAACCAAAAGGCTTCTAAATCTTCTTAAAAATATTATTGAATCCAAAAACTCTATATAATTCAATTTTTTCGAGCGTTAAGCGTTTTAGGGAAAAACAACGTTTGGGCCAAAATTTTTTCATTGAATTCATAAAACATTAGTAATGGAAATATAATTGATCAATAACTTAACCAAAAGGCTTCTAAATCTTCTTAAAAATATTATTGAATCCAAAAACTCTATATAATTCAATTTTTTCGAGCGTTAAGCGTTTTAGGGAAAAACAACGTTTGGGCCAAATTTTTTTCATTGAATTCATAAAACATTAGTAATGGAAACATAATTGAACAATAACTTAAACAAAGGTCTTCTAAGTCTTGTTAAAAATATTATCGAATCCAAAAACTCTTCATAATTCTTCATATTCTTTATAAGTCTTCATAAGTCTTCATAATCTTCAACTTATATTAATCTTCAATTCTTCAAAAGTCGAAATCTTCTTCAGAGGTAGCCTCGCGCGAAGCTTGATCGAGAGCAATTTCTTCGTCGGAAAGTGATATTACCATGCCCTCTTCCACCTCGATATTATGTATATCTCCTTCGTATTCCATTTCACCTTCAAGACTTGAAACATTTTGTATACGTTCAACGGCGTCTAAGTGATCCTTCAAGCAAATACACATCTCTAAGGAGGCCGGTGTGAGTCTTGTTCTTCGTATAGATAATACCCTGCCACTAAGAGAAAATGCGGATTCTGAAGCTACCGTAGAAGCTTGGACGGTTAGTAAATCTCGGGCCATGATGGCTAGAACGGGAAATTGAGATTCCCTCTCTTTCCACCAAGCCAAAATATCAAATTGTTCGAACTCATTAGGTAGAATAGTGGACAAAAAATCCGTTGAGGTATATCTCCCATATTCGCTAGTCGTTTGGTTACCTTCACCCCTTGCCCGTTTATGGTTTTCTTGTCTTAAACTATTATATAAGTTAAGCATTGCATTGTTGGAAGAAGATGAACTAAACGTTGTGGAAATCGAACTAACCGGCACATTTATTGTTGAACTATATTTTTGAAAATATACGCCAAATAAATCTTGTAAAGAACTCTTAAAAAACGTTTTTGTATTATCGGAAAACATTGGGTTCTCTTCATTCAAATCCAAATTGTGACAAATATTATCGATAAGCATTTCCACCCCGGTGGTGTTCAAACACGGGTTCATTGCGGCGGAACAAGTAATTACTGGTGGCATTTCTCGAAAATTTTTTTTTAGTTTTTCTTTCATGGGAGCCACCATCTTTTCAAATAAAGCACCTTCATATTCGTATTCGTTTAATTTTGAAGTCAACAACCAAATTTGATTAAGTACCAAATGACTAGTGGGATAATAAACACCCGATAATAAAGTAGTCGCGGTTTTGAAAACTTTGAGCAATTCGGTTAACTTTTTAATAACCTCCCAAAATTCTATGGGAAATGGTGTTGCGAGACCTTTTTGAACAAGGTTATCATGAAAAACTTGTAATGTATCACGTTGGCGTAAACCACATACAAACATATAGTAGGTCGAATTCCATCTAACGGGCATATCCCAATTAGGGGTTAAAAAAATGGAATCCGTTTCCTTACACAATCTCATATAAGCTTTATATCTAATTTTACCCTTTTGAAATATGTCTTGTAACATACTTTTATACGCCAATTTTACGGCGTCTATTTCTTCAACCGCTAGTCCTGCTTGCACAATCAAGTTAATGATGTGTGCAACACATCGACTATGATAAAAGATGCCCTTCAAAGGTGGTCCGTATTTTAGTATTAATTTTGAAACGGCGAGTGTATTATTACTCGCGTTATCAAAGGATATTGAAAAAACCTTTTCTTGTAATTTAAACGTTTTAATTACATATCGTAACATGTAAAATAAGTTTTGACCCGTGTGAGGATACTCAAAGTCTTCAAAAGCAATGGTACGTTTCATCATTTGCCAAGTTATGGGATCAACCCAATGTGCGGTAACACAAAGGTACGAACCGGGCAAACCATGAGGTGCCGACCAAACGTCGGTTGTTAATCATACACTTGTATTTAAGTTTTCAAAACCGATTATTAGTTGTTTTTTAGCTTCTTTCCACAATTTAAGGGCATCACGTTTAAGAGTAATACGACTTACATCATTATATCGCGGTTGAAGGGTATTTTGAATCACCCTAGTAAGTCGAGGGTTGTCGAAGTGGTTGAACGGCAAAGCTTCTTGAATCACAAAACCCGCAAAAGCTTCTCGACACCGTTCCGCTTCGTATGAAAATATAGCTCCATCTCGTGACATAGAAGCTTGACCACTTGCTTCCGGATTGGTTTTGAGTCCCACACAATATTTTTTTTTATGATGTTTCAACGTTGTGTTGGAGTCGGCTTTTAAAAATTTCCCACATCGTTTACAATGTGCCTTAGTCGTACCATCCGACAACAACACTTTGTCGTATAAATCCCACACCTCCGGATTTCTTTTGTTAACCAATTTTCGAACAATCGTTGGTGAACTTGAAGAACCAACACCGAAGGAAGAGGAAGAAGATTGATTTGCCATTTGAGAAATGAGAATTTTGTATGCGTTTTGAGAGCGTTTTGAGTTTGTATGAGTGTTTGAATGTTGTGATTGAACCTAAACTCAAGGTTTGTATATATAGTAAACTTGGAATGGCAAAATGGTAAAAAAAACAAAAAAAAACGGTCAAAAACGGTCAAATAACGGCTAAAAAAAAACCGGGTTGAAAACCGGGTTGGAAACCGGTTTTTGAAACCGGGTTGGAAAAAACCGGTTCGGAACCGGTTTGTAACGGATAAACCCCAAACCGGTTTGTACCCGGCGGGTTCCAGAAAACCCGAACCGGGTTGGGTCAAACCCGGGTTTGACCGGGTCGGGTTTTCGGGTTTTTTTCGGGTTGGGTTTCGAGCCCGGTTTTTTTGACCATCTCTAATCTCGTCTATGATTGGCCTCAAAATTGAGTAATTTGATGCATGAGCTTGATTATAGCATCATTGCATCATTTAATTCCCAATCAATTTTAGCACCGACTGCAATGAATCTTCAATAAATGAGTTCTTAGTATAAGGATTTGGCAGAATATGGTAGTGAAAATGACACCGTTGGACTCAACTCTTTAGTAAATGTGTCATGATGAAGATAATTATTGGAAATAATCGTGATCGAGATGGAATGAACAAAAAAAGTTAATTGTCATCGGTGGGCATACCCAAATTTGAGTGGTCAACTTTCTAAGCACTAGTTAGCATTTTGGTCATAACTTCTGCTCGAGACTCGGATTAATATGATTTCAAATGTTTCAGAAACTCGACAAAATTCTCTACAGCCTATGGTCATTAATATTTCGTGGTCTCTGGAAGAAGTTGGACATACGAGAAGATCTTTGGAGTGGATTACCTGCCTTTTCAGTTATTTGCAACATCTCATCACTTTTAAATTATAATAAATTTGGGTGTTTTCAATAAGTATGGGAAGATGAATAAGTGTTTTAAGTTACTGCTTTTGAGCCTATTTTAGGGGCTAAACTTATCATTGTATGGGGTAGAAATTATTGAAAAAAAACATTCAGTGTTTTCCCATTAGTGAGTTGAATGTTTATTCCTCCAAGTGTGTGTGTTAATCATTGTGTTTGCTAACTCCTTGTGCCTATCTCTGTCAATTTGTGTCATTTGGTATCAGAGCAACATGTGGAGAATGGTTGGAAGACACCATACTCGCAATGTCAACCATTTTCATGAAGAACCCGACCCACACGAGATTGAGGTGAATGAATTGAGACAACTTGTACAACAACACCAGTTACGTCTGGAGCGCATGGAGAATCGTATGCAAAAACAAGATGAACCAGAAAATGATCACTCTGAAGAAGAGGAATTCAATCCTTTCCACAACCGTCACTCAGAATCTAGTGATGAAGATAATCAACATCAGCATAATAATCGAAGGAACAATTTTACCCATGGTCGTGCTGACTTAAAGGATATTACGGTGTTTAAAGGTCGAATCCAACCCGATGAGTTTATTGATTGGATTCACACTGTTGAGCGAGTCAGCGAGTCTTTGACTATCAATGAGTCCACGAAGATATGAAGGTAAATTTTTTTGCCATAAAACTCAAGAAACATGCTTCTGTTAAGTGGGAACAGTTAAAGTCGAGGAGAGCCCACGAGAACAAGCCTAGAATTAGAACCTGGGAGAAAATGAAACACGAGCTATGAAAGAAGTTTCTACCAGATTGGTATTATAGGAGGCCTTTCTCCATTTACATGACTTTACACAAAGTGATCTGTCCATTGCAGATTATACAAAAGAGTTTGATCATTTAATGTTGAAGTGCGGTATTGTAGAACCCGAGGTACAAACTATTGCTTGATATCTTCGTGGGCTACGAAAAGAGATTAGTGATGTGGTTATTCTACAGCCCTTTATCTCTTATAATGATGTTATAAACTTTCCACAAAAGTCGAAAAACAACTTAAGGAAAAAGAAGGTGGAAAATCAGCAACCTATGGTAATAGTCGAGCTCCAATTCGAGGTTATGCAACTATCCATGCTAGCAGTTCTCAAACTACAAAATCAGCGGCAACAAAACCATCACAGGATCCACAGACCCATGATGCAGGGGCTGGTTCTTCTCGTGCTAAAAAAAATTGGAACAATGTCTCAAGTGCAAGGGTTTTGGACATATTGCATCCGATTGTCCAAACCAACGGGTTTTTACGCTTGTAGAGGAAGACATAGAAGATGAGTTTCCAGAATATGACTTCCCTCCAATATTTGATGAACCACCCAAACATGATGATGATATTACTTACGGGGACACGGGCGAGTTATTGGTAATTCGGAGGGCATTACCTATAGAGTCAACTACTGATGACTCATGGTTTCGAAACAACATCTTCCATACCCGATGCACTTCGAAAGGCAAGGTTTGTGATGTCATTATTTTCAATGGGAGCTGTGAAAATGTGGTATCTGAAACCATGGTGAAAAAGTTAACTCTCAAGACCGAAAACATCCGCATCCTTATAAACATTCATGGTTGAATAACGGTAAATCGATTCAAGTAGACCAACGATGTTTGGTGAATTTTTCTGATGGCGAGAAGTATCGAGATGAAGTATGGTGTGATGTACCAATGGATGCATGCCACTTGCTTTTGGGCAGACCGTGGCAATTTGATAGGCAAACCATACATGATGGGCTGAAAAATACATATATGTTTTTGAAGAATGGGGTCAAGATTGTATTGGATCCTTCCAAGTTAACTGAAACAATAAGATCCAACAAAGAAGAAGGTAATTTTTATGTCTAAATCTAAGTTTAGTGAAGGTTTGCAAGAAACTAAAGTGGTGTATGCTTTAGTGATAAAGGAAATTGGAGATGAGAACCCGAAACCTCCTGAGATAATGATTTTTTTACTTGAAAAGTTTCGGTATATTTTTCCTGTGAAATCCCAGCTGGTCTCCATTCTATGAGGAATGTGCAACATTGCATTGATTTGGTTCCGGGTGCAATTTTACCGAATAAAGCATCTTATCGAAAGAACCCGAAAGAAAATGATGAACTCTAAAGACGAGTTGATGAGCTGTTGAAGAAAGGAATGGTGCGAGAAAGCATGAGTCTCTGTGCCGTTCCGGTCCTCCTTGTTTCAAAGAAATAGGGGTCTTTTCGTATGTGTGTAGATAGTAGGGTGATTAACAAGATCGCTATTAAGTATCGGTTCCCTATTCCATGCCTTGATGACATGTTGGACCATCTTCTTGGAGCTTGTGTGTTTTCAAAAATTGATCTTCGGTGTGGTTATCACCAGATTTGTATACGACCCGGTGATGAGTGGAAAACGGCTTTTAAGACTCGAGATGGATTGTACGAGTGGTTGCTATTGTCATTCGGGCTTTCTAATGCTCCTAGTACGTTTATGAGTCTAATGAATCTTGTTTTTAAGCCTTTTATTGTCAGGTTCGTGGTGGTGTATTTGGATGATATCCTCGTGTTTAGCGGGGGAAAACGAGCACTTGAAACACCTTCGGCAAATTTTTGAGGTTTTAGCAAATCAGCAACTATATGTCAATTTAAAGAAGTGCGAGTTCATGATCCGTAGCTTGGTGTTCCTAGTCTGTTATTTCCAATGAAGGGATTCATGTCGATGCAAACAAAATAGAGGCAATTACATCTTGGCCAACTCCAACTACGATACAGGAAGTTCGAAGTTTTCATGGGCTTGCTTCATTTTATAGAAGATTTATTCGAAATTTTAGCTTGATCGTGTCACCAACTGAATGTTTGAAAGGGTGATGCTTTCAAATGGACAAAAGAGGCTCAAACGAGTTTTGAGCTGATCAAGCTAAAGGGAAAAGTGCGGTGGAATGCATTCAACTTGACATGAATGTCTATTGTGTGTATCTTACTTACGGGTAGTATTTTTAATGCATGAAACCTGTAAAGTAGCTCTATTGTATGTATTTTACCTATATGGCAACGGTTGCAGTATTTCGATGACACGTCAGACGCCAAATCATCACTCCACCTCATCAGGAAAAAGTGCCTTGGAATGCATTCAACTTGACCTGAATGTCTATTGTGTGTATCTTACTTTACGGGTAGTGTTCATATCTAGTAAAGTAAGATACACATAATAGACATTTAGGTCAAGTTTAATGCATTCCAAGACACTTATCCCGAGATAATTTATGACGTATCAAGCCACATATACATTTAAAAAATAAAAATTCAACTAGTAACCGGTTAAGGGCTCGACAGGTCAAAAAGTACATACAATATAGTTAATTTATAGGTTTCATGCATTAAAAACACTACCCGTAAGTAAGATACACACAATAGACACTCAGGTCAAGTTGAATGCATTCCTTCGCACTTATCCCAAGGCTAAAATGACTATAGCTCCTGTTTTAGCTTTGCCTAATCTTGATAAAGTTTTCGAGCTTGATTGTGATGCATCAGGTGTGGGCATAGGTGTGGTTCTAAGCCATGATGGTCGTCCTATCTCATTTTTTAGTGAGAAATTATCAGATTCTCGAAGAAACTACTCGACATATGATAAACAGTTTTACTCTATCATGCGAGCTCTCGAACATGGAGGCATTATAAAGATTTCATTCTTTTAAATGGTTTTCTCTTCCTTGGCAATCGTTTGTGTATCCCAGATTGTTCTCTTCGATTGGAATTAAACAAGGAAACTCATGAAGGTGGGCTTAGTGGTCATTTCGGGAGAGATAAAACCATTGTTTTGTTAAAGCATCGTTTCTTTTGGCCGAAAATGATGAAGGATATCAATCATTATATCCTAAGGTGTTGAACATGCCATCTTTCCAAATCAACTTCACAAACTACTGGGCTTTATACCGTGCCGCCCGTTCCCAGTGCACCATGGGAAGATGTTAGCATGGACTTTGTAGTGGGGCAGCCACAAACTCAATGAAAAAAAGATTCGGTAATGGTGGTAGTTGATTTATTTTAAAAAATGGCACACTTTGTGCCATGTTCAAAGACCATGGATGCTACCAATGTTGCTGATCTACACTTTAAAGAAGTGGTGAATTTGCATGGTTTCCCAACGACAATTACAAGAGATTGTGACCCGAAGTTTGTTGGGCATTTTTGGCGAAAGCTAGGTACAAAATTGCAATTCAGTTCAGCCTATCACCCTCAAACAGATGAGCAAACTAAGACAATGAACCAAAGTTTGGGGAATTTACTAAGGAGCCTAGTTGGGGAAAATATACGACTGGGATCTTGTAGTACCTCAAGCAGAGTTTGCTTACAACAGCTCGTGCAGCCAAACTACCGGTCACACCCCATTTAAGGTGGTGTATGGGTGTAATCCTATGAGTCCTCTAGACCTTGTACCTATCCCCATCAATTCAAGTTATAGTGGGGATGCAGATGAACGTGTCAAGGATATCAAAGAGTTGCATGAACGCGTAAAAGTAAAAATAGAAAACCAAAATCAGAAGTACGCAAAGCAAGCTAACAAGCATAGAAAGGTGGCAAAATTTTAAAGAGGGTGACTTGGTTTGGGTCCATATGAGTAAGGAACGTTTCCCACCTTGCCGTCATGCTAAACTCCAGGAACGAAGTGATAATGACTACAAAGTAGAGCTTCCTGGAAACATCAAAGTGTCGCCTACTTTTAATGTAAAGGACCTCTCTCCATATCATGGTGAAAATGAGTCGAACTCGAGGGCGAGTTCTTTTCAACCGGGGGAGAACGACACTGTTGGACTCAGCCTCTTTACTAATTGTGTCATGAAGAAGGTAGTTTTTGGAAATAATCGTGATCGAGATGGGTTGGACGGAAAAATTAATTGTCATCAGTGTGGGCAGACCCAAATTCGGGTGGTCAACTTTCTGATCACTAGTTAGTATTTTGGTCATAACTTTCTGCTCGAGACTCGGATTAATGTGATTTCAAATGTTCTGAAAAGTAGCCAAAATTCTCTAAGCTATGGTAATTAATATTTTGTGGTCTCTGGAAGAAGTTGGACAGAAAGGAAGATCTTTGGAGTGGACTACATGCCTTTTTAGTTATTTGGAGCATCTGATCATTTTCTTAGTTATAATAAATTTAAGTATTTTCAATAAGTATGGGAAGATGAATAAGTGTTTTAAATTACTGCTTTTGAGCCTATTTCAGGGGCTAAACTTATCATTGCATGGAGAAAAATTATTAAGAAAAAACACCAAGTGTTTTCCCATTTGTGAGTTGAATGTTTATCCCTCCACGTGTGTGTGTTAATCGTTGTGTTTGCTAACTCCTTGTGCTCATCTCTGTCGATTTATGTTAGAAAAACAGTCCTAGTTCCTGCTTTGCGATAACGTTTCAACTTTCCAGGCAAATGATATATCCACCATCCAATTTGATAAATTCACAAAAAACTGGTTGTACCGTACAATCTATTAATGCATATTTTTGATGGATTTATCAAATTGGATGGTGGATTAATCATCATCCTTCCATCGACATCGGTCATGTACATGTGGACCTCAAGGAATCAAGGATCATGAATTTTAGATGTTTCTATCACAAAGTGAATCCTCCATAGTGAGAGTTGTAGAATGTCCAAAAACCAGTAATTTAATTCACAACCTAAAAACTAAAGGTTCCCGATCATTATATATATCGTTTAGTAGAAATGGATGAAAAATAGAAAATGTTTAGAATTTATAGATATAAATCTCAGGGAGGTCCATGAAATAGGTATTTTTTTGCTGACTCCTATGAACCATTGACACACTAGTTCAGTAAAACTACATATGTATTTAACTTTTCTGCTTTCTATCTTGCAACTAAAATTGAAATTGATTGCCCATTTACGGATCCATTTCCCACATTATTATGATTAGCATCTCTTCCTGTCTCTGCATCATGCCTCTCAATGAAGAATGCTGGTCGTTTTGGTTCAGGTAGATGCATATTTTCATTTGTCAGCATCGATGCAACTTCTGACATACTTGGTCTATCCATGGCACGATATTGTGCACATAAGAGACCCACATGAATACATGTCATTACTTCCTTGGGAGTGCATGAATCTTCGAGTGCCGGATCCATTAACTCCAAACCTCTGCCTTCGTTCCACAGTTCCCATGCCTAAAATAGTTTAAACATTTATTTAATTTTGAAGTTTTAATACGTATCAGATTTAGCATAGCGTATTAAATATAATTAGGGTTAAGTGATCCAGATTGTATCAAACTAAAGTATGATATTCATAGTGTGTATTAAATTATTCGGCCTTCTATTATGTGTAATGAACTTGTTATTAATTGCTACTGTATGTAATTTATGCTACTTTTACCGGTGTGTCATCTATATAAGGTGTCATGTGGCATCCTAAGTTGCCACATCACCAGACATTAGTTCGAGATATTTCGAAGCACTAATCAAGGGTCATAATAACTTACCAGTCCTAGAAGGTTGAGTGGGTGTTCCACATCATAGCTCCCATGATTCATTATGCTGCTTACGATCTCAAGCAATAAAATACCAAAACCAAAGACATCGATCTTGGTTGAAACAGTGTGTTGGGTCACAAGGTTCCCAAAACTTAGATACAGATTAAATAACAATTATCTTAACGTGTTAGTTTATATCCAAGTTTTATATCAAACAAGTTTAAATTAATCTAGGCGGAAAACAAGATTAATTTTGACACAGAGTTTATTATGAATCAAAGTATTATTCACAATAAAGTGTTTGTCTCACACAGAGGACAAAGTATTCAAACCCACACAGATGGTTTGAATACGATCCAAGTATTAGTATATTAAGATACAATTATCACTACAAACTTTAACAGTTAGTGTGGTAATGCTTTGAGCCTAAGCTTAAAGGTCTTGTATACTATTTTTCTTTGAGAGCTTGAATTACTTGGATACTTGGATACTTTGAAGAGTGCTATTGAGCTGCTATTTATAGAGTTGAGTATCAACTTCTATTAACCAGCTCAGTCAGTTGTCCAAGGGATAACACATTCATCTTGGGCAACTTTGCACTCTACCCTTTTTGCTTTTCTTGGAAATAGAAAAAGCAAAAGGTAAAAGGTTTCTTTGCTGAGAAGAAAACCTTTGTTCGATGTTTGACCTTTCTCAAACAGCTTATCAGTTGTATCTAGCCTAAGGAGAGAAGAATATCTTCTGTACACTTGTACTTTCATTCTTCAATCTGTGCTCTTCAGTTTGTGCTCTCAGTCTGTGATCTTCAATCTGTGATCATCAGTCTGTGATCTTCAGTCTGTGAAGTCTTTTGTCTTCAATCTTCATTCTTCAGATGATGAATTCAAGTCTTCAGGAAGAGCAAGGCTTTCAGTCTGTGAGATTCTTCAGTCTGTGCAGCACAGACTCAGAAACAATTCTTCAGTCTGTGCAGCACAGACTCAGAAACACAGACTCAGGAATTCACTAAGTTTTTCCTGAATACAACTGAGATAGATTTTGACTCTTCAGATTAATAACTTAGGTTTGATCATTGTTTTTCCCAACAATCTCCCCCTATCTGATGATGTCAAAATCTATTTACAAAAGATAATGGAGAAATAATAAATACTAAAGTACAACATAACTTATGAATTTTAGACTTATATATATAAAGTCAAAGTCATAGTTAGTATACAAAAATATTACAATTATTACATAAGATTGTAAATAATATAAATATAACAATCTTCAGTCCTTTCTCCGAGCCTTGATCTCTTTCATCTTTTCCACTTTCCTCTTCAACAGTGTTTCCATTTCCTTATCAGATTTGTCTTCAAATTCTTGATACTCTAGGATGATCTTCTTGCAGATATCTTCAAGTCCAATCATCATCCTGATTTGGGAAAGGTTGTTGAATAACCAGCTAATCAGTCTTCTTCTGAATGGTCTGGCTTGAGAATGTTTGCATTCCTTCAGCAGGGCAATGCAGTGCAGCAGAGACTCTCCATATAACCTATTCTGATCCTGGAAGCATTCTATCCCATTGATATCTCTATAGCACAGACCTTCAATGTTGTCAGTCTGTACATATGATCTATCAATGAAAATGATACATTTGGGTAGAGGATGCTCCCTTCTCTGCTCATTTTCTGTGGATAACCCAGCTGACTTCTTCTTAATTACAAAGTTGTTTGCTATGCAAAACAACTTGTATTCTTCTTCTGAGATGAGCCCCAGACTGAGAACTAGCTCAATCAGGTAAGATAGCTCATCCAGAACTTCTTTCTTCAATTTCTTGTCAGCTGCACTCTTCAAAAGATTGGAAATGGATTGCCATTCCTTAAGCCCTAGAGTGTACAGTTCATCCACCCATACCATCTTCTTGCTCTTGGTCAAAGTCAGCTCCAGCTTCAATTTCTGTCCAATCTTGTTCAGATGACATTCTCTAATCTTCTGCTTGAGCTTTGACTTTTGGAAAGTGGCTTGTAGCTTTGGCTTCAGGCTCTCTATCTTCTGTAACCTTGTTGACAGCTCTTCATCTTCCTTGATCTGCTGCTCAACTTGACCCTTTCTGGTTTGAGTCTGTGAAAGTCTTCATCTTCTAATTCTTTGGAGAGCATGTCAACAAATCTTGCTTCCTTCAGCTTCTGCTCTTCTTCAGTTAGTACATTTAAGTACTCAGTTAAAGACATACCTTGAGCAGTAGCTTCTTGTTGCAAGAGTTCATCCTGTAGATTTGTCAGTTCAGGATTTCTTGTGCCAGCAGCATGATCATCCACCATCTTCTTGATCTTGCTTAACCTTTCCTGCTTGGATAAGGCAATCTCCTTGCCCTTACCCTTATCCATAACTTCTTCCATGGTAGAGCTTGACCCAGGATAAGTTCTAATCAGGTGAGCACTTCTCCATTGCATTCTATCTTCAATTTCACTTCTAACTGGAGGCAGTGTTCTGGTTGTTGTGGTTGGTCTAGCAGGATTGGCTTCAGCTTGAATGGCTTCAGCTTGAATGGCTTCAGCACTGATAATTAGAGCATTAGTGCTTGCTGCTTGTTGTTCAGAGCTCTGAGTCTGTGTCTGATGCTGTGTCTCAGTCTGTGTAGGTTCAGAGGGCACAGACTTCGACTCTCCAATCTTGACTTTTGAGGCACCTTCATCTACACCTCCAAAAGTAGCATCATCTTCATCATCATCTGATCTTCTAAATACCTCAGACTCAGAACTACAATCAGGATTAATGGCATCATCATCTTCACCATCAGTGTCCTGTTCTTCAGCCAGCTTCACAAACTGATCCCAGGTCTTGATCCCCTTCATATTTGGTTG
Source organism: Gnaphalium uliginosum (assembly GCA_963930675.1). Classification (NCBI taxonomy): domain Eukaryota; kingdom Viridiplantae; phylum Streptophyta; class Magnoliopsida; order Asterales; family Asteraceae; genus Gnaphalium; species Gnaphalium uliginosum. Next base: position 39,400,210 of record OZ005684.1, on the reverse strand, counting down.
GGAATCAAAGATATCCCTTTCAGGAATCCTCCTGGCCATTCTTTTTGTCTTTCTGGCTCTTTTGATCTGCAGTGGTTGAACATCTTCATCTACTTCCCTTGGTCTCTTCAACTCCATCTGACCTTGGGCTGAGATAGTTGCAATTGGGTCTATGTGTAAGACAATGGATGACTCCCCCTGAGTCTGTGCAACCATCTCAGTATGTTCACCTGCTTGCAATCCTTCTTGCTCCCCCTCAGTCTGTGCACTCATATTTTCAGTCTGTGGCACAGACTGAGCTTCAGTCTGAGACTTCACCCTAGCACCTTCGGGTCCATCATCTCCATCACCTCCCTCACTGCTATCTCCCCCTAAATCTAAGGATTTATTATTTAAATTTTTATCTTTTGAGGTTTTAGCTTCTGCAGACCCATACTTCATCTTCTCCCCCTTTTTGACATCATCTACTAAGTTTGAGAGGGTGGTCTGCATTTCATCTAACCTATTGGATACCTTTTCCTCCAGCATATCCACTTTATCCACCATAGTAGAGACTAGATGCTTCATCTTCTCTAGCTCTTTCTTATTATTATTAAACTCAGTCTATACCCATTCAGACAACTTGTTGATGGCAGAAAGCACATCATTAAGTGTACTAGAAGGCACAGACTGGGTCTGGTTGAAAGGGTTAGAATTGGGTGATGGTATGTGTTCCTCACTTGACTCATGTTGAGACTGAGCAAGATCACTGGAATCTTTTGGGGTTGCACTCTTTGCCTCACTCTGTGTCCTGTGCATGGAAAAGCAATCATAGGCATTGAGTGGTGTAGTTGTTCCCTCAGATCTAATCCGGTGATAGGATAAGATATCACTGGGAAATGATTGTGTTGCACCTGTTGCCTCAAACAGTCCCTGGTGTAATGGAACAGTATCACTGGCAACTGATGTGGAAGTTGTTATGCCTTCACTAACCATCTGGTGATAAGATGGTAGTTCATCAGGCAAAGAAGAGGAGATCTGTACCTCAGTCTGTGACATGACTGGGGTATTGGCGATCTGTGCAGAGGGGTGTAAGAAAGGACTCACTGGAAGGTGAACTAGTACAGGACTAGTGGTCATTATGGGCTCAGCCATTGTGAGTGGGGTAAAGAGGGGGGGTGGTAGTGCTCAGGATTGGAGCATCTTCTTCAATGCATACTACAGGGGTCAGTGTAGTAGCAGTAATGTGGGTATCCAAGCTGACTAAACTAGTTGTAGGTTGGGTCAGTTGGGTAGCCATTGACACTACAGACTCTAGCAGAGCTGCAGTGGAATGGACTACAGCACTGAAAGGTGTTCTATTGACATCCAATTCCATGGATGATGATTCCACTTGTGCTATACTTTTTGGGGTTGAGTTTGGTGATTCCTCCAGAGTGAGTGGTGACTCATCTGGGTTGGTATGTTTGTGACTCTCTTTTGTGGGTGAGGATGGGCTAGGATAAGAAGGTTGATCTATATCCATGTCCTCAGATGAAGAAGAAGTACTACCTGCATCTTCTGTTGAAGATGGAACAGACTCAGGAATGTTTGAGTCTGACTCCAAGTGCACAGACTGAGTTGAGTCTGTATCCCTGGAGTCTGTGTGCTCTGCTTCAGCCACACGATCTTCAACAGCCTGGGTCTCAGTACCCTCACTATCACCTGAACTATCACCCTCCATAGATGTAGCAGCAACATATGGGTGATCAATCCATTGCTGCATAGCGGCAGTGATAGGTGCTCCAGAAAGTGGAACCGGATGGTTGAACACTTTATATGTGAGCACAGGTACGGGTATATCTGCAGTTTTGTTATTAAAGGACATATACACAGACCCTGTTAATCTGGATTGGATGCACAAGGAGAGTAACCTTATAAAAGGTACATTAAAAAAATCTCTGTGACTCATTCACTAGTTTTAAAATTTCTTTAAAATACAACTCTGCAAAGTTGATGTTTAAACCTGTGATGAATGAGCTCAACAGTTGAGTTTCAAACTCATTTAACTCCCCTGTGCTACCAGATTTTCCTCCTAGACTTCTAATGATGCCAGAGATTAAAAATTTCCATCTGGGGGTGAATCCTGACATCAAGATTGTGCCTTTTTCTTTGGTATATCCAACCAAAGTAAGAGAAGCCCTTGCTGCTTCTTTGGTTGGAATGGTTTCAAAATTATTTCCCAAAGGCAAGTCTAAGACATTCTTAATTAGCTCCTGATCAATGGTAACTGCCCGTTTACCATGATCAATAGTTCCAGTAATTGCAGTATTGGTACTATTTGAGGAGCAAGTATACCACCATTCCATTAAAAAATGTGGGTATATTTGAGAGACTGAGTTAAAGAATGCTCCCCTTAATGGATAAGCAGACATAAAAGCAGTTAGTTCCTCAAACCCTTTATTCTTTTTAGAGTCAGGAATGCAAATGGTAGCTACTTGATTATTTATACAGAGTTTTACCTGTTTACCCTGTTTGAAGGGTTTAGCCGCAGCGATGTTGGCAGGTGCTGTGTAAGCCCATTGATCAGCCATTTTAAATGACGAATTTTTGAGATTGATTTCGAAAATGGTTGAGCGATTTAGGTTAGGGCTTACAAACTCTGTGTAATTTTGGATGTGCAAGTACAGGTGAAGAAGAAAAGGGGAAAACAGAAGTGGGTATTTGAAGAAATTAAATTTCCGTTAAATGGGACCCACTTGACGGTTTATCTCTTTCTCTGCAACAGTAACGCTGAGGCACGTGCACTTTTTGTATTGAGCAGATAAATAGACAACAAGCGCCAAAACTTTCAATGATTATTACCATAAAAATGGTTTTAGCATTAAATGCAAAGATATTGTTGTTTATTTATTTATAAAAAATTAAAAGAAAAAAAAAAATTTTTAAAAAATGTGCCGGCAGAGGTAACAGATTTATATAGCTAACAGTACTAACTTGTGAAAGCAGTACTAAAAGAAAATTTTGCCAGTAGTGGTAACAGATTGATATAGCTAACAGTACTAACTTGTGAAAGCAGTACTAAAATTAACTAACAGTGGTAACTTGCGAAAGCAGTACTAAAACTAACTAACAGTAGTAACTGAGAGAAAATAACATAAGTTGTAAAATCTTTTTGGTATTTTCTTATAAAGTATGTACAAAAACATCTCTTAGTCTGTGCTTTTTGATTGTATGTAGCTGAGAATACAGTTATACAGATTGAAAAACAGACACAGACTGAGAATTGAATAATACATATTCAAGGTTTTACTAGGGGTTGAGCATTCCTAGTTGACCAAGCAGATACAAAAATCTATCTTCATTTAAAGGTTTAGTAAAGATATCTGCTAATTGGTCGTTTGTGGGCACATATTTGAGAATCACTTTACCTTTCTCAGCACAATCTCTGATAAAGTGATGTCTGATCTCAATATGCTTTGTCCTGGAGTGAAACACAGGATTCTCAGTGATGGCAATGGCACTTTGGTTATCACACATGATTGGAGTTTTTGTAAACACCAAATCATAGTCTGCTAGTTGATGTTGCATCCATAGCAATTGAGCACAACAACTACCAGCAGCCACATATTCTGCTTCTGCAGTGGATGTAGCAACAGAATTCTGTTTCTTGCTTGACCAACTGACTAGTTTGCCACCTAGCAGTTGACATCCACCAGAAGTGCTTTTCCTGTCTAATTTACAACCTGCATAATCTGCATCTGTATATCCAATTAGATCAAAACCAGAGTCTTTGAGATACCAAAGACCCAGGTTAGGAGTACCTTTTAGGTACCTAAAAATCCTTTTTACAGCTTTTAGATGCGATTCTTTAGGTTCAGATTGATATCTAGCACACAAACATGTTGAGAACATGATATCTGGTCTACTTGCAGTGAGGTATAGTAGAGATCCTATCATACCTCTATAAGTGGTTTGACAGACTGACTTGCCAGACTGATCCTTATCTAACTTATCTGCAGTGCTCATTGGTGTTTTCATAATTGAACAGTCCTTTAAAGAATATTTAGTAAGTAGGTCATTGACATATTTACCTTGGTTGATGAAGATACCATCAGGTTTCTGATGTACTTGTAGACCAAGAAAGTATGTTAATTCACCCATCATACTCATTTGATACTGTTTTGACATTAAGTTTGAAAACCATTTACACAATTTTTCATCAGTAGACCCAAATATAATATCATCAACATAGATTTGGACTAGTATGACATCTGCCTTGTTCCTTTTGAAGAACAAAGTTTTATCAATTGATCCTCTAGTAAAGTCATTACTAAGAAGATAGGATGATAAGGTGTCATACCAAGCTCTTGGAGCTTGTTTTAGTCCATATAGTGCTTTCTGCAATTTATAGACATGATTTGGAAAAGTGGAACTTACAAAACCTGGAGGTTTTTTCACATAGACTTCCTCCTGTAAGTTGCCATTCAGAAATGCACTCTTGACACCCATTTGATAGACTTTGAAGTCCTTGAATGCAGCATATGCCAAGAATAACCGAATTGCTTCAATTCTGGCTACAGGGGCAAAGGTTTCATCATAATCAATGCCTTCTTCCTGCTTGTAGCCTTGAGCAACTAGCCTTGCTTTGTTCCTTATTATCACTCCATCCTTGTCCATCTTGTTTCTGTAAACCCATTTAGTTCCAATAATGGTTTTCCCTTTTGGAGCAGGAACTAGGGTCCAAACATTGTTTCTGTCAAATTCTGTTAACTCTTCCTGCATTGCTTCAACCCAATCATCATCTTTCAAGGCTTCTTCAGCTTTCTTTGGTTCAATGATTGACAGGAAGTTTGTGTAGAAACAGAAATTTGTAGTAGGTGAGCTTGATACTTGAGCTCTTGTTTGTACACCAGAAACATAATCTCCAATTATTTCTGTAATTGGATGATACTTGTGTTCTTTGACTCCTAAAAATGATTCATCATTAGATGGTAAATCATTCTCATTTAGTGGAAGAATAGCAGGACTGAGTTCTGCATCATCTTCTACATAGGGCAAGTCTGAGTCTGTAGAGTTCTCAGACTGAAAACTACCAGACTGAACATATGTATCAGAAGAATTTGAATCTCAGGACACAGATTCATCTTCTGTTGATGAAGGTATTGTCATTGAATGAGCAGATTGAGCATCTTCATTATCACTTTCAGAGTCCTGTTGTCGGTTAGCAACAACTGGGATTTGAGATTCAGATCCCACAACAGATAAATCTTTCAATAAATGAACATCAGACTGAGAAACATGTTCATCATTAGCAGAGAAAGCATCAAAGGTGACATTGATGGTTTCTTCAATTTTGTTCCTTTTGTTGTTGTAGACTCTGTAGGCCTTTGAAATAGATGAATAGCCAACAAAAATTCCTTCATCAGACTTAGGTTCCATCTTTGCTAATTGATCTCTTTGATTGAGAATGTAGCATTTACTTCCAAAGGTCTGGAAGTAATGGATGGTTGGAACCTTCTTGTGATACAGCTCATATGCAGTTTTGCCATTCCTTTTGACCAAAATAGATCTATTTTGGGTATAACAGGCAGTGTTAACTGCTTCTGCCCAAAAATAAATCTTCATTTGACCATGGCATAACATGGTTCTTGCAGCTTCTATGAGTGTACGATTTCTTCTCTCAGCAACAGCATTTTGTTGAGGAGTTCTGACAGAGGCAAAGTTTTGAATAATGCCTTTGTCAGTACAGAATTCAATGAGAGTAGAATTCTTAAATTCTGTACCATGGTCACTCCTGAGTTGCTTGACAGGTGCATCTTTTTGAAATTCTTCCCTCTTGATTAGATTAATAATCTCTTCAGGAGCATCACTTTTAGCCTTAAGAAAGATGACCCAAGTATACCTTGTGTATTCATCCACAACCACAAGTGTATACTTCTTTCCACCCAAATTGCTAATGCTCATGGGTCCAAACAGATCCATATGGAGCATATGCAGTGGTTGATCAATTGTAGCTAACAATTTGGATGGAAAATGGTTCTTGGTCTGTTTCCCTAGTGTACATGCAGGACAAAGTTTGTCTTTTGCAAATGTAACATCAGGCAGACCTCTAACCAATTTCTTCTTTGACAGGAGGTTAATATTTTTGAAGTTCAGGTGGGACACCTTCTATGCCATAGCCAGCTTAGTTCTGGCACAGACTGAGTATAGAGACAAGTCTCTACATTATTGTCTGCAGAAGAAAGATCCAAGAGATAAATATCTCTTTCTCTTTTGGCAACTAATATAGGTTTGCCTTTGGAATTATAGATAACAGCAGCCTTCTTTCTGATTCTGATTTCACCACCATCATCACAAATCTGGCTAGCACTAAGCAGGTTATGCTTTAATCCCTCAACATAGGCCACCTTTGTTATTCTGATGTTGCCAGCCTTCACCACACCATAACCTTTTATCTTGGCAACAGAGTTGTTACCATATTTGACAGAAGGTCCTTCTTCTTCTACAAACTCTGACAGATTCTTCAAGGAACCTGTCATGTGTCTTGAGCATCCACTGTCTAGGTACCATTTGTTGTTACCCTGCACAAGACAAACAAAATCGATTAGTTACTTTTGGGAACCCATCTTTTGATGGGTTCTTTAGAGTTGGTTGGAGTCAATTCTTTAGCAGTTTTGGTGCTAAGTCTGTGAAGTTGACTTATAACCTCTCTATTTTTGATTTTGTTGTTTGTAGATGACATTTGTTTGATCAAAGCAGCCTTTGGCTGTTTAAGAAAGGACTTTGTGCATTTAATACCTTCATGTCCCAGATTTCCACAGTTGTAACATTTTCTGTTCAACATAATGGTCCTTTTGGATTTTGGGTTATTATTTGCACTAGATCCTCTGTTAAACTCTTGTTTTGACTCAACAAATGTTTTAAAATCTGTGGTTAACTTCATTAAATTTTCACTAAGCAGCTTAATGGTCTCAGTCTGGTTCTTAAGATTTGACTTTTTATAGTCAGACCGAGTGTTAATACAAACAGATTTGGAGTTAAGTTTGCCAAACTGAAAATTGATTTTTCCAGACTGACAGATAGATCTCACAGACTGAGATCTTTTTAACTCCTTTGTTACTAGTTTTATGCCTTTAGATTTATCATTTGGCCTATTATTGTCTGGACCAGTTACAGACTGAGATGTGGAAGGTTCAAACACATTGTAACCTTTCTGTTTATTCTTGATTCTTTTTACCTCTTTTTGTCTCTTTAAAGATGGTACTGTGAGAATACTAACTTTGCCTTTTATAAATCTTTCCTTTTTAAGTTCTATAGTTTCTAAAGATTCATTAGTGATTATAAGTTCAGGCTGTTCAGATTGAGAAGTTACACAGACTGAGATTTCTGACTCTGTGTCTTCAGAGTCTGGCTCTGTCTCATATACTAGTTCTTTAGCAACTATTTTTGGTCTAACAAAAGCATTTGTCAATATAACTTTGTCTCCCACAGTATGACTAAAAGTATGAGGTAAAATCTCAGGTACAAATATAGTAGGTTTTGAGTTTATTTCTGAATTTATGTGACTTTTAAGATCAAACTCATCACCTATGACCGCTTGTATCTGAGCTGGAATCTGTTTGGATAAACAGTCCACATTTTTAAGTGATGAAATACACCAAGATTTACAGATCCTTTCATAATGATCAGCTTTGTTTTTATAAGCTTCTTTTTCCAGCTTGATCTTTTTGAGAAGGTCATATTGAGCATCAAGCTCAAGTTTGTACTGTTTATTTTGGTTTATTTCATTCACTTTTGATTGTAGATCTTTTTGAACTTGACTGAGTTTGGTTTTTAAATCTTGTATTTCCTCCAGTCTTTTCAAAAAATCTACATAGATGTGTTCAAACATTTTCTGTTTTTCTGCATCACTATAGTAAAGTTTAAAATGATTTACATCGTAAGCAGATCCTCTGTCCTAGTCTGGATGAACACATGCCTTTTCTGCAAATTTGACATCTTTGTCAAACTGGCTCTCTGTGATAGCCATTAAGCACATATCTTCATCATCCTCAGATGATGAAGATTCTTCATCTATCCATTGTTCAACAACCAAAGCTTTCTCTAGTTTCTTTGGTTGTTGTTTCTCTCCAGTTTTCTTGGAGTTGAAGTACTTTTTCTTGTACTTCTTGGCCTTTTCTTCCCACTTATCAGAACTTGAAGATTCTGCAATCTTCACTCTGCAGTCGGAAGAAATATGACCAACTTGCCCACATTTATAGCAAGTAGCTTTCTTAGGATCAAAAGTTGGCCTTCCTTTTGAACCTTTGAATCTTGCTTTTTCTAACCTTTGGGCTAGCAATGCCATTTCAGCTTCTAGAGACTCAGTTTCATCATCTGATTCTGAGTCTGTAAGAGTAAGATGATAATCTGCTCTAGAGAAAAGTTCTCTATTTTTCCTTGTTGTTGCAACAAGGGCAGCAGATGGATCTTTTGCAATCCTTTTGGCATTTAGATCCTTTCTGGCTTTGGTTTCTTCAAAATTTAGTAGAAGTCCAAACAAGCTAGAGAGATCATATGTCTCCAATTTTTCACTTACAATTAATGAAGTGATAACTTCAGAAAAAGTGTTTGGAATGACATCAACAAATTTTGCACAGATTTCAAACTGTCCCTTGATGATATTATACCTTTCAAGATCATTGATTAAGATCTGAAATCTGGTATGAATATCAGTTAATGACTCATTTTGGCCAGCAGAGAAGTTCTCATAATTTCTTATGAGATTCTTCTTCTTTTGGGATTGTACTAAACTTACACCATCATATTGGTCAGTTAGCATATCCCATATGGCTTTAGCAGTTTTGCAGCCAGATATCTTAGCAAAGATAGGCTCAGTAACTGCATTACCCAGTATGGATTTGGCCTTAAAGTCTAGTGCATATAGTTGCCTGTCTAGATCAGTCCAGGTACTTTTGGCAGCCTCAACAAATTTTTCAGGTGTCAAAATAATACCATTTGCATCTAAAGTTGCAGGAACTATTCTGCCAGGAATAATGGGTCCTTCCTGAATGACTCTAAGCATTTCATCATGAATGCTAGCAAGAAACCATTCAGCTTTCAATTTCCAGTGGGTAAAATTTACACCATTGAAGATTGGAATTCCCTTCCCAGCCATAGCAATAGAAGAAGTCATTTTTCAAGGAAGAAAATGTAGAGAAAATGGATTTAGATGATTGTTTGATAAACTGGATTCCTTTGATCGTTAAAGATTAAATCTTTATCTGCTCTGATACCAGTTGTTGGGTCACAAGGTTCCCAAAACTTAGATATAGATTAAATAACAGTTATCTTAACGTGTTAGTTTATATCCAAGTTTTATATCAAACAAGTTTAAATTAATCTAGGCGGAAAACAAGATTAATTTTGACACAGAGTTTATTATGAATCAAAGTATTATTCACAATAAAGTGTTTGTCTCACACAGATGACAAAGTATTCAAACCCACACAGATGGTTTGAATACGATCCAAGTATTAGTATATTAAGATACAATTATCACTACAAACTTTAACAGTTAGTGTGGTAATGCTTTGAGCCTAAGCTTAAAGGTCTTGTATACTATTTTTCTTTGAGAGCTTGAATTACTTGGATACTTGGATACTTTGAAGAGTGCTATTGAGCTGTATTTATAGAGTTGAGTATCAAATTCTATTAACCAGCTCAGTCAGTTGTCCAAGGGATAACACATTCATCTTGGGCAACTTTGCACTCTACCCTTTTTGCTTTTCTTGGAAATAGAAAAAGTAAAAGGTAAAAGGTTTCTTTGCTGATAAGAAAACCTTTGTTCGATGTTTGACCTTTCTCAAACATCTTATCAGTTGTATCTAGCCTAAGGAGAGAAGAATATCTTCTGTACACTTGTACTTTCATTCTTCAATCTGTGCTCTTCAGTTTGTGCTCTCAGTCTGTGATCTTCAATCTGTGATCATCAGTCTGTGATCTTCAGTCTGTGAAGTCTTTTGTCTTCAATCTTCATTCTTCAGATGATGAATTCAAGTCTTCAGGAAGAGCAAGGCTTTCAGTCTGTGAGATTCTTCAGTCTGTGCAGCACAGACTCGGAAACAATTCTTCAGTCTGTGCAGCACAGACTCAGAAACACAGACTCAAGAATTCACTAAGTTTTTCCTAAATACAACTGAGATAGATTTTGACTCTTCAGATTTATAACTTAGGTTTGATCATTGTTTTTCCCAACACAGTGCCTTCTATTAGATACTCTGGCGGCATATAACCACTAGATGATATGATATCAAATTAGTAGTTAGAGTATGGGTTTTTGTGTTCGGATTCTATTTGACAAGAGAAAAGGTTTTGAAATTACCGTGTTCCCACAACTCTACTTGTATTTGCTTCAGATTCATTGATCCCAAATAACTTAGCCATGCCAAAATCTGATATTTTAGGCTTCAGGTAGTCATCTAGCAAGATATTACTAGCTTTTAGGTCTCTATGTATTACCCTTAATCTTGAAAATTTATGGAGATATAGAAGTCCTTGAGCAATGCCGTCAATGATTACAAAGCGGTTATTCCAATTCAGTAATCCTTTCTTCCTAGGATCTGTGAATAGTTGAGTAGCAGTAACTAATGAAACAATTGAACCGAGTTATTTTTAAGTAAACATTTAGTATAAGTTTTAGATCATACCAAATAGAAAGAAATCCAAGCTATTATTAGACATGTACTCATAGACAAGGATCTTTTCTTGCTTTTCAACACAACATCCTATAAGCCTCACAAGATTAGTGTGTTAAAGTTTGGCAATGAGTTCGGTTTCATTCTTAAATTCCTTGACTCCTTGTCCAGAGCTTTTTGAAAGTCTTTTCACCGCAACCTCTTGCCCATCAGCTAATTTTCCCTGTGAAATTCACCACATGACGTTTTATTGGGTAAATGCTATAGATCAGCAATCTACTCTTCGGTTTATCACGAGATATGCAACTTACCCATTTTATTATACATGTAAGTAACTAACTTTCACTTTTTATGTCAATGTCCGTAAGTCACAACCGTTAAAACATAGAGTATAGGTGTTTGAATTTTTTCCACTGCGCTCTATTTTGCTTGTACTCTATGTTTTACAACTTGCAAGTGACACATATCAAGAAAAAATATGAAAGTTCGTTACGTACATGTGTAATATTTTGGGTAAGTTGTATAACTCATGACAAAACGAATAGTAGGTTGCTTAGAGGTGTCACTTTTATCCATATCCGGCTAATCCATTTGATCCAAATCCATGTTGGATTAAATGAACAGGATTATTTGGATTATAGATTGTTTAATCGGATTACGAATTTCTTAAATGGATTACACGGATCGCATAACAGATCAAATTATATTTCTTCGATATATTCAAATAATCCGAATAAGGTTTGAGTAAATTATATAATACTAGCATATTACCCGCGCAATGCGGCGGCGAGAGAAAGGTTCACTTACCGTAATATTTTTCGTTCAATAATTAAGTAAAAATTGAAAAAAATAGTGATATAAAATCTTCTTAGTTTCTTTAATACATTATATTTTAAATTTTAGACGAAGATCTTTACTCATGGCAATTCTCAACAAAAATCGAAAACTCGATAAGAAATAAATCACCTTACAAAAACAGAATAAATCATTATTTTCACTTATTGTACTATTTGTATTTGATGTTTCACTAAATTAAACGGTACAATAGTAATCATTATGTTGTTTAAGACCACTAAATAGTCAAACTATTTATATCGTAGTAACATATTAACTTTTACAATTCTTCAATATAATTAATTTTTAGTTTTGAATATTAGCTAACGTACTCCCTCTGTCCCCAAAAAAATATCGACATTACTATTTATATTTATCCCAAAAAAATTGTCCACGTGTAAAAAATAACACAAATCAATAAACTTTCAAATGTACCCTCGTTCATTACTTTCAATAACTCATTTCTTTAATACTTTAAGTCAAACTTGTATTTATTATAAGGACAAAAATGTTATTTTATCACTCTTATCTTAATTTGATAGTATGTCTTTAAACGTTTTTCAACTTTTTAAATTAGTATACGTATAAAGATGGTCATAATTTGTAAACAAATATCTCTTTCTCATAGATATTTATATCCACATTTTTGATACACATTAATGCGTTACGTCAGTTACATCAGTTTCAAAAAATCAAACATTATTGGTTACATATTTTTAGGTCGAAATTAAGTAGTATATATTAGTTTTTATAATTAATTCCATTGAATGCATAATAGTGCATTGATTATAAATACATTAAAGAATTTGAGGGTAAAATAGTAAATTACTATTTCTCTTTTAAGACTTTAACCCAAATGCTTTATTAAATTGTAAGGGTAAACTGCATTCCTCGTCCCTGAAGTATGTTATTAATTTCACTCCCCGTCCCTGGGTCGAATTTTTTGCACTCCCCATCCCTTGAATCGATTTTTCGTTTCACTCCCCGTCCCTCATCCATCATGAAATGACTAAAATACCCTTAAACTTTTAAGACAATTTTACCCTTTGAGGGACGGGGAGTGAAACGAAAAATCGGGTCAAGGGACGGGGGGAGTGCAAAAAATTCGACCCAGGGACGGAAAGTGAAATTAATAGATTACTTCAAGGACGGGGAATGTAATTTACTCTTTTACTAATATATTAACGTTTACCATATTAAAAATAATTAAAAATCCGGTCTATTATTACATCTTATGTTTGTTTAGATAATTGATTTCTGCAACTTGTTTACAACTTGCTCATATGGTGTTTGTAGTTTGTACATTTAGTATGCAAACTTGCAAAGCGTTAGAATATTGAATGGACTGGAGTTTCCAATACCTTTTTTCAATATCAAAGCTAATAATCTACTTATACAATTTATATCATATGAAAATATGTTTTAGAAGTTTGTAGTAAAGGTGAGTATAGTGTTTTTTATCAAAATTTTAACGTAAACCACGCTCAACTTGAGCTAATTCGGATGAATCCGTTTAGCCCGAAAACTAAACGGAAACCGCTTAAGGTATATCCGATTAATTCATTTCTTATTCGGTTTGGGTTATGAGGTTAACTTGTGATTGTCCAAAATCCGAATAATTCGAAAACCGAATAATCCTTCCGAATGACACGTGGTTGCTGATATATATCATTTACCCTAATTTTCCAAAATAATTACTTTGAAGTTTACCTTATAAACTTCTCCAAAACCGCCCTCTCCTAGCTTATTTGTGCTTGAAAAACTGTTTGTCGCAGATGAGATGCTTTGAAAGGTGAAATAATGAACTTCGGCATTCATATTCTTATCGGTTCGTACATAATTGTAAAGGCGTTTCATCTGATGCAGCAACAACTTCTTGAATTTTTTTGCCTTCCCTATTTTGTTAATAAAGAAAAAGTAGTTAGATATCTAAAATTATCAGCTTCTGAGGTCACAAGATGTACATTAACTAAAATTACAAAAGTTCTTTAAGCAATCTTTTGTGATACTAGTTCCTATTGACCCCATAAGAGGTATCATATTCAAGGTTGCTGATTCGCATTGTGTGAAGACATGTTAGCACAAAGATGTATTACCTTTTCAAGAGAGTCTGCTCATTGCATAGCTTTTTTTAAGTTTCTTGTGTAACGATGACAAGCATAACTGATAACAGGGCCGCTTTGACCCGTTGGTGTAAATGTGCAATCCAGATGGTAGATAGACAACTATTTTATTTATATAAATGGAGCAAAAAGGTGAGTTTGTACCTTTAATATCAAGCTTCTTGTATGCAACATACGCCAGATAGCTTGATAGGAGCAGAACTAATGGGACAATCATGACGATCAACCCAATCCAGGTCTTACTTTTCTTCTTTTCTGCATAGAAAGAAAATGAACTTCAATTATCGAGTTATTCTTTCATTGTCCTTATTAACCTGTTGAGATCATTTGCATCAAATTATCCATAAAATTAATATTTTCATACTTAGAAAATATGGATAGAAACAAGAATTACTTTTGTTGTAGATCTTGGTTTACCCAGATATGTTCAATGGCTGTATTGAAACTATATTTTTCCAAAAATCACTAACAAATGACATCCGAAAATATATAAATGGAGTACCATACCATACATTTACGATAGCTTAAGTTAAGAGATTTGTTACAAATCTGGGTTTGTGAACATGGTGTATGATATCTGTTGACCAGATAAAATCCCTGTGAATCATGTTGGAAATTACTTTCCAAAAGCAGTATTTGGACCCTATAAGTTATGCTTGGGTTTCACGAATTTTTCTTTGAGATAATTCAAGAGATAGTTCCAACTTTGGCACAAAAATAAAATTCAGAATGTTTGTAAGTACACAGTTATCCTCAAGCTGACCAAGCATCGTTAGTTGAAGCTGATCAATTAGCTGAAGCTTGAGACTTCAATCTGACCCGCTATTGTCTTGGGTCCCGAATATAGCAACTTAGCCAGAGTGCACTATGCACCACCTAAGACGATTCAACTAAATACACAACTACACTTAGCCGGATGTGCACTCCGTACCACCTAACCTGAAACAGAACAGAAATCCGACCTGTTTCTTAGCCAAGATTCGCACACCTCTATGTGTGGGGGTTTGAATTTGTATTGATGATAAGCTTGTTGAAGACGCTTCCACACCAACACTTATAACCACCATGGAGTTTTGTTCCTACTCTTATGTGGGAAAAGTTAATCCACCCAACAACTTTAGTTTCATACCCCTCTCTTTGAGATTCGATATCGTATTCACCTCTAATCAACTTTGTACATATAATATACCGTTAGGAAGCTCTTATCAAACACTATGCAATTATACAAAATATCTTATAAATGTAATGGACATATAAGATATTTGGGTCCAAAGTTTTCGAAAAATACAAGTTACTCAATTTTCCTACAGATTAATAGCTGATAAGATCAGGTGTGCGTACAGTTTTATCATAATGATACTCCGTATTTAAAATTTCTTGCATGCATTTAGGAGTTAAATTCGATGCAGTTTTATTAATGAATGTTAGCGGGGTAGGGATATTGGAAGTTAGACCTATAGAAAGAGGCGGATGTTAAAGGGGCACCTGCCCCTTAAAAAATTTCAAATTATGTAACTTTAACGAGTACAAATGACATTTTATAGTTTTTGCCCCCTTCAAAAAAATAAAAAAAGAGCAAAAAATTTCGTTGTTCCCAATTAAAATATGCTGCTCCGCCCCTGCCTATAGACAGTGTGTGGAAGCCATATTTCACAAACTTATTCATAGTAAAAGGATGTATATACAGGTTTATTTTATATATTGAAGCAAAACCAATCATTTTCTGTATTCGGCAAAGCATCAAGAGCAGTAAACTTACTGACCTCCATAATACCGGAAGGCGTAATATTTATTGGGTGGGTTATGTTGATGAGCATCTGGACTATATATCATTTGACCAAAAGTCTTACAGCCTGCCCTGTTTTCGTTTGTATATGTATAACCCACACAAGAACAATTGCCCCAGCATATTTGTTTGCAATCATATAAAGTCAAATTATAGCTTTCGTCATATACATACTCATCCAGAAAGATGTTATAATATATCGAGGAATCAAAGTCATCTGTATAATCTTTCCTGAATTTTAGTTTCTCAAACTTGGCTTCAGCACAACCAAGAGGGTCATTAATCGAGAGGCAATTGGAGTCTAACATTAGACTTGTACCCTTAAGCTGACCGTCTTGAGTCATCCTGAGGGCTGGAAATGAATCATATGTTTTTGTTAAATAAGTGAAGGATTTCTCAGTTGCATTAGATACATAGTACACGCGATAATCTGAACCAGACGATTGTAGATGAGTATTTCTGAACTCACCATCCAACCAAGGTCCACTCTTCCAGTGGGTATTTCTGCGCCTCAGGATGACCAGTTGATCTGTGCCGTTTGGGTCTCCTGTTAATGTAAAAGACCCATCGGCTGGTAGCCAATCGCTCCGCCAAGATCTGAGTGACCATCTATGCCCAGTCTTGAGATTAATTCCCAGTTTCATCCCAGGTAGAAGTGTGTCTGTTGGGTAATCAAAGCTTTGCCATAAGACCTGCTTAACAGACCCATTTGGATACAGTTCTTGCAGTACCAAATTCCCAGAATCCAAAAGTGTAACACTTGCATTGCGTGCCACCAAACTAGGACTAAAGAGATCAAGAACAGTGCCTCTGCTAGATAAAATGCTAAGCTTTCCATGACCATCAATGAAAAGTTTTCCATATATATCCTGAATAGGATTGTTTCTGTTTGCTACCCAAAGAGCCTTACAAGTCAAATCGTCTGAATTTCGATATCCGATTCTGTTATTGTTGTTGTAGTTTTGGTTGTTGTAAAATAGGCCTAAATAAGGGCTCACCATAGAACCAAAGCTAAAAAACTTTAATATGAAGACCCTATTAATTCATCCCAGTCCTTGAACTGTTGACCTTGTTGTAGAGTATCTGTTTCTGTTTCGGCGTAACAAAGATTGCTGAACAAAAAGGGAAACATAGTGAGGATGAGGAAGAGAATCAGGTTTCTGTTTGCCATTATTTCAAGATAAAGAGAACTGCTATAGGAAATTGAGATGTGATGATATTAATGGTGGTAGCAATGTTTTGAAAACCGGTTCGACCGGTCCGGTCCGACCGTTTGAACCGAAAAATCGATGTTTTCCGGCCGGTTGTAAATCGGTTTTAGGTCATTATCGATTTTGGCGCGAACCGCCGGTCCGATCGGGAATCGGGCGGTTGAACCGGAACCGGCATAAAACCGGTTTTCAACTTTTTTTATTTATTTTTGTTTTTTAATATTTTTATTATTTGGATTGATACTAATGTGTTTGAATTTGAACTAAGACTTGTATTCATGTTGAACTATCATATTTGTAATGTTGTTTACTCGTTTTGAAGTTTAAAACTTATATTTACGTCAAATTGTATAGTTTTTATATTGAATTGTATGATTTTGTTACATTTATTGAATTGTATTGTTGTTTTATATATGTTTCTATGTGTGTTCTAAGTAATGATTTAGTTGTATTGAAAAAAAATATATGAAAAAAAAACAAAAAAAATCAAAACCGGATATCTCCGGTTTTACTATAAAACCGGTTTTCAAAACATTGGGTGGTAGTATGGAAATTTCTGCAAACTTTGTTGACTCAAATTTCCACACTTTTTGTTTTATTTATGTTACAGTTAGTCAACAGAAAGACATCCCTTTCATGTCGATGTGATTACAGCCGGCCTTGTGACTACAGGAAACTCTTTTAATGGATCAGAGGTTGCTTAGCAATTTACAAGATACAATCAAGCATGACGGAAGCTTCCAAATCCACCTTGTTGGTGAGATTTTATAAATGACGATTTAAAATGATAAGTATTTAGTCTGAGTCTTGGTAAATAAGAGAATGTATTCGGTGGGTTGTCAATTGATGATATGTATTACGGGTCTTGATCACCAAATACCTAGATCTGTTTATGTACGTATCATTCAAGAAATAGAGATATTTTTAGGACAAATAAGAGATGAAAGAGGTTTGTTGTTGTCGAAAGAAAACCAACAACCCTTGAAAGCCAGTACGAAATAATGACTCAAAGAAACCATACACGTGACCTTGAGCAGGGAAGAATGTACAACTAGTGTCCTCCCATCACCTCATTTTTAAAGAGATGAAGGGGTATGAATCCCTATGGAATACGTTCTCCATAGAACCACCTTTAAAGGCCCTTATTTGTCTTGCAAGTCAAGTAATCCTAGCTTAAGTCTAATCCTAACTTATTTACTAAGTATAATTAATCCATGTATACCAAACTAGTTACACTTTAACCCACCAAGAATTGCTACTATATATTAACAATTTCCACCTTAGTAGTGGTTCTTAACTTGTATCTATACTCAACATCTTCATCCAAAACCAGGGACCACCTTGATAACTAGGCATTGTACCTTAGTAAATTCCCAAGCTTAGCTTCCTTAGACCTTTTCGTCTTCTTCCTCCCAGCAACATTATCCTATGTGCCCTCGCAACCAGGTACTCCGGTATCGATAATGTCTGCCCCCATCTTTATACCAAGGTGTAACATTTCCTGCTCCTTTACCAAGTAGCCCGTGTTCTTCCCCTCAAGTTGATAAACCCTCAACTGAGCCTTTCATTGAGTCACTGCATCATAATCGTTACTTCCCTGATCAATATCAGCTTCAAGATTTCCTTGAGCTCTCTGCAGTTCCACCTCAAACTTAAAACACCTTTTGTCATGTACTCCATGAAAATCTATTTCAAGACCATGTCCAAGTTGCTGAGATCCAACTTGTGCAGAACCTTCATTTCTTTGTACACCAAAAGTCTTCGCTTTCCCGTTTATCACGTAAACACAATTTCCTATCTTGATCCCAGTCATCATCACCAAACAACCTTTGGTAACCTTGATTCTTCCAATCTGCATCTTCACAGTATAACCCTGTTTTTCAAGAGTACCTAGTGATTTCAAGTTTCTCTTTAGATATGGAATATACCTGACATCATTTAGCACAAAACTTGTTCCATCACCGCTTTGTATCTTCACCCTTACCTATCCTCTTGATAGCGCATGTCTTGCTGTCTCCTAGCCGAATCGAACCACTACCTTTCCTGAAGTCGTACAAAAAGTCTCTCCTCAATGTTATATGATAAGATCCCCCTGAATATGTTACCCATTCAACAACCTTATCATTCCTAACTACCACCATGGCTTCTCCATTGTAGGATTCTCAGCTGTCACTACCAGAAGAATCAGAATCCTGATTATTTTTACCCTTCTTGACATACCTACTAGACTTCATACCTTCAGATAGTCCCTCTTCAGATGATCCTCTGAATGGCACATGAAACACTTGATTTTAAACCTTCCACCTCGTGACTTATACCACGAACTATCCTAAGATAGATGCTTATCCCGACGATCAGATCAACGCCTTATAAATAACCTCTTAACGCCTATACACCTTAGCCCTGGTTTTCCTCTTGAGTTCCTTGGAGTTCAATGCGGCCAACACATCTTCCATAGTAAAGGTATCCCGACCAAACAACAAATAATTGTTGGAGGATTTGTGTTTAACAAGAGTACAAAAATCAATGACAAGATATCTCAATGAATCGTGTTATCACTTTCCAAAAGTAATTATTCGACCCTATATATCTTGGGTTACACGAATATCACTTTGGATTAAGACAAATAGTTTGTTCTTGGTTTACGCACAAACAGAAGAACCCGTTCGTAGAAGAGTGTTTAGTTTTTCGTCTCTCCCGTCATGCATATTGTTTTAGTTTATATATACGACACCCAATTAATGAGCATTTGAGTATTATTAGCCAATTAATATCCTCGTAATGTTCCTTCATAATGTTCAAGCAGTTGCAAGACTAAGTCATTATGAGGCATTAAACTAAATTTAATACCACCCATTGAATAGTTATAATGTTCCTCCATAATAATCAAAAGGTTAGTAGACTAAGTCATCATGGTCAATTAAACTATGTTTAATACTACCCATTGAATAGTCATCATGAGCCATAAACTATGTTTAATACTGCCCATTATGGTGAACATCATCTGTATCACTTACTGAAGTGAGTCTGCACCTGAACTCGCTATTTGGGTATGGGATGTCATTGACTTACTACCTCCAAACCCATTAGTATGACCATATTCCCAATTACACTAAAATACTAAAAATCATCCCCAATTTAGTGCCATTGCTTTACATGAGATCAAACAACTAAAATAAAACTTACGCATAAATGAAAATGTCTTGAAGATTGAATTTTCATCTTAGTACATTACACATTTCAAATAATCGTGAATCGGGGTAGAATTGAACCCTTCAAGCCATTTGAATACTTGAAGATATACACACAAGTTTTCAATCACTCTAAAGCTATCTCGACACTCTACAAGCCATGTATCCATATCTATTCATGAATGTTACAAAGCTAAAAGTCCAAAGCATCTTGAAGCGGCAAAACTTCACATTCACATAGGTAGTTCCTTATATTCATGCACTTGCTCTTGCACTTCACTCGTCGAGTTTCTTCACCCGGATGGGGAGAGAAAGGTTAGGTTGAAAGAGATTTGTTGGTGTTGAATGGTGTATGAGTTATGAGGGTTTATGGTGGTATTTATGGGTAAAAAACTGAGTTAATTTGGAGCTAAGGGTTTATCTCTAAAGAATTTGTTTATCTCTAACACAAAGTCGGTTATAAAAGATCTTATCTGCTGAACTGTCAGATGTCGACACTAACTCGCCGAGTTTTAGTTGGTACTCGTCGATTTGTTCTCCAATTGGCCAAATTTTGGATATGTTGTAGGCCTATGAGTTTGTAGAATTCTCCAACTTGAATCAAATTAATCAGAGTTCGAATGAATGAAACTTCGCAAATAATTCAACATTTAACTTCTTTTCTTCATTTATTCCAGATTCCATTCCTTTTCACAATAATCTTCCTATCTAAACCAATAAATTAAATATGAATGAAATATGTAGAAATATTAACTAAAATAGAAAAAAAAGTAATTTATTCGTAGAAATGTAGGATGACTTCAAATTACATTTTAAATATCCAAAATACGTTATTTTATAAATTTTTCTTTGTAGTTTCTTATTCAAATAACTTTTAGAATAATAATAATAATAATAATAATAATAATAATAATAATAGTAATAGTAGTAATAATAATAGTAATAATAATAGTAATAATAATAATAGTAATAGTAGTAGTAGTACTAGTAGTAGTAGTAATAGTAATAATAATATAATAATATTAAGAATAATAATAATAATAAGAATAATAATAAGAATAAGAATAAGAATAAGAATAATAGTAATAATAATACTAATAATAATAATAATAAACAACATCTTACTTATAACTTCTCTTCTCTTATATTATATAAGAACATACCTTTATTCAAAAATTGATACACAAATTTCTTAAAAGGATTCACATGTCAAATATTAAAAGTTGGACAAATACATTAAAAAAAAACTTAAACATTTAAACTACTACAATCACCAAAGTGATTGTCTCCTATTCCTAACCTGTAGCAACCCAGTAGCACTGCTATCGTAACAAACTCATTTCCTGTAGCACATGAATATTTGTTTAACATGAAACCCATGTACAAAAGTTCATTCACAACTCCACATCAATCTCGCACTCACATCCCTACACTTCTCCAACGGGCATCGACTCAACCTCCGACACTGGCTCAACCTTCGGCTAACACCTCTGCCACGAGCCTCTGTTTTTGCCATCAATTTAACCACTGTCTTTCTATCTCTTCCCTATTATTTCTTTGGCGTTTTTTGTTTGTGTTTGCATCTTTGATGTGTGTTTTTGGATTTTGTTTTCGGTCAATTTATCAAAATAGGGTTTTATTTTTTGATTTTTTTTTCTTTCAGATTTGTATGTTTATAAAGGTGTGTTTAGATCTATGTGTTGGTGGGGTTTGGATTGGGAGCATATTTACATTGTTATAAATGTGTTCATAAAATACACTTTAGATTGTAGAATGAAAGAGATATTATTTTGAAATATGAAAAATAAGTTTTTAAGGTATGGAAGGGTGAGACCTTCAGTTGTAGGAAGAAGCGAAAAAGCACAAAGAGAGATCACTTTTGTGATAAGCATTAGAGTTTGTACTATACAAGTGGGTAAATAATTGGTCTCAAATACGGAGTAGGTATCAAATAGGTAGTTGTATTAGAAAATAATACGGAGTAATAAATAGGCTAAACATAAAAAGGAATGGCTGTAAATATATATTTTTTTCCTTTCTTTTCAATTACTTAATACTTTAAATAATTTTGCTGATGATGATAATATAAATACATTTCTACACCCATCTATAGAATGAATAAACATACATTTTAATATTTTGAAGTATTGTGATAACATATAATACATCAAAGATGTTATAATAAATATATTTCGACATGACTTAACTATCTAACAATCCATGTACAAGTAATCAGTTGCAAAAATAGTTGAGACTTATTGATTATATTTAGTAAATATACGTATGTTTTTTCATAGAGATATCAACTATTACTTAAAATACCAAACATGAACAAGGTGATTTTGCCTTTTTAAATTGTGATTATTCAAAATGATTAGTTAACAAACCTTACATATTATAGTAACTGCATTCTAATTAACCTAAATTTGAGCTTTAAGTATATATATAACAAATAATTTTATTAAAATGTAGTGTTTTTACACCCCCGTCGCAACGCGCGGGTGAAGAAAACTCGTCTAAAACAATAAGCAAAGGTGATAGTATCCTATTCATAACCTATTCATTGACAACTATTACACTCAAATGGTTAACATGCTTGGTTTATGTAGAAGAGGTCAAGGGTTCAAGGTTTAAGGTTTACATATTTTAATAGATGTTATGTATACTTTGTGTTTGTATTTGACTTATAGATTATAACACAACTATTTGTTTCTTCCATCAACTTTACATTTTTAATATCATCTTTTCACTCATATTTCCATACTTTTAATATCATCTATTTTTTTCTTACACCAACTCTACATCTTAAAACCATATTATACTTAAAGTAACTAAATTTCTTAAGTAAATTCTATTCTACTACATGTCACTACCAAAGGGGTGTCAGTATTTTTACTAAATAGAGAAATACACATAACTATTTTTGATGTACGCAATATAATTTTACAATTTAAAATAACAGTATTAAGAAAACAAAAATTTTAATGCAAATATAATTGTCTAATAACATCTAAAAGGATATATTAACCTTATAAAATGTAATCTTTGTTATCATAAAAATAAAATTTGAAATTTGAAATTAAGTTAATTGAAATGGTATTGTTTAAAATAGTACTAATAAGAAAACAAAAATATAAAGACGGTATTAATGTCTAATAACATTTAAAAGATAACACTAATATTTTGAAATGTCACAAGAAAATTATGAATTCGAAAGTTAATCAAAAGGTATCACATAGAATGTATAATTATTATTATTATTATTATTATTATTATTATTATTATTATTATATATTGCTATAAATATTATCAATAGAGTCAAAATATAAAATATAGTCCCATTCTAATAACATTTAAAAGATTACACTAACATTTCAAACTTTATTTAAATGATTTCATATTATTCTAGTTATATTATTCGTAAGTGTTTATATATATATATATATATATATATATATATATATATATATATATAAATGATTTCATATTATTCTAATTAAAGAATTCATAAGTGTTTTATATATACATCTTTAAAGCGTATGTATATAGATCTTGATACATACATTATATTATTTATACATTACTGGTCACTTTGAAAGCTTATTTGCTAATACGATAACACATATTGAGTAGACGGTTGTGTTGGGATCGACCCCAATCTTATATCTCTTGTTGGGATCGATCACAACCACACCAAATCACAAAATCATGTATAAGTCGGTAATTAAATACACACAAAACAGAAAAGACACGACACACACACTTTTTGCGTGAAAAATCTTTCAAGGGAGAGTAAAAACTCACGGGACCCGTAGGCCACTTAATATCCACTATATGAAAGATATTACAAAATTGGAGACGCTTAACTGTCGGCATTTTTGAATATCCTCACACCACTCTCAACGGTTGATTACAATAACGATATTCGCGCCGTCGTTATTGAATCACCGAGACCATCACACTAGACGGAAAAGATGACTCTTATATGTTCTCTCTTTCTTTCAACCTTCTCACCATCCTCTAACAAATGACTCCTATATATATACGCAACAACAATCTTGTTCACCAAGTTACCTAAATTTCTCCCAAAGTTAACTTGATTACAAGAAATCTCACAATTTGAAAACTACCAAATTAATTCAATACTAATTTTGAAAACCGAATCAAAATCCTAACAGGTTGATGTGTCAGACTCGATTTCGAACCCTAAAGTTCTTCACATATTTTTCTCTTCAAATAGTATAAAATTCATTGTCGATCAGACTCACTTATCTAAAGTGTAGGTGGTTAACAATAATAAAGGAGAAGACATGAAGTTATCATTTTTTCGTTTCGATCAACCATCATACTAAAAGATACTCGTAATACACATGTAACATCATAAAAAACAATATTAACCTTTTTGTATGGGGGCTCTGTATTACTAGTTTTACTCCATAAGGAAACCATAATAGAAATAAATTCATCAAATTACATATACGAGAACCCAAGAAGATAAAATATCCAAGCAAGATCAAACACACGAAATTGATCAACTGATTTTAATGTCACACCCCCAAATTTTGTGCAACGGAAGTCGGGTCGAGGCGCGACTAATCATGGATCATTGCACAAAGGTAAAGCAAACGACTCTATATGAGACGTTTTGAAAATGGTACAAAAGTAGTTACATTGATATAATTAAGGTTTACATCAGTCTCGAGTTCGTGGGATGAAATCCTGAAGATTCTAGTACATAACGATTATACAAAAATAATGTAAGAAAATCTTCATATACGTATAATGCATGCGACTCGAGCTAGCAAACAATCCTGTGGGCAACCCTACTGTTGTTGAGTACCTGAGAAATACACGCTAAAAGGTCAACAATAATGTTGGTGACCTCATAGGTTTACGTAGTTAAATTCATAGTATGAACCACAAGATTTCAGAGTTATCGTGGTAGCACGAATGCCAAAGTAAATCATAGTATACTATTGCCATGGGCTCATAGTTCGAAGCTTAACCATAGTTGGTGTCTCCAGTTAAGTGTATAAACTAGTACACTCGGATTACGAAATATTATGCGTCCGTATAGTAGTTAGAGCGACTAACCCCAGACGGCGGACTATCAGTTCCCGATAGATCTATCCATAATGTTCGCGCTTAGTATTAACGGACTATGATATTTGTTGGAGACCATCGTAGTTTGGTTTAGATTACCCATGCAATCCGTATAAGTGTTTTCATAGTACTTGTGTTCATAAAAATAGAGCAGTGTATTCTCACCCCAAAGTAAGTAAAATAGTAAAAGTAAAAGTGGGGCTATGAGACTCACCTGAGTCTTGTACAGAGTGTTTACAAATAGTAAACAAGTGTTTCCCAAAAGTAACCTTCTAGCGCCCTAAACGCATAAGGTTATAAGTAAGTAGATGTCTCAAAAGATCATCCATGCTAGTTGTCCACTCAACTAGTTATGTCCAAAGTTTGTTTATCATGTGTGTTTTTGAAAACGTGTATGGACCGTTGGTGACGCTTTGTAATAATAATTCCAGAAGATATTATTATTATGTTTGGTTTTTTGTGTACTTATAAGAGTATATGTATTGTGTGTATGGGTAGTGTCGTATATAGTATAGTTGTTGTTTCGCGAAAACGATCCTTAGTGAACAATATGTTTTTCAATCAGACTGTTTTACGCGACACGAGGGTTGTGTCGCTGAGAAGTGCTGCGACATAGACGTAGTGTCGCAAAGAGTGAAATTTAGATAATTGTGCAACACAAGAATTTGTGTCGCAGATCGTGATTTTAAATAAGTGTGCGACACAGGAAATTAGTGTCGCAGGTTAATACTGTACGTTGTAAATATGGCGACACAAGTTAATATTGCTTGTCTAGCGACAATAGGCTTGTGTCGCAGGTTGCGACACAAGTTAGTACTGCTGGTTTAAAAAGGTTGCGACATGGGGGCTTGTGTCGCAGGAGTATTTCGAAAATCAGAAATGCGACATAGGGCTTGTGTCGCAATGGTTTTGGGCCATCTGCGACACAGAGGGCCTGATGTGTTTTCGTGTTCGGGAACTTGGTCAAACGTGCTCGGTTTGACACGAAACTTTTACATGACTCTTAAATATGTTTTTAGGACTTATAAAAATTAGTATTACGTTTTATGGTTATCCCGAAAGTGTCGTTCTCAATTATATGTCAAAACAGTCCCCGGGTTTATTTCATCAGTTTTTGTACGTTTTTCGTGGCTCCTTTTGACTAGTAAAAGTGTCGAAATAAAATTCAAGAAAAATACCAGTTGTTCCCCTATGTCTTGGCTACTTTCAGTAATTTTTGTAGAACTTTTGGATAACTCTGAGTATTTTTAATAATTTCATTTGTCCTCTGAGGTCCAATCTTGACCAATCTGGACACAAGTTCATAAACCGATTTTTGTAGGAAAATCCGTGTATTTTCAAGCAAGGCCATAGAAAAACTTTTTGTATCCAACATATTTTGTGAGATTTTGGAGCAAACCTCATGTGTTTTAGAGGTCTAGAACTCAAGATATAGGCTCGAAAAGTTAGTGCAATAATCTGTCACCCGAGACAGAATGGCGACACGTTTTTGTAAAATCGTTTTCGGGTATCAAACGGTATCGAAAAATTACGAAACTACTTGGATCTGAAAGCTAACTTCTTAAACTTAATTTTTGTCTTTTGATTCGTCCATTTTCGTTAAGTTTTGGGTGCGAAAAGCTCTCTTGAAGTCGGGCTAAGTTTCTTCCCAGAAACTGTTAGTGTTTTTGTGTTTTCAAAAACGTTTTTCGACTTTGTTTTTGGACAGGATCTTGTTAGATGGACATTTTAACAAGAATATAAGTGTGTTTCAAGTAAAATAAAAGGGGGATGAGGTTTCTTACAAAGGAGTTTATGAAAGCACGAAGAAATAGAGGTCGGGAGCTCGTTTTCTTACTTTTTCTTATAAACCGAAGGGGTGATGCTATGGTAGTTTGTGGTGATATTTGTGGTGGTTTGTGGTAGTGTTGGGGAGTTGTACATCTGCTGGAAATCTCAGAAAAGAGAGAGATGAGAGAGTTTAAGGGAAGAGTGAAGTGTGTGAGATTAGTTTGAGTGTTAGAGTAAATGAATGAGTAAGGGAGGTGATGGTATGGGAGAAGAAGTCTTGGGTATGGGAGGGAGAGTATGGGAGCAGATTTTGGGGGGGCCCACAAGCGGTGTGGGTTGCCTAAATATTGTTCCCCAAGTTTACGTTACGCGCGGTGCCCGTTTACCCGTTCGTTTCGTCGTTCGTTTAAACGTTAAACGTTTATTATTCAAATTTTTCGTTAACGATTTATTCGCGTAAATTTTGATTGAAGTTTTATTTAAAATACTTCATTTTAAGTTATTGAAATATAAATCGAGTTTCGTTCGGTTGTCGGGCGCGATTCGTGCGTTTTCGTCGCGTACGGTACGTTTTACATAAAACGTAAAGCGTTTGTTTATTATTGTACCATAATAATATAATGTAAATAACTACTATTTAATTATAAAATAGATTTACGTTATTTATGAAAAAGTTTTCACCAACGTCCGTATTCATAGTGTCGGAGTCTTTCCGATCGTTTAGCGTAATTACTATTAATTACGTGCGCGTGTGTATATATAATATACCAAATGTTACTGTACTTAGTCCTATTTCAAACTAAATACAATAATGATAATCAATCTTAGGGTAATTACTACGCCTAAGTACCGGTTGTCACATTTAAGCACCAAAAACATTAAAATCTATAGCTTCTTCAAAATATGGAACATCTTTAATCTCCAGAAAGACATATGCTTCCACTCCATCACCTTCTGCATCGTCCATCAAATATACTAAATTTTTTACATGTTCAATATGAGGGGCCACCCAAATGGGCTTTCCAAAACCAAAGTCAGCTTCATAAAAAGGGAACTTGCACCAACTAGTTATGGTGATTGAATTCGTCGATTCAGGAATGTTGGCCACTTGTAAGACGGAATCCCAAACCATAGATTGCCCTTCTTCGCTATCATGGCATACCGCTGCAAACTTATTTATAGTATACTTGATAGAATCACTTAAAAGATCCGCCAATTCTATGGTTGTTTCTAGAATCCCACATTTTGTTGTGCAAGTTGCCAAAATATTCCCACAAGAATGCTTAGGAATGAAGGATGCCATTCTGCCCCTAAGATTAAATGCCTGAATGACTACAGACTCTCTTGAGTATTTGTATATTGCACGATCAACGCGGATGAAAGCCTTTGAAATGGTAGCCCCTACCAACTGTACCTTTGACCAGTGACGTGTACTATTATTTCCATATGCGATGAGCTTTACTTTCATGTTTGATATTTCACTCCTAGTGAATGTATATTTTTTTAAGATATATTTGCTTAAGATATCATCACTCATAGGTGGAAATAATGGTGACGGATGTAAACCACGAGCAGGAAACAATGAGGATGAGTTGAAACCCGGCCCTGTGAGTTCAATCTCATTATCTTCTCGGTTTCTATCAGCCCATTCATTTATGAATGTACATAAAGTGGACGCATCAACAATCTTGTGTGTAGCACTTGCACCAATTGCTACACCTCCACACTTGAACTTTGTAACTTGAACTGAAAGTAATGGGTCAGTGAATTGATGAGCTGCTCGATTTCTAGACGGAATGAGTTCATCAACCAGTTTAACATCCACTTCTGAACCTCCAAGAAATTCTTGAAGGGTAACATTAACCTTGGCGTGTATAAACTCAACACCTTCATCATTGCACTCAACGGTTTGAATTTCTTCGGCATATCTACCAGCAAGAGGGTATAATCGTGTTAAGGTTTTTTCAAGGGACTTTTCTAATTGGACAACAAACTTCGGGTTGTGATTGCTTTTTGGAGAGAAGAAAAGAGTGACAGCTACATTTGCGAAAGGAGCTAGCTCGTCCAAGAATCCTAACCTATAGCGACAATTGGTTTGAGGGGTTGGAACAAAGGGTTTGATGAATTTGATGGATTGTTTTTCCACCTTCATTGCCATTACAACTTGTATACTTGGTATTAGATGAATAAATGAAGTAAATTCACCCAAACCCGAGCTACTATATATATATATTATGACATAAGAATTTAGTTGCTTCAATTTTCTATTATTATTAGAGTCAAAAAGCAAATACTGGTAGTACGTGATACATAACAAAATATATAGGGCCATGAGCTTCGACTTTATTAAGTAACAATATTGAAACAAATCAGCATGGCTCGTGTATATTAAAATATTGTTTATAAACAATAACAGTTTTGTCTTTTTATCAAATACCCGAAACAAACTCATCAATTTAAAATCTCTCGTATAAAAAGTAAAGTGTAGCTGAGTTAGTTAGAATCTAACTTGGAAAGTAGAAATTAAAAGACAAACATCACTTGCGCTAAACTACCAATTTTTCTTTGTGTATCAACTAATACTAATAATAATCAATCAATAAAGTTATATGGGCTCAATTATAAAACTAACAATTGATACGTTGTGGATCTCTTTTCTCTTTCCCAGTCAAAATGTTCACTTTGACTGCACATAAAATTTTACGATTTTCCACTAACTGCAATCATCACAAATCAAATATCATATCTACCTACTAAAATCATTTTTGATTAGTTGAAATAAGAAATAAACACTTATAATGAACAACTAAAAATAGAAATGAACATTTCTAACGGGATAGAGAAAGTATTTTACGCTTAATTTATATTAAAATGTTCGACTTTATTCTACCTAGTTGGCTTTTTTTTTTCATATGTTTAGAAATATTGGTTAACCTCGATAATTATAATATGTTATGCAATTCTATAAAATTTACAAGTTATTTCTATCAAAATTCATATAAATAAAAGGTGCATAATAAGAAAAGTGAGAAAGTTTTTGACCAACCAACGTGCGAGTTTGCGACACCTGTCACCACATGTCAGCACAGCTAGGGGCTTATCTGTAATTTTGACAAATTAACGTAGCCCTATCTTCCCGAAATTTTAGCCAATTTCAAAAAATAAAAATGATAAAATGGAGTAAAAATATAAAAGATGCAGTAAATAAAGGACAATTAGTTTTTCCATTTAAAACAATAAAAGCAAGTTGTACATAAATAAAAATGATAAAATGCAGTAACAATAATCAGAATGCAGTAAACAAATACTATTAAATTATTATTTCAAGTATAAAAGCAAACTGAAGTACAAAATAGTTACGATAAAATACAGTAACAATATTCAAAATGCAGAAAACAAAGTAGTATTAATCTTATCAATTCAAGTATAAAAAATAAACTACAGTACCAAAAAAAAGGTAATATAAAGTAATAATATTAAAAAAATACAACAAACAGAGAAATTTTTTAATTTCCTTTTGATCTTGAACTTCCAAAGATGTATAAAAAAAAGTTGCATTAGAAAAATTATTCAAGATGAATCACAAATAAATCCAACTAAAATAAAAAACAACAATGAAAATCAATAACATTGATGTTAATCGGAAAACTTACGACTTACATGACCTTACTTCTCTCTAATATTCGAAGCAGTCACTTTAGAACCGCAATGTTGTTTCGATTTTTCATCATCGATTTACCCCACACGACCGGTGAAAACGATTTTAATCGGAAAATAGATCTAGAGAACGTTGATCTGTATGTGTGTGAGAGAGTATGTGTTTGGAAAAAAAAGAGAGAAAAACGTTGATGATGATGATATGACTGAAAGGCTGCCCAAAATTGATTGATGGTGTAACAAATAAAATTACCATTGTACTTTATCTCATTTAATATTGTCACTCATTTAAAAAAAACTTATCAAATAGTCTCAGAGTGACGTGGTCTAATCTGGACCATTAAAAAAATGAAGAGAGGGTGACGATTGAACTTCCTTTTCTTCCCTATAAGTCCTTCTTCTAGGACCCCTCACCATAAATAAAGTAGTTTTACTAAATTACAATACAAGATGGTGGACATTTTATCGGATTACTAGCTTATACACGGGTCAATTATATGTCACATTATTTTTCATTTGTATCCGAAGTAATGTATAATGTATAAACGCCATACATAGCAAAGTTTTTACATACTATTAGTTAGTATTTGAAAAGACACAAAGTATTATAAACCTGAAACATTTTGATCCATAATAAAGATAGACCTATTTTCAACTCGAACTTAGTAGCAACATATTGTGATAAAAAAAAAAAAAATCGATCTCTAGCCATTGCCATCGATATTTCGGGCTTTGCTATAAAAATATCGTAAAATCCAAAGACCAAAGATAACACTGCATAATTACATGAATTTTGAGTTGAGTGACATCTAATATAAAAGAACCATGTTTATATTCAAAAAATGTGCTTACCTGATAGTCTTGTGAAGTAATCCGTAATACGAGAACATTGGTCTATACTCTAGAAACGTACAAATCACACAAGAAAAATATATAAATGAGTGGAGTAATTGAATAAAAAACAATAGACCAACATATGTGTTTTAGTGATTATATATCATAACTAGAATTAGAATTAGAATTACTATACATTAGAATAATATGTGCATCTTTTTAAACGAACAAGTGACGCAATGAACTTATCAAAACACGGTGTATATCTGAATTCGAAAATTATAATTTTAATAATTTTGTTATTGGAGTGAAGAAATTTTTAAGAGGTTCTATTTTGATATACGTGAAACTAAAGGACCGATTAATTAAAATCTCTTTACTTTACATTTTAGCTTTCTAATTGTCAGTTTGAGATAAACAAGCATAAAGTTTTAGGAGGGCAAGGAGGGGTACAAGATCCGGACCGTTCATTTTCGAGATCAATGGTGCAGATTATGCCACGTCGCAGGGGACTAGTATGTAATTTTTTTTGGGCGGAAGGACTAACTTGCAATTTATACAAAGTTAACGTGAAAGGGGTCAATTAGGGCAACCTCTTTTTCTTTCTTCACAAAAACACACAAACTTACTCAATTCACACACTAACACACACAAACACTCACACACTAACACACCACCACCACCACTGTCCACCACCGTCCAACACCGTCCACCACCGTCCACCACCTCCGCACCGTTCACCACCGCCACTCAACTGCCACCACCGCCGTCACCACCACCGTCACCACCACCGTCACCGTCACCGAAAAAACGACGGCGATGTGGCCAGAGAGTTGAGATGCGAACCACCACCGTTGGTGAACTGGCTTCCACCGGACGTAACCAACCGTGGTCGTTTCTCCATTTTCTACCGCCGCTCCACCACCACCACTGCCACCGCCTTTACCATTTGCATCATCATCTTGACAACACTACCACTTTTTAAAAACATTTAGATCTAAGAGGAAATAGATCTGAAAATTCATAGATCTAGATCTAAAAAGTAGATCGGAAAAGTAGATCTACTTTTCAAATCTAGATCTACGTTTTAGATCTGGAAAAAAATCAACTGCATCATGCATCTTACACTGCATCTTACATTACTGCATCTCAAATGCAATTTATGTATATTTGTGCTAGTACTTTGTTTACTGCATCTTGTATATATTAGTTACTGCATTTATGATTTTTAGTAATTTTTTATGCTTTTCCGACAACTTTGATTTTATTTTTGAAATCGAAAAATTACTACTACCTTTTTACTGCATCTTGTATATATTTATTGCATCTTATGTTTTTTCATATTTTATGTGTTGAAATAAAAAACCACTTATACTAAATTTACTGCATCTTATTTACTTGATTTTATTCTTGAATTTAAAAAATTAATATTACATATTTACTGCATCATGTATATTATGTTACTGCATCTTACGTTCTTCAGTATTTTTTTTACCGAATCTTGCATATTAAAAAAGTTTTATAATTGCACAAATTTTTGGAAAATTTTTAGGTATTTTTTCGAGTAATATTTCGGGCAGGTCCATAACTTTGTTAAAATTGCAAAATAGTCTCTCCTCCTTTTGCCCCTTGCTCCCTCTGATCCGTTCCCCTAATTGCAAAATATTTTTCTTTAGGATTTTGGGATGCAAAATGGGTCTGACGTCAGTATTGACGGTGATGATCATACAACTGAAAATATCCAAACAAATGGTGCACTTTCTATATATACCCCTGGCTACCCTTGTATTTATGACAAAATTGGCAAGTGGAATTTTTTCTAGGGTCAAAGAAATACAGATGATTCAAGATTCATGCATTAATTCTGGAGGTAATGAAGTAAACGATTCTAGTGATGTGTGAAGTGTGAAAGGATTATGTACTTAAGCTTCATATGAATCCGTAAAGTCACACTGATGAATACAACTGAACGAGTGGTGTATTGCTAGTAAAAAGGATTGATAATATTTGATATTGTTACGTAGTTCATTTATATGAAATGAATCGTGAGATGAATATTAATATAATGTTTATGTTATTTGATTGGATCAAATAAAGTATTAAGACATTTATATATTTTTTATTTGATAATCAATAAAGTTAAATGCATTAATATAATTAGTTCTATTAATAATTAGTGTAATTATTTATTCAATAAATATTACGAGTCTCCTCCTCCCTCGTGTCAAAATCGACCAACCCCACAAGGGGTTTCGAGTTTGTGATTCGATCACTACTAGCTTGATTTTATTAGAGATTTAGGCATACACTTTGGATCTACCATCCGTTCGATCGTGCATTACTGGTAGATACCTAACGTGTCTTCAAAAGTTGTCAACTTCAAGGAGAATAAATTAGTTACCTTGTACTAGGGCAACAAGCAAGAAGATTTACATCATACCAAGCATTTACACGTAAGTAATATCGAGCATGGTTAGTTTAAGCCGATCAATTGACTGAAGCTTGAGACTTCAAGCTGACCCCACTATTGTTTTGGGTTCCGAATATAGCAACTTGATCGGATATGCACTCTGCCCACCTGACCTAAAACAGAATGTAAATCCGACCTTTTTTTTGCCAAGATTTACACAGCCCTGAGTCAGAGCCGTTCTCGAGGGTGTGCAAGTGGTGCGGTCGCACAAGGCCTTCATACATTGGGAGTCTCAAAATTAGGTTCTTTTCTAGTAGTTGTTAATATTCGGCACAAGACCTTCAAATATTTTTGGCCTTCTAGTATTTGGGGCCTTAAAATTAAGTAAACAAGAAAAAAAAATTATCATTATCAACTGACACATTGATTAAGAAAATTTCTATAATAGATTGCACTAATACAATATAGTAATGTATTTGATTCCCTTTGAAATTCTACTTTTTAGTAGGTGAAACTCTTTCATTTAGCTATCGAGTGTTTTTCTTTAACATGTATGAATATACAATTCTGTTTTTCTTTTAACATGTATGAATATACAATTCTTTTAGTAGGTAAAACTCTTTCATTTAGCTATCGAGTGTTTTTCTTTAAAAAGGTGAAACTCTTTCATTTAGCTATCGAGTGTTTTTCTTTAACATGTATGAATATACTGATTGACACCAACTAAAACACACTTCGATCTCATTCGATCTCATTCTCTCATTCGATCTCATTCACTCTTTTAATGTTTTCTCATTTACTCTTTTAATGTTTTCGTTTATATAAATATATATATAATCCAAAGAATTTACACAATTTATTTTTCTCTGCCTGGGTGGTGTGGAAGTTTGATTTTGTATTGGTGATAAGCTTGTTGAACACGATTCCACATCCACACTTATAACCACCTTGGAGTTTTGTTCCTACTCTTATGTGGGACAAGTTAATCAACCCAACAATTTTAGTTTCATACGTTCGATATTTCATTCAGCTCTAATTAACTTTAGACATTTAATATTCCGTTGCGAAGCTCTTATCAAAGACTATGCATCTATATAAATTATCTTATAAATAAGATATAGACATATTAGATATTTTATCCAATGTTTGGGGAAAATACTACTTACCCAGATTTTCCTGCAGATTAATGGCTTATAAAATCAGGTGTATGTACACTTCTATAATCATATAAGGCACGATTACTTGCATGGATGTAGGCTGAGTTATATTCCATGCGGTTTTATTAAGGAAGGTTAGCGGAGTTGGGATATTGGAACTTAGACCTAGTGACCTCCATGATACTTGAAGGCGTAATATTCTCTATATGGGTTATGTCGAGGTTCAGCTGAATTATATATCATTTGACCAAAATTCTTACAGCCTGCCGTGTTGTTGTTTGCATAAGTATAAGCCACGCAAGAACAATTGCTCCAGCATATTCTTTTGCAATCATATAAAGTCAAGTTATAGCTTTCATCATATAGGTACTCATCCAGAAAATTGTAGTAATCTATCATAGAATCAAAGTGATCTTCATAGTTTCTCAAACTTGGCTTCAGCACAACCAAGAGGGTGATCAAATAAGAGGCAATAGGGTCAGAGCATGTCCTAAGTCTTTTGGTCCCTTGGGTGAGGCGACCAAAAATGCTCCTACTAAACTTGTAAAACAAATATTCAACCGACCGGTAGCAGGTGCTACCAGTAAACCAGCCATAAGGTGTAAGCCCTATGTAAAAATTTGTGTTTCTTGAGTGTCTCTAGTGCACCCGGTGGACAATTAAGCTTTTCTAAAGAAAATGTGCACGATCCAAAACTTCAACCTAAAATTGATTCTGACTCATAAGGTTCGTTGACAATTGAAATAATACAACTACTAAATAAATGCCCTGGTTATTCCAATTTATATCATTAAAGTTAATTTAAAACAAACGTTAAACACTTTTTACAGTTTATGCTTATTATTTTAACCCATCAATTGCATAATTATAATGTTATCTCGTCTAATTAAGAATCATAATTTAGGATTACTAACAAAATGTCTAATTTTATATAGTTAAAGAATGATTACCTACTTATAAATTCTCTATTTTTATTTAGTTAAAGATTACATTTTACTTTTATCCAAGCTGTCAATATTTTTCAGAACTCTGTGAATTTTTTCATATGATTGCATGTAATAGACTAATAGTCATATATAGGTTTTTGCGCGCCAATCATGACTCGAAACTCGTTTTAACGCATTATCCAATCTCACTATGTTGTTATTTAAAGTCCTAGTGCCTCTCGTGGAAAAAATTCCTGGCTTCGCAACTGTTATAAACTATATTTTAGGGGTTTGGAACATAGTTATACTAAGCGGTTATCGAGTATT
This sequence comes from Gnaphalium uliginosum, assembly GCA_963930675.1. Classification (NCBI taxonomy): domain Eukaryota; kingdom Viridiplantae; phylum Streptophyta; class Magnoliopsida; order Asterales; family Asteraceae; genus Gnaphalium; species Gnaphalium uliginosum. The sequence continues at coordinate 39,364,265 of OZ005684.1, read as the reverse complement.
CTTAGATAAATAAATATTATAAAGAGAAGATAAACTCTAAGTTACGCGTTCAATATAAATCATAAAAATGATGTCCGCGGGCTTCTTAATACTTCAAAAAAACATCAATGATCTTGTCATATTCAACTTCAAGATAGGTTCACCTAAATTATGTATCTTTGCATTCCCGATTTACAATCAATAGCATATTAGTTATGTATTTTTTTTTCTATTTTAAACTTGTATTATCTTTTATGTAGTCTACACAAAAAGTAAGTAACTTAAGTAATTTTAAAATGAAATACAGTATAAAAAGTTAAAAATATTAATTTTCACAAACTCATGGGCATATCATATATTCATCAAGCATAATAAGAGTTGAGATGGTTAGTTTTTGTGAAATTAGTAGCTTATAATTCACAAAAAAATATTTGCTAAATATGAAAATATAGTCTTTTTACAATATATGGGTATTGTCTTATTATTCTCAGGATGTTAAATTGTGATTCTATATAAGGTGGGGGATTAAACCGAATATATAAAACAATAAAGGGCTATTATTTGAAATTATCATAAAAAGAAACAAGTGGGTCGTAAGTCATCTTCTTCCTGTCACACATTCACACCTGCAAGTAAAATCTGTCCACTAAACCCACAAACTCAACCTTTGATTGTTCTTTCATGACTTAAATAAATTAATCTTACTATCTAATAACACGTATTTTATTTATCTAAGAGTATCATATAACTTGACTAAGTTGTTTAAAAATCACTTTTTATATAGTATAAATTTTAGACATACATATGCACAAATCCGACAGTAAAATACTTGATGCCCCCTCTATGGTTGATGCCCTGGGCCGTCGCCCATACAGCCCATCCCCAGGGCCGGCCCTGATAGGGGTCTAACTCTAGAGTTGTACCCTTAAGCTGACCCTCTCGAGTCATCCTGAGGGCAGGAAATGAATCATGTGTTTTTGTTCAATATATGAAGAATTTCTCAGCTGCATTGAACACATAGTACGTGCGAATATCTGAACCATACAATTGTAGATGAGTATTTTTGAATTCACCATCCAACCAAGGTCCACTCTTCCAGTGAGTATTTCTACGCCTCAGGATGACCAGTTGATCTGTGCCGTTTAGGTCTCCTGTTAATGTGAAAGACCCATCGGCTGGTAGCTGATCGCTCCGCCGAGAACTGAGTGACCATCTATGCGCAGTTTTGAGATTAATTCCCAGTTTCATCCCTGGTAGAAGTGTGTCTGTTGGGTAATCTAAGTTTTGCGATAAAACCTACTTAACAGACCCATTTGGATACAGTTCTTGCAGTACCAAATTCCCAAATCCAAAAGTGTAACACTTGCATTGAGTGCCACCAAACTAGGACTAAAGAGATCAAGAACAGTGGCTTCACTAGATAAAATGCTAAGCTTCCCATGGACATCAATGATTAGTTTGCCATATATATAATATATATATATATATATATATATATATATATATATATATATATATATATATATATATATATCTGGAATAGGATTGTTTCTGTTTACTACCGAAACAACCATATTAGTCAAGTCGTCTAAATCACGATATCTGATTCTGTTATTGTTGTTGTTGTCGTTGTAATTATTCCTATTGTAAAATACCCCTAAATAAGGGCTCACCATAGAACCAAACCTAAAAAACTTGAAAATGAAGACCTTGTAGAGAGAAATGCCATGGGATATTGAGAAGATGCGATGATACTAATGGTGGTGGTTAACAAATGTTGGTGATTTTAGTCTAATCAATTATTTTAGTGTAATTGGGATTTATACCTAAGAACAAAAAGATTTAAGTTAAGTTATAATACAAGTTAGGAGTTGTGTGATGCACACTTGTATAAACTAACTTGATCCTAAGTTTAATGAATGATAAAGATTGTGAATGTAGATCAAGAGGTGTGATTCTTGATTGGTGTTATAATTGACAAAACTATGTTGTCAACTAATTGTCACAATGGTTCAAAATATGTGGTTGTTGGCTTTAGTTACTGAAAATATTTGTCGTTGCTGGAGTGTCACTAATGAATAGAAATGTTTTTCAAAGGGTGTAATTAACGATAGTTTTCAGACTGTCACAAATTCCGCCACCATCTTGTTTGCCTATTCACAAAGGGTTATGACTATTCATCAAAAGTTGTGACTTTTCACAAATAGTCACCTTGTTTGTCTATATATAAACAAGAAGATTTGGTCTTTCATGATAGAGAATTTTCATGATGAATCAAAATACAAATATAAAAACCAATTCTATATTTTGCTCAAGTTTTTGTTGCCTCAAAACGAGAGTGTGACCCGAGTCAATAGTTAGGTCAAAATACTACAAGCTTAAAGTGTTTGGTACGCGATCCAAAGTTATATCCAAGTTATCCATGATTATCATCGTACTCCTGACGGACAAAGTTTTCCAATAGAAAATATTGGCAACTTTGTTGACTCAAATTTCCACACTTTAGGTTTTATGTATGTTACACCTGGCCGACAGAAATAGACATCCTTTCATGTTGATGTGATAAAAATTGACCTTGTTTTTCTTTCTACAGAGTAGTTACTAGGAAACTCTTTTAATGGATCAGAAGTTTCTTAGCACTTTACAATATACAGTCAAGCATAAAGGAAGCTTCCAAATCCTCTTTGTTGGTGATATTTCGAATATGACAATTTTAAATGATAAATATTATCGAGTCCGAGTCTTAGGAAAAAGAGAGAAGAGATTTGATGGGTTGCCAATTAGGTATTGTGACATGCCAAATAGAAAGTCTAACAACGAATGAGACATTGTAGTATGACGATTGGTCACACGACTGAACATCAACTAGCAATAAAAGGGTTCGTCGCTAAACAGTGTGTATGTTCGCATGTGACCACACTATTGCCGGTTAATAATTCATCACAGATAGTAGAGTTTTATGGAGTCTTGAATTAGAATCTATGACACGTTAACTACTGATATTACCTATGTGTCTGCAGCGTTTTATCTCGCCATTAAAATTGAAATTGATTGTCCATTTTACAGATCCATTTCCAAAAGTATCATCTCCTTCTCCGTTAGCCTCATGCCTCTTAATGTAGAATGCTGGTTGTTTTGAATCGGGTAACTCCATACTTTTATTTGTGAGCATCAAAATAACATCTGACACGGCAGGTCTCTCCATGGCATGATCTTGAACACATAATAGACCCACATGAATGCATGTCCTTACTTCGTTGGGAGTGCATAAATATTCAAGTACAAGATCAATGAACTCCAAATGTCTGTGTTAGTCCTGTTGACCTAGTCTTTGAATCGAATCAACAAAACGTGAGGAATCCGTTCGTTAATTGTGTTTATACGTGAAATATAATCGAATGCAAACGAGTAAATAAGTTTCTATTTTATTCATATCAATCAATTACAGAAACACAAATAAGTTCCAAACTCAATCTCTCTCAATCACTATTACAGATACTCCAAGGTTCGCGCACAATTTCTAAACTGAAAACTACTATTTATAGAAATTGCTACAGTAACTGCGAACTTATTTTAAGGTCTCATGAATAGTAACTGCGAACTTATTTTAAGTTCTCATGAACAGTACCTGCGAACTTAATTGAGTTCTCATGAGCAGTACCTGAGAACTTAATTAAGTTCTCATAAATTTGTAGTTTGTATAACATTTATCAAGCTAAGATTTTTACACAAGCTTTTGTCAAACGGTGTTGATATTGCATCAACAAACTCCCCCTTGACAACAGCTTGTAGATAATCTTTAATCTTCAGCGTGATGATCGAGAGAGTCGACATCCAACACGTGTTGGATATCAAACATTAACAAATCGTATGGAAAATAAAGAGAGACTTTGGAGCAATTTTCTGTCACTATTAACAGAAGTACAATTTATAATGAAAATAAGAAAGACTAATTCCTAATGACCACACCCACTAAGCTACAAATGAAGAAACGTGCAGAAACAAAACGTGGATTACATGCATGCATGGTACTTCCACTAGTGGGGAACATGCTTATGAAATGCCTACAATTAAGGATAAAATTGATTTGAGAATGCAAGTTGCTAACTGACTGTGGACTTCTTCAAATTCTTCTAAACAGTAAGCTATCGAACTGACCCGTGACCCATAAATAATAACCGATTAACCCAACAATCACCCCCTTAATCGGTTATTTAACACGTCGATTCACAACAACGCCGTTCCTCTTCGATCAAGTTTGCTTCTTGTTTTTCCCACTTTGGACACTCGTTGTTGTAGTGACCAAATTCACCGCATTTGTAACATCTAACTTGGCTTTTATCCCGGATACGTTCATTACCATCTCGGCTCCTCCCGGACCCACGACCTCCGCCCCGGCCACGTCCAAAGCCATCTCGATGTGAACCACTATTGCCACAACGCTTACAACCATTCAACTTTTCTTCACTTGCCAACAACAAACCACCTAGAATGTCTTCCATCTTCCCGGTTCCTTTAATACGCTCCTCATATGCCTTCAACCTTCCAATGGCTTCATCAAATAGCATCGAATCCAACTCGAAACATTGCTCTATTGAAGCCACGATTTGGAGAAAGGACTTAGGCATTGAATCAAGCAACCTTTTCACCAAATCAACTTCTTCAAGCTCATATCCAAGACTCCTTGCCTTTGAGGCTAACCCGGACAATTTGGTCGCAAAATCATCAACGGTTTCGCCTTCCTTCGTACGTAAGATTTCAAGTTCCCTCTTCAATGTTGCAAGTCGAGCTGTCCTCACCCGATCCACTCCCAAGTAACGTGTTTTTAAACCATCCCACACTTGTTTTGGGTCGGTGTAACTCACCATTTGCAATACCATTTCTTCGGGTATAGCTTGAAACAAGAAAGTGAGGGCTTGTTTCTTTTTCCTTGGATTCGGTTCTTCCCCTAAAACCCTCGGTTCGACCGTCTCTCATATGCCATATGCATCCATAGTTGCCTTAACCTTGACCGCCCACACCGGGTAATTCGTTGGGGATCAAGACCGGAACTTGATACAACATCGAACCCTCTTTAGCCGGTACCAACGCCATTCTTCCTTCTTTTTGAGAGCCCCAACCACTTTTAATCAAGCTTGTTCCGAGAGAACTCTTCCACCGACCAAGAAAACAAGGTTACAACCACCTTTCCCGTCTTCCGTCACCCACAAAAAGAACCGAATCAAAACCTCCTGCTTTGATGTCTTCCTGTTCGTTTATCACGTGGCTTCGGTTAGTCTCTCAAGCCCGATCAAGAGAACTCGGGGCTGCTATCAAAAACGATTTACACCCCCCTCAAGCGAACGAGGCTCTGATACCAAGTGTTGGATATCAAACATTAACAAATCGTATGAAAAATAATGGAGAGACTTTGGAGCAATTTTCTGCAGAAGTACAATTTATAATGAAAATAAGAAAGACTCATTCCTAATGACCACACCCACTAAGCTACAAATGAGGAAATGTGCAGAAACAAAACGTGGATTACATGCATGCATGGTACTTCCACTAGTGGGGAACATGCTTATGAAATGCCTACAATTAAGGATAAAATTGATTTGAGAATGCAAGTTGCTAACTGACTGTGGACTTCTTCAAATTCTTCTAAACGGTAAGCTGTCAAACTGACCTATGACCCATAAATAATAACCGATTAACCCAACAGCATGCATCCATTTCTTTACGTAAAATCTGCAACGGAATCCGTTCAAGTTACGAAACCCGTATCAATCAACTCTCACTTTGCCTTAGCTTCTGTTCACAATTCTGATCCGAATATTCTCCCATAAGCATAATCAGAATTACTTAAAGTTACTCCCCCTGAACAACAGATTTTCTCCAATAACACTTGAAGATCGTATGCAAAGAGGAACATGATACGTAAGAAATGTCGCTGGATCATCCTTTTTCTTTCTTTTTCCGTTTTTCCTTTTCTCCCCATGTTATTTGGATAAATATTGGAAACCATGCTCAAAAGCTAGACTACAACTTTTGTTACCCATTGAAGCACGGTTCCAATTTGTCTTGAAATCTTCGAGACCCACCTATAAGTGTCGTCAATATAATCCAAAGACATTGAGTTCCACCGGAAATTGAAACGCATTGTTTCATGTCTAAACTTGTTACGTGGAACCAATGTTAAATGATAGGTCTCTAGAGAGAAAGGATTTTTTTATTACCGTTTGTTGATCTTCTGACATTCTCTTTTTCAGCCCTTCAATTGTTAATCACATCTCTTTGTGTTCATTCTCCATGGTAAGTATTTGGGATTAAATGCCTTAATCTCCTCATCTTTCTGGTGCAACTTCTTATTAATCCCTTCATCAGAACCGGACGTCTTGAAGGTATCTTTTTCCCCAAACCTCGTGGTGATGGCCTCGCAAAGCTCATTTACTACCTTTTTCGTGACCAACATCATCATATCTCCTAATAAACACCTAGTCATCAAGTTAATAGTCTTATAACCATGACCATTGTTCATTGATGGAAGAACATACTCAGTTGCAAGATAACTAAGTAATTCCGGATCAATGTAATTTTCAAACCGAGATTTCCAACTTGAAAAATCACTAGGCTTGATGAACTTTGGTGGTTGATAGGTGTGCCGGTCTGATTATCAACCTTCATTATTATGTGCATGTTAGAAAAAGCCATCTTCAGAGTGATCTGATTTTTCCTCCAAAATTTCTTCGAAAAATGCTCGGGTAAAATGAAACTTTTTCCAAACTAAAATTAAGCAAATTTAAGCCTAAAAACAAAATTTAATAATGCAAATTTTTTTTTCGATTTCCCGCCAAATAACCTTTTTTTTTTTTTTTTGATAAGTTCACAGGATAGTAAGTGCGCAGAATAAGTTCGCAAAAAATAAGTTCGCAAAAGAACAAGTTCGCAGAAAACGGTTATCGAGAATAAGTTCTCACAATCAAATAAGTTCGCACATTAAGAACACCAGATGCACTAAACCCGGAATTTTTTAAACTCCAATTTCACCGTCGAATTCTAAAAAATTTGGGCTCATTCGATGCGGAATCAACAGCTGAACATAATTCCGGTCTCAATTTACTCGCAATTGCAACTTTTAACAACGAATTTGATCCATAAGCTCAATACCCGAATGTAATGTCAATTTCACGTAAAATCCGATTAAAATCACCTCTATTTCAAGAATACAATGCTCTAATACCACCTGTTAGTCCTGTTGACCTCGTCTTTGTATCGAATCAATGAAACGTATGGAATCCGTTCGTTAATTGTGTTTATACGTGAAATACAATCGAATGCAAACGAGTAACTAAGTTTCTGTTTTATTCATATCAATCAATTACAGAAACACAAATAAGCTCCAAACTCAATCTCTCTCAATCACTATTACAGATACTCCAAGGGTCGCGCACAATTTCTAAACTGAAAAAATTGTTATTTATAGAAACTGCTACGGTAACTGCGAACTTATTTTAAGTTCTCATGAACAGTAACTGCGAACTTATTTTAAGTTCTCATGAACGGTACCTGAGAACTTAATTAAGTTCTCATAAATTCGCAGTTTGTACAATATTTATCAAACTAAGATATCTACACAAGTTTTTGTCAAACAGTGTTGATTTTGCATCAATAGTCTGCCTTCATTCCAAAGTTCACATTTCTAAATCATCAGTAAATTCATGTAGCATTTATTTGTCAGCACTTTCTCCATTAATCATAAAAGGATAAAAGCCAAAAAATAAAAACCATTATACTTTTTAAGATGTACACATGTGCGTAATGTACTTTGTAAATACTTAATGTGCAAATACTTTCAAAATTTTTTCCAAGGTGCACAATGTACAACCAATAAAGCATAAAGTACAAGCGAGATAAAAAATAGTTGAACATGTATAGTCTATGCTTTACCGGTTGTACGGTGTGTACCTTGGAATGAAATTTAAAGGAACGTAGGGCACTGTGAGTGTTTACAAAGTAAATTGTGCACTTGTAAACCTTTTGGAAAGTACAATAGTTCTTTTGAATTTTACCCATGGTAAAAATTGTTGGTTAAAGTGTGTAGTACTATTTTTCAAATGATGAAAATCAGTCTTAGATCGATAGACTTGTCTTACTAGTCCAAGAAGGTTGAGTGGTTGTTCCACATCATAGGTTCCATGCTACTTACAATCTCGAACAACAACACACGAAACTGAATACATCTGTCTTGGTTGAAATATTGTCGTCGATCATATACTCTGGTGAACCACCGCTTAAAACACCTACAACGCGCCCATTTTTGGGTCCATCAAGGCTTCAGAACGCCATGACAACCGTAATGGGCGGCGTCATGGCGGGGCGTTGTGCGGCGTAAAACGGACGGAGGAGAGAGTGTTGAGAGGGTCCCACGATCTCTTTTCTTTTTTATTTTTTCCTTTTCTTTCCGGTTTTAAATCAAACAAAAAAGACTTTATTTATTAAATATGACCATTGGCATTTCAAAAAAAAAGAAAAAAAGAAAATTTGACCGTTGCTAACCAACGGTTGGTTTTTGAAAAATAAATATATTTTTTTACTCCCCACCTTTACTATCTATAAATACCACACAATTCCAACTCCAAAAACACACAACAATTCATACAAAAATACACAAATGGAATCAATACTCAATTTTCTTTTTGATTCTTCTTCGGTAGATGAACTTCTTTTGCAAATTATGCAAGAATAAGCTGAAAAAAATGAGAGTGAGGTCGGTGAAAGTTCAAGACCACCACGTAATCGAATCTATATTTCAAGGCATCGTGAAGGTGCACAACAATGTTTGTGGGAAGACTACTTTGCAGAGAATTCAAAGTATCCTCCAAACTTGTTTAAAAGACGTTTCCGAATGCATCAGGAATTATTTATTCGAATCGTACAAGGTATATCCGACTACTCTATTGAACCTATTCCCGAGCACTTTACTTATTTTATTCAAAACCGGATGCACTTGGTCGGCTTGGTTTACCTGCGCTACAAAAGTGCATGTCCGCCATACGACAATTTGCGTATGGAACGTCGGGTGATATGTTCGATTAATACTTACAAATGGGTGAAAGAAAGTCATCTGACTGTCTAAACAACTTTTGTAAGTGTGTATTAGATATATACTTGGCGGAGTATTTGAGAAAGCCGATGGCTACAGATATTTATCGACTATATAAAACACACGAAGAGAAATATGGCTTTAAAGGAATGCTTGGGAGCATTGACTGTATGCATTGACAATGGAAGAATTGCCCGAATGCATGGAAAGGCCAATACAATAGGGGTGATCACGAACACACGACCATCATGCTTGAAGTTGTTGCTTTATACGACATGTGGATATAGCATGTATTTTTTGGAATGACGAGTTCGAACAACAACATTAATGTTTTAAACCACTCTCCGTTGTTCGATTCCATAAAAAAAGACACCGGTCCACCTGCAGGATTTGATGTGAATGGACATAAATACACAAAAGGGTATTACCTCGCCGATGGTATTTATCGGGATTGGGTCACACTTGTCAAGGCCTTTAGTGTCCTACACAATAAACGAGCCAAGTTCAAGAGATTTCAAGAAAGTTCACGAAAAGATGTCGAACAAACTTTTGGTGTACTTCAAGGTAGGTTTGCAATTTTAAAAATTGTGGGACGAGCTACGAGTGTCAACAAGATGCGAAGACAATTGTACACTTGTGTCACATTGCTTAATGTTGGTGCATAATGTGTGTCAGTCATTTGGTCAAACATTTATAATTGTCAAAGTCAATTAGTCTAAGTATGTGAAGTGTTGAGTTTGTATGGTCGAGTCTGTAAACGAAATGTAAGTATAGAATATACAAATATATTGTTCGTGCGACACAGAGTCTGTGTCGCTATAGTGACAAAAGGGAAGTGTCGCAATGGGTTGGGCCTGCGACATAGGGCTTGTGTCGCAGGGTCCAGCAGGGTTAGTATATATATCGAGTTAGAATTTCATTTTTGGGATGATCAAACCCTAGAGAGAGAGAGAGAGAGAGAGATACGACAGAGAGAGTGAGAAGAGAGAGTTTGTGAGTTTGTAATCTTTATTCTTAAGTTGTTACTATATACGAAAAGATTATAAAATCGTTGTGTTGGTGTTTACGTTTTGATTGCTTGATTGATTGTTTCCGCCTTTCAATTTAGTCAAACGACAAGTCGAGATCCTATAACAGGGCACCTAACAAGTAGTATCAGAGCTTTCGGGTGTTTGTTTGAAGATTTTATCATTAATTGAAACGTTTTCGGTTTGATTCGTGGTGTTTTTGGTAGTTTGATCAATGTTTTGGGTCAAATCAGTTGAATATTTGGCTTCTGGAAGTGAATTTCTGGGTGTGTTCATCGATTATCGTTCGAAATTCGTTAGGGTTTCGAAAATTTTCGATTTTTAGGGTTTTTGGAGCTGTTGGCCGCGACATTGCGACACTAGTTACGACACTAACTTTTGTGTCGCTACTAGGGTTGTTTTAACTTGAACTGCGACACTAGAGTGCGACACTATACTGCGACACCAGCCTGCGACACTAGTGGCGGGAAATTTTTCGCGTTACCAAATTTTGTTTTTAAGCTTTAAAGTTCTTAATGTTGGTTTTGAAAAAGTTTCGTTTTACTCGGGCAATTTTTGATATTTTCGAATCAAATTTGGAGGGAAAAGTCAAAAAGACTAACTTTATAAATTTTTGGTTTAAAAATGTCTCTTCAAAGCTTTAGTCAATTATTAATACATAACAATGAGATCGGTAGCACTAATAAACCTCCATTATTCACTGCCAATACTAATTATGTAGAATGGAGGCAACAATTTGAGGCCTTCATCTCCTATAATGATCCTGATATGATGATTCCATTACTTAGACGATATGTTCATCCTCTTGCTGATGGAGATTTCCCAGGAGTTGCTCCACCAAAATCCGTTAGGTCTATGACTCCAGAAGAGAAGAAGTTATGGGATTTAGAACGAAAAACTCACTCTGCTTTAACCATGAGTTTAGCAACTGACGTAATGAGATTGTTTAAACATAATGACACTGCTTACGATCTTTGGCAAGCCATTGAAAAGCGTTGTGGGGGAAATGAAAAATATAAGAAGAGTAAACTGGAGCTCGTGAAGAAACAGTTTGAGTTGTTTGATATATTGCCTAATGAATCTGTCAATCAACTGTTTAATAGATACTCAAGATTGGTTAATGAGTTATCTGAGGGTGGAGTTATCCTAGCTACAGAGGATGTGAACAAGAAACTCTTAGGTGCTTTACCTAAGAAATGGGATCAACGTGTCATGATATTGGAAGAACAAGAGGAGGTTATGGCACTATAATTAGAAGATCTCATTGGGAGATTGCAAGCTTATGCACTTGACAAGCAACGAAAAGAAACTAAGTCAAGTGCCTATGTTCAAGAGCCTAGCTTGTATGGGGCTCAATCTCCTACTGATGAGAGCACTGGTGGGATGGCTTTCATGCCCGGTGGTACCTCAGCATCTAGTTCTAAGACAGGTGCTTCATCACAGGGAAGAGCATATTATTCTTCCAATACATCACCGACACCGGCTACTGAAGAAAATGCTGTTGTCTTCCAAGCTTTTCTCAGCGCTTATGACAGTTTCTTATCAAAGAAGACTAGTACCATTGATCTCACTGATAGGGATTTTGAACAGATCGACCCTGATGATCTGATCTGGAAAGAATGGATATCCGGTGGAATATGGCTATGTTAACTAGAAGAGCCAAAAGATACTTGTAGAGAACTGGGAGAAAGCACCTGGAAGATGAAACTGATGAAGGTTTGGGTTTCGACAAAAGCAAAGTGCGATGCTACAACTGTCAGAATCTTGGGCATTTTGCTAAAGAATGTGAGAAGGCCAAACAACCCCATCTGGCTTCACAAAGCCTTCTCCTTCTAAGAAATCTGCTACTACCACTTCGAATGCCTTCCTAATGTTGAATGAAGAAGCTTATGATTGGAGTGAACATGACGATCCGAACGAAAATAAAGCTCTCATGGCTCATATCACGCGTAAACCTGAGGTACCTATTGAAGAGCCATTATCTTGTGTGTCATGTATCAAATTAACTAACAAAGTTAACAGATACAATGAGGATATTGAACGCCTTAATTCTGAGTTAGAACAACTTAATAAGGCAAATAAAATTTTAAAAGAAAATGAAATGGCTTTTGATAAAAAAAAACTAAATGCTGCTTTTGAATAAAGAAAAGCACTTAAGGCCAAAATTTTCAGTCAGTACACTTCCTAGGGCATATCATTGACAGTCAAGGCATACATGTTGACCCAGCCAAGATCGAAGCCATCAAGTGCTGGCAAGCACCTACCTCTCCCACCGAAGTACGTCAATTCTTAGGTCTCGCTGGGTACTATCGGCGATTCATTGAAAATTTCTCAAAAATAGCCCAACCATTAACCACTCTGACTCAAAAGGAAAAGAAATTCGACTGGACTGACAAACAAGAGTCAGCTTTCCAACTACTGAAACAGAAACTTTGTAGTGCACCAATCTTGTCCTTACCCGAGGGCAACGATGACTTCGTGGTTTACTGTGATGCCTCACACCAGGGACTTGGTTGTGTGTTAATGCCACGAGAAAAAGTCATTGCCTACGCCTCACGACAATTAAAAATCCACGAAAAGAACTATTCAACTCATGACTTGGAATTAGGAGCCGTAGTGTTCGCGCTTCAAATCTGGAGACACTATCTATACGGTACCAAGTGTACAATCTTCACCGATCACAAAAGTCTCCAACATATCTTCGACCAAAAAGATCTGAACATGAGACAACGCCGATGGGTCGAACTACTTACCGATTACGACTGCGAAATCCGCTATCACCCAGCCAAGGCGAACGTTGTTGCTGATGCCTTGAGTCGAAAAGAACGAACGAAACCACTTCGAGTTCGAGCCCTTGGTGTAACCATTCACAACAACCTAACTACCCAAATCCTCTCCGCTCAACTCGATGCACTCAATGAAGAAAACGTTAAAAATGAAGCTTTGCGAGGCATGGATAAACAATTTGAAACCAGATCCGACGGAACCCGATACTTCTCCGACCGAATCTGGTTACCAAGCTTTGGGAACCTACGAGATTTGGTGATCGATGAAGCTCACAAATCCCGATACTCTATTCATCCTGGTTCAGACAAAATGTATCACGATCTCAAACAACGATATTGGTGGCCCAATATGAAAGCTGACATAGCCACTTATGTTAGCAAATGTTTAACCTGTTCCAAGGTAAAGGCCGAATATCAGAAACCCTCCGGGTTACTTCAACAACCCGAAATACCTCAGTGGAAATGGGAACAAATAACCATGGACTTCATCACGAAACTACCAAAAACCTCGAGTGGTTGTGATACCATTTGGGTAATCGTCGACCGTCTCACAAAGTCCGCCCATTTTCTAGCAATCAAAGAAACCGACAAGATGGAGCATTTGGCTCGCATCTACATCAAAGAGATTGTGGCAAGACACGGTATACCCATCTCAATCATCTCGGATAGAGATAGCCGCTTCACCTCTCGATTCTGGCAAACACTTCAAAAAGCCCTCGGTACTCGCCTTGATCGGAGCACAGCTTATCACCCACAAACCGATGGTCAAAGTGAACGAACCATCCAAACCTTGGAAGACATGTTACGTGCTTGCGTAGTTGACTTCGGAAACAGTTGGGAAAACCACCTACCTTTGTGTGAGTTTTCGTACAACAACAGTTACCACACCAGCATTAATGCTGCACCTTTCGAAGCACTTTACGGAAGAAAGTGCCGATCACCTATTTGCTGGACCGAAGTGGGCGATAGCCAACTCACTGGTCCTGAAATCATTCATGAAACGACCGAGAAAATTGTAACCATTCAAAACCGACTAAAAGCCGCTCGTGATCGTCAAAAGAGTTACGCCGACATGAGACGCAAACCACTAGAGTTCCAAGTTGGGGACAAAGTACTTTTGAAAGTGTCACCTTGGAGAGGTGTCATTCGTTTTGGCAAACGCGGTAAACTGAACCCCAGATACATCGGACCTTTTGAAATTTTGGAAAGAATCGGTCCGGTGGCGTATCGACTGCAGCTACCACCACAACTCAGTAGCGTGCACAACACCTTCCACATTTCAAACTTGAAGAAATGTCTGTCTGATGAGACACTTGTAATTCCACTCGACGAACTCCACATTGATGACAAACTCCATTTCGTCGAGGAACCCGTAGAAATCATGGACTGTGAGGTCAAACAATTGAAACAGAGTCGTATTCCCATCATTAAAGTCCGGTGGAATTCCAGGCGCGGTCCTGAATTCACTTGGGAACGGGAAGACCAGATACGGCTGAAATACCCACATCTATTCTTAGATGCCACACAGACCACGACAACAAGCTAATTTCGGGACGAAATTCCTCTAACAAGGGGAGAATGTGACACCCGACACTTTAGGTTAATTGTTAAACCTAAATAGAAACCCTAATTACTTGTATTTGGTTTGTATTAGGCTAAATATCTGTAATTACATGTATATTTTAATATACATTTACGTGATTATGTGTTTATCTATAATTGCGCAAAACGATCGGATGGAGTCCGACACTACATGCGGCGTTGGTGATAATTTTTCATAAATAATGTAAATCTATTTTATAATTAAAATAATAGATATTTACACTATATTATTATTATTATTATTAATACGCGAAAAACTAGACGTTGTGCATAAAACGTGACAAACGAAACGAAAACGCGCGAATCGAATTCGGCAACCAAACAAAGGTCGATAAATATTTTACTAACACAAAATAAAGTATTTTAATTATACTTTAATCGAAAATAACCCAATCCAAATCGTTAGTTAAAAACAACTCAAAGAAACGTTAGGCGATTTAACACGAATAACGTAAAACGGGCTTGAGAAACTATTGTGCAAGCCTAAGGCTCCAATTGGGCTGCCCCAACCAAGCCCAAGGCCGGCCCATGAGGCCCAATTCGGCCCAAAAACCAGCCCAACTCCTTGAGCCCAAGCCCACCCCATTTAAATTTACAACTCTTTCATTTTTCTCATTTTCACACTAAACAAACACACACTCTTTCTTTCTCTCCCAAATATCTCTGCTCTCTCTCTCTAAAATCAGACCAAAAACAGCCCAAGAACACCACCACCACCACCACCAAAAATCCGGCCACCATCACCACCATCAACATTCACCATACTTCCAACAAGAAATCAAGCCGAAAACGCAAGAAAACGAGCTCTCAACGTCCATCTCTTTGTGCTTTCATCCTCCTCTTTGTAAGAACTTAAAAACCCTTCTAAAACACTTCCATGAACTTGTTATAAAGTTCACTTAACAAGGAAATGTCCAAAATATAACATAAAAACGTTTTTCATGGCTTAAAATGTTCAAGAACAACAAATGCATTTCCGGGCAGAAAAGTAGCTCGACTTTGAGAGGCTGTTTCTCCCTCAAAACTTGACCAAAATGGACGATTCAAAAGGCAAAAATTAAGTTTAAGAAGTTAGCTTTCATTTCCAAGTGGTTTCATAATTTTTGGAGCCCGTTTGATACCCGAAATGATTTTTATAAAAACATGTGTCCGGGCTGTCGAAAAAGACAAATATTTCACCTTCCTTGTTTTAATCATAACTCGAGATATACACCTCCAAATGACTTGAAACCACCGCCAAAAGTTCAAAATATCTGTTAGGTACAAATGTCGTTTAGATGACTTTTTCTGGAAATGTGTAGATTTTTCCCAGAAATCCGATCTTGTTGCATGTGTCCGGATTGGTCACTTTCTGACCTTAGGGAACAAACGGAATTTTTAAAAATACTTAGGAATACCCGAAAATTCTGGAAAAATTAATTTAAGGAGCTAACATACTAAGGAACAACATAGATTTTTCTTGAATTTTTATTCGAACATTTGGAACCCGAAATAAAATGCACAAAACCGATCTGTTTCAGACCTCTGTGTCGCAGAAACCCAGTAGTCTGCGACACAAGCTTTTGTGTCGCTATAGCACCCAAACCGTCATATTAGTGACACAAGCCCTTGTGTCGCCATAACACCCGAAACGTCACATTAGCGACACAAGCTTTTGTGTCGCTATACACCCGAAACGTCACATTAGCGACACAAGACTTTGTGTCGCATAAACCCTTAGTGTCGTATAAACCCTTAGTGTCGCATATAGCGACACTAGCCCAGTGTCGCTAAAAACACAAAAATCGATACGTTTTCCTTAAAGCAATATAAGCATAAATAAAAATTTTCCAAGCTGACCCCAGCCAGGGGCTCTGCCCCTTGGACCCCGCCAGGGGTTGCCACCTTTTGGACCCCGTCAGGGGTTGCCACCCCTTGGACCCCGCTGCCAGGGGCTCTGCCCCCGGACCCCCGTCATTTATGGGCTTCGCCCCTTGTCGCACTGATCAATTACCCATAACTGGAAAGTAGAAAATGCGTAACATAATGTATCAAATCTATGTTTTCACAAAATATCACCAACAGGCCGTACATTCTTTCTAAGCACAAACGATAACTGAACAGTTGGACATTTCTAATTGAGTGAACTAGCTTAGGTGGACATTAACCCTCCACCTACACGATTTATTTAGGTGGACATTAACCCTCCACCTACACGTTTGGCTTAAGTGGCCATTAACCCCCACTTATACAATCACTATAGATGATCTTTTGAGACATCTACTTACACAACCTTATACGTTTAGGACGTTAGAAGGTTGCATTGGAAAACACACTTGCTTACTATTTGCTACCTGCTTGCTAACATCAGGTGAGTTTCATAGCCCCTTTTTACTGTTTCTAACTGGGGTGAGAATACATACAACTGCTTTTACACTGCTATTTTCATGTGAACACAAGTACAAAACTCGATATATTGGTTGCATGAGTTATTTTACTAATCCTGAAGTCCCCCACATCATAGTTTGTTAGTATCGTTATAGCGTGTAACAACCACCAAAAATACTGCCGGTACAAATCCTAAGTTAATACTGTTAGAGCAATTCTTCAGTTAATACTGCCAGTACAAATCCTAAGTTAATACTGTTAGAGCAATTCTTCAGTTAATACTGCCAGTACAAATCCTAAGTTAATATTGTTAGAGCAATTCTTCAGTTAATACTGTCAGTACAAATCCTAAGTTAATACTGTTAGAGCAATTCTTCAGTTAATACTGCCAGTACAAATCACCTCGGTTTCAACTGTTGGTCAGTTTCTACGGGCAGTTGAGTTAATACTGTTCTCACCTTTCATAGTTAATACTGCTTTCATAGTTACCACTGCTAGTACAATTGTCCGTTTCCACTGCTAGCACATACTTCAGTTCCCACTGATTAGCTCAATTACCACTGTTTCTACTGTTAGCACTGTACCCATTGGTTACCACTATTTGAGTTTCTACTGGTAGTCGAGTTACTACTGCCTTCATTACTACAACTGTTAGCTCAGTTTCCACTGCTAGTTCAGTTTCCACTGCTAGACCAAAGTATACAGTTGGCACACCAATGTCACGAACAAATCATGAAAAACTTAGTATCAATCTACTGTTAGAGATATGCTTAAACGATTTTAAGACCAATCAAGTGTTACCCACACACACAGCAAACCCTCCTGCCCGATATAAAAGCTTTTTAAGTAATATTAAAAGATAAGTAATCATTCGTATTCTGTAAAAAGGAACTTTAAGATTTGAAATAGAGTTAAATGTGCACGCAAAAAGGGTCATGATTACCTCTTTTCCCTCAAAAATCGGCCAGCAAACCTATTTCCCATAAACCAAATCAATTAACTTACACTTCCCATAAAATCACCTCCACCTTCACCCAATCAAAATCCCGGATAGTAAACTTAAACACTCCATCCCTTATTCTTTTTGTTAACCTCAGCAGAAATCATACATTCACACTCAAAACGCTTTCATCTACTTTCTCTCAAACCCTCTCAACACAAGCACGATTTTAACAAGAATACCCAGTTTATTCATCATCTTCATCCAGTACCATCCACTCCGGGAACCCTGCTCAATCTGTGGAAAGAACTTCATCACCCCAAAACCCCACACTCCTGGACGAAGAGGTAATCATAAAGTGCAAGAATGTTTACATTCTATTCTGCACAACCCATTTATTTTATTTTCTACTACTGTTACATTTTCTTGATAATATGTGTGCATTAGGGTTTTGTACGAGAAATATTAATAAGTTTTACAAATAAAAACACACTTAAGGTTGTTCAAGTCATTTACATACGGATTTTATCTCATGATATGCACTTTTGGTAAAGTAAGAGAGTTGGACAACTTTCTGTCCAGATTCTTAGGCCAACTTTGGAAGGCTGTAACTCCATGAATACTTCACCAAAAGTGATGAGTTTCCTTCTAAAACTTACCTCTATATGTTATCTTCCAAACCCAATCGATTTCATGCAAAAACAGTAAGAATTGGGTCTTCAAATACGGGTTGAATGACAAAGAAGTGAGGCTGCCGTACAGTGGCAGTATTCCCTCTCCTAACTTTGGACAACCGTATCCCCATCTATTCTTCATAAAAATGGTGACTCTAAACTGGGAATAACTTGCTTTCTAATCTTTCACACAAAATCTAAATCATACACCCATGATCTAGTATTTTGAGGTGTATCAAGAGATGCCCAGAAACTGTTAAAGTTTTGCTAAAAAGAGTCACAAAACCAACTACAAAACCTGGGCAGATTCATTATTTAAAACAGTGGGTAACCAATTTGTACAAACTATTATATTAAAGCATATCACTAGACATTAATGGACACTTTACTACTGGACTAGGTCTCGGTTAGAGAATCACTTCGGTCTACAACATTCTCACAGCTTTAGTCGTCATACTCAGCTCACAAAGGTGAGTTCATTGTCCCATCTTCTGATTTCTATTTTTGGGGCTGAAAGCATGCAATTACTTTAAACTTTTGGTTGAACTTTTACGTACTATCAACTGCTTTTGAACTGTTTTTACGCAAACTGTGGTATGTCAACATGTTAAGCTCTGGTTTTTCTTATACTCAAAGTCCCCTGCAACTTATTCACTACTAATTAACTCGTAGCGACGAGCCGTAGATATTATGGGTAGCATGCTATTTATGGTAGGACCATCTCTCATTCACACTTCAACGTGGGTGCATAATATCGCCTCTTACTCATGTTTTGTTGAAGAACATGGAGCATTTTATTTTGGGGCACGTTCGGTCAGATAACCGGATTAGTATTGGTCTCAAGGCTTATACATTTCTCTCTTTATTACCACATGTTTATTTACAGCAACTTTATCAACCAAATGCTTGTTATAACTGTCCCGATTGGACAAGCACAGGGATGATAGCGTCCCCGAATCGGACGGCTATACCCATACTTATGTCCACGATTGGACACACTTTTGGTTTAATTGTTTCAAACCTTGAACTCACCAACTATGATCATAGTTGACCATTTTGTTTTGGCATGCTTTTCAGGAGAACGTCGGTAAGCACGGATCATATGTGGGCTAATGCATGGGATTATGTCGACCAAGCCATTTAAACGGACTTTGATCTAAATTTTTGTAATATATTTGTAATAATGCCGTATACTTTGAACAAAATTATGTATTTTGATGCCTCCAAGGCTGTTGTATCTTAATTTAAATGGTATGGTTGCTATATCTTTGTGTTGTGAAATCATTAGTTGTGACACCTCGTGTTTCCGCTTTAGCGGGGTGCGACATAGCGTGAATGTTAATGAATAGTACTATTTGGGATTGACTCCCCCCGTCCGGGTTAGTAGCGCTAACTTGTCAAACGGACGCATTATCATTTGTTCTTACGAGTGTTGGATTAGGCACTCGCTGGGAGGCACCCCGATCGTGGTACTTGATTGTGACCCGACACCACAGTTAAGCTCGAACTATGAGCTCATGGCAACAATATACACTATCTTTACATTTTTGTAATACATTACCTATCATTGTTGAATGATACAAACGGAAATCTTGTGTTCCATACGATGTTATACCAACTGTTTACAAACCTATGAACTCACCAACTTTATGTTGACCTTTTAGTATGTATTTCTCAGGAGATCAACCGCAGTAGGTTTGCTTTTGGAGGAAGATAGCTCGAGTCGCATATTTTTCACAAAAGACAGAGATTAGCTTGCATTATGATATGTTGAAATCTTGTAATAGATGCGTACTCTACTTTTGGTAAAACCTATGTAAACATTGTGACTACGAAATGTAATGATTTTTGAAACGTCTCATATAGAAGTCGTTTGTTGTAATTCTTGTGTTGTGATATTTGATTTGGTCGGCGCCCCCAACGCAACACCCTACCTTCCGCTGCCACGTGTCCTGGGGGTGCCACAGTACAGATTTGTCACCTCTAGGCTTGATTCTAAAGATATTGCTATGTTACTACTTTTTACATGGAAAATACTAACATGTTTTAATTTCAAATGTATATCTTAAATATGTTTTATATCGAATAATATGCATACTCATAATAAGATCAAAGGACTGTTAAAAGTTCTTTAGCTTAAGTATGAAATGTTTAGGTGGACAACAATATCGATAATCATTTTGAACTAATTTTTGGAAAAACTGCTTTAAATATGTCACGTAAATTTCAAGTGAACAAATATACTAATAATCGAAATAACACTTACTATTTCTTAATAATTGCATGTTATCCTGATATGATCCCTAATCAGACCAAAACAATTATGTCCCCAAAAAGATTGTGTATTTATTTATTGCTTTTAGTATTTTAATTCTGTCTTATAAAGAAAATTACAAAAATATTTTATTTCTGAGTTATTTTATTCAAGTTACATATCATGCTCATCTTCAAAAGATAAGAATTGATGAGATTTCTCCAAAGACTTTGAAGATAAATACTATTAGAGAAGCTATTGATGAAAAAGATGATGGTCACTGAAGTTGAAGATCTAATTGGATGTTAGTCACATGAAACTGAACATCAAGATTTCTGAAGACCAAGCTATCTCAATGGGGGAGTTTGTTGGTTCAGACTGATTGAAGATTATTTTGACCAAGCTGCTGACAGGGGGAGTTTGTTGGTGCATAATGTGTGTCAGTCATTTGGTCAAACATTTATAATTGTCAAAGTCAATTAGTCTAAGTATGTGAAGTGTTGAGTTTGTATGGTCGAGTCTGTAAACGAAATGTAAGTATAGAATATACAAATATACTGTTCATGCAACACAGAGCCTGTGTCGCTATAGCGACACAAGAGAAGTGTCGCAATGGGCTGGGCCTGCGACATAGGGCTTGTGTCGCATGGTCCAACAGGGTTAGTATATATATCGAGTTAGAATTTCGTTTTTGGGATGATCAAACCCTAGAGAGAGAGAGAGAGAGAGATACGACAGAGAGAGTGAGAAGAGAGAGTTTGTGAGTTTGTAATCTTTATTCTTAAGTTGTTAATATATACGAAAAGATTATAAAATCGTTGTGTTGGTGTTTACGTTTTGATTGCTTGATTGATTGTTTCCGCCTTTCAATTGAGTCAAACGACAAGTCGAAATCCTAGAACAGGGAACCTAACACTTAACATGATATAAGAGGATAACGGATTCACAATATCTTCGATCGAGCAAGAGATGATTGATGACCCTGCTAACCGGCCTCGACGGGATTTTAGGACTCGTGTAAAAGACCGAGAATCAAGAAAAAAAGAAATAAGTGACAAAGATGTGCATGACCAACTACAGGATGATCTCACCGAGCACATTTGGACGCTTCTACTAAACTTCCGCACGTAAAATGCTTAATTGTTTTGTAATGTTTTTATTTTTAAGTATTGTAATTTTTTAATTAAGTACTTTTAATTTTATTAAGTATATTTTGTGTAATTATTGTATTGCATTTTAATTAATTAATTAAATGTTTTTGTTTTTGTTAAATAAATGAAAATGAAATTAAATTGGTGTGGCCTAGGGGCAAAACTGGGTGTTCTAGTTTTACCATTGCAAGGGATAACGTGGTGTGGTTGCTCACGTGATGCCCAGAATGCCCTTTTACCACTTCAGGTGGTCTTATTAATTAAAATCGAGAGTTATAGTTTAAGAGTTTAATATTTTGAGAGATCTTATTGACACAAAACAAGTTATGGACTTGCCGTGTTCCAACAACTCTAGTGGTATTTGCTTCAGACTCATTCATACCAAATAACTTAGCCAGGCCAAAATATGATATTTTAGGATTTAGGTGGCCATCTAGCTGTTGTGAGAGTTGGTAAATGCCGAACGCTCAATTAAACTCTCAACTTGTGACAACCAAATAATTAATTAAATCAATACGCAAGACATCAAGATTTTTAACGTGGAAAACTTCCTCAAAGCGAGAAGTAAAAATCATAGGACCAAGTCCAAGAACTAATCCACTAACACCAAATCAAAGAATACAAGAGAGTTCTTTCTAGTACCAAATAGATACAAATCACCAATAATAATCAAAGATAAAATAAACCTTGAATCAACAATCAACAAACAAAGTTGCCTTGGAAAAATTGCCCAGTAGCATGACAAGGTCAATACACCAGAGGTAATCAAGGTTATCCAACGATCATGCTCGAATCGGCCGCCTCTTACGATTTGTAAATTTGGCACGCTTTCGTTGGTCCAGCGGGTTTGAGCAATGACATCGACGTCCTTAATCAATCGGATTTGTTCACCGATTTACTACAAGATAGGGATCCCCGAATAAATTTCAACATTGTCGGCACTGAATTCACCAAAGGCTATTATCTAGGCGACGAGATTTATCCGGAATGGTCGACTACTGTAAAGTCGTTTAAGCATCCATTAACACAACAAGAGATGTGTTTCAAGAGATATCAAAAATCTGCAAGAAAAGATGTGAAACGAGCATTCGAAGTGGTTCAAGGTCGTTGGCAAATCATCAAGAACCCGGCAAGACCATATAGCACCAACAAAATAAAAAGAATCATGTATTGTTGTGTGATTCTACACAACATGATAACCGAGGACAACGGACGAAATATGTGTTAACTGAAAGAGGAATATCCGACAGATAGACCAAGACGTTCGTGGCAAGAAAAGGTTGCAACTCAATTGCGTATGGACAAGAAATTACGCAATCGGGAGGTTCATCATCAATTTCGAAATGCTCTAACCGAACACACTTCGCAACTCCCACCAAATATCCGTACACGTTAATTAGTGTAATCATTTTTATTTAATTATTGTAATTTTTTTTACTACGGTAATGTTTTTTAATTAATTGTAATCTTTTTTATTTTAATAAAATGTGTTTTATTTTAATTATTGTTTTTTAAAATTTTAATTAAATAATCATTGGAGAAAAAATGAAGTGACCAGTCAATAATAGCAGGGGCCTATCAATTTTCAGTCAGTTTCTGTCAGTTTTTAAAAAAGCTAACGTGACTTATCTGTTTCAGTCGGTTTAAGTCACGGATGAAAGTGGTGTAAGTGACAAATACCAACTTAAGAACAACAATAAAATTGAATATTGACTTCCCCAATGATTAGGTTTTTAAAAAAATATATCATATTTAATTTAGTGCATGTCACCATTATTGAATGTGTAGCAAAAGTCAACTTAATTCACTAATTTTCGCAAGACCCTTTCAACCTCCATATTAGTCAAATATATTAAACACAGTCGTTAGGACTATGAATAAGAAATTTAGTAATGTATGAATTGTTTGTATCTTGATAATAACCACTCACCTTATGAATATAACTGCTCTCAACAAATTTAATGTACCACCAAAGTTTGTACAAATTAATCCTTAAACGTAACCCCTAAGGCTACAAATAGCAACATCCATATATTAATTGTACAACTAAAGTTCTTTCTACAAAAAATAATATTGTACTTCATCCGTTCCCAGAAAAATGTCCCCCATTATTTTTTCTTTGAATTAAGATAGATTGTGTAAATGTCAGTTTTGCCTTTATTTTTAAGACAAGTTTGACTAAATTTATTTAAAAAATAAATGTTTGAAAGTAATAAATGAGGGTAAAATAGGAAGTTTAGTGATTTTTAATAGTTATATTTTACAAGTGGACAATTATTTTAGGACATATATGTATAGTAATGTGGATATTTATTTTGGAACGGATAGAGTATTATTTTTATAATTATTTTCCATTATTACGGAGTACTATCTAAGATCAATATTAGTCAAGAAAAGTTGCCAAAAGTTTCAAAAATAATATCACTTCTCATACATGAGCTTTAGTGTTCAACAAAATCAGATAACTTCATTTATACATTTTGAAACAATGTCACGCATAAGTATATATCTCATCATCACTTTATGTTGCTATTGTTACTCAGAAACAGATACCTTAGAACAAGGTCAACTGCTCAAGGACTGGGACTATTTGACTTCACCAAACAAGGTCTTTAGTTTGAAGTATTTTGGGTTTGGCACAACAATAAGTCCTTATTTAGGGATATTCTACAATGACATAGACAACGATAAACTCAAATATCGTTACTTATATGACTATTATAATCTCGATAAGGCTGTTTGGGTGGCAAATAGAAACAATCCAATCCCAGATATATACGGAAAACTCATGATAGATGTCCATGGAAAGCTCAGCATTTTATCTAGTGGAGGCACTGTTCTTGATCTCTTTAGTCCTAGTTTGGTGGCACGCAACGCAAGTGTAACACTTTTGGATTCTGGGAATTTGCTACTGCAAGAACTGTATCCAGATGGATCTGTTAAGCGGGTTTTATGGCAAAGCTTTGATTACCCCACGGATACGCTTCTACCTGGGATGAAACTGGGAGTTAATCTGAAAACTGGGCATAAATCGTCACTTACTTCGTGGGCAAGCAAACAGCAACCGGCTCACGGGTCGTTTACATTAACGATAGACCCAAATGGCACAGGTCAACTGGTCATCCTAAGGCGAGGGAATGTCCACTGGACGAGTGGACCATGGCTAAATGGTCAATTCGAACACACACATCTACAATCTTCTGGTCCACATGTCCGAATCTACTACACTTCTAATGAGACCGAACAATCCTTCATGTATTCAACAAAAACATATGACTTATTTCCATCTTTGAAGATGCATCAAGATGGTTTTCTTCAGGGTTCAAATCTGATTTTAAATGTTTTATGCCGCTCGACTAATGACCCGGGTTGTGCTGAAGATGATTTTGAAAAGATTGAATGCAGGAAAGATTACGACTTTGATGCTTCGACAGAGGACTACATTTATGTGGATGAGTTTGTATATGATGAAAGCTATAACTTGACTTTATATGATTGCAAAAGAATATGCTGGAGCAATTGTTCTTGTGTGGCTTATACCTATGCAAACGAATACAGGACAGGCTGCAAAACTTTTGGTCAAATGATATACAATCCAGCAGAAGCTCGACGTCACCCATACACGGAATATTATGCCTTCAAGTATCTCGGAGGTCAGTAATTAAGTTTAGTTACTACGGAGTACTATAGAAAGAGTGCCTAATTCATATAAATTGAAAGAGTTGAATTTCTTCATATATATGCAGAAACGAAGATGGAGAAAAAGAAGAAAACATATATGACATGGATGTGGGTAATCTTCGCAATTGTATCGTTAGCTCTACTCTTATCAAGCTATTTGGTATACAAAAAGCTTGATGTTAGAGGTATCGACCTCAACTTATTACCACATTCATATAAATACTTGCATTAAATATCTCATTGTTACTTCTGAAGCTAACATATTAACCATCTAACAAAACTTTCTTATTAATTATACATATAGGGAAAGTCAAGAAAATCCTATGGCTGTTGCTGCATCAGCTGAGACGCGTTTACAAATATGTACGAACAGATAAGAAGATAAACACTGAGTCATATTATTTCACCTTTCAAAGCGTCTCATCTGCCACAAACAATTTTTCAAGCACAAATAAACTAGGAGAGGGAGGTTTCGGAGCAGTTTATAAGGTAAATTTCTAAAGGCTATTCATTTAAAAAGATATTAAATAAAAGCTCACGAGATGGATTTCACAGGGAACGTTAGTTGATGGCCAAGAGGTTGCAGTGAAGCGACTTTCAAGAAGCTCGGCACAAGGAGACAAAGAATTTAAGAATGAAACCGAACTCATCGCCAAACTTCAACACATTAATCTTGTAAGGCTTTTAGGGTATTGCATTGAGAAGCAAGAGAACGTCCTTGTGTATGAGTACATGCCGAATCATAGTTTGGATTTCTTTTTGTTTGGTAAGATCTAATATTCAATACGTTCTTTATATAAATTTGGGTCTAATTACTTAGTTGTTTTACTCCTTTGCTAACAGATCCTAGAAAAAAAGGATTACTGGATTGGAATACTCGCTTTGTAATTATCGACGGCATTGCTCAGGGACTTCTATATCTTCATAAGTTTTCAAGGCTGCGGGTAATCCACAGAGATATAAAAGCCAGTAACATCTTGTTAGATGACAGCATGAAGCCAAAAATATCAGATTTTGGCATGGCTAAGTTATTTGGGATCAATGAATCTAAAGCAAATACAAGTAGAGTTGTTGGAACACGGTGAATCCGTAACTTAATAGTCTTATTAATTAATAAGAGTCCTAAGTCAAACTCCTACGTCTAATTCTCGATTTTATTCAATATGTAGCGGTTATATGCCACCTGAGTATATGATGGAGGGATCGGTTTCAACCAAGACAGATGTCTTCAGTTTTGGTGTATTGTTGCTTGAGATTGTAAGCGGAAAGATGAATCAGGGGAGCTTTGATGTGGAACACCCACTCAACCTTCCAGGACTCGTAAGTTTTCCAAAATAAAATATCAACCAACAACTGACATACCGTTTGCGAAGAAAGCGTCAATAACATTATGTTGAACAAATAATTAAACTGATTTAGGCATGGGAGCTGTGGAAGGAAGGCAGGGGTTTGGAGTTAATGGACCCAGTACTTGAAGATTCATGCACTCCCAAAGAAGTAATGGCATGCATTCAAGTGGGTCTCTTATGTGTTCAAGATCATGTTGCTGACAGACCTTCTATGTCACAAGTGATATCTATGCTTACAAATGAAAATGTGCATCTGCTGGAGCCAAAACAACCAGCATTTTTCATTGAGAGGGGAGAGTCAATGGCATCTAGAGATGAGAATTTAGGAAAGGGGTCCGTAAATGGGCAATCAATTTCAATTTTAGTAGCAAAATAGAAGATCGTAAAAAACTATCTGTAATGTTGTTACTTAGTGTCTGAATCGTAACTTCAACCGAACTTGTTTTGGTCATTCAATTTAGCTACAGCGGAAACCTCCTAAATTGCTTTATTGAAAAAATCTCACTTCAAATTAAACTTGTTTTGACCAATTACACAATCCGTCCGACCCACCCACTTTGCCATCCTAACAAGATACGTGTTTGTCATATAAAGAAAGCAAGTCGAAAGAAAGCACAACTGCTAACAGCAATATCCAGACTTTGTACCATAATAATTAAAAATAAGCATCATAGCCTGATAAACAAAGAGCCGTTGTTTTCTAGAAAGGCGTTAAGGTACATGATACATTGAAAATGTAGCTTGAAATTTAGAAGACAACTGTGTCGAGCATGGTACCAAGTGTCTGAATGATGTTGGATGACATTAAGTGAGATACATGCTCTTCCAGATGTTTCTTGGCATCCTGCCTTCCAACATTTGCAATGGCCAGTTTCTCTGGGGATAATTCATCCTCTTCCTGAACCGCTTTGTTATATTTAATAGCTAGACCCAGCATTTCCTGCACATTACCACGAGCATTCTTTCAATACTTTTTGACCAACAACGGATTTTCTAATAGAACTTTTGCAAAAGTAAAACATAGAGTTAGGAAAATAGCTGGATCGGGTAGGCTGAGCCGACGAAATTATTTTTCGAAACTTACATATATAATTAGTGTCAAATATTATAATTTTGTTTCCTGCATTAATAAAATCTTTTAAAACAAGTTGTGAGGTTTTGTGTACTAAAAATACATTTTGACAGACCCGTTTGATCCATAAATAAAAACTAGCTATTTGACGTGTTTTAGCTAGTTTTCTTTTTTGAGGTTACCTGTTTGATCCATTAGCAATAAAATCATAACCCAAATTGACCAATTCATGAGTAAATGCGTAATTGTCATCAGTTGTACAGAAGTTCTAAAAAGTCAAAAAATCAATACACAACTAGGATTCTGAGATTCAAAAAGCTTTATCACAATATCAGCTAAACAGATTATTGATAGTTGAGTATTGTGATACTTAACAAGAACGTATATTTTATCTTTGTAGGTCAAATGGGTTATACATTAAAAACCAGTTGTTAAAAAAGGGCTACGCGGGTCAAATATCACCCAGTGTGCATTCCAAAGGATGCAAAAGATCTCGTAAATCGCTTTTTATCTATATGAACCAGATTATTATCCTGAAAATACAGTTAAGTAATACCTGGACAGTCTGCTCATTAGTTTTAGAATGGGTATCAAATGGTTCAAGTGTAAGTCCATCTGTCCACTTTTTCTTGTGAAGGTTCAACAGCATCTTCTCCTCAAGTTCATTCTTCCTGTAATTGATGGCTATTGAGTAATAATGCCTGTTCAAACCATGGATCAGTGCCTGCAAAAAGAAACCACAATCCATAAGATGATAAATATACACAAATCAGACTCAAGACAACAAAGTAGTGTTATTTTAGAGGTACTCACTTGGATGGATGGTTTATTGAGGTGGCCAAGATTGGATGTTGTCTGGCGAGGCTCTTGGCCAAGCATCATGGTTTGAGGATTAATTAGGCGGAAGGCATCTATGACAACCTTCCCTTTAACACTCTGGATTGGATCAACCACCACTGCAACCGCTCGTTGATTCAAAGCTTCAAAACTCTGGACATTTTGCAGATGCAGAAACGTCAGGTTAATATAAATTTATCTCTTCATTAAATAAGGAAGGTTTTTAGATATCGTCATGATATCAAATGCAAGTGGATTAGATAGATAGTAGGTGTGAAAAGGGTACTGATTAACGCTACAATAGGTCCTCCTATTCCCTCAAAGCAGATAAGATAGATGGAATTAAATGTGTTTAGTGAAAAGGCATCCCATATGTATGTAACCAAAAAACATGATACTCTAATAGTCCAGGGATGCACTAAACATTATGAAAGTTCAAAGACTGCTGTAGTAATTATTCCATATTGAGTGGGTTTATAAAACAAGCACGCATGCCAAGCCACCAAGATAGAAAAGAGCCTTCTTTATATCTCTCTATACTAAGACCTTATCCTTCCCTAAATTGTGGAAGACTACCTTATGCGCTTAGTTCTCTACATTTTGAGTTTTGATAAGAACTCTTTTCAAAGTTCAGCAACATAAATTACACACACATACGTCCAAAAACTTATTAATTAATACAAAAATCAAATAGTGAATCAGTATAAACAAATAGGCAGATAAATTTCCATTCATCCTAGTAGCATACATTATTGAAGTATAAGCCCCATTAGTCCCAAGTACATTAAAGCACTCATGAAAACAGAACCCCGGTAAGAGCCCAGCAAACAAAAGGATGCTCAAGAATTACATGTTCACATTACACGATTGCTTAACAGTATGAGCTGATCTACCCATAACGCAGAACATGATGAGGTAATAGAGTTCTGATAATAGTGTTTCTTAACCTCATGAAAGTATAAGCATATGCAAGCTAACAGCATATTGTAATGAAGCAACAAATAATAGCACATAAAACCAGTACCTGCTGCGTGTTTATGTCAACTCCAGATAACCAACAACCGAATCCAGGATGTGAATGGTACCAGCCAACCACCATTTCAGGTCTGACAACAAATAGAAGAACCAATCAAGGCTGAGATAGATTTATGTTTTGCAGATTAAACAACAACTAAAAATAGAGGCTGGATGAGAAAAGGAATGTTTTCTGCAGAACTAGGAACAATTTTAGATGAACACCAAATCTTCAGTAAACCAAAGTTACTAAATCAATAACATGACATCAAAGATATAAATCCCAAAGTAGATATTTACAGCCTTGAAACATATCATAGATATAATATAATATATAATATTATTTAAGGATATATGGCAAATGGCAATTGGCAAACATCTTCAGAGACAAAAGGTCAAGATAAAATGATAAAGGAAGGTATACTATTTACAGCAAGAAAATTAGATATGTTTGAGAAAATTTTAAATATTACCATATGACACAAAACCAAAAATTGGGAAAATATTCTCAATGAAAGGCACCTACAATGTACCTTTAGAAAAATTCAGCAGTTAAAAACTCATAAGTTGATCAGCAAACAGAGTGGCCAACTACCAGATTACCAGAAAGAACTTTACTAGTGTCTAGTACCATCATCCTATTATGATAATTTTCAACTCAAGATGTCCTTAGGTACATTGCAATTCAAACTCATCTATCTTTCCCTCTAAAACCCATGATCATCCTTAAGCCTTTGTGACCTCATCATTATGTTTCATTACCCTACACCATCAAACATTGATCGTTGTTAAACGTAAACCCCTCTTCATAAATGGTGATCAAATCAAACTTCTAAAGCACTAGAAAAGGTCAAATTAACAACTCCTTGCAACAAAAGTATCCATCTTGATCCAAAACTAACTAGTAACTACCTTAGCAACAGATATCCAAGTACACCTCTTAACTTTTTATACCACTAGTAAACAAAAATTTCTCAAATTAAACATCAAACGCATAACAAAAAAAAAAAGAATCACAAAAGTAAACAAAAATATAATAAAACACCAACCTTCCGGTTTGTTTAAGCATATCAAGCATATTAGTTTGAAAAACATGATCAACAGCTTCAACACTAACACCAGTACCACTCTGGGGCATCGCAAATACATCGACAACACGAACAGTGTACTCATCCACAAATTCCCCAAGCATCAATCCCATCACTTCCATAGGCACACCAGCTCTCCCTGCACAATATACACATAAATTCCAATTTAAACCCTAATTCTTTCTAAATTGAACATATCAAAATACAAACTCTAGAAATTAAATTATACCGTGTTTAAGCATTTTTAATAAGGCGAGTGAAGAGATGTAGACTTGTTCTGATGTATCTAAAGTCGGTGAGTCTGGCGGCGGGTGACCTAACGAGCCGCCGGCGCCGCCGAACATTCGCTGTAATCGTTCCATTCCTGACATATTTCTTCACCGGAGTCTTTTTTTCTGATCAGAATTTTGATTTCTTTGGTAACAAGATATAGGATGTGCAGGTATATAAAGGTAGCAAATATTTTCATTTACACCCTTCATCTCTGTTGTGTTTCGGTTTTTGCACCTTCAGTTTACGCAACTGGGCTATTTTCTGATGGGCTTATTTTGTATATATAATGTGCCTTTAGCCTAAATAAAACGGCCCAGTTCATAAACAAAGAATTATCAAAAAGGCTTCTGCTGGAATCGCTTTCTATTAGCGACCCAAGTAACTTGAGTTGGGCTACACGTCTACACTTAACCGAACTGGGATTAATCAGGCTAGCTCAAGAAAATGAATTTAAACTATATATCAAGTCAAGTTTGAGCTTTATAGGGTCTCTGTCAGAGCTTCAACAGAGCTTTTAGAATCTCAAGATGTATGAAGTATATGCTTACATAAACATATATATGTGATACATTGGAATTTGCAGCAGATGTTACTATTGGATTTTATTTGTAAACGTTTTGTAACTCTAGCATCTCTCAATGCAAATATGATAATCCCCGCTGCAAATATGATAACAAACTGTTACATATACATGTTTGTGTAAACATACACTCCGTACATCTTAAAGTTCTAAGATCTCAAACCCGACTTGATATATATTAGGGATGCTAGAATTACAAAAAATTACAAATAAAAGTTAGGCAATTAAGACCAAACAACCATACCATGTGTTATTATTGAAGGGCCGTTAACCTGATCAAATGTTCTTGATTATTTCGGGTTTAGTTGTAGTACAATTCATTCCTCAAATATTTTCGATTCTACTCAGAATTTGAACACCTCCATGTATACGTCAATATTTGTACCATAAAAATCAACTTCCTTGTTGATATGCATCTTGGTAATGGGGCAAGCATGGGGCACCCCTCTATATAGGGATGAGCATATGGACCGAAATACCAAACTGATCCCGGTACCGTACCGGACCCGTACCGAACCGGTACCAACCGACTTCAAGCAATCTGGTATTCAGTATTCACTTTGAGGCCCAAAAGCAAAGCGATACCAACCGGTTCGGTACCAGGTTTTTCCCGATTTGGACCGGACCGAAATGTGATAATTTTTTTCTTTTTTTCTCCCATCGACTCCTACTACCTATAAGTGACAAGAGGCTTTGGTGCATAAACTGTAAAATAATTGAAGAGAGCTCGTCATTTGCTCATGGAATACTCAATTCCACATGTGAAGAACTTTCTGTTTTTAAGTCTTCTCTCCAAACATGTACCAATTTTTATTGCTAAATTAGTAAAATATACGCATCTGTTGTATAATCAGTAAGAACGTTGGCACACAAAACTGTGCTTGGACTCTCATATTCAAGTTTTGTGTGGACTCTCATATTCAAGCTTGTTTAATTATAATCCTATCAATAATTTAAAACCTTTTTTAAAATCAATAATAAATCAAATGTAATTCAATGTTATATTCCTTATGTTCAGTTTCGAAATGAAAATTATGTGTAAAGCTTAGAATATGATTTGTACAAAAATGTAAAAGCATAACGCATGTACATCAACATTATTGCGGGTATATCTTTGAACTTACACACTTATTTGAGGTATATATATCAAATATATATATATATATATATATATATATATATATATATATATATATATATATATATTATATATATATATATATATATATATATATATATATATATATATATGTTCGTACTTAATTATAGGTTTTGAATAGCTATACCTCATGACTGAATCATTACAATGCAAATTTGACATCTTCATAATAGTTAGGTTTGTATATATGATTAACTAATAAACATATATGCGATTTATTCTAAATCAAAAAACTGCAACTTCTGCATGTTTTGTAAATTCTAATATTACACCATCACTAATTAAACCATATTTAACAATACGTTATTAACAACGTAGGATCAAGAAAATGTATGGTAAATCATCATCAATAAACCTCTGTGCTAGAACTTTTAATCCGGTATCAAACCGGTATAGTACCGATTTTACCGTACCGGTAATGGAATCGAACCGGTACCAACCCACTTCAAACGGTACGGTATTCGGTACTCACTTTGAGGCCAAATATTAACCGGTACCAACCAGTTCGGTACCGGTTCCGTCCCGAAGTTATCCATACCTCTATATATGGTGCATTAATGATTTTCTTTTGTCTAGCACTCCGTATTTAATTTGATTACGATCCTAGACAGATAGGCACATGATACCTGCATAATAATAACATTAGAAGAGAAAAAAGAATTGAAGCAACCGATCAATTACCGAATCAAAAGTATTATTGTCAATTGTCAAGGAGGCGGCTCACGATTCATAAATTCTTTTTTTGCGCTCAAATTTAATTTAGTAAGGTTTCGAGTAGAAGGTCTCGTTTGAGGGGAAGCATGATGAAACATTTTTTACTACATTTTAAGATAAAATTGTAACGATTAAAATGTAGTGATCTTAAAATATATTGTTATTAAATAGCAATGTTGTTAAAATACAGTAGTTGTCGTAAATCATAAAAAATTGACTCGCCTCTTTCCCTTCAAACGAGGACTTCCTCTCGGATTCTCCGCGGTTTAATCTTAACATTTAAAAAAGAACAACGAAAATTATCGTGAAGCAGGCGGCTCAAAAGTCGAAGTCACAATAAACTTAATTACTTAGGTAAGTGCATTAAATATCTATAAGATTCCATATGTCATTGCAAAAGAGTCACCATAAATACAGTTTAATAAAAATAAACCAATCACTGAGTTTGGAGTAACAAAAACCGCATTATAAACCAAAAGGAAAATTATATTTAATGCGAAGTTTCTAACTTCGGACAAAATTGAATTCTTGTGAGAGTGACATTATGTGGTGGATACTTTGTCACGTATATTTCCTTAATTAACTTGAATTATAGGGAGTACTATTACATTACAAGTTCATTCCAGATTTGCCCCTGACAATATTGGTAAATAGAAAAACCCCGTGACATATTATATGTTTATTGGATATTTGATAAGCATTCGTTGAAATTCAGAGGAAAAGAAAAATACATACGAGCAATGATACATATGCATAAAACAAATGTATAGTGGGAGTGTTTACTTTTCATTTACTCCGTACTATTTAACGATCGAGTTAAATATTTTCATCTTTATTTCGATTTTATCAAGTCTCACAATCTAGTCGTTGACAATAATAAGACTAGTGTCAACGGTGCAAAGTGACGGCCATCGGTTCACAGACATCATTGACAACAAGCTTCAATTTTTGCGTTAGTTATTTGGGCTTCGGTTTTCCGACGTACTTCGGTGAAAAGGGGGGCCGAAAGCAATTATAAAATTAAATTTGTTTTGTTTTGTTTTTGTTTAGTGTATAGAAATAACGATATATTGATAAATGTGGAGTCCAAAAACACTGAGTGATGTGCTATTGTTGACAGTGTTGTGTCAGTTTTGAAAAGTGTTAACGTGACGCTGATGGGACAAAAACTGATACGTCAGTTTGTGTCACAATTGAGAGTGGTCTAATAGGCATGTACGTTCGATATCTTTTTTAGTAGAGTATACATTCTATATCTATCGATAAAATTTCAAAGTGTGTAATTAACCTGATTTTTAATTAGGTATGATAAATATATTAGATCGGCAATCCAAAATATCATAACAGTTTTGTTTGTAACTCTTTAATTTTACTAGCATCTTACTGGTTGTAATAAATAATACTTTGTATCGTTTAAAAAAGGTATGAATATTCTCTTTCTTTTTAACGGCGTATAAATTAAATGGTGCATACAAATATACAATGAGAAAGTTGACAGAGTGCTAAAAACATACAAGGAATAGTTAACACCACAAAACGCACATCGCAATGACCAGCTAATTATTAAGCAAAGAATAACAAAAAGGAATGGGTACGGTTCAAGGGGCAGAGAAAAAGAAATGAATGGACTATTTTGCAATTTTGACAAATTTATGAATTTGTCCGAAAAATTACCCGAAAAAATATCCAAAAATAGTCCAAAAATTTGTTCAATCAGAAAACCTTTTTATATGCAAGATTTAGTAAAAAATGATAAAGAACGTAAGATGCAGTAATAAATATACAAGATGTACTAACAAATATGCAGGATGCAGTAACAAATATACAAGATTCAGTAAGTAAAGTAATATTAATTTTTTAAATTCAAGAATAAAACTAAGAATTACAAACACATCAAAATGTTAGAAAAAACATAAGATACAATAACAATATACAAAGATGCAGTAAAATAAGTACTAGTGATTTTTTCATATCTAAAAAGTACGATACAGTAGAAAAAATGTATGATGCCATAATGAAAGATGCAGTAGAAAAATGTACGATGCCATAAGGAAAGATGCAGTAGAAAAAATGTACGATGCAATTGATTTTTTTCAGATTAAAAAAGTAGATCTAGATCTAAAAAGTAGATCTACTTTTTAGATCTACTTTTTAGATCGAGATCTACGAGTTTTCATATCTAGATCTAAATAGTGATGGTGGTGGTAAAGATGATGACGTAAGTGGTGATGACGGTGGTGGTGGTGGAGCGGCCGGAGAAGATGGAGAAACGACCACAGTTGGTTACGTACGGTGGAGGCCTGTTCACCACGGTGGTGGTTCGCATCTCAACTCTCCGGCTACAAACCCGCCGTCGTTTTCTCCGACTCTTTTATCCGATCATGACAGAAGGTGACGATGGTGGTGGCGGTGGAGCGCCGGTGGTGGTGGTGGTGGCGGTGGAGCGGCGGTGACGGATATAGTGGACGGTGGTGGTGGTGGTAGTTGTGGTGGTGTGTTAGTGCTTGAGTGATTGTGTGTATTATTAGAGAGAATGTGTGTGTGTTTTTGTGAGAAGAGAGGGGGGGGATACAAAGTGATCAAAATCTGCCCACTTTTTCCTTCTATCTTATTTACACTTAAATTGTAATTTAGTTCCCGTGTGACATGGCATGATCTGGACCATTGATAGATGAAATGAATGGTGGATCTTGTATGCCCCTCTTAGCCCTCCAAAAGGTGTATGCTCTTCTGATCTGGAACTAAAAAGAATTGACATTCTTTAAAACTGTCAATAATAAAAATATAATATATTTGTTACACATAAAGTTCCTTTATAATCAAATATTTCAAATAATACATTATAAGTAAAAGAAAGTTTTAGTGAATTAAATGCAAACCTTAAGTATATTAATTAAATTCTAATATAAATATAAATTTTAATTAATATGAAAACTTTAGCTTTAGTATATACATTACATTTCTTTTATTGATAGCACTTCGTGTCATTATCATTTTGCATAGTATAAAAGAAAACATTAAAAAAGTAAACAATGCACCATATAAAGTTTGAAAACACTTTTAAAGCAATGGTGAACTCGGAAAATTTAATCACCAGCGATTCAAAAAATATGAAGCTCATTTCACTTGATAGTTTATTTAATTTATTTAAACAATAAAGGTGCACCAATAAAGGTGCACCGTCTAAATATTAGTAATAACACTCTTAAGAAACTAATAACACTTTTAAAAAACTAATAACTTTTTGATTAATCTTGGCTGATATTATGTGTTACAACTTTCTGTAATGTGGGTCAGCCTCTCTTTTAAAGACTTGAAAGACGCCTTCTAGAATATGAACTACATACGCCAACTACCAACATGCACGTGACCACCAATCATAACTTAATTAACTAGCTTGCTTGTTTTCTATTGGGTATTGACACCAATTAAATAATTTACTGCACGTCTAGTGCACAATTTACATATTGTTATTAGTGTTGTGATCACTGTAACATTTACAACTTGAAATTTTAATTAAGTTTCATGGGTGATGAAATTAAAAGAATGATTTGTATACGTTGAATTACCTTTGTTAGATCTATAGAAGATGCTATTAGAGTCTATGTTATGTTTGTATATTAGTACGTCTCATTCCGATTAAATAGATGAGTCAAGGTCCGTTAGATTTCTATGATTTCCATATCATCATTATAAATAGTTCATCAATTAATGAACTCAATACCTTACGGGGTTTCAATATCTAATATGGTATCAGAGTTTCAAGGATCTTATCGTTTCTCTTTACGTCTTTTATCGTTTCTCTTTACGTCTTTTATCGTTGGTGCCACTAAACCATAGTTGGCTGCCAACTTTCTTTCTTACATTTACCCTCTCGTCCTATCCCGGCAACGCATGTACTATATTAGATCAGGGTCTATATTTGCTTGTTTATCTCTTGGTCGCTAATCTCCCACAAAATCACCTTGTTTGACTTTTGTGATTAGGCAAATAGTTTTCATATTCGCTGCTTGCATTTTCATCGCCACCGCCACCCACCCGTCTTCTTCCCTTTCTAGTTTTGTTTTGAAATCAAATAACTTTTATGGGTTTTTTGTGAGTTTTTGTTTTTATTCAATAACGCATTACGAATTTCAAAAATTTCATAAATATATAATATCATAATCGTTGCTCAAAGTTGGATGGGGATGAAGGGATTTTCTTGGTAGGTGGTAACTTGTGTTTGGAAAGGTTGAAGAAAAAGTAAAATGAAGAAAGAGAGAAACATGACTTGACATTATATAATGGAAAAAAAAAGAATATCTAGTCACTAGGAGTGTTAAAAGACGGTTGAATTAAGTTAATTGGATCGGTTCTTATATACTCGATCTAAATATCACATTTTAAGGTGGTTATTATATACCCGACTTAAATAATTGAAAATAACCGTTTTAAATTATTGTATGAACTAACCTTTTACACTACAAGGCGTTTTTCACCTAGAACCCGCTTTAATGGGCGTCTTAAATACTCTTTTTGTAGTAGTGATTGTTGCGGCGCAATTTGGTAGCAGGTTGATAATCGGGGGCGATTATGAGAATCACGGTGCGATTTTTAGTTGGATAAGTGATTGTTGTTAGTTATTTGATTCCGTAACATTTACAACACAAAACTTTTCTTAATTCAAGTTTGGTGAATCACGGAGGAAAACCAATAATTCAAACACCTCCATCATTAGAATTGATGAATTTAATTAAATGGTCCCGTATTAACTAATTAGTAATTGACAACAAGTCATTGTCATTTGCTAGAAAAATGAATGCATGCATAAACGTTGATAATTTCTAAAAATATCTTTGGACGTATTAAATTGAATTATTCTTTCTATCTCACACGGACCAGTCAGCGACTGCGACAAACCATTTTAAAGTTAGAGGCAGCGCAGGAGACTATGAGTCCGTTTGGTTTACAAAATGTTTATAATTACTAAAAAAGAATTACATTCGTTATTATTGCTACGGATCCAAACAAACGAAGCTACTTGTTATATAAAGAACAACAATAGTAACTGCTTTATACCTAAAGACATAAAATACATGTATCTTATATCGTTTATACCATTATACCTTGCTGTTTATAACAGTATATGCAACTTAACTTCCTACGTTATACTATTGTGTATGTTCAAATTCGAAGTATCATATTGTATGTATTCAAGATTTGTAAACGTTTACTTGTATGTTTTTAACTACATAAAAAAATGTTTTCTATAATACATATAGTAGTAGGTTAAATTCATATAATAGACGTTTTTAAAGCTTAGAAACATACAATACGAAATTTCAAAGTTCGAAAACACGATAGCAAAACCCGTCAAGTTTCATACACTGTGAAACTACAAACATATACGTTAGATATAGTTAGATAGTACTAATAGTAACTTTCCGTATAAAAGTCATGTCACATGTTATATATCGAAACATATTATAAGCTCGATCATAATTGCAAGGATTTGAAAAGTCAATATTCAATTCGATGGCTCCTACAGTCGAGGAAAATGAAATGTGTTGAAGCTTTGAAAGTTCAAACTTAACATAAATCCAACAAACATAGTAACTCTATAAAAACCCGAGCTAGCCTAGTACAATCATCCACAAACAAAACCCATTAAATCCATTATACCCGAATCAATTCCTTCTACAAAATCAAGTTTTACAATTTGAAACATTTTAATCAACAACTTAACCATGTCTTTTAAGGATCAAGAACCTCGATCACCTCTACAACCACCGACATACGGGAATCTAATCACGATTTTAAGCATCGACGGTGGTGGAGTACGAGGAATCATTCCAAGTGTGATCCTCGAGTTTTTGGAAACTGAGCTACAGGTGATAATATATTTGTCTTTGATTTTGAGTTTTATTCTTGAAGTAACGTAACACAACTGTTTTGAAAACTCGTTTATATTGAATAGAAACTAGACGGCGAAAATGCAAGGATTGCAGATTACTTTGACGTAATTGCTGGGACCAGTACGGGTGGTCTTGTTACGGCTATGTTAACCACTCCAAACGAAGAAGGTCGTCCGATTTTTGCGGCCAAGGACGTTAAAGATTTCTATCTTGAACATTGTCCCAAAATATTTCCATATAACGGGTACATACATAGCCACTAAAGTTATTTAAGACACTTTGGGTTCTCAATAGGGAGTTATTTATGTACTTATTTATATATTCTTATATTATAAACAATAACAACAACAAATACATAAAATAATAAGATATAATAATAAAATTTTATAAACGTGTAAACGAGGTTTTTCCTTATTCAAGTTAGCCGAAAAAAACAAGTTGTTATCCTTAAAATGTATGCGGCTCAAACCCGAGTATCATTGCGACTAATTATGACTTTCTTTAATGAGATTTGAAAGAACGGTTAATAGACAATCTCATAACATATTTTTTAACAAAAAGGGGAACATACTTTTTATTTTTACCATTCAGGCAACATATGACCATTCAGTATTATTATATCTTAATTAATTCCCAATTATATGTTCTCAATACTAATATTGCTTTCTTATTAAAACTTGCTGAAAAAACCATTCGTTTATAGAAAAGATGACCAATTTTTTTTTATTAATTTGTTTTTCTTTTTCATGTTGACAAAAAAAATATCTTGTTCAATTTTATGAAATAAATGAAACAATTGTGATGTTTATGAGTGTCGGCGAACGAGTTGCCTAAATTATTTGTGTGATAAAATTTTGTTTTCCTTCATGATTGCTAACTAACTGTGGCACAATATGTAGCAATATTTTGGCTCCTGCTACAAATGTGATCAAAGCTTTATCTGGACCAAAATACAATGGTGAATACCTCCACAACATTATTCAAGAAAAGCTAACAGAAAACCGACTCCATCAAACATTAACGAATGTAGTGATTCCAACGTTCGACATCAAGTATCTGCAGCCTACGATTTTCTCAAGCTACCAGGTATCAAAATTACTCATATGTTCCATCTAAAACGGAATTGTAGGACTTCAAACACTAGAAATGTTCAGATTGAAATCAAGTCAGTAATGTTTTCATGTATCATTGGTAACTCTGTCACAAGATGCATTTAAATTGTAGAGACTTGATAACATAATATAATGATCATATATGTGTTTCTTGAGCAGTTAGAGAAGACACCGAGCCTTGATGTCAAATTATCTGATATATGTATTGGAACGTCAGCAGCCCCAACTTATCTTCCTTCACATTCGTTCCAAATCGATGATTCTGAAGGAAATTTAATTAGAGATTTTAACCTTATTGATGGCAGTGTGGCTGCCAACAATCCGGTATATATGTCTATTTAGTTGTAACTGTGTGAACAATAAGTATACAACTTATGATACAGTAAAACTCTATAGTTTGAGTTAGGCTAATTGTGCCTTTTCCCCTGTAGACTTTGGTTGCAATGAGTGAGGTAACTAAGGAAATAACTAGAGGAAGTTCCAACTTTTTCCCAATAAAGCCAACAGAATATGGTCGGTTTCTAGTTTTGTCGTTGGGCACAGGGTCTGCAAAATTTCAAGAGAAGTATGATGCTACAAAGTCGTCTAATTGGGGCATTGTAGGGTGGTTAGCTGGTGGTGGCTCGACTCCAATAGTAGACGTTTTTACTCAAGCTAGTAGTGATATGGTTGACTTACATATCTCTAGCGTCTTCCAAGCCCTTCATTCAGAAGAAAATTATCTTCGCATTCAGGTATTTTCACATTATGTTTCTAACCTTCGATTGAATGTGGTTCAATATTGTGATAGATCTCGTGACTAACTAACAAAATAAAGTTGAAACATATATTCGTTAAAAGGTTGTTCAATTCGTTGTTATGTTTCAGGATGACACTTTAACTGGTGACATAGCCTCTATGGATTTAGCGACTCAAGAAAACTTGGAGAATCTGGTGAAAGTGGGCGAGGAATTGTTGAAAAAACCTGTGACGAGAGTGAATTTAGGCACAGGCGTAACCGAACCTTACTATCACACTACAAACGAGATGGCTTTAACCAAGTATGATTACTAGCTAGCTCTTTATGTTTCAAAGCACACACCTAAAGATATGATTGGTGCACATGTTCTAAAATATCTTCGTTAATGCAGGTTTGCGGGAATACTTCACAAAGAGAAAAACGTGCGAGAACTTAGATCCCCAAATACTAATGGAGGAGTGATTAACCGAACAAAATGGATCGCAGAACAAACTGCACACTCTCGAAGAACGCCAGCACTCTCTAATACGATTGATCACTCTCATCAAGATCTGCCCGAGCTCGACACAAACTAATTAAGCTGTCCTTTATCGTTGAAGGAGAATTATTAGGCTTATATTTATTTCAAATATGTTGTTATTTTTTCTTGCTAAAAACTATGGACTTTCTAGCTGCATGATTTCTAATTAAATTAAATAGATGATATGTAAGATCTGAGGTTAAGATGTACGATACGCAAACATCGGGTCTTACGGTCTTACCCTTAGCTATGATATCGATGATAAATGTACAATAGGTTACCTACTAAATGATATAACAAGTGTTGGTTGGTGTTGTTTGTTATGGCAATTGTTCATATCGTTTGTGTATTCTCACAAGTGTTAATTTTTTATGTTGTTGGTTATTTTGGTAAAATTTGTGGTAAAAAAAAAAAAAAAAACCCTCTTAGTTTCACATTTACATTCACGTCTTTTGCTTAGTGGTACCAAATAATTTTAAAAAATGAATATGATTTATGTGAATATTTATCTTTGAAAAAAAAAAAATTGATTTGTGTGAATATCTTTCACGGTGTTCTCACAAGTTGGCCCAGTCTACTTGGATCAAAATAGTCGTCTAGGAAGGTTTTTGGGCCTCATCCATTTTTACTTTTTTCGTACTCATTTTTGTTAAAGCAATTACGTAGTAAATCCTTAAGATTTTACAAAATATCATATTTACTCAAACATGCATTAAAAGCATTGTATATTCATACACTAAAAATTTATATTTGGGTATATATAATTCTCCTTTTTTTTTATGTATATTTCGTTGAGATAATGATTTTTGATGTTAAAAGCATATGTTGTCAACACTTGAATAAATAAGAAAAACTACACGCTTTTTACTTATAAACTTTTATACATGAACATAAAATATCCTTTCTTTTTACTGTTGATGGTACTAAGTTTTGTGATACTAATGGCTAATAGTTTTTGAGAAATCTTCATCATTAGTATGAG
Organism: Gnaphalium uliginosum; assembly: GCA_963930675.1. Classification (NCBI taxonomy): domain Eukaryota; kingdom Viridiplantae; phylum Streptophyta; class Magnoliopsida; order Asterales; family Asteraceae; genus Gnaphalium; species Gnaphalium uliginosum. Next base: position 39,321,385 of record OZ005684.1, on the reverse strand, counting down.
ATAATATATCTATCTACATATCTTTTTGGAAATGACTAAGTTAAAAATGTTAAACGTCAGCTTATTAAACGAAAACTGAGGTGACAAGTGTCCTTATTCTTCCATTTTCCTTTATTTCTCTACTTCATTCACTCCGTATTTTTTTATTTCTTCACCAATTTTTTTTAATATTTTTTTTTATTTTAAATAATATTTTTTTCTGTAATTTTTCTTTTAACATTTTTAAAACTTTCTTTTGTTTGTATCTTTTTTTCGTCATATATTAAATATTACGATGCAGCTGAATCTTAATATCGAGATGCAATAAAAAAATAACATATATTGTAACGCACTAACATTACAAAAAATAATACACTAGTTTTATTGAATATTATTTTGAAAATAATGATGCCCTAACTTTATTCAGTGATGGTGCACTATTGTTTTTAAACTACAATACACCAGTTTTACTGAATATGAAGAAATACGTCTATAAATATGGTGTAGTTACACTTTTCCAGTGCATAAAAAACGATAGTTTACTTATGCACTAACCCAATCAGTTACATCGATTTTTATAAATAATTTTGACAGTTTAGTAATCACGATCACATATTGTCCGTTGTGACGGCATGTTCACCTCTTTATTTTTGGCGGCGTGGCGAATACTTTCTCAGGAGGTCAACTATCCCGGTACTACTCCGTCCAAGCACGCTTAACTACAGAAGTCTCATGGGATTTGCCGTGCTTGTGGCCCCGAAACACATTGTGTCTGGTAAGACCAAAATATTACTCATCAACTCAACATCTCTCATTTTCACCGTCGATCTGAGCTATGCTTAAAGTGTTACATACTTATATCAATCCACACCTTAATGTCGGATCGATGACCAAACGCACAATGAAGAAATCAAGAAGAAGCTGATAACCTTATTCCCAATGTTGGGCCATTCTTTATTAAGTCGTAATAATAAATCTAGCCTAAAAACTCAGCCTTTTAAGTATAGGAAACGAAGGAAAAAGAATCCCAACAAATAAGGAAAATTAAACAAGTTAAAAATTGCTAAATAAAACTCTGAAAATTAGAAAAATGCCACTTTTAGGCACTTGTGTATGTATATAGTGCTAAATAAAACTCGAAAGTTAGAAAAATGTCAAAAAGTGCTAAATAAGATGTTGATGTTAGAGTATATGTATATAAATAGTTTAACAAGATATTGCATATATAAAGAGTAAATTTAGTACTTTGATTTATTAAGGCACTTGTACACTTTAGTACTGAAATTTATGATTAAGTACGTGTAAGAAAAAAAATGAAAGAAAATAAAATAAGCGGATGATTAAAAGTTAATGTCAACTGAATTCTACTATATTTTATAAATGAGTACTATGTAAAGTAACCTCTTTTATTTAAGACACATTATTATATATCTTCTTATAAACTATTTTACATAAAGTAATTGTAATTACATAATATATACAGTTAATCTTTTAATGATAAAACCTAATGAAGAGAAATTCATATTTCAACCGTTGAAATAAATAAATAAATAAATAAATAAAATAAGAGTATGTACTGAAGAGAACCTAATATAATTTTGTATCAAACTGTAATAAAAATTATTAAATTTTTACCTCGCATCATAAGACACACTCACTTTGAACCGTTTTGAACATTCTACTGAAGTTATAATAAACAATTTGCGGAAAAGATAATAATAGCTTTGATTGTTATGCCAAAAAAAAACTTTAATCAAACAACAACAAAAAAAGGGAAAGAAATTTCAGTATGTTATGTTAAATAATAACACGATACACACGCACAAATAATAATAGGATATTTTAACCTTTATGACATCTTTAAGTGAGTCTTAAATATTATAAAAAGATATAGTAAACATAAAGATTTTAGCAATGATAAACTGTTTAATGAGTTAGGCTTAAAAAATATCTTTTAAATAAATTACTTCAATCCCGAAATCTGATTTAGGGGGAGATGATGTAATAGCCCACAGTAAGTCTAATAAGAAATACAGAATGATTCTAATAAGAAATAAGTAAATAAAATATATAATTGTAACATGTGGGACATTACAAGATGGAGTGTCGGTAGAATTATTGTGCAAAAGAAAACAAAGGGGAAAAAGAAGAATATGATTCATGGTACACAAATTAATAGTGTTCATAATACGGAATGATGTCTAACTCTTTAAGTATAAATGACGGATGACAATTTCGTTTAAAAAGGCATACCATTTAAATACAATATCTCAAATATAAAAGTTTTGGATTGAATTCCAATCTATAAGAGCAAACACCGATCATTTTCTAACTGCGGTAAGTTTCTATATGACTTCACTTTAAGCCTTTTGTTCATTTCGTTATGTTGGATCAATTATGTTTCACTTTTATTTCGCCATTAGCTAATTTTACTGTTATATACATTCATTGTGATCTAGTAGTTTCTTGAGATAATATGTATCGTGCATTTTATTATTCATTGATAACCCGAACATTTGAGCATGCATAATTGAAGTTACAATGATAAGAATGAATTAGAATGACTAAGTTAAATGATGATTAAGAAGTTCGTCCCTGTTAAATTAGGGCGACGAATATGTATGGCTGTATGTTTTATACGAACACACATTTGTAATGATCGGGAACTTTAAATGAAAGTATTCAAAAGTGTATTTTAACTATAATTCCAGGCTTAAAGGCTTATAAGGAGTTATACTAATTTAACTCCACCTTTTAGTTGCTAACCCAACGTACTATTGACTATATTTTCTATTAAGTGACCCTATACACACTTACATAAGATATCCCTACACTTGTGTATAGAAACTTGTTGGGCGTTGTCGTTTACCCTTACATTTTCACACTCAGATTATGAAGCAGAAAATGTTATTAAGAACGAGAAAACTTACGAGTAATTATAATATTTATTGTTAATGTTTCTATTGTATACATTATTCAGAACTCCACCTTTTTTTATTCGTTACTATTAAATAAATAAGATTTATGTCACTAAAATAAAATGGGTGCCACACATCCTATAATGAACAGCACAATAAACTTTCAAGTACATAAACATTTATATTAGGTTTTATCAAACTTTCTTTATTATTTTATTGTGAAAAATGATAATTTGGATGATACCTCTAACCACCGTATCATATTTTAATGGTAAGCGTCCACCCTACCGGCAAAGAGCATCAACGCTGGACAAATCACATGTCTACGAATTAACCATATATGTTAAGGCACGGATTCGAAAATAATATGATTATTGTAGTTTCGTTTTAAAGTCGTCATCCTCCATTTCTCGTTCCATCTTCCACCCTTTGGGTATACTTTGTGTCCACATCAACTACATAGGTTTGTCAATTTTAGCTTCTAGGCTTACCTTGATCATAGATGAAAAGACACTACCCACTAGTAAAACTTAACAATTAATGGCAATAATTATCTGCATTTGATAAACTTAACAAATTGAGTACGTTGATCATGGATTTGTTAATTGTCATGTTAAGTATGTTGGGTTCTCAATCAACCTCTATTATCATCGGAAATGAATTTAATATAAAGTCAAAGTCAAAGTGCATTTGCACTTTTGTGTCAAGAAAGTTGTATATTTTTATTTTTTCATAAATTATCCATTTTAATCTTTTAACATAGCTGGAAGTCACGTCTAAAAATGTAAAACTGCCGTAATCGATCCATTGATGATGACACTACGTACCCTCGTATGGTTATTTTCAAGATGTAATTAGTAATACATTTCATTTTCATTTATGTTTGAGTAAATTATTTAAATTGTCTCTAGGGTATGACAAATATTTTACCCGCGATCTCTGAGTTTCAAAAAGTATTTTCTAGCATATTTGTGTACGAAACTGATTAAGAGACCTATAAGTGTATGTCGAAATTTAGACTTAATAAAACTATTGGTGCAAAACTGCAAATGTATAATTTATTGGTAGATGCAGAGAGAGAGAAAGTTAGTGAAATTCAAATGTCCAACATTTAGTGGTTAGAGATATGTTCAGGTCCATCTAATTAGACAATAAAAAATAAGAAAAGGAAAGGACAAAAACACCCTTATGTATTAATCACATAAATTGAGTTAATGGTTGAAACTAACGGAAAATTAATTTTTGGATGTCCATATACAAAGTTAGGGATGCCAAACGCACCCGAATCCGATAGGGATCCTCGAACTCCGCACTTTTCAGATCGGATTGGGGATGACATTTCGGATTCCGGGACGGATTTTGGGGCGCAAAATGGGGATTCTTATCGGGTACGGGGTGGGGGCATGGGTACGATCATCCCTGTTCCGCCCCGCCCCGAAATGTATTATATATAATATAATATAATATGTTATAATAATATTTTCATATATCCTTAATACTTCCTACTACATTTTATTTTGCCTTTTATTATGAAGATCGTGAATCCGAAATTTAATTACTGGTATTTTTTTGATTACTTATGTTGTTTTTGTTACTATTGTTGTTTTGACTTAGTGTCTTGTGATCTAGTCGGGATATTCTAAGACCATTTTGTAATGAACTTGGTAATTTTGAACCTTGTATTTGTATTATTAATGTAAACCAACTACGATATATTGTCTTGATCATTATGTTAGTTTGTTTTTAGAAAAAGAGAATATTACTGTATGCATTGATAGATAATATTGTAAAGAAAATCAGAAAAAACTTCGAATTTAGAGTATTATCAACGTGAAAACGGTTTTAAGGAATCGGCGTCCCTGGTGGGGTACCCCGATCCCCATTAGGGTTTGGGGGAACCTATATCCCCAATGGGGTGCCCCGATAAGATCCCCGTTGGAGGTTTGAGGCGAATTTGGGGGTTTTTTTTACTAACGAGTTTGGAGTTGGGGTTACCACTCCTCGCCTCGATCATACAAAGTTTTTAAAAATGGACTATTTAAATACTTTTTGAAACTGAAGAACAACTGATTGAATATTTGATAAACAACTCTTTATGTGACGACGGGGTTATTGTAGTTTAGTGACTTATGGTAAGTACACAACTCTTTATGTTTCAATACACATCTCTTAATCTCTTAATGTAACTATGTAAGTAAACAACTCTTTATAAGAAAGAGATAACAAAGTAATCAGTTTTTATGCTCTTTAATAGTTAATATAATTAAAACTAGTTTTATAACGTCAATTGTTGCTATTAATCAATAACTTACTACATTTCATTATTATGAAATCAGATAGTTAGGTTGTATTAACGTTGTGTTCATTTGATATTCATATGAATTTTTGATGATACATAGTGACTCTAATCACATGTTATTATGTTATATATTCATATTCATATATACGTTATCGCATTGATTGAAAACATGATCAAAACACGTTTAGAGCTCTTTATCCATAGATTGATCAAATGATCTGAATTGGTTCATTGGTTCTTAACTATTTTATAGCTATTAAATGAACTTCACCCTCGACCACATAGTATATTATTAAAGATATCAATTTCAAAATCGATATCTTTAATATTATGTGATCGAAAAAGAGTATATACGTACAGCAACAAAAGAACAACTAAAAAAGGGGTTAACTCAAAACGTTACGTATGTCTGGTCGAGATCATATGCATTCGGCTATGGTAATAGATAAATTAAACTTGAAGGGGAAAATACAAGAGCCATCAAAGTAGAAAACCTGACAGACGTCACCATGGAAAAAGTATATGATCAAAACTATCTTTAACTAAGGATAGTATAGCTAAGCTTTTGAATGTTTAACCAGAAATAAAACTATGCATATTGCATAAGCAAAGTGGCGATGAACATTGTTGGATACTAAGGTCCAAATTTAATAACTCTTATGTGTGAAAAAAGCCACATTGTGAGATGCATATTAAGGGTTAATGCGAGTCGGTTTACTCTTCAAAAAAGTTCATTTTGATTATTGTACTATTTTTGCATCTATTCAGGTCATTGTACTAAAAAATTTATACTTTTAAGTTATTGTACTGTATAAATTATTCATTTATTACATTATATTATTTTTTGGTTCATTTAGGCAACTGAACTTTTAATATATGTTATTTAATTCATTCAACTTTTTCAAAATAGTATTTCAATATTATTATTATACACTTCATGCATATATAAGTTAATTGTGGTTGTGTATAAATGTTTTTCAACTTTATATCAAGTATTTTAATTAAGGGTTATGTATATGAAAATGTAATTATTTATACTCTTACATTCATAGTATGTAACAAAGTATACGGTGTTTCATTGTGTGTAATAAACTTTCAGTTTATTGCTATTGTATGTATTTTGATGACGTGTCAACTTGTAATGATGACACATGTCAACTCATACAGCAGACACGTAAGTAAAAGTACTAAAACTTACATACAATGATGATGAATAATAGAATATTACACACAATGGAAGCCCGAATAGTTTGATACACACTATGAATGTCAGACTATAAATACTTACATTTCTGTTCACTTAACCCTTTAATTAATGGTGTTGGATAAATATTTGAATATTATGCGCGTGTAGAGTTGTAAACAAACTCAAATGATGTTTGATAAACGAATAAATGACCATGAATGCTTAAAACGAAATGAATTTTTTTGTTATTGTTCGATCTTAAAAAAATGAATTCGTTGATGTTCGTTTATTAAGTCGACAAACAAAAACTAACATAAATGAACAAACGTAAACAAATAAATATCACTTGAGCTTGTTTGGTTCGTTTACTACTTTACACACGCATAATGTTCAAATATTTAGCCACCACCATTAATTAAAATATTTAATTTAAAGTTGAAAAATATTTATACACAACCATAATTAACACACATATTTCTAAACCGTATAATAATATTTTTGAATAGCTTTTTTGAAATTTTTTTAATGATTTGAATATCACGATTCAAAAGTTTAGTTATCTAAAAGGGAAAAAATAGTATAATGAAATAAATGCACATTTTCATATAGTATAATAACTCAGGGGTATAATTTTTTTAGTACAATGATCTGAATAGACGCAAAAATAATACAATGACTCAAATGAACTTTTTTGAAGAGTACGATGACCCTCCAGTGCATTAACCCTATTCAATATTACTCCCTCCGTCTCATAATAACGGTCCACAATCAATTTTCACAAAGTTGCCTACGGGTGTTAAGAGGAGCGTCCATTCTTGTAATATTATTCATAATAGTGGAGTGTTAAGTGGCTTACGGGTTCCGTAATTTTTACTTTCCTTTGAGAGGTTTTCCACGCAAAACGTTGTTGTGTTATGTTACTTTCTATTTTGTGCGTTTTATTATTGGCTTATACAAGGTTGTGTGATTTGATGTGGTTGTGATCGATCTCAATGAGCGCTATGAGAGTGGGGTCGATCCCAACAACCGGTATCAGAACGAGGTTCATGGAGAAGAATCACATAACCGGGAAGAAGCCAATACGTGAGTAAATAGAGTGCGGTTCGTCATATACTGCGCAGGGAGAACTGACGGTGTATATCGAGTAAATAGAGTGCGGTTCGTCAAATATCGGATCGTTGTAAAATTTGTACTGTAGGTTCATAAGATATTGATATACGATCTGATCATTGGGATTATTGATCGGATGTGTTTGTGACGAGATATAAATTGTTGAAGTTAGTGTAGAATAATCGTGGGGTTTCAGCGTAGCCGTGAAAAACGAGTGTTGCAGGTTCATTAACCGTTGGATCATCCTGATATTTGGATAGAGGGTTCAAGACATTATGATCTATGTCGTGACCAAATTTTTTGTCGATCAAAGATCCAGAGAGGGGGAGTTTTGCGCAAACTTTCATTATAGAGGAGAACTATTGGGTTTGATGAAGTTGAAAGAGTGACGTGGATGATTTGAGGTTCAAAGATGATGAGATTCGGTGGAGTATGTTGATCGTGAGGGTTCCTTGCGTTGAAAGTCTTCCTAACAATGAGGTTGTTGGGAGGCGTGTCCCGGTAGAGAGATAATGGCGGTATAAGATGATAGATCACACTTGTTATCATTGAAGATGAGATCTACGTCACAACGGGGGTTTAGAGAATTTGAATCAAGGGATGATTTCTTGGGGTAACGATTCAATTTTCTAAATTTACGAGATTTGGAGATTAAGTAAACTTGACAAATAAGTTTGCTTAAAGGACAAGATATATAGTGTTTGCCTATTTATATAGGAGTTAGTTGATATGATTTTCGTGAGGAGGTTGAGAAAAAAAGAGATAGTCTATGAGAGTCGTCTCCCTCTGTCCCGTGTGTTGAGTCTCTGATGATTCAATAATGACGGCGCGAATTTCTTTGTTGTAATCTACCGATTGAGAGTGATGTGAGGATTTGTGAACGTATTCAAGGGTGTTGAGAGAAGCGTGTCCACAATCAGTTTTCACAAAATTTAAGAAATTATATTGTCTGGTAGTGAAAATAATACTATTACCCTTGCTTTATTACATTGACTCCTACGTATCATATCTTATTCATACGAGATATATTCTGTCGTGAAACAAATGAACACAAAGCGTATATGTAGGCTATAGCTATATACGCTAACGTATATGTAGTGCATATTAGTGCATAATACTCTGTTTCTATGCTTTCAAAAAAGAGTAAGGTTAGAGCCTTAGAGGACATGTTTATTTTTTATTGTTCAACTACAAATGCAAAATTCTAAACTAGCTAATTTGCTTTACAAGATACTAGGTTCAAACCTAATATTTGTTTATTACGTAGTACTATTTTTTAAAATTTGTTTATTTATTAAAATTTAACGCAGGTCAAGACAAACCGAAACCCATTTTATTACGTAGTACTATTTTTCAGCGTTAACCACCTCTTGAAGCTCGATATCTCAATCACCTCAACTCAACTTTCGACTCGTCTTATGCCGTTACGAAGCCCTTATCAAATGCTACTCAGGCATTGTTGGGATAAACTGATTTGGGTTTGATTACCACTGTTAAGTCTGAAGAGATCAAAAGATTACCACTGATAGTGAAGAATTACCACTGAAGACTAACATGGTTACCACTGATTGTTGAAGATTAACATTGGTCGAAGATTACAACTGTTAGTTGATTTTGTAAGTAGTTTCCACTGTTTATGTAATTAAGACTGTTAGTGTATATAAGTGGTTAACACTGTTAGTTGTTTATACTTAGACTTTCACAAATGAAGCAGTTACCACTGATGGAAGTTTGTTTCCACTGAATGTTTGAATGTGGTAGTTAACACTGTTTATGACTTTGTGATAAGAATGAGTTTGTTATGGAAGTTATCTAATTCCATAATAATAGGAGATTGTACAGGACTCTATGTGTTATAAATAGAGATCCTTAGAACCTAGATCAATAAACGAAAATTAGTGAATAGAATAGCGCAGCTTCAAGGTGTAAACCCTAATACAAAAGTGTATTCGTCTTATTCTTATTAATAAGATCGAGGCTTTGATTTAATATTTGTGTTTCGTTATTTATTATTCTAAATATTTATCTTTGATCTTTCTAATATTATTGAGTGTTATTCCGCAACTTCTCAGTAATAATTCAAAGCTTGTTTAAGTTATATTTGAATTGAAGGAAATCGGGACTGTCAAGTGGTATCAGAGCTTGGAAAGCTTTGAATACAGAAAGATCTGGAATTTTAGATTAACTTGATTTTTAAGGTGTAGTTTGTGATTAAGTATTGAATTTAATGGCAACAGAAAACAATGAAGGAATCTAGGTCACTAAAATCCCTATGCTCAGGCCTGATGAGTTTGATCTGTCGAAAATCAGAATCAAACAATATATGCTTCTCACAGATTATCAAATGTGGGAAGTTGTGGTAAATGGTCCTCCAGTTACAGTAGATGGTGATGGTGTCAAGCAACAGAGACCACCACCAACTACTGATGCAGAAAGAAAAGTCAGATCTATAGAATTTAAAGCCCTCAGCACATTGTTGCTGTCAATGCCTAATGAGTACCAAAGAAGATTTGAAGCATGTGATGATGCTAAAATACTCATGGAGGCTATTGAGAAGAGATTTGGTGGTAATGACAGCACCAAGAAGAACAAAAGATCTCTATTAAAGCAACAATATGAGAACTTTAATTCTGCAAAAACTGAAACTCTAACTCAAACCTTTGATAGGTTTTCAAAACTTGTTGGAGACCTGGAAAATCACAAGGTAAAAATTGATAAAGATGATCTGAACAGGAAGTTTCTGAGATCATTAAGTGAAGAATGGACAATCTACACTGTAGGTTTAAGACAGAGTGCAGATTTGGAGATGAAGGAGCTTGAAGATATTTATAATGATCTGAGAAACTTTGAGCCAGAAGTTGAAAGCAAAAAGCAGGCTGTAGGAAACAATCAAAATGCTACTTTTATGTCAGTAAGTGGATCTCAAGTTGATTCAAATCAACAAGGATCTGCTTATATTGCTGCAGGAGTTGGAACATCTCAAAACAACTCAAATGATCAAATATTAGAATCCTTCTTTGCTAGTAATGTGAACTCTTCACTTACTAATGAAGATTTGGAGCAGATAAATTCTGATGATCTGGAGGAGATGGATATCAAGTGGCAAATTGCTTTGATTACTCAAAGAGCCAAAAGTTTATGCAAAGGACAGGAAGAAATAACTTTTCAAATCAAAGGAATGATGCTGCTTGGTTTGACAAAAGCAAGGTAGAGTGCTTCAATTGTCATAAAATGGGGCACTTTGCAAGAGAATGTAGAAGTCAGAGGCAAGAGCAGACTGGGCAGAGAGCAGGAAGCAATGGAATTCAGAGAAGGAACATACCAGTGCAGGAGAGTACATCAAATGCTTTAATTTCTCAAGATGGGCTTGAATTTGATTGGAGTGATCAAGCAGAACATGAAGTGAAGAATCAAGCCTTAATGGCCATTGCTGAAGAAAACAAGCCATCAGAGGTTCCTTATGAGGTACAAATCAAATTATGTTCTCCTGTATGCAAACAAACTGTTAAACATTATAGAGATTATAATATGAAATTTTGTGAAGAACTTAAGCAATGTGAGATTAAAAGTAGACATACTACAGCTGCAATAGAAAACTTGGAAAATCAAATAAAGGCATATGAAAAGAATGTAACTCAATATGAATATGATCTTAAATATGCCAGATGGGAGAGAGATGTGTTAAAAGATAAGTTAGAAGCAATAAATCAGAAATTAGTAGAGGTCACATGTGAAAGAGATAATATAAAATTAAAAGTAAGTAATCTTGAACATGCTTCTAAAAGTGTAAATCAAATTATCAAATCTCAAATTCATGACAAGATAAAAACTGGGTTAGGATATAATTCTGTTTCCCCACCTTATAATAACAACTATTTTCCTCCTAAAACTGATTTAAATTTAAATAAGTTAAAGGCAGGAATAACAGTTGATGTTACAAAGGTTGATCCAGTTATTAACTTGGATAATAAAATTGACTTTGATAAGGTTGAAATTAGAGAATGGAGTGAGGAAGATGAACTGGATTATTCATCTGAAAATAATAACAATTCTAATTCTGAAACAACTGATAGCTTAAATTCTGAAAAATCATGTGAGAATATTAAGAAATCAGATACTGGTCTAGTTTTAGAACTCAACAGTGATAAAATAGAAGAGGGTAAGAAAATGTTTCAGGAAAAGAAAAAGAATAATTTGGAAAACATGAAAGCCACTGCTAATAAATCTAGAGCTGGTCTAGGATACATTAGTAATTCAGTTAAAACAGTTAATAAATCTAATAATGTAAAATCTATAAATATTGACTGTGCTGACTGTAAATGTAAAACCAAAATTTCTCAATTACCACTTTCTCACAAATTAAAACCCAGAGGAAATCAAAGAAATTGGAACCAAATGGTTTCTCAAAAGTTGGGAAAGAATTTTACAGTGGTAAAGGAGAAATCTTGCTTTACATGTGGCAGAAACAATCATCTTCAACATGATTGTTATTATAATCCTAAGAATCTTCAAAGGATTAGAAAACAACCATGGACAGGAACTGATATGATCAATAAGCAAAATTTTAAATCAAAAATTGATCGCATCACTACTGCCAAGAAGAAAATTGTCAAGGCTAATAAGTTGACTGCTACAGCTATTTCTACTGCATCAGTATTAACTAGAAAATTAGCCAATAGTAACAAGGCAAAAACAGTGGTAAAAACTAAAACTGTCAGTGTTAACAATATTAACACTATTAGTAAGATTGATAAAACAGTTAACACTGTTAGATCAATTTCCACTGTTAAGCCTAAAATAAGTTGGATTTGGACACCAATTAAAACTGATAGATCAAAAGGTCCAAATACCAACTGTGCATCACAATCAATAATCTTCAAGAAAGTTGACTTTGTGAATGCACATGGGAAACCCAAAGCCAAATTGGTTTGGGTTCCCAAGAGAAACTAATTATAGTTTCAATTTGATGTACAGGGCAAGCCAGCAAACTTATGGCACATGGATAGTGGCTGCTCTAGGCACATGACAGGGGATAGGAAAATGCTGCAGGACTTCAAATCATTTAATGGAGGACTCCTGTACACCTGTACAAACAAGGTAGCAACTCAGAATATCAGAAGAAGGACTCCACACTTCTTTATATGCCTGTTTTATATCTCAGATGGAGCCAAAGAAGGTAACAGAGACTCTAAAGGATCCAAGCTGGATTGAAGCTATGCAAGAGGAGCTGCTTCAATTCAAAGTACAGGAAGTATGGACCTTGATGGATCTACCCAAAGGCAAAAGAGCAATTGGCACAAAATGGGTGTTCAGGAACAAGAAAGATGAAAGGGGAATAGTGATCAGGAACAAGGCTAGATTAGTAGCCCAGGGGTATTCACAGGAAGAAGGGATTGACTATGATGAGGTGTTTGCTCCTGTGGCTAGGATTGAAGCTATCAGACTGTTCCTGGCATATGCCTCTTTCAAAGGATTCAAGGTCTATCAAATGGATGTGAAAAGTGCCTTTCTGTATGGCACTATTCAAGAGGAAGTTTACATATGCCAGCCTCCAGGCTTTGAGGATTCAAAGTATCCTGATAAAGTGCTCAGACTGGATAAAGCTCTTTATGGCTTACATCAAGCACCAAGAGCCTGGTATGACACTTTATCAGAATATCTACTGAAGAATGACTTCACAAGGGGTGCAATAGACAAGACCTTGTTCACCAAAAGAATTAAAAATGATATCCTACTAGTGCAAATCTATGTAGATGATATTATTTTTGGTTCTACAAGGGACAGTCTTTGCAAGGAGTTTGAAGTTTTGATGCATGAAAAGTTCAAGATGAGCTCAATGGGAGAATTAACCTTCTTTCTAGGATTACAAGTGAAACAGCAGAAGGATGGGATTTTCATTCATCAAAGTAAGTACGTGAATGACATTCTGGAGAGGTTTAGCTACAAGGATGCCAAGGTGGCAAGCACACCAGTGGAAACACACAAAGCATTACATGCAGATCTTGAGGGGGAAGATGTTGATGTTCATCTTTATAGATCAATGATTGGCTCCCTCATGTATCTGACATCATCAAGACCAGACATCATGTTTGTTGTGTGTGTGTGTGCAAGATTCCAATCCAATCCAAAGATGTCACATCTGCATGCAGTGAAAAGAATCTTTAGGTATTTAAAAGGCCAGCCAAAACTAGGCCTTTGGTACCCAAAGAACAGTTCTTTTGATCTGCTTGCTTACACAGATAGTCACTATGGAGGTGCAAATTGGGATAGGAAATCTACTTCAGGGGGTTGTCAATTTTTAGGAGAAAGGTTAGTCTCCTGGCAATGCAAGAAGCAATCCACCGTGTCTACATCAACAGCAGAGGCTGAGTATGTTGCTGCTGCTAGCTGCTGTGCTCAAGTGCTATGGATTCAGAATCAGATGTTAGACTATGGTTTGACTTTTCTTAAAACTCCTATATTCATTGACAATAACTCTGCTATTAGTATCATAAACAATCCTGTTAAACATTCAAAAACTAAGCACATTGAAATTCGATATCATTTTATTAGAGATTGTAATGAGAAAAAGCTAATACAAATTTTTAAAGTTCATACTGATGATCAATATGCAGATCTGTTTACCAAAGCATTTGATGTGGGCAGATTTACATTTTTGATTACCAGCATTGGATTGATGAATCTGTCTTAACTTTTTCTCAAAATTTTTAAGTGCTTAAACTTGGGATTGATACTGATATTTTAATTACCACTGTTCGTGTTAACACTGCTGGCGTATTTTAACACTGTCAAGTATTGTTAGTACTGTTAGTTATGTTTAACACTGACAGTGTTAATACTGAAACAAGTTACCACTGCCTTTGGTAACTTAGTACTGTGTATATTTGTATGTTTGCTCTAGTTAACACTGTGCAGGTAAAATTTCCACTGCTTGGCGAATTAGTACTGCTTATGGAAGTTTACAACTGCTTACGTTCAAATTAGTACTGTTGATATTAAAAAAAAAAAAAAAAAAAAAAAAAAAAAAAAAAAAAAACCAAGTTACCACTGCTTTCTTTACTCAATAATGCTAGATTCTTAGTACTGCCTGTATTAAGTTGTGACTGCCTTGGTCGGTTAGTACTGCTTATACAAGTTAGCACTGCTAGCGCTATTAAGTATAAGATAGGCAAGCGCAAGAAAACCGTGTTTGGACAGTTATCACTGTTAGTGAAATATCTCCGTTTCCACTGTTAGTAATACTTCACCCGTTAACACTGTTAATGTTAAAATTGGGGATTTTTCCACTAACCTAAATTGAATAGTATATAAACCCAGACACTTGTCGTTCTTGAATACGCTCTCAATTCCTACCTACACTCTTGCGATTAAGCATTCAATCACCATCTAAACCTCAAATTCCAATTGATTGTACATCAATGGCTTCCACTTCCTCTTCCACTTCACTTGCAACAGGACAGAATCATAATATGATCGCCTACCTCATGAAACCCAAAGAGGCACAGGACTTCACCCAAATTATTGATTTCCTACGTGCCTCTCACATCTATCATGCTCTTACAGTATCACCCAGAGTCTCCAAAGATCACCTTAATGACTTCTGGGTAAATGCAACCATCGCAGACGAACAGGGGACTAAGAGCATAGTCTCCATGGTGGCCAACACCAGGGTAGTTATCACTGAAGCCTCTGTTCGTGCTTCTTTACAACTTGATGATGAGGCAGGTATTACTTCTTTACCTAGTCAAACATTGTATGAAAATTTTCGATTGATGGGTTATGAAGGATCTTTAGATACTTTTACGTTTCAAAAGACTCTTTTCTCCCATCAATGGAGGTTTTTAATACATACTCTTTTACACTGCCTCTCATCCAAAAGATCAGCCTTTGAACAGTTCGGCAGCAACATTGCATATGCAACTGTGTGTCTTGCCACTGGACAAAGGTTTAATTTTTCAAATCTAATATTTTCTGGTATGCTCAGAAACATTGAGCAACCAAAATTAAAATTTTTGATGTATCCTAGGTTTGTGCAGTTAATTTTAAATGCTCAAATCCAAAACTTGCCAGACCTGGATACTGTAATTGGTGTTCTCTCTCACAAACCTAAAGTTTTTTCAAATATGAAGAGAGACTCCAAATTTTCTGGGAGGGTTACAGCATTGTTTCCAACAATGCTTCCTGCACCCTCCACCAAAGCTGCAGCTACACCCACTGCTGCTGAACCATCTGCTGAGAGAGATGACACACCCATCATCTCTCAACCCACAGCAGTTGGGGGTACCAAAAGAAAACAAGGGACCCACAAACCAACCACTACTAAAGCCAAAAGGGCTAAAACACAGGCATCTGAGGCTCTTGCTGCTCAGGTGTCTCAGTCAAATGAATCAACACAGCTTGTGGTCGATAAGAAGTGGGATGACCATTCTGGGAGGGCTGCTTCTACTGCTTCTGGCCAAATGGCAGAGCAGGACAGAAGTAACATCAATAAGACCCAAACAGAGGCAACACCAGAACATGATCCTTTGCAAAAAGGTGATTTTGGTGGACCCAGTACCAAGAACAGAGGGCCATCTGATGCTCATGCTAGGCATGAATCAGATGGAAATTCTGTCAATGATTCACCAAAGGAGTCACATCCTAAAGGTGATGAGGCTAGCATGAACTATGAAAAATTGACGGATATGCTGTAGTATATGTGGGCTGAGGTGGTGAGGCAGAAAAGGATCATCAAGAAGCAACAAGCTGAGATAGATGCCTTGAAAACAGTGGTGCTGAAGTGCTTGAAGCAGGGTAAGAAGTACTATATCATTGATGATCAATACAAACGATCTATCCCTGTGCAACAAGCCAGAGTTGTTCTCTCTTCCCCTGAACCTTCCGAAGATGCATTCAAAAAGGGGGAGAATGAACAAGGTGGAGATGATAGGTCTGAGGAGGTGGATGAGGAGATAATGATGGAGAATGATGAAGAAGTTGAGGAAATAAGAGAGCAGGCATCCAAGACTGCCAGTGCAAACTTAAGTGAACAACCTGCTGGAGTAAACTTCGATGATGAAACAGAAGAGATAAGGGTGGCAGAAAATGAAGAAGAAGAGGTGGAGAGTCCTGAAACTAAAAAGACTAAAGAGGTTGCTGCAGACAGATCTGCTCAGAAGTTTAGCAGGAAAATAAGTGAACCATCCTTGCCTGGTTTCACAATCAGAGAATCTGCTGCAGCACCTACATTCCAAAGGGCAGACTTACCCAAGATTGATCCAAAAGACAAAGGGAAAGGAAAATTAGTTGAGGAGTCTAAACAAAAGAAATCAAAGCAAGTGCCTGCTGCTGCTACTGCTAATGATGAAGAATATGCACAGAGGCTACAAGCTGAATTAAATGCAGAGATGGGTGAGGATTTGATAAGAGTTGAGGTTGAACCTGGTAAATTCGTAATGATGACCAAGGAAGAGGTTAACCAACTCGATGAGTGGATGCTCAGAAAAGAGACAGAGGAATCTGTGGAATACTTGGTAGATCAGCTGAAGAGGAAGAAATCTGAACAAGCAAGAATCAAGAAAGCAAATAAGCCAATGACCATTGCACAGAAAAGAAGAGACTTATATAACAAGTTGAAGTGCACAATTCCTGCTGAGATATTAAAGAAAATGACATATCAAGAGATGGCCAGGTCTTATGAAAGAGATATATTTGTGCCGTTTCAAGAGAGTCGGAGAAAAGAAAAGGAAGAAAAGAAAAAGAAAGAAGAGGTGGTTAATGACTTGGAAAAAGATGAAGGGCAGTTGAATGATTTGATGATTATACATCCAGTTGAAGCAGAGCCAATAAATCAGGATTTGCCTGAGATTGTTGACTGGATGGTAGTCAAATTGCTTATACCTAAGAAGGAGGAGAAAATAAGAATTGTTAGAGCTGATGGAAGTGAATCCTTCTGGAAGTCATTTAAGGATATTTTAAGAAAGATGAGTAGAGCTGATCTGAATAAAATGTATGAGATTGGGAAGATGAAATTGGATGGACAAAGAATTGATAATATCATTGAGAAAGTCACATGGGACTGGATTCAAATGATGTATGAGCCAGAAAAGTTTCCTTTTCGATTTGGTACATTCAAGGTGGTAAAGATGTGGATATATTTTGAGGTGCCTGGAGTACATCAGGTTATCTTAGAAGATGGTGACATCTTACACATGCTCACAGATAGAGAATATGATATGAATCTGAGTTTATTAAGGAGCCTGAAGTTAGCCAAATTACATTCTTCTGTATGTAATGAGGTTGCTCAGAGATTAGTATACATGATTTTGAACCAGATTCACAGAAAAGAACAGTTGGGGAAGAAATCAAAGAATTGGTTTTGAAAGCATCTTCAAAGAAGCTAAAATGGAGAATTTGAAGAAACTTAATGTTGTAGATGACAGATTAAGTTTAGGGGGAGATTGTTGGGATAAACTGATTTGGGTTTGATTACCACTGTTAAGTCTGAAGAGATCAAAAGATTACCACTGATAGTGAAGAATTACCACTGAAGACTAACATGGTTACCACTGATTGTTGAAGATTAACACTGGTCGAAGATTACAACTGTTAGTTGATTTTGTAAGTAGTTTCCACTGTTTATGTAATTAAGACTGTTAGTGTATATAAGTGGTTAACACTGTTAGTTGTTTATACTTAGACTTTCACAAATGAAGCAGTTACCACTGATGGAAGTTTGTTTCCACTGAATGTTTGAATGTGGTAGTTAACACTGTTTATGACTTTGTGATAAGAATGAGTTTGTTATGGAAGTTATCTAATTCCATAATAATAGGAGATTGTACAGGACTCTATGTGTTATAAATAGAGATCCTTAGAACCTAGATCAATAAACGAAAATTAGTGAATAGAATAGCGCAGCTTCAAGGTGTAAACCCTAATACAAAAGTGTATTCGTCTTATTCTTATTAATAAGATTGAGGCTTTGATTTAATATTTGTGTTTCGTTATTTATTATTCTAAATATTTATCTTTGATCTTTCTAATATTATTGAGTGTTATTCCGCAACTTCTCAGTAATAATTCAAAGCTTGTTTAAGTTATATTTGAATTGAAGGAAATCGGGACTGTCAGGCATATAAAATCTCACTCGTAAATTTTATATATAAGTATACAAACTTTGTTCTAAACTTGGGCAAAATGCAATTTAACCATTTTCCAAAGAGTTGGGATTCATTGCCTTCTTAGAAAAAGTGTTAGAAAAAGTGTATGTATCGTTGGTGTTGATAATGTACAAGCCTGTTCATTAGAGAGGACCTGGAAAAGTGAATGGCAGGTCACTATAAGGCTTTATATGAAATGAAAATTGGAGATCAAGCTTTTGCCATTATATCATGGGTCGTCAAGTTTAAAGTCATTTAAGAAGGTTAAGGGTGTTGAGGTTGACACCATTCTCATACTACTTGTTGGGATCGATCACCACCGTAGCAAATAACACAACCATGTATAGGTCAATAACTAAACACGCACAAAAAAGAAAAAAAACATAACACAACAACGTTTTGTGTAGAAAACCTTTCAAGGGAGAGTAAAACCACGTGACCAGGTACCACTTAAAAGTTCACTATATACGAACAATATTATAAAAATGGACGTTCCTCTCAATACCCTTGAATATTATCATGTATCCTCACACAACTCTTACCGGTAGATTACAATAACGGAATTTGCGTCGTCGTTATTGAATCACCGAGATCACCACAGGGAGGAAGGGAGACTCACTAATCAACTCTCATCGAACCTCTATTTTTTCTCTCAACCTCCTTACCAAAACTCTACTAATAACTCCTATACAAATAGGAAACACCTAACTTCTTCTTCAAGTTAACTTTGTCCACAAGAATCCTCAAAATTTGAAAACTAGCAAATTAACTCAACTCAATTTTAGGTAATTAGAACTATACCCCAACAAATCCTACTATGATTTTCATTCCATAAACCTTCTTCTCTAGGATGTGGATCTCATCTTCAACGATAATAAGTGTGACCTTCATCTTGTTGCCGATGCCTTTCTCTCTACCTGGACACACCGCCCAAAAACCTCATTGTTAGGATATATTTTCGACCCAAGGAACCATCCATGATCAACAT
Source organism: Gnaphalium uliginosum (assembly GCA_963930675.1). Classification (NCBI taxonomy): domain Eukaryota; kingdom Viridiplantae; phylum Streptophyta; class Magnoliopsida; order Asterales; family Asteraceae; genus Gnaphalium; species Gnaphalium uliginosum. The sequence continues at coordinate 39,301,764 of OZ005684.1, read as the reverse complement.
TACCTCCACCGAGCCTTATTATCTTTGAACTTCGAATCATCCACGTCACTCTTTCAACTTCATCAAATTAACCTAATAGTTCTCCTCTAAAAGGAAAGTTCGCGCAAAATTCCTCCCCAAAAACAGCACCAAATTCGAAAATTTTATATCTCCCACTTTGGACTATCAGATTGACAAAAATTCTATCACAACTTAGATCATTGTGTCTTGAACCCTCTATCCAAAAATCACGATGATTCAATGGTTAATGAACCTACAACACTCGTTTTTCACAGCTACGCTGAAACCTCACAAATATTCTGCACCAACTTCGACAATTTATGTCTCCTCGCAAACACTTCCGATCAATAATCCCAATGGTCAGATCGTAGATCAACATCTTTTGAACCTACAGTTCAAGTTTCACAACGATCCGATAGTTAACGAATTCACACCATCAATTCACACCATCAATTCACACCATCTTTTGAACCTACGAACCTAATAGTTCTCCTCTAAAAGGAAAGTTCGCGCAAAGTTCCTCCCCAAAAACAGCACCAAATTCGAAAATTTATATCTCCCACTTTGGACATCAGATTGACAAAAATTCTATCACAACTTAGATCATTGTGTCTTGAACCCTCTATCCAAAAATCACGATGATTCAATGGTTAATGAACCTACAACACTCGTTTTTCACAGCTACGCTGAAACCTCACAAATATTCTGCACCAACTTCGACAATTTATGTCTCCTCGCAAACACTTCCGATCAATAATCCCAATGGTCAGATCGTAGATCAACATCTTTTGAACCTACATTCCAAGTTTCACAACGATCCGATAGTTAACGAATTCACACCATCAATTCTCCCGTCGCTACGCAGAATATGACGAACCACACTTTGTTTATTTTCGTATTGACTTCCTCCGGGTTATGTGATTCTTCTCCACGAGCCTCGCTCTGATACCAGTTGTTGGCATCAACCACGCTCTCATACTAGTTTTTGGAATCGATCACCACTATAACAAATTACACAACCATGTATAAGCTAATAATTAAACACGCACAAAACAGAACAAACATAACACAATAACGTTTTGCGTGGACAACCTCTCAAGGGAAGTAAATACCACGGGACAACCATTTAAAAAATTCCACTATATACGAACAATATTACAAGAATGTACGCTCCTCTCAACACTCTTTAATATTATCACGTGTCATCACATCATTCTCACTAGTAGACTACAAGAACGAAATTCGTGCTGTAGTTATTGAATCATCGATACCACCACACGGGACGGAGGGAGACTCAGTAATCGACTCTCATCGAACCTCTCTCTTTTTTATCTCAACTCCTCACCGAAACTCTACTAATAACTCCTATGTAAATAGGCAACACCTAACTTCTTTTTCAAGTTAACTTTTTCCATAAGAATCCTTGTAATTTGAATACTACCAAATTAACTCAACACAATTTTAGATAATCATAATTATACCCCAACTGAGCCAGCATTCCTGAAACATCTGCACAAGTCAAATAGAATTAAGGCGATTTCAAGAAGGAAATTTGATAATTTTCATTGTTTTTTGTTAAAAGTATATATAAGAATTATTTTTTAGACAAATAAAAAAGGGGACTTTCAAACATCTGCCCCTCACTCACACAATAAGATGCATTTAGTGAATATGAGATTTCCTTAGCTATTAGAATTAGCATTAGTTACTCATTAATCTTCCCTTTTATTCTAACAGGCTATCCCCCAATATTAAGTGTACACTTCCTAAGCTATGATTTAGAGCTCAATCTGAAGTGTAATTATTCTGCATTTTCTAGAGTGAGGAAAAAAAAATAAGGTCATCCACCTCATCTTTTTCTCCATGTCGATATGAATTCTACTTACATTCATTCTCCCAATTCAATTCTAACTCAATTGTGCTTCCAAACTCTTCCTTTACACATCAGTTACTACTCGATCCTTTGATATTAGCATATTTAATCAAACAAAATATTAATTTCAATCATCAATAATCATTAATATAAGGTGTTTTATATGCAACCATTCCTTTCATTTCAATTCCTACAACCTTCACTGCTCTTCTCTGTTTTGGTCAAAATCTAACCAACCAAAATCACAATTTTTTCTCATCATAAGGTATATGATCCATTTTTATTATTTATTATTTTCATTTCTTTTTAGGCTAAGATGATACTTTGTGTGATTGTTGTTGTTTCAATAATTTTGTTGTTGTTGTTGTTATTTCTACACGTTTAAGGATGCACACCAACTGTTCGATAAAAGTATAAAAACACATGAGCGAGTGGAGTCATATAAGATAATAAATTAATGGTAGTAAACGTTGTTTTTAGTGTGTTGCTATATATATTTCTCTAATCTACATCCAACGTGATTTAACCGATGTTGTATATGAAATTAAGTCATTTTACATATGAAATAATTCAAATCTACATGATGTTCTTTGCTCAAGTAATTTGGATGTAGGTGAACCTGGGTTCGAACAATTAGCTGAAGACTGCATTCCTTCCGTAGTCTGAATAATGTATGAACAAGGTAATCCACATCTTCACTATAGTATTAGCATATAAGTGGGGGATGAAAGTATTTTAATGCATGAACTTTGTTATTCAAGTAGTTATTCGCATTGCTTTTCTTTTCCATAATTTAAATACCATATTTTATGTGTTTCTAAATTTATCATTATGCATAAGATGACATAATCATGTAGGAGTTAAACATATATGGTGCAAAATCACTCATATATTGGGTTTGGTATAGAGTAGTCTACTAATTGACAATTACTTTTGTAAAAAAGTTACAACCATCATTTAGATGGTGATCAGGTTACAACCATGAAATGAAAAACGTCTCAGGTACTTTTTTAAATTCAGTTAAACATTTGTAGCAAAATTTATATCGTATCTATAAATTTTAATGCATAATATGATTTGTTGTGACTAGATATTTTGTATATTTTAGTCTTGCCTGTGGGGACTGAAAGAATGGATCATGAAAGAGATTTATCAAATTAAATGGTGGAAATATAACCACCCAAATTTTAGTGGGAAGAGGTTTCTACCTATTGAAATAGCGATACTATATAACTGTTTTTCATCATATTTGAGGTGAATGTTAATTTGAGATACATGCTCATTTTGCATGAGTATATTACTATTCCATCCTTCTTCTTTTTCCAATTTGAGCATATACATGCTCATACTGCAGTTTATATGATGTCCATTTGTCACTTTATGTGTGAGGGATGGTTGGTAAAATAATATTTTATAGTGCAATGTATAATAGAACAAAGGAGTGTCAAGGTGCAATGGCTAGAAGTGTGCATGTGAATTTCGATTTCTTATTATACCACTTTTTGTTACTATATGATATGTCCCTTTGTATACACTCTATGTATTTTCATTTCTTTTAGTGTCTTTTTTTATATAGGCATAGTTGATATATAGTTTCAGTTCTACTCAACTTCTTACTATGTTTAATCAAAACAAGTTTCTTTATCGTTTAGCATCATCAATCAAGTATATAACATGTTGAAATATTTATGCTATCGTACATCGCACGGGTATTAACGCTAGTTTAATATAACCCTTTTTTACATATCATAAATACAAATTTTAATATTTAAAAAAATTCCCAATTCATTAAACTCATTTTATATGTGTGCCCATACATGAGCACACGTTAGAAAACTCCTACAAGAACTGATATAATATGAGATAAGAAGGTACGTTTATTTCATATGCGCTTTAATAGAGAGTGATTTCTAACATGATAACATTAAAGTTGAAGCTAGTCTAACACGTTCTAATTGACCATTCCCTTAAAACAGGACAAACACCCGCCCATATAGGAAAATGCAAAATCTGAAGACATTTATCAGCCAATCATATTAAGTATAGAAATAATGTTTTTCATTAAATTGTCAAGACATACATAAAACTTTATAAATCATCGTCAAACCTAGTTGTTAACGTGCTGATATCCTCACAGGGAGGTTTTAAGTTCAAACCTCACTAGATGCACATCATGTAGTGACTAAGAAAAGGGTTGAAAAAGGTTACGGAGATATCCCTTTAGACCGCGTACATCTCAGTAAATACACTTACCGTCCTCGAATAGCCTGAACTGGAAAAACATCATCCGTTCAGTGGCGGATCTAGAAATTATTTTTAGGGGTAGAAAAAAAAAATTACGGCTTGTTTTGCTCCGGTATATGGTCATTTTATGAGTTAGTTTAAGAGTCACTTATTCATCTCATTAATTAATAATGGTTTGTGTCAAAATAAATATGGACTTGAAAAAAAAAGTTGTGAATGTTTTTGTATTTTAAAAATCTTAAATATAGTTTTCAGAATATATGTCAATTTATAAACATTTTATAAATTAAGCACATCTAATAGCAATCGACATTTATATATTGAGAATGTCTTGACTACTCCTTTGGAGATGAATTACAGGTAGAATTAAGAAATAAAATGATTAACAAAGTAACGGGATGTGTGACATTTAATTAAACTTTGAACCCATTTAAATAGATAGTAACTTAAATGTTAGTAAACTTAAGGGACTAAACTGAAAATATTTAATATTATGTCTTTTAGTTTGGTCTTCTTCCCCAAACTACATGCTTATCAATTTCTTCCATAATTACATCTTCAGGTTTTTAAATCTTCATAAATAAATCATATTATAGATTTAATGGTGAGTTGCACAAATAACTAACATTAATCAATTATGGGGTTGCACACTTTATATATCCATAAATTTCACGGAAAAATTATTCTTCGCAGTAAAATTCATGTGTAGCAGCTACTATCCTTTGCAACCGCACATGTCCGCCCCTGCATCCGTTTATACATAAAACTTTATACCCAAACCATAACAAACTTATTGCCTCAATATTTATAAATATTCAAACATTTTAATATTTAAACTGTCGTTAACAAAACCATATTTATAATATTATTCTATAAATGTGATGGAATAGTTTTCTAACAATCCAAATTATAATTACATTTTATAATTTCATTTACTGCCGACGTGGAGTAGTCCCAATACATTTCTTGTTCCACTTTTCTTCTCTAGCTTGTATTTTACTATTTTTCAATTAGCGACATAAATCTAGGCACACACAATGTGGCTATCCTAATATGTTAGTTGTCATGTAAAATGTTCAATGTGTACTATCAACTGATATGGATACGTTTTCAATCAATTTTGCCTTGTCAAAAGTTAGTTGAATAAGATGAATATGCTCAAAGTTAAGAGGAAAGTTTTATGTGGACGATCAATTATGCACCTCTTTTCGGCTCATGATGTGTCAAAGAGTTTTTCGTTGTCATAGACACTGATCTATCTGATCTTGCTTAAATAGAGTTGCGGGCCAGAGGAATCTTACAACGAATCATAAAACGAAACATGTCATTCAAATCTCTCATGTCAATCCCTCGAGCCCGATAAACATTGAATTATGTGATTTGGATGTTGTGCGGGCATCTATTGGGCCCGAGGGATTTACGTTGACATGTGGGGTCTTCTTTGACTAGTGGAATTTGAGTATCATTTACGTGTCAAATTATGATTCTTTTCAAGATCGGTCTCTCGGAGTCACGATTCCATTCAAATGGAGCAGTGTCTATATGCAAAAAAGATTGTTCGACACACACAATGAGCTAAAAAGAATTGTCTCAGCTGTTCATCTAACAAATTCGTCTGGAGTTAATCTTAATTATAGTACTATGGTACCCAAGCTATGAAACTCATCGATAAACTTTTTATGTGAAAAAAATGTTCAAGGTATTAATGAGATTTTAAAACTTTCGTCTTCAACTTTCTATGAAAAAGATAGAAAAAATTAAATATTTTTTTTTGTCGATCATAATTTACTACCTCTGCCCCAACTTAACTTCTTTCTTTAAATTCGTTTGTTGTTTCTAATTTTGAAAGTTAGGCTGATCGAATACTCGTCTTATTGTTTGACAATTATTTTGAATGTGTCTTTTGTTTAATTGGTTAACATCTGGTCGTCTTAAAATTCAAACCAGGCCATATGTCCTTTTATTTTATTTTTATTTTTTTTATTATTTATGTGGTTATCATTTATTAATACTTTTACAACATTCTGATTATGTTTTATCATACACCCTTATAAAGTGTTTAAGACTTTTCTTCAATGCATTAGACAATTAAAGATTAGAAATGACTAAATTGCCCCTATTTACATCTAAAATGACAAAACTATTCATACCTAATTTTAGAAAGGACTTACTTCATATGATACTTAAAATATATTTTTATATTAAATAAAATGTAATGCGGTCCATAAATAAACAAGTGTAGTTGTAGAAATAAATTTATTTGTAGTTATCGAGATAGAATTCAACTTACCATAATCAAACAACATACGTGATGATGTTATTGACTCTTATTTGGCTTATATAGTTCAATAGCAACATAAATCTTATTTTTAGTTTTTATCAAGATAGAGTTATCTATATGATCGAATTAACAATAAAACATATTATTCAAATCAACTATTCAACGATTAATCACAATATTTCTTGATCGATTTTGAATATGTTATCCGCTACATAGCGCGGGTCTTTGCTAGTTCTACAAATGGTAATGTCATCTGGTCGTCGTAAAATTCAAACCAGGCCATATGTCGTTTTATTTTATTTTATTTTTTTATTATTATTTCTGTGGTTATCATTTATTAATAGTTTTAGAACATTCTGAGATGTAAATTGTTTGTTAGTAAATAAACATTTAGCATATGCTTATAACAATTAAGGGAACTTCTTATGGTGAAAAAGGTAAGAATGTATATTTTTATTTTTAACTTTAAAAAATGTGTTACACATTATAAATTATAAATATTTAGTGTGTATTACAGTATCACATTAAAAAGTTGTGATACACAACTTTAAGTTGTGTATCATATATATATTTATATATAAATCAAATTTATATTTAAGAGAATAAAATTTTAATAATATTGATATTATTTATTTTGCAAAAAGTGTATAAATAATGAAATTAAAAATAAAAAATACCGTTTCTATGATTTCTACCATAAGGAATTATTGTACAATAACTCTTCCCTATAAATTAATATAGACTAATTTATTTCATAAACATTTTTATTGTCAATAAAGTACTTCCTTTTCATCTTATACTTTAATTTTAAATTATTATAAACTATTTTAAATGGAAATTTATATAGATATTTTCTTCCTAATTTGAATAGTAAAAACATTTAGAAAATGTTTCATCCGTCCTAAAATAAGTGTCAACCTTTTCATTTTTGTTTGTTTAAAAATAAATGTCTACTTCCAAAAATAACATATTAACTTTACTATTTAACTCTCAATATTTTTTTTTTCAAAACTGATAAATGAGAGTCTATACAAAAAGTAAGGGTAAAAGTGTCATATTCACTACCAAACAATGTAAGTTCTTAAACTCCGTAAAAACTGATTGTGTACACTTATTTTGAGACGTGGTAGTAATCATTCAAATTTGATTCAAAAAGTCACACTTACCATGTAGCTTCCTTCATTTCTTAACTTGAAGTCTTGATCAAGTCAACATTTGACGACTCCATTTATCTCGGAATTTTGAAATGTCTTGTACCTTTGAAAATTCAAAGTTCCAACACATAACGTAAAATCACTCCTATAAATACATACCATAACATAACAAAACAAACACAACAAAATCTATTTTTTTCTTGTTTGCCATAACTGTCTCAAAACCTATAATTAAACTAGTTGTAAACTTAGAAAAAATATTAAATCAAACATGTCCTTTAAAGAAGCACCGCGATCACCTTTACAACCACCAACTTACGGTAACCTAATCACGATTCTCAGCATCGATGGTGGTGGAGTACGAGGAATCATTCCAAGTGTGATCCTTGATTTTCTAGAAACCGAGCTACAGGTAAACTCTGTGTATAGTTAGTTACATTTTATTTGTGTTTCATACAAGAAGTAACGTAAGATAACCGCTTCAAAAACTTGTGTAAATGGGACAGAAACTAGATGGCGAAAATGCAAGGCTTGCAGATTACTTCGACGTAATTGCTGGGACAAGTACTGGTAGTCTTGTGACGGCTATGTTAACGACTCCAGATGAAGAGGGCCGTCCGATTTTTGCGGCTAAAGATGTTAAAGATTTTTATCTCGAACATTGTCCTAAAATCTTCCCACATGACAGGTACGTATTATTAGTGACTGAAATATAGTATATTGTTTTAAGAGTATCGTTTTCAAGATTGTTATATTGTGTTTTCTATTGTCTTACTATACATTCTTTGTTGCACAATATATGTAGCACTCCTTTGGCTCCTGCTGCAAATGTGGTGAAAGCTTTATCAGGGCCAAAATACAGTGGTGAACACTTGCACAGTATTATTCAAGAAAAATTACAAGAAAAACGACTCCAAGAAACATTAACAAATGTCGTGATTCCGACATTTGACATCAAATATCTGCAGCCTACAATCTTTTCAAGCTACATGGTATTGGGTTTACATCTAATGCAAAGTTATTTATCTAATAAATTATCACAAACTAGTGAATTACTTATTAATATATATGTTGTTTGGTTGATTGATTAGTTAAATAAGGTCCCAAGCCTAGATGCCAAGTTATCGGATATATGTATTGGAACATCAGCAGCCCCAACTTATCTTCCTTCACATTCGTTTCAAACCGAAGATTCTGAAGGAAAACTACTTAGAGAATTCAATCTTATTGATGGCGGAGTGGCCGCCAACAATCCTGTATGTCTTAAATTATTCGTTATTTGAAATTAGTTAGCGAATATATAATTACCATTTTGAGTTGGGCTAACAGTATATATTTTTTGTAGACTTTGGTTGCGATAAGTGAGGTAACTAAGGAAATAACTAGAGGAAGTCCCAACTTTTTCCCGATTAAGCCAACGGAGTATGGCCGGTTTCTGGTTTTGTCATTGGGCACAGGGACTGCAGAATTTCAAGAAAAGTATGATGCTACGAAATCATCAAGTTGGGGAGTTTTAGGGTGGTTGGCAGGTGGTGGCTCGACTCCTTTGGTAGACGTTTTTACTCAGGCTAGTGTCGATATGGCTGATTATCACATCTCTACTGTCTTTCAAGCCCTTCATTCAGAAGAAAATTATCTTCGAATTCAGGTCTAATTGCATTTCGTTGCTATTAACAGTTTTTTCACAAATGTACTAAAATGATGTCGTTTTGGACTATATACACAAAGCACGCATAATAATTTGGGTTTTGCAGTACGTTTGTTTTTATAAAGGTCCAACCAATTTCAACCTAACGGGACCAAAAATTTGTTATGTTTCTGCAGGATGACACTTTAAGTGGTGACTTAACTGCCATTGATTTGGCGACCCAAGAAAATTTGGAGAATCTGGTGAAAGTGGGCGAAAATTTGCTGAAGAAGCCAGTGACTAGAGTGAATTTAGGCACGGGCATATGCGAGCCTTACCATCCCACAACCAATGAGATGGCCTTGAAAAAGTAAGTATATCTATCTAGCTAGCTAGTTTCTGTTATAACGTAACTATACTAGCATTTATTTGCCTCATATTTTCCGAGTAATGTAGGTTTGCGGGGATACTTCACAAGGAGAAATGTGTTCGCGAACTTAGATCGCCAAATACTAATAAAGTATGTCAGGTTAATCAAGAGCAAACCCAAATGGGGCCAGCAGTCGAACATACGTTTCCAGATCTACATAAGCTCAACCCGAACTAATGATCAGACTTTAATTCGTTTCTTTTCATTGCTATTTTATTGTTTAATTATTTGTTAATTTGGCTAAGAAGTTTATTAGACCTTGTGGGTAGTGTTTATGACTTTTAAATGGTTCACATGTAAGATTAAAGATTAAAGATGTACGGATTATGGTGCATCTATTGTTTACCAATGACAATTATTTGAAAATATCTGAATATACATCCCGTGTTTCATAGCTAGGGCGGTATGAAATGATAAAAAAATTCATAAGCTCAATGAAATTAGAATTCACGGAATCACAGTTTCATATCCCTAGCTTGTAAGTCTGTGAATGATAACAAAAATAATTACGTACGTAGGTGATTAAGGTCGGTCGAATTATTAGCTGAGTGATTAAGACATACGGTTCCAGGTTGTGACCGAATATTAATGTGATCGGATGTTCGTATTGGGAGATAGAGACATTCGAAATTGCTGCAGTTTTTGGAGAGAGTTTTCTGCGCAAGTTTTCGATTTCGAGGAGAACTCTCGGGTTTTGTGATGTTAAAGCGAGTGATGTGGATGACGAGAGGTTCAAAGATGATGAGACTCAATGGAGTATGTTGATCGCGAGGGTTTTTTGTGCCAAAAGTCTTCATAACAATTAAAAGGTTAGGTGACGTGTTCCGGTAGAGAATAAGCGCCAGTACAAGATGAAGATCAGGCTCATTATCGTTAAAGATGAGATCCACATCATAGCGGAAGATTTAGGGAATTTGAATCAAGGGAGGATTTGATGGAGATTTGATTCTAGGTTGCTTGATTTGTTTTAGTGGTGATTGATCCCAATAAGTGGTATGAGAGCGGGATCAATTCCAAAAAATATGGGCACAATTTCTTAACCAAGTGAAAATAAATACAGTACGTAAAGTTGACCAAAAAAACCGGGTTCCGACCCGAAACTGAAAAAAACCCGAAACCCGAAACCGGTTGAAACCGGTTTTTATAAAAACCGGTTCGGTTTTTACAAAAACTGCCGGTTTGGGAACTGGTTTGGATTATAACGTTGGAGAACCGGTTTGTAACCGGTTTTACCCGAACCGGGTTGGAAAACTGGTTTTAAAAACCGGTTTGGAACCAGTTTTTGGGGTTTTCGAAAATAGCTGTTTGTTACCGTTTTGGAGCGGGTTTTTGGTGTTTTTTTTACCATTTTGCCATCCTAAAACTAGTATAAATAGATACCTTGGGTTTGGTTTAGTCACAACACTCAATCTTGCTAATTCTAGTCTTTAAACACTCAAAACGCTTACGATTTACGTACGAAACTCTCAAAAAATTCTCTACCCCTCTCAAAACGCTCTCGAAACGCTATCAAAATGGCCACTCAATCTTCTTCAACTTCCGCCGGTGTTGGTTCTTCAAATGCACCAACTATTGTTCAAGTTTTGGTAACCAAACGAAATCCCGAGATTTGGTGTAATTACGACAAAGTGTTATTGTCGGATGGTTCCACTAAGGCATTTTGTAAACGTTGTGGGAAATTTTTGAAAGCCGACTCCAACTCTACTTTGAAATCACATGCTACAAAGTATTGTGATGGAGTCAAAAGTAATCCCGAGTCGAGTCAAGCAACAATGTCACGGGATGGGGATATTTTTACATACGAAGCGGAGGGGTGTCGAGAAGCATTTGCCGGCTTTGTGATTCAAGAAGCTTTGTCGTTCAACTACTTCGACAACCCTTGGCTTACTAGGGTCATTCAAAATACTCTTTAACCGCGATATAATCATGTAAGTCGTCTTACTCTTAGACGTGATGCTCTTAAATTGTGGAAAAATGCTAAAAATCAACTAATAATCGGTTTTGAAAACTTAAATACAAGTGTATCATTAACAACCGATGTTTGGTCGGCTCCTCATAGTTTGCCCGGTTCGTACCTTTGTGTCACCGCACATTGGGTTGATCCCGCAACTTGGCAAATGATGAAACGTACTATTGCTTTTGAAAACTTTGACTATCCTCACACGGATAAAAACTTATTTTACATGTTACGAGATGTAATGAAAATGTTTAAAATAGAACAAAAGGTTTTTTCAATCTTATTTGATAACGCGAGTAATAACACAAACGCCGTTCAAAGGTTAATACTAAAATACGAACCACCTTTGAAAGACATTTTCTACCATAGTAGATGTGTTGCACACATCATTAACTTGGTTGTGCAAGACGGACTAGCGGTTCAAGAAATAAGCGTAGTAAAAAACGCGTATAAAATTATGTTACAAGATATATTTTGTTCGGGTAAGGCTAGATACAAACATTATATGAGATTATGTAAGGAAACGGATTCCATCTTTTTAACCACTAATAGGGACATGCCCGTAAGATGGAATTCGACTTACAACATGTTTATGTGTGGTTTACGGCAACGCGACACTTTATACGTTTTTCATGATCAACTTGTTCAAAAAGGTCTTGCAACATCATTTTCCTCCGACTATTGGGAGGTTATTCAAAAGATAACCGAATTGCTCAAAGTTTTTAAAACCGCAACTACTTTATTATCGGGTGTTTATTATCCCACAAGTCATTTGGTACTTAATCAAATATTTTTAATGAGTTCAAAACTAAGCGAATACGAATTTTGTGGTAATGTATATGCAATAATGGTGGCTCCCATGAAAGCAAAACTAAGAAAATATTTTAAAGAAATGCCACCGGTATTGTTAGGTTATGTTTCCATACCTAATGTACTAGCATTCTATCGGAAAAAATTTGAAGAATACGTTGGTTTTCCCTAAAACGCTTAACGCTCGAATAAGATTGAATTATATAGAATTATTGGTTCAATAATATTTTTATGAAGATTTAGAAGACTTTGTTTTAAGTTATTGTTAGGTTATGTTTCCATACCTAATGTACTAGCATTCTATCGGAAAAAATTTGAAGAATACGTTGGTTTTCCCTAAAACGCTTAACGCTCGAATAAGATTGAATTATATAGAATTATTGGTTTCAATAATATTTTTATGAAGATTTAGAAGAATTTGTTTTAAGTTATTGTTAGGTTATGTTTCCATACCTAATGTACTAACATTCTATCGGAAAAAATTTGAAGAATACGTTGATTTTCTCTAAAACGCTCAACGCTGGAAAAAAAACCGAATTATATAGGAAAACCGGTTTGAAACCGGTTTTTGAACCCGAACCGGTTCCAACCCGGTCCAAACCGGTTACAACCGGTTAGGGTTTTTCTCCCCCTCAAACCGGTTCGGTTCCAAACCGGTTTTTGGAAAAACCGGTTATTGACTATTGACTAAAAACCGGTTCGATTTTTCAACCCGAACCGGTTTTCCCAAAAACCGGGTTTTGTTCACCCTAACAGTACGTACGTACGTGTGTTCAGTAACTTACTCAGTATTATGGCAAATAAAATGGATCACACATGAAGAGGGGAAGTTTCAACAATTTTATGTTTAATGTATCATGTCGACATGTCTTTTTACAAGATCTAAACTTTTATAAAAGCAAACTTTCTGTTTACTTCATTAAGAGCATGAATAGAATCATGAAGTTAAATAATGGGCTAGAGAATAAGAAAGATGATTTGCTTATTTGTATCTATTTGGGAACTTGCAGGCCCACTATAAGTCGACCCAGCCCACTCTATGAAACTCACAAGGAAGTGACGTTTAACATTTTTTTTTTTCTTTCACTGTTTTACTAATGTTTTTTTCTTAACTATTAAACTAATTTATTACTATGGAATTTTGAAATCCATATAAAAATTGTTCATTGATCAAAAAATCAAGAGAGAAGATGCCAGATTGCGGGAAAAAAGCTATCGATCTAATAATTTCTATTGAATCCGATTAAACAGTAATTAGCCATGTTTGGATTAATTAAATCAAATCGAATCCTTTGAAATGCCATGTTTGGATCAACCTTGTAAGAGTTATTATATAATGTCGGATTTGTATGACCTATACTCTGAAAGCACACTTCCTTCGTCCCACAAAAATTGTCCCCTAACAATTTTTGTGAGAATTAAGATAGGTGGACTAAAAGTCAGTTTTGACCTTATATTTAAGGAAAGTTTGACTGAATATATTTAAGAAATGTCTGAGAATAAAATTAGGAGTTTAATAATTTTTAATAGTTACTTTTTGTAAGTGAATAATTATTTTGGAACATATATAAATAATATTCTCGACATTTATTTTGAAACGGAGGGAGTATTACTACATTTGATATTTTTATCTTAAAATGGTTTTTCTTTTTTTACTCTTCCATCTTTTCCTTTTATTTCTTTCCTCTAAATTAGTCTTTAACAATTCAAAATTAACATATTGAGGCAGTCCTTGCTTTTTACGTACATAAGGTGTATTTGGTGACTTTTATGTGAGTCAATTTCTCAACTTAAAATTGGAAGTTTTAATCGGTATCATCTTTTGCTGCTCCAAAAATTTTTTGTATCATTTTGTAAATACATATTTTTCTATTTCAATTTTTATTTTCTATATTACTATTTCTTAAACTTGTATACATTAAGTCATCATCAGCCTTGTCAGTAAAAAGGTTCTCAATTTTGATCTACATTCACATTTTTTTTCTTTTGTTTTTTTAGTTGCCCACACGTGCATTTCTTTCAATTTCGACGCGGTGTGGATGTCATGATTTGTTATGTATGATTCGTGTTGTGTTTTTCTGTTAAAGGTTCTCAACGTCCTCTCAGAAATGATAAGTAGCTGCAAGTATTTAAAATTCATCTAAATCGAAAGATGAAAATTGAGTAAACGGACGTGTGCTGATAAAATGGAAGTGCAGAACTGCCATCTCTCGATGGTCATCCATCTCTCATATTTTTGTCGTTATTCTCTGTATGTTTTTAAATTATTTTTTCTGAGGTCCTTTTAAATCTTATAACACCACCTCTGTTGTGTGATGTAATGGGTGGGTCTAACCTGTCAAAATCGAGTTGCTGCTAAAATGAGCTACATTTGCCGAATATTTGTTGGGGTGCATAAGGATTGTAAGCTATTAAGAAATGATAATCTTGGTGCTTCTTTTTTCTGGATAGAAAATTAACGCGTTGTCATATTTATTCTTATCCATTGTCGGGTCAAATAAATAGAACATCACGTTTCTATTTACTTATGTGATTTAAAAAAATAAATAAGAAATAACAGATGTTTTTCTTTTGTCAAACGGAGCTTTGTATTTTTGTATGTGATAAATTGAAGGTAGTGGTGTATATTAAAATCAAGAGTGAGGGATGTTAAAAGTACATTTATCAACGTACTTCAATTTTGATTTCTTCATATCTTATGAAGTTAAGTTTTAGATAAAGCTCATTATCAATCACCTGGAAGTTGGTGGTTGAGTTGATCAAGTTATGAAATCTGGGGGTAGAAAGTGTAAAAAGAGGAAAGCTTGAGTCAGTCAAGTATGAAAAGGTCAAGGAGCTAAAGTGTCAAACTTCAAGTTTAGAAGGGCCAGAGAGTCATATTTGATTTTATAAGGAAAAATATAAAAGCATCATATATTCTTATTTATATTAATCCATCTCACTTTTTACACAAAATATTACACACATTCTCTCGCTGATTCTCATAACCCATCAATTAGGGTTTGTGTATTATGTATGATTATTCATCATGAATAATATACGTCTGGTTTGAAGATCTTCTTTTGTATTGTAAGTATGGTATTATAGCGTGTATTGTGAAAGTTAGAGATCATCTTGTAATCTGGAGATTGTTTAGGTCCAGTGGTGTTGAATGGATCGATTTATAATTTTTGTTCATGGTATCAGAGGGTAGGTTTCATTAATTGCGCTTGTGTTCTTCGCTTTATCAAAACCCTATCTAAGGTTTCTTCTAGTGGTTGTATCATTGGGTTCGATTAAAGATTGTAGTGGGTTCAATTGTTATTTTTCGATTGATTATTGGAAACCCTAAATTCTTGAAATTAGGGTTAGGGTTTGTTTGAGAGATCTTCGTAAGAATTTGGGGGTTTTATCTTGAACCCCTTCATTGTGTTCATCTATTTGCTGATCTAGAGGTTGTAAGTCTTCCTCTGTTCTTAATCGCTCTAATTCTGTTGGCCTGTCGAGCATGGAGTATTGAGAATAATTCTTGATCCCAACTTCAGTTGTGGTAAATACTGACGTGTAAAATCTAGTTATAAAAATAAACTTAGAAATAATGCAATTAACTGATACACAACTAGGTAAAGATACCTTATCGCGTATAGTATAGCTACAGTAAGACCGGTTCGATCCATAGAGAATGTGCAATCAAAAGTTATGTGAAATGTAATTAAACTAAACAAATAAGTAAATGTGTGAATTTTGCAACCAAATTGTTTCTTTGCAATTAAATCTACTTGAAATGTAAAGGAAATGGATTCTGAAGAATCAATTTAGAAAACTTTATCTTATGTTTAAAATGACAAAATTCGTCTCTCCCAAAATTCGTCTGGTACTTTCTCAATTTTCAAAAATCACTCCAAATCTTCACCAATTTAGCTCCTTTTATCGTTTCTTTAATAATTGTGCCTATATTCAATTACAACTCGAATAAGTAACGAAGATTCATGGAATCTACTACAAAATATATACAAATGACACGATATCACGTAAGAAAATATGTATAAAATGAGCAATATTAAGTATCTGCCCATCAAGTCGCCTTTGCTTAAAGGAGATCAACTGCCCCCTGGTTTCAAACTTGGACCATAGCCAAGTTCTCTTGTTTGCATTTGTGTGCGTAATTTGGTAAAATGTATGTTTTGTGATTAACTGGTAAGTGTTTCATTGTTGTTTCTTGTGTGATATTACCTAGGGTAGAGAGCATTGCATTACTTAATAGGTATTTCTAATATGGCATTACCTAGGGTAGAGAGCATTGCGTTACTTGAGAGGTACTTCTAATCTGGGTAGGGAGCATTGGGAAGTGGTTAAGTGGCTCTTGCATTACTTGATAAGTACTTCTAATATGACATTATGTTTCACTAAAAAGAATGTCATTTTGATAAGTTACGCGGATGCTAATTTGGGTGGTTGTGATGTTTCAGGTAAGAGCACTATGGGGTATGTGTTCACAGTTAGTAAAATGGCGGTTAGTTGGATGTCTAGACTTTAGGAAGGTGTAGCTTTATCAACCACGGAAGCAGAGTATATGGTTGTAGCGGAAGCGTGTTAAGAGCTTATTTGGTTGAAGAATTTTCTGACAGAGTTGGGCAAGAAACATGACGATTGCGTTTTATACTGTGATAATCAGACCGATGTACATCTTGGAAAGAATCTGGTGTTTTATACTGTGATAATCGTGTGAAACACATTAATTCTGGGTATCATTTTATTCGTGAACTTGTGAAAGATGGTACTCTGTTGTTGAGTAAAATCCTTGGTTCGAAGAATCTTGCTGATATGTTTACAAAGGTGGTCATAACAGAAAAGTTGAAGCTTTGCATGGCTTCAACTGGCCTTCTGATGAACCGATGATAGAAGGTTACAACTAGTGGGTTAGAGGGTTTTATTATATTCCTGGATTATAATAGGTGTAGTTGAAGTGCCTTTTTATCGAAAGTCTATCTGATGCATGTTTATTCAGTGTGCGTGTCACGATTGGTATTGGCGGTATGGAGAGGGGGATTCGACTTGGTTGAAAGGGAATTATAATGGTTTAATAATGATGGTTTTTTTTTATCTTCGGGTAGAAGATTGTTGAGTATGGTAAAGAACAAATAAATGGAGTCGGACAACTTGAAAATGGTGAACCTGGAGGAGTACCCGGTGGGTATACTTACTACCCGGTGGGTAGCCATAATCTAAATTGTAACAGAAAGTCCACGCAGCGCGAGTCTTTGGTGGAATGTGTTCTACCCGGTGTGTACGTACACTTTCTACCCGACGGGTACCCTTGCCCTACCCGGCGGGTACCCGGCCGGATCTGACAAACTTGGGCAGCAAGCCTGATATCATTTTTTAATTGCTATATATTGTAACCATCTTTTATTGTAAACCCTAAGCTACGAAAATAATATCAAAAACTCTCTACTTAACCACGTAAATTTCTCGTGTCGATTTTACATTCTCGCATTACCTTCATTCGTTTATTGACTTGTGGGTGCAGTTGTGTTCAATTATTTGTGTTGTTTGGGTCCAAAATTCCTAACATCTGTTATCACAGCTTCTAGGTTGGAAGTTTTGGGATCAATGGTGGACGAAGGTAAGTTTAACATCGACAGATTTGATGGAAAGGATTTTGAGTTTTGGAAGATGCAAATAGAGGTTAATCTGTTCAGAAGAAAGTACATCAACCCTTGTTAGAGAATAGGCCTGAAAGTGTCAAAGTTGAGGATTGGGCACTTTTGGATCGTCAAGCTTTAGGCGTGATTCGATTGTCACTCGCGAAGAACGTTGCATACAACGTCGTCAATGAGAAGGAACTTTTAGTTGTTTTAAAGCTCTCCCTAACATGTATGAGAAATCTAATGCTGCAAATAAGGTTTATTTGATTTGTCAGTTAGTTAATACGAAGATTAAGGAAGGGGCATATGCAACTGATCATATTAATGAGTTCAATAATATTTGGCGAGACCGGCTTCAGTGAATATTGTGTTTGATGATGAGGTGCGGGCACTTGTATTGTTGTCTTCATTGCCTGAAAGTTGGTCGGGTACATTTACATCAGTTAGCAGTTCAACTGGGACTACTACACTTATGTTTGATGGAATTCGGAACTTGATTCTAAGGGAGGATACATTTATTTGTTGCATTGAGAATTCAGCCGAGTCTTGAATCAATGGAAGATTTATTGGGATATGATTCAACTTCCTAAAATAAAGAGATTTGAAAATCGGGTTATATTGGGTAACAAGATACTTGGAGAGCAAATTTGATGCCTATATATAAATAGGAGTTTTGAATTAGGGTTTTGAATAGGAGATTTAGGTAAAAAGTTAGAGCGTATGAGAGTTGTCTTCCCACGTCCAGTATGGTGGTCTCGGTGATTCGATAACGATGGAGCGAATTTCATTATTGTAATCAACCGTTGAGAGTGGTGTGGGGATATTCAAAAGTGTCGAGAGTTGAGCGTCTCCAATTTTGTAATATCTTTCATATAGTGGATGTTAAGTGGCATACGGGTCCCGTGCTTTTTACTCTCGCTTGATAGGTTTTTCACGCAAAACTTGTGTGTGTCGTGCTTTTTCTGCTTTTGTTTGATTTATTATTGGCTTCTACATGGTTGTATGTTTCTTGATGTGGTGGTGATCGATCCCAACGATTCGTATGAGAGCGGGGTCGATCCTAACAACTGGTATCAGAGTGAGGTTCATGGAGAAAAATCACACAACCAAGAGGAAGTCAATACGGGAGAGAAAACATAGTGTAGTTCGTCAAATTATGCGCAGTGTCGGGAGAATTGACAGTGTGGATTCGTTAGCCATCAGATCATGATAAATTTGAAGGTTTCATAAGAGGGTGATCTACGATCTGAACGTTGGAATTTGCGATTGAGAGATATGGGTCGTCAAAGTTTGTTGCAGAATTTTTATGCGTTTCAGCGCAGCTGTGGGATAATAATTGTTGGGGGTTCGTTAACCATTGGATCATCGTGATATTTGGACAGAGTTCAAGACACAATGAGATACGATGTGACCGAATTTGGTGTCGATCAGAGGGCCAGATACGGAGATATGTTTCGAGGTTGCTGCTGTTTTGAAGGATTTTTTTTGCACAAGCTTTCAATTTAGAGAAAAACTATCATGGTGATTGGTAGTGCTAAATAGATGATGTTGATGAGTTGCATTTCAAATAGGGTTCATTGTTTGAAAGTGCAAAATACTTTACACGTTTTACTATTGTATGTCCTCACATTTCAAAAGTTCTATTGTATGTATTGAAACCTGCTAAATCGTCTAATGTATGTACAATGTCACCTATTGCTGACGTGGAACGTGTATTTTGCTGATTTGGCATGTGTGAAAAAAGAAGGAAGAAACCGTCAACCTGCATTTCAAGTCACTTTGTACATACGATAGACGAATTATCCAAGTTTATTACATAAGATAGAACTTCTAAAATGTAACAACATACAATAGTAAAACGTGTAAAGTATGTTGCACTTTCAAACAATAAACCCTTTCAAATATGATGAGGCTCGGTGGAGTATGTTGATCGTGAGGGTTCTTTGTGTCCGAAAGTCTTCCTAGCAATGAGGTTGTTGGGCGGCGTGTCCCGATAGAGAGAAAGTCGGATGCAACAAGATGAAGATCACACTCATTATCGTTGAAGATTAGATCCACGTCATTGAGGGTGTTTTAGAGAATTTGAATCAAGGAAGGATTTTTTGTGATATGATTCAACTTTCTAAATAAAGAGATTTCAGAATCGGGTTATCTTCGGTAACAAGATACCTGGAGAACAAGTTGTGTGCTTATTTAAATGGGAGTCTTGTTGGATATAGTGTCCAAGTGCATAACGAATTGGTAAGTGTATCATTAAAAGTAGAGTCCTTTTTGGGTCGCCCTCAGTCGAACAGTTAAAGAGAAATAAATGAGAGATAATATTAATTGGAATTAATATTATAGTTAATTATTTAGTTTATTAATTATCAAAGTTGATGAATTAATTAGAAACTAAAAGAAATTCTGGAAGCCTGATCCAACCGCCGGTTGGAAAGTCCAGCCGGCGGCTGGAGTCAAATTAAAGTGAGTCGGTGGAACGCACAAGTCCAACCGGCGGCTGGATATTCCAACCGGCGGTTGGAACCCGAAATCAGTATACCCCACATCGGCTATCGTATTAAACCTATGGGTTACTCCTCCCTTATAAATAGGGGGTAGGCCATGGCTTCAAGGTGTTCAGTTCAATTCTCTCTTTCTCATTCTTCTCCTTGTAAGAGTTTACACGCTTTAATCGGGACCTTAGGAGTTGGAATTTTCTCTTTGGTTCGTGGGTGTGAACCATTAGAGGTGCTCTGGTTTGAGTACTCGCCTCCAAGCTAGGAAGCTTTACTTAGTTGGTCTGCGTGTGAGAAATCTGATTTTCTCAAAGGTTAGTATTTTCTTATTTATTTTGTTTTGTTGCGTATTATTTTTAAGTTAAGATCCTTTAGGGTTTAGTTTCCTTCATGCCCTAGATTAATTGTTATTTCCGCATTGTATGTTAATCTAGTAAGGGAATAGAAAAACCCATCAAGTCTATGGTTAGAGATTTTAGAGAGGAGGTCGAGAGAAAAATAGAGAGCTTATGAGAGTCGTCTCCCTCCGTCCCGTGTGGTGGTCTCGGTGATTCAATAAACGGCGGTGCGAATTCCGTTATTATAATCAACCGTTGAGAGTGGTGTGAGGATATTCAAAAGTGTCGAGAGTTGAGCGTCTCAAATTTAATGATATCTTTTATATAGTGGATGTTAAGGCCTTCGGGTCTCGTGGTTTTTATTCTCCCCGAGAGGTTTTCCACACACAATATCGCGTGTTCATGCTTTTTTCTTTTTCGTGCGTATTTAATATTGACTTATACATGGTTGTGTATTTTTTTAATGTGGCGGTGATCGATCTTAACGAGCGGTATGAGAGCGGGGTCGATCCCAACAGTACCAACTCTTTTTGTTGAAGTGAAATCACATTTTCCAACTCTTGACCTTGGCTCTAGGCTTTAAGGAAATCTGATCAATCACTGATTGATTTGTAGGATATGGTATAAACTAGTAGGCATTTGATTGTGCTTGTGCATTGGTTACTTGATTGTATATTGTATTAGTTGATTCTTGTATGTGTGTATCAGTTTCTGTTAAAGAAATAGATATTGGTCTATCTGTGATTTTCTTTTATGTCTTGATTTTTTACGAGTATCATTAAGAGTGTAACGAAATTACGAGATAATAGGCGATAATAGGCGAAAGAATCAGGACATAAAAATGTAATGTTATAAATCTTGTCACCCATTATATTATAATAATTATAGCATTGGGTATGTTTTTCAACTTTATTAGAAGACTTGGCTTTCTCATAAGATATTTTGTTGATAGCAATAAATTAAATTGTGGATTCACGGTAAGAGATAAATCGAAGCAATATTAAATTCAAGTGGCAATCTCTTTTAGTTTAAGATAATAAATTAATAAATTGATTTTAAATTGTCTTAACCATACAGAATAAAAAAAAAAAAAAAACCTTAAATAATTATCACAATTATGATTCATCTCCTTTCATTTTCCGTGAAAAGAAGTGATAATGAACGAGGATTTATATGTCCGGGCTTCGCCCCGGGACGAACTTATTAGTTGGCTTATATTTGACTCATTTTGTACTAAAAGTGCTATTTGTATAGTTTATCGGGTTAGTTAACGATTAAAAGCGATATTGATCAATCGATATCAAATTAGAAAATGAATCAAAAAATTTATGTCAAATACACACCTCATGTGGAACAGTCGAAAACAACAAATGCCACTATTGTTAGAAGATTTGATGTTCACATTTTTTAAGTTCGGTTTGCATTTGATTTTGCGTTTTTATTTGATGTAGGCCTTTGATTTTGCTTTGATATAAAGCTTTGATTTTATCTTTAGTAATGAAGTCAACAAAAGTGGCTGAAAGTATTGTGACTTGATGAACTCTCTAGAAGGTTCTAAATTTACTGTTCATAGTCCTTCACAAATTGATTATAAGCGAGATTTTTTTTGCCGCGCGACGGGAAAAAAAATATAAGTTTGTTACGTTGATTGAAATCCTATTCGATTTTATCTAGGTCATAACAAAATATAATATGTTTTTTTAAAAAAAAATATAACATTGAAATTGAAAATTTGTAGATCAATATAAATATATAAAAGGTTTATTGTTTAGTTATGTATTAAACTTTACACGTTTTATTTTTGTATGGGTCGAACTTTGAAAACTTCTATTGTATGTATTGAGCTTGTAAATATCGTTTATTGTATGTAAACTTTCCTTTTTGGGTAAGGCCAAAATAGGAAAGTTTCTTTTTCTGACCCAAAAAGGAAAATTTACATACAACAGACAATATTTACAAGTTCAATACATACAATAGAACAAATGAAAACATGTCTCATACAATAGTAAAACGTGTAAAGTTTAATACATAACGAAACAATAAACCCATATATAAAATAATAACAATAAAAACATGTTGTAATAAATATAAAACAAATATTGGTTAATATAAATATATAAAATAATAACAACAAAAACATGTTGTAATAAATATAAAACAAATATTGGTTAATATAAATATATAAAATAATAACAACAAAAAAATAAATATAAAACAAATATATGTACCCAAAAATAGGAGTTGCGAAGGAATCGAACCTCGGTGGCCAACATACAGAGTTGGGGTGCAAACCATCAAGCATTTCAACCAACTTGTTTTTGCATTTAGATCGTGAAATTAAATATATACATTTCTTAATAAGACAAAGTTGTAGAAACTTCCTTTTTCACTGTTCATAAACGTTCGCCAATTGATTGTTAGGGGGAATGTGATGTCAATGCATTGCATTATAATATATACTGTAAATGCAAATATATATGTTAAATAAATTTGATACCGATATATAATATATATTAAATCAATAATATCTATTTTATTACCTAAAAAGTAAAGTAATAATGTAATATAGATGTCAAACTTTTTACATTTACGAGTAAATAGCAATCGTCAATTTATACTTAGAAAATCTATTTGAAACAACATTATCCATACACCTTATAAATTGTTTAGCAACTTTATTTATAATCTTACAATTTTAAATTTGGAAATGACGAAACTACTCATATTTAGGATGAAAAATACAAAACTACCCATAACTAAATTAGACAATACCTATAAATTTAAAAATAACCTATAATATTTAACTATGATTCATAAATAAAGATATATAACTACCGAACATATTAAATATTTAGCTTTAACCTCTCACATATTAAATACCAGTAACAATTAGCTTACGTGTATGAGTTTCACTATACTTATCTAAATCTAAGTATATTATAATGCATATGAAGAATGAAAATATTATTATCAAGAATAATCTTATACAGTTAACATTGTTTTTGTTTTTTCAAATTTTGCGTCAACGCCCATGTATAATGATGCTTGTTTATATTAAAATAAATAAGAGGACATGTATCTCGCCTTCTAGGTGGTCAAAGTCATACGCGTTTAGTGATAATAATATTTTAATACGAAAATGAAAGAACGCGTTTTCCCACCTTATGTTTCCATAAATATGACAAATGGTCGACATCTTTTATTGTATAATGGTAAACTTTGTTCGAAATAAAGACGGACTCGATCTTTTATACCCATGCACCATCTTGCATGGTAACGTTATAAGTTCGGGCTTATGTTTGCTAACATCAACTAAGTATTATCGAGTAGACGTACGTGCCCTCAACTTCCTATATAGTTGGTTAGTTTCCTTCAATGTGTTGTTTTCTTTTCATTTCAAATAAATGCATACAGTGTTTTAGTGTCACATGTATACATACCAATTCATAAAAAAGTTTGTGCGCGATCGTATAAATCTTTTTATTTAAATGTTTTATATTCTTGTTGTATATAGCATGCTTGTAATATAGTCGTGTACCGTGTTTAGTTTCATCAATAATAACATATATGCTTTTCAAAAACAATTTGTCGACTCCACCCCAACAAACAAACCTTTCAAAAACAAACAATTTGCCGACTCCACCCCAACAAACAAACCTTTCAAAAACATATCAGTATTTTGACCAAACACCATTCAATGTTATAAAATATCTTTTAAAGTTAATGAGTTAAAAGCTAGACTAATTAACTCTTGGGTACGCCGACGCACGAGCCATAGAGTTAAAACTTGAATTTTCTTTCCAATAATTAAAAGACCGTCTTCTCCATAACTAGTCAACCAGCTTAACGCGTTAATCTTTCCTGTACGTCTACTGGATCTTCGAGATTCCAACGTCAGAAGGATGTGGATTTTACGTACCAAACTCGTCCACTCCGAACACCTACATTTCTCTAATCTTTAATTTACTTTCAAATTAAGTTTTGGATAAAAATCTTAGATTACATTGCTAGGAATTCATATCATATATCAAGTTCAGTGATGAGATATTATGCAAGCCAAATTTAATTGTTTGATTGTATTTTTCTCTACAATACTGCTTTAGAAATATCATACAATATAAATCTATCAAAATCTTGAACTTTTTGGATTATTGAATTATTATATCATATATTCATATCATAATCATAACCATAATCATAATAATAAGCTTAAAAGTTGTACTCAATACCCACCACTTCCGAACTAACATATTATATCTTATACTCCCTCCATTTCAAAATGGTGGTTGTCACCCGATAAAAGATATACAGTTTAATAAAAACATAACTTTACTATGTTCTATTTCTTACTTTTTGCAGAATGACAGTTTTACCCTAAACCAATTAATTATTATTTTTGTTAAAGTTTGTAATAATAATTTTAAATAAGGACAATATGGTAATCACGATCAAACTTTTTTATCTATTTTTGAAACTGGACAACTAATTTGGGATGTTCCAAAAAAGAAACATAGACTATATTTTTGGAAATGATGAAGTAATTTTTAACGTAATAATCACGTACAAAGACAACCTCGATCGATGTCAGATATATTCTTGTAATTGAAGTACAGTAGTTTGATTAATATATTAGTCAAAGTACACCTTCAAAACTGACACCATTGTCACACTTTTATTAGATTGTGTTGTCGGTTTGACGATAAAAGGGGAGAAGAGAAAGTGGATCAGCAACATTATCTTTAATATATTATTATTTTTTATTTAGTATATTTAAATGTAGGTATATTGATAAATGTGGGGTCCATAAATTCAAGTGATGAAAAAACTATTCTTTTATGAGTTTTGGGTGTGTTGACATGCCGCTAAGCTTACAAAACTGAAGAAAAAAGTGAAGAAGCAACTCTTGAGAGTGGTCTTAGTACTATATATATATATATATATATATATATATATATATATATATATATATTAGTTTAGTTTAGCTTAAGTCCATTTACGTAATATACTAGGTGAAAGATCCGCGATAACGCGGATTATGACATTTGACTTTGTAAATGTAAAAATTATATTTTAAGTAAGCATAATGTATAAAGGATTATATCAAAGAAAAGAAAGAGACTAATTTTATAAGAAACTATAAATAAAAATTAGGAAACATAGGTTCTATATCGTTCCATCCATTCACATATGACATATCTATGTAGATATGAATAATTGTTTTTAAATTTTGTAAGGTGAAAGTAAAATGAGTAAAAGGCAATACCTTGTTTGCTTAGTCTCATTATATATCATGTATCATATAATTTTATGTACTGTAAAGTCTATATATAAACATAAACGTTACATGATATTTAAATGTTATAATTCGAATACTATCTTGCTTTATAAAACATATATAACTACTTTATAAAACTTATATAATATAACGTATGAAACTAAATCTTTTGTTTATGATGATAATTCAACATTTTCATATGTATTAAACTACTCGTGACAACGCGGGCGACTAAATTGTAGGTTTTTTAGATCAAATAAATATCTCAATTTGAGTCTTAAATTTAAAGTGTCATATTGTATATATGTATAATGTTAATATAAAAATACAATTGAAACATGTTTATTTATTTATTTTGTAATATATAATAAAAAGATTGAATGTTGTAGGTAATTAATTTAATATATATAATATTCATTAAAGTTGACACTCGCGACAATCGTAGTGATTAAATTGAAATTGTTGTACATATAAACTTTTATTTTTACGTTTTAAATAAATTTTATCTCATTTTATTGATTTAATTTATTTAATAATCTTAATCTAATATATATCCGACAATTACATTTTAAAATATTAAATGTAATTTAAAATTAAATATTTTACAAATAATTAGAGGGGTAACGTGTAATTATAAATCAATACCACCAGCTAGCCAATCAACTTCCAACTCAAGATCCAAATTAAGAAAGCTGTTTTTGTATGTTATTCTTGCTGGTAATAATACTATACTCCTCCCTACAAATCCAAATCAAATGAAGGCGATCGTCTTCATTATTGCTATCTTATTCTTGGCAATCCCATCCGCTATCATATATGACGCCGTCGATGAGATCACCACCACCGATCCATCCAATGACGAATTTAAATCTATGTTCGAGTCGTGGCTCGTTACTCATGGTGTATCTTACGACGTCATTGGCGAGAAAGAGGTTAGGTTCGAGATCTTTAAGGATAACGTTATGCACATAATAGCTCACAACTCCGTTGGCGATCCTTCCTACAAACTTGCAATCAACAAATTAGCTGATCTTTCGATTGAAGAGTACCGGTCGATTTACACTGGTGCTAAGGCGGTTAGTCACAAGGGGAAGTTGAAAACGGTGAAGAGTGACCGCTATGCCATTTTTAGCTCGGACCAAGTCCACCACCTACCACATTTCGTTGATTGGAGGGCTAAAGGTGCCGTCGCTGCAGTCAAAGATCAAGGGAATTGTGGTTAGTTACATCTATATTTTTTATATTTGTATTGCAACTCTTAATTAATTTGTCAATTATTATTATTATTAATATACTGGAAAGTTGATTATGGTTGATATCTGATTATGATAATCTGATATGATTTTGAGTGATATAATTGATGATTTTGACAGTTCTTAAAACGAACCAAGGATGAATCTATTCGACAGTACCTATCGATCGATGTGGCTGATTTTAAGGTTTAAAGTTTTGTTATTGTACTTCTCATGATGTCAACATGCAAACGTAACTAAAGTGCACGAATATACATACGTATATTGTAGTTGTATTGAAAATTATATATATACAATTACATAATTAAGCCCATACACATATATGTATTTTAGCAAATTTTATTATATTTTATTATATTATTATTATTATATAATTAAATTATATTATTAATATGTATTCAATTCAAGAATGCAGGACATTATTTTTATTACTAATTAACTTGATGTTTATTTGATTAATAATAAAGGAAGCTGTTGGGCATTCGCAACGATCGGATCAGTAGAAGCTGTAAATCAGGTCGTGAATGGTGGTGACGTGATTACACTATCAGAACAAGAATTAGTCGATTGTGATACATTTTACAACAAAGGTTGCGATGGTGGTGACATACACTACGCTTTTGAATACATTCTCAACAATGGTGGTGGTGTCAACACAGATACGGATTATCCGTATACCGGGGAGGATGGAGAAGACTGCTATGCTTCGACGGGGGTAAGTTCATTGATACGTAGATATTCTTTAAGATTATGTTCGTTAATATGCTTTCGATATATAAATTTGGACCGTGTTCATTTTTTCTTTCCAGAAAAACTCAAACGAGGCATTTTGGATCGATGGTTATGAAGATGTTCCTCTGAATGATGAATTGGCTTTGCAGAACGCAGTTGGTAACCAGCCTATTACGGTTGTTATCGAAGCAGCTAGCAGAGATTTTCAGTTCTATGATTCGGTAAGTAGTTTATAATTTGCATATAATCTGTTACTGTACATAATGAACACAGAATTCACAGGACAAATAATTTGCAAATGTTTGTGGCTGGATTATAACTCCTTTCTTCATTATTGACATTTCTCATCCTTGAGTGGATTTCTATGAAATCTTGTTTGTTGAGGGTTTTCAATATGTAGGATATTGTTTGTTTGCTGGAAAATAGTTTTATGTGTACTCAAAGCTTTAGGAGTTCGTAGAGTGGATCGTGTACGTTCTACTAGATCTGAGTTTAATATCAATTCGAATATTGTATCTGCAGGGTATCTTCACTGGTAAATGTGGAACCGACTTGGACCATGGTGTACTTGTGGTTGGCTACGGGACCGAAGCTGGCAAGGATTACTGGCTAGTGAGGAACTCTTGGGGTACAGATTGGGGGGAAGAAGGCTACATAAGGTTGGAACGCAACGCAAAAGAGAAAACTGGTAAATGCGGAATTGCAATGGAGGCAGCGTACCCAATCAAGAACGGTCAGAAACCACCTAACCAAGCTGGTCCATCAAATCCATCTCCAGTCACATCCCAACAGGTTTCTGATCAATAAATACTAGCTAGACTTCCCCTCAAAGTACCACTTGTTTCTATTTCTATGTCTGAACACTACTTTTGTCAATTATATAGTTGAAGGAAGAATCTCAACCAACTTCTGAACCAGATTCATGCAAGAATATAATCAGGATTCTGAGTATCGATGGGGGTGGTGTACGAGGAATCATTCCAAGTGTGATTCTAGAGTTTCTGGAAGCCGAACTACAGGTACATCTTAATTACTAGTTTAGTTACTTACGACTTTTGAGTTTTATTTGAGAACTACCATAAGAATATTGTTATAATAATTAAGAACTTACTTAAATTGGACAGATATTAGGCGGTGAGAACGTCAGACTTGCGGATTACTTTGATGTAATTTCAGGTACAAGTACCGGTGGTCTTGTAACGGCTATGTTAACCACTCCAAATGATGAGGGCCGTCCACTGTTTGCGGCTAAGGATATTAAAAAGTTTTATCTTGAACATTGTCCTAAAATATTTCCACATGGCAGGTACATATTATTAGTAACAAAAACAGTATGTTAAAATTTTACTTTTATTGACAATAGTTCACATTGTGAATGCCATGCTTTCTGATGAAATATTCATTCAAGTATGTTTTCAAGAACCCTGACTGTGCTTGAGCTTTTAAAAAATACCCATCATGGAATAATTGTTGGCTTGTCGCCAATGAGTTCCTTCTTGTACGATTTCAAAAATTTTAAGTATCCTTTTAATTGCTTAAAAGTATGTATATCTTGATGCTATACGCGATACTACTATTGTGTCCATCTCACTAATGAGTGGCTTTCTTGTGGTGATGAAAAATCAAAAAACTTTAGGTGCCTCTAAATCTGTATTTTTAGACACAATATGCAGCAATACTCGATTGGCTTGGGCTGCAAACATTTTCAAGGCTCTTCAAGGACCAAAACATGATGGTGTACACCTACATAGAATTATTGAAGAAATATTACAAGATAAGCGACTCCATGAAACATTAACGAATGTTGTTATTCCAACATATGACATAAAAATGATGAAGCCTGTGATCTTCTCAAGCTATCAGGTACGGAATCTAACCATTGATTATACAATCGATGGTTTTCAAATGCCAAATTGTTAAAGGTCGTAACTGTGAAAACGGGGAGCTGAATATCTAAAAAGAACATGTACGACAACTCTAACATACTAATATTTGTAATTGTTTTATCAGTTAAAGATGATGCCAGACCTTGACGCAAAGTTATCTGATATATGTATTGGGACATCAGCAGCTCCAATTTATCTTCCTTCACATGCGTTCCAAATCAAAGATTCTGATGGAAAAGTACTTGGAGAATTCAATCTTATCGATGGTGGAATAGTCGCAAACAATCCGGTTTGTATCTTTTACTATAAAGAGTCATATAGTATTATCAATGTAGTAGGAAATTACCATGTGTGTCTTAATTAGAACATTATAAAAAAGTAACATAAGAAAATGTGTTAACTGATTTCTTCACAGCATGTAGTTAGCTCAAAACGAAATTACTAATCTATGTGGTTTATGTAGGCGAATGATATACATTTATTTTGTGTAGACTAAATTGGCAATAAATGAAGTAATTATGGAGATATCTAGAGTTCCGATAGAGTCGAAGAAACATGGCAGGTATTTGGTTTTGTCGTTGGGGACAGGTTCATCAAAATCTCAAGAAAAGTATGATGCTGCAAAGTCCTCTAGGTGGGGTGTTTTAGGGTGGTTTTACAAAAGTGGCACTAGTCCCTTGTTCGATTCTTTTACTTGTTCTGAAAGTGCAAAGACCGAACATGATGTCTTAACCTTCTTTCGAGGCTATCATCCAAATGATTATTATATACGGATTCAGGTATTTTTGCATTTCGTTTCAACACTAACTAGATTTTACATAGCTCAATTACTAAAGATCTCGTGATCAAGAAGATAATGTAAAACTGTTGACTCAACTGAATCGCATCAAATTTAACACTTTCGGTCAAAATTCAAGAAACCAACCAAATTGAGTCATATTTCAGGATGATACTTTGAACGACGATACATCTACCATGGATTTGGCTACTGTAGAAAACTTGGAGAATCTCGTCAAAGTGGCCCAGCAGTTGTTGAAAAAACTGGTAGACAAAGTGAATTTAGGCGAGGGCGTATCAGAGTCTGACAATGACATTACCAACGAGATGGCTTTAAAGAGGTATATCTTAATTTCTGTTTTTTCATCAAATTACTCTATTATTATACTTATCTTAGGAAGAAAAAAACAGACTCTCTATATGTTTTGTTAAATACTACAGGGTTGCAAAAATACTACACAATTCACACTGCACAAAGAGTGGAGCTGCCGAGATGTAGATTTGTTGATGAAGGAATTATCTTGGCCTTTTGTTTTCAGGATACTTGTTTTTTGTATTTGCAGTGTCTGTTTTGTTATGTAAAGACCATTTATTTCAATTCATTGTTTCGAAAAATATATATGGAACCTTGACGTTGTTCAAAGGCTAGAAAACAGCGTTTTTATTGTTTTCCTACGTCTTAGGACGGGAATCTGGTACGATTTTCTTAATAATAGAGTAACTCAAACTTATCATGATGTGTTTAATGTTTATAGCATAGTCAGTCTTTGGTTAAAGGTATTGTTTCTGCCTAGCATTTGGTTACCTAATCATCCTTGGTTTATATTTTAAAAAAGTCGTACTTCTGCCTAGCATAATAAAACCTTATACTTGCTTATGCTATACCTGTAAGTGTCAAAAAATTTTACTGCATACTGATTATTTGGGTACTAATTTTAATTTATATGACTTATATCTAAAGAATTCGTAGTTATTTTGTTGAGTTGAAGGTTGATAATTATATATAAATACAGTATTTTATTAAACTCAAAGGCCTATTTTTACTTTTTACTATACATTCTACGGGATCTTCAACTATCATTAATGTAGCATGCATACTCTCTTCAGCTATCAAGATGTAGCCCATGAACCAAAAGAAGCATGGTTTTGATAACCGGTTTTAATGTTGACTTGGTGGAGGCTCCGGGTCCGGTTCGACCGGTTGAACCGCCGGGTCAACCGGTTTGAATACTAGAGGGACTAAATTATTAGAGATCGGTACAAGAAGGGGTGTATATGTATAATTCATTGTATTTCACTTTCCAAGATCACAGATATCAAAGGTGGCTCTGACTTTCTCTCTCACACTATGAGTGTGTTTGGCAACAACGGGCTGGAGCTAGGGCTGAAGCTGGAGCTTGGGGCTGGAGCTTGTGGCTGGAGTTGGGGCTGGAGTTGGGGCTTGGGCTTGGGCTTCTATTCAAAAGCCACTTCAAAAAGCTTCTAGTTTAAGGCTTCTTGGGGCTTATTTTTTCAAGAAGCCCCATTTTTATTTTGTTTCCAAACAAGGCTTATGGGCTGGGGTTTAAAAAAAGTAGAAGCTCAAGCCCCTAAAAGCCCTCAAAAGCCCCATGTCAAACACACCCTACATAGTTTTTGTACCTTTTAAACTTAAGTGAAAAGAATTTGAAATGTTTGCACTTATCTTCATTGATATTTTTATTATTTGTTTTTCATATTGTGTTAATTGTTTGATAAAGACTCTAACTCCCACAAATGGCTCACGAACGGAGATCAGAAGTGGTGGTTGGAGATCGGAAGTGACTGGTGGTTACAGAACGGTGGTGGCCGGAGTTCGGAAGGTTGGGGTCTGTTAGTTCTATACTCGGACTTCTTTACCCGAATCAAATCAGGCAAAACCCCGACTAACTTCGTCTTGGACTTCTTTACTACCACCGTTGTAGTTCCATTTCGGACCTTTTGCTTCGAATTCAACGATTGACAAATGCGGAAATTGAGTTAATCGTTTGGAACGTGAACGAATCAAAATCGAAATGCGAAATGTAAATAAAAGATGTATTCTTTTATTTATTTGTCAATGAAGTTTATAATGTTAGCTTCCTCTCTCTCAACACTCTCTAGATTTATCAATGAAGAACAACTAACTAAAACTGAAACTCAGAACTCTATATATATACAGTACTGCGAAACTTCTACTGTTGCGAAACTCCTACTGCAAAACTCATTCTGAGTTTCGCAACATGCGAAACTTGAACTAAATTTCGCACTAAAACAAAGTTTCACAAATCACAGAGTTTCGCAGTTCATAATCAATCGAAGCTAGATAATCTATACAAGCTTTTGTCACAAGATGTTGATTTTGCATCAACAAACTCCCTCTTGACAATAGGTTGTATAAGTCTTCAAGTTGTTGTCACAAAATGTTGATATTGCATCAACAAACTCCCTCTTGACAATAACTTGTATAAGTCTTCGAATCTTCAATTTTATCCTTAATGTCGAGACTTTAGCTTGATTTTATGAGCTTGATGAGAGAGATTCCAGTATCCATCCTTCACAAAATCTGACTGTTCATTATTCTAATAATTATTAGAATAATTCTTGAATTTCAAAATTACTCCCCCTGAACAGCAGATTTGCAGACATCCAAAATCACGTAAAACTCAATCAAACACTTGAAATTCGGCTCCAAACTGCTCAGAATCAGTGCAGTAATGTTAAATTGGTCTAAATTCACAAAATTTATCGTGAATTTCTTGCGAATTTATTCAAACAACCGTGGGGTTCAAACCGAAGCAAAAACCAAAGAATTTCTCGATCAATTCACGTTCTAATTCTCTTCAAAGAGCCGTTCCTACTCTGATACCACTTGTAGTTCCATTTCGGACCTTTTGCTTCGAATTCAACGATTAACAAATGCGGAAAACAAGTTAATCGTTTAGTACGTGAACGAATCGAAATCGAATACGAAAATGTAAATAAAAGTTTGGTACTTTTATTTATTTAACAATGAAGTTTACAATATTAGCTTACTCTCTCTCAAACAAACTCTCTGGATATAACAATGAAGAACCATAACACAAAACTGAAACTCAATACTCTATATATATACAGTACTGTGAAACTTAGAGACCTGCGAAACTTGATATACCTGCGAAATTTGAGTTTCGCTATTGCGAAACTCATTCTGAGTTTCGCAACATGCGAAACTCATTCTGAGTTTCGCAACATGCGAAACTTAGACTAAGTTTCGCACTAAAACAAAGTTTTGCAATTCCCAGAGTTTCGCAATTTGCAATCAATCGAAGCTAAGTATAAGTCTTCAAGTTGTTGTCACAAAATGTTGATTTTGCATCAACAAACTCCCTCTTGACAATAACTTGTATATGTCTTTGAATCTTCAACTTTATCTTGATTGTCGAGACTTTAGCTTGATTGATGAGCTTGATGAGAGAGAGAGAGAGAGAATTCTTCCAGCATCCATCCTTTACAAAATCTGACTATTCATCATTCTAATAATTATTAGAATAAATCTTGAATTTCAAAATTACTCCCCTGAACAAATTATTGTCAATCAAGCTAAAGTCTCGACAATCAAGATAAAGTTGAAGATTCGAAGACATATACAAGTTATTGTCAAGAGGGGGTTTGTTGATGCAATATCAACATTTTGTGACAACAACTTGAAGACTTATACAAGCTATTGTCAAGAGGGAGTTTGTTGATGCAAAATCAATATCTTGTGACAAAAGTTTGTATAGATTATCTAGCTTCGATTGATTATGAACTGCGAAACTCTGTGATTTGCAACCGTCGCCAACACTACCGCCTCCATCACCACGCCACCATCACCGCTACCACTAAAACCACCACCACCGACGCCCGGCACATGAACTTGAAAAAGTAAAAAAGTAATCAAAACCGGTTTTTAACGTTTCCGGTCCGGTCCGACTGCGATCCGACCGCAAAACCGGCGGTTCTATCCGATCCGTTATTTCTCCAAAAACCGGTTTTATATGAGCCGGAAACCTTCCTGGAGCCGGTTTGACCGGTCCGACCGCCCGGTTCGAACCGGTTTTTAAAACATTTAAAAGAAGTAACTCAATTTCTTTTCATACAGTGTTAGTGTTATTTGTAGCATACTCTCTTCGACTATTATTTTGATCTGTAATCATCAATTGAGGTGTGTATTGCCTAGTTATGGCGCTTTAATCAAGGGTTAAAATTCTTGATTCGTTCGGAAAGTGACACGGAAATAATGAATTTGAGTTGAGATTCTTAACCGGTCAAGTTGTTTAAACTTGCAGGTCGGTTTGAGTCAAGATTTGGGTTAATGAGGTGAGTACCGTAAAACTATAAAACTTTTTATTATCTTTATAAATTGCAACTCCTCAACTCAAAATCAATCAGTGAATGTTAATCAACCGTCAACTTGAAATTAAACCATCAAATTTGACATGTTGGATCCAATATTATTATATTCACGTGTCAACTCAAAATCAACTCACGAACTATCTAGCTAGCAAAACTTTATTCATTTGACATGAAATAAGCCGAAATTAACATGTCGACCTACCAACCAATAATCAACTCGATAACCTATCAACCCGTTATACTTGTTTACTTAAACAATATCTATATGTCAAATCCGAATCGAATACATTATTTTACCCAATGAACAACCCCTTTTGTCAAGTTCGAATTGGATCGTTTGACTGGTCGACCCGAGCCAATCCAATCCGCATCGCTCACC
This sequence comes from Gnaphalium uliginosum, assembly GCA_963930675.1. Taxonomy (NCBI): domain Eukaryota; kingdom Viridiplantae; phylum Streptophyta; class Magnoliopsida; order Asterales; family Asteraceae; genus Gnaphalium; species Gnaphalium uliginosum. The sequence goes on along the minus strand of OZ005684.1, from coordinate 39,266,252 downwards.
GTTGTTTTAACCGGATCAACATCCTATTCTGACAGTTTAATAAGTCATTTTTTGTTTATTTACTTTTTCTCATTAAATTATTAATTTTTTTTTTCCATTTTTCATCAATAAATAATGTCTTAAAAGAATATGCCGTTAGAAACCGACTCCGCCAGTACCTCTGTACAACCACCGTCTATGTGCCGCCATCTCATCTCCCAGTTTCCCGCAAATACCCCTTTTCTTTCCTTCTCCGATTATAATGCTCCGTCGTATCATCACCATCAGCCGCCACCGCCGTCATCTACTCACTACTTCCTCTCGCCGCTTCTCTTCTACTAATCATCATTCCGATCACAATATAACCAATTATCCCCAAAACACCCTTCCATCACCACCACAACAACAACTCAAAAACTTCAACCAGTTATCCCCAAATTACCCTAACAATTATCACTCTAGTCTCCCTCGCACTTCACGTTTCACTCTAACCGCTTCCGTACTTTCCGTTACCGCACTGCTTGCGTCATCCTACGTCATCTATAATAACGATAATGAAATTACAGTTGACCGGTCAAAGGAGACGGTTAAGAGAGTGATGAATACAATGAAACAAACAGGAATTGCAGCAACCGTGTTATGGAAGTCGTTGCGGTCCGTATTAAGTTCGGCGAATCATGAAGTTAGGTTAGGGTTTGAAGTTAGGGTTGCCGCGTTATTGGCCGATATTGTTGCGGCGAATGAGAATCGAAGGGCAGCGATTGTTGGTGCTGGTGGTGGCGTTGTGGTGGACTGGTTGTTGGAGTCTGTGGCGTTGAGTGGTGGTGGTAGTTATGGAACGCAGGCAGAATCGGCTAGGGCATTGGCATATTTGATTGCGGATCCGAATGTGTGTGAGGTTGTTTTAGGGAGACCGAATGCGATTCCGAATCTTCTTAGGTTTATCTACTTTGCTCAACCTCATCAATCCAAAAAGGTATATAAATACATTTATACATACATATATAATATAATAATGTGACTGAAATGTGGCTATATGCGCTTGCTACTTATGCTTAGGGGTGTGTTGATGCGGTATCAGAATTGTTGGTTTTCATTGAGGAATTCCTGGTAGATGAGACTTACTTACGTGGCACTTGTGCAAATTACACTTCGTTTTAACTTTAAACTGATTGATAGCCCTGATAAAGTGTTGGGAGATATGGGTGTTTAACTGCAGATGGTGGGTATGATATATCTAGTAAACGTTGTCGGGTTGTTATATAAACAATTCGAGAAGATGCTAGAAAATTTATGCTTAAGGGGTTTGTGAGTTTACTTAAACGAAAGTGCTTATTTTCTACTAAGATAAGCTAAAACACAGTTATATCCAAATACATGAAAGTGTGTTTTACCTTTTGGAAAAGGCAATTAGCCATATGCACTTGAAATATGCAATCCCGAATACCCTCTTAGTCATTGAAGTGTTAATAAAGAATACTATTTTGTAGGTTCTTTTTGGTTAGTCAAACTGTTGATTCTTTCGTATTCTAGGGTTTGTTTGTTATTTTAAGACAAATACAGTTTGATCTGTGAGCGTTCTAATGGATTGTTTTGATTATACTTCTTTCTTAAGTTAGGTTGTTTATTCAATTAGAAAATACTTGCTGTTAAGATATGCCTAGCTGCTTAGTTATTCTACAAAAAGGCTACATGTATTAACAAGTTAATGTTTTAGTTAAGCTCTTTACTGCTTTATGTGATAGTCTACCCAAAAATAATTTTTTATCATATTGATATAGCATTTTCGTGAAAGCAGCAACCAAGGCGCAGTTCATTCGATTATTCCGATCCTTCAAACGGTAGAAGCATGCTTGTTGCAGCAATAATGGATATCGTCACTTCCAATTGTGACAATGTGGACAAAATACGGTTCAAGCCCATGCTGTCTGGTACAGCAGCAATGCGGGATATCGCAGCTGCTCTTCAGGTTGTTGAAGAAGGCGGCATGCACATGGATGAGCCGCCTGATAGTCAAGAAGATGATGATGATGGTGGAACCGGATTGAAGGGCATTGGAATTAAAGTTCTTGGTGGTACTACCGTTGTGGGTCTTTCAAGAAGTAATAGCTCAATGGAGTTTGAGGAATCTTTTAAATTTACCCCAAAAATTCTTCCATTTAACAAATTAAATGATAAGTCTCCAGCTGTCATCCCTGGACTGTGGGACGATTTGCATTCTCAACATGTTGCTGTACCTTTTGCTGCATGGGCCTTAGCTAATTGGGCAATGTCATCAGATGTGAATAGATCACATATCCAAGAACTTGACCGAGACGGGCATGCTGTCATGTCGGCTTTAGTTGCTCCGGAGAGATCTGTGAAATGGCACGGGAGTTTAGTTGCTCGGTTATTATTAGAAGATCGAAGTCTTCCCATGAATGATTTCGTTTCTGATTGGAGTTCTACCCTTCTTACGACAATATCTCAAGCAAGCAAAACCAATGATATTTCCTTGACTCGGGTCGCTCTATCTGCATTTCTGGTATCTATTGAGAGGTCCCCAGGGGCTCAAAGGGTAGTTATGGACAAAGGTCTTCGTTTAATGAGGGAAACTGCTAAACGAACAATGGATCACACGTCTGTACAAGAAGCATTGGCAAAAGGTTTGGAAACACTTTGTTCAGGGGATATGCGCTTGTCTCTTGAGGAAGGACAAAAGTGGTCTTGCGTTTTACTTCCGTGGGTATTTAAAAAGACTTCATCTGATGCCATCAGATCTTCTGCCATAACTATACTTTCTCGTATTTGTGAAGATTATGGACCATCTTCCATACCCATCTCTCAAGGGTGGTTAGCTATTATGCTCTCTGACATTCTGAAATCAAGAAAGTTATCCCTTAAAGGGACTGCTCAGCCTAGGGACAAAGTGAAGGTTTGTAACTCCATTGTACATTTCAGATTGAGTTGGCAGAAGGAACGTGTTGACATGAAATACTTAATGTTTAATTTTTTAATAAATGGAGTTTTTGGAATACGATTGAAAACTCTTAGTTATCTCAATAATAATCTTATGTTTTGGATAAAATGTATTAGGAGGTGGTATGCAAAAAAAATTGTGGGAGACTTTCGACCCATAATAATCTTATGTTTTGGTTAAAATGTTTGAGGAGGTTGTATGCAATAAAAATAGTGGGCGACTTTCAACCCCTTATCTTTATAGCTAAGCTTTTTTGTTAAACCCATTTGACTTGGCAGAGAGAAAGCACAACCCTAATTGGGCTCATACGTAGATGGGTTGGATTGCCACCTCTAGTAGTTCATTGTTAGCTATAGCTATGTATTGCTTCAACTTCTGTTACGGTAATTTATGAAAATACCTAATTCTTGCAGACTCAAATCGATCAGTCAAATATAGTATTTGGCACACAAAGTGTCAACCAGTTGGCTATTGCTGTGTCTAATTTGGCTGTAAATCAGCTGGGAACAGATTCTATCACTGGCGATTTATCTGCCTTGGCAGATTTTCTCTCCCTCGAACCCTTTATTGGAACATACAAAAATATTAAGAAAGACAATTTGCCAAAAGTGAATGCTGCAGATTCTGCACTGGCAACTCTGAAGGGGATCAAAGCTATGACGGAGATTTGCAGTGATGATCCATTTTCTCAAAATCGAATAGTTGATTATGGTGTACTTGCATTGTTGCGCCGGTTTCTATTAAGAGACGACTATGAGAAGTTAGCAGCCATCCAAGCATATGATGCATCAAGAGACATGGAAGCCAGGGACCACCCTGTAACTGCAGGTGTTCATGGTGAGTCCTCCGCTCCTGATGCTCGTGACCCATCTAGTGTCCGGATTCCACCTGCCGCTCATGTCCGTAGGCACGCAGCTCGATTGTTAACAGTACTCTCTGTTCATCCAAGAGTTAAAAAGTTGATACGAGATGATAAAGTATGGTGTAATTGGCTTGAGGAATGTGCAAATGGAAAGATCCCGGGAAACAATGACCTCAAAACTCAAAGCTATGCTAGAGCAACATTGTTAAATGTCTTCTGCGATGATGATGATTCCGGAGATCATGTAAACAATGGCCGTCCGGATGGCACAAGTAAAAATCATAATTGTGCTCGTTATACTGAGATGATATTTTTGATAAACCCGGACATGCCTCACTGGGATTGTTCTGAAAAGGGAAGGCCTAGATCAGCTGGGAAGGAAAATCGAATTGATCTCGATGAAGACAATGTCCCCGATTCTAACAATGAATCAGAGATCCACTCGGGAGATCCTTCACTTGATGTTATATTTGTTCATGGTCTGCGTGGTGGACCGTTTAAGACGTGGCGGTTATCTGAGTGTAAGTCGTCATCTAAATCTGGGCTTGTGGAAAAGATTGATGAAGAGGCAGGAAAACAAGGAACATTTTGGCCTGGGGAGTGGCTTTCAGCTGACTTCCCTCATGCTCGTTTGTTTAGTCTTAAGTACAAGGTCCGTGATCATGGGTTTAAATTAATTTTACCTCTTGTAACCAACATGATTATAAACTGACTATTGAGTGTTGACTAATGAACTTTTGCAGACAAATCTTACACAGTGGTCCGGATCAAGCCTGCCTCTCCAGGTTTGTGTTCTTGCTGTTGCATCTTGAATAAATATTACTTTTTTCATGGGTTGTTGGTATAGGTGAAATTGGCTTTTATAGTTATGAATGATTGAATGGTCAATTTGGGTTGTCTGATATTTCAAATGGGTCATATGGGTTGAATCAGAAAGCTTAACTTAAAGTGGAGCAGGCTGGTCAAATAGGTTGGAGGTTGCTGAATGTGTATTATCAAGGCGTACAACACCCTGTATCGATTTATTTAAAGATATACGGAGTAGATTATTGTTCTAACTTCTAACATAGTGATTTTTGCATTTTTAATCAGTGTGTTAGTTTTTTATTCAAATTAAAAAATAAAAATTTAGAAGAAGTGTTTGTGTCTACCCAACCTGATTGACATTTACTAAAACTAACCTGCTTCAACCCAAACTTTTTTTACCTTTTACCTGACGTGCCCACGTTGCCACTTCATGTTGTTGGTTCCAATTTAATGGGTTTTATATCCGGCATTTGGATTGTGCAGGAAGTTAGTTCCATGCTGTTGGAAAAGCTTATTGCCGCACGCATTGGAGATCGGCCAGTTGTATTTGTTACTCATAGGTTTGTTTAAGTTTTGTTATTTTCTTTTTACCTTACTCTCAGTGGCATTGTTTAAAAATCAAAATATTCATGGATGAAATCAAGTCAAGTTACAATAAGATTGTATTCAATAGCAGTTTGTCATTGGCCTACTTGACGCTCTTGGTTTTAAACAGGAGAACTAAATAATAATTCCAAACACATGTTGTAGGAGATATAAGTACACAATTTCTAAAATCTCTATGTTCGTAAGATTTGAATTATCCATGAAATAAAGGGTCTCATGTTTTGCAGTATGGGGGGATTGGTTGTGAAGCAGATGCTTCATCAGGCAAGTGCGCAAAATAGAGGCAATCTTGTCAGAAACACCGTTGGCGTGGTATGTTTCAGTGAAGGAAGATTGTAGATGTTTCATTTAAACTATCAGTTCTAATCCATTTACATTAGTACTTATTTCTCCTTGGTTTTAGGTATTCTACAGCTGCCCACACTTCGGTAGCAAACTTGCAGATATGCCCTGGCGAATGGGTTATGTGTTTCGCCCTGCACCATCGGTTAGCATCTTTATTTTTGTTATCCACTTGAGGTGGCGATCTAAACCGATTCGTATAAGAACGGGTTGATACTGGGTGTATTTATTTATAACGGGTTTAAACTGGTAATATAGATAACTGTTTATCATGGAAGCGAATGGGTCAAACACTTATTGATATATATTTGATTTAATCATCTATAAAATTCAATAGTACATTTAGTTATCTAAAAAATAGAAACAGGGTGTTGGCACAGCAGCACAAGCCAACCTTTTTTGGCCCCATTTCATTTTGACCCATTACTCAACCTGCCAATCCTTTCCATCTTTTCACCTCTTTATTCTCCCTATCAGTAGGTGTAAGATCCCTTCCGCTTGAATATTTTTGAAACTGATCATAACGACCTACTTGTATTAAATAATTCGTCTCATTCTTTGTCAGATAGGAGAGTTGAGAAGTGGTTCTACGAGATTAGTGGAGCTTAATGACTTTCTTCATGATCTGCATAAAAAAGGATCTCTTGATGTTCTCAGTTTTTGTGAGGTAGTATCATAAGTTTCATCATCTTCTTTTTACCTTTTTAGTATGCAAGCTGCTTGCGTGCAAACGTGGATGCACGTGTCTATTGTTGCTTAGGAGACTAATTGGCTAATGACATGTTTTGCAGACTAAAGTAACTCCAATAGTTGAAGGCTACGGAGGATGGGCTTTTCGAATGGAAATAGTTCCAATTGAATCTGCATATCCTGGATATGGCGAACTTGTTGTAAGTTTTCAATTCTAAAGTTTACTACTTAAATATTCCTATATCATTCACCCATGCATAAGTTTTTGTTCGTAGTGACTAAAGGGGGCAAGACGGGTGGGTTGGGTAACATTTTGAAATAACTTCAGGTTTAAACTGGTCTATTTTATTTGGGTCATAGTGGTCCGTGTCTGGTTAGGTTGACCTATAAACATTTTATGTCCATTACTTTTTGTAAATAGTTAAATATGGCTACATAAACAGTATACTTACTATACTTATCCTAACCTTTGAATAAAATTATATAGGCAGTTTTTGCGTAACAAGTGAACTTTGGGCAACTCTTAACTCATATGACATGTTCCGTTTTGAGATAAACTTAACCCAAATTGGCCCGTATGTAAATAAATATATTCAAAATTACAAGCGTCACTTATCGTATAACCAGAATTTTGATATGTATGTTTGCATGCATTGTTGTATGTACATTATGAGCTATATAAACCAAGAACAGCTAAAGCATGCAAGCGTCGTCTTGTCACATTTATGGTGTATTGGTGTTCACATGATATTTAAAACAATGATTGATTGTTGTTACATATAGAAAGTGGTTACTAGCAAGTGACGTTGTAAGTTGTGCAGCTTCTGTGATACACATTGCCACATTGGCTTTAAAGAATGTATATAGAAGTAAAATCAAAACCAAACGCTTGTATATTCATCAAAAAGATTCTTACTTTGCACTGGTGTCTGACATTTGGCAGGTGTTGGAGTCAACTGATCACGTAAATTCATGCAAACCTATTAGCCGAACCGATCCTTCTTACAGTGAAACTTTGCAATTTTTGCACAAACTTAGGGCAGCACACCGATGAGGTTATTTTACTATAAGGATTAAGGTAGGGCACCCTATTGATATAAGTCATATAACCATGAGAACAAGTATGCAGCCAATCCTAGCCTTAAAGCTGTTTATATTGGTATACAGCTTGTGTGGCTGTTAGATGTTTCAAACAAGAGTGCAATATTACCAAGTTACCCCCATTTGGCACTGTTAATATTCGTTTTACAGATGCTGGGGGACATCAAGCGGTTAATACGAGGCTGTTGTATATAGGAGATAACAGTATACAAGTAACAAAACCAGCCACTAGTCATTCAATTGGGATTTTACCATCTGTAACTTCATTGTAAATCGATGATATCGATCCAAATTCTTTTATTTTGTTCTTATAGAAGTATAAGTATATAGTGAACGCTGTTAAATGTTACTGCAACAATTTCATTTATGGGTTAGCCTTCATGTGCTTCTATATATATATATTTACCTATATATATGAGGCTGTTATTTTCAATACAGAAAATGTCTACATAACATGACCAGTTGACCACTCCAATAATTAGTCAAGTCGTTCCAAAAGCATAGTCCACGTGAGTACGTGACCAAGTTGCCAACTAAATAAGTCGGGCTATCCATTTGTTTGATATGACATATATATATTATGGTATATGAATGAATGAATATACTTTGAATAATGGTTAGATATATACAATATATATTATATATTATATTATTGGGAGTCAATTAATGTTGGTCGTAACATTGTAAGATTTTTATTACCGGTGAAAAGTAAGCATGTGTTGGAAAGTTACCTAAAAACAATATATCTATTTTTCACAAATGGAAATGAAAATTGGTATACCAATAATTTTCAGGGAACACTAAGTTATGTCATACTAGTAGTATAACAAATTTAGATATTTGAAAAACGATAATACCATGCAATGAAGCAGTACCATATATATATGTACAAACTTATATAGTATAATTTGATGAGATGTTAATCAATATTTTCAACCTTAACCGCTATCCTTCAATTGGAAGAATTTCCTAGTCCTCCATTATATACGTAAGAAGCGGTTCTAATTTACGGTTATAGATAATAATAGCGACGAGAAAGACGAAAATGGAGTGGTGATTAAGGTATGGATTTGTCTAACATGTGTTATAACCCTTAAGGCACATACGTTTAGCTTCATTTAATACACTAAAAATTTCTGGAAACATTCATATATGAATTTAATTATCGTTTTCTTCACTTGCTCACAAGCCTCCTCATACAGAGCTGCGCCCCTTTAATATTAAGCTAGTTTCAAAATCGTCAGAGCCCTCTACTCTTTAATTTTCTATTAATAGATATATATTACTCCCTCCGTCCCAAATTATTTGTCACCAGTTTGAAAACACACTTCTTAAGAAAGTTAGACAATTATTTTGAGACAAATATAAATAGTAAGATGGACAAATAATTTGGGACGGAGAAAGTAATTGCATTTTGTGATATTCATGACATACCTTTATGATAATTAATAAATAAAAGGCCTTAATAATATTTGAGTATTAATTATTAATTATTAATTACAATATGACAACGTATTTAATAAGTTCTTTAAAAAATTGTAAAAGTAAGTAACATAGTTTAATGATATGTGAATTAGTTGTAATAAATAAATTTCAATTATGGTTAACTTTAAATTTTTGTGTAGTTATACTACTCTAATATTTAATGTAACTGAGTTATCACATATAAGAAGAATGAGGTTCAAATGGTAGTGATAGGAGAAATCAATTTCAGTCACTGAATTTCATCGAACTCAATTTTCTTCTACGTTTTTAAAAGTTTAATATCTCAAAAATGGCAAGTCCAAAAATTATAAAAAATATACCATAAAATTCAGCGTTTTTTTTCTCTTCGATTAGACATGTCACATTTTATACTTTTGACGATTTTTCTTTAACGAGTTTTAAAAATTGTACAATATACTATCACATGTGATAGTATCACATGCGATGCTCGTTGGTATGTGATACTGTGTAGTATCACATGGGATAGTCGTTTACAATACCCACCAAAAAATGAAAAAAAAAAAATTCGTCGAAATTATATCATGTGAGATATCTAATCGAAGAGAAAAAAACGCTGAGTTTTATAGTGCAGTTGTTATAAAGCCGTTTTTAAGATATTTAATTTTTAAAAAGATAAGAAAAAATGAATTTTGTTACACATGACGTATTTTGATTGATTTTTTCATTCTCACTAAATGTTATAGTACTAATCTCACTGGTTATATAGTTATCAAATAAACATATTACAAAGAAGGGTAATCTACCAAAATGGCATCTTCATGTAGTAAGATATTAAGGTTGAGATGCGAATAACTTATAATATTTTATTTTACTTTTTTCTTTTATCAAGCAGTCCAAGCTTGAAATTTTATTAGTAATCATAATCACTCCTCAAAATTGAATTCACAGGTTACAATAATAGTAACAACTCCAACTTGACAATGAATAATATAGAAAATGTATAAAGTTAACTCAAATTGCTGTCGAGGAGTTGAAATCAAATCCAAAGAAATCCGAAGAAAATAGAATTTACGCAGATGTGACATGACTCTATCAAAAGAAGAACAATCACGCATCAAAATATCACCTTAATAACGTATGGGTAATTCACATAAGTGAATCGTGCAACTGTTGAACTCCGTTGTGAAATAAGGTTTAAAGATGTCATTGAAGATAATAAACAAACCAAATTCTTTTCTTCTTAAAGATCCAGATCAGGTTGTATGACCAATGAAAAAAATAAAAAGAACTTAAGTAGATACCTCATATGAATGATTTTAGGATACCAAACATTGAACTTGTAACTAATCTTTTTCGTCGGTTTAACGTAAAGAAAAGTCACAAATCTTTCAAAAGAAAGAAGTGTACTCACAAAGGATATGAGAACTGACGGATGTGGTAATTGATCTCCACCATAAAAGGAGAGATAGAAGATCACAATGAATTCAGTAAGAAAATTAAAGTTTTTCGAGTTGTCATAACGTGATGACGTTATAGAGAGAACTTTTGGGCTTTTTTAATAATTTATATTGTGTTACTTGATTTATAATTCAACATTGTGTAGAAATTATGCACTAGTATGTGACAACGATCTATGTAATAGTTGCGTCTATAAAATGACAAGCTTCATTTGGACCATTTGTCATGGCCTATATATACATATCCACAATAAGCATTTTATACCAATACACCTCTCACCTTCAATTATCGCCGAGTATCGTATAATGCCATTCAACATGAAATCTTTTGCATTACTTATACTACTATTAGTTTCATTCTTTTTCGCTACAACTCAAGGAAGATCACCAAGAATTAAGAATATCGCGATGAGTATCGAGACACCAACCAAACGCCAACTTGATGTGGGAGTTGGAAGCAAAGGTCGTGTCCTAATAGAGAACGATCATAGAGAAATTTCATCAGTGAAGAAGTTTTTCCGCACTACAACTCCCGGGCATAGCCCTGGCGCTGGTCATTGATGCATCTAAGTTTCTTGTCACAATTTTAGACTCGCGACCTATATAATCAAATGTTTATTGATGTTCATGATTAATATAAGGGTTGTAACTATAATATGTGAGTCACATACAAATGTCTGTATTTTCTTAGTATTTTTCGATTTTTAATAAATAATACCAAAGAAAGTATAATATTTCAAATTCTAGTAAATTGCTTAATATATCAGTTTACGTTTCACCACAATAATTGATAAGTGCAATAAGCATAAGCAATGTATATATGATAGGATATCAAGACATATAAAAAGAAAAACAGAGCAAGTTACAATAGATGTATAATTTATGTAGATCTATACACACGTTTTAATTTAATTAATAAAAAGCTTTTCAATAAACTAAATGAGATAAATTTAAATGGAAAATGCTTAAATTGTTAGTCTCGTGCACTATAAAAATACCATTCGCTAGAAATCATTTTGGACTTTATTTTCCAAATAAAAATTAAATCAAAAACACTTAAATTTTAAAATGTTTTTATTATACACAATGTGTTATAGTTTCTAAACCTTCTATATAAGATTATATTTATATCTATAATCGCTTTTATGTAGTGGTTTGGTATACAACAAACAACAAGTAGTCAATATAAGAAAATGTCAATTTTCATTAAGCTGCATAATTGATAAGGGTCGTGCACAACTTAATTTATGGGACCACTCCTAAATGGCTTGAAACCTGAGCTTTTGACTTGTTTCGTCTCAATATCAAAAACCCAAATTAGACATGCACTAAACCTTTTCGTCGCAGTTTTAAATCGTCTCCAATAAGATTTGTACCCATAACGTATTGGTTGACGAGTTCCTCATAAATCGTGCTAATAACATTACTTTAAAACTTTTTCCTTATCGAAAAGTATTCTAAATTTGTTTGATTCGATCTACAAAAATTGTGAGCAAGAGGTGAATTCGAATGTCTATTGACAACACCATAGTAATATAACAACCAACATAAGAATGCATGTAAAGTTTGAATTCAAACCTTTTTAACAACAATATTACAAGCATAATGATGCAACTACAACAACGAATAAAGGTTAAAATTACATGCTCAAATAATGTATTTGATCCTTAAAAGTCAACTAAATAAAGAAGAAATGTGCAACTGATGTATGTAATAACTCTCATTATGAATTTATGATAATGATTTATGATAACTTTACTAAAAAGAATATTAAGAAAAAAGTTTAGGAAAAAGAAAGGAATAAGGAGCCAAAAGGAGCACGTGACAGGTGCATGGAGTGGGCCGTGGCCCGTGGCCCGTGCTAGAAGTGGCCCGAATCTCTCATCTTAATCTAAAATGTTTCCCATCAATTCACTTGATAGTTTATGGACTGATTGTGATACTTTATCCTCAATCTATGTAATTAGGTTAATGTTAGGGTCCTAATATTTTCATATTTTATGAACTATATATTATTTTGAGAGAAAATTACACAAGCCGTCGTTTAAGTTTGTTTCAAATTTTACTGACAGTTCTGTACAATTTTTAATTACACCTACCATCCTTTATTTTGAAACTTATTACGCAAAAAATTCTTTAGACCAACGACCGTTAACTATTAAAAAGGACCATATGTAATATTTTTTGAATTTTTTTATTCCTTTGAGTAAATTATAAATTATAAAACTAAGATACATTTTAAGTGCACTGAATATCATTTTCATCTTTCTCATTTAACTTGGCAAATTCATAAGCAAATTCTATTTATTCTCCACTTAAACATTAGTATGTTAAGTCCTCCACCCAAATTCACCACCGTTTTTCAACACCTAGCGACCCTCCATCACCCAATCATCTTATTTGGTCACGACTTTGGTAGCCACCTTCTCTTATCTTTTGCATTCATTCCATACTTGAAAAATATCTCAAATGAAAACCCAATCATCTTTGAGTGGTAAAAGATGTTGATGGATTTGGGTGGTGGACTATAAAATATGATGTTTAAGTGGTTAAGGAGATCGAATTTGGTGATGAATTTAATAAGTGAAATGAGACAGATGAAAATGATGTTATGTGCACATAATGATGTATCTATACATATTTTAGATTTTATAATTTGTCATTTATATTCTACTCAAAGAAAAATAAATTAAAAGAATAAAAAATCACAAATAGTCCTTTTTAACGAATAATTAACGGTCGTTAGTTTTAAAGACTATTTAAGTAACCAGTTTCAAAATAAAGGATGATCGGTGTAACTAAAAATTGTAAAGGACTACCAGCGAAATTTGAAACAAACTTAAAGGATAATTTGTGTAAAACCGTTTTTATTGAACTTGCAAAAAGTAAATGACACTTACTTGGACCCTTTTTTCATATAAATATACTTGCAAAAATGCAGCTTTTCTTTTCTTTTGTTTTTGAATTGAATTCAAACTCAATCACTTTCTCTTAAAAGTCAAGCCTCACTATAACCTTGGTTAATTACCTCCGGTCATCATTGGTCGGCAGTAACCTTCCACATCGTTTCCCTTCGATCTCAATCTCAACTCAACTCGGTTAATTATCCACCACGAACATGCATCATAACTTTAGTAACGAATTAAGTTCATCTTGTAAGGCGCTCGATTTGGTCTATTTTCTTCGTTTCAATGGATATGTTGGTGTTTTGGGCATGATTTCAATACATATTCAATAGGTATTGTTGGGTATAAACTCAAGTCTCACATCTGAAATATAAAAAAACTAAAGTTTGTATATAAGTTTATGGCGTACTCCCTCTGTCACTATTTGGTTTTGGAGTAGAACTCATCTGAACAAATATTGAAATTTGAACGAGTTGGACGTATATATTAAGAAGGCTTATTGGTAGTCAAAATTGTACATACAAGATGTCATTTTTTTTAACAGCAAAATTTTATTAAAAACTAACAAGGAGCTAGAAAGGGATTACAAAAGGGAGTTACATAATAGAAAGCAATAAAGGATTACGTAGCCAATTGTTCCAAGAAATATTACATTTTTTATTCCGACTCGTAAACCATATGAATGAAGTTTCCACTATCTTGTCCATAAAACCAGTTCATTTGGGGGGATGTCGAGAGAAAATTGTTTCATTCCTGAACTTCCAGAGAGACCAAAAAACAACTCCAAGAATAGCCACAACAATCTCTTTGTTCTCTTTGGAAAAGTGTCTATGATCCAATTCTTCAGAACTTCTGTGATGGTTAAAGATGTAGGGAAATCCAAATCGAGCCATTGGAAAGTCTTTAGCCAAACGGAAGTAGCAAGAGAACATGTTCACAAAATGTGATCTGCCGTTTCAGGAGAAGACGTACAAACAAGGCATAAGATGTAACACCCTTCTCTTACAGATATTATAAAATATTATTAACTTCGGAAGCGTAGATCAAAACATAAATAACATTAATATTATTTACCAAAATGTACATAATTTTTTTTTTCAAACAAAATAACAACCAGGTGTTACATAATTTCAACTTTAGTTTTTATTGTCAAAAGACTCATATATCAGAGTTGCTAGCTGGTCAAACATTCATTCAATTTTAATCCTCCTGCCCGCCCCTATCAAACATGACCTGCAGGGATTAAAGTGGGGGATTAGCACAAAGCTAAGTGAATGAATACAAAACTAACAGTTTAAATTAGCATAACCATTTGTTTACATCAATAAATCGTAAACACAAATAGTCAAAGAGGATCGGTGGTTTTTGAGGAACCCTACTGCCGCGGTGGCCCTCAAGAAACGCTTATCACAATCTGTATTGGCCTATACAGAATATACCGATAACTTAGTATTACCATTTCACAATACAGGTTTTAATACAACACATGTACAAACCCTGTATTTGTAATCCTGTAATAATCAAGTCCAACAATCTGTTGACCTCTTTAGAAGCAACCAATGCCCGAAGGCCACATTGCACATAGATTCATAATCAGCAAATCAGACTAAACAGTCTATCAATTATATCTACATTTCTTGTTGCAACCAAACCGTTACAACCAAATCAAACTTGTGAGTTCCAGATCCACTCACCTGTCAATCTCAATCCAACAACTCAGTAGTCTTATATTACTGAGTCAGATAATGAGTTAGTAACTCATTTCATAATCATATAACATATTTAAACAAGCAGGTAAATTCCTGAAGTCTAAGAAAACAAACGTTCAATCCGAAGCGAAATCAGAAAGTCCCGAAACGAGGTTTAAAACTGAAAAATGCCATTTTCGACCTCAAGATGACCCCGAAAGGCCTAAAACTGCCTAGGCTCATAAAATAGAGCCTTGATTATTGGGTCGTTTTTGAGTGACCATGCGAATCTCGGCCCAATCCGAGTTAGTGAAATTTGTCACTCAGTCGCTACCCTGATCGCAGCCCAGCTCAGTTCGCTTCGCAGCAAACTCAGATCGCAGCCCAGCTCAGTTTGCAGGGTTCAGTTCGCGAATCTCAGTTCGCTTCGCAGCAAACTCAGTTCGCAGCCCAACTCGGTTCGCAGGAACTCAGTTCGCTTCGCAGCCAAGCACTGCGAACTGAGTTCATCTTCTGCAAACTTGCGAACCGAACTTGCTGTTACCAGGAAACCCGAACTTTCATCTTTCAAAACTCACAAATTCGACTTCCTAACATGCTAACAAGCTTTCTAACGACTTAAATACATCAAATATCATCATATAACATATTTCAAGCTTCTATTTCACAACAATTTTATGATTTGGCTAATTTTCATAAAAAATGAGTTTAAACACAGAATTACTCACAGAACGATGATGATGATAAAATGAAACTCGTTTCTGAATCAAGATGATGATATTACAGAAGATTATAATCTCACAGAAAGCTTTCTTCGGTTTTGGTTTTTCTCAATTTTGTTTCGGTTCGCAGGAAGTAGAAAATGTGTAGAAACTTTGAGAATGATACGGTATATGCATATGCATATATATATATATATATATATATATATATATAATCTAACCCAATACCAATACAATTTTAGTTCCTTTCTTAACCTATTGTCTGGAACCTAAAACCATTTTGCGAAACCAACTATTTTATTTTACCGTCAAGTTAATTAATTTAGAACAACGAATTATTTATTAGCCACAATAATTCATTTATCCATTTGACTAATATTATCACATAATCATAATAATACTAAATTATTCCTAACACATTAAATAATAAATTTAAGTTAGGAAATTACCCGAATAATACTAGGCCCTTAGGGTGGATGTTACATAAGATAGACTCAATCTCAACACCTTTGTTGCTTAAGTTCCATCTTGTGGGTAACCTGTTGCGGAGAGTACGCCAAATAAAGATATTAACTTTTTTCGGGATGTACCGACATCATCTTGTACGGGGTTGAGAATCCGGCAGAAGAAGGGAATCAATATGTTTTCGAGTAGTCTTGACAACAAACGTGTTTGATTTATCAAGCGTCCAAACTCATTCATCTTTTTCTTCGTTGAGCTGCACATTGTCAATAAAATTAAGAAGATTAGAAAGTTTAGTGGAAGTGATACCTCCACCAATTGGTCGAGACCAACTCCACGTCCACCCATCATTCCAACGATCCTGAACGAGACGGTCTTTATTTTCTTCAAGACGGAACAATCTTGGAAATTTGATACAAAAAGCTTGATCACCAATCCAGTTGTCCAACCAAAATTTGGTTGATATTCCATCCCCGACTTTCTTTTTCATAGAGTTGTAGGGAACGACATGTTGATCATGCAAACTGTAGGTGTCATTGAGGATTCTAGCCCAAACTCCATTCCCTCTAGCTGCATGACTATTTTCTGAAAATCCCCCATTACGGCCGTGGATTTCGGAGATGAGTTGGGACCATAATGCATTTGGGTTAGTAAAGAAACGTCACCGTCATTTTTGAATTAAAGCATGATTAAAGAGATAAGAATCCCTAAACCGAAACCACCATGAGTTTTAGCCGCCATAGCTACCTTCCAAGCCACCCATGTGATTTTTGCATTGGACCCATCCCCAAAAAAAACGAGCTCTAATAGACTCAAGGAGATTATTAATGCATTTGGGCATAGGAAACAATGAGAAGTAATATGTGCCTAGAGCACCAAGGACCGATGTTAGAAGAGTTGAGTGTCCACCTATGGAAAGCAAGGAAGCTTTCCATTTAGACAACCTGTTATTGAATCTTTCGACAAGTGTATCCCAACCCTTTTTCTTTGACATGGAATTCCGCGATCGACAGACCCAAGTATATGAAAGGTATGGTATTAGGTTTGCACCCAGTAAGCAAAGCGAGTTGTTGGACCTCCAAATATTGAACTCCGATGCCATATAAATTTGACTTTTGAAGATTAAGTCTTAAACCCGAGACACGGTAGAAACATTGGAGTAAGTGGACAATAGCAGTAACATTTGCCCGGGACCATTCGCTAAGAAAGATGGCGTCATCCGCAAAAAGAAGGTGCGATATTTGAAGAGTTCCAACCGTAGCACCTCTAAAAATCCCCACTGAGGTCGCGTCGTTTACAGCCACGTGCAATCCCTCCATAATCAATAAAAATAGGAATGGGGAGAGGGGATCCCCTTGTCTTAGACCACGCTTCAAAGTAAATTCTTCTGTGGGACTTCC
Source organism: Gnaphalium uliginosum (assembly GCA_963930675.1). Lineage (NCBI taxonomy): Eukaryota > Viridiplantae > Streptophyta > Magnoliopsida > Asterales > Asteraceae > Gnaphalium > Gnaphalium uliginosum. Next base: position 39,248,825 of record OZ005684.1, on the reverse strand, counting down.
GTTAACAAGGATAGAAGTGCGAGCTGAAGACAGACACCCATGGATCCATGAGATCCACTTTTGACTAAAGCACGTGAAACTCATGACTTTGTATAAAAAATCCCACGAAACCGAGTCGAAAGCTTTTTCAAAGTCGACTTTAAAAATCATAAGTGTTTGTTTCTTCCTTTTAAACCAATCAACAATATCATTCACCGTTAGGGGACCATCAAGAATTTGCCTTGATTTTTTGAACGCGGATTGCTCACAGCTAATAATTGAACCAATTACCTGAGACAATCGATTTGTTAAGATCTTAGCAATGATCTTATATTGGGCACCAATTAAGCTAATGGGGCGATAATCAGTTACGACCGTAGGATTGTTTACCTCGGGGATCAATGAGTTGCAGCCGTTTGGAATTATTCCACTAACGAAAAATTCTTTAACAAAATACATGATTCCTTCTTTCAATGTATCCCAGGACAAGATGTCATATGAAAACTTTTTCTTTTTCCTTTCGAATTTTTGCTTTGTAGCTCGATTAACAGATGAACGTATAGGTCTTTATGAACTTGAATCAGTTAATATTATACGACTATTTTAGATGTGACAAAGTAACCAATCCAAATGTTCTAATAAAGATTTAGAAAGCAACGTATATAAACCCAGCCCATCCACTTCATCCAGCCCATGACCCATTAGATTCTTCAGCTAATACTTTCATCATGGAGTGTGGGAGGTCGAATTCGCCGACATTTAACAAGTTGAAAACTGAAACTCACCGTCAATGTTCAAGTTGAGTGTTCAAGTTCAATGTTCTAATTTGAACGTTGCATTCAATATCTTTTTTTTCTTTTTATTGATTGCTTCGAAATCATTTTTGTAGGACTATTTGAACTTTGAGTTGAACATTGACCATTGACCCACTCACTTTAAAATCGTATACGTGTTAAACTTCAGTGTTCAATTGAACATCAAGCTGAATATCGAGTCCAAAGGCAACCACCCCTTGTGCTCTTAGACCCATTTTCTCTGATTATATGTAGGGTGTGCTTGGAAACATTGGGTTGGAGCTGGGTTGGAATTGGAGTTTGCGGTTGAAGTTTGTGGCTGAAGCTGAGACTTGGACTTCTACTCAAAAGTTATTTCAAAAAGCTTCTTATTTAAGAGGTTTAAGGGCTTATTTTTTCAAGAAACCTCATTTTTATTGTGTTACTAAACAAAGTTTATGGACTGAAGCTTGTTAAAAGTTGAAAATCAAAACCCCTAAAAACTCTTAAAAGTTGTTAAAAGTTGAAAATCAAAACCCCTAAAAATTCAAGTGTATCATAATAATAAATACACTATATCAATTGCATCGTAGTTAAAAGTCTAGTTCATCATGTATATACTCTAATGATGCATCATCATAATAATGTAATGCATCGGATTTAAAAATTGTGTAGTTCATCATATAATTATTTAAATAGTAATTATTGTAGTGCATCAAAGTTAAAATTAGAGTACGCGTATGTTAGCAATGACGATGCATTAAATTTTAGTTTTTGGTGCATTGTAATTCACTTATATTTAGCTAATTATACATCATAGTAATTATTGTATTCATTGTTAAAAGTCAAGTGTATCATATCTAAAAATCAAGTGCATTATATTTAAATGTTAAGTGCATCATCATTAAAAGTCAAGTGCATCATAATAATAAATATATTGTGTTATAGATAAAAATCAAGTGCATCATATTCATACTTTAATGGTGCATCATCATAAAAAATGTGTGGTGCATTGTAGTTAAAATGTTGGTACATCATAGTAAATTAATTAGTAATAATTATAGTGAATCAAAGTTAATAGTAGAGTGCATCGTAACTACACTATAACAATACACTAAATTTTAGTTTTTGGTGCATCATAATCCATAATTTTTTTATGCATCATGACGTATATTATATTTTCAAGTATCAAATTGTTTAAATTATAATGCTTTCAATAGAAAAATATAGTATATCATAGTTATAAAATTGTACATAATTACATACGCAAAAATTCAATCGAAAATAAAAGTAAAAAAAAAACTAACATTAGTTGCTAATCTATTAAAAAATATATAAACTCAATTGTTTATTATTTGAATATTTAAAACAAAACAAAAAGAATTAAAAAATAATAAAAAAAATAGTAAAAAGTAACAAAATTATTTAGAAAATTAAAAATATGTTAAAAAGATTTTTTTAAAAAAAACCAAAAAGTTAAAAAGTTTTATCAAAAAATACAATATAATAATAAAAAATTAGGTGAAAAAGTATGATAGAAGAGGAGAGAATGAGAAGAGAGAGGAGAGAAATGATGGGGGGACACTTGTAACTTAGCCACTGACTTCCTATCTTCTTGCATAAAATTTTTTTTTGTATTAGATCAATTACTTTAAAATATACACAAGTGCATAATGTACTTTGTACACACTCAATATGTGTAACACACTTTCAAATGTTCTTGCAAGTTGCGCAAATACTTTCAAAGTTTATTTCAAGGTGCACAACGTACAACCAATAAATCATAGATTACAAACATGATAAAAGAAATTTGAAACACTTGTACCATATGCCTTACTAGTTATTTAAAAGTATATTGGGCACTTTGAGTATTTACAAGGTACATTTCACAACTCTCTACATTTTATAAACTACAATTAGATATATTCTTTATATTTTTTTTATGCGTTTTACCCTTCATATTTCTATACTAGAAAGTTTACTATTACAAGTTGCAAGAGTTTGAGGGTCCAAAATGCCTTAGCTAGCCAACAAGCCATATTCATGAGAAACACAAATAGTTGCAAAGAAATTAATTTTTTTACCCTTTTTTTTAACTACACACAAAATTTTACCAAAAAAAACTCGTTAAAATTATACTCAAGCCGGATGCAAAGCTCAAATTGCGCATGCCCAACCCAGAAAACCTAATGTCCCCGAAACCCCAACCCCGGACCAACCACCCCCACTTGCTACCTCGACCACCACCACCACCACCACTACCACTACTCCTGCCGCCCTTACCTACGCACCGTGTGACTTGTTTGGATGCAAAGGAACATAACGCAAAAATCGAACTCAAAAGAACGAGACGCGCAAATCGAGTTTTTTAACCACATATACAAATTCGAGCAGAAAATAGAAAATCCGCCCCTTTCTCTATATTCCTGATTATTATTGATCAATGTCCCATACTCAGGTACGATTGTGTTTAACGTCCAAATTTTAGGTTTAATTTAGAAATTTCTTTCAAACATTTCATCGACACTAGGTGTGCATACGGTTTTTGTAGTTTTAGTCACTTAAGTGTACAATTTGTTTGATATTACATGTATACTAGTGTTGTTTTATGTATTTTCTTTGTTGGTATTGCATAAAAGTCGAAAAAATGTAACTTAACTCATTGGACCCAACGGTGGGCTACGGTGACCGAGCTTTGCGCCTCGAGTCCGAGTTTTGCGCATGGATTATGACCTTTGCGCCCGGATATCGGCCACCAGGCGCAAAACCTTGGCCATTTGCCAGCCTCTGCGGGCCACGATGATGATGGATATATATCTGACACATTACCACCCTCTGCGGGCCAGATCTCTGTGCCACTTGTTTTATGGTATCGAGAGCGGCAATTAGCTTGTCCTAAGCTATCACCGTTTAGGACACCGGGGAAGAAACACTTTGTGAAGAGATGTTTGGAGAGGCGCAAGGATTCTGAGGCTTATTCACCGGTAGATTTGGCCGTCGATGGTGAGACGTACGATGTTGAGCAGGTTACAGATCGTGTGGTTACTGAGGAGGAGGCTCACCATGTTGAGCCGATCACCAATGAAAAGGGCCACCTTGTTGAGGCAATCACCAATCAGCGGGTTAATGAGGCCAGGTACATGATGATGGTGAGCCGATTGAGGAGATATTGGCCGGTTTATAGAACCCAGATACTCACCTTCTCACTCCTCCACCACCAAATCCGCCACCGTCGCATAGGATCATCGCAGGACCACCCACTGTGCGCGAGTTATATCTGGATGGCAGCTATGTTCATTGTAGATTTACTCCCAATATTAATTTGGCGAAGGATTTTTGGGGACGATTGTATGGAGAGCATGATAGCAGATACTTTAACCACATGGTGAGACTCTGAATTCATGTTTATTTTAATTAAATTTTGATAGTGTTATGTTGATACATATTTTTTCTTGTTTACAACATATCGACGGTTGGTCGTATATGTTGATGACTTGGAGGTACATGATGTTAACATGGCCAAGTCAGCTTTCAATGCTCGGTGATCCATTATGCCGCTAGAATTTATCAAAATGATTTCTCATTTCTTGAAGTATGACAAGGATACACCTGCAAGGTATACAAAGAAAAATGAGCAAAACAAGAAGTAGAAGAAGAACGATTCAAAACCAGAAGTAGAGTATAAAGGCGAGTCTGTTGATTATGAGCATTGCATGGCGTACGCAGATGGTAGTCGTAACCTATACCTAGCATGGTGGGAGTGTCATCATGTAAGTAAATAATATATTGTGTTAGCTAAATATACAATTGTTATCCATTAACAAATGAACATTAAATAACATACACAAATACTGATCCTCGTCCACCTCCCAAGGCCCAACCACTGGTCCTATTGGAGCTGGATCTTATAGAGTTTGATGTGACGGTATATGATAGCCTTGTGGATTGTGATGCATATGAGGAGATTCTTGAGTTGGGTGATTGCATCCCCAGTTTTTTGGCCATCATAGATTTTTGGGACGCACGGTGGTCACGAGGAAAACTACACACAGAAGACCATGTAGTTTTTGTACCGTTTGTACCCGGGTTGTCCTCAGCAGAAAGGCCCACTAGGCGATTGTGAAGTTTGGGTGTGCATCAACGTGGAGAAGGTGGTTTGTAAACTAGACTGCAAGGTGAGTGGGTCGACCAAAGATATAGCTTAGCAATATAGATTGAGGATGATGGATCTATTTTTCAGGGCACGTTATGATTATTCACTGCCGCTGCCGCCACTTCCGATCGTCCCAGGGAAAACGATCGCATTGAGTGATGTAATCTATTTGGTGACTTATGTATATACAATTTATACCCATTTGCATTTTGCATTTTGATGATGATGGATCTATTTGCGTTTTGCGTTTGAGGGAAGCTGCTGTCGACCAAGTTTTTTTTTTCAACTAAAAAGAAGTGAGAGAAATTTTATGTGAATTTGTGAAATAAGCTGATGATAATTTTATCTTAGGGTCATAGTATTTAAATAAATTTTAAGAATTTTGAAAATCTTAAAATTTTTTATCCAAAACGGATAAAACATAAAGCACTATATTCAAATTCAAGACAGGCACAAAACGCAAAAATGGGGGCGCAAAGCACAAAAGCCCACACGCAAAGATCAAAAACCCTTTGCCCCGCATATAGACTCTCGTACCCAGCAACAAAAGATAGGCGCACAAATCTAGCTCTGGGCACAAAGCGCAATTTACACTTTACATCCGGTATAAATTCAACAACTTTTTTTTTTTTTTTTATAAAATTTTAAGTGAGTTAAAAAAAATTGTATAAAAATTAAGTTCCCCTTCCCATAGTTGCATTACATTAAAAACGTTTGGGCCTATTGGGCCACTATTGATATCCACTCCAATAACTGATAGCTTATCATAACAACCCAAAAACAACCAAACAACATGAATTTTATGATTATATTAAATTCTTGACAAAATCTTTCAGCTTATAATAATGAAATGATGAGATCTAAACAACCTCAACCATTTGACCTAACCTAAATACGCCATATTTATATTTATATTTATATATATAAATATAAAAATATATTAATAAATATAGATATAAATATTTTGATATTATTATACAGAAGATATATAAATAGTCACACACTTCTAAAGTAGTAACCCTAACTCCCAAATTGATTACCACTTTCTGCTGCTCATCCGTTCTCTCTCACACCTTCCATTTTCAGCGTTTCATCTTCAAATTCAACGGTAAACTAGATTCACCATTCATATATGGTAAGCTTTTAATATTTATTTCGTTTTTAATTAATTTTATAATATAATATAATATAATCTATACATATAAATTCTCATATTCATAGATGTCCTCTGTATGAATTAGTGTTTTCATTTTCGATAAGTGCGGCTAGGTTTTCTAATTATATACATTTAAAAAATAAATTTTGAAATAATTATTATATATACAGCTCTGTTTTTGTTGTTTAAATTTATTAATTATTTGTTTTTGTGTTTCCAGGATTCAAAAAAATCATCTCCGAAAGAAAAAGATGCAGGTGCTGTTAATACATTAACAGCAACGGATTCTGCAAAGTCGGTAGTGGAGGTAACAATTTTAATTAAAATTAATTAATTATATTTAATTGTGTTTAATCATTTTGTTGAGGTTTTAATAAACCCTGGGTGAATAATAATGCGCTTTTATGTGAATAAATAGTTACTAAAATTGATACGAAGAAGAGGAAGTAAAGTTAGGGCTAATATATATACTTTTGACCTAGCTATATCGAAAATGTATCTGGTTACTTTTGCTTGATTTTAGATTTAGACAAATGTAAAGATGTGTTTTTTTTTTATTAAAACTGATATCATTAATGACATTATTTAGAACCGTCGTTAAAATGAATATAATGCAAATACCATTTTACATATAGTCAATTTGGTGATTTAATAATGGAGTGTCAAAGATAATAAATGAGGTCTTATTAATGGATGTATATTAAATACCCACCTCGTCCAAAAAAACTGGTCCCTTGAATAAATGTTATTTTTATCCTTATATTCAAGTCAAGTTTGAAAGCAAGTTTGATTGAACTTATTTAAAAAATAAATGATTGAAAGTAATAAATGAGAGTAAAATAAAGAGTTTAAGATTTTTATTAGTTTTTTTTTATAAGTGAAAAATTATTTTGCAACGAATATAAATAACAATGTGGATATTTTTTTTTTGGGACAGGAAAGTATAAATACATTATTTTTAAAAGTTATTATAGAAAAAAAGATTTATGAAACTATATAATTGACTAATTCCCAAATTTTATTCTTTAACCTAAAAATACATTTTTGGAGTTTATAATATAATCATCATGTTGATGTTGATTATATAAAAATGGAAAAACATAATCACAGCTTTTTAGTAAAAGAGAATCTCTTTTACCCAAATTTTAAGTGTACGATATTGGCACATGCCATCTTTAAGTTAACGTTGTCTTTGGCTTACATGAATTTTTCTTTGTAGTTTGTACACATTTTGGAGATGTCTTCGTATTTTTTGAAAATTATTTCAAAACTATTCGGAAATTTGAATATCATGAACAATGCCAATATATATATATATGTTTTATAAAATCGTAGTATGTACATCGCATATGATGGGTCACTAATCCACACGATAATTAAACTTGAAAACAATGAGTATGCTTTTTTAACCTAAGATATTTCGGTTTGTACTACTTTATAGAATCAAATCTTAAAGAATTATGTTTCAGTTTATTGGGTAAAGCTAACGAAATCTCCAATAAAAAAATTAAATAGGTATGACTAAAGTTAAACATTCTTTTTTAATTTACAAGTACGTTTAATAAACTTAAACTTTGAAATTCAGTGTTAGGATTTCTCGATATTGAACTCTAAGGTATTATTTTTTTGTTATTGTGATTTTTTTATTTTATTTGGATGAGTATATATAGAGTTCAACTATTTACCCAAATTGGTGACATTTTTTTTTCTGTATTACTTTTTTTAAAAAAAAAAGAAAAAAAAAAAAGAAAAAGAAAAAAGAAAAAGAAAAAAAAAAGTACATGTATAGCTAGGTGTATGGTATGTACTGGTAGTGCTGAAACCTATGCATATTTCCCTGATGTGAAAGCCACATCAACTGTCTTCCTTCCGCAGATCTTGCTTAGATTCGCTTACCCTATTCAACCCAAAACTATCAGCCTATACTAATTCCATCATATCATCAATTTTATTAGTTTTATACGAGTACTATTCTGTAAATTGTATATTTACTACTAATAAATATTTTTTTTTATATTTATTTACTTGTATCGTACTCTTTCCGTTCCATATCTATAGTTTATATTTCATTTTTTTCCAAATTAATTATTTGCTTTAAAAAGTTGAAGGGTATAAATAACTAAATTTTCTATGTTACCGCTACTTCTTTATATGTATGTTATAAAAATATGAGTAAAAAGTATGGTAAAACTGTTATACTATACAGAAGTATAGTATATTAATAATAATTTTTTAAATTGCATGTTTTTTTGTATGTGAACAATTGAAGAGAGTATTGTATTTTAATTCTATATATGAACGAAACCCAAATTGACAACGAGCCACTTTTTATTCCCAGAGTAATTTACTAGTCAAAAAGTTACATTGAACAACAAAGCACATTTAATAATGAGAAAAAGGGCTTAATTGACTTTTGATAGGTCAAATGCTCTCTAGTAATGTGAACTCTCGATTATGTAATTTACAAAATTAACCCGTAAGTATATAAGAATTTTATTAGCTCGTTGGGTAATTATGTAAAAAGTTGTATTTAATTCAAATTTCAGTTAGTGTATTTTTTTTCACTTACAAATAAAAAACAAAATTAGTTAAAAATATAAATTTTTTATAAATTTTTTCGCTAACCTATGCCACAGTGGCACAGGTTAACAAAATCATAAACATAAAATACAAATTTCCTTAGTTAAGTAAAATATATATAAAATGTAGCCTCATTATATAAATGTGAACTAAATTTATAGTTCTATACTTCTATTTAAGAGTAGTCTTTCTATTTTTTTCTTAATATACCAAAAAAAGTAAAAATAAACAAAGGCGGCCGACCATAACTAAAACAGCAATCTACCAATACATAGCTCAGATAAAATATAATCGACGGTCCAGATCACATAACCAAACTTCAATCCAACGGTCCATAACTCATCCACGTCAATCAAGTAGGGCTTCCCCATGATACTTCCTTTCATAACCCCTTACTCTTATCTCTTTTAATTTTCTCTCTCAGATTCGCCGTTTTCATCACCAACACAAAAACCTATACGTACAACATATACATACACACAAACACATCTTTTCAATTAATAATTAAAACTTTATAATTTTGTGTTTAATCTTAAAGATGGAATCAACTACTAACGGTGGTGAGTCTGATAATAATTCACAGAAACAAGAAACTAATACTCAGCCAACTGTGGTTGCTACGACAACGGCGGCGGCGGCGGCGGTTGTGCCACAACAACAACAGTGGGTGGCGATGCAGTATCCGGCGGCGGCGATGATAATGCAGCATCAAATGATGGCGCCGTCACCGGGACATGGACATTATCCGATGGCACCACACTATATGCCGTACCACCCGCATCATCTTCATCATGCGGCGGCGCAACAGCCGCAGCAGGGTGGCGGCGGCGGCGGAGAGAACCGGACTGTTTGGGTTGGTGATCTTCATAATTGGATGGATGAAGATTATCTTCGTAGCTGTTTTGCTTCTACCTGCGAGGTAATTAATTTAATTTTTTGTATTTAATATTTATTCATTATTATTAATATTAATGTGCTAAATATGATTTATTGCTGATTAATTGTGTTAATTTTAATGATAATAATTAAGCTTTACCAATTTGGCTAGATATTTAATGAAAATATAGAGTAGATTTTTTTTTAAAACGGTAAGTACGCAGTTAATACTTAATACATATTAATTAATCTTTTAATCTTTTAATTTATATTAAAAAAAATCTGAATAGATGGAAATTAGCGGTAGTATATTTACACCACCATTTTTTTATAGAAGATTTATTTTGCATTACAACCTCTTAATGCACAATTTTGGTGTAGCTATCAAAACACGGTGGTGTAAACATCGTTGCTGGTTATGGTGTATTACATTTACTTTTTTTTTTTAAATGAAAATTTTGAGTTTATTAAACACAACTTTACGTGTGTTCTTAGTGCGTATTTAGACAAACCGGCTAATGTGATAAGTTTGTTGATATGTATTGAACGTCTTTGCTGACGATGGACACCGCCACGTAACGGTGCTGCGGTGGCATAGAAATTAATGATGTACACCTGTGTATCAAAGTTGTTGGTGAATAGAAGGTGGTTATTAACATAAATATTACATATCATTTATGGTAATCAAATGCATCAATGTTATTTTGAAGTACATGTTTCTGCATTGATGTGTTATAACTACTTGATAGTCTTGAAAAGAAAAATGATGACTCATATCTGAACGAAATGTCTAAAGATATGTTTAACAATAACAAACGGACGTGGATAAGTTTTTTACCTAACAGTTCGTGGATAAAACTGGCAGCTCATTCAGAGCTTGTATTTATAGTTCTAAGCGTAAAAAGGTTAAAGAATTTAACATTGAGGAGGTCTGCAATTTTAAGTATTGATAGAAATCAAACGGACGTCACAGTTTTACGTTTTCAAGTGTGTGAAATGTCAACAGAAGTGTACATATGTATCTTTGTCGCAGTTTTATTGTCCTCAATACTATTTTTGTATGTCCCAAATAGATTGTAATGTAGAAATATGCATGGTATCATAATTTGCATATACTCGCTAAAAGACCGTTATAAGCTGTTAAATTTGCAGCTAGAATATAATTCTTAATTGTCTTCATTTATGTTTCAGGTTGCTTCAATTAAAGTGATTCGCAATAAACAGACTGGTTTCTCAGAGGGATATGGATTTGTGGAGTTTTTTTCGCATGCTGCAGCTGAAAAGGTTTTGCAGACTTATACATGCATTCTTATGCCTAATACAGAACAACCATTCCGATTGAACTGGGCCACATTTAGCATGGGAGATAAGCGTTCAAATAACGGTTCTGATCTTTCAATATTTGTAGGAGATTTAGCTGCAGATGTTACTGATACTTTATTACATGAAACTTTTTCTAATAAATATTCGTCGGTTAAAGCTGCTAAAGTTGTCATTGATGCCAATACGGGACGCTCCAAAGGTTATGGTTTTGTTAGGTTTGGAGATGATAGTGAGAGGACTCAGGCTATGACTGAAATGAATGGAACTTATTGTTCAAGTCGGCCTATGCGTATTGGTGCTGCTACTCCACGGAAGTCCTCTGGTTACCAACAACAATATGGTTCACAAGGTATGTTTTATGTTTTATTTAGTTAAATATATTATTGAATTCTCATTCAAAGAGGCGTAAATTACATTTGTTAACAAAATTTCTAAAAATGTATACTCAAAGTCTTTACAAAATTGGCTATATTTTAAAGCCTCTAATCTCCACGTATTTACCTTTGAACTTCTTACTAATCCTAACTTAATCTCCAACATATCTCTAAACTTATAAATGTTAATACGCATTTAAAGTGTGGCATAAGTTAATTATTATGTTCCCATCTAAATGAACTGTAGTGAAATCACAATCTGTTTTAGTGCAAATTTTCACCGTGTAGTGGTTGAGCTAAGCCACTTTTGTAGTAAGAAAATGCAGATCAATTAAACTTAATTATTTTCTTTTTTGATAGGTGGGTACATGTCAAATGGTGGATCTCATTCTGATGGAGATTCTAATAATACTACGGTCAGTATGGTATTTAAAAGTACTTGTTTCTTTATTGAAAACGAGTCTATTATATACTGTTTTTCTTATTTTACTTGTGACCACTAACCCATGAATTGGTGCAGATATTTGTGGGAGGGCTTGACCCTACAGTAAGTGATGAGGATCTTAGGCAGCCTTTCTCCCAGTATGGTGACATAGTTTCAGTGAAAATACCTATTGGAAAAGGATGTGGATTTGTACAATTCGCCAACAGGTACATCTTTTTGTTTTTTGATATTTTGTTCATTAAATAACGTTGAAGCAACGGCTTGAGTTGCAATTGTTAACCTTGGTGTACCAAGGTGGCTTAGGATTGTCTAAACTCTAAAGAGTTTTATAGCGTTTGTTTTGCTACCCTCTAATATATATTTGGCAGAAATAATGCCGAAGAGGCACTGCAGAAATTAAATGGCACAACTATCGGGAAGCAAACAGTGCGACTTTCATGGGGACGTAACCCAGCAAATAAGCAGGTAATATAATTTTTTTGAACCCCTACAGAGCTTAATCCTGCAGACTTTGAAAAGATGTTCAAAAAGTGTGGCACTTTTTCTTTTCCGTTTCCGATATCATTTCAATTATGTCTGTGCTACATTTTTGCCCCTAAAGTCGAGCATCTTTAATATGAACTTTCATCATGCTTGCTTGATGCATATATTCTATTAAGTAGAGGTAAAAAATCCAGCCCATGGGTTGATTTGGGTTGTTACATGGGTCAAATTATTTTTGTTATAACCCATAGTTGTTTTGACCATTTACGTAACTGTCCTGACCCGCACATCTTCCAACCTCTAATGTAAACCAATCTCTTACCATCTCTCTTGAACTTTGCAGTTGAGAAACGACTTTGGGAACCAATGGGCAGGGGCATACTATGGAGGGCCCATGTACGATGGTTACGATTATGCTATGACACCACCTCATGACCCAAGCATGTACGCTGCAGCATACGGGGCGTATCCAATGTACGGCATTCATCAACAAGTAAGCTAGTCGAGGTATCTGCCCTCTAAAACAGAATTTAATCAGCAGAGTATCTTGCAGCATCAAGTAAAAATGGTCACAAATTTGTGTTCCATTTAACTCTTTGTAGCGTCTCTTGGGAGTGTAGATTGCGCCCAACTCTCTCCTCCCTCTGAATATGGAGTGGTGGTTGAATTTTGACTACATGAGGTAGTTTTTGTAGGGTTTCAGTTAATTAAACATGTGTTCTTTGGCATGTGTGGGATTTTAATTAACTGTAAGACTTTGGTAATATTAATAAGCTAAATCACAAAATCTTATATGGTACTTTTGTTATATTATGATCTTAATTTATTGATTAATAAAGTTTGACTTTTGAATTAGTCAACTGTTGGAGTTGGCAGTTCTTGAGGTTTGACTTTGAACCAAGTGATCTATCCAAAGATAAGTGTATGATTTGTCTTATATGGTAGTCTGTTTTTCACTTTGATTGTATCGATCGTAATTATATTGAAGTTTACTATTGATATGTCAACTATTGGAGTTGCCCTTTCTTAAAGATTGACTTTTTAATTGATTTAAAAGAAGAAAAGAAAATTACAACGTATACAACTATTGAACTATACAAGGAGTAGTACTTGTTTGTCTTTTTTAATTCTTATATTCTGAAACGATCCATTGAGTAGTATGAGTTATAAATTCGAAACCATAGTTTCTTTTGTGATTATGGAATATGGACTACTCTTGACGAGTTAAAAACATCGTAAAGGTGAGTCAGATACTAAATTTTCCATTCTTAAAAGATTGTTTCCTAAAGCTCTTTTATGACCGGACAATCAGCAAAAGACGTAGTTTTGTTTAGAGATTTTCATCACAAGCATACCTAATACAGGGAATATTGATCTACCACTTTCTAGTTTGCTCCGAATTGTAGGTCTTTCGATCATCCGCTAGACGCTGCGAGAAAATGTTCAATTTCACGAGGAATATTTTTTTCAAATTGTAAACCAAAAAAGTACATAATCTTCAACATTTGTAGGCGATGTAGTAAAACTATCGCAAGTTATACTTACCAATCTATATACTTTAACAAAATTATGTGAAACATAAGTGTAATGTAAGTTGAAGAAGCCAATAGTAGTACATGGTTACGGTCAGGGGTGTTCAATATTTGATTTGAAACCGTTTAAACCGCAAACCAAACCAAATTAAAACAAAACGAAAAGTCAAAACCGAATTCGAATTCGGTTTTCGGTTCGATTTTGGTTCGGTTTACACATCTGAATTTGATTTTCGGTTCGATTTTCGGTTTTAAAGTTTCAAATTCGGTTAAACCGAAAATCGAATTCAAAATCGAATTCAAAAACGAATTTTGATTAATAATATATTAAATTATTAATGTATGTAATATATATGTGATATTTAAATTTCTTAAACAAGTTTATTTACATTTCAACCCTAAATTAACTTCACGTATTTTATTTTTCATACTAGTGAAACCCAAACACATTAACAATTACAATCCGAAATCGATTTTTTATAGCTATTTGGTTGAATTCAGATTTTTTTTCAGTTTTAAACGAAACTGAACTGAATTTGAATCCGGTTTTCGGTTTCAGTTTCGGTTCGGTTTACACTTTGAATTCGATTTTCGGTATTGCTAAAAAAAAATTTCAAAACCGAAAAACCACAAAATTTGAATGTAATACAATAAAATAGAAGGGAAACAAAGTATATTAGCAACTAGCAAGCATATATTTAAGTAAACACTTCAATTTTTATATACTGCCTCAACAACCACAAAATACAAACTTTAAGGGTGTGCGAACTTAACTACTCTCCGTTTACCTATGAAACTATGTAGTAATCACGAAACTAATGTATATGACACCCCTATACGTATAACGTATAATGCCTAACGTATAATGCCTGAAAGATAACTAATTAACCATCGTATTAAAACTCTGAATACGTCACTAATATCAATGATTCTTCAAAATGTTTGAATTACTCTTAATGTCGCTCATCATTTCAAATAACTACTTAACAAACTCTTATTCAATAATGAAATCAACTCATAAATCAATATCTATTTCTTTGTTCTAGTCGTTACACTTGGTCTCACTTGCTCTAGTAGATTAAAAACTTAAGGGGTGCAAATTAAACAAAATAAAAAGTACAAGGTATATAATCAAAATATATATAGATAAAGGAGTGTGGCAAATATGGAAAGAAGTACGGAGTACCAGAAAGGAAAGTAGTTATCAAACAGGTGTTGGGCTGAAATCAAAGTCAAACCAACACGTTCCTCCACCACCGTTCAACGTTTGACCCCCATGAATTTACCTCTATTTTCTCTCTCCACCACTCTCTCTCCGCCGCTACAACCTCCGCCTCATCGCCGGCGACTTCAATTTCAATCGTTAAACGTCAGAGCTTCTTCTCCGACGACGTCGTATTCGAATCGTCGAGTTGTTGTTACGAGAGAGCGTGGTAAAAATGGCAAACTCATCAAAGCTCTTGTAATATCCTTTCTCATATTGTTTATCTCTTTCTACTATTACTGGGTTCTATTGTGATTTAATAGCTGTTATAAAGTAGTAATTGTCTTGTAGGTGTTTGATAAAATGCCGGACAGAAAATGGGGAAAATTAATGTTTTGGAATACTTTATATGTATTTTGCTAGAATTTGAAATTAGATTTACTTAATTGGTGGTTTTAGTCTTTATCAAGTATTGTTTTTTTGATAGAAAAAACGATGATTCCATATTATTGATAGTCAAAACTTTGTTATAGTGTTACAGTCAACGGTTGCATTTTTTATGAAAATTGGGACATGGTCTTGTTTTTAGAATGAAGTGTGGCGCAAGTAGCATTCTGATGTGCTTGGTGTTTGGATAATCTGGTTTATGGCACATAGGAGTTAATCATTGCAAATTATATGTATTGTTAATAAATGCACATTTGGGATAGTTGAATATGATAGTGGACCAGAAGGAATGGAAAGAAAATAAGATTTCTGACAGTATGAGATAAGATTAAACAACGAGAAAGTGAAGTTTAGTCTCGAAAGATCTTTGGGAAAGAGAAATTGACAGCCTTTTCATACCTAGTTTTTATAGTGTTATGTAATAATTGGAAGGTAATTATAAGAACCCCATAATTATGCTTTCTCTTGTACCATTCCAATAGGTTGTTTCCATTTTCGTAGTAAAGCGTAGACATGACTCCGAAGTATCGGATTTCTAAGTGACTTTATTTGTGAGAATGAAAAAGAGGACCGTCTAAAAAAAGGGTAATTTGGAAAGACATAACATTTCATTATATAATTATGCTAGCATGTTTCATATGATAGCATTTATTTATTTACTGTATTATTTTTGGTCTTGCGCACATTAATATAATTCCCGCTTTACTGAAAAGTGAAAAACATTTGTTAGTTGGAGGCTTACATCTGTCTATGTACATCTTACTTCTTATACTTCATTCACTATATTGAATTGAGAGTGCTACAGTTATAGTGACGGCTTATGTTATTTAGTATGAAACAACTTATACACCATTACTAGTTTACTACCTCATGGTAAAACCTGTAAATAGCTTATGGTTCTGATAGTTTTGGTGTTGTATGCAATTTTTTTGAGTAGGCAGCCCATGGGATCAATTGTTTGGAGCTTCCCCTGATTCAGCATACACACTTGCCTGATCTGGACAGACTTTCTGCTCTATTGACTGGTGCCTTGCTTCCCTTATGATTCATCTTGTAGTTGTATATATTTCTTTGTTGAAATTTTTTTACTGATGTTATTATCTCATAGAGTGCAAATGGTAAGGCTGTGTTCAAGTCGTGAATTACTCTATACAAATTGCAATAATGAATTATCTAAATGGCCAAACCTCTTGCACATCAACCTAGAATTCTCAAAGTATGTTTAACAAAGAAACTTTGAAGTATGTTGTGCTATTTTCTTGGGTTGGTTGGAGCTTAATGATCAGAAACTTATTAGTATCTGTATGATATAAAATTCTCCACTATTTTGGTCTAGAAATTTTGTGATTTTCCTGACTTTTGTATTGACTATATTCATCTTGTGATGGTTAAGCAGCCATGTTTAGTGTGATATTTTGTGTTGCATTTGAGGCATGATATCAACTGGCTTATGATGCACCTTTTGCAGACCTTTCACTTGATAGAAAATAACTGGTTGATTTGAATATGTATTGATGCACTAATAGATTACAGAGCATCAATTGTCTACCAATTAGTTAATTCACTACCTGCACTTGGCAAGAATAAATTAAATGAGATGTAATACATTATTGTGCTTGTAAAAAGTTTCTCCACTAGAAAATTGAAGGTTTGAGATCGATATGATTTATGATTTTAAATTCGAGCAGTGTGGTTTAATTCCTCTTCAATCTCGTGCTTTTATGGTGGCAGCCACTACTTTTGATTGGATCATCATAACTTCACCTGAAGCAGCTCTGGTCTTTCTTGATGCCTGGAGGTATGTACAGAACTTTCTGCACATATTCTTAAACCACAGATCTTTCCGTAGTGATTATTTAAACTATATTTTAACATGCCGTAGAACCTTTCATATATCAATCTACCATTTCTAAAGAGTTTCTGTTTGAAGTATTCCTGTCAGATTCTATCATAAAGTTATTTATACATAATATATGCCAGTTAACCTTCTTTCTTATCTTTAATTCCTAGAGCTGCTGGGTCGCCAAGTGTCAAGGTAGCAGTGGTAGGAGCTGGTACAGCTAGTATATTTAATGAAGCTACAATTTCATCTAAGCGATTCATTGATGTTGCTTTTGTTCCATCGAAAGGTATCTGTACATGCCTTCCCATTGACGTATGGAGCACTTGCTACAATAGATATATGTGACCGCTTTAATGTAGCTTGTCCACTATAATAGTTCAGACCTATATTGGATATTCACAGCTTCTTACAGTATAACAAAGGGTTAATTGCATAAAAAGGTAACCAAATTTTCTTTCACCCACCCAAACCTTAAAATTATTTCAATATAAGGTTATCCACCTTTGAAAATGTTGACGTTCTTAGGCTTGGCGAAAGACCAGTTATCTGCTGTCAAGGGTGAAATATATCTTAGGTTGAAGGTTTTCTAAAGGTTGAGTTTATATGGGAGAAAACTAAGTTGTTTGCTGGAACTAGTAATTGAACCATAAGTGGTTGAGTTTTTTTGATACTAACCCTAGAATAAACATGTTTAACTTTGTGAATTTTCGCAGCAACTGGCAAGGTTCTTGCTTCAGAGCTGCCCAATCATGAGAACGAAATGTGTACTGTTTTATATCCTGCTTCTGCAAAAGCTAGTCATGACATAGGTATGAACTCTACTTTGTATCTAGTTTAAACTCAAATTGATTTATATAAAGGTGGATCAAGATTTTCGCTATTTATGTGGAATTTCGTTGTTTATTAAATTATTTTTGGTTTACCAAGTAGTTTGTAGATCTGGAAACGAATAGATTGTGAACCAACAATATTTGTAAAGACGATTACTTGATTCTGCAACAGTAGTTACTATAATCCTCAATTGACTTGGATGGAAATATCTTTGCACAATTTGCACCATTTTTCTTGTATAAATTCCCTTGCTGTATGTTGTTTATGTAGTTGCTTACTAACTTAGTATACATCATTTACTTTTCTTAAATGTACGAAATGAAAACGACAATGTTTGTGTTTCAGAGGATGGTCTTTCCAAACGTGGATTTCAAGTCATGCGATTGAATACTTATACCACGGTACACATTTACGTTCTGGTATTTTTGGTTCACATGATTATGAAGCGAACTTATTTTATTGCAATTTATGTACTGTTTTATTTGGTGCTCCCAGACAGTGATTGCTTATTATGTTTACTCTTTAATTAACACTCGCTTACTGGTATAAACTACTTGAAATGTGTGGCAATCCTGATATTAACTACTTCCAGGAAAGTGTTCAACATGTGGACCAAATGATTTTTGAGCAAGCACTCTCTGCTTCTGTTGTCGCAGTTGCATCACCTTCTGCAATTAGGTATATTGCGGTTCCATTTTCTGTTTAGAATGTTTCATATTTTCTTGATGCTGTGCTTTTGAGGTGGCAATATTGGCTAAACTGGTGGGTTGGGTAACAGGTCATTACAGTAATTTACTATGGTCGGTTCAGGCTGGGTTTTCCTGAAAACAGTTGCAGTACAATGCTTTTGATATTTTTAGAATAACGATACATTAATCTATCTCGTATGCCGAACACGGAGATGATGACCTGTTTCCTTTTTTAGCTGTTTCGATTTATCTTACCCGTTTGACCAGCTAATGGAAACATAGTCCGAATCGACCTATTTATAGTTAAGTGTGTTGAATCTGCTACCTCAATATTAACTCATGATGATATTTTTCTTGTGCAACAGAGCATGGGTGAATCTTGTATCCGAGTCAGAACGGTGGGATGGTTCGGTTGCCTGCATTGGTGAAACCACTGCTTCAGCTGCAAAAAGAATGGGTTTGAGAAATGTATACTATCCATCTAGCCCAGGTCTCCAGGGGTAATCATTCTTCAGCTATTAATGTAGTTTTAACAGACTTCACATGTATCTGGTTGTATGTAGTAGTGGCAAACTTGGCTGTTCAAGCGGGTTGGGTAAGGGATCAAATGGGGCAACTTTTTTGTATGTGTTGTGGTGGGTGGGTCCAAAAATGTTTTTTGTCAACTTTTACAAATTGTTTATAAATATATAATGCATTGAACATGATTACAAAAAATAATACCTTTTACAATAATAATCAAGAATATAAAATCTGTATTTTTTATTTTTAAAAATCAATTTAGAAGGTTATGCAATTAAAATAAGATTTAGAGAATTTTTGGCTCATTTTCGTTTTTTTTTTTTCCTTTCGTTTTTGTTTCTCTTTTTTTTTTCTTCGTCTTCTTTTGTGTGTGTGTGTGTGTGTGTGTTTGTGTTTTTATTTACCCAATTGACCTGCTGGATATGAAATGCAACTCAACGACCCATTTCTAAAGTGTATGGTTCGAACTGGCAACTCTTTTAAAAAAAAATTGTTGGAGACTTCAAATTATTCTGACAGAATGATACATATGTTTCACTTTACAGTTGGGTTGACAGCATCATCGATGCTTTAGGCGCCCACAAACAGTTTCAAAAGATGTAAAAAGTATCCACAGTTCCATTTTTCAGGTAACTCATCTCCAAATATCTTGACTTTTTTGTTCAAACTTTAGCTCTAAGTTTTTTCTACTTTTCTATGCAAGATTTCTGCTGTTGATGCCCAAAAAATCCTGTAAAAATTTGTTCGTGTAAATTTAGCGACCAGGAAGAGTATGGATTTGGTTACCACTATGCAAGATAAGGCGGCTGTAAAGTGTATATACATTTTTCATGTTGTAGATATCCTTTGTTGCTTAAATCTGTTAATCAGATACAATTGACTTGTAGCATCTTCTTACCATGACAACTTGTAGCATAGAATAACCTATCAATATAATGAAAATTCATCATTTCCATCCACTCATCAATCATAGTCCTAAACCCAATGGAAATAAAGCTAAAAAGGACTGGCTTGCACCACAAAAAGAAGCCAAATACATTGAGCCTACCCCGATGTTGTAACTAACCTTGAGGGTTCATCTAGCCCAATGAACTAAAGGCCCAACAAGATGACAACCTGGTTGGTTAGTTGGACCATCTGTTGATACATTGGCTTAACTAAATGTGTCTTAAGGATATGACTAATTCACTTATTGTTTGACAAAAAAAATTTCTCATAGTTCTCTTTGTGGAACTTATCATGTGTTATGCTTACCTTGTTAGACTATTTTAATTAGGTGCATCTTTCCATTACTTATTAGCAATTTTGTAGTCCACTTGAGACAATTTTACAGGTTCCAATCCTTGTATATTCATAATTCAAACCGAAGCTAAGTGAGAACCAGCCTTACCATTTACCAATAAAAATACAAATCATAAAGAGCCAAAATTTTGCAAAGAAGCTTCTCTACGTACACCAGAGGGTACCCGTTGGTTGGGCTTTTTTTGCCAGTACTTGGCTCGTCTCACTTGTGACCTCAATTAGCGACCCATCAGAGTGTTGTCACTATCCACAAAAATCACCATGGATCCCTCAAAATAACAAGTTATTTTCATGGTGTTGACACCTGCTCAATTATTGGCACGCTACTTTACTCTGGACCCATTTTTTATAAATGTCACCTCTGTTGATATGTGTGGATGTCGCTATTCTACCCCATGCTCGTATCACTCTCCTACTCCGTTTTCTTGATCTAAACCTACCGGTGACTAGACAAGAATACGACTTATAGGACTACATGGAAACATGTAATTCGGAGGTCAATGGTAAAATACAAATAATAAGTGAAAATTGAAACGGGTCAAGTGGGTAATTATATGAGTATTTTTGTAATGAGTCTATATTAATTAGCCTGAAAATGGTTAAAGAAGTGGTGACAGGTCGGCCCAGCCCAGCCCGTTTGACCCGCACACAGAAAATAACTTATCTTGAACTGGACACATATTGATCCATCAATCAGCTTAAACTACCGTTTTAGCCAAAACGAATTAATCGTTTTGTTATGATTTGGGTTCGTGGGTATGTGCACGACCAAGGCAGACCCGGCCCCCCTTATTTTTAGCTATGTAACAAAAATTTACCTTGACAATTAGACAAAGTCTTGTGAATAAAAAAAGGACGGGGGGGTGGGGGGGATTTCTGAACAAGTATTGAGCAGTGAATGATACAAAATAAGGGGCAAGAAACCCACTTGTAGTTTTTAAGCATGTGGTCACTTTTTACACTTTTATCATGCCCCCAAACAAGGCCACCAGGACCATGGCTCCACCACCCATCACCATCACCACCACCACATCTTGGTTTTCCGGTATGGCCTCAGAAACCTATGGGGATGGCGCTAGACCTTTTTCTTACAAATTAAGATTGTTACTTTACACTTTCATCTTTTCACTTTATGCATTCGTCAGTGACTTAACTTATGTTAAGATTTTATATGTGATTTTTGGGTTTGGGGCATTATAATTTTAAATTGTTTGTATGATATCGACATTTATGCAAATTCATCATTCATAACTAAGAATCCTTTAACCAAGAGGTATAATCTTGGATTTAATAAACAATTAAAAAAGTTTTAATTTTGTTGTATTACTAGTCCAACAAGCCTTGTTCAATAGTCAAATACTTCTATTGAAGTCAATAGTCAAACGTTGCAATTTGTTGGAAGACAGAGTACCTGATTATCATCCTCTTGTTCTTCTGACTGGAAAAAAATTATTTGTATATGATCTTCATGATGTATTTAATCAGTTTTTATGGTGTACACCACCGGCCGGTTTGTTTTGTTATGTATTCGTTAAATGCATCAGAATTATTTCTAAAAAATCCATCTTAAATTTGACCTTGATATATAGTGTTCATGTAGTTGCACTAACAATTCCAAATGAGCATTACGTTCCATGCGAATAGTGTTTTGTTGTGAACTATGCTATTATTTTCGATTCACTTGTGTCATAAATCATAATAATAGTTTAGATATGGTACATCGACAGTCGAATCAATCAATCTTTTGTAAGTTGTTGCTTCAAACTAAATTCCAACGAAGCTCGATCACTTCACATAGATTGTCGATATGCCACAAGTGGAGTAAAATAACAAGTACGAACGGTTGAAACAATGATTCGTAACGTCAAGAATATTGTACTAGAATTGAACAATTTCAATCGATGTATCATTATGGAATTTAGTTATTTTGTTGATCAGAAGAAGACCTTAGCATTGCAACTCTCTTTTTAGTACCTTTAGAAGTATTTTGCAAAAGTATGAAATTATATTTGAATGAGACATCATCACTCCGAAATAATTGAATATAACACCACTCCTGATAGAGATTTCGTTACTTCTTTCTTCAGTTGTGCCAATTCAACACAACATCAGCACACCCAAAACTGACGAAAAATAGATACAACCCTGTCAACAGTCCTTTCGTCACTTGAATTTCTGGGATCCACTGATAATTAATTTAATTTTTAAAACACAAATTTAATTAAAATTATTTCATTAAAATTTAAAACATTACATTATTTAAAAGTAAAACATTACAACAATAATAAAAAATATTACAATAATAAAAAAACATTTACATTTATTGACAACAAATACGATAAAAGAAACTAAGCACGGTTTTGACGACGGAAGTCATGTAGGAGGTGCCAAATGTGTTCGATAAGAGCATTGCGAAGTTGATGATGAACCATTTGGTTGTGTAGTTCCTTGTCCATGCGCATTTGTGTTTCAACCCTCTTGCCACAAACATTCGCCAACACCATGACGATCTCTAGGTAAGTATCTTCTTGGTACTCTTGGCGGCCGACTAGAACTTTCGGCAATGTCTTCTTCATCTTGTTGATCCAACAAATCAACAATATCGAACATCACAACCGGATCAAAACATTGCGTGACCGCTAAATAATCTTTATAAAATTTCTCTCAGACGAGCTCGAATCGAATTTTACGATTTGATAACGAAAAGTGATGAATTATATAGAATAATTGCGTGGAATAATGTATTTGAATGTAAAAGGATAGAGAAAAGTGTATATGAATTGAAGTTTAAGTGTTTGTTTATTTATAGAGTGTTTGGAGTACGATAAAAGATTTAAAAAATTAAAAAAGTATATATTTTTTTTACAAAAAACAGTTATGTTACCGTTTGATATCTTTAATTTTTTATTTTTATCTTTAAATGGCAACAGTTGGGTTTTTTTTCTTTTTTTTTTTTAAAAAAAAAACATTAAAGTAATCCGACGAGACCCACGTGAACCTTCTTCCTTTCATCGCCGAACCGACGATTTCCACCGACGAAACAAGGGGACGAAACAAAAAGACGAAACGCTTCCAACGGCGTCGATTGGCCTACGTCTCATTGGTGCCAAATTGATGAAATCGTTGGCAGTGATCTAATGGTACATTTTATATATGGAGCATATCATAGTGTTCCAATAAATGAATGAAAAACCGAAAGAGAATTAAAAGTAACTAATGGGTTAAATAAGACAGCAGGATGACATGGTAAATTAAACTTCAAGGAAACAAAGGTACCATCATTTGGAGTGGGCCATTGCCCCCACTTTCATTTTAACCCACAAAAAGACAACCCCACTCTCAACTCCATAAATGGGCATTAGCTTTGATGGATTGATGGGATCACAAATAATTCACTTCATGTCAACAAACACCAACATATATTGAAGGAATTTGTCAACAAACCAAAATACGAATCAAAGCAAAATTTAGACTCTTAGATAACAATATTGGGGTTACATGCTATTTGAGCCTATATATTGATTAGAGCACAAGGAGAGTGAGAACGATGTTAATTTTAATGTTGAATTGAGTATGAAAAGATACCCACAAAATTATTTCAATCAATAAAATTAAAAGAGAAAAAAGTTGACTTAACTCACCGTTAGGCGCTCGACTTTGGCCTTTAGCGCCGGCCTAGAGTGACTTACCGTTGTTAAATGCCTAAAAACGATATGCTCTTAAACCAATATTTACAATAGCAGAGTCGGTAAAGTTCAATACATTATAAAATAGAATATTAAATGTACAATTTTGATTTTGAACATCATAAATTCTATTCTAGATAGTCTAGAAACTTTGTACAAGAAGGTTTCATTCCCATTTATTATCATTTCATAAGGTACATTTTACACATGGTCCATATAATGAGATGATGTCTTTCAAAATTTACCTTTTGCATTTCACCATGGTAAAAAATAGTACAAGATTGATGATTTATGATTATATTTAGGTTGGTCGGATTTCATTTCAAATTGTAGCATCGTCCGTTTTAGGCACACGGTTGTAGCATTTTGACTTTATTAATTTATTAGGTTATGGTTTAAACTTTAAATGAATCGAGTACCATTATTAAATGTTTAGAGGAGGATATATGTCACATTAATTAATTGAAGATATTTTGGTACAAAAATATGGAAAATTGGATTTATATGCTTTCAATATATACATATGTAGGGTTACGAAAGCTTGTGATAGATTGGGATGTGTATATATAATCCAAATAACAAAATAAAAGTATCACTACAATTGGATTGATAAAGAAAAAATTGGGGCAATGATATTTTTTTCATTATGTTTTTTTTATAGATTTATCATATAGTATAACTATTTATACATATTTTACAGCTTTTTATCTATAAAAATAACGGTGAAATATTAATGCCAAAAAAAGAGTATGATAGAATACAAATCCAAGAGTAGTACGTGGTCCATTACAGGTGTATTATTAATTATATTATATATTATATATTATATGCTAGGGCTAGTGATCAAAAGCGTTGCTATCACTTTTTATGCAAAATATTACAACTTTTGCTGATATTTAGAATATATATGTGGTTAAAATGTTATTTAAAACTCATCATCTAGCTAGTATTCTATAGTAAGACTTGATCCATCCCGAATATATTGTTCTCGTTTTCATTTTGTTATATTTTAAAATAATGTTTACTTCTGTATTTTAACCGACTAAAATTTTTTTATGACGTAAAAGATCAAATATTATTAGTGGCACAGTGTAATAATGATGCAATCAGTACTTTTGTTAAATTAATTTCTTTTGGTTGAAATTTGATCCATCCCATGTATCATTTTTGAGAAAAAGTATTTTGAGAGTAAAATGGTAAAATTGACATGTTACTTTTGAAAATGAACATTTATTTTGAGATAAAGAGAATAATTAATAAACAGTTTTCAGAAATGTGTTTAAATATGCTTATCTGCTCTCAAAATTTTGTAAACAAATACTTATTTAAGCAATCCGAACACCCCTTTATATCCTTCCTCCACTTCACACTTTAGCCCTTTATCGACCTTTTCTATGGTCATTCCAAATCTACTAAAGGAAAATATGATCGTCGTACTGATATATATCATCTAAAATAAAAGTGTAGATTTCGCAAAATAAGAAGCTAGTATTAATATTAATTTTATTAATTAACATATATAATAGGAGTATTTAAATAAAATTTTTTAAATATCGAGAAAGAGTTGAATTGACGCAATACATCTTTCCGTGCACGTAGAGAGCGATGTCTTTGGCGTGCGTTTTTATTAATTATTAAAATTATTGAATGCATGACACTTCATTTGTCTTCTACTTACGCTACGTACGTACGCACATACTTATCTTGCAAATGCAATAATATACTGTTTTTGAGAATCATATATATCGTTAATTTTAATTGTTATTAATGAATTTAAATCGTATAATTTGTCGTTTTTTATATAATATATGGTCGTCAAGTAGAGACTAATTAATAGACATAATAAACATTTGTAACACGTTCTTTATGTTATTGTGTAGTTGCAATGCAATATGTTACACATGTCCACGTGGATTCTTAGAATATGAACTTTTGATTTCGTTTTATGGGTGCTTTTGTAGTTAGCCATGAAGCTAGCTGTGTATATTTATAATAAAAGGAAGAGTGGTTAGAGACCATTCATAAAGAATGAGTTTGATTAATATTATTTTTGTTTCTTATTACTTGTTTTATTGTGGCAATAAATTTTAATTTTATATTATTTGAATTAAAAGTTTTATCTATAACAAAAAAAAAAAAAAAAAGTTAATGTATTTGTTGCATTTGTTTGTATGAGGTGAAATTATAAAAACTCTAAGTAATATGATATAAGTTAGACATTCTAAAAACTTTATTAGAAAGGTTCATCTTATACAATAGAGAGTATGAAAGTTGTGAGCATATAATAGAGTTTTTAGAAGGTTCACCTCACATAATAGAATGTAAGAAAGTTGAGAGCATACAATATTAATTAGTGTAAAGTTGAGTGCATAACGAAACAATAAACCCTTTTATCAATATCTTAAGTTTGAGTCACAGTCAATACAAAGTGATTAAACTCTTAGTTTTCTTCCAGGGAATCGATGTGTTATCTTATTTAATTTATACCGGCGTCTAACCTTTTCATTGTTTTTTAGTTAAAAAAATGTATATCATAGACAAACGAATGATCTAATCTTCTATAAAATATACATTAATGGACGACAACATTTTCATTTGGGTCTTAATTGACTCGAGCAAACAAGACTTACGAAACGCGTTTCGTTTTGTTTTTCGAAGAAGAAGGGGTAGTAGTGTAACTTTAGGAAACACAAAGGTATTTTATGTGTACGTAGATAATATTAGGGTTGATATTGGAAGTTTGGTTATCTTAAGGTCATGTGGTTGACGGTGGTCCATGAGGTTTGCATAACTGGTTCGTGTCAAAAATGCACTACCTATACGACCGCCCATCATAATGTCTACCCTTAAATCATACCATATATATATATTATATTTTCTCGTGCTTCAACGAGAATATGAGATATTTGCCATATGGTGGTAGTGTAACTTAATTTCTATATGATATGATTAGTATATATTTTAAATATTCTAGTAATTGTCGATGTAACGAGAGTAATGACGCATGGTTAAATTTCAGATAACTATAGAGCTATCAAAAAATTCATACGAAATATGACAAACTCCGACCTCACAGCAACTCCAAATAGTTGTTGCTAAACATACTTGAAGTATGAGAATTTTGATGTTCGTATCATCGGATCTATATTGTTAAGTGTTTTGTTATTTTAAGTTCGTTACTTTTATTAATTAAATTTTAAACAATTTAAAGGCATCTCAATATCAAGTTTGCCATATACATTGGTGCCAACGCGTTAGTCGGTTTAGAAATCAACGCGTCGCCAGAAACCGACGCCACTAGCACGGAGTCTTCGGAGGGTGCGTCGGTTTGGAGTCTTCGGTTAGGTGACGGAGAAGGACAAGTGGTGTGGGGCCCGCAGTACTAAAAATCATTTTTTATATTTTGGAAAAAAAAAGTTTAATAACGGATATATAGTCGTTTTTTGTATTTTTAAACTTTTTTACCCAATTTTTTCAATCCTTTTAATCCTATATATACACACTTATAACACTTAATTTTCACACGTCTACAACTACAAACAACTCATTTTCATACAACTCTTTATATGGACACACTACTCGTTTTCACACTATAAACTATAACAAAAATGCCTAAACACCACCTCCAAATTCAAATTCAAAATCCAAAATTCAAATTCAATGCCTACACACCACCACGAGACGAAGACATTTTAACGTGGCCCGTGTCCACTTCAAGCGACAAGTCGAACAGAAGTTCATTTACGAGACAAGTTGGAACGTACTAAAAGGGTATCCCAAGTTCTTTTTTGAGCCTGGGGTCATGGCAACAAACGGTTATTCGAAGACGACCCGAAATCAATCAATCTTTCCGAAGACGTCCCAAATCTGAACCCCAACATCAACTCCGACCCGCTTGCGGCTAATATGGAAAGGTTATTCTAAACGACCCGATTCGTCGTCCAGATATGCTTTATACATCGTGTAAACTTCTTGATCAATACTTCAAATTTGAGGTGTAAACTCAACTTCTCATAGTTTTAACTTTTTGAAAAGTTCCTCAAAACCTTTGTACTTGAGGTTGAAGTCCCTATAAAGATTGTCACGTAAGTTGCCAAATTGCGATTAGTGATTTGGAAAGATACACACTAATACTTAAAATCGTTTAACCCTTGAGCTTAATTGATCGAAATATTAAAATTGTCGAATATATAGATTGACAAAATAAACACAAAACAATAAAAATGTCAATAAAGGTGTGAAATTTAAAATTCCACAAAAACACATTTAAGGGTTTTTTTTTTAAACTTAAAAAGGGTGCAAAATTTGAGAAAGTAAAAACTGGAGACTTTGATATGACTCTGAAAGTTGGACAAACCGCACGTTAGTAAATTTTATTAGGCTTTTTAAAAACTAAGTAAAATAATAATTTCTCTTAAAAAAAACATCAAATCAAATGCATTGTATAATAGTATATAGATATAGATAAGTTTGAATTAGACTTAAATGTTAATTAGTTTATTATTTTAAGATGATGGTATTAATTAGAAGTTAATAAATGTTGGGGTATGTTAGTAATTTCTTTTGTTTTATATAAAAAAAACTCTTAGTAATTGTATGCGGAATAGTAATTCCATCTTAGAAAAACACTCAAATGCTTTATATAATAACTAGCATTTTACTCGCGTTGTACAGTGACATCAAAAAACTTTACTTGCAACATTTTTTTTTCAATTATATATCGTCATTTAGTGAAAATTGAAAAATATACCGATATATCATTTATTATTATATACATTATTAATTATAGGTTATAATTGAATTTTCATTACATCAATCTACTAACTTAAAATCAGTCAACCATTTTTAATTTTTGGCTCAAATTTGAGTTAAGGTTTGTGTCAACGGGTCGATCGATCAACCATAAAAATATTTATTTTAAATATAATGATCTAACCCATCAACTTTTTTGCCCCATTTACCTAAATGGGTTATGAAAATCGGTTTCGAGTTTAGGTTTTGAACTTTGTATTTCAAATTTCAAACTTGCTAATTTGACTTGACTCGTATTGTAAGCCCAATTTATAATAATTTAAAATTTAAAAATAAAATTACAAACTTTTAGTCTAGCTATTAACTTTGATAGTTAAATAAGTTATCTTTAAATAAGTTAACTTTGATACTATTGCATTAGATGTTGTACTATAACTTTTTTTAAGACTACCAAATGACCAAACTATTTTATAACAGTAATAGATTAACTTTTATGATTATTTGAAGGGCAAATTATCTAAAATAGCAACGAATTATTGGCTAATTTTAGATTATAAATGAACAATCAAGAGTATCAACAATAGAAAGCAACTCTCAATTTTCTAATACTACGGTACATGACATGTCATCATTTTTTCAAATTTTGAGGTAACATATTGCTAAAAATATGATGAAAATGATAGTTGATTTCTATCATTGATAATTTTGATAGTTGATTTCTAGAATTTTAAATATGTAAATAGTTCATTTCTATTCTAGGTAATTTGCTCTTACTTGAATGTAACTGACTAAAGGTGTTCAAATATTAAATAAAATACTTAAAATGGTTGTAAAAAGTATTATACTATCTCTTTATTAAAAGTTTTAATATAAATTTTCAACTTTTTATATATTAGTATAAAACGGTTATAATCTGTAAGAAATTATTATATTTTTGAAGCAATATTTCTATCAAAACAATTATAACCGACATTTTAATATACATTAATATGTTGTATTAGTTATATCATTTAAATTTTAAGTTACGTATTTCCGAGACTGAAATTAATCACAATATATTAAAGTTTATAATTAATTCAATTGATTTAAGTATTTAATTCTACATTGATTGTAGACATATTAATGAAGTCGAGATTAATGAAATAGATGGTAAAATAGTAAATTACGATTTCTCCTTTAAAACTTTGTCTGAAATATTTTATATAGTAATACAAATATAGATATGTATTTGAATTAGAATTAAATATCGTATATTTATTAGGTTATGGTCTAATGATGATGATATTAATGAGAATTAAATAAATGTAGCGGTATATTAGTAATTTAATTAGGCTTTTCAACACATCAAATACATTATATAATATAGTATAGATAATTAACTTTAATATTAGTACTATACCTACGCTCTATGAAGTTATTCTAGAGTAGAAAAGAGCAAAGACTGGTTTAAACTAGATTTCAGTCCATGTTAAACAGTTCATTTTTTTATAGAAAAATAAAAAACCATTCCTTTCAGTCTAGTTTTTTGCTAGTTATTCCAATCTTTCTTAGAATTTCAGTCCAGTCTCAGACAAGTTTAAGTCTTTTCCAGTCCTTTTTTTCATGGTCAATATTTCTGTCAATAGTTACAATTTGAATTTTTATTTATTTTTATCGTGATTTTGTTGATAGTTATTAACAACAAAGTTTTGAAGAAAAACTTCATATTTCGTGGTGCAAAATTTAAAATTTATAGAAAAATTCTCTAAATATGAAGTAGGGGTGAAAATAAAAGGTATACATTAGAAATTGTTGATCAATTACTAAAATTAAAGAAATAAAAGTTCATAAATAAAGAGATAAATATGGATCATAAAGAATTTACTTGAAAACTTAATTTTTAAAAGGGTAAAAAGAGTTAAACATTAACAAATAAACGTAAGTAGCTTATAATATATTTCAGTTTTAAAACAGTGTCAGTCTTAACCAGTTTAAATTGATTTCAGTTCAGTTTTTAACCAGCCTTCTAAATGAAAGTAGGACTGAATTAGAATTGTCAGGTAGTCCTAGAATCAATCCAATCTTTTTCCAACCCAGTCTTTTAAAAAACCGATCCCATTCCAGTTCAATCATGATCAATTTCAATTTTAAACTGTTTTACTCGTCTCTATTCTAAAGTACAAGACTACAAGTGCCTTTTATGTCTCCAGCCCTGATAGTGGACACGAAATTTAACCAGCTATATTTGAATTTCATGAAAGTAAGTGTTATTTGGACCCCAAACAGTCTAACAGCTTATTGGTTAGAAGGGCTGTTAATGTAATGAATATAATAAAGCCACACAGCCCCAAGTCTTGGAACGCATTTAAAATTTGGTATATTTATATTGTTTTAAAATTGTTATAATCTTGGCTCATTTATTTGTATTGTTCAAGTGAGAATTGAAAGCTCTTAGTTGGCATCCATGTGATTAAGTAATTTGGGCAGCTTTTGCACACTACTTCATCATATATTGCACCTCTTTTCCTTCATTTCTTTACCTATATAAGAATACAACAAATATTTTGTACTTAAACTTGACAGACACACAGACAGAAATAACTACATTATATAAATACGTAGTATGTATGTATAATCTGTTCCGCAAAATGTTGGTACTAATTTAATTATAGGCACATAATCAGAGTTAAAAAGAAACTTTTTGAATGATAAATGTTAAATATTGAAAAAAACTTGAAAACAAAACTTGAAATAAAAGTAACAGTAAAAAAATATGTTATAGATTCGGGAAATATGAATAAGAACTGAAAGTACGATGGAGAGTTAGGAACATAAAAAAGAGAAAAACTAGAATTAAATTACAAAAGATTGTATATAATCTAAGTTTGCAAAAGGTGTTTTTGACAACAAAATAGCAAGAGGTGAAATTTGTGGCTGAAGCTGAATGTTGTGATTAGGGATTCTAGCGACTGATAAATTCTTTTCAGAAACTACTTGAAAAAGCTTATATTTAAAGGGATTTTAGTAGATTTCTTTTTCAACAATCGCTGTGTTTTTCATATTACCAAATAGAACAATTTGATTAGTGGTTTCAATCAAAAGGAATGAAACCGAATCAATAACAAATTTAATGTATCGAAGCGGAATCTAACTATCTTATTTAACAAATTTAACATATAGAAACACAAGTTTTACTCAACCATAAAATCTCAATTTAATAAACATATACTACTTGTACTTGCCTGGGACACTCTGCTAATGTTCCCAAGATCCAACAACAAGAAGACTAGTTTACCATTTTAATTTCATATAAGTGATGGATCCCAATAATTTGATTATATATATTTTGGATAACATTGATCCCAAAGATATTGTTGCTTTTGAATACTTGAATCGTAATAACTTTAATTGTAATTTATCATAAAATTACTTTTTTTTTCCCTTTTCTTCCTAAACATTTATAAGACTTTTATAATTTATTTATTAGCTTAGATTATTAGACTACTAGTATTGAATCCCGTGTATACACAAGAATCATTAAATGTGTATTTAACTTTTATAAAATATGTAGCAAATAATATATATCGTATTAAAAGTTAATTAAACGTTAAATTGAAAAGTTTTGTACATGTGTTAGCATATATTATTATGTATTACATGTTAGCACTTGGTCTTGTTTTGACAATTAATGAGATGAAATGGCTATCGAAAATGCAAGTACATTTTTTGTATTGGATTAATATATGTTGTGTCCATCGTAATAATGAAGAAACTTTATTAATTAATGTTAGAGGAAATTTATGTTAATATTTTTATAAATTTTATTATTTTAATTCATCACTACTTTCAAAATATATTTCTATAAAATGTACGATGTTTCTTGTTGTTTTTTAATCTCTTTATAGTTATCTAGAGTAGTATATTTTTTATAAGGAAATTCATATATATCTTTTAATAATTCAAAGTATAGGGTTTTATTTTTAATATTAAGTAAAATAAAGTGACTCAATTGTTTAATTGAGAAAATTTTAAATTGATGACATTATTATTAGGTTTTCTATATATAATTTAAGATTTTATACAAATTTACAATTTATGACGAAAAAAAACCCTTAAAATTACGTGTAACGTTTTTCGCAGAGATTGATACATTTCTCTCGATTGGCCTCAGATCGATCATTTATTCATGTTTCCAGGGAGTTCAATAGTGAAACTGATAAGCTAGCGAATGAGGGTGTTAAGCGAGACTTGTAATATGGTATCCTAGTGTTGTATATTTCTTATTTGTTGGTTGGCAATTTTGTAGCTGCTTTTATCTAATGCTATTTTTATAAATAAATATAAATAATATAATAATAATTAATAATGTAATAATAATAATATATGAATAAAAAATCTATAATAAACTAATTGCACTATATCTTTAGGGAAATTCTTTTTCTCTTTTGACTAACTATTTTGGATATTAATAGAAAGTTAAGTAAAAGTACTAGTTAGACTTTCATATCACAATAGTACATTACAACATGGACAACAGATGTTTACTATTTAATTCAATAATAGGTTGGATTAATATTGATAAATACGTTATGATTGAAACTAACAAATTTATTTAGTATCAAGTATATGACTATAATAGCCATTATTAAAACAACTTTTTAATAATTATTGATAAAGTGATTTAACCTATAATCAATTAGAATCTATAATCTTCCCTTAAGTGTTGATCACATTTTCTTTTTAACCTCGAAAATATGCCTAATCGTCGTATACTCCATTGGGCGCTAGACGATTTTACCATTTCTATAATCAATTGACTCGTTTATGATTAATCTAAGTACTTTTGAACTTGCATACATTCGTCTCAGATTAATGTCTTTCAAAAAGAGAAATCTTTTTAGTTAAATTTGCAACTTAATTAAGATTAATAAAATAACCATTAATCCTAAACAAGTATGAAAAGGTCCATGTTTGCACTGAAAAGGGGAGATTGCACGTTAGTCCATATGATGATGCACAACAAGTTCCATGTCACACATTGTAAAAATCTTAGTTATATTTTATTTTATGTATATATATATATAATATATAAAAAGTATAATATACAATACAAACACAAACCAAATCACATCTACCCTTTAAACAGGGGACTCTGTTTCTCTCTCTCTTTAAATAACTTTTAATTTATAAAAACTTATAATAAACTAGTTATAAAATTCACCCACAAAGAAACATACAATTGTTAAAATCCCCTTCAATTTCTCTCTCACATTCACTCATATATAAATATTCCATACTTGTTGTATCACTTCTTCTTCAATTGGGTATTTTTTTTTTCATCTTTCTTTAATGTATATAGTATTCCCATATATCAAGACCAACACTCTGCTCTTGAAGATTGAAACTTTCAGCCTTTTTTCCAGCATTTAGTATCTCTTTTGGTTGTAATTAATGTTTGTAAAAAGAATGGAATTCATTTGGCAGATAAAAAATGATGATGAAGAATGACCCATTCCTTTAAAGGTCTGATTTTGCTATTATTTTATTTATTACTCTGTTTTCTTTTGATCAAATTTTGATTTGGGTTCTGTGAATTTGCAGTGTTAATTAATGTTTAAGTTGTTGTGAAGAATTTCTGTGTATAAAGATGAATACTAGAGTAAAGACAAATTTAAGGTCCATGAAAACAACTTCATTCAAAGATCCAAAGGTAATTAATTCAAGTTATTTGTTTTGTACTTTTATTTATAGCACACAATTACCTTCAATTTTGATTAATTTCACAAAATTCCCAGATGGGTTTTTTTTTTTTTGGTTTTAATTATGGTAAGTAAAAGTGATTATGGGTTTCTGTGAAGTGTTTTTCACATAATTGAAAAAAGTTGCTTAATTTAAATCTTATCCACATGAAGTGTTTTATTGCATTATGATTCTTTTCTTGTTGAAGGTGACTGTAATGTTCTTTACTTACTTTTTTTATTTTTATTTTTGCTCTTTATATATATTATATAAAAAAACAGGTTGATAACATGCAAATGCAAATGGAGACTAAGAAAACAAGCACAAGCAGAAGAGGTTCAATTAGAGAGAGAAAAATAGCATTGCAACAAGATGTACATTGCTGTCACCATTGACTTTTTATTTGATTTAGTAACAGTTGGTATTCAATTATATCTCTCAATTATTAATTTTTTGTGTTTGGTTTTGTTTTTTTTTTGTCACAATTTATTTCAGGTGGATAAGCTAAAGAAGAGACTTAGACATGAAGAGAATGTTCATAGAGCTTTAGAAAGAGCATTTACAAGGCCATTGGGAGCGCTTCCGCGGTTACCGCCTTATCTCCCTCCTACCGTATGTATTTTCATGACGAAAATAATTATACGAGTAGTTAACTACACAAACATTGCGTGCACAAATGACAAACCTCATATTCTTTTTTATCTACATTTTCTACTGCCTTACGAAGTTAGCTTTGTTGCACATAACATTCTTGTAGTTAACTACACATTTTTCTTACAAAACTCTAATTCTAATTTAAAATGGGATTTTTATAATTTTATTGTGGGCATTGGTAGACATTGGAGCTTCTAGCAGAAGTTGCTGTTTTAGAAGAAGAGGTAGTTAGGCTTGAGGAACAAGTGGTTCATTTTAGGCAAGGCCTATATCAAGAAGCTGTCTACATTTCATCCTCAAAAAGAAATCTTGAAAACTCACTCGATTTTCATGATTCAAAAGATGGCAAAAATAAGGCTTCCAAGTTGTCACCTCAGATTGAGACGAATCCATCGACACCCGTTCTTAAAATTTCACATAGCATTTCAGGTATTCTTTACTATGTCTTGAAAATAACTAGTTTTAGTAAATAAATATTAAACTGATTATTTATTTTTATTTTTGATAATGTTGGTGGGAAAAGAGAATCAATCACCAAATGCTGCTAAGAACAAGCTGCGATCGACAAATCCAAAATCTCAAATGCCTAAGAGATCACCTGCTGATTCTAAGTCAGCAGCAAAGCGTTTAGAACCTAGAAAATTACAGGTTTAGAATTTTTTATCTGATTAAATAAATTGGTATATGTTGAATAAATTAGTATGCATCGTAACAATTTTTTTGTTCAGTTTGAAGGTAAAGCAACGGAGGGTACAAATGTAGAGGGAAGAACCAATTTGATTCAAGAAAAAGGAGTATTATCATCAGCATCAGGAGATGATGATCCAAACAAGATTTCTGAAAGTATTTTAAAATGTTTGATGAACATTTTCGTGCGAATGAGTTCGACAAGAAGCAAAAGTATAACAGAAATGCTACCTTCATTGACTTCAGTTGAAACTATACTTGAAAGAGAATTCAAGGATCCTTATGATATCTGTTTTGAATTCGAGAAAAGAGAAATTGGCCCGTATAATAATTTATATGCTATTGAAGCAACCTCCATCAACAAAAACCGAACGACAAATTCTATTTTTCTGATACAAAGATTAAAGTAAGTGCTAACTAATTTCAAGTTTTTACATTTCTTTTTTAAACATTAAGACCAATTTCTAATGGTAATTCTTGATTCTTCAGGCTCCTACTTGGGAAACTTGTATCAGTTGACTTAACGAGTCTCACCCATCAAGAAAAGCTTGCTTTTTGGATCAACATATATAATTCGTGCATGATGAATGTAAGCGTTATGCGTTAAATATTTAATATCGAGTTAAAATTTAGAGAAAAAATAAATTAACATATTTGAAACATGCAATTATCAGGCATTTCTTGAACATGGAATCCCAGAAAGTCCTGAGATGGTGGTTCAACTAATGCAAAAGGTAATGTAATGCCACACAATTATTTAAAATCATATGCATTAATGCATAGATTTAAGTATTGTTTTTTATATAATGTGTTCCTTACTCCACAGGCAACTATAAATGTTGGAGGACATTATTTAAACGCAATCAGTATCGAACATTTCATACTGAGACTCCCTTATCATTCAAAATATGTAAGCTGAATTAATTTCGATTCCTTTTCGTGGTCCAAATCTTTATCAGATGACATTTAATTTTATACGATCGATTTCTTGAAATTTTATCAGACTTTTGCCAAAGGTGTAAAAAATGATGAGATAACTGCAAGAAGTGTGTTTGGGCTGGAGTTATCAGAGCCATTAGTAACATTTGCACTCTCCTGTGGAAGCTGGTCCTCCCCTGCTGTAAGTTGTAGATAAGGTTCATTCAACACATTCTTGGTACAATAAACATTTATGAGAAAAGATTGTGATATTTTTTAAATATAATTTAATCATATAAAAAACATAACCAACTTTGAGTTGATTTTTGGGGCAATTAAATTAACGCCAGAAAAACACATCAAAGTTTTATCTTGATGCAAGGGAAATTATATGAGATAACTGGTTTTCAGATGCAACATCAAAAATAGTCAACATGGTCAAATCTAATCTGTCACGTCATCATATATTTTGACCGGTTAGACGATCAAATTACCTTAAGTTGACGATTTTAAATCAAGTTTTTTTTAAAATATAAAGTTATCTATTATTATATGCAACTAACATTTCTTTAACTTAAAGCTAACAACGAAACTGATTCATACCCTTGATCTAAAAAATGAAGATAAGAATCTACACGGGCTCTCAAGTTGAGAATGAGCTTGAACTAGCGAAAAAAGATTATTTACAAGCTGCAATTGGGATTTCAACCTCAAAGAAGATGGTGGCGATTCCCAAATTATTGGATTGGTATATGCTCGATTTTGCTAAAGATGTAGACTCGTTGATGGATTGGGTATGCCTTCAATTACCAAATGAAGTCGGAAAACAAGCAATGAAGTGTCTCGAGAGGAATAAAAGTGTGCCGCTTTCACATTGTCTTCGGGTAATACCATATGAGTTTAAATTCAGGTATCTTTTGCACAAATAAAATATTTTTTGCAGATGATATTTGTAAGACTCGAGTTATAGATTTGTACACAGTTTGTTATATAACACAAAATGGAAGTAGATATATACATAATCCATGCACCCCCATTGTAAGTATCATTCATTAAGTTGATTTTTTTATAAATAATTTGAGTTTATGAGGTTATTCATCGAAGATATTTGTTGTAGAAACAAATTGAGAGTTATGAAGCTTAGAGATTTTGTTATGAAGAAGGCATATATTGAATGCAAACAATGAGATTCAGTGTTATTCTCAGGCATCCTTTTGGGCTTTTGGACTTGAAGTTACTTCATTCTGCATATTCATCAGCCACACCCTTGTGTCAGTATATACACATATTAAATTAAATATAAATATGTACAAAATATATTTACATCGATGAACTTTAAATAAATGATAAGAAAAAACCAATGATTTTCTAAAATAAGAAAAAACCTTCCACGTAGATTATTTCCACTCACAGATGGAGTATAGTTGTAACAACCCGTCCCACATCGTATGCAAAAAGAAATTTAAGTGTCTTATAAGTTTAAGGTAGTGGGTTAGTAGTATCTTTCCACCATGATTTTTAATTTAACATGTTGGATACTCGAGTAGTCCATTGTTTTCGATTTTGGGAGGGAATTACAATAGTAGTAGTATTAGAAGTAATAGTAGTGATAACACTAATAATTAATAATGTGGCTATAAAAGAAAAGGGATAAAAGGGATATAGTGGTGGTCCTCGGAGACTAATAAAAATTCTACTACAATGACAACCCATGTAACCAAATTGAAGCAAAGAACAAAAAGTGATGCCTTTTTTTTAAAGTAGTGGGGGCATCTCTTGTTGTTCTTTCACATTCAAACTTAACTGTAATATATATTTGTTTTTTCTTTATTGTAATTTTGGATTTGGAAAGATGTATAATGTGTGGTTCTTGATTCATGCTCATATGATGACAGTAGGTTACACAATTAAAGAAACAGATACTTTGTAATTGTCTTACTTGAAACTTTCATATTTTTGTATCAATGGGCCCTCTATTTTAGCATTTCTACCTATTTACTAAAATGAAAATGGAGTACAATATATAAATATATACTTTAATTACATGTATATATATATATATATATATATATATATATATATATATATATATATATATATATTATATGTAATATATGTATGTATACATAAACTGTTATTGCATAGAATTTGTGTAGCAAACATAGAAAGTTCATGTTAATTCATATATTGAGACAATGAATCTGTATAATGAAATCGACGCTTCAATCGTCGACCACCAAAAACATTGAAAGCAACCAAGAGTCGACCCAATAAAAGTAAAGCAAGGATCACTTTTCGTACATGAAGTCGATGTCTAATAAATTCAAATATGTGTTGCAAATTATGATATATACCCAAAATATAAGTATAAGATGCACGATGTACATGATTTTAATGATATACAACGATTTTAAGATGCATGTGTAAGAAAAGTATCAGTTTTTTTTATTGTTCTGTAAGTGTCAAATATTAATATCAAAAAATTTATTGTTTTAATCCTGTTAAAATACAATTACACGGGACCACATCATTTTCGAGCATGTTGGGATATAAATGATTAGTACTGCCAAGCTTAGAAGAGTTAATACTGCTGGTTACAGTTTCCACTGCTGGTTCAAGTTAATACTGCTACAATGCTTTCTACTGCCAGCACATTCAAGACTTTCTACTGCTATACCAAGATTAGTACTGCTAAAAGAATTTCCGCAGTTAGTACTGCTAGACCAGTTTACATTGCTTCTACTGCTGGCCTTGTCCAGTGGATATGCGGCGCACGGGGTCTGCAGTTATCTAATCTCCACAAAGCATGCGCAACAAAGCATGAGATGCTTTACGGCAACAAACCATGCTTAGATAGGTGACTTCCATGCATTAATTACAATCACGTGTAATAGGAACTCTATATTTTATAAGTAGAATTCCTTATCTTAGGGGCATTGTATGCATTGTAAAGTTTGTGTATAAAGATAGATAATTTGTAACATAGTAAAATAGACTTGTAAGACTTATATAGATTAGTCAGGTTAACTTCAAGGTTCTTGTAACCCCAATACAATCAAGTATATTCGTATTATTTAAGTAATAATATTGGAGCTTTTGTTATACAATCTGTTGAGTTCTGTTTATTACATTTTGTATTTCAAACTATTACAAGTTATACATCTATATCTTCCAAACTTAACAAGTATTATTCCGCAAATTTCTTGTTAAGAAGTTCAAGCATTAGTAAGTTTAACCTTGACTGTGATCAACTCGATTATGACAAGTGGTATCAGAGCATTGGTTGCTTTTGAACTTTAGGGAGATAAAATTTGGTTTGTTTAAAGTTCTTTTCAAAAACTTTTATAAAAATGTCTACTGATGAAACTCAGGCAAATAAGATCCCCATACTCAGGCCAGATGAGTATGATATGTGAAAAAATAGGATGAAGCAACACATTCTGCTTACAGACTATCAACTATGGGATATTTGTGTAAATGGTCCTAAGTATCCTATTAATGATGTTGGTGTCAGGTTACCAAGGGCTCCACCAACAACAGATGCTGAAAGAAGGGAAAGAGCTACGGAATTTAAAGCTGTTAGTATTTTGTTGATATCCATTCCTAATGAATATCAAACAAAATTTGAAAATTGTGAAGATACAAAAGTTCTTATGGAAGCCATAGAGAAAAGATTTGGTGGTAATAAAAGCACCAAGAAAAATAAAAGATTTTTGTTAAAACAACAATTTGAAAACTTTAACTCTGTCAGATCTGAAACTCTAACTCAAATATTTGACAGATTTTCTAAACTTGTGGGTGATCTTGAAAACCACAATGTTAAGATTGACAAAGATGATCTTAACAGAAAGTTTTTAAGATCACTTGGAGTTGAATGGACAATGTATACTATAGCTTTGAGGCAGGGAAGTGATCTGGATGAAAGAGAGTTGGATGACCTGTATAATGATCTAAGATCATTTGAGCCAGAAGTTGAAGGCAAGAAGCAAGTAACTGGGGTACACACAGAGTGTACACAATGCAACTTTTATGTCAATGGGAGGAGTGCAGGTAGATCCAAACTCAACTTTTATGTCTACATCTGCAGCTACAGGGTCTGGTTCTGGATCATCATCACAGCATAGATCTTGTGATCAAATTCTAGAAGCTTTCTTTGCTAGTCATGTGACTTCATCACTGACTAATGAAGAACTAGAACAAATCAATCCTAATGATCCAGAGGAGATGGATATCAAGTGGCATATGGCCATGATTACTATGAGGGCCAAGAGATATTTGCAGAGGACTAGAAGGAACAACTTCTCCATGAAGAGAGAAGACAATGCTGGGTTTGATAAGAGCAAAGTGGAGTGCTACAACTGCCAAAAGCTGGGTCACTTTGCCAGAGAATGCAGAGCCACTGGAAGGCAGGACGTGAATGGCCAAAGAACTGGAGGATTCAATGGAGCACGGAGAAGAAGTGTTCCTGTTCAAACTCAAAGTTAGGGGGCTAGTACAAGTGCTTTGGTATCCCAAGATGGTATGGGATTTGATTGGAGTGACCAAGCTGAACTGGAGGTTCAGAACAAAGCACTTATGGCACTGACAGAAGCAGAAGAATCCAGTGATGTTCCATATGAGGTACAAATTAAAATATGCTCTTCTATTTGTAAGAAAACTATTAAACATTACAGAGATCATAAATCTAAAATTTGTGTAGAACTAAAACAGTGGGACATTAAAAATAAACATACAACTGCTGCCATAGAAAATCTAGAAAAGACCATTAAAGAATATCAGAAAAATGAAACTCAGTTTGATTATGATATCAAGTATGCTAGGTGGGAAAGGGATGTGTTGGGTGACAAAGTTCAGGAGTTGAACAAGAAGTTAGATGAGATCACCAGTGAGAGAGATAACATCAAGTTAAAAGTAGTAGATCTAGAGAATGCATCTAAGAGTGTACAAAACCTAATAAAGTCACAAATTCATGATAAATTGAAAACATGCTTAGGTTATAACAGTGTACCTCCACCATACAACAACAATTACTTTCCACCTTAGACAGACTTAGATATTGGTAAGCTTAAGGAGGAAATGACTGAGGAGGTCAAAAAGGTTGACTCTGTGGTAAATCAAGATGAGGATCTTGATAAAGTTGAAGTTGCTGAGTGGACATCAGATGATGAAAGAGAATCTAAATCTGATAGTTTTAAGAAAGTTAAGTCTGAAACAACAAGCACTAGTTTAAGTAAGCTGAGAAATAAGAGAGTGCATATTGGGCTAATTTCTAAAATTTCTGGTGAGAAATCAGTAGAGGGTAAAAAGTTGTTTCAAGAAAAGGCTAAATTGAGAGTTAAACAGATGAAAACCACAGAAAACAAATCTAGGAGAGGCCTAGGATTTGTCAATGAAAAGATGAAAGCAATTAGTAAACTTGTTAACAAATCTGAAAATGTTAAATCCATGAATATTAACTGTACTAGTTGCAGATGCAAAGCAAGCACTTCATTATCATTTCACAAAACAAAACAAATTCCCAAAGGAAATCAAAGAAACGGGAATCAATCAGTTTCACAAAAACTGAGAAAGAATTTTCAAATGGTGAAATTAAAAACATGCTTTATCTGTGGTAAAACAAACCATCTTCAACATGAATGTTATCATAATCCAAGAAATAAAAGGATTATGAGATCATAATGGACAGCTACTGACAGAATTAATCATCAAAACTTTAAATCTAAAATTAATTTTGTTAATGCTGACAGGAAGAACAAGGCTAAAAAGGTTAATACTGCTGCACCAAAATCTATTGCATCAACATTAATCAGAAACAAA
The DNA here is from genome assembly GCA_963930675.1 of Gnaphalium uliginosum. Classification (NCBI taxonomy): domain Eukaryota; kingdom Viridiplantae; phylum Streptophyta; class Magnoliopsida; order Asterales; family Asteraceae; genus Gnaphalium; species Gnaphalium uliginosum. The sequence goes on along the minus strand of OZ005684.1, from coordinate 39,206,081 downwards.
GCCAACAGTACTAAAAGGACTCAAGCAGTATTAAAAGTTAATACTGCCAAACATATTAAAACTGCTGGTAATAGTAATACTGTCAAGCAGATTACTACTTCTTCAGTTAAGACTGCTGCACCAGTTAATACTGGTAGCACAGTTAAAATTGTCAAGGTAGTTAATATTGCTAGACGTATTAATACTGCTACCAATTTTAATACTGTCAGGTATAATCATACTGGATCAGCATTTAGCACTGCTAATTCAGTTTCTGCTGCTAAGTCTAACATCAGTTGGACTTGGAAACATCAATCCATTTCAAAAGTTTCCAAAACCAACAGTACACCATAAGCAATGATCTTTGAAAGAGTTGACTTTGTGAATGTACAAAGGAGATCCAAAACTAAATTGGTTTGGGTTCCCAAAGAAAACTGATCTTTACTGTGTTTATCTGTGCAGAGCAAGCCAAGAAGTTTATGGCATGTTGATAGTGGATGCTCCAGGCACATGACAGGGGATAAAAGCAAGCTGCAGAACTTCAAGCAAATGGATGGAGGTTATGTAGCTTTTGGAAGTAATTCTAAGGGAGGAAGGATTACACGAAAAAGAGTTGTCAACAGTGATAAGATGAGTTTTAAAGATGTTTATTATGTTGAACAGTTGAGGTACAATTTACTAAGTGTGAGTCTAATCACAGAGAAAAAGAACCCTGTTCTTTTCACTGACATAGAATGCTTTATTCTTTCTGACAAATTTAAATTAGATGAAAACATGATTTTAATGAAAATTCCCAGAAAGAATAATGTGTACTGTTATGACTTAGCAAACATGAAACCTCAATAAGAATTAAAATGTCTTATCTCAAAGGAAACCATTGATGAATCAGATCTTTGGCATAGAAGAATGTGTCACATGAATTTCAAAACAATTAACAAACTGGTTAAAAGCAAACTTGTTAGAGGTTTACCTGAAAAGACATATTCATGTGATGACCATTGTGTTACATGTCAAAAAGGCAAGCAGCACAAATATTCTTTTAAGACCAAATGTGTGAACTCAAATTTCTCTCCTTTATACTTACTGCATATGTTTTGTTTAGACCAACCAATATCAGTAGTATAGGAAAGAAAATTTATTGCATGGTGATCATTGATGATTATAGCAGATTTAGTTGGGTATTTTTTCTTAGAACTAAGGATGAAACAAGTGATATACTTAGATCATTCATTACTAGGATTGAGAACCAAACTAATCACAAAGTTAAAATCATCAGGAGTGACAATGGAACAAAATTTAAAAATCATGAGATGAATAAATTCTGTGAATCAAAAGGAATAAAAAGACAGTTTAGTGCTCCTAGAACTTCACAACAGAATGGAGTAGCAGAAAGAAGAAATATGACACTAATTGAGGCTGCTAGAACCATGTTAGCAGATACTAAGCTTCCTATGACTTTCTGGGCAGAAGCAGTTAGTACTGCATGTTATATTCAGAACAGGGCACTAGTTGTTAAGCCTCATAACAAGACACTATATGAGTTGTTTTTCAAAAGAAAACTTTTGATTAGCTTTTTCAAACCATTTGGATGTCCTGTTACTATCTTAAATTCCAAAGATCACCTAGGCAAATTTGAGAGCAAAGTTGATGAGGGAGTCTTTGTTGGGTATTCTACTCAAAGTAAAGCATACAGAGTATTCAACCATAGGACTAGAATTGTGGAGGAAACCATGAATGTGACTTTTAATGAACACACACCTAGTGCTGTGGGCAAAGGTCCAGATTGGTTGTTTGATATTGATGCTCTAACCCAATCATTCAGATATATGTATGAGTCATCAAATGCAGGTACAAGTTGCAGGAATATCAAGTGCAACAAATCAGAAGAAGGACACCTCATTAGAGTATATTACTCTACCTTTCTGATCACCTGATCCACCTGAAGTATTTCAAAATTCCTCACAAGATCAAGCTCAGAGTTCAGAACCAATCACATCAAGTCAGGAAGAGAATGGTGTTTTTGATGATGGAAACATATCTTCAGATCCTGAAGTGCTTCCAGAAGAAGAAGCAAATGATGTGAATGCATATGAGAATGCAGATTTAGAAACAGATGGAGTTGCTGATGGAAATGCAGAGGAGAATTTAGATGAGACCAGCATTCTGATGGAACAGAATGATACAAATCTGGAGTCTGAGATTCCTATGTCATCTACTTCTCAATATCAACAGTACAAAGCTTATCATCCATTGAAGAATGTGATAGGTGATATTGACTCTGCAATGCAAACCAGAAGATCTGCCAAACTGAATGAAGAAGACATCAACACTTTTTTATTTGTCTATTTTCTGTCTCAGATGGAGCCCAAGAAGGCAAATGAAGCCTTAAAAGATCCAAGTTGGGTTGAAGCAATGCAAGAGGAGCTGCTTCAGTTTAAAATTCAAGATGTTTGGACATTGATGGATCTCCCAAAAGGAAAAAGGGCTATTGGAACAAGATGAGTATACAGAAACAAGAAAGATGAGAGGGGTATAGTGATCAAGAACAAAACAAGGCTGGTTGCACAAGGATATTCTCGGGAAGAGGGCATTGATTATGATGAGGTATTTGCTCCTGTAGCTAGAATCGAGGCAATTAGGCTGTTCTTTGTACATGCATCTTTTAAGGGTTTCAAGGTATACCAGATGGATGTGAAAAATGCGTCTCTGTATGGCACTATTGAAGAAGAAGTATGTGTATGCCAACCACCAGGATTTGAGGATCCAAGTAAAGTGTACATATTGGATAAGGCACTTTATGGACTACATCAAACTCCTAGAGCATGGTATGATACATTATCTTTTTATCTGTTGGATAATGGTTTCAAAAGAGGTGCAATTGACAAAACCTTGTTCATTAAAAGAATTAAAAATGATATCCTACTAGTTCAAGTCTATGTAGATGATATTATTTTTGGTTCTACAAGGGATAGTCTTTGCAAAGAATTTGAGGCTCTTATGCATCAGAAATTTAAGATGAGCTATATGGGAGAGTTGACTTTCTTCTTAGGATTACAAGTCAAACAACAAAAAGATGGGATCTTCATTAGTCAGGGAAAGTATGTCAATGACATTTTGGATAAGTTTGGATACAAAGATGCAAAGATTGCTAGCACACCAATGGAGACACACAAACCATTGCATGTAGATCTTGAGGGGGAGGATGTTGATGAACACCTCTACAGATCTATGATTGGATCTCTAATGTATCTGACATCAAGCAGACCAGATATTATGTTTGCTGTGTGTGTATGTGCTAGATTCTAGGCAAATCCTAAGATGTCACATGTTCATGCAGTCAAGAGAATTTTTAGATATCTTAAAGGTCAACCCAAACTGGGTCTTTGGTATCCAAAAGGTTCATCTTTTGACTTAATTGCATACACTGACAGTGACTATGGAGGTGCCAATATGGATACAAAATCTACATCTGGAGGTTGTCAATTCTTAGGAGGTAGGCTTGTGTTATGGCAATACAAAAAGCAAACTACTGTTTCCACATCTACAGCAGAAGCAGATTATGTTGCAGCATCAAGTTGTTGTGCTCAAGTACTTTGGATTCAGAATTAGATGCTGGATTATGGTTTGACTTTTCTAAATACTCCTATGTTTATTGATAATAACTATGCTATCAGTATTATAAATAACCCTGTGAAACATTATAAAATCAAGCATATTGAAATCAGATACCATTTTATAAGAGACTGCAATGAGAAAAGATTAATTCGGATTTTTAAAGTTCATACTGATAATCAATTTGCTGATCTGTTCACAAAATCATTTGATGTGGGTATATTTACATTTTTGGTTACAAGTATTGGCATGATTCTTCATAAATCTTTTCATTAATACTGTTCTCTGTAAATTTTTGAGTGCTTGAAAACGGGTTAATACTGATATACTAATTCATGATGAGAGTATTTTTAATACTGTTAGTTTTAATACTGCTAGTTACTTATATGTAGTTTCACAAGTTAGTACTGTTAGTTGTGTTACAACTGCTAGTTGTAATAAAAGGTTTCTGCTGCTAGCATGACATTATTACTGAGCGTATTTTTAATACTGCTAGTACAAAATTCCACATTTAATACTGCTAGTACATTTTATACTATTATAAAATTAGGACATTTAATGCTGCTCATTTTCAAATAGTATAAATACCCAACCTTTTTCACCTTTCTCTTTTTCACCTACAGCTAACCTCGAAATTCCAAAAAGCGATCAAAAACCAACTTTTTAAAAGTATAATTTCAAGTTCTAATCAACAAAAATGGCTTCTCCTTCATCTTCAAACGTTGTTTTACCAACCGCAGATAAGCATAACTTGCTTGTTTATCTGCTAAAACCAAAAGGGGGAGAGGATTTTTACGAAATTATAAACTTTTTAAAAAACAGCAACCTAAAACTTGCTCTTTCAGTTAACCCCATCATTTACATTTCACATATAAACGATTTCTGGACTTCTGCTGAAAAGGCAGAAGTTGATGGGGTTACTACCATCATTGGCAAGGTTGCAGGGAACACTGTCAAAGTGACAGAGGCATCCATTCGTGCTCATCTTCCACTCCACGACGAAGAAGGTATTGAATGCTTACCTGTTCCTCAAATTTAGGAAATCTTGTGTTGCTAGGGTATGAGGGGGAGTTAAATAAACTAACCTTTTTAAAATCCATGTTTTTCCCACAATGGAAATATTTAATCCATACTTTGCAACAATGTATTTCTCAAAAGAGAACTGCATGGGATCAGTTCAGCAGTAACATTGCTTCTACTTTGATCCATATTTTTCGAAAACGATATTCACAGGAATGTTGTATAACCTGGAGCATGCTGACTCTAAATTTTTGATGTATCCAAGGTTCTTACAACATATCTTTGAAAATGAATAAACTGACCTACCAAGAGTTGGTGGTAAAATTGTTCTCCTCTCTCATACTCAAAAACTATTTTCAAACATGAGAAGAATAGGGTCAGTTAAAGGCATCATGTTTTCTGGGAGGGTCACTAATCTTACTGCTCATATGCTAAGTGCACTCTCCACAGCAGGTGAAGAAGTAGCCACACCAACTACTTCTCAACCCATACCTGCTGTCACAAAATCCAAGAAAACAATCGACCCCAAGCCAACCTCAAAGAAAGCCAAAAGTGCTACAAAAGAGACATATGAGGCTCCTCTTCCTCAAATGTCTCAGTCACAATCTCTTTATGAGGTGGTCAATATGGAGATGAGAGACCATATGAAAAGGGCTGTCACTACTGATTCTGCCCCATTGGGAGAACATGACAGTGCTAATAGAATTAGGACCCAATCCATGGCAGCACGGGATACAAAGATGCCATTGGATTCTTCTATTGTAGAGGATCCAGTGAATATCAATGTATCCAGTGGTCCCAGGTGCCAAGAAACCACATTGGGGGCTGATGTTGCTCAGACTAGGTCTGAGACATTGGCTAAATCTTTCAATGATCCACTAATAGAGGTTAACACTTCTGCCAGTGGTGAGGATAGTTTATCACTCAAGGAATTGATGGTAATCTGTACCAATCTAGGAGAGGAGGTGGCCAGGCAAAGGGAAATGTTGGCATCTCAAGGTGATGAGATATCAAGGTTGAATGGGTTAGTTAAACTTCTGCTGGAAAAAGTTAATACTGCTCCAGTTACTACTGCTAGTATTGGAGTTAGTACTGCTGGAATAGAAGATGAGGTTAATACTGCTAGATTTGGTGAGCCAGTTTGTACTGCCAGTACAGATGGAGTTAATACTGTTGGGCCAGATGAGCCAGTTAGTACTGCTGCAGGTAATGATGAAATTACCGCTGCTGAAGTTCTGCTGAAGGTGTCTGAGAGCCCAAAGGAGAAGAAGAAACACAAAGAAAAGGGTGTGAGCATCAAAGAACCATCAGAACATACACCTACAATAAAAGCAAAACAGATTGGGGCAAAAGATAAAGGAAAGGCGATATTAATTGAAGAAGAAAGGCCTCTGAAAAGAAAATATCAAATAGAGACAGATGAAGAATTGGCTAGAAAATTGCAAGAGGAAGAGAGAATGAGATATGTAGAGGAAGAAAGGGAAGCTGAACTTCAAAGATTATTAAATGAGAAGAAGAGGAGAGAGTCTGAGGCAAGATACAAAAAGTAGAAGGCTATGCCAAAGACTAATACTCAACTGAAGAAGGATTATGTTGCATTCTTAAGGAATGCGCTGAGCATAAATGTGAAAATTCTTCAAGCTATGTCCTTTGAAGCCCTGAAGGAAAGGTATGATAAAGAACAAAGCATTCTGAAAGAGGGATCATCTGAAGATATAAGGATGGAGAAAGAAAAGAAGTTAAAGGATATGCATGATACACCTATTCCAAAAGGTATCAAAATGTTTAAGAGGAAGAAGGATGCTGCCAAGGGCACACAAAGTGAAAGTTTCTTTGAAAAGGTGCAGAAGAAGCAAAGGATAGAACAGGATGTGCATACTGAGGTGCCATCTACTGTTGAGGATAAGGATGAAGATGATAGAGGATTGGTGATTATAGATACAGCTGACTGTGAGCCCTTGAAGGTGGAATATCCGATCATAGATTGGTTTCAAACACTGGATAGTTCAAACAGAATTTAAGATTGTTAGAGCAGGAAGGTCATTTGAAATGTACAGAACCTTCTACTCAATGCTCAAGGTTTTCAGAAGAAAGGATTTAGATGAGACGTATGAAGCAGAGTTGAAGAGGTTTGGTGGAGTAAGAGGATATGATGATGATCATCAACTCTTTGAATATTTGAAGCAGATGTACTCTCCTGAAGTTGAAATGAGAATATTTATGAAGGAATTCTCACATGTCAACTACTGGTACTGCTTTAAAAGTTGTGGAGTACACATGTTCAGCCAGGTAGATGGAGGTGCAGGATATTTCTTAATTGGAAAAAGTTACCCATTGAATCCTGCTGTGGTGATCAGTTTGCTGGAGCACAAGGTCAAATGTACAAGTATTGAGATGGCTTCAGCACTGATAAAAGAATTAAAAGTCTATCTGAAGCAGAAGAAAGTAGAAAGGCAGAGGAAATGAATCCATAGATATTTAAAGATCAAAATCTGAAGAAACTTAGTACTGTTGGGTAGAAAGCATAAGTTTAGGGGGAGATTGTTGGGATATAAATGATTAGTAGTGCCAAGCTTAGAAGAGTTAATGCTGCTGGTAAAAGTTTCCACTGCTGGTTCAAGTTAATACTGCTACAATGGTTTCTACTGCCAGCACATTCAAGACTTTCTACTGCTATACCAAGATTAGTACTGCTAGAAAAATTTTGCAGTTAGTACTGCTAGACCAGTTTACATTGCTTCTACTGCTGGCCTTGTTCAGTGGATATGCGGTGCACAGGGTCTGCAGTTACCTAATCTTCACAAAGCATGCGCAACAAAGCATGGGATGCTTTACGACAACAAATCATGCTTAGATAGTTGATTTCCACGCATTAATTACAATCACGTGTAATAGAAACTCTATATTTTAGAAGTAGAGTTCCTTATCTTAGGGGCATGGTATGCATTGTAAAGTTTGTGTATAAAAATAGATCATTTGTAACATAGTAAAATAGACTTGTAAGACTTATATAGATTAGTCAAGTTACCTTCAAGGTTCTGTAATCCCAATACAATCAAGTGTATTCGTATTATTCAAGTAATAATATTAAAACTTTTGTTATACAATCTGTTGAGTTCTGTTTATTACATTTTGTATTTCAAACTATTACAAGTTATACGTCTATATCTTCCAAACTTAACAAGTATTATTCCCCAAATTTCTTGTTAAGAAGTTCAAGCATTAGTAAGTTTAATATTGACTGTGATCAAGTTGATCCTGACAAAGTATAACTTTAAACTTTCATATATTTACTAGTATATCACCCGCACGATGGAGCTATCGTTCGAAATAATATACGATTTGTTCGTCACTAATATACGTAATAGTACATATATACGGAGTAACTTGTTCGCCACAATTATAAACTAACTTTTTAATGTGTATGTATAATATGTTATTTGAGGTATCTATTTTATTAAAAATACAAAATATGTACAAATATGTGTGTAGAATAGATCTGAAGTTTTGAATTCTATATTATAATGTGATCTAATTTGCATACTTTGTGTATAATATATTTAACTATAACTATTTCTATATTTTAGTTTTCTAACTTGAAAAGTGAAATCGTGTATATTTTGGTAGCAAATAATAATGCGATTCTATACTTTTTAAATGGACAAAATAGTGATCTCCCATCTTTCTTTCTTTAAGTTTTAAGGATGGTTTGAAAATGATTTATTGGTCTAGCGGTATCGAGGTAGCTACTAAAGGGTTATTGGCTTAGCGGTATCGAAATGACCCTTCAACCATGATGTTGTGAGTTCAAATCCAAGGGTGGACATATGTATATATTCGTGGAAACATGTATATATTCGTGATTGTGTGTGTGAGTCATTGTCTTTCTAAAAAAAAATGATTTATATAGGACTAGAGTAAAGATAAAGATAAATAACACTCGGACCGTTAAGCCCACAACTACAGTGGGCTTTGGTTTTTAGGGCCCACATTAGGGTTTCAGAATTTATAAATTATGTAAATAGCTGAAATTAGTACTAACTAAATTTTGTAGAAAACGAAAAAACGAACATTCATGAAAAGGAATATCATCATAATCCATGTTCTATGTTATAGACTTATAGCTTATAGTTTCATGAACTGCAACGTGAGTTAGTCAAGTTAAGCTGAAATCTCTTGAATGAGAAGAGAAAAATTAAAATTCGAAAGTAGTGATAAAAGTTTTTTTTCCCCTTCAATTTCTCTCTTCTTGCTCAATAAATTTTTAAAATTAATCGAGAAATACTAATCGATTAAGTAGATACGTTAATTATAAAGAAGAAACGCGGTGACTACTCGTCATTTGTGAAATTTCAAGTAAAACAAGTTCATAACTTGATTACAAATTAAAAGTCAGATATCATAAATTGAAAAAATTTAAAGTTGTGTACCTTAAGTTGAAATATGTGAAAAATGTATTACTTTTTTTTTTAATATTTTTTCCATTAAAAATAATGATAAGTGACATTAAGGATCAATACTATGAAGATTCTAATGAAATTCCGAGTGTCAATTTCGACTGAAGGAATTCACATCTGATTTGCAAAACATAATTTAAGGTAGCAAGAAACGTCAAGACAATATGTCTAAAGCGTTAGTTGCAGTGAACCCTAAAATGCTTTTATCCCTACACCTAAATCTACACCTAAATTTAAAGGATGTTAAAAACCATTTTATAAAGTTTTTTCCAAAGCTTTTTTTAGAGCATCTATAATGAAGGCTTTTCTCAAAGCTTTTTTGTACAAAAAATTTTTTGAAAAGTTTTTCTTCATTGGGGGAAAGGCGTTTTCTACCCAAAGCTTGAAATTTCTCAATTGGCCAAAAGCTTTTTTGATATTTTAAATGTAAAATTAATAGCTATAAATGTAAAATTTGTTCAAAAAACCTTTTGAAAAGCTTCTGTACATTAAATGTAAAAAAGTTTTTGTTGTATCAATAAAAAGCTTTATAAAACTTTTTCACAATTAAATACAATATAATTTGAATGAAAGAGAGTGTAATGACTTGAGATTTATCAAGTCATTGCATTCTCTTTCCTTTTAATTATATTATATAAAATTGATAAAAAGTTTTGTAAAGCTTTTTATTGATGGAGCAAAAACTTTTTTATAAAAATCTTTACCATAAAAGCTTTAGAAAAAGCTTTGTAAATGTATACATTAGGGATGCTCTTAGTCGTCTTCGAACAGAGCATCTAGTCTCATTCTTTAAAGTTGTGTTAATGACGTATGTCTGAATTTTCAACAGGTAAAAATGACACATGAGGGTTAATATATACAGTAATTTTGTATGATACATAATGTCACTTAATTCCTCTCACCATTCTGCAGGTATGAACTTCCAGATCTACATAAGTTTTTAAAAACGGTTAGTATTTTTCTGCTACCAATTTCTTAACAAGTGCATGTACATAATCCACTAACTTTCACATTCTACTTTTGTCCATTGGAGAAATAAGAACCCTATGACCCAAGTCATTATCTCTTAGAAATCTGCTCGCTTGCTTGGTGAAAACTTGCATATACAAATTTTTGTCACCATACATTAGTCATTACAGTTAGGTCCTGAAAGATTATGTGTTTTAATATTAGTATACAAACATTACACCCAACTTCATGAACATCGCAGGGTCATACCGATGAGCACAACTGAACAAGAAATGTAACATTAATAAAAGATTAATAATATTTGATATTGTTATTGTACGATTCATTTAGTTGAAATGAATAAGTCAGTCGAATAACACATAGAACGTTAAAGTTATTTGATTTGATCAAATAAAGTTACACGACATTTATGTTTTTATTATACGATAATGAATAAAGTTAAATGTATTAATATAAAGTAGTTTTATTAATATAAATAATTAACGTAATTATTTATTTAATAAACAATTATATTAAAGGATTTATTTATAATTAATTTTATAAACAAACTAACTGGTTTAATTATCATTAAACTAAATGGTTCTATTTGTAAATAACTATGGGCTAGTTTAATAATGATTAAACTAGAGGGGCTATAGTGTAAGTATCAAACTTGGTGGACAAGTTTGATCTCAACTATAAAAGGAGATGTAAGGGTTCGTTATTTGTTGTTCAATTAGCTTGAAAACCTAAGTCCTCCCTCCCTCTCCCTCTCATTCGACCAACCACACCCAAGCCACCCAAGGCCGAAAGTCAGCCGAACCCTCTAAGGGTTTTTGGGTTCGCATTTCGATCGCATTCTTGTGTGAAGGTTTAGCGTACACTTGGATTCTACCGTCTGTTCAAAAGTGAATCATTGGCTAGTAAACTAAAGACATTATTTAATAGCTATTTTGCTTCAAATTATTCGCTCCAAATGTTGCCTCGGCAGAGAGTCATCTCAGAGAGCAGTCGACTGTCATACAGATTTCGAAAGACAGTCAAGGGCACCCAAATTGCATGAGCAATAGGTCTTACATGTAAAGGGTCATGTACCCATGATACCTAACGAATCCACGTAAGTTAACGACTTGGAGAACAAGGAGCTTAAAGGAGGTAGTCGACTAGGGCAACAAGTGTGAAGAACAAAATCATACCGAGCACTCGACGTAAGTTCTTCTTCTAGTTATTAATTATGTGTAATTAATTGTGTACATGTTTTATTGAGAAAGGTATTGCTCTTGGATTAAATGGTTGATCTTCAATATGATTAATGATCCAACACTATTGTTGTTAAAAGTTAATAAAGACTTAATTTTCGTACCGTACGATTTTATTAAAAACCTTTTGGTCCCTGGTCATCTAAGACATGCTTCTCCTGATTTGATTGTCTCCTGTCAAGTGAAACTGAAAATTCAGTACATCCTCCTGAAATAAAATGTCCGGCCCAACAATCAAGTTTGCACGATCTAGCAACATGCTTTTCGTGGAACAACGTAAATGATGTAAATTTACAAGTGGCTCGAGGCACTGTTACGGTGAGAAGATTTATCTATAATATACATGACACATACTTTAGCTATCGTGTATAAGAAGTTATACCAACTAATTTTTATGAAAGTAAAACAACAATGCAATGGAGTTTTCTGCTCAATGACATATATTTTCAAGTGAATATGGTATGCAAGTCAAAAATTCTAAATACTTCTTTAATATCAATGAAATGTTGTTATTGGTTTTTCTAGACAGTGTTACATACTCTAGTTTTTCAGTCATATAATTACGGATCGACAAATTTGTGGTAGCCGGTAATCCTTATATGTGTATTACGAAGATTTTTATAGATCGTGCATCAAGACTTAACCTATTGAAAAGTTACTTTGTGACTTCTGTATCAACCATCTTCAAAGGTGCAAGCACATGAACCATATGTTGTATCTCTTCGAAAACTAACATATGTATTTAACTAAAGAATAACAATACATTGTTGCTATTTTGCTAGGGTTAAGTACCGAGGGAATTCTATACTGCTTTTAAAATAAATGTTTTATTTCAATTCTCCAACTAAGTTAGAGACCGAGGAATGTTAATACTGCACAAATTGAATGTTTGCACCGATATGCATGACAAAAGAAGTACATTTTATCTTTGTTACAAGCCTACACACGAAGAAAAACAAAAGTACCATGAGAAACCATAAAATTTTTGTGAGTTTATATTTTGAATAAAACAGATCACCCACCATGAAATGTATGTGCCAACCGTGATCATTCACTTGATCTTGAGATTACGATCGGTTGTACTCTATGTTTGAGCTATTCAAAATTCAATACGTCTCACCTAACTATTGTTCAATTGCGAAACTTGGCTTACTTTTGGTCATAATATACCAAGTAGAACGTATCTCTTCTATCGAATATCTTTTTAAGCAATGTTTTAATATACATTTTTTTAACTGAACCGGCCACATAACAACAACTCCCACTAGAAATGAAGATGCCACTGAACTCATACCCAGTCGCCGCCGGGTGGTTTTAGTGCAAGTGGGTTAGCGTTGATATAAGGAAGAAAAGAGGTCCGGCATATAAAATGTTGATTTGTATGAGCTATTGTTTTCATTAATAGAAATCCGGTTCCCACTTCGCCAGTTCAACCGAAAACCTGACAGTTCACAACGACCTAGATTTAAGATCTAATCACGGGTTAAATTGAACCGTTCACCTGAACTGGGAACCGGCCGGTTCGAACCGATTTTTAAAATCTTGATTTAAAGACATGTTTTTACATAATAATGAGAGGTTTTGTACCAAAATCTCCCCAAGCCATCGTACCAATTGGTTCAAAATATTCAAAGCGTTAGAAGATAAAAAAATTTAAAATTTTCTAAACTGAGGTTTAGGCTTCTTTACATGTTAATTAATCACCTATGTATTAAATTTTGAAAAAAAATAAAAGATATTCAAATCCATTACTCCTCTTATAATTGGTCCAATAATAGCAATAGTTATAGCAACCTACGGCTTTACTTGTTAAATGACGTTGCCGTGTAAGGCACCACTGCTGGTGTGAGCAACATCTTCCACATTCTTCTCTTTTACTCGCATGTCACTTCCCTCAACCAAGTATATCCTCTTTCCTGTACGAGTTTGTTTTCTCATTGTCACTACCCTAAACCATGTATTCGATGATTTTGGTTCTCCATTAACTTATATGGTGACAAATGTGCCTAATCTCAATAAACCATGAAACCGTCCTAACCTGATTGGTTAAACTTCACCACTTTCAGCCTCTCGTTTCTCCTATGGATGATCACTTGATCTATCCAGGTTGCGTAAAAGTTGTCGGAAATTATTATTTGTCAATGAATTAACTATGTTCGCGAAATAGGTCCTTCACTCCTGAGATGCCCCATTGACTTTCTATACCTCTCAATCAAAATAAACATACAAGCATATGTTATTCTTAACACCTTAATTATATAAACGTAACAATATTTATGCTATTTTATAAAAATATTGGACCCGAAGCCTTAATCCCTTAAAAAGTTTAATTTAAGTTGAACGAAGACCGGCAAAAGTCATCGTTTTTTACATGAAGTCATTTCATTTGGCAAAAAAGGTTGTTGTGTAATATATAGTTAATAAGTATATTACCAAACACCATTTATCAATTAATTATTATTTTACTATAAAAGTAGTATGGTCGAAGTTGACTTGTGGGCTCATCGGATTCACGATGTTTTACTTTAGCAATGCTCAAAGCAATTTATTTACTTTCGCTACGCTTATATCATGACGAATAATCATTTATGTATAAAAATTATTATGATTATGATAATTTCTATTAGAATTACAGACAAATTTAGAATTGTAACTTATGATACGACTTAACATTCACTTTCATCATTGCTTAAATTAAAGAGCTACAAGAATATTAATTTGATTTAATAAACTTTTATATTTATACGTAACTAATATAGTTATTTAAGAATAAAAATATTTACAATTAATTAATGGATTTTGTATTTTTTAAGCTTCAGGGCTATGTTTAAGATTTAAATTCGTGTAAAAGTTGATGGTATATTAAATTTATTGGGAGCAGTTATATTCAGGAGGTGAGTGGTTATTATCAATGTACAAACAATATATGCATGTCTGAATTTATTTAGGGCTATGTTTAGCATTTTCCTTAATTAATATCTAATATTAAGATTCTCACAGTTGTTTGAATTTTTCTTTTTCACGTACGTGTTATTCCTCTAAAATCTAATGAATATAACAAGGTCATGTGTTTATATTTAACTAGTATGAATCACATCCGATGGACGGCTCCATAAGATATAATAAACTAATATACAACATGTATGATACACGATAACATTAATGTAATGTCATATTAAATATTAAATTAGATGAAAAGATTATGTATAAGTTAATAAAAATATATAAAGTATATAAATAAATGAGTCAGTTATGTGAGTTTATCAGCTCGATTAACAAATAAATTAGTCAAAAATATAATTCTTGATTAGTACCTATGACTTGTATATGCTCATAAAATAGTACTATATGAAAATGAATTTTGATAAATTGTGCCCTAAGGGCAATGGTTTAGTTTACCTCATTTAAATTTAAAGTATTAATTAAGTTCAAAGTTTTCATGTTTATAATTGATCTTGAAAGAATCCAATTTGTTTATGAAATATTTGAGTAATAAATATGTATAGGAAATGAGTGTTTAATAAATGCATGAAAAATAAATAAAAAAATGTTTAACCATTGCCTTAAGGGCACCATTTATCAAAAACCTATAGAAATATATAAGTATGAGAAGAGAGCTAATTAAATTACAATAAATTATTATGGATCACGTTAGAACATGAGAAGAGAGTTTATTAAATTACAGCAAACTTTGAAACATGAGCCGTAACAAATAACTAATATAAGAAGGTTAAACAATATAATATATTATCAAAATAAAATAGTTTGTGTTTGAAGTAATATACGGAGAGGACTACTATTGAAAGAAGTAAGTGTATACATGTCTATATGTTGGATCACAAGACTAATAATGTTTTCCAACAATATATATATATATATATATATATATATATATATATATATATATATATATATATATATATATATATATATAGACTAAACAGCTTAAAACTGAATAAATATCATATCACATACTTGACAAGTTAATCAATCGAATAAATATTTTAATGATTGAGTATATGATATAAGTTGGTCTATTAAGTTGACACAAAAGATAATACTACATTAACATCCAAAAGTCATATATGTTTTAAACTAAAATAATAGAAGATTGTACCGTTGTTAGTAATTCACATGCACGATTCTTAACTTTAAAAGATGAATTTACTGGAAAGACTTGTAACCTTTATGGCGTAAAAAGGGACGATTTTAACGAATTTGTTAACTTACAATCTCATATGAGTATTTAATTTTTTAATATTTCTAAATGATCAATTTTTTAACAGTGATGTATACATTTAACTTCTTTTCATTAATAGTTATGCTTTTGGTTATCTCATATTTAATATTGAATTGAATTATAGTATTATTTTATTTTATTTTGAAAATAAAAAGTACAATTTCACATGGCATAATAGATTGGAATATGAAATGTGAACATGTTATATTAGATTTTAGACAACGAGAAAACTCAAGGGGATACTCCGTTAGTTATACAGAGAGAACGTAGTGATTTTGCCATAGCCACGGGTAAGTTTTCTTTTCCTTTCTGGCATTTTATGCAATTTGACAAGATTGCCCATCAATTTCTTTTACGCATTTTATTTTCTTGGACAGTTAATTGTCAAACTCTCCAACACAGATTCAATTACGGAGTATTTGTTTTTGTTTTCCTCCCTCTTACACATACACCAAACACCATCTCGCCACGAAGTAAATTGAAAACGAAAAGACTGAATTCAAAACTGCTGAAGTGAACAAGAAATTTAGAATTTGAAAAAATAAATCAAGCAATTTAATCATATAACCCATTGGATAACAAAAAAGTAAACTTTTCGATTTCTTCATAAACGTATAAAAAAGTGAGACATGAAACAATAAACATAAAGCCATATGCAATCAAGGTTATAGATGAATTTGGCGGGAAGTAAAAGCTTACTTTTTGGTGGGTTTTTTTCCCACCAAATCCTTACGGAAGCTGTGAAGCTTTATCTGTATTATGATACAGTCAAACACCGGTGAGATGAGGCTACCAAAAGTGGAAGAATGTGGATAAGGCGATGGTTTGGTGTGTGTATTTTTTATTTTTATTTTTTTTTTTTTTTTTGTATTTAATTAAATTATTATATTTATATGAAACTATGATATGATTGTGTTAATATTTGTATTTTGGTACAGAATATCGATAGTTGTTTAATCCTCTCATTTTTAAGTATGTAATTTTTGTATTTTGTGGGTGCAGATGTGTTCCAAGTCAATAAGAAAGAGAGAAGATGGAGGAAAAAATAGATTAAGAATTTGTTTGTTAGCGACAAAGAAAGTAAAAGTTAAAGGTACGTTTAACTGTGAAATTTTTTTTACAATTTTTCATTTCTAATTTTTTAAGAAATGAAAAGAGTTTTTGTTTTCTAGAAAAGTAGTGAAAATTTGAAAAATGTGTTCAAAAGTTGATGTATTTTTCAATTTGAAAAAATAATGTTAAATGAAGGCTTTTGAAAAAGTATATAGAAAAATGGAGTAAGTAGTATAAAGGAAAAAAGTAAAAAACTTGAAATTCATATTTTCCAACTTCTAGTTATAATATGGAAAAGTGAGTTTTCTATTTTCATCGAAACTTTTCTGGAAAATATCCATTTTGAACGGGTTTTCTAATTTTTCACTTTTCTTAGAAAATTTTTCTAAAAAACACCAATTTTTTTCTCCGACTAAACAAACCCCAAGGGTTTCTAAAAACTTTAGGGGACTAGATTATAACATTCCAAATGTATAAAATGAAATGAAACAAAATGCATACGTCATTATCAGTCATAACTCATCATGGTTAATTTATCATACATAACTTTTATACGGTACTCTAGCCACATGAATTACAATAGTAAATTAAAACCAAAATAATTCAGTAATAATAATAATAATAAAAATAATAATACAACCTAGCTTGAAGGTTTAAATAACTGTATTCCATGTTTATTTGTCAATTTAATAAATTGAACTGAACCACCACAAGGATTAAAAATCAAATCTAGTCCCTTATACATATATGATATATCTATACATACACTTTTTCTTAATCTAACGGTTTCTAAAAAACACCCATTTAATTTCCCTAACCGTTTCTTAGTTCATTCATTCCAAGTTTCATTCGATAGTTCTGTCCCAAATATATACGTTACTTCAGTATAGATTACATTATCTAACATATTATTTGATGAATTTCTTCAAAGATTCACAAGGTTGCGTTTTCACCGGGTGGATTGCGATCAACTTCTTAGAATCCAACGATCACAACGGATAACGGGCTGGTATAAATATTTAATATCTTTATATTAGAACATGTTAATTTTACTCTAATTTGATATATTGTTGATCCATTTTAACATAATATTACATGCAGATTATGTGTTTGATGAAATGCCTAAAGGAAATCACCCTTGAAAGTTCTATTTGTTTATTTCCAATGCAAGACAGATTATAAAACGTACAACACCAAGTGTAAGTAATTCTCACTCTATGTTAATTTCTTATTGATTTTGTACATCATATCCTCACAAAGAAAACATTAATTTTCACACATCCTGGTCTCATTTTTGCGTGTCATTTAATGTTTCAAATATTTAATTCATATTCAAGCAACTTTGCTTCATGTCTAATATAGCATATCCTTATTCAATAAATCCTTCATGATGCATGTTTAATGACATCTATTAATGTGCTATATGAATCTTTATGTTGGATTTAATAAAATAAGCAACTTGAATGACTTTGGATTCTGCGTATAAATACAAGCTAGACATCAACTAAATAGAAAATTCTACTCAATGTTAAAGCACCATTTTTTGATCTGTATTACTGCTTTCTCTAAATTATATTCGCTAAACGATACTCATAGTGTTGGCGTACCTTTTCGTTTATTTGTGAGGTCTTACCAGTTTGAGGATCCATCTGTCTGTGGAGAATGTTCTTATCTGAAAATTCATCAAGTTATATGAAGAGATTTCTAATTTTGTTATGAATTCAAAAATTATGTGGTAGATGCATTTAAGGGCCACTGACATTGACAGGATCTAAGGTGTTCCCACTTAATTGAGTGAAATCTGAAAATCCGATATTGATCATCTCACGATTCCCTATTTGGATTTACACAACAATATTTGTCGTCCGTATGCAGACCTGAGTGGTACAACTATTTAAATACAAGTTGAATTGATTTTGCTGTGGTACAAACGTTCTGAATATATGTTGAAATGAGTTTTCTGTCTTAGAAGATCTATAGAAATTATACAAGACTCTTAAGCTCACGAATATGACTTAAAAATCTTAAAGGGACGAATAATATAAACGTAGCAGACTACATCTACTTTCTTTTGTGTCTTTATTGGTACTTACAGTCTCTTGCTTTTTTGTTTTGTTTTTGGTAGTCTATTTTTTTTTCTGTATACAGGACGGAGACTTGGGTTTTTGGAGATTTTGACTTTTGGTGGTCTTCCATGTATCTATTATCTTATTCCTTATACAAAGTGGACATTCATTTTTTGTGTATTCTTTTGCTTCTTTAATGTGATATATTACGTAATTTCAATGTATGCATGGTACATGACGAAAACTATATCATACCATGCTAATGTTCTTTTTTGGGAGTGTTTTTGAATAACGTTTATATTTGTGTTACATACTTTCTTATACTAATACTTATATGGAGTATAAACTTACCAAACTATCTTTGAGATAACCGTGCATCGCACGGGTAATAAGCTAATATGCTCAAAATAAAGATGTTTTTATCAATCATACATTATTTACAGAAATAAAATATTTATATTTATATTTGTTTTTGGCATTATAAAATGAGTTGAATAAATTAAAGAAGTAAGGGTATTTAAGTCATTTTATGTTCGCAAGGACGGTTTTCAAGTAAAACGTAAACTTATTGAAATGAAAAGATGAAAAAAAAAAAGTTTATGAACGAGTTTCGTAAATCAGTTAAACCAACCACAGGGACCATCTATAAAATTTAATCTAAATAAAACTAATTAACAAGATGTTAATTTTACAAGGACAACACTCTATACTTCTAATCCCAAGACATGTCCAATAAAAACAACCCTCGTACCCTCTTTTAATTTTTTAATTTTTTTCTTTTTTACTTTCTAGCTATTTTAATTTATAGCATTTTAAGGTATTCTTAACTATGTATTAGGATAACAAACTGGTGAAGAAAAATGTTAAATGGCTTTGTTTCGTTTCTTCTTGCCTACTTTATAAAGTTTTATGAATGTTTAAAAAACTGAGGTTAAAAACTAAAGTTGTATAGCATAATGAAATGGCTGATATGACAAGCATACAGCTTAAAAAGATAGCATGGATTATTAATGCTCTAACAATGAAAACTATCAATTACTTTTAAAATGTAAATATAATGATCATAATATTGATATTGATCGGGTATAAAACTCCTCAAGGGCTCAAGGCTATGGGGCACGTATTACCCGTAGTTGGCCGGGTGGCCGTGGCCATACCAAACCTTGTGTCGTAGTCGGTGTATGTGGTCGGGTCAATGTTGTATATAATCACAACGAATAAACATGGTACGTATCAATGTTATTTTTAGTGTGGTATTGATCGACACATATTTCCGTTGCGATTCGTGTGACCATACTTGCCTTTTGCTTTTATATATGCAAATAACTCTGTGCTTTACTAACCATTCGGGAAACAATAGATAGAACAAACGCGTAATTGAGGATGATATTGATTGATCAAATCCGTATATTACATACTCCTTTGCTAACAACAAACATAAACTACTATATACAATAACAAACATTAGCTATTACTAACTTCAAAACTTAAAATGTTTTGGAGATTTTAGCATACTTATATGCACCCATTTCACATTTTCCATATCTTCTAATGGATCAATTGAATGAAAATCCTCCAAGAATACCCTGCTTATATGGCAAAGATGTTTTCTTCTTCATCTCATTCGAATTTGCACGGTTCAAATTGTAATGAAGCTCGTGAGCTGATACTCGTCCCCTTCTCTTCGACCCTGATCCAGATTCACTCGAGTTTCTCGTCGAGTATTTCTTCAAAGGATCTTTATCCATTGCTCTCCCATCAGAAGCACTTCTAAATAAGAAAAAATCCTTGAAACTCCATCTTTTCGACCCATTTTCGGAGGGATGAGCCTGAGAACATGGAGGTTTTGTATTCGTTGTAGTTGCTTGCTGTTCCCTACGATAATCTGAGGCCCCAAGTGGCGACAAAGATCTCGTCCTTCGACTTTTCGACGAAAGCAATCGAGAAGATGAAAACCCTCTTTCTCTTCCTCTTTCTCTCACTACCTTCCTCTCTTCCGGAAGATCAACGGTCTTGATTACGCCACCATGGAATAAATCTTCCGCAGGGGCCGGGTCAGTATCGAAATGACAACTTACATCAAATGAAAATTCATCTTCAAATACGTTTGTTGGTGTTTTTGGAACACCAGGTTTCTCCTCCCATGCAAACGGAACAGTTGCAAGAGAATTGTTCTGGTTGTAGTGAGAGGAGATCAATAACTGGTCAAACCCACAGTACAACTCCGTCAGTCGAGTAGGACTTGATGGAGCACTAGCGTAGCCGTATGATGAAGAATTGAAGTCAAAATCGGTGGCCGGAGCGATTTCCATGATGGTTTGTATGTGGAGAAAGTGAGAATAATTGTCATTGAAGGTTGATAGTTATAAGTGATGAAGGAGTTGAACTGAGGAAAGAGGGGAGAAGGTTCATGGGAGCCAAATTAAGTTGACTGCAAAATTAGAAGGAAGTCTTAAAAAATAATAAAATGGAAATAAATTTAAAAATATATATGAAAATGATAGTCTACGTTGCCGTCTTGTTGTTTCAGGAGTGGCTTCGACAACCTTTCCTTTTGTTGTCGTTTGTTAAACGTGGGTTCTACTACAAGCTTATGGATTTGTATTATAAAATGATTGGTTTAAAATATGAAGAAACCTTTAGAATATACTTTTGTACATATTCTATTAATTATTTTTATTTATAAACAAACACGTACGTTGTTTTTGATTATGTGTTGATCGATTAGCATAACTGTCATATATCATATGGTTTTTAGTGGTTTAGTTACCGAAGCAATGCAATAACAATAGTTAAGTTGCGTTATATTTTAGGGAAATTGATCATTTTGTCACTTTTTTCGAACATATATAACGATTTGTCTTCCGAAAAAAAAAGTTGACGATTTGCCCTACCCAGTCACAAGTCGCAAACTTGAGACTTGCGACCCGTACAATTCCTAGCCATGACTGAGATTGTTACCGAGAACGTGCATCTTGTGTCTGGATACCGGAAGCAAGTCGCAAACTTGCGACTTACGACCCACTTCTTGTGACATGTGACTTCAATATCGTTATAGCCGGGTCGCAAGTCACAAGTCGCAAGCTTGCGACTTGCTTCCGATACCCGGACATAAGATGCACCTTCTCGGTAACGATCTCGATCACGTAATTTCTTTTTCGGGGACAAATCATTATATTTGTTCGAAAGTTAGTGCAAATCGATCAATTTTCCTATTATATTTTATTTCCAACAAATGTATAATGGGTAAGATTATAGGTGTTTAGTTACTATTCGAATCTGTATAAACTTGATAAACAAAACTAATAGTGTACCAGTATACTGTTAGGCAAGTCCTCCCTTTTGGGAAAGTCATTGCAAGGACATCGTAGGCACCGTGGAGTACTTCTCTCCGTCTTAGGTGTCTTCGTTCTTGAAAAGACAGAAGGAAGAAGTGGTATGGGGCCAATTTTTCTTTTAGGTATATAATAAAGGTATTATTGGTAAATGTAGGGTTCAAAAAGTTCAGTCTTTCATGTCATTATAGACAGTGTTCACTCTTAGTTCAGTACTTCTGAGGAAGTACTGACGTGGTACTGAGTTGACAATTCAGTCCTTCAGTTTTAGTTGTCACACCCAACGGATAACGTCCTTATTCCGTCTTCTTAAATCCTTGCCAAGACACCATAATCCGTCTTAGACTTCGTCTTGCTTGCTTCCGTGTGTGAGGCGGAAGGTGGTGGACCAACCTTTTTTTTTTTGTATATAATAAATGTATTACTGGTAAATGTGTGTGAGGCGGAGTGTTCAATTTTTCTAAAAATTGGCTGACGTGACGCTGAACTGACAGTTCAATTCTTTAATCTTTAATGTAATTATAGAGAATGGTCTGAGACTAAGAGGTCATTTGAGCTTGTATTTTTCAAAAACAGATTTTCAGGCCGTTTTGAGAAAATGTCCCAGTCTGACATTTTTAAATAGCGATCTTTTATAGCAAAACGTAGCTAATCATTTTTTTAATGTCAAACACCTTTTTTCAAATTACATTACATTTGCAAAACGCAAGAATCATATAAGACGATACCAAACGACACTTAAAAATGCAATACTTTACGGTGCGACTACATATACATGATTCACCTACCAAAGCTATTAAGAGAAAATTACTCAAATCATCCTTTAGATTTACCTTAATTTTCACTGGCAGTCCTTTGTAAAATTTAATTACACCAATCATCTTCTATTTTCAAACTTGTTACGCCAATAGTCATTTAGACTAACGATCGTTAATTCTACGTTAAAAAGGACCACGTTTAATTTTTTTTATTCTTTTAATTTTTGAGTAAAATATAAATTATAAAATCTAAAATACGGTGCAATCGTTGAAAATATACCTTGTAAGATGTCTAATCGAAGAGTAGAAATAACAGAATTTTATGGTACAATTTTCATAATTTTTTGATTTGCCATTTGTGAGATAATTAATTTTTAAAATTTTGGGGTAAATGAATTTTTGTACACGCTGAATATTCTTATTGGTACTTTCATTTTTTAAAAAAATGTTGTACTTTAACGAACTTTTCCGTTGATAAATATGTTTTGTAACACTCCCTTTTGGCAAATAAAGTTTTAAAACGCTTGGGTTTGAGTAAAAACTCCAACATCATGTCGGTCCAGGAAGAATCTTCCGTGTGCATGGGACTACCAATTAAGATTATGAGATAGTGGTATTTATTAAGATGTTTTTTATTTTATTTAAACAGTACATAATAATTAAGTCAAAAATATGGGATTATAAGACCGCTCTCGGTCGTTGTTTCTTCAGTTGCTTCTTCAGTTTTGTCAGCTCAGTGCCACGTCAATACAACCAAAACTAATGAAAGACTGACTAAACACTGCCAACAGTCATTTCTTCAGTTTCATTTCGAGGACCCACTAACTATTAATTTAAATTTTTAAACACAAATTAAATAAAAACTCTTTCATTAAAATAAAAAATATTACATTAATTAAAATAAAAAATATTACATTAATTAAAATAAAAATATTACAATAATTAAAAAAACATTACAATAATTTAAAAAAAACATTACGATAATTAAAATAACATTAATTAGAATCTAGTGTCTGTCGGAGAACCCACTTTGTCGGGTATCCTTTCCGAACATCGTTTTGAATTATTCTTGATACTTCTTTATTACATTTTTTCTAGTTTCTTCAAACATTGCAACTTCTTGTTGTCCCAGTGTGACGGTATAGGCATTTGGATAAATTTCCACTACTTTAACACCATTTCATTGTTTATCAAACTCCATTTTTTGTTGTGTCGCTTCTTGTATAGTTTTCAGAGTTTGTTGCCGGATTCGTGCCGATTCCAAAATGGCCTCACGGGTGGCATATCACGAATTTCTTGAAAATGTTGCATCCGAAGAACCCGAACTTCATTGACTTTTCTGACTTGTTTCATGACCAGGTGGACGACGAATCTGGTCGTTTTGGAATAGCCGTTGCATATTGGTCGCAAGGTCGGCGGGGTTCGGATTATCGTCGGTTTCGTCCTCGGATAGATTTATTGGTACGTCGTCTTCTTGGAACACGCGTTTATTGTATGTAATATTGTGATCGGCATAGAACTTTGGGACATCTTTGACTACGTGGAACGTTTTCTCGTAAATAAAGCTCCTTTCCACTTATTGCTTGAAGTGTTCTTTTGAAACCCGAATAACGTCCTCGTCTTGGTACCCGCTTGGCCGAGGCTTGTTGTACTTTTTGAAGATGTCGATAAAATTTTTTACGTCAGTTGTAACTTTATTGCATTTGCCGGTTAGTTGACTTTTTGTGCGTTTAACATCAACTAACGATTGTAGTCTAGGACTATTTTGTTCCAAAATTGTGAATCGGCTTGCGAATTTTCGTCGACATGGTTTTGGGAATTGTCAACCCATCGCTCGGCCAATGTTTTGATTTCATAGTCCGTCCATCTTGTTTGTGCTCTTTTTTTTCCCCTTGACATTAACCTCATGCTAAGCTTCGTCTTCGGATTCTACGGTATTTTGGGTTTCGGGTTGTGTTTGGATAGGAGTTTCAGGTTGTGAATGTGAGTGTTGGTCGGATTGTGGTTGAGCGTAAGCTTGGAAGCCGTATTGTGGTGGTGGTTGGTACCCGTATTGTGGTTGTTGGTAGCCGTATTGTGGTTGTTGTTATGGTTGGTAGCCATATTGTGGTTGTTGTTATGGTTGGTAGCCGTATTGTGGTTGTTGTTATGGTTGGTAGCCGTATTGTGGTTGTTGTTATGGTTGGTAGCCGTATTGTGGTTGTGGTTGTTGGGGATACCATGGTTGGGTTGAGATTGATATGAAATGAAACTGGTTGGTGAATTGTTGGAGGTAGTTGCCGAAGATGAGTTAGTCGGTGAATTGGAGTAAATGGGAATGTTTAGTAAATTTTGATAGAAATCATTGTTGTTGGGGTTAGACATTTTTTGTGAATTGGAAGTGAAAGAATGATAAAGAAAAATGTTGAATAGTATAGAATAATTGGGTGGAATAATGTATTTGATTGAGAAAATGGAATATAAAAGTGTGTGTGAATTGAAGTTTAATTGTGTGTTTATTTATAGTGTGTTTGGGGTTGGATAAAATGGTTAAAAAAATAAATTTGTTTTTTTCAAAATAACGGATATATTACCGTTATTTTATTTTTAATTTTTTAATTTTTTTATAAACTTAACGGTTATATTTAAAAAATAATAATAAAAAATGCATGTGGGACCCACCGGACCCTCCTCCTTTCGTCGCCAAGCAACCGGCGAAACCGTGTCAAGGGCGTCGGTTCGCCGGCCTTCGTCGGTTGCCAACCGAAGAGAGCCGATCACAGCGGCCTAATAATACCCACGTGAGGAGGGGTAAAAGCTAACTAGTTCGAGTATGTGAGGTAATGTTTTAATACTGGCACGATCCGGAGAAGATTGCAACTATTTTTGTAAAAAAGTTTGAAGGGCCTTCAGCTACGAAAAATATCGTCATTTATAAATTTTCTTTTCTTAGAGAATTAAATATTAAATTAGTTATAAGGATGAAGTTTAATTTTTTAAAATAAAAAATATAAAAAATCTTAAATCATAAATTTTTTATTTCTATAATTCACCGGAAATCTTCAATTTGAACATGATTTTCAATATTTCAATTTTGTTAGAAAACTTTTCATAAAATATTTGAAATTTTTCGTAACTAAACATATTTTTTGAATTTTTTACCTTTCAATAAGCAAAGTTACTACATAATAATGTTAACTATAGCATTCAAAGTTAGTCACTAATAAATAGTCTCCCATGAACTAAACAAGGATTACATGCCCCTCATGTTGTGTGGGGTTTAGCTTAAAATTATTGAATAAATGGTACCGATAATTTACAATATCATAATCTTTTTTTTTTTTTTTTTTCCTTTTCTCTTTTATAATAAAAAGATATACTAGGTTTTAGAGATCAAATAATGTGACACCCGGCGAATTAAGCCGTCATTAGTAATTAATAGTTGGTTATTACTACTTGTAATTAGTGTGAAATAGGACTAATTACGGAACATTTTGTATGTTGTATTATACACTCATACGTAATTAAATTTTAATTACGCAATTTCAATCGGATGGAGTCCGACTCGATTTATATGGACGTTGGTGAAAACCCTTTTTCATAAATAACGTAAACCTATTTTATAATTAAATAGTAGTTATTTACATTATATTATTATTAAATAATAATATACGAACACTTTACGTTTTTAAGCAAAACGTACGATACGTAACGCAAACCCGCTCGAAAACATAAAGGAAGCACAAAATTAAAATGTAACAATTTTAATTTAAACAAACAATCAAATTAAATCAAAAGAGACAAGTGAAAGGAAATCAGGTGGAGCACACCTTAGTTAAAAGTTCTGCACAGCCTAGGACTTCCTAGACCGGCCATACATCCCCCCAATGTAAAGTCATCATTTTAGTTACTTACACACACAACTCAACTTTTCCTTGATCAAAATCTCAGAAGACTTTACCCAAAACTCTCTCTCTCATTTCCCTCCTCACCGCAAACACAAGCGGAAAACATTTTCACTTTACTCTCAAAAATCTGTCTAAATATCACAAGAAAATTTACTGGTAACCGAAAGTCAAGCTACATCACTTTCGTTCTCATCGTATTCATCACATACTTTTCGGGTAAGAACACTTTTCTCAACTTCCCTTTTTGTTATTCGTAAGATTTTATTTATTTAACGTGCTAGTAAGTTCACTCACAAGATCTAAACTGAAAACCCACTTGAAAGAATCTTAAAACAAACATTTTAAGGAAACTTACCAGAAAACCATTTATAACTTTACTCTCAAAAATCTGTCTAAATATCACAAGAAAATTTACTGGTAACCGAAAGTCAAGCTACATCACTTTCGTTCTCATCGTATTCATCACATACTTTTCGGGTAAGAACACTTTTCTCAACTTCCCTTTTTGTTATTCGTAAGATTTTATTTATTTAACATGCTAGTAAGTTCACTCACAAGATCTAAACTGAAAACCCACTTGAAAGAATCTTAAAACAAACATTTTAAGGAAACTTACCAGAAAAACATTTATAACTTTGTACCAAAAATCGATTTACTTTTACGAGTGTAAAAATAGTAAGATTTAACGTGTAAAAGCTTCGGGTCCTAAGCGAAATCTACTAAATCGAAACCCTTGAACAAAAATGATTTCCTAGAAACAAACAGTAGAAAAACACTAACAGTAGTAAGTAAAATGAACTAACAGTAGAAACTAAGGGAATACGCTAGCAGTGGTAACCGGGTGAAAATGAGCTAGCAGTGGTAACTAAAGAAATGAATTAACAGTGGTAACTAAGAAACTAACTAACAGTGGAAACTAAGTAAAATGCAATAGCAGTGGAAACTAAGTAAAATGCACTAGCAGTACTAGCAGTAGAAACTATGTAGAATACACCAACAGTAGAAACTATGGGGAAAGTGCTAACAGTGGAAACCGTGATAACAAAGTAAAACACTCCAACAGTACAAACAGTGGAAACTAAGTGAGCAGTAGAAACTCGATGCGACACAACCCGAGTGTCGCAACAATTAAAACCAGCAGTACTAACTTGTGTCGCAACAATTAAAACCAGCAGTACTAACTTGTGTCGCAACAATTAAAACCAGCAGTACTAACTTGTGTCGCAACAATTAAAACCAGCAGTACTAACTTGTGTCGCAACAATTATAACCAGCAGTACTAACTTGTGTCGCAACAATTATAACCAGCAGTACTAACTTGTATCGCAACAATTAAAACCAGCAGTATTAACTAGCGACACAAAGACCAACAGTATTAACTAGCGACACAAAGACCAACAGTATTAACTAGCGACACAAAGACCAACAGTATTAACTAGCGACACAAAGGCCAACAGTATTAACTAGCGACACAAACACCAACAGTATTAACTAGCGACACAAAGACCAAACAGTATTAACTTGGAACCCGAATGATCAACCAACTCACTACTTTATTTTATTATCCGTAACAATCAAAGTTAAATACTTACAGGGACAACTTGAAGACACCTAAGGTATATTAACCTTATCAACTTAAAACACAAAACAATCATGATAATATTAAATTGGGAATTAATATCATTTTCAAACTCTTCACCAACGGGCCGTACATGTTTTTCCAAACGTAATCGAAGAACAAACAACATTTAACATAACTAGTTGAGTGGACAACTAGCATGAATGATCTTTTGAGACATTCACTCATATATAACCTTGTGCGTTTAGGGCGCCAGAAGGTTACATCTTTGGACATACGTTTATTAATTTAAACGCACGCTTTCAAGACCCAGGTGAGTCTCATAGCCCCACTTTTACTGTTTTAACTATTGATGTGAGAATACATGCACTATTTAGGATTGAACACGAGTACAGATTTACACATATACGGATTACATGAGTTTCACTTTCATAATCCACACAAAAGTCCTCTACACATCATAGTTTCGTTAGTATGGATCTTAGCGCGAATATTAAAGAATAGTACTATTTGGGATTGACAATCCCCGTCCGGGTTAGTAGCTCTAACTAGTCAAACGGGCACTTAATTATTTTTTCATACGGATGTTCTGGATTAGGCATCTGCAGGAGGCAAACTCATTTGGTTAAGCTTCGGACTATGAGCTCATGGCAATAGTATACATTATTTTGCATGCGTGCAACTCATATGAAATCTCGTGGTTCACATTTACATTTTGATATCTAAACCTATGAACTCACCAACATTATTGTTGACCATTTTTGTATGTATTATCAGGTTCACAACAGGAGTAGGATTACTCCAGGATCACCATAGCTCGAGTCGCATGATTTACAAACATTGGAGATTTCCTTGCATTACTATTTTGTATTATTAGTTATGTATTAAAATCTCTACATTTATTCGCGAACTCAGAAATTGCTGTAAACAATTTGATTATTAATGTACTATTTGGTACTGATTTCAAAACGACGTATATAGTGGTTGTTCGATGTAACTTTGTGTAATGATCCATGATTAGTCGCGCCCCGACCCGATTTCCGCTGCATCATAATTTCGGGGTGCGACAAATAACTATCTTGAAAGTTATGTTGAATTTTACTAACGATAGAGGATGTGCGACAAATAACCTACTCATTCTTAGCACTTTTCAATGAGGCTACAAAAATAATTTCAGGTATTACTCAAGATATTGATTATTGAAAGTATTTATTTTCGTTGTTAAGATATTATGTGTTCATTTTGTATACTTTTGTTTCGGTCTGGTTCATATATATTTGGTATTTATTTTTCTATTTTTGATTAAATAGGTTCGGAATATCCTACATCTAACTTATTTCTTAATGAGTTATATGGGATAAAAGACGCGCTGGATGATATCATTTTGGATGGGAGTGATTATATGATATCAATGGGTGTTAAGATGAGAGAGAAATTCGACAAGTATTGGGGTGAAAGTAATATGTTAATTTCAGTTGGTGTTGCTTTGGATCCTAGATATAGGTTGAACTTGATTGAGTTCTCATTTAGTACCATTTATTATGTGGAGGAGGTTGCTGCCCATTTAGAGATTGTTAAGGAAACTTTACACGAATTGTATTCAGAGTACGTTGGGGCTTATAAAGCTGCTAATGCTGGTTCATCTAATTGTGAATCTGGTGGCATAGAAAGTGAATTGCATATTAGGGGCTCTAGCATTGCAGCTTCTAGATTGGGTAAGCGTATCAAACCTGGCACCACTGAGTACGATCAACACATCCGAAATGTTAATTCTTCTCCAAGTGAGAAGTCAGAATTATCCACTTATTTGGATGGAGATGTGTATCTTATTAAGCCGGGTGAATCTTTTGACGCTTTGGCGTGGTGGAAGGAGAAAAATCTCAAGTATAAAATCTTGTCTAAGATGGCGAGTGATATATTGGCTATTCTCGTGACCACTGTTGCTTCTAAATCTGCTTTTAGTGCCGGTGGAAGGGTTATTGAGCTACATTGTTCTTGTTTAGGAAGTGAGATTGTAGATATGCTTATTTGTGGAGCTAATTGGTATCGTCATTACTATGGGTTACATGAAAAGAAAACCAAGGTATTTTTCTTTCTTTTTTATTGCTTTATCATGATGCCATCACCAGGTACTTAATTAATGGAGTAGGAGGTGGACTTACAGTAAGGTTTGACTTATGAGTTTGCCTTTGGATGTTATAAGATTAATAATTATAGGCATTTTTTTTTAAAGAATCTTGTATTTTTGTTATTGTCAATAACTAATACTTTCCTTTTTTGTATTCCTTGTAGGAGAATGATATTATATATATTGAACTTTCATGAGGTATGTTGTTCTTTATAGTAAATTGAATAATTTTGTTGATAGTTCATTTCTCTTAGTTAATACTTGTTTTACTATGATTTTAGGTTGGATGGTGATGGAAGGTGGTCACGAAGTTAATGAACATATATATATTCAAGTATGCATTTTGGAGAAGATTTTTTGGACGATGACACATAGTCATTATATTTTGATCCATTTGGATGTTTTATGAAAGCTATTAATATGATAGAATTAAGTATTATATTGTGGTCGTTTTGTAATGTTGAATATACTTCGCGATATTTCAAGTTATATAGTATATATATATGTTTGTTTGTGTTTGTTGGGGTTTGTTCAAGGTATTAACGAACAAATGCATTAAACTATGTATTTGTTCGTTTGCGTTCGTGAACGTTCGTGAACAAACAAATTTTCTTAGTGAACGCACATGAACAACAAAATCCGTTCGCTTATCCGTTCGTGTTCGTTCGTATGTTCAATAAAACCTTAATGAACGAACCACAAACAGACTTCGTTCGTGTTCGTTCGATTCGTTTACAGACCTAATTATTAGGTGTATCATGACATTTTATTATTGTGTATTAATCGAGTCTTTTACTTTAGTCCTTTTATGAAATAAAAGCTATGGACAAATTTTGACCCATGTAAAAAAATTCATTCATATAAACTCATTTTGACTTTTATCCAAAGTCTTACCCAACGGACCATTTGCAAATAACATTTGAACTTCAGGCTAGCAACGACGGGGTTATAAAACTTTGAATGCATTCGCACTTTAAAGAACAACTTTGGCTAATAGTAAATGGTGTATGTTTTATATAATACACTAAAATTATGTACGAAAGGTTTATACACATAATCGATGCGTATATAGTTTTAGTAAATATATCAAAAGTACGTGATAGTTTAAAATAGCAAAACCGATCAAAAGACCATATATCCAACATTAACTCGATTTGTATCTATTGTATTGCTTAAGTGTAACACCTCGGACAAAATAGTTCAAAATATAATTATTTTTCTTTAAAAAGAAGGAAAAAAAGAAAAAGAACATTTGTAATTACATGAATAAATTAAATTATAACTATCTATTTGATAAATCTCCTTAAGGATTGAACGAAAATTTTCCCAAAATACCTTGCTTGTATGGCAAGTATGTTTTCTTCTTCATGTCATTTGATATTGCTCGGTTCACATTATAATGAAGCTCATGAGCCGATACAAGTCCCCTTCTCTTTGACATCGAACCAGAGTTCCTAACATCGTGATCGTGCTTTCTAAAATTATTCGAGTATTTCTTCAAAGGGTCTTTATCCATTGCTCGCCCATCTGAAGCACTTCTAAACAAGAAAAAATCAATAAAGCTCCATTTTCTTGAGCCATTTTCTATAGAAGTCGGGGATGATGGTGCAATCATTTGCTCACGCCTATAATCGGAGTTTCCAAGTGGAGACAACGATCTTGTTCTTCTACTTCTCGAAGATGGTAAACGAGAAGACGAAGAAAGCCCTCTTTCTCTTCCTCTTTCTCTCTCTACCTTGTATGTCAAATGATTGACTGTCTTGATTACGCCACCTTGGAATAAATCTTCCGCGGGGATGGAATCGTTATCAAAGTGACAACTTACATCAAATGAGAAATCATGTTCGAATAAGTTTTCAAGTGTCCCATGCAAACGGAACAGTAGCGTGAGAATTGTTCTGTGCAACGTGAGAGGCAATTAACAGGTCATCCAACCCACTATACAACTCCGCCAGCCGTGTGGGGCTTGACGGAGCACTAGTATAGTAACTTCCACCATATGATGACGAGGTGAACCCGAAATTCATGGCCGACGGGGCGTCCATAACGGTTTATAGATAGATACGATGAATTAGTAAGGATGAACCCTAGATTGATGGTTATAACTTATAACCAAATAAAAAAAAAATTGGATTGACGAAAATGATGAGAAGGTTGCATGGAGGTAAATAAGGTTGACTGAATATCTTAGATAGATAACGTTCTAAGTTGCCGTCTTGTTGTTTATTTAGATTTTTTTGAAGAAACGTTTTTCTTTTATTTTTTTATTTTTTTGTCGTAAGGTTCGAGAAGCGTATATAATTCAAACAAAATATTGCCTTGTTTTATTGATTTGGAGTTGATAACTTGTTAACTAAATATGCATGTTG
This sequence comes from Gnaphalium uliginosum, assembly GCA_963930675.1. Lineage (NCBI taxonomy): Eukaryota > Viridiplantae > Streptophyta > Magnoliopsida > Asterales > Asteraceae > Gnaphalium > Gnaphalium uliginosum. The sequence continues at coordinate 39,173,391 of OZ005684.1, read as the reverse complement.
TTGTATTTAATTTCAACAAACGTATTTTTATACGTTATTACTATTAACGTGATTTTTTAAATCTCGAACTTGTCAAATATAATTTACAGACTAGTGTCTGTGAATGTATATGATTAATAAAAAGACGTATTGTATTTATTTAATTTGATTATGGTAAGTATTACTTTTTACTATACAAAGTATTTATTTTAAATGAATGTTTATATTAGGTGAAGGTTAAAAAATTGGTAATATGTAACGATAAGACTAACGGTAATAATTGATTGATCGTGGGCAAGGGGTCTGTTCAGTCTAATGTAAGAAAGATTTATATAACTAGGTGCAGTTGTTAACCTTAATTTGTATTTATTTTTTGTGATAGAATTATTTCTACTTTATCTCCGATAAGTAAAGTTGACCAAAAAATTCGGGTCCCGACCCGAAACAGAAAAAAAAAAACCGAACTCGAAATCGGTTGAAACCGATTTTTATAAAAACCGGTTCGGTTTTTATAAAAACCGCCAGTTTGGAAACCGGTTTGAATAAATCCGTTGGCGAACCGGTTTGTAACCGGTTTTACCCGAACCGGGTTGGAAAACCGGTTTGGAACCGGTTTTTTGAGCTGATTGAATATAGCCGTTTTTTCTGGAAATATAGCCGTTTTTGACATTTTTTTTTTGTTTTTTTTACCATTTTGCCATCCTAAAACTAGTATAAATAGATACCTTGGGTTTGGTTTAGTCACAACACTCAATCTTGCTAATTCTAGTCTTTAAACACTCAAAACGCTTACGATTTACGTACGAAACTCTCAAAAAATTATTTACTCCTCTCAAAACGCTCTCGAAACGCTATCAAAATGGCCACTCAATCTTCTTCAACTTTCGTCGGTGTTGGTTCTTCAAATGCACCAACTATTGTTCAAGTTTTGGTAACCAAACGAATTCCCGAGATTTGGTGTAATTACGACAAAGTGTTATTGTCGGATGGTTCCACTAAGGCATTTTGTAAACGTTACGCGAAATTTTTGAAACCCGACTCCAACTCTACTTTGAAATCACATGCTATAAAGTATTGTGATGGAGTCAAAAGTAATCCCGAGTCGAGTCAAGCAACTATGTCACGGGATGGGGGTATTTTTACATACGAAGCGGAGCGGTGTCGAGAAGCATTTGCCGGCTTTGTGATTCAAGAAGCTTTGCCGTTCAACCACTTCGACAACCCTCGGCTTACTAGGGACATTCAAAATACTCTTCAACCGCAATATAATCATGTAAGTCGTCCTACTCTTAGACGTGATGCTCTTAAATTATGGAAAAATGCTAAAAGTCAACTAATAATCGGTTTTGAAAACTTAAATACAAATGAATCTTTAACGACCGATGTTTGGTCGGCTCCTCATGGTTTGCCCGGTTCGTACCTTTGTGTTACCGCACATTGGGTTGATCCCGCAACTTGGCAAATGATGAAACGTACCATTGCTTTTGAAAATTTGACTATCCTCACACGGGTAAAAACTTATTTTACATGTTACGAGATTTAATGAAAATGTTTAAAATAGAACAAAAGGTTTTTTCAATCTCGTTTGATAACGCGACTAATAATACAAACGTCGTTCAAAGGTTAATACTAAAATACGAACCACCTTTGAAAGGCATTTTCTACCATAGTAGATGTGTTGCACACATCATTAACTTGGTTGTGCAAGACGGACTAGCGGTTCAAGAAATAAGCGTAGTAAAAAACGCGTATAAAATTATGTTACAAGATATATTTTGTTCGGGTAAGGCTAGATACAAACATTATATGAGATTATGTAAGGAAATGGATTCCATCTTTTTAACCCCTAATTGGGACATGCCCGTAAGATGGAATTCGACTTACAACATGTTTATGTGTGGTTTACGGCAACGGGACACTTTATACGTTTTTCATGATCAACTTGTTCAAAAAGGTCTTGCAACATCATTTTCCTCCGACTATTGGGAGGTTATTCAAAAGATAACCGAATTGCTCAAAGTTTTTAAAACCGCAACTACTTTATTATCGGGTGTTTATTATCCCACAAGTCATTTGGTACTTAATCAAATATTTTTAATGAGTTCAAAACAAAGCGAATACGAATTTTGTGGTAATGTATATGCAATAATTGTGGCTCCCATGAAAGCAAAACTAAGAAAATATTTTAAAGAAATGCCACCGGTAATTAATTGTGCCGCCGCGTTAAACCCATGTTTGAACATTTCCGGGGTGGAATTACTTATCGATAACATTTGTAACGATTTGGATTTGAATGATGAGGATCTATTTTTTTCACAAAATACAAAAGACTATTTTAACAAATCTTTTAAAGATTTATTTGGTCATTATTTTCAAAAATATAGTTCAACAACAATGGTTTCTTCTAGTTCGGCTTCCACAATGTTTGCTTCATCATCTTCTTCCCGAGATCCAATGATTAATTTATATAATAGTTTAAGACAAGAAAACCATAAACGGGCAAGGGGTGATGGTGACCAAAGGGCCACTAGCGAATATGGGAGATATACCGGAACGGATTTTTTAGCCTTAATGGGACCCAAAGAATTCGCACATTTTGATATTTTGGCTTGGTGGAAAGGGAGGGAATCTCAATTTCCCATTCTAACCATCATGACCCGAGATTTACTAACCGTCCAAGCTTCTACGGTAGCTTCGGAATCCGCTTTTTCTCTTAGTGGCAGGGTACTATCCATACGAAGAACAAAACTCACACCGGCCTCATTAGAGATGTGTATATGCTTGAAGGATCACTTAGACGCCGCGGAACTTATACAAAACGTTTCAAGTCTTGAAGGTGAATTGGAATACGAAGGAGATATACACGATATCGAGGTGGAAGCGGGTATTGCAATATCACTTTCCGATGAAGAAATTGCTCTCAATCAAGCTTCGCGAGAGGCTTTTTTCGAAGAAGATTTCGACTTTTGAAGACTACCCAAATTGAAGATGTTAGAATAATTGAAGATTAATAAAAGTTGAAGATTTTTGAAGATTATGAAGAATTATTGGTTTCAATAATATTTTTATGAAGATTTAGAAGACTTTGTTTTAAGTTATTGTTAGGTTATGTTTCCATTCATAATGTAATAGCATTCTATCGGAAAATTTTTGAAGAATACGTTGGTTTTCCCTAAAACGTTTAACGCTCGAATAAGATTGAATTATATAAAATTATTGATTTCAATAATATTTTTATGAAGATTTAGAAGACTTTGTTTTAAGTTATTGTTAGGTTATGTTTCCATTCATAATGTACTAGCATTCTATCGGAAAAAATTTGAAGAATACGTTAGTTTTCCCTAAAACGCTTAACGCTCGAATAAGATTGAATTATATAGAATTATTGGTTTCAATAATATTTTTATGAAGATTTAGAAGACTTTGTTTTAAGTTATTATTAGGTTATGTTTCCATACCTAATGTACTAACATTCTATCGAAAAAAATTTGAAGAATACATCGATTTTCCCTAAAACGCTCAACGCTCGAAAAAAAAACCGAATTATATAGGAAAACCGGTTTGAAACCGGTTTTTGAACCCGAACCGGTTCCAACCCGGTTACAACCGGTTAGGGTTTTTCTCCCCCTCAAACCGGTTCGGTTCCAACCCGATTTTTGTAAAAACCGATTTTTGACTTTCGAATAAAAACCGGTCCGGTTTTTCAACCCGAACCGGTTTTTCGGGAAACCGAGTTTTGTTCATGCCTACCAGTAAGTTTGGTGAATTGGGTTAGAGTCCAATGGAGCCTTTTAATGAATGACAGCCCAATGGCCAAACAAATGCTAATGTATTTTAGGCCCATTGTCCATTATATTTGTTTCCTTTTCAGTTCCTGAATATCAACCACCTGCTATAGGAGATTAGGACCCATCCCAATTATTATTCACTGTTCAAAACAACACCACTTTCTTTTGTTCCTTTTATTATTATCTTTTGAGAATATAAGTAAGATTCTTTGACAATCTTCTACTTATAATTCAAAGATTTATATTATTTTGATGTGAAATTGAATTATATATCCACTTTTATGTATTGTAGGAGTACAAGGAGTGAAAGGTAAGATGTCACTGCTCAATACTTTGAATATCGGGAGTTGGCTTTATTACTCCATCATTTGCGTTCAAGGCTGGCGTTCAATTACTTCATGTGGAATTGAATGCTTAATTCAAAAAAAAAAAATTCCGTTTTATTTGATTGGTTCAAAATCAATTTTGTATGCTCATCTGAACTCCGAGTAGAATATTGAAACATTGTCCTGAAAATTATACCCGTTTTAAACTTCAATGAAAATTAAACATTGAATTGAACATTGCGCACAGAAGCAACCGCTCCTTATGCTCTAATGGTTTCTTACATCTACCGTCTTACTAGGTGTATTTTTTAATTACGTCAAATTCTACGTCAAATATTTTTTGATACAGTGAACTTACTGTACAAATTAAGTATTGCCTGTATAAAATGTGGTTATGCAGTGGAATATATATTTTATTGACTCGTCGATAATCGTATATTACGTAACTAATTTATAGACTCGCATATAACGCGGATTTTATGATGAGAAGACAATTAAAATATTTAAATGTACAAATAAATATTGAAAAATTTTCCGTTTTAAAATACTTTTTAAGTGGACTTTTAAGTGTAATGTAAAACAGAGTTTGATAAAATTCGTTATTTCACTGATTTCATTTTTTTACTCTTCGTGAATACCTTCTTTTTTTTTTGTTATTACTTTGCTAATTATTAGCAATATGATTATTTTTATTTTTAATTATTTCTCTTTGCTTGAGAAAATAATACTTATAACAAATTTTTGTCATTCATTTTACGCGATTTAGTTGTCCCATAATAAAATTCCTTTTAGATGGACTTGTAAGTGGAATGAGAAAGGAGTTCGAAAAAACCTGTTATTTCATCCTATTCTTTTAATTTTATGCCGTCTTGCAAATGCCTTCTTAGTAGTATGATTAATATCTATTAAAATAATAATAATTATCTATTATTGTTATTAATATATATATATATATATATATATATATATATATATATATATATATATATATATATATTGGGATGATCTAGGGGAAACACTTTTTTTTGGGAAAAAAATGAAGTGTAATATTCATCACGGATCATTTTTACTTCACTAATACAAATGTCAAAAAATAAAAAGTAAAATTTAATAAATGTTGATCAGAATCGATGCTATGAATTTTAAACTTCCTTAATAAATTCTTTTTGTAGGGCTATAACATCAATTGATGAACAAAATTGTTAATATATCAATCGCGATGAATGAAGCTAACATTAATCATTAAGATGAATGTTAAAATTAAAAATATTTGTAAAAATGTTATGTTTTAACATTCATCGTGATGAATGTTAGCTAACATTCATTATGATGAATGTTAAAAATTTATTAAATAAATATCTTTCAACTAATGTCATGAATTTAAAATGAAATTAATTCGTGAATACATTCTTTTTATAATCGATTTTGATTAGTATTTACTAGTGAAAATAATTTTTTATTGACATTTGATTGGTAAAGGTAAGATGTTTTATGGTGAATATTAATGCTTCCCCCTTTCTCTAAAAAAGTGCTTCACTCTTGAACGATCCTATATATATATATATATATATATATATATATATATATATATATATATATATATATATATATATATATATATATATATATAAGAGAATGTTCAAATGAGAACCACTTAAAAGTTGAGAACTTGTGTGAACCAGAAAAATATGGTTGTTCACATGTGATAAACATTATACACATGTGAACATTTATATTTACTCGTATGAGAAACAAAAAAAAAATATAAAAAATCACAAAATTACGTATAAAAATACGTAAAAATACATATGTTCACAACTGAACAGTTTACATTTGAATAAATCAGTTAAAGTTAGTTAAAGTAATTTCTAACACATAATTTTTCAGTTTTCAAGGTTTCATCGATTCTAACATTTTTATGTATATTTTAACATTATACACATATGAACAATCATGTATTAGTAGTTCTTACAAGTTCTCAAATTTTAAGTGGTTCTCATTTGAACCACCCACTATATATATATATATATATATATATATATATATATATATATATATATATATATATATATATATATATATATATATATATATATATATATATATATATATATATATATACTAGTATACTACCTGCGCAATGCGGCGGCGATGAAAGATTTCGTTTGCAACAGGGCCGGATCTGAGGGTGTGCAAGGTGAGCTATCGCACATGGCCTACATTTTTCGAGGGCCCAAAAGTCTTACTCCACAATTTAACAAGTTAAATACAATGATTTTTTAACGATTTCATACCATTGAATGATGCTATCGGTGAATAAAAAAACGTTTTTATTTATTTAGAAATCAATTATTGAAGAATCAAGACAAATCAAAGCTTAAAGTAATGTTTTAATGGAGATAATTTAGTCTCAGAGTTTGGTTGGGAAGATGACCAAAATTCGCGTACCCTCCAATTATGTAAATTATAAGTTTATAGCTATGCTCAGTTTAGTGAGTTCGGTCTTGGGCCGTTAAGTCATCCTATAATCGGATGGAACCGATCCAAATTTATAGTCTTTTCTCGTGAATATCGATATTTCCTGAATTTATGTCATAATTCCTGATGTTAAATACTAGTGAAATATCATAACTATACTAGAAATATTTACATAAATAGACTTTTAGTTCTAGTAATATTTTTTTTTAAATATGGAGAAAACAAATCTTGGCTTAAATTATTTTCATGAACACACATGATGGTCCATAACTTTATGATTGATTATATTTTAAACTATGAAATATTCATCTTGTTGTAAAATTTATACTCGTAATTTAATGGCCAAGAAAAATTAAGTTAAAATATTCTAAATACATTCAACGTGTTATGTATATAGGGCCTATTTTTTAACTTGGCAGAGGGCCCTCAAAAACCACGGACCGGCCCTGGTTTGCAATCATATTGTTGTTCAACTACATATTATACTTGAGCGAGAAAAATGATATAACATTTTCTTACTTTATTTATACATATTTCATTTTAATTAGTGGTGAAAATTTTTAATACAACCTGTAACTTAGACCGAAATAAACCGGTTATGATTGAATTTTCAACTCGTGAGCCTACTAATCCAAAACCCGCCAACTATTTTAAATTTTCTAGTCGGGGTTGGATTAAGGTCCCAGTCAATGGGTCGAATGGCCCACCAGCGCAATGTGTGTTGTATCCGAATTGGTTACTTTATAACTGTTAATCCATTTATCAAATTAGTTCAGGTTCATGTTGTCAACTTTTGACCTACAAATATAAACATGCAAACCTAACTTGGTCCGAATTGCAACATCTAGTTATAAGAATGGAAGAAAATAAAGCTACGAATATTTAATCTAGCTATAAAAATGCTTACACTATTGGCATTAGATGTTGTATTAACTAAAATAATAAATTACAGTTATGGTTGATTTATCAAATTTAATGGTGAAAATATCATCTCCTAATCTAAAACTCTTATAATTGGTTTAAGCTTTTGGCTTAAAACTTAGTCTTTGTCCTATAAAAAGTACCAACTATACCCCTTGAAAATTCAATACTATGTATTTTTGGAAGAGTCAACATTTAAACATTTAACATTTTTCATTTTGGGTACAATTTTTTTTAACCAATTACACAAATCAACATCCATATTTTTTTAATCGATCACTTTCTATTCTTACACGGTTTAAAAACACTAGAAAATGTAAGTATATAAAAAGGAAGAAATGACAATAAAAAAATAAAAATAACTTATCTTTCAGTAAATGAATTCTAACTCTTATGATCAGGCCACTTCATAAATATCACACCAAATTTATTATTATTATTATTATTATTGTTATTATTGTTATTATTATTATTATTTACTTGATCTAAGATATATTATTTGCATCAACTATGCAATGATTAATCATAACGATCGATTTAAAAAATCGTTTCCACCACGTAGCGCGGACAGCAATGCTATAAAAATTTAGAAACTATAGAGTGGATGTAGTAAAGAAAAATACTGTAGTTAAAAAAGCAAGCCAGAGTTATAGACATGTCGGGATTCATGCAATGGAGTAGTACGGTAGTACAAAAACAAAAGATTGTTAAAAAATTAGTAACTTAGTACAAATGAATAATTATTTTTAAAAAATTAACCTTTTTAAAAAATAAGAGAAAAAATTATTAAAATTTTAGCATTATTACCGAAATTATGAACATGTGATTATAGAACGAAGGAAAGATTAATAAAGATTATGTACACAATGATGATTATTAAATATATGTTATAAAAATTTAAAAACTATAGAAGATGATGCCGTAAAGAAAAATTGTCATACTTTTAGGTAGTTAACAAGTTAAGCCAAAGTTATAGACATGTCAGAATTCATATAAATGAGTAGTATTGATTAGTAATTTTGTACAAATGAATAATTATTTTTAATAAATTAATCTTTTCCAAAAATAAGAGAAAAAATATTAAAATTTTAGCATTATTTTCATTTTAAAATTAAAAGAAACAAATTATTAAAAAATATACATATACATATACATAAATATTTGATTGTTTTTGTTTTCACTATAGCTTTTTTATTGATTTAGTCACTAACATATGGTGTATGATCTAGCGAGTTAGAATAATATAGGTTTAATTAAGTCTCACTTGAACCAAACAAGTAACTACCATCTAACCATACATTGACTATTATAGTGTTATTAAGAACCAATTGAATGTTAGATATAACTTAAAGATTAGTGTATGTAATTGTATATAACTATGCACAAAATTGATTGTGTTTATTTAACTTCATTTTGCAAAGAATTACTTTTACTATGCAAAGTACCTGAAGGGTTTATAATTTTAGGAATGAGGTCGTTTGACACTGACAAAAAACTTGATAATTACGGAATGAATTTGGATCTTAAAATAAAAAAAAAATATTTGGATTCATGTGAGGATGGAATATAATCAAAACGTTATTTTAGGTGAAGGTTAACAAATTGGTACGATGTAACGATAAGACTCCTCCTAATCGTAGAATGAAAATGACATAAACTGACGGGCCACGTCAGTCCACGCCAGCTTTTTTACAAAACTGACAGAAACTGTCATTAGTGTTCCGTCAGTTTTTTTTCAGGAACCCACAACTAATAATTAAATATTTAAAACACAATAAATAAAATAATACATATTTCATTAAAATAAAAAACATTACAATTAAATAAAAAAAAACATTACAATAATTAAAATAAAAAAAGAACATTACAATATTTAAATAAAAACACTAGAATTAAAATAAAGTAGTCTAATCTGAGCTCGATTCGTTAGCTTCGTTTGTGTCTTTGGCCACGTCTTCGTCTTCGTTCGAGTCTTGTCCTCCATACAGGTCTTGATATTGTTCCACCACTTCTTTTCGAGCCGTTTTTGAGTACCTTTTTGAGGCAAACTTTCGAATTTTCTTACAACGAAAGCTAAACGCCTTGTAAGCCGCTTTTTTCATATTGTTCTCGGTAATTGTTGTCATTTCTTTTTGTGATATTAAAGCGGTATTCTTAACCGCGGAAAGGGTTTTAAGTTTTTCGGAATGTATACTACTTCTTGAAGAATAACCGGCGTCAGATGAAGCTGAACTTTTGGCCGACTTTCAACCCGGTGGACGGCGAATTGGGTCGTCTCGGAACAAAATTCTCATATTTGCTTCAAGAGACGTAGGCATCAGGAAGTAGTTCGCGTGAAGATCGGTGGCTTCGGGTTCGGGTTGGAATGGACGTTTGTTGCCTATTACGCCCGGTTCGGCAAAGAATTTTGGGTAATATTTTAGTACATCCCAACATGACTCGTAAATGAATTTACGGTTGCCCATTTGTTGCTTCGGGCCGCATTTAAAATGTCTTCGATTCCAGCACCGCTTTGAGGGCAAATTTCGACAGATTTTTTGTATATGCCTTAGAATACTTTTGTGTCGTGGGAAATTTTATTCCATTTCCTCGTGAGTGAATTAAGGTTACATCTAACCCTTGCAACAGAATTGTAACCCGAGTGGTCTTTATTCCAATAACTCTCGTTTGATTGAGAGTTTCCTTGAACGTCATTATCGGAACAATATATCCACCGTTCCGCCAATATTCTTGCCTCCTCGCCGGTCCACCTAATTTGAACCCTTTTACCCTTTTTGTCGGTTTGGGTCTCGGGTTCGGGTTCGGGTTCGAGTTCGGCCTCGTCCGAAATTTCTACTAAATGTTGGGTTTCGGGTACAGAGAAATTAGCGGGTTCAAAGTTCGGGTTCGGGTTAGATGTGGATCTGCTAAATTGTGTGGTTGGTGAAAATTTTGGGTTTGATGACCATTGTTGACTTTGTGAAAATTGTGGGCTTGAGTACCACCCTTGATATTGGTAGTTTTTTCGAGGGTCATCGGGTGAAAGTTGGTAAGGATTTGCAATGGGTGCGAAACTTGCAAATCCCATTGGTTGAGACGGGGATGCGTTGTTTGATCGAGCGGAGAACGATCCCGTAGGCGGAGGTTGGTTTGTTATCGGATTGTTTAACAAATTTTGCCACATATCTTTATCAATATTTTGTTGTTCCTTTTTTTTTGGATTTGAATTTGTTATTTTTAGACATAGTGTAGTGTATGAATTGTAGTGTTTTTGTGTTTGAAATTGAGGTGTATGAAATGTGTAAAAGTTGTGTGAATTGTAGTGTATGAAAATGTTGAAAGTAGTGAGAATTGTGGTGTGTGGAATGAGTAAAAGATATAAGAATTGTAGTGAATTGTAATGTGAATAATGGGTAAAAATAGTGTTTATTTATAGTGAAAGAGTAGTATTTAAAAAAAAAGGACAAAAGTCGTTATTTTCAAATTTTAATTTTTTTATTTCTCAAACGACTACATGTGACCCACGGACCCACACTAATCAAGCAATGGAGCGTCGGATAACTGACGGCTGGAACCGACGACTTCGTGCCATCGGTATCGGTTCCGTCGGTTGAAACCGACGGCATCCGACAGGGTACGTTGGGAGTGCTCTAAGACTCACAATAACATTTAATTAATTATCGGCGATGAGTCGATGACATTTCTACTTGTCATCATAGTATAAAATTTGCTTAACTTTGTTTTGTATCGGGTATGTTTTACCCGTGGGTCAAACCTACTGATGTAGGGGAAGTAAGCTTATGTCATCATAAATTCATTCCGACTAGTGATAACATCATCAACCACTCATTCCTTCTTAATTTTTGCGATTTTGATTTCGGTGTCGGATTGACCGAAATTCGCATGGTCACTCAAAAATGGCCCAACGATGAAAACTCACGGAGCCGTGAGCCCGTCAGTTTTAAGCCTTTCGGAATCGTTTACGGCCCTAAAATGCCATTCTCCGTTTTGGATGAGTTTCTTTTGACTTCCTTTCCAAGGTATTTAAACACTTTTGGGATTAGGATTTATGCAGTTTTTAATTATTAAATAATACACAGTTTCGTGAATTCCTCTTTGGATTCCGAATTTATCATTTCTTAATTCGTATTTGATCTGCAAGGTAATTCAGTCATATCCATTCAGTCATATCATCTGGGCATTACCTACGTGTTTACATGTCTACCAATTATCATTGTATGATGCATCAAATATCTCATGAAATACCTCTGAAGATGGGTGGCATCGTGGGTGGAGATTCACTCACACCGGTCATGGTCTTTTTGTTAAGCTATCATGCAAGTTCTCGAGGATCTATGGGATTACTTGGTTTACAAACTGGAAAAGTTGCTTTTGTTCAATTAAATTTTGTGTTTGGCAGTTATGTTCAATTTGGTACAGTTAACGTTTTAAAAATAGGATTGGTTATCGAATCAGGTTGACTTACTGTTTCTTTAATTTTCAATCGGTCGAACCGATTATGCCTTATAACTATGTTCAAAATATGTACTGAATACCAAAAAATCTCCAATATATATAAAAAATGGTTTCTTATAAATGATGTGTCATCCTTTCATTGGATGTTTTCTGACATGGCAGTCTCTCGTGCCTCTCCTTTCCTTCCTCACACGGAGTCCCCAAATTTATCAATTCAAAAAAACCACTTCGTAACCGTGTTTCTTTCCTCTCCCGACACATTCTCAATAATCCTTCGCCACCGACACATTCTCAATTGGGGGAGAGAAGCACAGTACCGGAAAAGGATAGTCGACGAGCTCCTTTTGGACACCAGTGGTCATCAATTTACGTTCATCTACGATTTCTGCCCAATACCAATAATAGGATTTATGGTACCTAAAAACTTAATGAAACATCACAAGGTTAGTTTATTTTCATATGTGGATCAAAGATAGCTTCGGGGCAACTTTTGTAAAATATTTGACTTTTCGATAATGTGAACTCTAGATTTCTTGCCTAAGGTTAAACAAGAGATTATCCAATTGTTGCGCGTCTTTTAGGTGTGAAGGCTTCTTCAACTACGTAAGAACATATGAGTATATGACTGTATTCATGGCAATGGTGTATTCAGCTTGTACTAGAACAAGTAACTATCTCGATCTTTACCGACAAACATTGATATATTCGCTATACAGTTAGGTTGGTTTGAAATTTTAAATGCCAAAACAAGTACTTCCTGCCTGAAAAAAGCTCTTCTAACTATAAATTAGCAAGATTTTCCATACAACAGTTCAGTTTTATCCTTCGGAAGCATGCTAAACATATTGAATTTCTCCATCACATGTTTTATATGAAAGTATATTGTCATGTCTTATCTTTGAAACTCTATTCGGATCACATCCTATAAGAATCCCCAAATCTTGATGCAGGTTAAAATTTATGTATGGATAGTTTTGGTTAGATGTTTTTTTTATCTTTTTACAGGTTGTTGCATAAGTTACAGTTGCATCATGAGGTTGTGATAATTGCTTTTGCAAAGTTTGGCATGATGGTGACCTACAATCTTAATACATGCGTTCCTTGAGAAAATGGATCTTCATGTTCCTTCATTTGGTATGGAGTGGGAAGCTCAAGTAAAATACATTGCTCAAATTTTCAATTTCACGATCAATAACTTTCTTAGCTGAAAAGGTTTTACAACACCGCCACCATTCCCTAAACTATACCAACTTTAGCCTTTTTAATTGACATGGCAAAATGGGTGGGTGGGTTACGACGATTGGGTAACAGTAACATGTCAATTTATTTATAATTTTTGGGTGTACGCAATTAGATGGTTTTTGGATAGCTGTCTTGTCAGTGCCCTTTTTGGTAAATATTTGAAGGAAAAGAGTTGTTGCTGGTACATCAATACTTGGACATTAACAGTCTTGCTCGTGTCCTTTTTGGTAATACGACCACTAACACTATCCTACTATTTCCCGTATTTGTATTCTTTCATGTAAAACTTAACCATATGTGATTTTGTACAGGTCGTGAAGATCAGCAACTTACATTGAACTGGTCCACAAAGAAATTTTTTTATTGGAATAGCTCAAGGATTGCCCTATTTCCATGAAGGTTGCAAATACTTCATGGAGACATTAAGACCACCAATGTGCTTCTGGGCTAGGATCTTAACGCTAAGATATCAGATTTTGGTCATAAGAAGGTACTGTGTCAAAATGGATGAGGCTAACCTGCCACATTTTTATCTATATCTTTCTTCTTTAATAAACATATGTTAAATTGGACATGTCAAAATAGATAGCATATTATTTCAGAGATTATTCATGCATGACTTTCAACTATATACTTTCATTGCAGACTTAATTCGGAGATTATTCAGGCAAGATCTATCGTCAAGATCTATATATATATATATATATATATATATATATATATATATATATATATATATATGATTTTCCTTGTAATGGGTGATTCTTTCTGATGTAACGTGCCAAGGAAAACCTCTGAGTTTTTGTTTACCATTTCTTCTAAAGTGTGGATATGCGTTTAAGGGTTACGGTTTTGAAGGATTCCACTTGGTATACTTTAAGAGCACATATTCGCCTTTCGATATGAGTGGTTTATTTTAGGCAAGAAAACAAGATCGAAAAGAGTAAAACATACAATTCCATGTTCTCGTAGTCATTTCATCGGTATCGAGTGTGACAGATTCCTACAAAGCTTTTGAATTAAAGCATTTTATATAATTGGTTATTCAATTATCAAAATCACACATCGTAATACGCTATATGTTTATCACGATGCAAAAGGTACATAATTTGACAGTGAAACGAGTAATAATAATAATAATAATAAATATATCAGTTGTAAGCAAAGTGACGAGTCCCATCGCCCATGTCCCCATTTTGACTTTAATACGTATCATTTTGGCATGATACAATTTTTTTTTTTTCTTTTCCTTTTCTTTTATCGTCTATTATTATAATTATCTATTATCTATTATTATAATTATAATTAAAAGTGATTAATAATGACTATGTCGAAAACATGGCAAATGGGTTGAATTAAGGTAAAGGGTTAAAATTTGGTGCAATTATACTTTTAAGTATATTGTTAAACATAGTCCTAAGGGCTATAGTTAATTTACGGGTGGTTGATAAATAGTGGTTATAAAATCAAATTATATTGTTAAAGTTAACTATTTAATCTTAAGTAGTTGAAGTTTTATGATTGTTGTTAAAGTTGACGGTTTTTAGATGGCAGTTAAGCTTTTAAACATAGTCTAAGAGTTATATTTATCAAAATCCTTCTAATCCATGCAATCTCCTGATTCGTTTAATTGTAAGTTATAAGTTTGTTCTAATTAGATATTTTTTTCGTATCTCGTTTATAAAATTATACTCGTAATGTGATACATAACTTTAAATATGTGTATTCTAACTACAAATACGTTTTATAGTTTATCGATAAATCAATGATGTAAATTTGCTCTTATTTTTACTATGATTTTTTTTGGAATGAATGGATAGAGAGCATCTAATGAGAATAGGAATGGAAGAAAAGGCATGAAATAAAGGTAACAAAGACGTTCAAACACCCCATGTTAAAATGTTCAGAAAAGCCACCATCGCTCATATGCTCATTGATATGGTACTTCAAATAATTTAAATAAAATTATTATAGTACTTTAAAATAAATTTAAAGTAAGGTTATATATAATTTTCTTAAGGGTCCGTTTGTTTCACAGAATTCATAAAAATTCCTTGGAATTGAAATCTGAATTCTTATCAAATTTTGTTTGGTTAGGTAAATGAATGGAATTGAAATTCTTTAACATTCCACCGAATTCCTTCGACCACATGAATTCAACATTCCACCTAAAAAGTTCTTCTAAAGAGCCTTAATGAACAAATATAGCTTAACTTGAAGTGTAATCATGTCAAAAAGTGCTATGTTTTCCTAAGATGATGTGAAATAAAAGTGCCTTAATGAACATTGATTTATGTTTTTCCAACAAAAGGTAAACATTTTCTTTTGAAAAGGAGAGAAATGTTACTATTCATTGAAGAATCTTACTTTTACCAATAAAAATGTCAACAAAAATTATTTTTATCGATAAATAGTAATGAAAATCGATGCTAATAATAATATATTAACGGATAAATTTTATTTTTTCAAGTTTTAACATTAGTTGATATATATTTATATAATAAATTGTTAACATTCATCGTAATGAATGTTAACTAATATTCTTCATGATGAATGTTAAAACATAACATTGTGACAAATATTTTTAATTTTAACTGAGATCCGTTTTTATCATTTTTATTTTATCATGCGTCAGTTTGTGGATCGCGGTCTCACACACTAATCCCTACAGGTGCCCGTAGTACTCTTAGTTTCAAAAGAATTCATTCCTATATATATTTTGCCAAATTTAACTTTTATCTAAGAAGATGATGTATACCATCTAACAATTTAACTTTATATCCCAACTATTTTTAATCATAAAATTACCCCACATAAGTTGTGGTCCAACCACCACTCCACCCCCCTTATTATCTCTATCATATTCAAGCCTAATTCCCTTTCCATTTCTTTCATCATCACTATATTTTTGGACCCTCTCACCCATCTCTATTTCCTTATTTTTAACCCATATTTACATAAAATCAACACTTACAGTTTAATGATTCGTGAATTTGTGCTATAAAATTTTTGTGGTGTTGCACACTTTGGTCCGAGTGATCGAGACTCGAGAGTTTGAATAATCTATGTATATGGATGAACTTTAATTTGTTAGGCGTCTATTGTGACTTTGAACCCCTAGTTAACGTACGATGATTATATTTAATTGGAGTTATTGTCATAGCAATGGCCCCAACCTAAAACTTGTAAGGTTCTATAAGATCGATCACCTTTTGTGATCATGTTCTATGGTAACGCGTTCAAGTATGTAATTTGCTGTGAAGGTTGAAAAAAAAAATATTATTAATTATTAAAAAGTGTGTTTGATTGACAAGTTTATTTAAGCTTATAGGAGGTTAAACTACTCCAACTAGCCAACTAGCTTTTAGAGGCAAACCAAAATATGAGAACTTATTGAAGAAAATAAACTCTTAAAGAAAAAAAAAATAGAACTTATTGAATGTGAAACTACATAAGTACCCTCTTATTACATGTTTTTTTTTGTTCTTTTACGTCAATTTGCATTTTAAGCTGCAACACTACCTCTAGCAACTTTGTGAAACACTTATAAAATATAAGTTATAGCTTCTAGATTCAAATATAAGTTACTTCGAAGCACGAAACACATCCTATAACGAACTAACAAAAATATGGTATTATGAATAGTGGTGGATTCGTTGGTGGTATGGCACATGGGGTTCGTGAAAATGTAGTCGATGCATGTAGTTAGGCTGCTGCCTAGCTCCAACCAAGTGGGCCAATTAGTCACTTTTTAGAACCCATCACCGTTTCGACCTAAATGATATCATTCAAAATGACAGCATGAATAATTTAAATAAAATCATTGTGCTTATCGGTTCATTGTAATAAATATGTCATATGTCATATTACTTCCTCTTCTTAGTTGGATGTAATGGGTTTACGTTTGTTGAACAAAAGACATCATCACCTATTATTTTCCATTTATGATCACTTTAACTAGTTAAGTATGCATAATTAAGTATCTATTATACATGCTTATATATATATATATATATATATATATATATATATTCTAATTATATATATAAGTCCCAAATATCTATCTACGTTAATTTGATATTACATTATTCTAAAATTATATGAAGAATATCAAATCGATGAGCGGTATATGTTAATTACTAGCCCTAAAACCCGTGTATACACACGACCTGATAAATTTGTAATTATTTTTCAAAAATATTGAAAGAATCTTTATATGTTATGTGATATATTAGAACGTTTTTATGAGTTAAGAGATATTCAATATTATTTGGAATTAAAATACTTTTAGGTAGTCTATATTGAAATTGAGAGTATAGATCGTAAATTTTCAACGGCGGTAAACATTTACTACTAAATATTATATAAAAAAAATTTAAATATGATATAGTAAACATCTTTGTTTGATTAATATTCCTTTATAAGACCTCTTTATACACCACATTTGTCGTCTTATTTGTTTGGTGACTATCTTTGTCACAAAAAAATTATTTACTGCGTTTGAAATATGTGTTTCAATTTTCACTCTAAGAAAGGAACCTCCTTTGAAAAGAAAAAAGTCCTTGTGTATGTTATGAACCTGAACCGATGTGGTGTTATTTGATTGACTTGCCAAATAATTAAGATTTTCAAGAAAAGAATTTAAGATTATATCGAGTTAAGTTCTATAATACAGTTAATGAAAAAACACAATTTATCAAGTAAATTTAGTGAATCAGTCGGTTGTTTTTGTATTCGAATGCAAGTCTTATTAAGGTGTTTAATAAAGTGACTAATTCCAACTATATAATAAAATATTTTTGTCAAACCATATAGGTGTCCTTGGTTTAATGTTAAAATTACTTATTTTCTATTTTACCAAGTTAATATGTCAACGGGAAAACATATTAGATTATCAGTTTTACCGACATATGTTATTATACTCTATATATTTTTAAACTTTAACTTCTTATATTAAAAATTGATAATGTTAAAGGGTTTTATTTTAAAAATTAGGTAAAATGGAGGGAATCAATTGAAAATTTATAAATTGATAATATCACAAAAGTGAGTTTTTTTAAAAAAAAAAATAGAGAAAATTGAGAGACTCAATTAAATTATTGAAAATTTATAAATTGATGAGATCACAAAAGTGTTTACTATATTATATTTATAATATATTTAAGATGTGTAAGAAATTCGTCGAAAAATTATTGTTGGTGACCAGCAACAAGTAAAAAATTGTTGATTTGATCATGGTTAAAGAGATGAGCAACTTAAATTGAAATAAAAAAAATTATATATTGTACATTAAGTAGGAATTAATGTATAATTCGGTATTTTTTTACTTATTTTTTTATTTGCCCTGAAGCATGTTAAAATGCCTCCTCCCAAATACTCCATATGATTATAATTAAACTTTTAAATAAATTTATATATTAATATTAATTAACATTAATTCTCTAGAAAACTTTAAGAAAACAAAAATCATTGACCAGTCAACTTAGTTGTATTGACAATTTCATATTTATTCCAAAACAACCTCCCATACTTTTAAAGCCCTTCTATATATAACTTATTATTTTGTGAGTACATTCCAAACAACAAACCTTAATAATAAAACAATGCCTTATATTCACTCAAGCCCATTTCACCAAATGGAAACTTCATCTTTTGCATCTTTACTGCAACACACAACAAATGAAGAAAAACGATCAAAACCTCGCCGCGCCATGACGGCAGGCGGGATCTTTAAAATGTTCAAACTTCTTCCCATGTTAGCATCCGGTTGCAAAATGGTTACATTATTAGGCCGGCCACGAAAACATTTACTAACCGATAACGCTACAACAGGAACATTATTTGGTCATAGGAGAGGTAGAGTAAGTTTAGCGATTCAAGAAGATCCACATCGTCTACCAATCTTTGTAATCGAGCTTCCTATGAGCTCAAGTGCTTTTCAAAAGGAAATGGCGTCAGATATTGTACGTTTATCGTTAGAAAGTGAAACGAAAACTAATAAAAAAAAGGTGTTGGAGGAATTTGTATGGGGGGTTTATTGTAACGGTAGGAAGTATGGGTATTCAATAAGAAGGAAACAAATGACTGATGATGAGTTTCATGTTATGCAATCGTTGCGAGGAGTTTCGATGGGGGCTGGAGTGATTCCTGGATTGTCGGAAAAGGATACGACGGTTGACGGAGAGTTGACTTACATGAGAGCAAGATTTGAGAAAGTTGTGGGTAGTAAGGATTCAGAAACTTATCATATGATTAATCCTGAAGGTGCTGAAGATGGTCAAGAATTGAGTATTTTCTTTGTACGAGTACATTAGAAAAAAATTAAATTGGCATATAAGAATTAATTAATTCTTATCCAGTAACTTTGGTATTCTACTTCAAATCGTCCTAATAACACAGTTTCAGAACGACGATTCCGGTTGAAAATCATTTCAAAAACAGAGGCGGATACGATGCACAAGAAGGCAGGATCAGTTGCTCCTCAAGAAGTTTCAACTTATGTAAAAAGGAAAACTTTAAGGGTATTAATGATATTAAAAACTTTGTAACCCAAGAAGAAACTTTTTTCCCCTCAATAGAATTATTCTAGCTCGATCTGCACCTCCTCAAAGACACGGGTATTGGTACAACGTTTGATTGTACTATTGTGGCGCCAAATGCATTGTTATTTGGCGTGGTAGCTAAAATGAGTCGAAATGTGTGTATTTCGCAGGAATTTTCTATGGTATCAAAATTTTGATCATAAAAACTCCATTACTTTGAGTGAAGTGTTTTAACCAAATGATTTTGATGATTTGAATAAAATGTATTTTTAATTTGCGAGATGAGAGATGATTTGCTTTCGAGGTAATATACATTAACTAGATCGGAAAATTTTGATAATTGGTAAGCTGATCGGTTCATACGCCTCGATCATAATGTGTGGAAGGTAACTGTGAGCATACATTCCAGACTGATCCAGCAGATCGCTAAAAAGAGTGTCCGGTCATCTTGTGGAACATTAACCATTGCAAAGTCCTCTACTCTGTAACTAAATGGAATTACGTATCTGAGAGCTAACCTCAAAGTTGCAGCTAATGGGATTTAACTTGAGTCTCCTTTGGAGATTCCTAAGCCTTCACCACTAGACAATAACCCATGCCCGGATTTAAGGGAGTGCGGGGTGTTTGACCGCAATGGACATTCGATATTTTAGGGCCCAAATCTTAAAAATTAACAATTAGTATAAAATGATTTAACATAAGTAAACAAAATTTTACAAGGAATTCGTAAAGTAATTGTTGAAGTAGCTGTACAAAATAAAGCTTGAAATTGTATTGACGGTGGAAATGTAAATAAGGCTTCAGTGGGTGGGAAAGACGACTGAAAGTACTGTCTTTTCAAAACTTCTTTTTCTATTTACTTTAACACCTCCTTATTAGCCCTTTAAATATATAACCTCTATTAATTTAAAGCCCTATTAATTATCTATTCCGTTAGTTTAAAGCCTATTTATTTTTATTAATAATAGCATGTTGTTGTTTTCTAAAAAAATAATATTTGAAACTTTATAGATTTGTTCTAAAAGTTATACAAACTCAAAAGTCAAAAGTCAAATTTAGAAAGAAAAAAAATAGAGATATTTGTAAAGTTAAAAGAAGAAATACTCAAGTTACAAAATATAATGGCAACATTAAATTAAAGTGAGTACTTTTAACCTTGAGGTTTTCGATCATTTCTGGTTTTTCTTTTCAAGTGTTGTATAACATTTACCAAATATTAGTTTAATACTATATATATATATATATATATATATATATATATATATATATATATATATATATATATATATATATATATATATATATATATATAT